>CADWAE010000075.1:0-1215628 GCA_902982915.1 Phalloptychus januarius
GCAGCTTATCAGGCTGTTTGGTCTCAGAGGAAGGCGTGCTTCTGGCCTCAGCTCTGACCTCCAACCCTCCCATCTGAAAGAGTTGGACCTGAGCTACAATCATCCAGGAGACTCAGGAGTGAAGCTGCTGTCGGCTGGACTGAAGGATCCAGACTGAGACTGGAAGCCCCAGGTATGGAGGAACCTGCTGCAGGAGCAGAGAAGGTCTGATAGAGGAGGAAGAGGGAGAAATGTCTTTAGTCAGTCTGCTGGGAAAACATTTAGTTTGAAGGTAAATGTTGCTGGATCAGACACAGATAACGTCCGGAGTTGTCTTTTGAATCCAAAAGGTTTTATTGACCTTAACAGAGAACAACTCAGCCTATCACACTCGGTGCCTAACGTTCCTCAACAGAACCAACAACAGAGCCTCCTCACAAACGAGGAACAGCCGTAAAAGAGATGCATTCAATTACATCAAGGAAATATCAGCACCACGGATCAAGGCACAAGACAGACACAAAACAAAGTTGTGAAGGAATCAACTTATTATAATAAAGCAAACAAATTGGGTGGGTAAATGTAAACTATAATATACATGAAGGGTCAAATAAATAAGCTAATAACTTCAGTGTCTCTCACATTAATATTTAGTTTGATCATGAAATATTTAGTTTGGAATCATGGAATTCATAAATGATGTCCCTACATGCCTTGATGTGTCAGAGTTTAGATTGATTGTATTTTAATGGTGATTATTAAATCAGGTTGAGCTTCCAGAAATGTTTCCTTAGTTTCCTGATGTCCTTTAGGCTTCAGTGAGTTTCTTCAGGTTGTTACTGAGGGATTTCCTTTCTCCTCTCTGTTGGAGCTTTTCCTGTGTTTGGAGAAATGAGTTGTGCTGCAGCAGCACCAACTGTCCTTCCTACATCCACTGCAGTTTGCAATCCAAATGTTGGACTGTCTCAGTGGAGGACAATGTGTGTCTGAGAGACATGTAATGTCCATGTTTGCTGCTGAAAGAGACTGATGGTCTGACCCCCCTCCTCCTTTCAGGGTGGAGCCTGCTGGAGTCCGGTTCTTGACACCAGGTCTGAGGAAGTGTAAGTGTGTTTTTCATCTGATTCATGACAACAAAGCAGCTCACATTCAACCATCTTCAAACTGTCACATCACTCATTCAGGAGTCAAAGGTCAATAAATGATCAATAACTGCAGCTGGATTGTGTTTGTTCTCTCCATCAGATTCCTGTCAACTCACCATCGACACAAACACAGTGAGCAGAAAACTGAAACTGTCTGAAGACAACAGGAAGGTGACACATGTGGAGGAGCTTCAGTCATATCCTGATCATCCAGACAGATTTGATTCCTGGCCTCAGCTGCTGTGTAGAACTGGTCTGACTGGTCGCTGTTACTGGGAGGTCGAGTGGAGAGGAGGAGTTAATATATCAGTGAGTTACAGAAGAATCAGGAGGAAAGGAGACAGTGATGACTGTGTGTTTGGATATAATGATCATTCCTGGAGTCTGAGCTGCTCTGATGTTTCTGTTTTCTCTGTCTTTCACAATAACATAGAAACTCGTCTCTCGTCCTCCTCTGTCTCTAACAGAGTAGCAGTGTATGTGGACTGTCCTGCTGGCATTCTGTCCTTCTACAGAGTCTCCTCTGACTCACTGATCCACCTCCACACCTTCAACACCACATTCACTGAACCTCTGGTTCCTGGATTTGGGTTTGGTTCGGTTCTGGTTCCTCAGTGTTTCTGTGCTGAGTTGAGTCTAAAGAGTCTAAAGAGTCTAAATATTTTCCTCCTGTCAGAGAAACTCTCTCACTGTTGAACAGATAGTTCAGTCTCTACAATCTATTTCTTGGTGAATCAATTCTGATTGAGTCCTTGGAAACTTTTTCTTCTTCCAGTCCTTTAAAGATGGAAGCTGGGATTATTCCAGGATCATTCCAGGATTATTCCAGGATTATTCCAGGATCCACATGTTTTTCTGTTTGTTTCCAGTCAAAGCTTCACACTGAATATCAAGATGTTGTTTCTCTTATTTTCTCCTTTCATTCATCAGATTTCATTGAAATGCTGATCAGTTTTTTATTGGGGTTTACTCGTTATTCTGCCAGCTCGAATGTTTCCCCTCATGCAGAACCTGAGCAGAGACATTTATGACCTTTATACCGAGTACGAGAGCCAAGAGGTGGAGGACCGGCTGCTGGTGTCGCCGTCTCACGTTCTGATGTCTGAATATTTGCCTATGTATGGGTTTGTTGTATTTGTGTTTTGCTATGTTGTTTGGTTCGCCGACACCACTGTTGCTTTTCAAGTTGGGTTTCATAGTTCAGCTACTCCCCTTATTAGTGGATTAGCATAATCCCAATTTACTAGTCTGAGTAAGGGAGGGGGGATTTAAGGGTTATGTGTCATTTTCAGGGTTTTCTTTTCGCATTTAGTTACTTATTTTATTCAAAATCTTTGTGCATTTTATGTTAACTCAGCATCATGTATTGTCATATTTCAGAAAAAAGCAAAGTATGGAACAAGTTAACACTCATAATATCTCTTCCATAAAAATTACAAGCTGGAATGTGAGGGGACTTAGGAAACGAATTAAACTAAAACAGGTTATAAACAGGATTAAACAGCTTAAATCGAAGATAATTTTTCTTCAAGAAACTCATTTAACAGATTGTGAAATAAAGTTTGTAAGAAATAGATGGCCGGGCCAGGTGATACATGCGCCATACAATAACTATGCAAGAGGCGTAATTATTTTGATCCACAAAAGCAAACCAAATCCTAAAAACAATCAAAGATTCAGCCGGTAGGTATGTAATTGTTCAGGGTAACATTTTCTCAATGACTTTTAATTTAGTGAGTTTATATGGCCCAAATGAAAATAAGCCGAAATTCTTTGAAGATTTGTTTCTTACTATATCTACTCTTCAAGGATTTTATGTCATTGGAGGAGATTTTAATTGCACCTTAAACCCAAACATAGATCGATCAACAGGTTCAGATGTCTATAAAGCTCAAACTAGAAAATTGATCAATCAATATATATTAGATATCAACTTGGTGGAAGTGTGGAGAGAACAAAATCCTGATAAAATAGAATTTTCTTGTCACTCGAGTTTGTATGAATCCCGCTCACGTATCGATTATTTTCTTGTTTCAAGAGAACTTTTATCAAGGGTCAATCAATGTCAGTATGACAGCATAGTGATCAGTGATCATGCACCGATCTCACTGAATATTTATGTAGAAAACTTTGTCCCGCCCCGTTGGCGGTTTCAAGCAAGATGGCTACAAGATCAAAAATGTGTCCAACTGATAGGGGAGAAGATAGACACTTACTTTGAATTTAACACGGATCAGACTTGCGCCTCAGTGAGATGGGAGGGATTCAAAGCTTATATTCCAGGTGAAATTCTTAGTTATACAAGCACAAAGAACAAGCAACAAAAGAAACAAATGGAAATCTTAGATAAACAAATTACATTTTTGGAATTAGACTTAAATAATAACCATGACCAAATAAAGCAGAGTGAATTGTTACGTTTGAGAACTCAATATAATAAATGATCTTATGAGGCAGCAGCAAAAAGTTTAATGTGGTTAAAGCAATCTTATTATGACCAAGGAGAGAAGGCTGGGAAACTCTTGGCATTAAGAAAATACAAAGTGAAAGAGCAATCAACAGGATAAGGACCTCCTCTGGCAGGGTAACAGTAGATCCGTCTGAAATTAACCAGAGTTTTAGGCAATTCTATGTAAAACCATATAAATCAGAGTGTTGCCACGCCTCGGAAGAACAAGATATATTCTTAGATCAACTTCAGTTTCAGACACTCACAGAAGAGACAAAAAGGAGTTGGACATAAATTTAACGATTGAAGAAATTTCACAGGCTATACAGTGGATCAATAGTGGCAAAGCTCCTGGGCCGGACGGCTTCCCTATTGGATTCTACAAAACTTTCAAAGACAAACTTATAGTCCCGCTCTTCAACATGTATGAAGAAGCATTTAGAAAGGAAGTTCTCCCAGCCACTCTGAGACAAGCAATGATCACACTGATATTAAAACCTGGTGAACCCCCTGAGGAGTGCTCTTCGTTTAGACCAATAAGTCTGATGGGGGTGGACACTAAAATACTTTGCAAAGTCTTAGCAAAAAGATTAGACCCCTTTATCTCACATTTAGTTCATAACGATCAAAACGGCTTTGTACCAAAACGTCAAGGGTTTCACAATATAAGGAGAGTCCTAAATATAATTCATGAGAAATTTGACGCAAAAGATACAGCTGTATTATCACTTGATGCTCGTCAGGCCTTTGACACAATTGAATGGTCATTTCTATTTAATGTTCTCCCGAGATATGGATTTGGATGCAATTTCCTCAAATGGATGAAGCTTTTGTATACAATTCCCGAAGCCAGTGTTTGGACAAACAACTTATCTTCCAAACCTTTCACATTAGAACGTTCCACTGGCCAGGGCTGCCCGTTATCTCCAATGTTATTTGTATTAGCTATTGAACCCTTGGCAATGATGATCAGAATGCAAACTGATTTATTTGGTATTCAGCTGGGAGATCAAGAGCATAGATTGGCATTGTATGCTGATGATCTGATAGTTTTCTTGACAAGGCTGTCTGTTGGCATCCCAAATTTAATGCAACAAATTGAGCTGTTTGGCCAGTTTTCAGGCTACAAAATAAATGATTCAAAGTCCTCTATTCTATTTCTGAACAGGGACGAGAGACTAAACCCAGTTATACAAACCCCATTTATCAATGCAAGAGAGGGATTTGTGTACCTTGGTGTTAAAGTTACCCCAGACATTAAAACAATTGTATCAACAAACTATGACCCTCTGGTCAGTGAAGTAAATGAGTGGCTAAATAAATGGATGATAATGCCCATATCAATAATTGGCCCAATAAACATGATCAAAATGAATATATTACCAACATTTTTGTATCTGTTTCAGTCAATTCCTTTGCCTCTTCCAAAACAATTTTTTGATGGATTAAACTGTATTTTTAATAGATTTATTTGGAATAATAAAAGACCTAGATTAAGACTTCGCTTGCTGCACCTGCCATATGAGAGAGGTGGATTACAACTTCCTAATCTAAAATTGTATTATTGGGCCGCACAGCTGCGCTCAGCCATGTTCTACTTTCCAACCGAAACACCCAGCGTGGATAAAAACTGAACAACTAGTAACAAACCTTAGATTAAATTTGTATTTGTATTCTGCAAGGCCAAAACAATTGATAAAACTGACCAAAAACCCCTTTTTAAAAAACACAACTGATGTTTGGTATAGGACCCATCAACATATTGGAGATATCCCTTCCATTTCTCCTTTTCCACCTATTTGGGGAACAGATATTTTAAGGCAGGAAGAGCTGATGGAGGTTTCAAAGTCTGGGCCAATAAAGGTGCAGAAACTGGCAGATCTCTATAAGGATGACAGGCTTCTTACATTTGAGCAGTTATGCCAAATATATAGATTTCAAAGAAACACTTTTATAAGTATTTACAAATTAAACATTTCATTATATCAAAATACAAACAGATTGAATCCAAACCGCCACTATCAGACCTCGAGAATATTGCAGTAGAAAGTCTAGAGCGGAGAGGCCACATCTCTTTATTTTCTGCAGCTTTACTAATGCATGATGAGGAATCCACCGCAGAGAGATTGGATGCATGGAAATCCCACCTCCAAGAAGAGATACAAGTGGCAGACTGGGAAACTGCAGGCTTAAAAGCCCAAAAGCAGCCAATTAACACCAGGATGAAACTCCTCCAATACAAGTGGTTGATGAGAACTTCCATAACTCCAGTGAAACTGAATCGCTGGGCACCGAACATCCCGGAGAGCTGCAGTAAGTGTTTGGTTGGAAGGGGTTTTCACTGTGTATGGGAGTGTCCAAAATTACAGCAATACTGGAACTCAGTTACGCAAACTTTGTCAAAGATTGTTGGAATGAATGTACCCACTGAGGCTAAAATGTGTGTTTTAGGTATTTATCCAGGGAACTGTGTTTTTAGCTCCAGACAGTTCAAATTGATTGATTTTGGACTCCTGCAGGCCAGGAGATTAATATCTCTACACTGGAACAAAATGGACATACCGTCAAATCATATTTGGGTCCAGGAGACGGCATCATGTATGGCTCTGGAGCGACTCACTTATATTGTCAGAGGAAAGGGAGCGAAATTTGAAGAAATGTGGTCACCATTGACTGAGTTCCTGAAACACTAAGGAAACTAGATGAACGGTGCATGTTGCTGAGTCTTTTTGAGTTCTTTTTATTTTTATTCATTTATTTATTTTCTCTCTTTGTGTTTTCTGATATTTGTACTGTTGAGTTTTGTTTTAGTTCTGTTTGCTCTGGGGATTAAGTTGTTGAATGTGAATGTTATGTCAATGTATCACTGTCACTTGTTTGTCTTTTTATGTTACAAAAATTCAATAAATATAATTTTTAAAAAAATCAAACCTTATTTTATTTGATTAGCAAATATTTTAAAGAGGGAAAATCAGTTTTAACTCGTCACTAAATTATAGCAAACTAGAAATCCCTCTAACTGAACTACAATTGTTTTAATATTCATCCTAAATAAATCATTTTCTATTAGTTTATAGTTTGTTTCTTTCATTTCTAACAATGTTTCTTTACACCATGGAAGGAGTTTATTATAGACTTTGTAAATAATCAATATTGTTCTGATCTCTACTAAATCATTACATTTTAAAGATGCACTGTAAGAAATATTTCATTAGTTCAATGAAAATAATCAGTTATAATTCAGATCATTTTCTTCTGGAGGTTTGTGTTGGTTTATATGAGTTTCTCCAGATCTCCACACAATAATTCATTTATGGAAATATTAGGCAACATTAAAACATGTAAAATGATTTAATGTTCAGAAAAACTGATTGGAAATATTGCAATAGATTTTTACATTCTAGCTTTTACCTTATCAAGAAAAGCATTAAAATGTAATTTATTGTTGAGCAATTTTTTTAATACTAAATATTATAAATGTTCCCATAATTTAGTGTTAATCTATTTTTGTCACATCATTAATATTTAATCCCACCAGCAACAATTGTTGCCAGACATTTTTTCTACCTTCTGGAAGCTCTAGAACAATTGTTTTGACTTTTGGCAGCTAATTGAAGTTTTAAAATAAAATCATAGTGTGTCTTCTCTAAGCAATATCAATGTCATGTATCTAGGGTGAAAGGTCACATGACCTGACCTCTTTACTTCCTGCCTGTAACGCTGGAGGTAAATGTCAGTCACAAACCTGGACAAGAGGAAGTCAGTAAAATACTTTAATAAACAAATATAAGTAAAATATTTTGAACATTTATTCTTTCAAGTGTCTTCTACTGATATATAAAGAAAATTGTTTCCCTTCATTCATCTTTTGATCATAAGAAGAGTGAATGTAACCATGGCAACAACTGTTGCTGCTAGCATAACACATAGACAGCACTATGCTATGTGTCCATAGCTTTGCTGTTTATTCTAGATGTCCTGCTGTTCCCACACAGATTAAAATGATCAGATATTTTAGATCTTCTAGACCTGAAGGAACCTCAAGATGATGTCTTCTACATCTCTGTCATTCCCACAGTTGAAACCCTCCCCTACTTCGCTCCCCTAAATGGCGATCCTTTCCACAAAGTGTGGCCTCTGCACTGAATGACCACGACTAGATGATGCCTCTCCTGAAACTACTTTAGGACCCGGTTCTGACCCTGGTGGTTTTCCACAGGTAACTTCTAGGAAATCACAATTCATATTATTGGTACATTTTGATGTCTTGAGTAACTTTTACCCCAGAATGTGAAATAACTCATGATTCAGAAATAAGACAGAGAAAAATTATATGTAAATATATATTGGAGACAGTTTCATAACTTAATATTCAGAAGTTTGCATCCATCTCCTCAGGTTTTGTCAGAATTTCCTTCAGTCTAATTTGGGTCAAATGTTCTGGTTTCCTTCCTCAAGGTTCTCATGATCCATTGCTGGAGTTCTGGTCCATTCCTTCTTACAGAACCGGTGACGGTCTTTACAAAAATATTTACTTTTTATGACCAGATTGATAATAAAATGCCAACCATCAGAAGGCCTGTTCTTTAGGTCAGAGAAGCAGAATATTTTCCTCTCTTCTTCCTCCAACATGGTGCAGACATGGCACATTAAACTGAGCCATGTCTGCTGGTGGCAACAGCAGCTAAAAAAGATTTGCAGAGAGGCAGAGGAAGCTGCCACCAGCTGCTGCACTTCTACTATCAGTCCACTAGATGGAGACATGGAGCAACATTCACTGATTCAACCTGAACAACAGGAAGTATTTTAGTTCACAACCATTAAACTCTACAAGTGGAGAAGATCAACTATTTAATAATCTGATGGAAAAAACACATTTTAACAATATTTTTATTTAGAAAGGGAGCAACAGGAAACTGTTGATTCTGACTTCATTGGTGAAAACAAGTATTTTATGCCAAAAACTACAAACCAGGTGAGCTGTGACGTCATTAGTTACACAACACCTGTCACATTTACTTTCAGTTTGAACGCGACTGTTCGGGTGTGACCCGTGTCCGATTGCTGTGTCTCAGTTTGTTGTTCAGATATTTTTCTTCGTCTCTTTGGATCGTTTGAACAAACTGTAAGTTTGCTTTGTTTCCTACTTGAACTTTGTCTACATGATGTTCCTGCTTGTTTCTGGAGAACAGGTTCACTTCTGATTTCAGCTCAAAGTTTAATCTCTCTGCTGTTTGAAGGCTGAACTACAGGACTGTTAAATTACTGATGAACTGGAACAACATGATGAACAGCTTATTATTTGTTTATTTGCTTTCTTCTCCGGAAATACCGATTTATGATTTTGTTTCCTGGTATCAAAGTCTAGTATCCACCATTAACTTTAGCAAGTTTCCTGTTGCTTACTTTCAAAATAAAATATTATTGTTAAATTTATTTTTATTTAATCACATTAAATATTTGATCTTTGATGGAGAAGATAATCCACTTGTAGAAATGAATATTTGTGAATTAAAATAGTTCCTAATATTCAGTCAATGAATCGATGTGTCAGTGAATGTAAATGTTGCTCCATGTCTCCATCTAGTGGACTGATAGTAGAAGTGCAGCAGCTGATGGCAGCTTCCTCTGCCTCTCTGCTGTCTGACTGCATTCACCTGACACTGATATGAACAGAGAAGAAGAGCCAATCAGAGGAGGAGCAGCTGATCTTTTTCCAGCACTAATGATGTAAAGGATGATCAGAGTTGATGTGCAGATGAATGATGTGTGTTTCCTCTGCAGGTGAAGGTAGAAAGTGTGTGTGAGCTGATTCAGCAGCATGGATCAGTGTGAGGACAGAGAGGAGGGAGTCCCTCCCTCTAAAACCACTCTGTGTGGGGAAGATGAGAGCCAGAGCAAAGGTCAGAGGTGAGGTCACCATCTCTAACTGTCCACAGCCCTTTTCACACAGCGTTCACTATATCAGGCCAAAACAGACGTGGTGATGAAGCTGCTGCTGCTCCTCTTTGCTGCTTCATCCAGACTCAACAGGTAAAGTTTTAATCATCATGTTTCTGTCAGGAACCGAAAGAGACGCAAACCAGAACCAGAACCCAGCTGTGTGTCCTTTAAGAGCAACAGGTCAAAGGATCCTCCCATTACTTTAAATCTCCTGGATCTCCACCATCAGAGAGGTGAGCTGTTTCTAACTGCTGTAACTGTTCTGTTTATATCTGTCATTGTGGCCATGTGACGATACCAAGTTCTGTTGGGTTCTGTTGTCATGGGAACATTAGGCTGAATTTCAGTTATTTTCCTTTCATATGCATTACATAAAATAACATTAATGTCTCCAAGGCAACATGGCATCATGGGGACAGTAAAGTCCAAATATATTGTTGGTATTAATCAGGTCCGTTTAGATCCACAGTTTCTGCCCAGAGCTTCTACATGTTCATCTAGTTTACAATAATCTCAATATTTGATGTGATGTTAGTCTGAGATCCATTTAACCATCATTCAACTTCTACTGATGAATAAAAGGTAAAAAACGTAACCAGAATAAACTCACTTTTCAATCAGGACAAACTAACATAAATTATTATGTTGCCATGACCTTTGAAACATGAACATTTAAATCCATTTTATTCTGTTTTGCAGTAACTTAATTTTTCCAACCAATTTTCCAAATTTTTATCCTATATCAATATTAATATTAACACACAAACACAAAGGTAGAAATAATTTACATTTCCAGGTTTACAGGTGCTGGAAAAAGTTTTATCAGTAATTCCATTCAAAGAGTGAAACTTGTATATTACACACAGACTGATATATATTTCAAATGTTTCTTTTAATGTTGCTGATTGGAACTGACAATTAATGAAAAACCCAAATTCAGTCTCAGAAATTTGTTGAATTGACATGTTGCCTCACTCTAATCAGCTAATGAATTCAAAACACCTGCAAAGACCTTCAAATTGTTTCTCAGTCCAGGTCAGGAGAGAAAATTGTTTAACAAAACATTTTCATGGGGGAGATTCACAAAGAGTGGACTGCAGCTGGAGTCAGCACTTCAAGAATCACCACACACAGAAATGTCAAAGACATGGGATCAGCTGTTACATTTATTGTGTCTTAAAAAAGAGATGCTGTCTGAAGCGTCTCACCTGGACTGAAGAGGAAATGGACTGGACTGCTGCCGAGCGGTCCAAGGTTATGGTCTCTGAAAAAGAAATCTAGAATTTCCTTTGGAAATCCAGGTCCCAGAGTCTGAAGGAAGAGAGGAGAGCCACAGACTCCATGTTGCTTAAGGTTCAGTCTAAAGTTTTCACAGCCAATGATGGCTTGTGTTGCCATGTTATCTGCTGGTATTGTCATTATGTTTTCTGGGGTCCAAGGTCAATGCAGCCATCTACCAGAAAGTTTCAGAGCACTTTCTGCTTCCTGCTGCTGACCCACTTAACGGAGATGCAGGTGCCAAGTCATGACTCTGTGTAGGACTTGGCACCTGTACAAAGTGCTAAAGCTACTTCCCACTTTTAAGGTCCATGGTGTCCCTCTCCTTAAATTGCCAACAAACTCACCTGAAAACAGAATATCATGAAGAGGAAGATGTGATAATCCAGACTCATCATTTCAGAAGAGCTGAAGGTCACTATCTGAGCAACCTGGGCTCTCATAACACCTGAGCAGTGCCACTGACCAATCAGCTTCAAGTCAGACTATATTGCTGCAGTAATCTGGGCAAAAGGAGCCCCAACTAAGAACTGAGTGTTGTACATGCAAATACTTCAGTGGGCAAACATAAAAAAAATCCTTTTTAGTATTGAAGAAATATTCTAATTCTCTGAGATGCTGAATTTGTGTTTTCCATTAGTTGTTTATAATAAACATTAAAAGAAATAAACATTTGACGTTATCAACATGGAATTACATACATTTCACATTTAATGGAATTATCATGACTAATCAACCTTTTAATAATATTCTAATTTTGATGACCAGCATCCTCTTGATTGTGAACCTTTCTCTAAATCTGACTGACAGTAAACTGAAATAAAATTCTATGAATTGATTTCATGATTCTAGTTCATTCTAGGTTCAGAAACATGGAGATTATAACCTTTCTACAGTATAATACTAATGTGGATTATTCAGAGACCAGATGATCTAACTGAGACGATTGGTTCTGATGAACTCATCAGATCTCTGATGGTCAGAGTGGAATGGACTCTGGTTCTTCCTCAGAGTCATTACAACTGTTTCTGCATTTCACAACTGTTTTTAAAACAACTGTTAGCTGGACTTATTCAGAGGATAAATGCATATGAGGTTTTTGTTCGAACCAATGTAGTTGATCAACATTTTAAGAGTACATCAAAATCTGTCATAGACAACATCAAGAAAACCAGAACCCAGCTGTGTGTCCTTTAAGAGCGACAGGTCAAAAGGAAGAGATGATTTTCTTTAAATCTCCTGGATCTCCATCATCAGAGAGGTGAGCTGCATCTAATTACTGTAACTGTGGAAACTGAACCAGTAAGAACTCAGATGTTTCCAGTTATGTTTACAGAGAAGTTTGAACCATTTACTACAGAAATCAGCTGCTCTGCTCTATTTTAACATTCTTTATTTAAGAATATTGAAAATCCAACATATATGCACATGTCTATCTATACATGCACTTACATAGAACAACAGAAAAGAGGAAAAAAAAACAAAAGGTTCAGCAAACATTTAAATCAATTTCAACAGTTCACATTTCTTAAATAGGTCCTCATGGGCTCACAAGAAAGGGAGGTGCACATATACAATGTCTTCCATTAAAAGGGAGAGACATACAATACAAAGGGGATCAACACCACTTTTTATAACCAGTAGCCTCCTCATCTTTGTGGCCGTCCAAAGTGGGAGGTAGCTGGGGTCCACACACTCAGAAAAATGTCAGTTTCTACATGTAGTTGTGCCGTTGTCCTTTCCATTATATATAAATTCTTCAATCTTTCTTGCCATTGTTGAAGGGTGTGAGGTAAAGGTTTGAGCCAGGACAGAGTTATCATTTTCCTTGCAACCAGTAGGAGAATCTGCAGCAATTTTACTTTCCTTTTCCCAATATTTTCCCCTGGTTTCAAACCCAGTATGTAATGCACTGGGTTCAGTGGTAAAGTGAATCCCAAACTGCCAGGTTTAATGGAATCAATACTGGGCAGTCCCAAAAATGTGAGTCTGATCCCCAATCTGACTTCAGTTCCTCCAACACAAATTTGTAGCATTTCTGTCATATTTTGATATATTAAAGGGTGTTTTAAAGAATCTTGTTCTTAATTTCCAGTCAAATTCCTTCCAGCCTGGACTGTGGGTGATCTTAAAACCTTTTTCACAAATCTCTTCCCACTCCTCATCTTCAATAATATTCATTTCTAGTTCCCAGTTTTTGCTTTATGTCAATAGAGTTGTTAGACAAATTAATCTGTAAATGTTAATAGAAATTGGATATAATCTTCGTCTTATTATTTTCCTCTACACATTTTATAATAAATCTCTCTAAAGGTATTGAATGTAGTTTCAAAGTTGGCCATTCTTTGTGTGATAAAAGGTAATCCCTTAGTTGTAAGTATTTATAGAAATCTTTGCAGCACAATCCATGTTTATCTTGTAACTGCTTAAATGACTTAAGAGTTTCTCCACTGAATAACTGATGAATTCTTATTAATCCTCTCTGTGCCCATCTTTGATAACCCGTATCCAGTTTGTTTGGAAGAAAATCAATAATCTTGGCTATTTTTATTATGCGTGATATTGTTAAAGGTGCTCCTATTTTCTTTCTCACTAGGGACCAAACTCTGTGCGTACAATTAATCCACTCATTTTCAATTTTTAAATCTTTCCATTTCTTTCCCTCCATAAATGGCATCGATTCAAGAGGTACTAGCCGGCATGCTTTGTTCTCCAGATCGATCCAGTTCGTCTCCTCATCCTGTACCAGCCACTCGACCACAACACGAAGTTGTGCTGCCCAGTAATACAATCTTAGATCAGGCAGACCAAGGCCACCTTTTTCTCTTGGCCTTACTAATAATTTTTGTCTGATTCTTGGTTTCCTCCTTTGCCAAATAAAGTTATTAATAATTTTATCCAAAGTTTTGAAAGTGGAGGCAGGTATCCAGATAGGTAGTGCCTGAAAAAGGTACAATAATCATGGGAGTTTATTCATTCTAACTGTTTCTATTCTGCCCAGAAGGGACAAAGGAAGAATCTCCCATCTCGTCAGGTCTGATTTTATTTGTGTAATTAATCTACCGTAATTTCCATTAAATAGTTGTGAGGTTTGTGGCGTAATCATCACACCTAAGTATTTGAATCCCCTCTTGGACCAGTTAAAAATCACCTCTTTATCTAAAGCTGTTGGCCATTTGCCCACCAACATCATAGCTTCTGACTTACTTTCATTAATTTTATAGCCTGAGATTTCGCCAAATTCTTTTAAACCAGTCATGAGCCTAGGGATTGAGCTCAGAGGACTAGAAATATACAGAATAATGTCATCTGCATACAATGAGACTTTGTGGGTGACTCCTCCTGCTGTAACTCCATGGATTGTAGGGTCCGACCGTATTCTTTCTGCCAGAGGCTCGATGCTAATAGCAAATAGTAGAGGTGAGAGGGGACATCCCTGCCTAGTTCCTCTTTTCAAACCAAATTTCTTTGAGGAGTAACCATTCACTCGTACTATGGATGTGGGCCCAGAATATAGCACACTAATCCACTTGATAAAATCTCTATGAAATCCCATTGTTTCCAGTGTGTACTTCAGATACGGCCAGTCCACCCTATCAAATGCCTTTTCAGCATCAAGGCCGAGAAGCATTGAAGGATCCTGTTTTTGTCTCGCTACAGAGATCACATTTAAGGTTATCCTAATATTATAAATTCCTAAACGACCCGTTATAAAAACTGTTTGGTCTGGTTTAATTATTGTGTGGATACATTTTTGAATTCGATTTGCCACTATTGTAGTTAAGATTTTCAAATCACAGCAGAGCAAAACTTATTGGCCTGTAGGATGAGCAATTTCTGGGGTCTTTGCCTTCTTTGGGAATTATAGAAATTATTGCTTCTGACCAAGACTTTGGGGGGTCATTATTTGTGAGGGCGTAATTAAATACTCTTTGTAATAGGGGAGTGACCTCCGCTTTAAAATGCTTATAAAATTCCCAGGGAACCCATCCACTCCTGGCACTTTGTTACTCTTTAAATTGTTTATAACCTCCTCAATCTTCTGTTTAGTGATTGGGTCTCTCATTGCCCTAGCATTATTTTCAGTTAATTTCGGTGACTTAATTTTACCCAGTAGATTTTCTCTATTTTGCCGTCCATCTCCTCTGAGACATAAAGTGTCTCATAATAAGCTGAAAAAGCTTCTGCAATATCTTTTGGATGAGACAGTATTTTCTTCGTAAAAGGATTCATTATCTTTTCCACTGTGCGATCTGCCTGTTTCCTGCGCAGCTGAAATGCCAATAGCCTACTGGCCCTATTCCCTGATTCATAATATTTTTGATTAGCGAACCGTAATGCTCCCTCTGCCTTATGCGTCAACAAGATATCCAGTGTTTGTCTGTAATCACCAAGAGATTTTAAAATAGTTTCATTGTTAGTCTTTTTATGTTCCTTCTCCAATTGTTGTATATGATTTTCAAATTCGACTTGTTTTTTATCGCGTTCTCTTTTAATTTGCGATGACAGGGAAATTAACTTTCCCCTCAGCACAGCTTTTGCAGCTTCCCAAAGGGTGGACACTGATACTTCCCCATTGTCGTTGTGTTCCATATATTCGGTCCAGTCTTTTTTAATACTTTGCACTATTTCTGGATGGTTTAGAAGTGAAACATTAATTCTCCACTGTTTAGGTTGTTTATCATTCCCTAAATTTATTGTCATAACAACTGGGCTGTGGTCTGATATTATTGGCTCAATATGACAGTTTGTGACTTTATGTGCATCCCTCTTCAAGACAAAAAGAAAAAAGTGTCCTCACACTGCCATGGTTGTAGTTTGCTTCATCCAATTTTCCTCTTTTTCCCATCTCCACTGTTTTGTTGCTTATTTTACAACAATTATGATATAACCTGAACCTATACATTAAAGTCAATATTTTATGATCAATGATACTCCTTTGCATGTCTAGTCATTGTCCATTGATTTCCATATTCTTTGTCACAGATTTAGCCTCTTTTTACCTTCCATCCAGTTCTAGATGTGGCATTGCGACCTTACTCAGGACCAAGGACTCTCTCCTCTCTGTTGTCACCATGGATGATCTCAGCAGGGTTCAGCTGTTGGTTCTTCCTCTTCTTTCCCTGGGTTGTCCATCCGTCCCATGTCAGCTCCTCTTCCAGTATCTCTCTGTCCTCCAGGGATGCTTCAATGCCAAGATCTTTCAGTGTAGATTGCGCTGCTAAAAGTGAGGGGAAAAGCTTTGTGCCCCTGTTCAAGAAGAGTTTCAGCTGAGCTGGGTATGGTGACTGGGCTTTAATGTTCTTTTCTTTTAGCTTTTTTATTACCTCTCGAACCTTTTTCCTTTTCTTCTGCAAGTCAGGTGAGTAGTCATGGTCGAAATAAATCGTGTGCTCTTGGTACTTTATGTTTCTTTGCTTCCAAGCTTGTAAAAGCACTTTTTGTTTCACATTAAAATCCAGAAACCGGGCTATTATGGAATTTGGAGGCGCCGCCGCAGTTTTAGGCTTTGGGCCTAACGCTCTGTGTGCTCATTCTAGTTTAATAACAACTTCTTCTTGAAACTCTAGATTAGTACTCAGAAGGTCTGTGATAAACTTTACCATATATTCTTTTTCCGCTCCTTCTGGGATGCCATACAGCCTGATGTTATTCCAACGGAGTCTATTTTCCATGTCGCCACATTTAGCCGTGAAGACAGCTTCTCTTTCTAGCAAGTGTCCCAGTGCTCTCTCTTGCCGTCTGCCTCTGTCCTCCGTTGCACTTACTCTGTCCTCCGCTTCAGTCAATCTTCTGTCCAGCCCCTCCATTCGTTTCTTCAAATCCTCCATGGATGATTCTACCCGGTGTAGAGAGCTCTTCAGGTCCCGGAATGAGTCGGTGTTTTCCTGCCACAGTTTTCTTAATTCCACTAGCATCGCTGTTTCCCCGCTAGCATCTCCCGTAGCTTTCAGTGGTGTAGCTTCGCAACGTTAGCTGCTTGGAGCCTGCAGTAACGTCGTTTTCTACCAGCTTTCATGTCTTTCCTCTCTGTATTCTGACTAGAACTCCGTCCTCTTAAGCCCTTTCTACTCAGTTTAATACTCATTTATCACTTTTCATTACTTTGTCGGCTATTTATTGTGGGTCTGGAGGAGCGGCAAAATTATGCGTCTATCTTCTCTATTGCCTTCCCAGAAGTCAGCTGCACTGTTATAGTGAAACACCTTCATATCTTCATCTCTGGGTGTTGATGATGTTCTGCTGCTTCCTGGCTCCATGTCAGACTAACACATTTCCATGACCCACTGGGAAATACCTGGTAGAGCCAGTCTGGTCCATCAGGACTTGGTTCCTGTCTACATTGTGAGATCAGTTCAGCAGGGAAGGAAAGCTTCATGATGTGGTTGGTGAGATCTGCTGGAACTCAACCAAACTGAGCTGATGTGGACCATCAGAGGTTCTGCTGGTTCTTAGTGGGATCAGCAGGAACATTAAATCTTTACAACTACTTGGATCATCTGGTTCACTGCTCACATCCAGATATCACTTCATGGACCTTTACCTTCTGATTGTCTCTGTATGGACAGATATAATGTGAGCTCACTGGCTTCCAGGGATCTACAGGATCCATTTTAAAATCCTCACTATAACATCCAGGAGAGGATCCCACATGGACACACACCCACATATCTCAGTCCTCCTTCATGTCCACATCACCTCAGATCTAATCATCAGAACCTGATGGATGTCCCAAACTGTCCTGAAGACCTGTGTGGACAGAGCCTTCACTTCCACTGTCCCCAAGCTCTGGGACTCTGTCTCCACCAGCATCAGATCTGCTGACAGTGTGGACTGTTTCATGTCCAAGATAACAGCAATAGTCTTCATCCTTATTCTTCTTTTTTTCTGTATTGTGTTCATGTGATGATCTGTTTTTCTGCTTTAAAGATTTTAACATATAAATTCTTGATTTCCTCTGTAAATACTGCTGGATGAATATTTCCTTACTTCCTAATTGTTCCTGGTTCCTCCACAGAGTGGACCAGCAGAGCTCAGAGGTTCCCAGTGGTCCGTCTGCCAAGCAGCATCAACCCCAGCTGGACTCCATATTTATGGTCTGTACATGAACAACAACTACTTTTCCACTGGTTCTGTTCACAGTCATCTCCATGCTGCACTTTGTAGACCAGAGGACTGTCAGTCTGTCCAACATCCATCTGGTGTTTGGCTCCATGATTTCAGTCTGATGTTTCCTTCATCTATGATTCTGTTCCAGCTGCTGGAGGAAAACATTGTCACTTTTGTGAAGAACGAGCTGAAGAAGATCCAGAAGGTTCTGAGTCCAGATTACCCAGAATGCTCAGAGAGTCAGAGAGAAGATGATGAGAATTTGGAAGCTGAGGATGAAGAACAGAGGAGCAGCGGAGATGCAATGATGAAGATCACACTGAACTTCCTGAAGAGGATGAAGCAGCAGGAGCTGGCTGACCATCTGTGGAGCAGTAAGAGGATTTCTGGATATAAGATTTAAGCTGATGCATAAATCACACATTTATGGATGTATGGAAGAAATGGAATCAATTATTCAAATAATCTTTAGAAGATCTTTTGTTCAGTTCCTGATTTTACATTTTTTCTATTTTAGAAAGTTTTCTTGGAGTTTGTCAACATCAACTTAAATCTGGTCTGAAGAAGAAGTTCCAGTCTGTGTTTGAGGGGATTGCTAAAGCAGGAAGTCCAACCCTTCTGAACCAGATCTACACAGAGCTCTACATCACAGAGGGAGGGACTGGAGAGGTCAATGATGAACATGAGGTCAGACAGATTGAAACAGCATCCAGGAAACCACACAGACCAGAAACAACAATCAGACAAGAAGACATCTTTAAAGTCCCACCTGGAAGAGATCAACCAATCAGAACAGTGATGACAAAGGGAGTGGCTGGCATTGGGAAAACAGTCTTAACACAGAAGTTCACTCTGGACTGGGCTGAAGACAAAGCCCACCAGAACATCCAGTTCATATTTCCATTCACTTTCAGAGAGCTGAATGTGCTAGAGAAAAAGTTCAGCTTGGTGGAACTTGTTCATCACTTCTTTACTGAAACCAAAGAAATCTGCAGCTTTGAATTCTTCCAGGTTCTGTTCATCTTTGATGGTCTGGATGAGAGTCGACTTCCACTGGACTTCCACAACAAGGAGATCCTGACTGATGCTACAGAGTCCACCTCAGTGGATGTTCTGCTGACAAACCTCATCAGGGGAAACTGCTTCCCTCTGCTCGCCTCTGGATAACCACACGACCTGCAGCAGCCAATCAGATCCCTCCTCAGTGTGTTGGCATGGTGACAGAGGTCAGAGGGTTCAATGACCCACAGAAGGAGGAATACTTCAGGAAGAGATTCAGAGATGAGGAGCAGGCCAGCAGG
Source organism: Phalloptychus januarius (assembly GCA_902982915.1). NCBI lineage: Eukaryota > Metazoa > Chordata > Actinopteri > Cyprinodontiformes > Poeciliidae > Phalloptychus > Phalloptychus januarius. The sequence continues at coordinate 19,206 of CADWAE010000075.1, forward strand.
ATCATCTCCCACATGAAGACATCACGAAGCCTCCACATCATGTGCCACATCCCAGTCTTCTGCTGGATCACTGCTACAGTTCTGGAGGATGTGTTGAAGACCAGAGAGGGAGGAGAGCTGCCCAGAACCCTGACTGAGATGTACATCCACTTCCTGGTGGTTCAGACCAAAGTGAAGAAGGTCAAGTATGATGGAGGAGCTGAAACAGATTCACACTGGAGTCCAGATAGCAGGAAGATTATCAAGACTCTGGGAAAACTGGCTTTTGATCAGCTGCAGAAAGGAAACCTGATCTTCTATGAATCAGACCTGACAGAGTGTGGCATCGATATCAGAGCAGCCTCAGTGTACTCAGGAGTGTTCACACAGATCTTTAAAGAGGAGAGAGGGCTGTACCAGGACAAGGTGTTCTGCTTCGTCCATCTGAGTGTTCAGGAGTTTCTGGCTGCTCTTCATGTTCATCTGACCTTCATCAACTCTGGAGTCAACCTGATGGAAGAAACACAAACATCTAAGAAGCCTTCATTGTTTAAATAAACGTAAATTAAAAACTCTCCATCAGAGAGCTGTTGACCAGGCCTTACAGAGCCCTAATGGACAGCCGAATTTGCCCCGCTTCCTCCTGGGCTTTCACTGCAGACCAATCAGAGACTCCTACAAGGTCTGCTGACAGAAAACAGTTCAGTACATCAAGGAGAAGATCAGTGAGAATGTGTCTGCAGAGAAAAGCATCAATCTGTTCCACTGTCTGAATGAACTGAATGATCGTTCTCTAGTGGAGGAGATCCAACTGTTCCTGAGTTCAGGAAGTCTCTCCACAGATAAACTGTCTCTTGCTCAGTGGTCAGCTCTGATCTTCATCTTACTGTCTTCAGGAAAAGATCTGAATGTGTTTGACCTGAAGAAATACTCTGCTTCAGAAGATGTTCTTCTGAGGCTGCTGCCAGTGGTTAAAGCCTCCAACAAAGCTCTGTAAGGACACAGATTGTTACTGTTTTTAATATTGATATTGCACAAATCTGATAATGATCAGATAAATATTTATTCAGGTTTCAGTTTATATATTGGTCATAGTCTCTCAAATGTCCACCTGGGTGTGACATGCAAAACAGAAACTAGATTTCCATCATCACCATTTTGTTCCTTTAATGTTGATATTAGAGCAGCAAAATTCATCTTTATGTTAAAATTTAAATTTGGATTAATTTTGTTTACTGTGTATTATAATTATCTTTCCTGTTGCCTCTATAGATTAATTCCCTTAAAGGTTGGAGGCACAACTATAAAATGAACCAGTTCACACACAAACAATAAGCATGTTAAATAAGATAGTTCCTTTTATATCTAAGAAAAAATTGAACTGGAAAGAAAAATACATTATTCTGATTAATTATTTGAATAGGGTGGCTGTAACCTCTCAGAGAGAAGCTGTGAAGCTCTGTCCTTTCCCTTCTCCCAGACTGAGTCTGTAACCTCTCAGAGAGAAGCTGTGAAGCTCTGTCCTCAGTTCTCAGCTCCCAGTCCTCCAGTCTCAGAGAACTGGACCTGAGTAACAACAACCTGCAGGATTCAGGAGTGAAGCTTCTCTCTGCTGGACTGGAGAGTCCAAACTGCAACCTGGAAACTCTCAGGTAAAATGTTCTCAATCCTGGTGAAACCAGATTCCTGTCCATTAACCCCCATCACAGATGATGTAAATGTTATTTCAAAAGCAGATTTAGTTGCAGATTCAATTCAATTTTTGAAGAAAACATAATTGACTGGAGAAGATAATCATAATCTCAATGAACAGTTTAATATATGTTTCTCCCTGTCTCCTCAGACTGAGTGGCTGTAACCTCTCAGAGAGAAGCTGTGAAGCTCTGTCCTCAGTTCTCAGCTCCCAGTCCTCCAGTCTCAGAGAACTGGACCTGAGTAACAACAACCTGCAGGATTCAGGAGTGAAGCTTCTCTCTGCTGGACTGGAGAGTCCAAACTGCAACCTGGAAACTCTCAGGTAAAATGTTCTCAATCCTGGTGAAACCAGATTCCTGTGCATTAGCTGTTAACAGAGAAACACTAAACTGCCATCAGTTCCTTCCAAAAGTGTTCGACCCCCTTGAACTTTTGAAACTTTTGCCAGTTTTCAGGCTTCAAACACAAAGATCTAAAATTTTTATTATTTTGTTTAGAATCAACAACAAGTGGGACACAATCGTGGTGGAACAAAATTTATTGGATATTTTAAACTTTTTCAAGAAATAAAAACTGCAAAGTGGGGCGTGCAATATTATTTGCCCCCTTTACTTTCAGTGCAGCAAACTGACTCCAGATGTTCAGTGAGGATCTGAATGATCCAATGTTGTCCTAAATGACTGATGATGATAAATACAGGGTGGGTCATAAGTTTCCATACATAGAAAAAGTAAACATTTAATATTAGACTGTTTTTATTTTTGTGGGACTCTGTGTAATCGCTGCACATCTTGGACCACTTTGTGGTTGATCTGCAACATTTCCAGTTTCCTGAAACTTGTAAATAAGTTTTGCCACAGTGTCGTGTGTGAAGCTCGTTCCATGTTTTCTGTTAAAGTTTCCTGCAACCAGGACTTCCGCTTCCGGTATGCCCGAGTAGAGACGCTTGCAGACTGCGCTCCGACAGAAATAATTCTTAATTTGCCTGCTGTAAGAATATAAATCCACCTACAGATCCAGAAAACACTATTATAATGACTTCCTCACAAAAGACTACAAGACGAGAACCGAAGGTGGGGAAAGGCGATGATACGAAGATGGCACAAAAACAGCTAACGCTAGATGCTAGCTTAGCTCAGAACGACTCCGGGAGTGAAATGCTAATGCTAACAGAGCTCCGCACATTTCGAGAAGAGTCTAGAATTGCACGAGACATTTTGGAATCTCAAACACGAATGGAGGCGTCAATTGGAGAAATGAAAAAGAGAATCGACTCACTGGAGGAGAGAGTGAGTGGCACTGAAGATCGAGGCAACAGCAAGAAATAGTGTTAGCTTACTTACTTAAAGAGACGCCAGACTAACTGCTAAACAAGACGCCATAGAGACCAGATTGGACTGGAACAATATAAGAGTGGATGGGATAAAAGAAGATTCAGAAGGAAAAGAGATGATCCCGTTTATTACAGATTTGTTCAAATCTGCACTGAAGCTGCATGAAGACAGAGAGAGAGAGAGAGAGAGAGCTACCCAGAGAGAGAGAGAGAGTTACAGAGAGAGAGAGAGAGCTACAGAGCTAACAGTAATAGTCACAGGCTCTAATTGTTTGCTTCTTGGATTTCAATGTTAAACTGATGGAGCTACAACAAGCGTGGAAGTTTAGTTTCGGGGGAACAAAGTTTACTTTGACTAGGACTACTCCCCCGAGGTGCAAAGAAAAGCAAAACAAGTGCGTGAAGCAAAGGTGGGGACTCGAGTCACATGACTTGGACTTGAGAGTCACTAAAATCACGACTTGAGACTTGACTTAAAAAAATGCTCAAAGACTCGGACTTGACTTTCACACCATTGACTTGGGACTTGACTTGACTTGAAGCTGTTTACTTGAAAAGACTTGATATTTTACTCAAAGTGTTAAAATGTAAAACACATTATTTATAAAGTGGCCCCATTGATTCATTTCACTCATTAGTATTGACATGCGCAGACCGTCCCTCTGTTTCTCCACTGTGTGTGCGTAGCTGCAGCTCAACCAATCAGATCAACAGGATTTAAAAATAACGGGGGAAAAACGAGAGACGGAAAAACTCTGGTAGCAGATCTGCTGCTGTGAGTCATTTCTTTGGTTCATCAATCATTAAATATCCAACTAAAAACGGAGCAACATGCAAAACCTGCCAGACCAGGATCTCAGATTCAGCTTCCAGCTGTTCGGCATTTAAGTTACACAAAGAAGGTAAAGCGTAACTTTTACTGTGAGCTAACAGCTAAATTTAGCTAACGTGGTGCTAGCAGCTAACTTTAGCTAACGTTGTGTTAGCATCTAACTTTAGCTAACGTGGTGTTACCATCTAACTTTAGCTAACGTGGTGTTAGCAGCTAACTTTAGCTAACGTGGTGTTAGCAGCTAACTTAGCTAACGTGGTGTTAGCAGCTAACTTTAGCTAACGTGGTGTTAGCAGCTCTAGTGTTGAGCATTATCGGTGTTACGCTCTGGTATATGCATATTTAGTCCTGCTGTATAAACCCGCTGATTAAAACCTGTCCACCAATAATGCGCACCGTGTTGCTCAGGAAGCCGGTGGACAGTGAGCCGGTCCGGTTCTGACTATCTGAGCTCCTCAGAGGCAATAAAACAGAATCAGAGGGGAAACAGGTTTTTATTGGAATTAAACACAGACCAATACAGATCAGCGCAACTCTTTTATGCGCATTAATACGTTGATGACAGAGTTTATTAAATGCAGATGATTAATATTAAACAGCTTCAGTCCCACGTCGTATCGCTACCAACATGTATTTAACATGCGGTTCTGGAGGCGCAGCAGCAGGACGGCCCTGTTCCAGTGTTAAACCCGTCAGTTCGGTCACCTTGTCTCGGTTCCGAGACCTGATGGACCCATCCCTCAGAGTTTTACCTGCAGCCGAAATATCACCCTGGTTCTGATTTAGTCCGGATCACTCAGACCTGTGACCCGGACTCTCCAGAACCCATTATTATCCCGTTTCATTGTAAAATTAGAGGTTCTGTTAGTGCGGTTCGGCGCTGACAGGTCCGTTCTGCCGCTGCAGATGGCAGAAGTCAGTGGATGTTAAAACCTGCAAGTTTTACCCTCAGAAGTAAGCGGTCTACCTTCCTGAGGGTAAACCAGAAGTACTGGTTCCGACCCGACCCGCCATTCTGGACTGTCTGACTGAACGCTTCTTCCAGCCAGAGCAGAATAAACTTCCGCCACCTAGTGGCCGAATCTTTTACCCATGTAATTACAGTTGTACACGTCACAAACATGGATTCATATATAAACAATATAACGATATTAAAAAGTAGATGTGGCTCTAATGACATGTATATTTTTCACAAAAATATGTCTGAGCCACGAGACGAGACAAGCAGAGAGGGAAATACGTGTTGAACTATGGAAATAAATCTTCCAGAGTAAACTCAGATGACCGAGCTTTTACTAGCATGTGAACGCACCGTCTACACCAGCGTTTCTCAACGGGGGCGGTACCGCCCCCTGGGGGGCGTTCAGAGGACTGCAGGGGGCGCTGGCGGACATTTTTCCAAAAGGGGGTCGCTGGGATTCCTTTGGGGGCCGTTTGCTCCAAGGTAAACTTTCCACCTTAAATGCACAACAAGACCAGTTTAGACGTTGAGCTACTTGCTAAAAACTGTATTGTGTAACATTAAAACATGCTCGGCTGCAGCCGCATCGATGGCAGCTCTTCTTCTCTTCAGTGTTTGTTAGCTTCTTGTTAGCTCCGCTGCTGCTAATGGTAGCTTAGCATCAGTTCGTTACACCGGCTGATGACGTTGCTGCGAGTTTCACCTGTCAGGTTGTTTTATAGAGTTAACATCGGAGCTGAAAGTGATCCGGGATGAAGCGGTAGAACCGCAGCACCTTTGGATCTTAATCATCAGAATAGCAGGATTTGTTCCGTTGTTTTAAAGGTTTATATCAGTCTCTCTTCATCGATGTCCTTCCCGACGCCCCGCAGCGCAGGGCAGACAAAGAAATAGACGCGCACATTGGATAAAACTCTGTTTAACAAAACCAGTTTAAACTTTGAACTATTTGCAAAAGACTGAGCTCTGCAACATTAAAACATGGATGAACTGCAGCTTTATTAATCATAACTCTTCTTCTCTCCAGTGTTTCTGTGGTGCAGCTCTGTGCTGCCTTCAGGAGAATGGGACATCAGAGTATCAGCTATAAAATGTCACATTGTATTTACTGTGCAAACCAGAGCTTTCAGTGGAGAAACAAAACTTCCAGATCCTTTTAATGCCATACAAATATGGGACAGAAACATGGATTATATCTTTATTTAGACCCGTCTATTGATTTATAGATTAATAGTTTTACTGAATATAAATGACAAAGAACAAAGCTGGTTCTTAATCAAATCCTAGTGAGTCAGACTGAAAGTGTCATGGAGTCACTGAACAGCCTCATGACTTTAACACTGTCATGAAAAATAATATTGAAGAAATAAACATATCAAATCTAATCAAAAACATAAATAAGTGATAAGTTTCTTATTGTTATCGTCTGTAAAATATATTTCTTCTTAGTACTAGATGTGATCTCAACAGACCCATGGCACTTCAACAATATTATCCTACCCAACATCTTTTATCTGCTCATTTTGTCCAAGATTTAACAACATCATAAAATTACACAAAACAATAATACTTTTTCCCCTCTGATTGGCTGTTGTCATGCCGACCGATTTTAACTTGAATATTCATTGTATTTGTTATAGACGCCTGTAAAAATAATTTCTATTCACAGGAATTTTTTGTTATTTTTCATGATAAAGACAGAAACAACCATAAAAATGAAAACATGAACAATAATGATATTAATAATAAACTAATATTCAGTGCAGGTATCCTCCATCTTTGATGGGGGGGTGAGGGACCTGGATAATGGATAGGGGGCGCTGGCCCAAAAAAGCTTGAGAAACACTGATCTACACAAATCTGGAGGCTGAAATGAGTCTAAAGTATTTGTGCTCTAGTAACTGGATCTGTACGTAACGGCAGTTTTGTGTGTATCTGGCGACTCGTGAACTTTTTCAACATTTGTAGGCAAAGGAAAAGGTTTATTTTCTTTTTACGGCTACAAATCATGTTTCACAGATAAACTATACAAACTTACACACAAAGATGCTGACATGAGTTACAAATCTATTTTTTTGAGACTATTTTCCCTCCATATAGTTGTGAGTGATTCTGGATGGTAATGCAGCTCATTATTTAGTGTCTTGGTTTGTGATTCTGACCAGTTTGATTCACCAACATGTTTTAATCAATACTGAGATGAGAAATTGGCTGCAGATTTAACTCCACTTGGACTGATGGTTATTTTACCATCACATCCAAAACCAGTCTGTGCTTTAGTTGCAATGAGTGGATTGTGTGTTTGATTTGAAAAAGAACACATGGTCTATTATTTACATTTAGCATAAGTGGAACATTGTTTAAAACAAAAAAACGACTGGAAAGGACTTGAAACTCCAAGCTCCCGACTTGAGACTCGACTCGACTTGAGGACAAAGACTTGAGACTTGCAACACAGTGACTTGGTCCCACCTCTGGCGTGAAGTGATTAAAAAACTAAAGGAGCGCAACATCAAGGCACAATCGCCGGCCCAACTTAGACTGTTCCTGGAAAAGGGTGTTCAGACTTTCCCCTCTTCACTCGAGGCCCAATCCACTCTGAAGGAACTCGGGATCCCTGTGGAGGTGGATGATCGGGACATTTTGGAGAGACAATTACTACGGGACAGATGGCAGACCCAGGGGAGACGTGAGAAGGCTGATCAAAACCTGAACACCATGGACATCAGGGCCGTCATAAACTCTGTGGATCAACATAAGGAGGGCTGAGACGGTAACGTACAGCTGGTTCTGCCCCAGATTAGCCGCCATCTTAACCACTGGTGGAGTAAGAATATAAATAAGGACATGCAGGTATAACATTATTAGCCCCTTGTGGGACTCAACAGGGTCAGGTTCATGGACCCCTACCTAGGAAGCTACATGGACACATTGTGTTCAGTTCTAAGTGTGTTATGTTAATTGTTTGTTCCCTGCTGGATCTGGTGGGGAAAATGCAGCAGATATATGAGTGAGAAGGAGGAGGAATCACATCGATGCAATTTAAAAATAGCAACATTTAATAGAAATGGAGAACTCAACCCAGTTAAGAGGGAAAGAATCTTATCAAAACTAAAGAAAGATCAAATCCAAGTCAACGACTCAGAACCTGCTAAATGAAATAAACAAGGTTTCAACATGTTTCCTTCTCTTCACATGGATCGGGGAGGCGGAGAGGAGCGGCGACCCTCATATCCAAGGCTGTAAATGATGAACACATGTCAGAATATAAAGACAATGAAGGCAGATTTGTTCTGGTTCCAGGCAAAGTAGAAGGAATGGTGATAACTCTCCTTAACGTGTAGATCCCTCCTGGAAGTGACTGGTCCTTTACAAACTAATAGTCCATATAATGACAGCAAAAAGCCAGGGGATTTTAATATGTGGCCGAGATTTTAATGTCCCATTCAATGTGAAAATTGACTCTTCAAATGGGAAACCAGAGCAGAAAACATGAGCAGAAGGTTAAATACCTGGATGAGTGAGGCGGGTCGTTTGGAGAGAGAGAAACCCGAAGAGCCGAGATTACTCCCACTACTCCCAGCGTTACTCCCACATAGATCACTGCTTTATGCTCAAGGAGATATTTTAGGGCAGACAGCTGTGAAATGGGACCCCAGACTCTTTCAGATCAGGGTCCCATTTACTGATCAATGTGTCTGAATAATAAGAGGAGGTCCACTCTGTGGAGACTGAACTCCAACATTTAGAACAAACTGGTCATTAGAGAGAAACTAAAATGTGAAATTCATTTATATTTAGAACAAAACCAGAATGAGGAAGTGACTCCTCCTATAATCTGGGACGCATTAAAAGCAGAGATTAGGGCTAAAATTATATCCATAACCTCATATGAGAAGAGAATCAGAGAAAAACCTCCAGGAATTAAAGAGGATTTGAAAAGATTACAGAGAGAACATGCAAAGTCTCCAAAGATGACGACACCAAACAAAAGATTTAAAACAGAAGAAATCAAAACTCAGGAAATCCAAAACAAGCTGATTTTTCTAAAACAACAAAACTATGAAGCAGGAGGGAAATCCCTGAAACTTTGATCATATAGGTTAAGAAAACAACAAGCCTGCAGAACTAAACATAAAATAAGAAACAATGTAACAAAGGAAATAGAAACTAATCCAGAGGAAATCAAAACCTGCTTTCAAAAATCCTATAAAACACTTTATTCCCAATCACAGACCAGCAGCAACAACCAGATCGATGCCTTTCTGGAACAGATCAATCTTCCAACCATCACGGAGGAACAGAAGAAGAAATGAATTTCCAAAATGACAAAAGAGGAAATTCAAGCAGCAACCAGAAGAGCTAAAAAGGGAAAGTCTCCAGGGACAGATGGATTCACTACAGAATGGTACAAAATGATGCAAAACCAACTGATTCCAATATTAGAGAAAACGTTCAACTGGGTTTTAGAGAATCAAAATGTTCCCCCTCATGGCGAGAGGCAGAGATTTCAGTCATAATGTGGGAATTATCGTCCTGTAAGTCTAAGAAACAATGATTAGAAACTTTTCTCCTCCATTTGATCTAAAAGAATAGAAGTGATATTAGCAGCTGTAATACATAAAGACCAGACTGGCTTTGTCAGGCAAAGACAAGACAACATTAGAAAAACTCATTCTGAGAGAAATCACTCAGCAGAAACTACAGGCATTGATATGAAGTTTAGATGAAATGTGCAGCATTATTATTCCTCTGTTGTAAATGTGTCGTTACTCTACAGTCTAATATTATTTGTTGTTTTGACCTTTTCTTGAATATCTGATTCTTCCTTTTACCTTCAACTTGCTGCTGGTAAACCTGAACTTCCTGCTGTGGAGAAATGAAGGATGTTTCTATTCTCATCCATTTTAATGAGACAAATGTTGATTTTATTACCCACAGAAATGAGATTGTTACTATTTCATCTTATTGACAGGTTCAGCACAATTTCTTTTCTTTTTCCTCTCATGAAAATGTCCAGTTCAGACCTTGGGCTCGACCTCAATGTCCTCATTTTCTCATCATGTGATGAATTGTGTGTCTGCAGCTTATCAGGCTGTTTGGTCTCAGAGGAAGGCTGTGCTTCTCTGGCCTCAGCTCTGACCTCCAACCCCTCCCATCTGAAAGAGTTGGACCTGAGCTACAATCATCCAGGAGACTCAGGAGTGAAGCTGCTGTCGGCTGGACTGAAGGATCCAGACTGGAGACTGGAAGCTCTCAGGTATGGAGGAACCTGCTGCAGGAGCAGAGAAGGTCTGATAGAGGAGGAAGAGGGAGAAATGTCTTTAGTCAGTCTGCTGGGAAACATTTAGTTTGAAGGTAAATGTTGCTGGGATCAGACACAGATAACGTCCGGAGTTGTCTTTTGAATCAAAAAGGTTTTATTGACCTTAACAGAGAACAACTCAGCCTATCACACTCGGTGCCTAACGCTCCTCAACAGAACCAACAACAGAGCCTCCTCACAAACGAGGAACAGCCGTAAAAGAGATGCATTCAATTACATCAAGGAAATATCAGCACCACGGATCAAGGCACAAGACAGACACAAAACAAAGTTGTGAAGGAATCAACTTATTATAATAAAGCAAACAAATTGGGTGGGTAAATGTAAACTATAATATACATGAAGGGTCAAATAAATAAGCTAATAACTTCAGTGTCTCTCACATTAATATTTAGTTTGATCATGAAATATTTAGTTTGGAATCATGGAATTCATAAATGATGTCCCTACATGCCTTGATGTGTCAGAGTTTAGATTGATTGTATTTTAATGGTGATTATTAAATCAGGTTGAGCTTCCAGAAATGTTTCCTTAGTTTCCTGATGTCCTTTTAGGCTTCAGTGAGTTTCTTCAGGTTGTTACTGAGGGATTTCCTTTCTCCTCTCTGTTGGAGCTTTTCCTGTGTTTGGAGAAATGAGTTGTGCTGCAGCAGCACCAACTGTCCTTCCTACATCCACTGCAGTTTGCAATCCAAATGTTGGACTGTCTCAGTGGAGGACAATGTGTGTCTGAGAGACATGTAATGTCCATGTTTGCTGCTGAAAGAGACTGATGGTCTGACCCCCCTCCTCCTTTCAGGGTGGAGCCTGCTGGAGTCCGGTTCTTGACACCAGGTCTGAGGAAGTGTAAGTGTGTTTTCATCTGATTCATGACAACAAAGCAGCTCACATTCAACCATCTTCAAACTGTCAAATCACTCATTCAGGGGTCAAAGGTCAATAAATGATCAATAACTGCAGCTGGATTGTGTTTGTTCTCTCCATCAGATTCCTGTCAACTCACCATCGACACAAACACAGTGAACAGAAACCTGAAACTGTCTGAAGACAACAGGAAGGTGACACATGTGGAGGAGCTTCAGTCATATCCTGATCATCCAGACAGATTTTATCGTTTCAGCTGCTGTGTAGAACTGGTCTGACTGGTCGCTGTTACTGGGAGGTCGAGTGGAGAGGAAGAGTTGATATATCAGTGAGTTACAGAAGAATCAGGAGGAAAGGAGACAGTGATGACTGTTTGTTTGGATAATGATCATTCCTGGAGTCTGACTGCTCTGATTCTGGTTTCTCTGTCTGGCACAATAACATAGAAACTCGTCTCTCGTCCTCCTCTGTCTCTAACAGAGTAGCAGTGTATGTGGACTGTCCTGCTGGCATTCTGTCCTTCTACAGAGTCTCCTCTGACTCACTGATCCACCTCCACACCTTCAACACCACATTCACTGAACCTCTGGTTCCTGGATTTGGGTTCTGGTCGTTCTGGTTCCTCAGTGTTTCTGTGCTGAGTTGAGTCTAAAGAGTCTAAAGAGTCTAAATATTTTCCTCCTGTCAGAGAAACTCTCTCACTGTTGAACAGATAGTTCAGTCTCTACAATCTATTTCTTGGTGAATCAATTCTGATTGAGTCCTTGGAAACTTTTTCTTCTTCCAGTCCTTTAAAGATGGAAGCTGGGATTATTCGAGGATCATTCCAGGATTATTCCAGGATCCTTATGTTTTCCTGTTTGTTTCCAGTCAAAGCTTCACACTGAATATCAAGATGTTGTTTCTCTTATTTTCTCCTTTCATTCATCAGATTGCATTGAAACGTTGATCAGTTTTTCTCACTGAACATTATTCTGTTTCTTTGGCTCTATTTTCTAAACTCGTCAGATTTGAATATTAAATCTTCCTTTTGTTTATTTGCTGCAGTTTTCTTCATGTGTTTTAGAGAAATAAAAACATTTTTCTGCATTTGGTTCATTTGCTGCTCATTCTGTTCTTTTCCTGTTCAAATTTAAATTTTGCATTAAAATATTTTTCATCAACTCTGCCTTTCAGAAAGTCCTAATTTAAAGTAAAACATTCCCATGAAGGTCAGAGGTCAATGCTTTGAAGCATAAAGTGGTAAAATCTTCATATTTCCTGTTTCATTCAGAACTTCTACCAGAAACTCAGAACCTGCAGAACATTTTTCTGTTTGGAGGAAAAATCCCAGGAACTGGAAGATCAGAGCAGAATGAAAACTGGAGATCAGTGTTGGACAGAAAAGGTCTGATCGCTGCATCTCTGCAATATTTTACATTTGAGAACAAAAAGTGAACCTATTTTTAGCTGAGCAGAAATCAACATGGATATGACCTGCCACAGCGCCAACGTGGGCCACACCTGATTCAACCCAAACCGGGAAATAAAGGATTTAACTGGAAATCCCAAAACACAGTAAAACCAGCAGCTAGTTGGGATTAAAATGCAGTTTGTTGCAGAGGTTCAAACTTCCTGATGGTGACCTCTCCTCCGTCCCTCACCTTGTCTGGCCGGTTTTAATCCTCACTGCAGTGTTAGACTGGAGCTCATCTCTCAGATTAAACAGTTAACATGAATGAAACTAGGTAACAAACTGTTTCACTCATGGAAAAACTTATTTAGATTAATATTATCAAGGATTAGATCAAAAATCTATTGATAAAAACCTCTGAAAGTCTCATTTTAATTTTTAATTATGATTTTGTGCACAACATTTCAAATGCACAACATTTCAAATGTTGTAATAATTGCAATGGATAAACATATTTTTAAATGTTTAATTTACCCTGATGGAAATTCTGACACGTCAACGACCCTGAAACAGACGTTCCTCCAAAATCTCAGTGATTTCCTTTGGTTTCAGTCTTGCATCCACATCAGCAGAAAGAGGTTTGGAAACCAGTGAAATATCATCAATAGCAATAATTTCAGCATTTAAAAGCTCCAATCTGACTTCATCTAGTTGAGCATCAAGTCCTTGAATGGGAGGTTTTGGACTCCTGGGTAGTTTGAGCAGTGAATGTAACAAACAGCCATTGATAGAAAAAGCTGCTGTTCCTGTAAATGAGTCAACATGACAGTTTGGTTTGATATGTCAGCCTCCTCTCCATCAGTAGAAGAGGCGACTGATGGACCTGATGGTCCAGAGCAGTGCTGGCTTCAGAGTCAATACATTTAATCAGCTGGGATTTCCCACTTCCTGCTCTGTTAATATCAAAAATAAGATAAAAACTGAAAAATTAATCTAAATTTAATTAACCAATCAGCTGAGTGGGCGGGGCTAACTGACCAACCAATCAAATGTTAAGGTTTAAACTTCAGCTGGTTCTGGTCCGGTTCTGTTTCTGTTCTGCTGTGCAACAACAGAGTGTCTTCAGTCAGAGGCTTTAACAGAGCCGCTGTGATACAGACTGCTACAAGTATCAGCAACAAACTCACTGAAAAATCTTGGATATGCTGAGTTAAAGTGAATTTTAATTTAATATTTTAATAACGCATTTTTAATAAAACCATAATGACATTTTAACAAGGAAATCAAATATTTCAACATTTTATTATTCAGCTGTGTAAATATATATATATGGCTGCTCAGTGGCGCAGCTGGTAGAGCTGTTGCCTTGCAGCAAGAAGGTTCTGGGTTCGATTCCTGGTCTTTCTGCAAGGAGTCTCCATGTTCTCCCTGTGCATGGTGGGTTCTCTCCGGGTACTCCGGCTTCCTCCCATAGTCCAAAAACATGACTGTCAGGTTAATTGGCTTCTCCAAATTGTCCCTAGGTGTGAGTGTGTGTGTGCATGTTTGTTTGTCCTGTGTGTCTCTGTGTTGCCCTGCGACAGACTGGCGACCTGTCCAGGTGACCTGTCCAGGTGACCTGTCCAGGTGACCTGTCCAGACGACCTGTCCAGGTGATCTCCAGGTGACCCTGCCTCTCACCCGAAACGACAGCTGGAGAGGCACCAGCAACCCTCCCGACCCCAGTAAGGGACAAGGGTGCAGGAAGATGGATGGATGGATTTAATGGGAGTTTTAGATTAAAACTAATTATTTCCATCATATTCAGTCATAATTAAGGCTTTATGTTCATAAAAAACATGGTTTCTGCTTCAATATGTTCTATTTTTATCAATTTATATTTACTGTATGAATAAACCGATTTGAGATTTCAGCCGATATTCATGTTTCATAACAGAGACAATCAATATTATTTTTGTCACATGACCAAACAAACACAGATGACGACCCACTAAACTCCATCAAAATAATTAATAATAATTAAATTAACTTCGATCAAAATAAAACATATCAGCCCAGTTTCACTTATTGATTTTGTATTATTTGTATCCATCATAAAAACAGAGTTTTAGTTTTTCTCACAGTTTATGAAAGAACAGATCAAACTCCACTAGTCCAAGATTTAAAGTTTATTTTGTACCAAAGGGTGAAAAATAAATACCCAGTAAGAGAGAAAACAAAATGTGGTGTTTAGATTTAAATCCTGATGTTTTGTAAAATGAGAAACATTGTAAACATGGCAGAAATCAATCTGCTTATGGAGTTAAAGGTTATATTTCTAACTACTTTAATCATTTCCTATTATTGACAGAAGCTGAACAGTTAAATGTTCCTACAGCTTCTTCACACAAATGGCAGAGTTACATTAAAACAGCAGCAAACCCTTTAAATATGCACAAAAAAATTAACTTTTAAGTTGTCCCAGAAAGACTTCAACACATAAATAATCTTTGCTGTGATTGAGATGAAAAAAGCCTCGATCAAAGATCCCACAGACACTTTCACGACCCGATGAAGCATCTTAAACAAAAATACTGCAGATAAACGTTTTCCTGTACAGACAATAAAAGCCGAGGCGCCTCAGTGGAAGGACAGTTTTCTTCTTAAAGCTTATTCTACATTTTCTATTAGGAGAAACATTTCCCTCTAAGTTTTCTTCTAGATCGATCCTATAAACATTTTGAAAGGAAAGAGCAGCTGAGTGCAAAATGAAGCGGTTGTAGTTCATGGCGTCCACCAGCAGGGGGCGCAGAGGGAATTTAACTTGTTAAAAGCATGAAAAGAGGAAAAGAGATTTGAACCTGTTGATGGCAGGAACAACCTGAAGACAGAAAATGTTTGCTACAGATTTCATCTTAATGAATTTCTTAAAGTGAAGAAATTTCCCGGCAACATGAGATTATTTCCAAGCAGCTGGAAGTCATTTCTGTGTTTCTGTGAGCTGCAGATCTGCTGATGTCCTGTCAAATGAATCCATTTCTCCACTGGAAGGTGGCGCTAGAGGGACTAAACTTTAGTCACGCTGGTTGGTTGTTCACTTTGCGGCTTCTCCTCCTCCTCTTCATCGTCGTCTTCGTCTCCGCTGAGGTCCAACCTCAGGTTGTCCAGAGTCTGACGGATCGTCAGGTTGTCTTTACGTCTGTTAGAAACACAGAAAACTTTGTTTAATCCTTCATTTCTGCTGGAAAACAGATTTTAAAACTTCACTGACTTAAGAAGGAAAAGTTTAAGAATGTGCTGCTAACACAATGCTAACACAATGTTAGCATTGGACCTTAGAAAGCTGTGAACTTGTTGCCCATCAATCTGAGTTATGAAGACATTTCTAAACATCTGAAGTTAAATTTTCTCCTGAAAGAAATTTTATTCCCAGGAAGGAAATATTTAAGAAGATTCAGCCCAAAGGGAAAATGTTGAAATCCCTCAATCCTCTGTTAGCATTAGCATGCTAAGTGTTAAAGGTCATGGAAGGTTAACTGAAAACATCATGGCTGCACAGATTGAGGGAATTTTTTAAAAATTTCATCAAATCTTTGTTTTATGTTAACACATAAAATATAATTTATTTTCTGATTGGTTGCCAGTCAAATTCATCAAGCTAACACAGCTAACAAGAAATGGAAAAGTTTCATTTTGAAATGGCTCATTTTCCAAAAACAAAAAAAATGATTGCCCGAATGGAAGAATGCAAATTTAGCACAGCGCGTCCTCTTTAAGCTAGTTTATTTTCATAGCTTAGCTCTCAGGCTGCGGTTCGTACTTGGTCTGCAGGTGCTGGTCCAGCAGCTGCCGCTGCAGCCGGCTGCTCGTCTCCCTCTCCTCCGTCAGCTCCCTCTGCAGGTGGCGGTACTGCGCCTCCTTCCTGGTTGCCTCCTCCTCCGCCTCGTTCAGCTGCCGCTTCAGCGTGCGCATCCTCTGGGTCATCTGACAACCAGAGACATCAGGGAATTAGCAAGTTGCTAATGTTAACAGGCTCTGTAAAAACATATGCTGTGTGATCCCACACAGATTCTGATTGTTTGGTAGTTTTCATTGTTCTGTGTCACTTTGCTGCCCCCCGGTGGAGGGAGGCTGCGGTGCGTATTACCAGGTCTTTCTGTTCGTTAGCGATGCGGGTTTCCTCCTCCAGCTGGTCGCTCAGCTCGTTGATCTTCCTCTCCAGTTTATTGATGCTGTTTGTCAGAGTCGCTTTGCTCCTACACAAACAACAAAAAACCGTAAAAAAACAAAAGAAAACAGAGCAAACAAGTCCAAACTGGATCAACAGTGAATGATGGAGTATCTGGGCCGTCATTCACTGTTGAAATGAACCGGTGGCGCGGCGGCTCACCTCTCCTCCGCCCTCAGCGCGTTCTCCAGCTCCTTGGCCCGGCTCTCGGCCCGGGACACGACGTCCTCCTGAACCCTGGAGCTCTGCAGCTCCTCCACTTCCATACGCAGCTCCCTGATCTGGACAACAGAAAAACCGTCACCAGCGCCATCTTTAGCGGTGACGATGCTAGCAGCTCCATCGTTAGCAGGGAGATGTGGGTAAAGTACTTTGTACTTCAGTAAAAGTAGAAATACTTCAACATACTTCAACTCAAGTAAAAGTAAAAGTATCCATCCAAGAAATTCAAACTCAAGCAAGAGTAAAAAGTAGAAGTAAAGTAAAAGTTAGTATTTAACAATGACATGAGGTTAAAGGTTAAAGGTCACCTGTCTTTCCAGGAAGGTCTTATCAGTTTCCAGCTGGTCGTTCAGATCTTTCTCCTGGATCAGCTTCAGCTGCAGCTGCTCCGTCTGAAACACAGCAGAAAGTATCGGCGCCGGTCCGGTGGACGTACTGGTTCAGCGGCGGCGCTCCGCCTGCAGGTGGCGCCCTACCTGCTCGATGGTCTTCTTGTGCTTGGCGGCCCAGCGCTGCTCGCTCTCCAGCAGATCCTCCAGGTCCGTTTCCACGTCGATCAGCTTCTCCTGTTCACCAGAAAACAAACGGCTCAGCGTTTCTTCATGGCCGCTCGCTTTAGAGAGTTTATGGCTGAACAGGATTAGCATAATTAATGCCTCATTAACCCCAAACTGATGGTTGGATGTCTGGTTAATTCATGTGGACATCTCTGCTTCTAGAAACTAAAAAAAGTGCTTAAAATGAAACTTATTGCTCATTTCTTATAAATAAACGCGAGTAGAAACTGACCTACTTAACCTGAGTTTAATAGACACTGAAATATTTCAGCAGATTCTCTAATCTGTACAATCCCTGAAGTTTTTTCTGTTATAGCAAAAATTCACAAAAATAACAAATACATGTTTTTTATCACTACTTTTTGTGTTGATACATAATTCTTTAAGCAAAATTTCCCCCAAAAAACAGTCAAAAACACTTAATTTAAGTAATGCCAGGTCCCGCCTGCAGGTGGCAGCATTTCTCACTTCACAGCTTCCTGTCATGTTAAAGTCTGTGATCAATATGATGCAAAAATAAAACAAAATTGAGCTTTTATGTTGTTTAGAGAATAATAGTGTTGGTCTCCAATCTGTCATCGTTTTTATTCCACTTATAGATTTTATAAAGTGTTTTATAAGGAAATAATCGATGGATTATTGAAATAATCCATCAATTATTTAGTAACCAGTTAACTTGTATTAAGGGAGGCAACTTGAAATAAAACATTCAGAGCAGTAATTAAGTTAGCATTTAGGATAAAAAAGTAAAACTTTATAAATCCTTTTAGCTTCACCTGGTTTAAATTCAGCAAAAAATAAAAATAAGAAGCATCTTTATTAATTGCTTCATAAATAATCAGCAGATCAGTCCAACATGTTATTGATATTAAGTAAAGCAGAAAAGTTTGGAAGTATTATTAGAGAAATCCTCTGCTACAGATGATCAACAATTCACCAAATGAATGCAATAAAATGTTTATTCTATTATTTAAAAGGATTTGAATGTTTTTTTTTTATGTTTTATGTATTTCTAATAAAAAAGTTTCAGTTGTTAAATAAAAAAAATCTGCAGAATTCGACCATTTTTATCCAGTTATTTGACAGAATAACTTATAACTAATAAATGTTAGTTGCAGCCCTACCTTTTCGCAAATATCTCTTACTCAAAACTGTTTTGTTTACCACCAGGATCCACCAGGATCGTGTGAGTTTTTCCCTCCAGGTTTGTGAGTTTTTTGTTCAGGCAGTACCTGGGCCACCTTGAGCTGCTTGGCCAGGTCGTCCTTGGCCTGGTTGGTGCTGTGCAGCTCCATGGTCAGGTCGTCCACCGTGCGCTCGGCCTGCCTGCACTGCAGCTGCAGCCGCTCCCGCAGCTGGATCTCCTCCTCCAGGCTGCGCTCCTTATCGATCAGCTTCCCGGACACCTGGACCCGACAGAACCAGAACCTGAAGCAGTAGCAGCAGCTAAACGCCTGCTTCATGTCTGCTGCAGCTGCGTACCTCTCCCTGCAGCCTGCTGACCAGCAGCTGCAGCTTCTGGAGCTCCTGGTCCTTCTCCAGCAGCGCCTCCTCCAGCTCCTCCACCCTCATCTGGGCGTCTTCACGCAGCTTCAGGTGGAGGTTCAGTTCTGCTGAGTTCTGGGTGGACGACTGCAGCGCCTCGCTGAGCTGGAAACAGAACTAGCTGTTAGCGCCGCCTCTCACAGACCAGAAACCAGCAGATTAAATGTTTCTGCACCTCCTCCTCCAGCCTGAGGATTTCGCTGTTGAGCTCAGACGTCTTCTTGTCTCGGGTCTCTTTGTCCACCTCCATCTCCTCCAGCTGCCTTTCTGCCAGCCACAGCTTCTCGGCCAGCGACTGGGCGTGTTGGGTCTGCTTCTCCAGGTTGTCCTGAACGGAAAACAGCAGCAGAGAATCAGGAAGTAGAACCAGGAAGTAGAACCAGGAAGTAAACCAGGAAGTAGAACCAGGAAGTAAACCAGGAAGTAGAATCAGGAAGTATAACTCAACGAACAAACATGGCTGACTAGGAAGAAGTAATGGTGGTAGTTTGCAGACTATAATAGCAGATAAAGTGTAAAAAGGCGTCTGTAGTGGGTCTGTGCAGTTTGTTCTGTTTGGATGGGAGACGGTTCACAGAAGTTCGTCTGGTTCTACCTCAGCATCCTGGATCTTGTTCTTCAGGGACTGCTGGAGGAAGTTGAAGGCGTACTCCTGAGTGTTGGCCTCCACCATCATTTCCCGGGCTTCCTTCACCTCAATCTGCAAAACAAACAGCAAACGTCACGCAGGCTGAAACAAACATGGCCTTCTGTTATAATTAACATATTAATAATTTAATATGTTAGCAGAATCTTTTACATGCTGATAAAATAACCTAAATAGGCACAAATATTGACTTGTTTGTAAAAACAAAATATTAAGATGGCTGCCATGGTCATCTAGGAAAATTTATCTTTCCACTAAATTCACTAATATGCATTACAAATTAATTTGGTATAAAAATATATATATTTTCCTAATCTCTTATTGGTTCCTTTAATTGGTGGACATTTCTTAAAATGGCTACCATAGTTGTGGAGAATGTTTGTCTGCACTAAAATCAGGATTAGTTATTGCCAGAGTTGGTCACAGCTAACCAAAAAGTTTGCTTCACTAACCATTAGTTTGCTAAACAAAAGTATTAGCAAGGCTAATGATAAGCTAATGCTCATCAAAAACGAGCAAAAACTAATGCTAAACTGCTAATCACATAAAAAAACAAGAGTAAGCTAACGCTAAATACATGAAATAAACAGAAGCTAGCAATAAACCGCTAAATACAATAAAAAACTTCAGGAGTCTAACGCTAAATGGCTCAAGACATTTCAACAATAGCAGAAGTTAACTTTAGCATGCTAATATTCTGACCTCCATCTCTCGGCATCGCTCTCTGAAGCCCTGGCTCTCCTTGTCCTTCTCGATCATCTGCTCTCTGGTTCTCTTCAGCTCGTTGTTCAGCTGGGCGTTGGTCCTCAGCAGGTCCTCGTTGTTCACCAGCAGGGCGCGCATCTCAAACCTTCATAGGACAATGGGACCGTTACCAATGAGGTTTACACCTCAGATGGTAGAAGCAGCGAATTAAACAACAAAAAATATGCAACTGCAATAGACAAAACCAATTTATGCAATCTCAGACTCAGTTTGTTCGCTGGACCACAGTTAGTGGTGCATTCCCACCTACAAACCCAGGAATTAAGAGGCATTAAACTGTCTGAAGTTATTTTTAAAAATGTACGTTGGCCTAAAATACATTAATCACACATCATAGATTTTGTTGTAGCATGACTATATATATGTAGTTATTTTTTCTCTTCAGTCATCTTCACTGCGTTCTGTGACTCCAGATGGTTGAGGCTACAGCTAATTGCTAGCTGCTGATATATTCTGTTCATTTTTTGTGGTCAGTGCAAAATTACTTCCATTGGCCTGAACGATTTCGCTACTGATAAACTTTTAAACTTTTGCTGCCAACCCATTTCCAGGATAGCGTTAGCTGCATTCTGTTCCAAAAAACTTTAAGCTAGGTGTTACGGAGGTTGCAGAGAAATGGCTAAAGAGAAAATCTCCAACCACTAAAATCTGATGCCACTGCATTTGCTGTCTGGGGAGATTTCCCATAACTCTCCCCAGACTGACCTGAGTTATTCAATCCAGCAGATTAATCAGGATTAAGACATTAAAGCATAAATAGTTGAAACAATCTCTGACGATGCGGCTTATCCGCTCTGACCTGATCTGGTTCCTCTCTTTCTCCATCTCAACGCTCTCTGCTTCCAGGAACGCGTTGCGCTGGAGAAAACAAAAAATATTAGAAATATTGTTTAATAATTCAATCACCTTAAAGCTAATAAAGAGTTTTTTTAACTAGTAATCTCTGGTGTTTTTCGTTAAAATTACAACACTCAGAACCTCAGGAGCTCCTAGCAAAGATAAAACCAAACAAAATGTCTTTAAATCTTTAACTTTTATGTCAAATTTAGTTGAAACATTTCAGTTCAGTTTATTAATACAAAACAAATGTTACAACTGTTGAGTAATTAGAATATATTTAAAAATGTAATTTATTTCAGCAACAAAAGAGAAAAAAAATTAATGCACACAGTGTGATATATGTAAACTCCTGAGCTTGTGCACCTTTTTCCTACTACCTACTAACTTTTTCTTCCTTCCACTCAACTTTCCAGTGATTTTTTTTTCGAGAAAACACTCAGAGGAGCAAGTATCTTGAATAATGATCTTTATGGACGATTCTCCTAAATAAAATCAACTCTTTGGTATTATTTCAATTTATTCAGATGCATCTGTAGAAGCAGATTAATATCTTTTTAATCTGAGATTTATTTTTACCTTCTGACAGCCGTCCAGTTGTTTGGTCAGTTCTTCTATGAAGTCTTTCTTATTTGGTGCTCCCAATGTGGCAGAGCGCAGGCTGTAATGAACAGGCGCCACCTGCTGGCCAGATATAAACACAGTAAAGGACAAAATTCATTTTTTAGCCCCTAAAAGTATGCTTTTGTGTACTTTGTATGTCTACAACAAAAACTCTGTAATAGCATGTGAATAAAGTAAAATTACCAGAATAAGTTGCAATAATCCGAGAATAATTCTAGAATAAAGTCATAATACCAAAAAATGTTGTACTACTAGATGAAAAAACTTAAAATACCAAAAAAGTCAAAGATAATAAGGTTAAATAATATGAGAAAAAACTTTATTGTAATGCTACAATAAAGTCGTAATAATGCAAGAATAAAGAAAAAAAACCAGAAAAAGGTTAATTTTGAACAAAGTAAAACTATGAGGAAAATAAAGATGTTTTTAAAGAATAAAGTTGAGTAATATAAAAAACATTTAATGATACATAAGGATTTTACATAAAGAGTCAAACTGCGTATTTTGATGTTTTTGTTGATTAACAATTATCACTGAAATCTGGACAAACTTTAAACATTTGGCTTCCTTAAAGAGACAGGCGCGTACCGTGTTGTTCATCTCGGGCCTTCTCCTCAGGGTGTCGTAGGTGGAGAAGCGTGTGCGCTGGGCGGTCAGTGTGGGCGTGGGCACGCAGATGGGGCTGGTGCTGCGGCTGTTGAAGCTGTACAGGTTCATCTCTGAGGTGGCGGGGGAGAGTCCGCCCTGAACCTGGAGACAAACGCACAACTTCATCCGCTACAGCTCCCGGCTCTCGACTTCACACAGAAACCAGATACGCACCTTGTACTCAGACATCCTGAAGGACGGGGTGTAGTCCACGGATGTGGTCGTGACGTACGGACTGTTGAAGACCCGGGGAGGGCTGTCGACAACGCCCGTCTGAAAACACACAAACAGGTGTTCAGCTTACTGCCAGCAAAACAGAAAAACAACTTTTAAGCAAACAAATGCAACATTCTGACGTGGAGCTGGGATCAAGATATTTTATACTTTAGCAGGAAAAACGTGATATTTGCTGTGAATTATTGTTTCATTTCTGCTGCGTGACACATTAATGTCTACCACAGAGTGTTAGAGTCAGACTAAGAGAAGTTTGCTTTTTAAAATTACAAGAATAAAGTTGTAATAATACAAGAATAAGGTCAAAATAAAACCATAATGCCAGAAAAAGTTGTAATTATATGTTAATACTGTAAAATCAACAGAAAAGTCAAAATATAATGAATAAAGAGCCAGAAAAATTCAAAATAAAGTAGTAATGTTACGAGAATAAAGTTGTAATAATACCAGAATAAAGTTGTAATATTAGGAAATGTTGAAATAATATCTGAATAAAGTCATAATCCTACAACAATAAAGTTCAAATAATGCCTAAATAAAGTTGTAATAATTTCAAAAATTAAAAAATAACATGAAGTCATAATAACACACAAATAAATTTGTAATATTAAAGTTCTAATAATACCAGAATAAAGTCAAATAAATATATGAATAAAGTTGTAATATTTACAGAATAAAGTCATAATATTAGAAAACACCTCCACAAATGTCTTACGAATTCTTCAAAATGAGGAACATTGAACATCTTGATGTTATAATTTGGTTATAAACTCTTATAACCAAATTATAAGAGTTTTATCAGCAGAAAGATTTTGAATCCATTTTAAAGAAAGAATCACTGGGTAACTATCAACGGTTTTTTTCCATTAAACAACTTTTTTCCAGTAATTTTACAACTTTCTTCTGTTACTATTATAACTTTATCCCTATGATTAAAAGATAATTCTCTCAGTTTGTCTCCAGTACTCCATTGCAATAGATTAGATGTGATTTTTGTAAAATAAAAAGATTAATGGAAGCTGAGTTTCGGTGCTCTGATTGGAAACTGTGAGTCAGCCGACGGAGCGAAAAACCTTCAATCTCTGTTTCTTCCAGAAGGTGGCGCTGTGCATAAACTGGAAAGAAAAGATTAGATTGGACTCATTCTGCAACAGAGAAGTTACTGCTGGAAGGTTTGGGATAAATCAGGCGATCAATTAATCTGATTATATACAATACTGTATAAAGTTAAATGAAAATAAATATTTTTTATCATTTATTTATACTTTTTACCTGTTTACATAAATAAAGTCGAAAACTCTTATTAAAAATATTCTTTGATAAGTTTAGAAATGTGTTTGACAAAATACATTAGATTTAATTTTTCAAAGTTTTTTAAAAATTTAATTACATTTTTACTATTTTGAATTTTAAAACTCATAACTATTTATTTACATTAAATTGTTTTCTGCAAATGAGAGGTAACACAGTTCCTTTAAAGATATAAAGTCTCTAAATCTCAACTTTATTTCAAAGGATTTAGAAGATTAAATAAATTACATTTTACAAGATTTTGACCGTGTAAATCATTTTTAGATTTAGATTTAGATTTTTAATATTTTTTCATTTTTTAGGAGCAACCAATACTTTAAGTATTGTTGTTTACTGGTTTGTGGTTATGGCTGTTTAATTTAATTTTAATTGTTGAGATTATATTAATTTTTTTTTTTTAAATTTATTTTTAAATTTTTTTTGTATATTTTGATATTTTTAATTTAGTTATTTGTTTTCTTTAAATTGTTTTCTATAAATTAGAGGTTAA
Source organism: Phalloptychus januarius (assembly GCA_902982915.1). Lineage (NCBI taxonomy): Eukaryota > Metazoa > Chordata > Actinopteri > Cyprinodontiformes > Poeciliidae > Phalloptychus > Phalloptychus januarius. The sequence goes on from CADWAE010000075.1 coordinate 43,674, forward strand.
TAAATTAATTTAAAGATAAAAATGTTAAAGTCTCTAAATCTTATTTTTAATATTTTAAGGAATTAATTATTACTTAAGCTTTAAATTTAAGCCATTTTTACCCAGAATAATTCAACTTCACAGCTTTTTGACATAAATTAAAGACAGACCTTCAGATTTCTGCACAGGAACTAAACCAGTTACCATTTCCTCCATGTGATGGCGCTGTTAACTCCAGAATGAATGTTATTCTTCAGCTTCTGGTTCCTATTTGGCCAAATGTAATCTACCAAAATCCCTCTCCCACACACACACACACATTCTGGTCTTCCTCACTCACCCTGTCAGAACCCGTGTCCCAGTCCCGAGAGGCCAGGGACTCCAGGGACCCGCGGAAGTTGTTTGTCCCCAACCGGTTGGTCTCCCATCTGGAGAGCCGGGGGCTGTTGTCCCCGACCGACCCGCCGCCGCCCGGCCCGTTGGCCTCCCTGCTGCTGAGCCCGTTGGTCTTCAGATCGTGGTTCATCAGAAGCTGGTACTTGGGGTTCTGGGTGACAATGGTGGCTCTGGGCGTGGACGGCTCCTCCTCAGACGGGCTGTCGGACTGCTTGTTGGAATCCACTTCTGACTCCTGGAGGACGAAGGCAGAGGATTTAGAGAAAAGTTGGAGATGCAGTTGAGGAGTAAATCAAAGGATTTAAGGCGTTTTCATTCCAACGTAAAGAACCAGATCAGCAAAAGCAAGATTTGGAAAGTTTGAAGAGTTCATTTTTAGTGCAGCATATTACTCTAAAAATCTTTCATGTGTGGATTCAAGGACGCACTGTGGCATGCTCACCCCTAAGGCCATATGTTTTCAATATTTCCCATTAGCCACTTGAATCTCAAAATGACAGCAATTTTTCAAGATGGCCACCATTTTTGAGCCTTTCAAATCTTTTATCAATGTTTTGGACCATTTTTGCGGAAAACTTAAGATAAACTAACAGTTCTGCATAAGTGCAAAAAAAATTGGGGATCTGCTAATTTTGGGTGAATTTCTATGACCATGAAGTTGAGAAAAGCTGGAATTATGTAATTTGGTGCCAGGAGTTTAGAGGGTCACATATAAAGATATGGTGGGCCAGAATTGGCCCCCGGGGTTTGAGTTTGACACATGTGGTTTAAAGTAAAGCATAATTGATAAAAACACAATTTATACAGAATCTGCAGTAAAAATAGTGAAAAACATTCACCGCATTTTACTTTGTAGGGAATCAAAAATGTCATTACTTACACTTTTTCTCAAATCAATGCAAAGAAGAAAATGCAAATATGGACAAAACACTCCCCAGTCTTCTTGTTTACAACTTCATTTGTTCTCTAATTTATTTTCTTATTTTTTTACTCAGAGATGAAAAGTTAATTCCTCGTTTTTCAACACTGGTTTCTTATAATGCATCATTTTGGTAAAAGTGACCTAAAGGTTTTTTTCCCAGGTTCAAGACTGGTTTTAGGTTATAGACCATTGTTTTTCCAGCCTTACATTGTCACACTTTGTGAAAAAACTAGAAAAAGTTCAGAAAGCAAACAGAAACAGAAGCAAAATTCAATCAATCCATCAGTTTGAATCTTTGTTTTGTAAAATAAAATCAAGTCATTATTGACATGAAGAGGAAAATTCGGTGCCTTGTAGAAATATCTTGAAGCTAACCTTTGTCTCAACCACAACCTTTAGAGAATTTTACTGAGGTTTTCTGTGATGAATCGACATGAAGTTATAAATAATTACACCATGGAGAGAAAATTATGCATGTTATTTTTTTTATACATTTACAAATAAAAGTCTAAAAAGTGCTGTGTCTATTGTGAGATGATGAACTGCGATCAAAACTTGCAACAAATTAATTCTACAGTTTAAAGTTCTTTGTAAATATTTCTCAAACATGCATAATTTTTATCCCAGTTACGTTTGTGTGGATCTGTCAGTGTAATTTCCAAATACATCAAAGTTTGTGGTTGTACCAAGACAAAATCTGAGTGTGAAAGAGGAAGAAGTGCATTTTCAAGGCATTGTAGGAAAAAAAAATCAACGATGAGAAAGAGGTCCAGTCAACAATTAAATGATGATGTGCTCTAAAGGTTTGAAGAGGTGCTGTGCCTTTAAGCAAGATCAGTAATCATGCAAATCGATGTTTGATGAAGCGTCCAGAAAGGTGCAAAGTTTCGCGGATCGGTGCGGCTCGTCTGGACCGGATTTGATCTTCCGTCTCTTACCGATCCCAAGCCAGAGTCAGCGACATAATCTCTATCAGACTTCAGAGTTTTTGGTTTGCTTGTTGTTTCTGAATCTGTCTTCTGAGTGCTGTCCTCTACTGGACAGTCAATGCTTGTGGATAGCTTGGTGGATTTGGTTCCCTTCTTAGTCGACTCCGCCTCGTTCTGTTTGGTGTCTCTGGATGGATTCGCCGTGACGGTGGGAGTCGAACTCCTGACCTCTTCGACGGCACTCGGCGTGAAAACACTCAGCTTGGACTTGGAAGAGTTCAGCGACTCCATAGAAACCGACCTGAGGACTCGTCTGTGTCCAGAGAAAGCGCTCTGAGATGAAAATAAGTACGGAGTCGGTCCGGAGAATCGACTCAGCAGGTCTTTGATGCTGTCGGCTCGCCGCAGGTTGAAACCAACATGGGCGCCACGTGATCCCTCTTTAATGGGAATCTGGGAACTTATTGGCCGATGCTGAAAGAGGTAAACAGAGTAACAAATTCTCGCAAACAGCTGTTAGACAGGACTCTGATCCAGAGCCACGCTCTAACCAATTCTGTAAATACACACACATCTGGTAAATATTACCCATCAGAAAGAGCAGGAGTAAACTGTATAAACCTGTTTCAGGTTTCTGTAAAAACCTTCCAATAAAGAACTTGTTCAGGCAAGTCAATAGTGTGAAAAGTCTAATTAAGTTTTATAATTAACTTAATTTATAAGTTAAATATAAAACTTCATAATTAACTGAATCCAATACTTTGGAAAAATCAATAAAATGGCTGAAAGAGTCAAACAGGAGCTGGGAGGAAGGGAAGGATCGGTGATAACTCAGATTTGTGCACTTTGGATGCATCACTGAAGGAGCTCTCCAGTTGTTTTGGTCAAACTTAAATATTTCACAAAAATAATTTAATATCAACAACCTAAGTTTATATGAAAAGCAGTTTCTAATTGTGACCTTTTGTTTGCTGGAAGACATTAATGACTACTTCGTGCTGTCAGACAGGTTCTATCTATAAGTTGAGTTTAGTAAAACTGCAGAATAATTCACAATAAAAAGATCTGATCCTTTAACTAGGACAGAGAACTAGAAAAACAAACTAATTATGTCATAATATTACAATAAAAAAAGTCAAGATAATTAAGAATGGTGCAACTTAATTCTGGTAATGTGACTATTCTCATATTCTAACTTGCACATTGTTACATTATAACTTCATTCACGTATTATTGTAACATTACTCTAATATTAATGAGACTTTCTCATATTATTACAATAATTTTCATATTATTACAACTTTATTCTCATTTTATACCAATTTTAGTCTCGTAATGAGACTTATTCTTGTAATTAAATAATTTTTTTGAGTTTTTTCATAACATTCTGCAATACATAATAAAGCTTTCTGTACTTACTCAGGTTGTTTTTTTCTAATAATTTTCTAAAACTCTACCGTCCTAAAACATGTCTCCAGATTATCTAAATGTTGGAAAAGCCAAGAATGACACAAACATAAAGGCCGGTTATAACCCTGATATATGCCTGGATGTTTATTTCAGTGTTAATAAAAGGCTTTTTTCTCTGTGCATGCCGTGTTCAGAGCGTGTAGATGTTGACTGATAAATGCATTCATTATGACACACAGCCCAGAGTGTTGTGTGTGTTCCCATCCTGACATAAATCCCTCCTGAGAAACTGCAACATCTGCTCACTCATATGAAAAAATCCCAGCCCTCCCCCCAAACACACAGCTTCCCACTTTCTCACACAAATAAAAAACAGATAAACAACACGGACACGCCATGAAAAAAAATCCACTTAATTCAATAGAAAGATGAGAAAAAAATAGAAAATGTCAACTATATTTTTTTGCCAGAAAAGAAAAGAAATCCTGTTGAATAAATCCAACTTAATTAACAGTCATAACGAGGGAACTGATGCCACTTAGAGAAATGAAGTGGCGGACGTCCAGGGGTTTAACTTTCCAGAGTGGCCTTAATCCGGGGACTCGCCTGACCGCCTCCCCCAGGGACGGAGAGCCGAGGCTGGGCTGGGCCGGCCGCCCGGGCCTGACAGCGCTGGCTGGCCGGGCTTTAGGATCACTGCTAATCACCCCGGTATTAAAATGTCCACAGGCCGCGGTGGGATTAGCTCCAAGCCGATGACTTTTAAAGTTATTATATTTGCCCTGTGAGTTCAGGCTTCCTGAGCGCTGGAGTGTCAGAAACGGGGCGGAAGCTGCTTGTTGTCTCTGCTCATGTTCAGAGCGCTGCACTACGAGTGGAAGCCAAGTTAATTTACAGGCAGAACATAGAAGACCACCAGAAATCTGGAGCATTTTCATTAAACTTTCACTAGCAGCGTTTCCATTCACCATATAGTTCCACAAAAATAAATTCACTTAATGGAAATGTCAATTTTCAAAACAAGGTTCTGGCACTAGGATGAGGCGTTTTTCTTTTTTTGGCCTTATTGGTTTATCTCAGAAAACCACAATAGAATTTATTCCACATCACACATGATAAATAACCGGATGTTACTACTGGCAGAAACCATGAAGAACATGACAGGAAGCAGCTGGATGATCAAGGCTCCGCATGGTTTTAAACAACTTATCGTATTAACAAACTTATTTATGTGCGATTTGCTATTTTAAATGCGTTCCTCATTTAAAGGACACACTGCAATAACAAAATTTAAAAATATTCTTTGGATTTTAAAGCATTGGAATTACGGACACTCTAATCTAGAAGCATATTTAAGGAGCTGGATGAAAACAGACAATTATTAAATAAAAACAATTTCAAATAACACCTTTGTATATTAATAAGGTTTTATTTAATATAAAGCGCAGCTATTTGATTTAATCATAGACAAATATTTAAATGAGCTGAATGTAAAGAACATTCTTTTCAAATGCTAATAAAAATGAGCATTTAGCAGCTTTATAAATAGAAACAGTAATTTATATTTTATGAAATTTAAGGCCAACTACATAGCTTGCTAAATAGCACTTAATATAAAGTACAATAAAGGAAAAGGAAAATGACTAAATACACAGAAATCATGGACTGAAAGCACAAAATAAATAACTAAGTTTGAGTAAACAGATCAGATTTCTAATAAACAAAATAAAAACATAACCTGAGTTACACTGACAGAACATAAAATGAGCTAAAATCAATAATTATAACTTGTCTGTCTGAGAGACGAACTGCATGTTTCAATAAAAACACAAACATCCTCCTGGCGCTCTTATTCCAGACCTCTATTCCCTGCAGCCTCACTACAGTAGCAAACATATGGCAATAAACAGAGAACCATCTGACCCACATACACAGCAGAGGTGCATTCTGGGAAATGCTATGAAAGTCTCTCATGCTGGGCTTCCCTTCAGAATAAGAGCGCAGTGAATCTCACCCGTCATGTCGTTCAGCTTCATAGAGGAGAATTTATGTGGCAATAAAAGATTTGATTGATCAAATATTAAATTTATTGACTTTATGAAAACAGAGAAGCACAAAAAATAAATGTTATTTATATTATTTCATCAATTAGTTTGTTTAAAATCTCTGGATGTTTTTCTGAGCTTGTGACTTTTTTATTCTCCACTCAAATTATTCACATTTAAGCTCACAATTATTCATACCCCTGGAAGATTTAACATCAAAATGAGGAAACATGCAATCAGCTGTTCAGTCATTAAAGAATAGTGGATCATTAATTATTCAGAAGGTTATAAATAGTTTTCATTTTTCAAAAGTTTGTTCTTTTTGTCTCGTTTTTCAAAAGATCAGAAAAAACGTCTGATTTTAATTTTAAGCTGCAGTTTGATCAGATTCATCTGTTTAAACACTGAAACTCAGGATTTACTCACTGAAATATGTTTTTCTTAATTTTATTACAAATTACACTGAAACTGCAGAAAAAGTTAAACCCACTGAGCAATGCTTCCTTTTTTAGACTTTTACACATTTTGGGTCTAAAATCTGAGTGTCAGACCTAAAAACTGAACCAGAACCAGAACCTGAACCTGAACCAGCGGCCCAGTGATCTCCATGAAAAACTGACTGAACCTGAACCTGAACCTGAACCAGAACCAGCGGTCCAGTGATCTCCATGTTTCTACATCCTGGCTGGATCATCGTTTCCACCAAGCCGTTTTTAATTCAATCCCATTAGATTAACAAGTAATAAAGATGATGTGATTATCCAGAGTAACTGAATTATCTGATGAAGAGGGTCAAAGGTCACAGAGGGGGGGCTGCTCAGTGAACTCTCTGGTTTGTGAATAAATAATTTGAGGGGTAAAAAGTGACATCTGTCAGCGTGTGAACCCAGTTTTAACAGAATGTGACCCAATTCCCTCTGAATCCACAGCAACTGACTTTATGATGTCATGACAGCAGTGGCTGAATTTTGATGATATTAATGAGTTTATTTGTTGCTTCATTTTTAATGCTTCAAGTTTTCTATCCACTTTTTAAAGTGTTTCCAAGATAGTTATGTTACCTTTAGTTGTTAGTATATATCAAATATGAATTAAAATAAATTTATTTAGGTAAATAATTTAATGAAATGGGGTCTCTGTCTCTTTAAGAAGCTCCTGCTATTTCTGGAACAGGAAGTTATCACAACATGGCTCCTCTGTTAACTCAACAGCTCATCGTTGATCGATTGTCCACCATTGTTTTCTTACAAATCTGTTCTTAAATGTATGGAAGCACATTCCTGCCTGAAATAAATGAAGGCCCTTTATAGTAACTACAGTCATAGTTACAACCTTATAACTGTAAGCATGACATTTATTCTCACAATAATGACTTTAAAACTCATAACTTTTATTATTACATTTATGACTTCAAAATTCACAATTATGACTATAAACTCATAAATATGACCTTTAAAAATAATGACTTCAATATTTTGACTTATATCTGTAATCTTGAATTTAAAATGTATAAGCTTGACTTTAAAACTTGTAACTAAAACTAATTATCTTAATTATGACTAACATTCAAAATTATGACTGAAACTCTCAATTTTGAATCTTTATATTCTGAACTCCTGTTGGGGTCGTGTTTATTTTACTTTCCCAGCAGATGTGGCTTCCATAAAGGTTTTGGGATGGACTGATTTCAACATTTCCCACCTGTTTCTGATTCCACTGAAGTTGCACAACTTGAGTTTTGCATCTTTACAGCCTCATGCATTCTGAAGGAAAATATTACAAAACTTTGCTTTTTCTGACCAAACTTTTGCCCCATAGAGTTTGTTGTTGCTTCACATTGTGCAGATGTTTCCATCACATCAGTATTTGACTTTTGGGAGCGTGATGTGAAGCATTTAGCAGCAGAAACGTGTTTTCGGCAGGAATCCCAGCCCTGTTTGTTGCTGCGCTGGCAGCCGGCCTGTCGGCTGTTTGTGTTTAAGCTCTCAGAGTTAAACTGTAGTGACACCTTGACAGCTTTCCTGTTATAATAAGACTCCAAACCAGGTTTCTTCCCTCATCATTTCCCGTCACAACTCTGTCAGGTTATTATGGGATGTTTTTTGTTGATTTTTAGGTGTGTGTTTGAGCGTGTGTGTGACAGACAGAGCCAGATGAGCGGGCAGATGTTTCCTCCGTCTCTCCTCCGACTGTCTGAGGAAGACTGACAACAGCTGGACGGACGCCAGGCTCACCAGACGGACGCCAGGCTCACCAGAAACATGAAGCGGCGCCATGTTTTCATCCGTTCATCAGCAGCTATTCGTTATTTCTGTTCGCTTGTCAAACGATTAAATGTTTAATTAAAAACATCCCAGAAAAATCGGTTTAAAATTAGCAAAACAGTTTTACATCAAGTTACAGAGCAACAGATTCATTTTAATAGCAGCTGAATTAAAATCTAATTTGTTTGTTTTTAGATTGAGAAGTTTGGAAAAGTTGTTTTTTCATGTTAATTAATGTGGTTTAGTTCCTAATTTATAATAACAGCAACATATTTACAATTATTATGTTTATTTTTTTATATATTTCCCAATATTTGAACATTTTCATTCAACCGTGTTTTAATGTTCTGCACTTAATGCAGTTTCTCATATCAATGTAAATTTGAGGAAGACGTTGATGTAACGTCAAACCTTTTAGACTTTTTTTTTATTCGGTGTTGGAAAATTTCACCATTTTGCTAGAGAAGTTGGTAGAAAATCAATAATTGAAATTTTTAAAAATCTGCACCTAAAAATGTATCAAAATATGAAAAATTAAAACTATTACTACAACTAAGAAAACTCAACAATGTTTAGTTAATAATAACAAATAAAAATGAACAAAAACACTTTAAAAACTAATAGAATTAGACAAAAATGAAATAAAACTAAAACCCAAAGTGATTGTAACTGTTAGAGGTTGGGATGGTTTGTTAGATGAAATCAGAAGAAGGTTTTGTTTTCTGCACCAATAATGAAAGAAAATATTAGTTGTTAGTCTTTAACTCTGAAATCCATGCAGAGGAAGCAGCTGCTGTTAAACTTTAAAGGAAGGAAACGTTTTTCTGTACCATGTTCTTTTCCAGCTCCGCCTCGTTCTTTCCTTGCATACTTTCTTCACCCTCGGCACAGATGAACGTTTTCTCTCCGTCTGACCTGGAAAAGACGAATAATTATTCATCCATCAGCAACAACGCAGCAGACGGATTCCCAGGGCCGGAGCAAGCCTTTCTGGGGCCCGAAGCTGCTAGTTTGAGGGGGGGGGGACCAACATACCAACACCAGATTTGTTTCTCATTCCTAACCATACCTGCTACAAACAGCATATTAGCTTAATTTGTCATTAGCTTGCATCGTACCAGTTATTATGGCTGTTGATTTTAACCTTCAGGATTAAAAAGCTAAAAATAATCATTTGGATTTTGAAATGCAGAATCGTATTTAAGGTGCCGTATTATTTATTTCAACTGTTTGAAAGTAGAATCAACTGATAAGCACAAAATTCACAGTAAACAAGTTGATATTATTTGTGTAACAACTAGAAAAACTAGAAATAGTTTTTTCTATGTTTCGTAACATTTAGTTTGTATTATTTAACATTAAATAAATAATGTTAAATAATTTGTATTAGTTTGTATTATCTAATGTTATTTTATATATATTTCTTTATCATGCTAGCTTGGTGCTGTGGGGGCCGCTCAACTTGCACATGCCTTGGGCCGGCCCTGGTGGTCCCCAGCTGGTTTACCTGTGCGATTGGCCGATGATCTTCTCAGTGAAGCAGGTGAGTTTGCTGCTCTCTTCCTGGTACCTGTGCAGGTCGAGGGTCAGCAGGTCACGGAGCGCGCTCAGTGCCTGCTCCTGGAACACCAGCTGTTCAGACTGGATCAAACGATCGGCTGCGATGGCATCAAACTCCTACAGAAACACGAGAAAATGGAAAACATTTTCACTCAGGGAGCTGCAGAGAGGAGCTACGGCGGATTAATAGGGAATAAATTATAATATGAGAATATCTTCATTATACCAGATGAAAAAAGTTTTAATGAGGAAAAAGCTTAAAGTTGTCAAGTCGTTTCTCTCCTGCTACTGTATCTTTCACATCCAAAAGTCTTTTATTATTTTGTTTTTCAAACTTTGGACTCAGAAACGAATCAATGAACAAACAGATTTTGTAAGGAAAACCTTTTCCATGACTCTGAATCAGTGATGATCTGCTGAATGTTTCCTCAAAGTGAAGTCTGGATGTTTCTCTGTGGTAACTTACGGCGGTCGTCTGAGGGCTGGAAGCGGTCGCCGCTTCTTCTTCTTCTTCTGTCTGTTTCTTCTTCTGCTGAAGGTCGGGCGGCTCAGCGGTCAGCTGCTGCAGGCGGCCTTCGATCTCACACAGTCTGGAGACAAAACACACATTCAGAGTCCCTCCCTGCTGATCTCAGGTCCTACAACCTCAGAACGGCAGCACAGGTACGGGCCACCAATACGGCCAAAACTAACAAAAGCTGCAAAGATTCATAAACAGGAAAATAAGGTAAATGCTACTATAGTTTAATATACTATAGTGCAATATAGTTCTGTATAAAAGCTACAGAGATATGTAACTAGTAAAATAAATCAAGTACTAAATGTATGGAGAACCAATACACCAAAATTAACAACTTCAGAGACATACTCACAGTAAATGGATAGAGAACTATCAGTGCCATAATTAATAAATGCTACAAGATTACAAATTGTAAAATAAATTCAATAATAAAGTACGGAGGACTAATTTTCTCATATTTATTCCCAGATTTCCTCCCATGTCTCTGTCTTTTATTGCTACATCTGCTTTGCTGGCAGATTTAACTGGCTTTCATTTATTTCTGTATTTATTTTCATTTTGACTGCTTTAGTGCTCCACACAAACCTGATTGTTCTTCTGGAAATCAAGATAAAACAGAACAGCAAATATTTAGGCAGTGAAAAATGACAAAGCTTTGCAGAAATGTAATTCCTGAGCAACTTTAACAAATATTTCAGTTTTTTGCTGTTTGAACCAAAACAAATCTGAAGGAAGCATGTTTGGTCTGTTTCACCCCAGAAAACCCAAAGCAGCAGTTTGGGATCCTAAATCCTGACAGGCTGCAGGTTTTTAACTGCAAACACAGATTTGTTTGGTGATTAATATCACTGCTAAAGTCCAGACAGACATCCATTTTAATATACAGCTGCAGGTTTGAGCAAAACTTGATTTTTAATGAAAAATATCAGATTTTTCTCATATTTCTGCCTTGATATGATGATGGAAGCAGCGAGTAATTCCGCATCTGTCCACTGGGAGGCACTAGACTTCCGTGAGAAAGCATCAAAGGATCTGGTGAAGTGTTTAGTTTGTGACGAGGAAGAGGAGCTTTGATGAAGCAGGCAAATCATTTCCAAGAATAAAAACACAAAGAGAAATAAATTAATATCCTGTTAACGAGTTTATGAAGGAGAAGCTTCACATGACGGACAAATAATCCATCGCTTTGCTACTAATCAGCAAAGAAACACATTTTATCTATGGAGTGGAGCAGAAACGCAGAAACAAACCGTCCATGAATTATCATAGGAATCAGATTTTATTTATATTGTTTTGAAACATCTAATTTTAGGATGTTTAAAACAACATTTCTAATAATTTAGATTAAAACTAATCTGTGATCCTCCAGAGAAAAACCGAGGACTAATGAAGCTTCTGTTTTATTTCCATCTATTTAACATTAACCCAATGGTGGTGAAAGGAAGCCCACAGCATGCTACTGCCACCGTTACCTTAAACCAGGTTAGTTTTGATAGAATTTTAACATTTCATTTTGCTTTGACTTCAAATTTGTTTGATGAGAATCATTTTAATACGATAAATAATCAAAAGTAGAAGAAATATTTAGGGGGATAAACACATTTTTACCCAGAATTGATCTCCATAATTCACCAAAATACTCATAAATACAGAGAAGTAATAAAAGGTTTGTTTACAAAGCCAAACATAACAAATGTAAAATATCACAGTAAAACCTGCTGCCTTATGAAGCTCCTTTCAGCTGTTCAAACTGAAGGAAACGTATTTATTGAAGGAAACCAGGACGAATCACCTGGGAAACGTCCCAGTGGACCGGAACCAGAACCCGACGCCTGACACACGTGAGCACTTCCTGCGCCAGCTGCCGGCGGTTCTGCTGACGTACGGAGAGCCGTGAAGACGACAAAACGCTCCTCGCACCAGAACCTGCTGCGTTTCTGAATTTTTCACACGTTCATCTGGATTTCTGTTTGTTTTTCCACCAGGAAAACGATTCATTCAGATGAACAAGATCAGGGAGGAAACACAGCAAAGGTGAGGCGGAGAATGAAGGATCAATTTTTTAAATGTGTTGCTTTTCCACTGAGGGCAGAGAAAACTCGAGTCCAGGGCCGGAGCCACAAGGTCTGGGGCCCTGGGCTGGAGCCAGTAATGGTGCCCAGAACAAACCTTCAACCGAGGCAGATTATAAAGATTCAGAGAGAATAAACTGGTGCATGGCAGAAAAATGGAAAACAACGTCATGAATTTCATCATTTACATTCCTAAAAGTCATAAAATATTTTTATAACTCACTTTCCCCCTGCAGGTCTCGATGCTCAGTTCGTATTTTTTGTTGTTTGTTCAGAGGATTTCAGATTAATTTTAGTCATTTAGGGATCCGGTTTTAAAAATCATCGTTTCTGGATACATTTCAAAATGGCGGCTTCATGTTTCTGTGTTTTCCTGTGAGCCGCTTTTAAAATACAACATTGTAGCTCCATATCTTTCTCTATTGGTATTTTTTTGTCTACTGCGTCATTCTTTAGAAGTACTACAGCGCCACCGCCTGGCCTGGCAGACCTAGTGGTTTAGATCAATAAAATAATAATTTTTTGAAGAAAGTTGATTTCTAATTCATGTTACAGATAAAAAAAAAACTGAGATTTTGGGTAAATTGTCACATTGTCAGCAAAACAAGAAGAAATGTAACTTTTCCTCAGAATCCTTAGCTGGATCTTCAGCTCGATTCCTGTGGGTGAATCGAGGTTGGAGGTCAAACGGTTGGATTTACGAGACGTTTTCAGTGACATTTATCTCAGCAGGTTCAGCAGCTTTTTCACTTTCAAACGGGAGAAGATTTAAAGATGAAGAGCTGAGCTCAGCTGGGACGTTTCCAACCTGTCAGTCGGCCTGTTGCTGTTGGCAGCGCTGAAAGTCCTGTTGCATAACCGCAGGCTGTCAGCGGAAACCACGGCAACGCACACAGTCGTGATGGGCACTGCACCTCTCCTCCGTAAACTCCTCACAGGCAAACTCCAAATTAAAATAAAAGATCTCACTTTATAGTTGATTACTGTTTGCAGCTGGGCTTTGACTAGGCCATTCCAGCTGTTTGGATCAAACAGACGGACTCACGTCTGAATCTAGAAAACTTTGAATGGACCATGAGCTCTGTTAGAAATCAGATCAAGGTTTCGGCTGAGCCCAGAGCATCATTCCTCCTCCTCCGTGCTTCATGTTTGTCTCATCTGGCACCAAAGCAGCAGAGAGAAAAGTGAAAACTGTGGATTTAATAATCAGCCAACGAGAGCAACAAGTTGATTTGTTTCAGTTTTAAAGGCTCAGTCAGGTGAAGCTGATCAGAAGTTAAATCCTGCAGCGGTAAATGAATCTGCTGGAGCAGCGATAAGCATCAGCCTCTGCTGGCATCTGGACTCTGATCTGAGGAGAAGCTGGAGGTTTTCCTGGAATATGATCAGAGTTTAAAGGAGTGGGTGTGTGTGAGCCGCCACACCTCGATGTGTTTTAACTCGTCTTTTCCCAAACAATGGAGGGAGAAACGTCATGAGAGAGCAGAGCTCTGCAGAAAACCCGAGAAAAGAAACTCTGGTCCTCATCCGACCCGGAACACCTCAGACATTTTATCTCTGAAACACGATTCATGTCCAAGATATGAAGAAAGACTCCAAAACTAAAGTTCATGCAGCTTCATGACCAGCAGGATTCAAGCTTCAGCAGCGGAAACAAAGTTAATAAATCACACAAGAACCTGAAAATATGAAGAAAATCCAGCAGAACAACACAGAAAATCCAAACCCAGAATATCAAACTATGTGAAAAACTTCACTTCCTGTTTGAATATTTATCGTTTCTCTCACTAAAAAATGTAAATCAAATAAAACCTAAATCCTTCCATGCAGCTGTCAGGTCATTTTAAGAAACCTGAACTTTTAAAAATCTGCACTGTAACACAGCAGCCTCTTGGTTTTATTAACATATTGACTTTATTTTGAAAGTCCAACTTGAAGCGTCTTCCTGTTTCTTCTTCAACAATTAGGAAAAAACAGCTGAGCCTCAAACTGTTCAATATATTTGGCTCCATGTTGGATTAATTTTAAAAAAGAAATGCTGAGTCACTTGTTGCCATGGTGATTCCCACTTGGAAGCAGAACAAACTGGACAGAAACTTATTTCTGTCACTGAGTGAAAATTAAAAGTCCTGTTAAAGTAATTCTTCCACTGAAAAGGACAAAACGTTCCTGTGGACATGAGTTTCCATTTTCACGTCTGTCCAACATTTTATATGGGAGTTAGGACATGGTAAAGACAGCTTTATGGAGCTACATTTAGGCCAAAACATTTGTGAGGGGGAAAAAAAGAACTAATCTTCAGATTCAAGCTGTTTTTTGGTCTCAAGTTTACTTTTTCCAGTTACGTTTAGTTTTCTCTTGTTCGTCAGCTTCACTGAAGGCAGCTAACATCTGCAGACCACACACATCCTGGACATGCACTGTTCAAAGCTAAATATGTATTTATTACTTTTCCTTTTTGTATATTTGCAGTAAATAGAAAGTTAAATCAATATCAAATTCCTTGTTTGTGCACAGCTTGGTGAATAAAGCTGATTTTGAATAAAACACTTTAAAAATAAAACTTATTTGTTTAAATTTGACTTTGCCGATTGAAGTTTTATAAAGCGGACCAAAGCCTGCATGTTCTTAATATCCAGGCAGGAAGTTAGTCCCGCACTCATTTTTCCGTTTGCGGCGGTTCCCACAGGTTCACAGGAATCCGACCTACAACCGAACGGACCAAGAATCCACTTTCGCTTCCTTCTCCTCCACTCAGATCCAGGAAGGCAAGTAGGATCCTGTTGCCTGCTGCAGCGAAGCAGAACCTGCTGCTGTCAGGAGACACTTTCATGTGACAAGAAATCCCACAAACCAACACCGAGCCGCTCCACACCCACTCATGTTCAAACACCGCAGCACAGCGCCGCTTTTCCACAGCAGCTCCAAAAACAACAGCAGAGAAACGAGCTTAACGAAACAAACAGAAGGTTTCTGACGGAAACATCTCTGAGGTTTCATTTTATCCTGTTCTGCTGCTGAATGAGCCATAATCAATGCAAAAACAGCAGGTAAGTTCTAATTCATTTAAAACACAGATATGAAAATCTGAGCCAAAATCAACAGCCGATATCAATATTATCATCATGGCAGAAAATCAATATTTACCTAAATAATGTTTATGTTTCCCTGGTGACTGAACAATTAGACATCCCACAATCCTCTGCTGCATCGCCATTAGCCACAATGCTAAATGCTACCTCAACACAGTAGAAGCTAACAGTAGAGCGCTAGACCAACACAGCATTTAGCGGAATCTGATGCTAACGTGCTAATTTCCACCATGTTTATGTCCATCTTGTCTCAATGGCAACACAAACGTCAACACAAAGGCCCGACTTCGTCCAACTGAAGGTTTACAAGACATTTAGAATTTATCTGGGAAGTTTTAGTTAGCAGAAGCTAAGTGCGCTAAATGTTCTCAAAGTTAGTAAAAGTGCTAAGCTAAAGATTAGCTCCTCTATTAGCAATTAGCGGAAATGTTCCTACCGCTGCCAATTACTCTAATAAATAATAACTGAATATCAGCAAACATATTATAATTGAAAGGGGGAAACAAATAAACTTTAAAAAAGTTAACAGATGATTGTAGAAAAAGTTATTTATCCAGAAACGTTTTTCTCCTTTCCTCTGACCAATCAGACCAGTCGAGACCAGTAGAGACCAGTAGAGACCAGTAGAATCCATTAGAGCCAGTAGAGACCAGTAGAGACCAGTAGAGACCAGTAGAGACCAGTAGAGACCAGTAGAGCCAGTAGAGTCCAGTAGAGGCCAGTAGAGACCAGTAGAGTCCAGTAGAGTCCAGTAGAGACCAGTATGCAGCTACCGGCGGTTTCCACTCACTGTGTTTGGATGTTGCTGAGCTCCTGCTCCGTTCGGCTCTGCAGCTCCTGGAGGTGAAAGGTCAACTCCTGACTCAGCGCAGAAAACCGGGACAGCTCCTGTTCTGCTGGGTTCTCCTCCAACACCAAACCCTGACAGGGAACATTTCAAGCAGAGTTCAGAGTTCATCCTTTAACCAGGCCATAGTGAAACACTGAAACTTCCTGACATGTCAGACGACACAGATCCGGTTTTCCTGACTCTGTTAAAGAGGTTAAAGACTCGTTAGAGTCTTTAAAGGTTAGAAGTTAAAGAACCAGAAGTTTTTAATTTCACAAGCTACCAGCTCTGATAGAAAGGACCCCTGGCCCAGTGGCTCTATGATTAGCAGAATCCCCTCGGGACGCTGCAGGGAACTGAGAGAGAGAGAGAGACGGGAAGACAGACGAACAAAAACAGAGAAAGATAAAGAGATCAATAGAGATGTGCGGACAACTAAAGACAAGCAACTGAAGCAAAACGCCAACTTCGTATTTAGCAGAAGCTAATGCTAAAGTGCTTTACCACGATGGTATTTAGCAGAAGCTAATGCTAAAGCGCTTTACCACGATGGTATTTAGCAGAAGCTAATGCTAAAGCGCTTTACCACGATGGTATTTAGCAGAAGCTAATGCTTAAGCGCTTTACCACGATGGTATTTAGCAGAAGCTAATGCTAAAGTGCTTTACCACGATGGTATTTAGCAGAAGCTAATGCTTAAATGCAACACCAATAAAGTATCTGGCCATGTTTGTTGCTCTCCACTGTCGCCACGTACTTCCTGAGGAGCAGAGTTTGACCTGATCCAATTATTCATGTTATTTAGTGATGAACAGATCTGATCCGATTCAGGTGAACCGGCCCTTTAAGAGCCGAGTTATGTCACAGTTTCTGAGCTTTCCAGTTACAATAAAGATATAATCCTAGCAGAACCCAGCGGGTCTGCCGACCAGACAGGTGACAGGTCCAGAGGAACCGGGTCAGACTGAGGACAGAATCCTCATCGCTGACGGCGGAGCGGCTTGGTTCTGGTCCAGCCTGCTGAGGCCTCCAGAGCACCGTGGGCTGGAAGACAACAGACCGGCTGAGTCATCCTGGCAGAACGCAGAGATCGACCCGATCCACCCCGTCATCTGTCCGTCTGAGTCCGACTGACTCAGCCGGTCAGGAGCAGCGGCGCCAGAACCGACCAGCAGAACCAACCAGCAGAACCGACCAGCAGAACCAACCAGCAGAACCAACCAGCTGAAAAGCTCAACAGCATTTACCTCTACAGAACCTGAAATACAACAAAGTCTCAATACTGATCAATAATCCCCAATAATCTCCACTGGCAGATTATTAATAATCCAGAGTCAGGTAAATTATCTACCAGTGGAACTGCTACTTTTTAAGTTCATTTTGACTTATTTCCTCTTAAACCAGAAACTAGAACCAAACCAGTTCAGGAGGAACAAAGTGGATCAGATGAAGGATTTTAATATTCTCAGGTTTGGTTTTTAAGCTCAGCGTAAAGGAAGCAGATTTCATGTGAGGAAGAAGAAGAGTCGTGATGAAACAAAGTCCAGACGGTCAGAGGATGAAGCAACCAGGATCCTCAGAGAAACACGACAACATGTTTCCCCCCAAACATGATGTCATGATGACTCATCAACCTGAAGAAAGATCATTAAAAATTCCACATTTCATCCCATTTAGTTTCTTATTTAGGGATTTCATGTAATAAACTAGCATAGCAGGAAAATGATTCATGAGTCAATATATTTTCACCAATTTAGATCTAAAAAGTGTGGAGTGCATTTGTATTCAGTCCATTTTCTGTAACTTGGTGGAGTTGAAACGATTAATCAAATTAATCAATTATTGAAATCATTTTCAACTAATTTAGTAATTTATGAGTTTTTACTGGAACATATTGACTCAAAAACAACACAGAGCAGCAATGAAGGCAAACTGCACAAAAATATTTACATTTTTAAATTAAAGATAAAAAAAAAACCTTATTAGCCTGTAAACATGTTTTACCCAGAATTCAAAGTGGCAGTTTTAGTTTCATGCAGATCAAATTTTATCTAAAATATCTCTTATTTTTCTATTAAGTATTAATCAATAATTGTTGACCAGTTTAACAATAAATAAATTTAATGCATTTTGTGACCCATCTGTAGTTTCAATTAAAACGTTTGGACATTCCTGGTTTAGATCAAAGCAGATTCATGTATCAGAACGGCCTAGTCAAAGTCCAGACCTAAATTCAACTTTGATCTCAGGAAAAACCCCTAATATTCACAGATGTTCTGTGACCTCAGAAGACCTGCAGCTGGATCTGACTACAAAGGCACTCCGCACTATTAAGATCACTAATGAATCTGATTCCTTTGCTCCAGTTCTGAACTCCTCTGGATCTTCAACTTGAGAGGTTTTTACCTGCTGGTTGTCTGCAGTCGCTAACCGCAGGAAGCTAACTTTGTCTGCTATCAGCTGCCGTAGTTCGTCCACAGAAACGGGCAGCTCCTCTCCGCTCCTCTGGAAATCTGGAGTCTGAGCAGAGAGACGGGAGCAGAGGGATTTATCAGCAGCCAGAGATCTGACTCAACTTTCAGATCAAAGTTTCACAACATTTGAAACCAGCAGAGTGAAGCTTTAAGCTAACGTCAGAGACTGGGCTAACGTGGGCTAACGTAGCTTCAAGCTACCTGATGCTGCTGCAGGTTTCAGTTTCCATCCAGTTCAGATGATTTGCTGTTTCACTTCTTCATCATAAATCAGGAGGAAAATCGTTTCCTAACCTTTGACCCGGTCAGACGTTCACTCTGCAGATTGTTCTGCTTTAATTATAATTTTTATTTTCTGATTTGTCTAAAAACTAATTAAATGCAACTGAAATCAGACTCTGAACATGATGCTGATGTTTGCTAAATATTAGCATTTCTGTTGTCATTTCTGCATCTCAGCTGTGCAAACAAACAAACTCTGCAGATATTTCTGTTATTTTAAGTGAACTAACCTTCACAGCAACATATAAGAGTTTATGTTAAGATAATTATTCTTTAATATGATGAAAAAGTGAATTTGATTGGCAGGTAAATTTTTCCTGCTACAAGAGAAGCAGCTCTTTTTTCATTAATATTAAGGAATTATTAACTTAAAATAATCTCTTCTATCTTGTAAAAAGTGACTCCTTGCTGTGTTTTGTCTCATGTTTGCAGTAGAAACTAAATAAAAGTATTGTTGTGTTTTTGCAGGTTTTCCATCCTGACAGGAAGTTGAATAAATCACCGTGTTTGGAGGTCAAACGCTGCAGCGTTTACTGCCTCCTCTGCAGGTTTAATTGAACACAAACCGACTTTTTAAAGGCTAAACTAATTTTAAGAACATGCAACAAACAGAGTAAAGAGAAAACTTCAACCAAGTGTTGCTGCAAAGGTTGTGAAGCTTCCTGGCAGATTTAATGAGGATTAAATGACGAGGAGTGAGATCTGCAGCGCCGCCTCACAGACACATGAACACAGGACGATATTGTAATTCTGAACCTTCCCGACTCAAAAGTCTTCATCTACTTTTCTCTTCCTGTCAGTAGTAAACACAGGAAACACAGATGGACAGCCGGCAATTAATTGGTTTGCATCGCCGCGCGGGTTGAAGAAGTGGCACCGTGAGTGGGCCGGATGCAGACGACACACAGGCTGTGATGGCTGATTAAACTCAATCAGAACCGTCTATTGTGTTTTAACTCCTCACTCAGAAATGGGGTGAAATGATAAAACTGTACATTATTTAAGTTGCATTGAACCATCAGAAGCTGCAACAAACTTCCCTAAAAGGTAATTATGAAGCAAAGCGGCGCCTGATGAATGTGAGACGCTGTAATTCTCTCCTCGTTACTCCTTGACCCTGTCAGTTAGAAATTAGGCTTATATGCTGCTAATGTTCCCCACTAATTATGTTACACAGCTAAATGTAATTGGACAAACAAATTAGCTCTATAGAAATGTAATTTCTAGCAGACACGGCTCCTCTATCAAAGGAGAAACTCACATTTTATGCCTTTAAATAAAAATGATATGCTAATACCACATTAAAAGCTGTAAATGACTCTCTGCTGCTCTGCAGGGATCCTCAGAGCGACCTGAATGTGTTTGTGCTTTGGTTTAAAACAGGCTAACCGTAGATGTTAGCAATATGAGCTAAACATTTCAGAGCTGCTGGGGAGAAACTGCAGATTTAAGACAATTATTGACCAAAAACAACAACATTCATCAGGAGGATGAATCTACCTGAAACTGCTGGGTGTCAGTTAAACTGCAACTGGCAAAACCGACAGAATTAGAGTTCAAAATAACTTGCTAACTAAGTTAGCATGTAGCTAATCCAGCAGCTCATAGATCTTTGTTAATGTAACACAAATAATCATTTTACTGATAATCACAAAGCTGCAGAAGTTAGCTTCCATGCTAGCTAGCTTCCATGCTAGCTAACAGTGTTAGCTACTTGTTGGTTATTTATGTATTCAAACTTTAAATACTGTTTATAACCTTTAACTGTGATTTATTTCCTTTTGTTTTAAGGTTTAATACTAGATAATAAATAAATGTTAGAAACAGTTAGCTGAAAATACAGCTAGCCTTTGTTATTAGCAAACACCTGTTTCTTTTTATTTTCTTTGAGAAAAGTGACTTGAGAGGAAATTTTATCTGTAAATTAAACATTTAACCTTTTTATCATTACGACCAAAACTCTGAAGCTCTGAACTCATTTTGTACAAAACTCAGTGACATTAATGAAACATTTCTGTATTAAAATCTTCTCTCATTGGTCAAAAATGATTAAAATACATAATTATGTATGAAATAGATTTACATAAAACAGAAATTAAATTTTTATATTGCAATTTCCGTGAGGCACGTCTGTATTATTACTACGGTTCTCAAACTGTGGTCCGAGTACCGCTGGTGGTACGTGTTCTGCACGTTAAAACTGTTCAGTAGGATGTTGCTTGGAAAACTTAGTTTTTACTGAAATGTTTCATTTATTAATCAAAACAACTAATCATGTCTACATTTCTTTTTAACATTTTCTCTGCATTTTGGCAGCTATGGGTTTCTCTACAAAGGTTTTCTACATAGAAAACTTTTGGGTTTAAATACAAATTTGATCCAACCAACAAGAACAGAACCACTGAGACAAACCAAGTGGAGTTAAAGTCACTAACACCACTGAAACTAAGAGAACAGTCAAAGTCCCAACAGCAGATTTTTATTTTTACTTACAGTGGGATCAGCACAGAGCACGGGTTCAGCTTGACATAGGTTTTCCCTGCCCTGAGCTCAACAACGGGTTTGGACCAGGAGCCACCTGATTGGCTGAAAACACAAACTCAGGCTGAGGAGCCACCTGATTGGCTCAGAGACATAGAAGGAAACAAGCAAGGAAGAAATGAAGAGCAGAGGTTAAAGGTCAGGGTTCCTTCATTCAGAGTGATTAAAATAATAAAGATCACTAGGAAGGAAGGGAGAAAGACAATAAGGGAAGGAGGGAAGGAAGGAATGTAGGATAGAAAGAAAGGAAACAGAGAAGGAAGGATAGAAGTAAGGAAGGAACAAAATTAAAGAAGGAAGGAAAGGAAGCACAGAAAGAAAAGGAATGAGGGAAGGACACAAAAAGGAAGAAAATTACAAAATCGGAAGGGAATAAGGAAAGATGAAGTAAGGAACCAAGGAAAGGAAAGAAGGAGTCAAAGAGGGAAGGAACTGAGGACAGAAAGGAGGAATGTCAAAAGGTTCGGTGGAGGAAGAAAGTCAGAAATGAGTTTCAGCACTGATTTTTTTTCCCGTATCTGGAATAATTCATTTCGGATCCGATGATTATTTTCACGTTTCTCAGTTAGATCCATAAACCTGTGAAGCGGCGCCCCCTGGAGCAGGTTAGAGACATGACACCCTGCTGACCTGATCAAAGTTCATTTATGACAATTTTATTTTTTTACTGCAGATTTTATTAATCTGGTCACATTTTTAATAAATTTGGACGTTTGAATCGGAACTGAAAGTGAAGTCAGAAGTTTGCTCTGTTGGATTCCCACCTCAGGGAGCGTTCAGGCGGGGCGACGCCCTGGGCTCGACACCCTGGGCTCGACGCCAGGTCCGACACGCCCCGATAAGCAGGCCGCCTTAACGAGGGCCGCGCGCGCGCGCACACACACACACACACACACACACACACACACACACGGACATTATGCAACATCTGGCACTCAGATACATGAAAACCTTCATCCTTTAACAATAAGCCTCTTTTTCCCGGCAGGAACTTTTCACTTAATGGAGAAAAACATCAACATTAATCTGAATTTAAGAATTTAAATGTTAAAAACTCAAACAGACGTGAAAATGTGAATAAATGTCAGGAACTTTCTCTTTCCTGTCGAGCTGCTGGGAGTGTCTGATTCCTTTCTGATGAAACTCAGCGTGACGCTCAGCATGAATCACAGCTCAGCTTCAGTCGTTTAATCCAGGAAAACTTCCAGGATGCTCTGGAAAACCACAGATGTGGAACATTTTGAGAGTTTGGGATTATGGATGAGAAACTGGAGAGAATAAATAAAGATTAAATTCAAAACTCCAGCAGCCAAACAGTTCAGGGGGAATGGAGCGAATATGAGAATCTGTTCAGGAATCTGTTCAGGAATCTGTTCAGAGTTGGGAATCTGCTGAGCAATCAGTTTCTGACTCTGAACAGATTCAGTTTTCGTTTCGCTTGCCGTCGTCTTCCCACCCTGGCGTTGAGCCAACAACCTGAAATCTCCTGCAGATAATCGATGCGTTTGATCAGCTGATAATCGATCAAGCTGACAATCGATCAGCTGATAATGGATCAGCGATATGGATCACCGATAATGGATCAGCCGATAATGGATCAGCCGATAATGATCAGCCGATGGATCAGCTGATCCTCTCTCAGACGTTTTCCCTTCCACCAGGTGAGGGGTGTACTCAGTTTTTCCTGTGAGTCACCTGATCCCGGTTCTCTGCCTCCAGGTTTGGTTATATTTCATGGTTTGGTTTTATGTCTCTTCTGGAGGTTCGATGCTTTTCCATCGATAAATAAAGTCCTTCGTCAGCAGCAGCACACCTTCATGACTCAGCGCCGGCAGAATGCTGCTGCACTTTGAACCAGTTCACTCCCACCAGTTCAGACTGGGAGGGACGCCTCAGTGTTTCGTCACCATGGAAACTACTTCTCATGTGGAAACTGCTGAAAAATGAAGTTTAAGCCCTAAAAAGTTGCAAAAGTGATTCTGTGATGTTGGCATCAGATTTTCACTTTGAAATGAACAGATTCACTGAGGAGTTTATCAGGTTGAGATTAGAAATCCAAGCAAAACTTTATATTTCAGAGCAGCATGAGGTCCTCCATGTTTGGTTAGGAGCTGCAGTTAAGTCATTATTCACAGCCTGTTCCCCTCCTGGCCTGTGGGGGCGCTGCACCAACAGCCACTGAAGGAAACGACACAGAAACGAAGACTCAGAGCAACTTCCTGCTTCACCAGATGGAAACTAAAATGGTCATTTCTGTACATTTATGAAATGCTTAATTTTTGCTTTTCTTCACTACAAATAGTGGAGCTGGTAGAGATTATTGCTAATCTGGTATCAGATAATGCTAATGCTAAAATTAGCATGTAAATTCAGCTAACTTTAGCATCTCTATCAAACTAAACACTTTTAATGAACTACATCGTCTCTTTTCTGCCAAGTGGAAAGAATCGAATGCAGTTCAGTCATCAAATTAAGGAAACCTAAAACTTTTACTCGTCTAAAATTCAAATGTTGCAGATTTTCTAATTTTACTAAAAATGAAACGAGGCTGTAAACATCCAGCCGATGAATAAAACTGGAATCTGAAACAGCAAAACATTATGACCAATTTAAGAAAATAAATATTAAATTACCAGAATAAAGTTTTAATAATATGAGAATAAAGTTGCAATAAACCCAGAAGTCATAATAATAATAATAATAATAATAAAAGCTATATCAATAAAATAAAGATGTAGAAAAAAATAATATGAGGTTGTACAACAAAAGAAAAAAATGATATATATAAATATACACAATAAGTCACACTAAATCACAAAACTGTAATATCAATATAGTTATAATGAGAATAAAGTCATAAAGTTCAAATAATATGAAAAATTGTAGTGATAAGGGAAGTCATATGAAAGAAGAAAATGTCATAATATTGTGAGAATAAAATCATAATAATACAAAAATAAAGATGTAATAAGAAATAAATTTATGAGAATTCCTAAATAGATTAAAAAATATTAAATTAAAATGAGGAATTTTGATCACTTTGTACATTTATCCTTTGGTTTCAGTTTTAAAAATAAAGAAATATTTTATATTTTAACATATTAGAATCAAATTATTATTGAAACTTTCTTCATGAATTTACAAAAAAACATTTCTGAGCCTGAAATTACCCCGATGTCTGCTGCCCAGAAATAAACTAATTACTAAAATGACTCTAATTATATAAATATTAATATGATATTTATAATATGATAGGACCAGAATTAAAGGTTTATTAATAATAATAATAAATGACCAATCAGCAGAAAGACGACCAGAAGTTTCCCTGTTTCCAGAAACCTTCACTTTGTTTCCCGACCAGAACCTGAAGATGTTCTGCTGCTAAATTAACTGTCTGAGCGCCGGGACTCCCACCGGGTCGGGCCGGTTCCGCCGGGCCCAGTGGGCCCGCCGTCAAGGCCTAACGAGTAATGAGCGCTCGCCGGCCGCCATCTTGGAGTCGAGCCAACTTCCCCAGATGTCGAAGCGAAGCCGGGAGGTAATGCATAATGCAAAGCAACGCTCATTAAACCCTGAAGGAAACGACAACAAGAAAACAGCAGCAGCTGAAAAATCCTAAATAATAAACTAAGAGATTCCAGGAGAAGCTGCAGATGAATAATTACTCTGAGATCCATTAGCAGCAGAAAACGAGCAGATTGGAAACCTTCAAACCCGAAACCATTAAAACCAAAATCACACCGAGCCGAGTTCAAGAGAGCCAAGCTCAGGTAAAACAGCAGCGTGACCTCAGGACGCTCGAGACATGCAGGAGACATGCAGGAGACATGCAGGCTGCAGCAGGAGACATGCAGGAGACATG
The DNA here is from genome assembly GCA_902982915.1 of Phalloptychus januarius. NCBI lineage: Eukaryota > Metazoa > Chordata > Actinopteri > Cyprinodontiformes > Poeciliidae > Phalloptychus > Phalloptychus januarius. The sequence goes on from CADWAE010000075.1 coordinate 68,851, forward strand.
CAGGCTGCAGCAGGAGACAAACTGTGAAAAACATCAACTGATGCTTTAATAATCAGCACACAGCCGAACGAGAAGCTCAGAAAAACAAGGCCTGAAACGCTGGACAAGTTAGACTAAAACGATTAATCGAATTAATCATGATTAATCAAAATATTAATAATTTAATAAATTATTATTTAGTAAATTATTGATTACTGTTATTTGCAGCCCTAAATAACAGCAGAGATCAAAATATTAAAGTTTTTATTCTGTGATTTATTTAACAACATGCTCCTTATTGTTAACGTAACAAGAGTAGAGTTTGTTTCAATTGGAGTTTTTCTTATTTTTAGTTCTGCATAAAAGTAGAAAATATTGCAAAAACGGCATCAGAAGAGTCGGAATCAAGGACCTGCAATGGCCTAGTCAAAGTACAGAACGTTTGAGAGAATCTTATAAGTAGAAACACGTCAGAGTAAAGCAGGACAGAAAACTGTAACAAAGTATTTGTAAGTAAAAATGTATTTTTTTCTTCATTCATAATCTTAAAATCTTCAGTTTTTGCTGATTTTTGCTACAAACATTAATTAACATATAAATCAGAAAGTAGAAAATTCAGATTAACAGATTAATGACATGTGATTAATTCCATTTCACCATCAGATTTATATTAATATCTGATGCTCAACATCTGATCAGTGATCAGACAGTAAGTTTCCTGTCAGTTTGGTTTTAATCCATCATTTCTAATTAACCGTTAAATATTTCCTTTCCAGGGAGATTTCAAAAGGAAAGTGGTGGAAAAACTTTCATAAAGTAGAAAATCATATTCAGATCATGTTTTTATTTCATTTATTTCTCCTGTTTCTGACACACAAAGTTTTTTCGTTTCTTTGTTTTTGTATTTGTCTGATTGACGCTCAAACTGATTCACCGAGGAAACATTTCAACCACAACATGCAGGAAGTTCTTCGAAAATACTAAACGAAAATACTAAATGTTTAAGTCGGTCAGTGAACCGCAGAACCGAACCAGGAAGTAAAACATCAAACGGAGGAGAAAAAACATCAGGAGTTTAATGAGAGAACAACATGTTACCTCTGGAAACTGGTTTGAGTCTGAAGCTCACGCCTCATTCCTGACATGCTTCCTGTCAGCCTGTCGGCTTTTCACTGATTCACACTTTTAAAACGCAGAGAGAAAATCATCTCATGATTCAACAGTCGGTCGCAGCTCAATCAACCAGATCTGCGTCACATTCAGTGAAATTACGCTCTGAGCTCTGAGCTCAACACAGCTGGATGCTTTCTGTTAGCATTCAGCCCCTCAAGCTAGTAAGCATTAGCATTTTATCCATTTGCACGGTTAGCTAGACGTAGCATTTCTAACCATCACACAGACATAATTAGACATTTTCCTTCAGCATATTGAGCCATTAGTGCTCAGTGTTAAAGCTAATGGAAATACAAATATTCCATGCTAGCATATTTAGCGGACACCACTAGCATTTAGCAGTAGCACCAAAAATAGATCAAATTTAGTCAAATTTTATTTTTAGCATGTCAACACAATTCTAGTTAGCTCACTTAGCTAATGTCTATTTAAATGTTCATTTGATTCAGCCACAAATGACCATTTATAGCTGAATCTCAACACATTTTTTCACCTTTATCTAGTCTAGATGTCTTTAGATATTCTGCTAGCACAGCTGGTGGATAGCCATTAGCCTTTAGCCATCAGCACCAAAATTCAAAACTTGTTAATAACAAAACAAAGTGATCCAAAAAGATTACTTTTAGTCAAATATTATCTTTGATGACAACAGTTTAGACGTTTTATGTTAGTAAACAATTAGCATGTCAATACAATGGTAGTTAGCATACTTAGCTAACATTTATAAATATTTCTTACTAGACCTAAAAAAAAAAATAAACCTTTAAAGCCAAATGTATCCAACTTTGTTCCAGATGATTAACTTACATTTTTGTCCATTTTAGGTGTTTTATTCTGAAATGCTAACAGCCCAACAAATCCAAACATGAAGTACTTTGCGTGATAAAATCTCTGTAGAGGTGACTCATAGTTTACAGTAAAATCCTGTGTTTTCCTTCAGAGTGACAGATTTGAACAGATTAAATCTGATTTAACTCAGAGCTCAAAGGACGCAGTGACTGAATGATCCCTGATCCTCTTTTTGTGGGAAGATTCATCACCTGGATTCCTTCAAGCTAATGACAAAAAGCCATCAGATGCCTGTTTGAGGTGTTGCTCATTCCAGACGGTTTGGCATTTAATGAGTAAAGAGATCAGCAAAGAAGACAAAGGACAGATTCTGTGCAGCCAGACAGAGAAGGCAGGATAAATACTCCAACAATGATGCATTCAAGCCTAAAACCCTGAGAGACAAAAACACAACAAGTAAAAGACGCAACGAAGCAAAACCACCTCATCAATAAACTAAAACCTGATCTGTGTCTAAAACTAGAACTTCAGTTAAAACTAGAAAACTAAAACTAACTCAGATTGTGTTGCAGAGATGATCATTTAAAGGAATGTAAAACTTGTCACCTGCAGAACGACGCCACAGTAAATATGAGAAGAGAAGCTGCAAACACAGACAGACTTCCCACCTTTACAAAACATCCTGACAGACAGAGACAGACTCCACCCTGCATCACCTCCTCTTTTACTCCCTCTGCTTGTTTACCAGACTGCAGGACTTTGTCTCAAATGATATGAAACACAAAGATTCACAAATAAAGAAAAAACAAGTCAAAGTACAAAACAATCCAAATCCTGCAGTTTATGCAGGAATAACCTGGAAATATGAGGATAGAATCTGTCCGAGACGTTTTCCACTTCCAAATGTTTAAATAGTAAATATTTCTCCTTCAGGCAGCTCACAAACAGAGGATCATTATGACTCCATGGCCAAAAACGAAACTCCATCATAAACTATTTTTACCCACAGTTTTAAAAATAACAAATGAATTTTCATTGATCAGAACAGAAGTTAGTTTTGTCTTATTAAGACATTTGCACTACAAACCAGACCAAAAACATTTGGTAAGATTTTGTAATTTTGTTGTCATCAAGCAACAGTTGAGTCAAAGTTTTGAAATCGGGGAACATTTTTCTAGTTGAAGTGATTAGAAGTTTGCAAATCTCTGGACGAGTGTTTCAGATGAGACAGTTTTAGTTTCTGATGGTCATATTGGATTATTTAAGGTTCTGAAGCGTCTAACCAGCTGTCATCTCCTCATTAGCATAATGATGCTACACCTGAGGTTGCAACAGCAGGTATGTCTGAAATACTATGAGATCATCTTACTTTCATGAGATGACTCAGGTAATGGTGAAAGCAGGTATCAGCAGGAGGGGAGTGAGCCCTGTGAAAACAGTGACATCATCCAGGTAGATTCTCTCACAGAAAGATTTATGGAAACTGGAGTCACAAAACCCAAGTAGAAAACCAAATGACATCAAACATCAGCAGAAATAAAGAAATATTCATTTGCTAACAATGATAAAAAATAATATGGGACTTGGCTCTGAAGGCCTTCCGTAGGGGTTCACACACCTCCAAAATGACAGAGTGATGTTTGTGACCTCTGACCTTTGGGGCCATAGTGATTGGTTAAAGGAATCCTTAGGGCTTGAAATTAAAAACAAAACTTTAATAAAGTCTGAAGAAAAACTGGATATTTCTTGATTTTGATAAACCAGCGACTGAAGCTAAGAAATAAATAGTTTAAAAAGAGAAACTTTTTACCCTTTATGACAAAATATCCAAACATGAAAACTTCTGCTGCATTTCCAGGTGGAAACATCCAGTTCTGAGTTGAATTTAACAAAATAAAAGCATCTGGTCAGGAACCCAGACCTGATCAGCTCAAGCCGACGGCGGGCCTGGAAACAGCTAACTGGGTTTGAAAAGACCAGCAAAACCAGTAAACCCAGTCCAGACAAAGACAGGAGGACGGTCTGCTGGACATTACGCAGAGGGACACCTGAAGGGACACCTGGAGGGACACCTGGAGGGACACCTGGAGGGACACCTGAAGGGACACCTGAAGGGACACCTGAAGGGACACCTGAAGGGACACCTGAAGGGACAGCTGAAGGGACACCTGAAGGGACACCTGAAGGGACAGCTGAAGGGACAGCGTTGTTCAAACAAGGGGAAGAATGGATTAGCATAACCTGTTAGCGACAGCAGCTAATCCACTAAACTGAAACCTGAGCAGGACAGGAAGTACCAGCTCAGTTATTTAGCACAAACAATTCCTGGAAAAACAAACGTCCTGCATTTTGACCCCTCCATACTTGAACCTGGAGGCCAGTGGGACAGGAAACGGGAGTTTGACTCTCTGCAGGTTAAAGCATCAAAGTAAACGCCGACAAAAAGAGAAACTCGTTGGTGGGTGTGAGCCGAGAAAAGCTGAGAGAAAACAGTTGTGTTTTCCTGTTGGTCTGGTTGGTTCACTTCCTGGTCTGGAGAAAAGGGAGGAATGCCGAACGCAGCAGAAAGACGCCGCCGCCCGTCTCAAACTAACATTTCATTATTTTCTACAAAGAGACGGAGGGATGAGGCCAACAGCAGAGATTCACACAGAAATGATGCAAAATGCACAGAAACTGGAGACACTTCAGAGCTCAGACAGAAACTTTCTGCTCTAAGAAATCCAAACTAATTATTCTGTTAGCAAACATCTTTTATTTTTTATAAAATTGGCCCAACGTGGCAGAACTGGCTTCCAGCAGAAGCATAATCAGTTATTCAATAAGTGATTTTTTTGTTTCTTTCTTAGCATTTTCACAATAAAAGCAGCTGAATATTGAACCTTTATTGTGAAATGTCTGAGCAGCAGCGCCTGCAGCAGGTTTGGAAGAGTCGCTGTCTCTCCAGCCAAGTTCAGATTCTGATCTTTATCTGAGCTCCCAACTTGAAACACAATAAAAGCATTAAAAGCAAATTAATAAAAACGAAACCTTCGCCAGCTTGCAGCTACATGCACGCCGTCGCCGTGCCAACAGAGAAAACCCGCCTAGATAGATCAGGGATGGACCGCGAAGGTTTCACCTTTAACCTCCCAGATAACGGCTCGGCGGTTCTGCTCATCCGGGTCTGGAGTCCAGCTGGACCCGCCTGCCGGACTGTGAAGGACCGTGCTACACCGTCAGGGTCGCTGCAGGTCCGGACTCGTTTGGATCGACTCTGAGTCAGAACCGCTAACTGAGACTCATTAAGACTCTGTGCTGGTCCTGGATCAGAATCAGGACTTTAACCTAAACATCAGAAACTTTATGATCAACTTTATGAAACGAAGCAGATCAGTTTGGATTTATTTAATAAAGTTAAACTGCAGATAAAATCATTTCTAATGATTCGCTTGTGAACTGAAGTTCATCTGATCCAGAACCACCTGCTGTGAAAACGAATCGATGCTCCACAGCAGCTGCTGTGGAGGAAAGCCGACCCGCTCTGGTTCTGCAGACATGTTCAATCCGCTCTGACCCAAAGGTCCGGTCCGTTTGTCCGGACGGTCCGGTCCGTTTGTCTGAAGGTCCGGTCCGTTTGTCTGAAGGTCTGGTCCGTTTGTCTGGACGGTCCGGTTGGTGAACTCTGGTCGCCTCTGGCTCGGTTCGGTTCAAGTGAACTGGAACGCGTATGTGAACGCCAAGCTGACCAGAGACGGCTTTAAAAGCAGGCAGCAGACTGCAGCGCAGGGCATTCTGGGTAAAAACAACCTAAACAAACGCTAGCTAGCTTAGCGCTGGTGTGAGAAATAACCCAGGAAATTATCCAACCGCTAAGATGCGACACCAGTTCATTCTGTTCACATTTTGTGAAGAAGGAAGCGGCGCTCAGTGACTCCTTCAGTAGTTGGTGCAGCGCCACCACAGGCGAGGAGGGGAACAGGTTTTTCAAACTGCTTGGTTTGTTTGAAAAGAGAAAAATGGAGCAAATGATGCAACTTTTATTCAAATCAAACCAAGTTTCAAGAAAAAACATTCAAAATTCTGAGAAAGTGGAGGATGTTCCAGCTGAACTCCTGAACTGGCCTGAGCCTCAGGAACTCTCTGCTGTGCACAATCTCACCTCACAGACCGAATCCGATTCCATTCATTCCTCAAACAGCAGCAACTGGATGAAGCAGCTTCAGAAACTCCTCCTGATAAACCAAAGTTCATCAGGAAAAATGTGCATTTATGGTTTAGACTATCAGCTGGCAGCTGATGGTCTGAGGAAGTTAATGTGTCACCAGCTTCACTGCAGCTGATTGGTGTTTAATCTGATTATCTGCCTGAAATGTTTACTCTGGAATAAAAAGTCCTTCTCCTGGGATTAAAAACTTATTCCAGACATTTCGCTACATAATTCAGCCAAACTGTTAATTAAAGTTCAGCTCCACCTGCTGCAGTTCAGCAGGTGGAGCTGCGGCCCCTTTAAGAACGTTTGACCAAACCACCGTCCCCTTCCTGACCTCTGTGGAAGCAGCCCGGACCTCTGACCCCAGCAGGTAAAACCAGCCTCTTACCTGTTCGCTGCTCGGAGTCTCCGCTGTTCTGCGGCAGACTGACAGCCTGCGGTCTGAGGCTGCGCCGTGGGCGGGGTCCGCTCACCTGCGGCGCACCGGCGCAGTGACGCGCAGAGTCACCGTGGGAGGAGACAGGAGGGCGGAGCGCCTCTGGAGGGTGTTTCCTTTAGACCAACATGGTTTGGATTCCAATTAGAAAGTTTTCAGAGGCGTGAAATATTCCTTTCATGGGAATAAGAAGAGAGAATCTCTCCATGCTTAAATATTTCTGGAATGTTCTTCGCTCTAAATGCAAAAAAAACAAATCAACTGGTTGCTAAAGTTGCACTTTTCTCTGATGACAATTAGAAGGGATTTTAAAAACACTATGAAACATTTAAAATTAATTATAAAATGTATTTTTGCATCAGAATTTGACATTTGGTTTAAAACAGCTCAGTTTTTATTCAACTTTTGCTAGTAGAGTATAAATTTCAGCCTGTAGCTGTAGAGATGTAAGGAAATAACTAAATAAAAACTAACAGGAGGTAACTACCAGTAAAAAAAACAGCTGCGCTAACCCTATAGTGCTAACATTAGTTCTGCTAATGCTAAGTAGCAGAGTACTTAGATGCTAATGCTAAAGCGTTAAAGGACAAATTTCAACTGTGTTGACACCCATCAGATGTCATTGCTATCTGACCTACGGCTTCCTGTACGGTTTGCGCTTCAGGAAGTTTGCAGTGGTTCAGTTTTGCTAACTCTGTTGCTAATTTAGCCTGATAGTAAAGCACACCAGCCGCAGTGCATTCTGGGTACAGAATAAACATTATTTGCTTCTCTGCATCACAGGTGGAGAAAGGGAGGAAACAGAGCTGCTTAAGGAAAACGTCACCCACTTCAAAATAAGAGCATGAATATTAACATCTAACTTCTTGTGAATAATTAACAGCTAATACAAAACTAAAAGTCTTTGGTTTTGTATTCAACTGAAAATTTAAAAATCAGCAAAACAAATTAGCTAAAACAAAAATCATCTCTGGAGTTTATCCAGAAATATGAATTTAAACTAAACACTTCCAAAGTTAGCAAAAAATGCTAAGGTGCTAAATGAATTAGCAGAAGTGAGTTAAAACGTCACAAAATGTGAATATATAACCCAGTGTTGTCACCTTCACCTGACTAACATCCTGAATCCATCATCTACTCGACAATGTTTGTAAAGATGTTGCCATGGTTACTGTGGCCAGCAGCACAGCTGACAGAAATGTCAAGGTTCAAGTCCAGGATCTTATTGTCTAATTTTAATTAGATCCATTGACTTTCATGACAAACAGACGGACAGCAGAGCAAACTGTTTCTGAACGTTTCCGCAGGTTGCTCAACCAGCCGGTTGCTCAACCTGCCGGTTGCCATAGGTGTCGCTTAGTGTTGCTCTGTTGGGAAACACTGGGAGCCACGCCTCACATTCCTGCGATCAGAAGCTGGACACACCCACCCATAAGCAGTTCACACACACTCTCACAAGTGGCCATGAGTAACACTTCGTTCAAATCCCTCATTCCTGTAAACCTGATCTGTTGGGGCAAAGCCACAAAAGTTCCAGACATTTCTGAATAAATGACCTGCATCACCTCGTCCGATAAAACTCTGTATTATTTTACAGAACATGAGGCTCTGCGGTCGACTGTAATGTGTTTCTTCTCTCTCTGCAGCGTAAGAACCGACTTGTTGACCTCAGAACCATCTGAGGTTGGTGAGCAGGTGAAACGTTCGTCGCTGGTGCAGCAGAGGACTTTGCGTTGTGTCACCTGGACGTTCAGGGTGTGACGGCTAATAAAAGGAGAAACGTGCAGCGAGGGGAGCGTCCAGCTTCCAGCCACCTTTACTCAGAAACTTATGTAACGTCCTGAAGGAGTTCGCTGCGTCTGCGGCCAGACGGCAGTAATCCTCCATTTTCCTGTTGTTCTTCTGGTTTTTCTTTCCATATATTTGTAATGTTAGTTTTCTACATTCCATCGTGTTTCTGAAGAGATTATCATCATTTCTGTGAATTGTTTCAAATAAAGTCATATTTCAAAAACAGCTCAGAAACTAATCTAAAGAAAATGTAACACACATGCACACACACACCCAGTCGTGTTTTCATCACTTATGGGGACTTCCCATTGACTTCCATTAATTTCTACAGCGTAAACCTAACCTTAACCTTTACCCTAACCCTACCCATCACAGAACCAACCACTAAGCCAAAAACAAAAATTTCCCTCATGGGGACCAAGAAAATGTCCCCACTAGGCGCAATGGTCCCCATAACCCACATTGTAGACACAGATAGGTTCCCATAAGGATATAAAAACCTGGTACCCACACACACACACACACACACACACACACTACAAAACTATACAGACTGTGATGCTACCAGCTGAAACTCCATGAGTAAAACAATTAAACCATGAATAAATGTATTAATTCTAATAATAACTCTTTAACAGCTTCAAAAACCATTAGTATAACAATGCTAACATAGTTTTCATGACAATGCTAGTACCAGTTATTAATGCTAAAATGTATTAAAAATTCTAACATGCTAATATTACTGATCTTTGAAATTATAATGCTGATCATTTAAAGCAACAACAGACCTTGAGAAACTGCTAAAATATATTTCAAATACTGATGCTAACCATGACATGCTAACAGTGTAATAATTACTAAAGATGTTAAAATATTGCTAGGATAAAAACATCTTGCTCGCATCTTTTTAATGATCATACTAAACTTTCTGACAGAATAATTATGACAGAAATCTTCTTAGTTTGTCAGATATTAGGGCAGGACATGGTTAGCATGCTAACACTTTTGATATTATTACATGCTAAGCTACTAAGGCAATAACTGATAATTGTTAGCAAGCTAACAGTTGATATGCTAAAGCTGCAATGTCATGTTTATTGTCGCGTTTTTAAAATGTTAGCAGTTTTTAACAATGCTAACAGCTTAATTGCTATTCTTACCACACTGAGTGATAACCCTAACACCAAAACACAATGTGTAAGCTAACATTTCCATTCAAAATGCTAATATAATTCCAACAAATACATTGAGTTAGTGTAATAATATAGATGTAAAGTTTTATTTAGCTTCAATAACATAAAGTTTGCTCCTAAGGCAGCAGATACATTTTCATCCTCTGAAAATCTGCAGCTGTGGATCTGAGCAGCTTTGAAATGTTTCAGTTCTGAAACCCAGCATGTTAAAAACAGTCCAATTAGAACTGAGCCTGTTTTCTCTGCTTGTTTACAGGTTTGGACACGAAGCAACAAAGAAAAATATCAAAACCAAACCGGAGGGCAGAAAGAGGCCTGGGGGTCGGACAGGTTACCCGTCCTCAGTCGTTCTTATCTCTGAGTTCTGGGACAAAACGTTGGACGGGTCGTGATTATAAGAGGCACAGATATACAGCAGATAGATCAGCTGACTGGTTTCACCAATAACTGGATGTTTTTCAGTCTTAACTGGACTTGAACCTCCAGGACTGAGAGTGATTAATATTTCATGAAGCAGATAAAATCTGTTCAGATGACGGAGGCTGAAAATGATGATGAAGCTGAAGGTTCTGGAAAACATTCGGCACCAATGAGCCTCCATGTTCCAGAGGAAAAGGAGCCATCAGGTCAACGAGGTTCAGGTTCTGTTTGTCATCATGTTTAAATGGCCTGCGGACCCGAACCAAAACAAACCGGCACAAATCCAGATCAGGCCCTCATTCATCAGCCTGTGCTCCCAGAGGTCAGAAGGTCATGAATGAGTTTTAGGTTTCAGGTCATTCATTTAACATATTTTTTAAATCGAAGAACTGGATGAATTTATGGAAGAATCACATTATAATCCAAAATTCACATTTTACACATTTTTGTTCTTCCATTTGGGTTTCTGCTGCTCCTAAAAACAGACGAACCACTGAAAACAAATCCAGCTGCTTTTTGTCAATACATTAATGTTTTCTGGTGTCTGGAACCGTTTCAAAACCTCCAGAATGTAACGCCACAAATTCGGAGGCCCTGCCGGTTACCTAGCAACCCCAACAGAGGTCCAACTGTTACCTAGCAACCCCAGCAGAATTCTGCCTGTTACCTAGCAACCCCAGCAAAGCTCCATTTCATTTGGTCAGCTGGTTTTTCCACTCTGTACAATGGCTGCTGGAAAAGACGAGTGTTTAGTTGTTGATATACCTTCCAGAAACCACATGCTGCATTCTGGTTGGTTGTGCAGGAGACTCCACTTCTGCTTTTCAAAAATGTATGGTTGATAACACTGTGCATCTGTTTTCACGTGTCATTGTTGAGTTGGGGGCGTAACCAACAGGAGGGGGCGTGGCCAACATCATATTAGTGGGATTTAAAGAGACAGAGGCCCTAAAACAAATCGAATAACAGAACTGAGAAGACTGAACTCTCATTATCTAAAAATAATGAGGTAATAGTTATGATTTATTGTGATTTTTGTTTTATTTATAATCCATCAGATCCTCTCTGGATCAGAAAAAATTCACAAAAAATTTTGATCTAGTTTTTGTTTTTCATAATCATGTTTATCCTGTAACAGGAAAGATTACAATTAATTTTAGTAAACAATTTGGACTAAATTTGTGAAAAATGTCAGGTTTTTGTTAAAAATGCTGATCTGAAATCATCCGCTGGCGTTGAAGTCGACTTGATAGATTCATATTAAGACTAATACTGTAAAGAATGCAAACTATTTTTCCTGCAGTGTCGGCTGCTGGCGTCAGATCACCGGTGGGAACAAACCGAAGAACCACCTGAGTGACACATCACATCTGTCATCCTGAGCTGCAGCCGCGGCCAGAAGCTCCAGGCTTGTTTTGCCAGGTTGCTAACGCCGAGCCGCAGCATGTGCTCTGCACACGGCCCACAGGTAAACAGAGGAACTCTGCATGTTTGTGGATAAAGTCAACAGAGGATAAAGTCACCAATCACCTTGTCTCTACCTTTGCATTAATGGCTGCTGGAGGGCACCTTGCAACTTTCTCCTACTGCTCTCCCCGTTAGTAACATTCATTTTCTGTTTTTGTCTTTGTGTGTTTCATGGTGGACCCAAACGCAGGGGCCTGTTTATGGCAGTATTTTAGTGCCTAAAACTAGAGCTGTTCCCCCACCTGACGGTCTGGTAGATTCAGTTTGATCTGGATCAAAACATCGTCATTTGCTCCACCTCCAGCTGCTGTGGGTCAAACCAGCCAAACCCTTTGAGCAGCCTGTTCCCCTCCTGGCCTGTGGGGGCGCTGCAACAAGAACCACTGAAGGAAACGACACAAAAACCTCTGGAGACACTGAGAGCAACTTCCTTCTTCTTCAGTGCCATTTAGCTAGCAGTGCTAACTAAACTGTTAGCTGTTAGCTTTGCTAACCCTAAAGCACTATTCATAAACATTACCTGTGCTAACGCTAAATCGCTACACTGACATGGTATTTAGTGGGAGCTAAAGCTAAAATGCTAACCTTTTATCTCCTTTAAAAACTTCAACCCAATTTAATTAAAAATAAGAAAAGAATTTATCAGAAATTATACATAAATGTCCCAAACATGATCATCCTTCTGCATGTTGGTTTTTATACCTTCATAGTTTTTTATGCTTCTTTTCATGGTCAAATAATTCACAGCCCTTTTTATTTCAGCAACCAGAACATTTAAATTTAAATGAACATCTAGACATTTTCAGATGAATAAATCAGATGAATAAATGTCAACGTCTCACTAAAACTGTGGTTTATCATATTCAATTGTCCGTTTCCATAAAAACACACAAAACAAACAGAAAAACGACAGAAAAACGTCCATTTTGATTCAACTCATTATTGCAGTTAAACTGGTACAGATTAACAGATTACAAAGCTCATGGCACAGTCACTGAAAAAGAGAAACGAGGCGTGTATGTACAACGAGGAACGCAAAATAACAGCTCCGCTAATAGAACCGGGGGAACAAAATGGAGGAAATCTGGAGACGAGTATACAACAAAAATATGAAATGAAAAACTCCAAAAATAACATTAATTAAAATACATTTAGCAGATTCCATCCTAGTGTTTGACTCAGGTCCAAGTCAGAGCAGCTCCATCTGAACCCGCTGCCCGGCGCTGATGCCGCCCGGCGCCGCCGCCCGGCTCTCCATCCGACCCGTTTTTGGGGAAATAGCTGATGAGATTGTTGGCAGACGATCTGCTCGTTTATATTAGCTTCAATCTTTTCCTAATATCATCATATAATCTCCAATCGGTGCTGAGGGTTTTCCATTCATTCAACATTTTCACGCCTTCAAGATAACAAAACAGTCACAGTCGACCCACAGCCACCAGGGGGCGCCGAGCTGATTTACACTCTTTGGCTACCAGACTTAGTTGAAATTTGTCCAAATATTTGTTCAACCATCCAAAAACCTTTTCCACAGACGGGTTCAATCACTTCTATAGATTAAAAAAATATTCAACCGCTGTGATTTTTGGCAGGAATCTATGAGGATTGTTGGTTCTGATCGAACCAGAACCAAAGGTTGGCACCGGTAAAAATCAGCGTTCGCCGTCACGATCGTCGCGTCTCTAGCGTTTCCACGGAAACCGGCCGATGACTATTTACACACATTTCTGCAACTGAAGGAGTAAAAAACGCTGCGAGGAAAAAACAAGCGGGAAAATTTTAACTTCTGGACTTGGAGATAAAAACGTCGTAAAAATGAAAAAACAAACGAGTTCTGAACTTTTGATCTCACTACATTTTCAATGTGACACATTTTTTTCAACACACACTGAATTGTACTTTTTCATCTTTTAACAAAAAACAACAAAAAGAAACAAACAAAACGGTACAACGCATTTCTAAAACAAAAGTAACAACCGTCTACATGTAAAAATATAACTTTTACATACACAATTTCAAAATAATGGTAAAGTTTGCAATTTTTGTTGCATACAATTTACAAATGTCTGTGTGTTGTTGTTGTGGAACTCCGGTCCCGGTATTTTTGTCCCGTGCAGGATGCCGTACGAGTGAAGAGCTCTAACACTGAGGGGCGGCGCCAGTTCAGTCTGTGACAAAATGACTCCTCCCCAAAAACAAACACTGATAATACCAATAAAAAACAGAAACGGCACCCTCGTTATATATCGTATATACTTTTGTACATTTATATATAGATTGATTCTTTATTCAATAGATTCTTCCAGTTTCTCTCCTTCCTGTTTGGGTTCGAACTGCTGGAGGGCGAATTGAGTTCTCTTGTTTCCCTTTCGTTTTGTTTTTTATTCTTTTTACAGTTTTTCTATTAGACATGTAAACCAGAACAGACAAAAAAAGTCATAAGAAACAAAAATCATTCTTTAAAAAAAGAAAGAGCAAGAGAAGAGGGGCAAAAAAAAGAAAGAAAGTTTTACAACAAACAACCACACACTGAGTACTGAAGACTACATTGGCTTACGGACAAGCCGATCAAATATTGATAAAAAGCCGATAAGCTATAATACAAGAAGAGACGCAGTTGTCCACCGTGGTGGACAGAGGGAGCCGGGGCTAATGGAGGACTGGGACAGGACTGGGACAGGACTGGGACAGGACTGGTCTCGCTAAATCGAAGCGCTACTCCAGACACGCCGTCTACTTACAGGTAAGCATACAGTACATTAAATACAGTTTCATTTTTTGTTCTTTTTGTTTCATTTTTATCCAAAAAAATACTTTTTTTTACCTTTTTATCTTTTTTTAAATTCCCAGGTCTGGCAAAAAACCTGACTGCATAGAAGCTAACCGCTAACGACAGGTTTCCCTAAGCTTGCATCCTATGAAAAGACCAGGAAACGTTTTCCTCCAATGATATGGACTCTAAGAAAGGCACGTCGGTTCAACTGTCAGTTCAGATTGCATCTGTGGGGGTAAGGCTGGTTCAGTCCAGTAACCGGGTCGGATCGGTAAACCGGTGAAACGAGGCTTCCAGGCCGGAGGAAAAGCTACTGGAGAAACGCTTTGGAAACATTTCATTTCACTTGAGTTAATTTTGTTCCCACTGAATGAAGGACAAACATGTTTGAACCAAGAACAGAGACGCAGCTGCAGCTTCTGTTAAAGGTTTATTTAAATGATTTGGAACATTTTTATTTTTCCAAATGTTTTTATTTTTTTTTTACTTCTATGATTTATTTAAATTTTGGTCCCTAAAATACTAAAACTTCTACTTAATTTAATATTTTGGTTCAATTCAAAGTTATTGTAATAATCAAGCTGCTGGCAGGAAAGAGCTCCTGCAGCAGTCTGTGTCACAGCGAATCTGAAGAAGCCTCTGACTGAAGAGTCTCTTGGTTCAGTTTGTGTGATGATGTAATTTTTAAATATTAAATGATAATCAGTTACTCAGTATTAGAGTAAAACCTTTTGTACTTTAAGCGATATTATCGATTATCACGATAACTTCTGGGATAATTTATCAGGAACATTTGTTATCGTGACAGAACTTCAGCCATGATTTTTATGATTTATTCGCGTCTGAATTTAATTTAATTCCTTGCTAATGGAACCTCTGAGGTCGGATGTAAATATTTCCACTTCCTGTTTGGACCTGCTGGTGAAAATCCTCCTGGTCCAACCAGGATGAACTCTGAACTTTAGCGCCCTGCGGCGGCGGCCATCTTGAAGCCCCTTTTCACCGGTGTTGGAGCGTGGGCAGGATTGGGATCAGAGCGGGAATGCTTCGGCAACAGCGGACCCGTTGCCATGGCGATTGCTCCCTCTGATCTTCGCTTTGTGTTTCCATGGTGGAGCTCGTGATTCAAGTAGCGCGGCTCAAGGAATGTGATTCGCTCTGCTGTCCAGTCCAGGTTTCCCTTCATCTCTCCATGATTTGTCGTGCTAAGCTAGCGTTAGCGCTGTTTGGTCTGCTCAGTGACGCTTCGCTCCGTCCGGGCCGTTTGGTCGCTAACCCCAAACAGCTTTTTGTACTTTTACCTCAACAGAAACATGATGAGTTTGTGCAAGTTTGGAGAGAAGCACCGAGGCGCTCCTGTGGGGTGCCGGTTTGTCTTCTTCCCTTCCTCGGGAAGTTTGAGGGAGTTTTCTTCCGTCCTCTCCGTGTGCGTCTGTCTGAGAGGAGGTGAGGCACAGCTTCATCCACAGTGCGGCGCTAGAGAGCCGTGTCGAGGCTGCGATCAACCGCTGCGCAAATGTTGCGTTAAAAAACAAGAATCTCTTTAAACACTTTGTGATATGTTTGCTCCGTCCTGAACCTTCCTGCCCGCCTCAAGCTTTAAACTTTTCTTACACACATATATATATTTACTATATATATTTATATAGAGCCTTTTTGTCCTGGGAATGCTGATAAAACACGTTGCTCAAGAGTTCCTGGGGCGGATCCGAAGAAATTTGTCCGTTGCCGTTTCGAAACGTCCGGAAAGCGACGAATGCGACTTTGAAGTCGGATTTTCTCAGCTGAAGGAGAAGAAGAAGAAGAAGAAGATGGCGGCGGAGAAGAGGCGACAGATCACAGAGGAGACGAGGGCGGATCTGACCCGGAGGAACTACTTGGTCGGTCTGGAGCGAGAGGCGGCGCGTGATTGGTTGGTGGAGAACGCCGTCAGAGGAAGTGGTCACTCATCATCCTGATGAACTCTGGCACCTTGGACCTGCGGGGGAAACGGAGACCGGGTCAGAAGAGGCGACTTTTCCCAAAAAACAGAAACAAACTGAGACGTTACACTAGGGGTGTCCAAAGTGAGGCGCGGGGGCCACATGCGGCCGTGTGCAGTAATCTGAAAGATCCATATTAGGTCATTTATTTGGACAGACTTTCTTTTCAAAACAAAAAGCATTTTTCTTTTTTTAGTCGTATCTTTTGTTTCTTTTTAATATCTTAGTAATTCGGGTCACAAACATCCAGCGACTTTTTACCCAACAGACTTTAAGAAAAAAAACGCAAATGTTTTGACACTAATGGTGCGCCATATGGACTTAAAGATTTATCACAATATCTCTCAATACTATTATGATAAAAGCAACAATAAGAACTATTTATTCTTTATCTTTTAGGCATTAAGGATGCACCGATATAAATATCGATATCCGATATTGATCCTGCTGTTATGTAGCCGATATTTACCGATATTATATAAATTTCACTACAGTTTTGACATGTCTGGGGAAAAACCCAAAAGAAAAAGCAGACAACATTATGACAGTAAATATGGGTTCAGTTCTGTTTATCGGACCGATACCGATGTCGGTGCCGATATATCGACACATTCCTAAACTATATGGATCACCAAACAGAAGTATTGCTCTAACCGCATGTTAAAAATGACTCACATAAAAGGTTTGCTTTTTATCACTAAAATGCAAACAACTTTTAATCATATTTTGAAATTTATTGGTACTTATTAATTCAACTTTTATTGATGAAAATGTGGAGAAAATAGTAAAAATAACAATCCTGACAATTCTGAGAGTTTCTACTGAATCCTGAAAACACGAAGCCGAATGGTGAGAAACGAGTTTCTGGCCTGAAGCTGAGCTAAAGCTACGGCAGCAGGTTAGTGCAGAAGTGAAATCTTCTGACCATTCAGGGGGAGGAGAGTTTGCTGCGGTTTACATTTGTCCCATGGGGTTTGGTCCATCGCCCATGGCGGCGGCGGCGGCGTGGTGGGCGGCGGCCAGCGAGAGGGGCGTCCCATCCGATGTGACGGTGACCTTCTCCTCCTCGCGGCGCTTCAGACAGGCCGCCTTGGGGTTCAGGTTCCTCTCTGGACAAGAAGAACAAAAATCATTCGTCTTCTGAGGATTTTTAGAACTTTCCTTTGTACGGAAGAGGATTAGTGCCACTAAACAAAAAGAATTGTGACTTTTTCACTCAGGATTTTACTGGAATTAAAAACTGTGAGAAAAAAACATCAGAATCCTGATTTAAAACTCAGAATTATTTTATTTTTCTCAGTTTTTACTTTCAGAATTCTGAGAAAAAGATCTGAACTTACATCTTTTAATCAAATTTAAGAAATTTTTTTTTTCAGAATCTTTACTGCAAACACAAAATTCTGACTTAAGTTCTTTACTTTCCTCTGAATTTTTACTTTAATTTAATAATTCTTACTTTTTTCTTTTGAATTGTGACTTTAAACACAAAATTCTGACTTTTGACATCAGAAAATTTGTCAAAATTATGGAATTAAGTCAAAATTCTGAAGAAAAAAAACTATTTTGTTATCACAGTGATAAAAAATGAACTATCTTGTGCTAATAGGAAACGGAATCAACAGGTGTTGCTGCTGCCCCCTGCTGGCCCGGGCCTGTCAGTGCAGCCCCAGGTCTGATCTGGACCTCCGGAGCTCCTGGCTTGGCGCTGACCTCTGACTTGCTGCTCCAGGCTGAGGATGACGGCGACGGCCTGGTGCAGGATCAGTAGCTTGGTCTGCGGCTTGTCGCTCTTCAGGTGGAGCTGCACCATCCTGCCCAGCTCCTTGAACGCCTCGTTGATGTCGCGGACGCGCAGCCGCTCCCGGGCGTTGTTGGCCATCCTGCGCTCTCGCTCCCGCTCCATCTTCTGCTCCGGGCTCAAATCCTCGTCGTCGTTGTTGCTGGAGAGACGAAGGAGGAGCAGCGAGGGCAGGAAGAGGAAACCGGGGAGGGGGGAGATTTCAGGATAATAGAGGTCAGTTTAAATTTCCACGGTTTGTTCAGGATCCACCAACTCAGATTTAAGACCTTTTAATACCATCATGAATAAAATTTGAGACCAACGAAGTTCAAAAGAAATGCAGGGGAACAAAACTTCATTGTTGGTTTTTTTGGGCTCTTGGTATCAGCTTGGCATCGAGTTCGCTAGTAAGCTGGCTGGTTAGTTAGTTAGCTAGTTAGCTAGCGAGTATTAGCAGCTTCTTACGGTTAGCTTTAGCCGCCTTGAGGCATCAAAGGCACTGAGTGAAGACGTTTGAGCACAACTCAAACTTTTACCTGAGAAAAAAACCTACATAGAAAATATCAGTTCAAAAAGTTCTGCTGCAACAGAATGTAGATAAGATTAACATATTTAGGACCAACTTAAAAAAATGAACATTTTTTAAATTCTAGCAGGACTTTGAAACAATCCAGCAAACAACAAAGAAAGAAACAAACGGTGTTGCAGAGTCTTTTATGACCTTTTTATGGTCATTAATGAGGAAAAATATTGTGAAATTTCTTTCAAATATTTCTAAACTGGCTCACAAAAACTGAGATCCTGTAGATATTTTATACAATATTGGATACTGATATTGGCCCAAATGTTAAATAAATCAGTTCAAACTGAATCAAAGCAGAAAACATCATCATCATCATCATCATCACATTAAACATGGCCGCCACCATCGGTATAAACTCAGGGTTCAGGATCCAAATGTTTCAGATCTGGTCGTCCTCCAGGTAAACAAAGAACCAGACAAACGGTGTGTTTGTCTTTGGAGGAGTGAAGGCCGACCAGCTGCAGCCGGGCGGGACGCCGTGCTGCCGGCGCCCCGCCCAGGGCGCAGCGGGGCGGCGCTTCGTTGGGAATGCTACCAGGGGCTCTACTCTGTTGTGTGAGAAGCAGCTGAATCCAGGCTCAAGACCGTGGAGAGACACCAAGTTAACCAGCAGCTGCACGTCCACTCAGAGCCGCCTCCCGTCCTTAAAGCTGCAGCAACTTCTAGGAAAAATATCTAAACTGTGACAGTTTGATATGAGGCAGATAATCTGTGAAGAATCAATCTTCTCCACCTTCTCTCTAAGCTAGCACTGTGGTTGGAAGAAATGCTCCAAAGACAGCCAATCAGAACCAGGAGGCGGGGCTTAGCGCTGTCAATCACTGTCATGAAAGCACTGCTAAATATCCTAGTGACAGAGAAACAACTTAGTGTTACAGGAAAGCTGTTTACCTGCTTTATAGGCTAACTAGCCTTAGCATTCACAACATGCTATGCTAGCAGCATCGTAGCAGCTAGCACAGCATGTCATAATGCGGCTGATTTATTTTATTACAAAATTAAAATATATATTCTTAAAAAGTCAATGAAATATATTCATTTCAATCTGTACTACCTTTTTTGTTGATTGTTTTTCACTTATGGAGAGTGATTGACAGCACTAAGACCCGCCTCCTGGCTCTGATTGGTTGTTTCTAGTCAGCACAGTGAGGAGCAGATCAATCATTTCTCAGATTATTTGTCTCAAACTCAGCAACAATTAAATATGTAAAAACAGATTTTTACTAAAAGTTCCATCCTGCAGTTCTACAAGCTGCCAGTAGAGGCAGCACTAGGAGAGGCAGGCGCCTGGTGGAGGCAGGAAGTCTCCGAGGTTTTCAGCTGATTCTCATCACACTTGATCACTTCATCAAAGTTCAGAGGCTGGTTCCCAAAGCACCCTCACGCGGCGGCGCGCCCAGGGCGGGCCGCGGCGTGGGGGTGCTTTGGGAAGACGTGCGTCCCAGGCCAGCTGAGGGGTTTGATGGAAGCGAACGTCTGGGCGGTGGGCGGGGTTACCTAGATCTTGACCTCTCTATGCCCTTGAGCTCCTTGTCCAGGTCGTCCTTCTTGTCCAGCGACTTGGCGTCCTGCAGCAGGTTCTCATCTCCCTCGTCCTCAGACTTGATCTCTGAGCTCACAGAGGACGTGCTCTGACCCTGGAGGCCACCGGACAGGGCTGCAGGGGGACAGCAGGGGTCAAAGGTCAAATTAAACAAACTGGAGTCAAAGGTCAAGTAGAACAGCAGGGGAGAAACTAATCACATCTTCTGTGCTTCAACCGGACGACACCAGGCTACTGCTGCTGATCATCCATCCATCCATCCATCCATCCTCCATCAACCATCCATCCATCCATCCATCCACCCACCCATCCAACCATCCATCCATCCATCCAATCCATCCATCCATCCATCCATCCATCCATCCATCCATCCATCCATCCATCCATCCATCCATCCATCCATCCATCCATCCATCCATCCATCCATCCATCCATCCATCCATCCATCACTATGATTCTGTTAATTATTTTGTGACCGCCCACTTGGTCTCTCGTGACCCTGTGTGGATCTCGACCCTTACTTTGGGAACCCATGATGTAAACCCCTGTTTCAAACTAAAACAGCAGATATAATAACACATATCATGGCCGTCCGGCCAGTCATGATAACTGCAGACATTTCCACCAGTCATCAGTGACCCACATTAAGTTCTACGGGTCGGTAACTTGTGATCCGTCTCTTTAACATGAACAGGTGAAGAAGTGAAGTGAGACCTGCAGCCTCGGCTGTGTGACAGAGTTATGAAGGATGCAGAATAAACGAGCGGCTCCTGGTTGTTCTGCGTTTCTTCTCCTCTCACCTCATTACCCAGTTGGCTGTGGTCGGGCCGGAGCAGCTCTGCTGCCAGCGGACTCATTTCCAGCCTTATAAAAACAGCCCAGCTCAGGGATAATTTGCTGCACACTGAGCTCAGTCGCTGCCTTCCTCAATATTCACTCTGCAGATTTGTTCAGCCTCCTCATTAGCTTTTTAACGCTCAGGCAGTGAAGTGCTCCGCAAATTTATTCACTAAAACCTTTTCAGACTCATTTCCAGCTTTGTTTGCAGCTTCTTTAAGTATTTTACGCTTTGCTAAGCGACAGAGTTCAGTTTATTAGGAAGAAATGAACAGAAATGTTTTATATTGCTGCTGATAACTGAGATTATTTTCTTAACAAAACAACATTTTCTAAGTTATTTTGCTAACTTTGAAATGTTCAGCTCCTTAGCATGTTGCTACCTCTGGAGGAGCTTAGCACCTTAGCATTTACGCTAACTCTGAAAACATTTAGCGCACTTAGTTTCCCCTGAATTCATTTTTCCAGATAAATTCTGAAGCAGTAATTTTCTTGACTGTTCTGTAAACTTTCAGCTGAATAAAGTTCGACGTTTGTTTTGAAGTTTTCTCCCAGTGATTAACCATTTATATTGATGCTCTTATTTTGAAATGAGCTAGCAGTTCTGTTTCCTTTCTCTTTTTCTCTCCCAATAACTGCTTTTAAAGAAGAAATAAACTAAACATTATGAACATGAACATCTAAAGTCATTATTGAACAGTAAATTTATAATGTCAACATTTATTTGCTGCTACAGGACTGGAGTCTTTCAATGGCCGATGTAATTTGAATTGAGGTTAGCGCTTTAGCATTAGCTTCTGCTAAAGACTGTGCTAACTTATTAGCCATCCTTGGCTTGGCCTTCCAAAATAAAAGTCAGTTAAGATTCTCTAATATTAAAAATTCTAGCTTTTTAATGTTTATTACAATTTCTAAAGGATGAAAAAAAAATGGCTGGATTTTCAAAATAAAAGCCCAAAAGGCTCCATCTGTAGATTATTATTTGTGTTACAGTAGATTTAAAATAATTGCCTGGGCTTTTCAAAATAAAGTCCAACTTTTAAATGTGCTTGTTTTGAAGTATGAACCGACCTAAACTAATGATAAACAAAGACCTTTCAAAATAAAGGTCTATCTTTTACAGATTTACAACATTTAGTGTGTTTAGAAGCAAAGCAGTGATAAAAAAAAAAATCATATGTCGACTCTTCAAAATAAAAGCCTTTCTCATGAACTGGTTTCCCAGATTAAACCCTGCCGGGTCAGACCGGCACCGGGCCTTACCGCGGTACGGGTCGGGCTGACTCAGGTCCGGTGAGGTCGCCGACTGGACCGGCAGCTGAGGAACCGACACCTGACCCCCCATGGAGTGGCCGCCGCGTAAACTGCCCACGCTGCCGCCATCTTCTCTGTGGGAGCCCACCTGCAGACAAACAGAGGAGATCTGTCACCTCCCGCCTGCAGAGGGCGCTGTGGCCAACCTGAGCACCGCAGGGAGCATCACAGATTAAAACCAATTACAAATAACAGGCAGTTTCAATTTAATGTCTATCTCTGTTTATATAAACTATATTTGTAACTTTATGTTGAATCTGTTGGATTATATGGAACAATTTTACATAAATGAGGAAAATTAGCTTCAATTATATTTTTGTGTATTAAATAAAGTTGTAGTTGTATAATTGGAAAATTTTTAATACTGGATTTATTTGTGTTATAATTATCTTAAATTTGACTTTATTCATGCTTAATCTGTCAGATTAAACTGAAACTGGAGTCAGTTGGTCTAATTTATTTGAATAAATATGAAATAAATTAGACTGGATTTGATTGTAATTAAAATAATTTATGTATATTTTTGGCTTGAGGTGGACTGACAAAATGCAGATTAATCTGGAGAACAGAGATTATTTATATTAATCTGGACTGTAAAGTTCAGTAATTCACTGGATTAAATTAATCAGTTTAACACAAGAAGACGAAATAAGAGTCGTTGATACTGATACTTTTATTATTCTGGGTAAATTCAGATTAAAATATTTGAATAGTTTTGTCATTATTCTGAATAAATGTGGTGTTTTAAAGGAAGAAAACACTAAATTAGTGAGTCAAATACAGTTGTTTTATTATTAATTATTCTTTCTATAAATTGTATTTTACTAAATAAAGGATTACGTCCTAAAATTAAGAGATTAAATTAGATTTTTATTCCTTTGTTTGCAGCCTTTTCTGCTCCTCTGCAGATGTTGCAGTTCTGCCTGTGCCCAGCAGAGGGCATCGTCCATCTTCATAACGGACCTTCTTCTTCTGGAGTTTCTGATCCACCTCTGCACTTCCATCTTTTATCAGTTTTTAAGTCGATTTCAGGTTCAGATTCAGACGTCAGAAATTTAAATTTCTTTTTGTTCTGGAAGTCTGGGGCTTCTTTTTGTTTGTCCCTGTTTTTCCCCAGGGTGTGAGAGTAGTTTGCTGAATCCTGTCCATCTGTTTCACACCCACACACACACACACACACACAGCACAACTGACAATTATCTTAATGCCCATATGTTTAATTGTGGGATTTGTAATTCCCAGGGCTGCGCGCGGCTTCCAGTGGGGACTGGCGGCGTTGGCACCGGATGGGTCCCGACTCGTTCTGCGTTCGGCTGATTGGGGTGCCAACGTCTGCGGGCGCCACGCACCTCCCAACGCCCGCTCACTCACCCCGTTTCCCTCAGCTTTGTTTTTAATTTGGACGCATCGGCAGGAACTGGATCTGAACCGAGACGGAAACTCGACATTTACCTCCTGACACATTTTTCTGTTTTTTCTTTGTTATTTTTAATGTTTCAGATCAAAGAAATTTTAATATCAGAGAAAGAAAATCTACAAAAGGCTGTTTTTAAATGATGAAAGCTGTTTTTCCAGCATTAAGGTGATTTCTCAAACAGACTCACATAGGACTGATAAAAATATCAAGTTTCTTTCATATCAAATCCATTAAGAAATAATTTTTCCTTCTAAAATCAAATTACAAATGACAGGAAATATTTTTTAAGAGGATTTTCTTCCAGTCATTTCTCCAGTGAGTTTTAATTATGACAATTTAGTTGTAATATTAACAAAAGTCTGAAAATTATGAGAAAAAGGTTTGGATTATTTAAGTTTTTGTAATTTTCCATGTTCTCTAATATTATGACTTTATTCTTGTAAAAAACAAAGTAGCCTAAGCCTTATATTTTGTCATGAGTGAGTCGTGTTCAACCTGCTCTAATCCAACTCCAGTCCGTTTAGTCCGGTTCATAAAACCAAACGCTGGTCCTCCAAGCCTCGTTCGGTTCGGTTGAAGTGAACTCTGGTTCCCTATGTGAACGCCAAGTGGACCAGAGACGCTCCAAAACAGGAAGTGGACTACAGCGCAGGGCATTCTGGGTAAATCAACCAAAACTAATGCTAGCTAGCAACCGCTAGCAGGAGAAATGGCTCCAAAATCCTCCATTCGCTAAAATCTGATGTCTCTCCATTTCAGTTTATAATTTGTGTGATTATGTGAATCAGCGTCTTCAGAGGTTTTTGTGTTGTTTCCCTCAGTGGTTGTTGGCGCAGCGCCCCCACAGGCCAGGAGGGGAACAGGCTGGTTGGACTCACAGCAGCTGCAGTCCTGAACCGAGTCTCTACTGGACCATCAGGTGAGGAAATTTCCTTTCATCCACTTTTAGTCCAGACTTTGGAAAAGCGGTGAATCAAATTTGCACTGTTCTTAAACTGAACTCTGGGGCCACATGAAGTCATCCTCAGGGCCCCAAATGGCCCCCGGGCCACACTTTGGACCCTGCTGGGGTAACCTGCGGTGAATTGATGTGGATTAAATAAAAAACTTGGATTTAAATTCCTTAATTAAATCTGAACTGTTTCAGTTGCACAGAAAACTTTGATTTTACTGAATTAATTGATTTTTATTCAACTTTATTAAACCGAATCGCCTTCATGGTTTGAACCCGGTCCAGTTAATCCAGCCCTGTTTGCAGCAGCAAAGCCACCTTCAGTTTGCTGTTGTGCTGCGGAGTAAATAAAGTGATTTTGGGAATCAAATCCCAGCCTGGCGGTTAATCCAGCTGGCTGACAGCGCCTGCCCACCACATGCCAACTCCCCGCTCGCTTCATGCAAATATCACAAAATGTCGCCGGCGCTCGGCGGCGTTCAGCTCCTTCCCCGACCTCCTTCTTCTGGCTCCTTTGTTTCGCAGCTCCGTCTCTTCGCCGCCTGGATCCCCAAATGCAAAATGGCAGCAGGGAGGCAGGCAGACAGCGTGGCGTACATTTTTAATGGAGGGTTTTTATATTTTAAGACGCGTCCCTCATTTGACGGAGGAGGAAACGTAAATAAATCAGAAATAAACGGCCGGAAAGCCACGCCCGGTTCCCTCAGGATGAACCTGATCGGCTGCCAATTATCACACGGAAACGATTCGTTTGTCCTCAAAGCTTCGTTAAATATGTGAATAAAACAAAACAAGCCAGAAAACATTTACATGTGGTGAAGGAGGTAAATGTGGAACAAGTTAATCTATGTATGTGTGGTGGTGCGTTCAAAGACCCTCAGTCCATGGCTGCACTTTGGAAAGTCCCAGCTTCCTTGAACGCATCACCAAGTGAGTTATTATTAACCATGAAAACATTTATTTAAAGAGCAAAAAGCTAAATTTGACATTAAATTCCTTCACAAATGATTATTAAAAACATGATGGTAACTTTATGTCACTGTGGAGATTTACAACGTTGGGCAAAAACAACCTGGAGGACAAAATAAGACAAATAAATGTTCACTTTCCAGTCATTCTGTTGAATATTCAGTTAAAACGTGAGATTATTCCCCATGGAGAGAAACTTTCCTCTCAACTTGATCTGGAATGAAACGATTCCAACATGTTGCAGACTTTATCATCTCCACTCATCATCGTTTCTTTTTATTTCCTTCGTCCTGTTTGGTTTCTCTGCTGAGCAGAAAGTCCAATAAAGCCGGTCGGGATAATAAAGAGTCGCAGGAGGAGCAGAGGAGCTGCTGAGTGGCTGTCATGTGTAATCCTGCTGATCGCTGCCACCGTCGCAGAGAGCAACACGGCAGGAGCAGAACGGAGAGGAGTCTCTGGTTGGAGGTGACACACACACACACACACACCCCCACCCCCCACACACACACACACACACCCCGACTCATCAGGTGGTGGTAAACAGTAACGGACACGTCAGCTCCCGCAGCCGCGCCACCAACAGTAGGAAGGTTTCACCAACTCTGTAAATTCTAATATTTCATCTCATATTAGTCGGATATCTGCAATTTCCAATTGTCGTTTCCAATTATCTCAGATGAAGCACATTTGGCCACAAAAACCGAGAAGCAGAGGAAATGAAAGAGGAAGAAAAATCTGAGATAAACAAAGACTGTTTACGTTTGGCCGCCGGGTGCCGGATCGAGCCGGCAATCGGGCCACATCGGGCCGGCGCATCGGGCCGGCAGCATCGGGCCGGCAGCATCGGGCCGGCGGCATCGGGCCGGCGGCATCGGGCCGGCATCGACGCTCAGCCGTCCTGCTGCGTTTGCTGCTTTGATTTTAGAGATAAAACCGTCGTCATGGCGACAAGCCTCAGCCAGGTTTCTCTACATTTAACAACTTTCCCCCATCCAGAAAGTCTTACTGAGTTCTAGAAGCTGCTTTTGTCCTTCATGGCGTCAGATTCACTCCGAACATGCAAACCTTTCTGACCAAACAAAGAAGCAAAGCAAAGGAGGTGGAGCAGCAGTGGAACTGATGGTTCCCTCCAGGGCTAACAGGAATATCGTCTCTGAATATCATGATCACCATGAGACGGTCTTCAGTCAGAGGCTTCTTGAGCTGCGTTGTGAAACTGACTGCTACTGGAGCAGCATCAGCAGCTCCAGGGTTTCCCCCAGAGAAGCTGCTCGGCCTGCTGGGTAATCGTTCATCCAGCGGCTCGTCGTGTTTCTGACTTAAAAATGTTTCAATTTGGCAGAAAATTTAAAAATGATAATTATGTCTTTAGATATTGAGGATTAATACCTGAACACCAAATATAAAGTCTCAAAAATGCAAACATTTTAAAAAGACTTCAATAAATAAGCAATGCTCAGCCTGGTGGGGCCCAAGCCTGGAGGCCCGCCAGGCTGATGATGCTCTGGACTGAACTCTGAAGATGATCTGAGTTCATTCAGACCTTTGGGACGAATTCAGTTCTTTAACTGAACTGAATCCACTGTTCATCAGAACAGAATCATTTTCTCTAACAGAGGTTCTGTTGGACTGCGGTTCTGATCAGAACCTTTAAGTCTTTCAGTAAATCTGCTAAAATTACTTCAACATGTAATTTGAAGTAAGGAACTGATAATAAATCCCAGCAGCTCAAATATCCTCCACAAAGCAGGTAGAAATATTACAGACCAGAGGAGGAACGACCAAGAGGAGCTGAATGGTTCCCCAGTCTGAGGTTCATGTTCTCACATCGAGACGGTTTGGAAACTCATTCACCACAGTTGGTTCTTTGGTATTAAAACTAAAGATCAAACTTACAAAAAATCAAACGATCTTCCAAAATTCCCCCAAAGTGCAAGAGAACCAGGCAGGTTCTTAACGCAGAGGAACCCAAAAGAGACTTAAAGTGCAAGTGAAGCGGACTGCAGTCTGCATGTTCCCAAACACAGAGGGAACGCTGAGAGGGAACGCTGAGGGAACGCTCAGAGGAACGTTCTACGTCTTCACACAGAACGTTCTGACAGAAAGCACCTGCTGTAACAACAAACTGGATGCTGGACGTCTGCAGGGGAAAATGCTGCAACATTTTCCAGAGGCCTGAGCTGCACGTGTTCCTCTAACGAGGCCAGATGAGCAGAGGGAGACGAGCGGCAGACTCTGCTACAAGCCATAAAGAACCAGAAATTAGAAAAATATAAAGGAGGATGAAGGAAAGAAATGAGTCACTTGGAAAAACATGAGGCAGTTTGTTTTAATTTGGGATTAAAGTTCAAGTTTCCGATCGAAGAAACGAGCTTCAGTCGACTGAAACGTTGAACTATTTCAAACAAACTAACGGTTTGATCTGACAAATGTTTTTAGCTACATCAGGTTTTATTGCACAATTTTTCTGATTTTTAATGGAAACTTTAAGTTGATTGTTTAGTTGTGAGGATTTTCCACAGGAAGCACCTGCTACTTTTCTGAAAAATAAAACATGGCGGACACCTTTGATCCCAACACACGTGAACTATTCAAATGTAAAATGTCAAATAAAAGACAATCCTTCCAGCGTTTTGCAGTCTTGGAAATTCACAGACTCCCAGATTGTTTTTTTGCATAAATGCACAACTGAGTTTATTGCAAATTTTTCATGAAATCTGTTAAAAACACAGAGTTTCAGTGATGCCGCCTGTAGGTGGCAGTATTTCTGTTACCAAGCTGCTGCCGCCTCAGCCTTCATGGCTGGTTACCGTCTGCAATGCGACGCGTAAAAAAAGTCACATCTACCGTCATCAGTAAATGCAAATGTCGTAAATTTCCTTGCAAATATTATTTTAAGTATCAACTATAAATTTGTGATTTTGACAAAAATCTAAATCCTGGCTGGACTGATAAAACTAAACTTTATGATCCTTAAATCCTGTTAGTTTTCTCCATTTACTTTACATTCACACCAGAAATAAAAATATATATATATTTTTGTATAGAACCAACATTTCAGCTAAAAGATTTTAGCTACTTTAATAGTTAATATATATACATTCTTTTGTGCAAAATTTCCAAAGTGAATTTTTCTACATTTAATTAATTTCCAATGTTTCTTCCAAAGTTCTATAATTTTCAACTTTGTGTAATTTGACAGATATGATGAGGTTTATTTATGCGATGGAAACCCAACGCATGATGCTGCATTAAGCAATTATGAAGGTTGTTTAGGTTTATTTATCTAATTATCTTTATAAACAACAGGCTGCACACTGATGGGTAATGATCATAACCTTTTTTCTTCATAAATATTCATAACACTTCTATCAGAGACTAAAGGTGAACTTCATTAAAATTACAATATTACCATATTTTAGCACCTTTATTAGCATACATTGTACTTTGAATAGGACGCAAACATGCTTTCAAATTAATGAGAACCAAACAAATTTTGGTTCAAATCTAATTAAAATCTAAAAACATAAAAGGAGGAAACGTTGCAGCTTGATGTTTAACAAATAAATCCTTTTATTACTAGATGTTCGGATAACTCCTGACAATCCTCTGCGAACACAGGAACATTAATCTGCAGAAATCAAAGCTCTTCTGAAAGCTTTCCAGAAGATTCTCCTCAGCAGGGATTAGTTACAACAATCGTCCATGATATCTCTGCACAGCGTTCACTGGAGCAACGACCAAGAAACGCAACTTCCATCAGCTTACAGGAATGCTTTTACTAAAAGCACAGCATTACAAAGCATTAGGGGGTTTTACGGCAAAGTGATGCAGATTATGAGTCAACTCACTTACTGTAACGCTGCTTAATGGAAGCAGAGAGCAGCAGGGGGCTTCAGTCGCTTAACCTTTCCCATCTTTTTCAGAGTCGCCCTTCAAACTCATCAGCTGCGCAGTAAAACAAACAGCAGGACTTTATAGCGGCAGAGAAACATGGCTTTCCAGACAGCCTTTCTGACTTAGTTAAAAGAAGCCGCAGTGCCCACAACGAGCAGAGAAACGGGCCCAGACTCCAACAGCGCGTGACATCCCGGATTATTTAAAACACACACAGTCTTTTCAGATTGTCTTCATGTAGGACATGGAGCCGGGACGCTTCTCTGCAGATCACCAAGTAATTAAAAGAAGTGAATAAACCCAGCCAGGCCACTTTAATAAAGCCACTACTTGAGGGTTTCTGTGCAGCTTTTAGTTTTAATTTTAACCTTCCTAAAAGCATCAATAAAGGTTTTAATGTACTCTGATGGTGACCAGTTTTTTACTAGCCTAGTTAGCGAGCTATAAAACCAAATTTAAAAAATGTCTTTGTTGCACAGAGCAGCAGCCCTGATGCGGAAGGAAACGTATTTTTAGCAGCTAACGTTCTTTTTCTTGAACGGGAAACAATAATCTCAGAACGTCTCTTCTGTTTTAAATAATGACTCATTTATTAATATAAAGATACGTTAGAAAATGTTCTAAACCCGACAACACAAACTTTTTCCAGCTAAGTTAGCATACCGGCTATTCTCAGCCATTTTTTCCGCCTTTTTTGTTACAATGCTAGCTAAGTTAGCATGCTAAAAACAATAAGTATTCTCAGAAATATACATATTTTTTAGTATAGTTAGCAAACTGTAAAGTCATCATTATTAGAAAACATTTTTCTTTTATGGCAGGATGCTACGTTAGCATGCTAAAAGAAAAACAAATTACTTTTTTTTCCCAGTCATGAAATGTGAATTTAACACAGCTAGCGTACGGCAAAGACAAGTTAGCATGCTAACTATTGTGATCCATGCTCTAAACTATTTTTGTTTTTGCTAGCAGGCTAAAAAACCGACTTAGCTTTTCTAAAAACAATGACAACCTCAGAGCTTTTTGGCTAACATGGCTTTTCCAGTGATGATCAAGTTTTTAATTTACCATGAAGCTAGCATGCTAATCCCAGTTTTTATCTCAATGAAAAATCATGTTTATGTGGAAAAGCTGTGCTAATCTTAGCATATTTACCAAATTACTATTTCAGATGTGTTTATTTAGCTAAAAATGTGAACATTGCTTAAAAAGCATAAGAGACAATAACAAACAGTTTCCCACATCGTTAAAAAACAACTTCAAGAGCAAGTTAATCTCTTTTATGAGTATTTATTCTCAGTCTGGCTCTGTTAGCACATTACTGACTTCATTTTCTTCAGCAGAGGAAGACGGTGACGTCAGTCAGACTGGAACCAACTGGACTTCATGTCGTCTCTTTAGGACCAGTTAGTAGGAAGGGAGTTTTCTCTTTATTTTGGGTTTAATCTGCTTTACTGCACTAAAGAGTAAAGAAAAACACTCAGATTGAGGAACGTTATGAATGTTCTTCGTATTTCCTGACATTTCCTCTGGCCTTCAGCTTGTGCAGCCCAAGAACCTTGACCCTAAACGCAGAGACGACCTGCTGATTGCTCGGACATATGCATCTACTTCTGTTTACGATGCACTCATAGCTGTGAACTGTATACGTCTCAGTCCCACATCAGCTCACCACCTGTTTTCCCAGAGTTATGATCTCAGCCTGCAAGCGTGTCGGCCGCAGCGCTGCCAAACTGCAGACAGCTGTGTGTATGCGTGCGCATGAAAACAGAGCGAGCAAACGAACGCCAGCCGGGTCCATCAGGACGGGGAGATCAAAACACGAATCGCAGCAAAGATGTCACATAGTAAATATGTGACCAAACAAGACCAATGTGTGCAGAGACAGAGGAGCGGTGAAGAACTGCAGGCGAGGACAGAGTTAAACGCAGGAGGGAAACTGAGAAACAGGCTTGATGCAAACACAATGGTGTCACTTTTTCAAACATCCGTCTTCCTCTCAGAGTTCCTGTTTACTGCGAAGGCACCGGCAGCGAGAACAACAAGCACACGTCTTCAGGAGAAGAGCTGCGGGGCCTGCTCTCGCTCAAATTATTCAAAATAAATCACGGGTAGGAGACATCACTTTGGCTGAACAGGCAAGACTTTGTCTAGGCCAAAACATTCAGAGGTTTGCATTGAATCATCGTTTCCTTCAGGACCCGCTCTCAGTTTACAGGGCAGAAGTTTTTAAAATCAACTCTTTAAAGGTTTCCATTGAGTTAATGAAGTTGTTATAAAAATAATATACATTTAAAATATGACTAATTTAATGCCTTGAAATTGGGCCTCTGTCTCTTTAAGAAGCTTCTGCTCTTTCTGAAGCTCCGCCTCCAGGAACCATCCCAACATGTTTAGTATTTTTGCTCTGAGCAGCAGCTCCTATAATGAGCTCAGCAGATGCACCAGGCGCTTGCTAATGGCTGCTGGCTAGTCTGCAGGAGCTGAGTGGGGGAGGAGCTGGTCAACCCCGGTGAACAGGTGAATGGTTGCCATGGAGATGAAAGGATTTCTCAAACATACAAAGAACAAGATTATGGCTCAACATGCCTGGGAAATACATAACAGTGGCTCTTTAAAGCCTGCTAGAAGTCTTAGCCCCGGCGTTACTCCACCGGCTTACTCCACCAGCTAACACTCCACCAGCATTACTCCACCGCATCCACCAGCTAACACTCCACCAGCATTACTCCACCAGCTAACACTCCACAGCATTACTCCACCAGCATTACTCCACCAGCTAACCCCCTCCCCCAAAAAACTGGCCTGACGGGAGCAGGCGGCCTTTGCGCCTCCACAGAGTCCGTAAGCAAACTCACCTCTCACTTCGCTCATTTCTCACCAGCTACACATTAAAGCGGTTTGGATTTCCCTCCACACAGATAAAAAGTTATTATGCTTAACACCAAATGTTTTCTCAAGCTAAATCTCTGCGGCGATCAGTGGAGCTTTGGGCCAAATCTGTCCGAGAAGCAGAGAGACGCTTCTCTCTTTCAGAACGTCAGAAAGTGAAACAGTGGGGCTTAAAAAGAAAGTACACCCTCTGTGAAAACCCAGAGCTTCACTTCTCACAGTAATAACACAACTAAAGACATCAGCAGTAACTAAGAAGCAACTGAAGCCACGTTTCCATCCAAATGTCCAGGTTTCCATCCAGCTGTGGATCAAATTCCACCAGTAGTTTAGAGAAAACCAACCAGCCAAAGCCTGATGTCACCAGAAGCTGCTAACTAGCCCGGACCAAACAGTTTGAGATATCTCTGAGCTTTGTGCCTCTGGTAAGGCCCAGAAGGTTTCTACATCAGAGTTTATTCAGCCGATGTGTTTCCATCCCCTCCTCAGTGAATCAGGGATTATTTCAGATTCTCTCATTGCTGTAAATGGCACCAAAACCCAAAGCCGTTGATGGAAACACCTGAGATGATGATGATCAGTTCATCACTGGATTTCATTGATCACTTTCCATTTTAACGCCTATGGCAGCAGCATGTTGGATTATTCCCAGTCCAGGTTAAATCTGAAACCTGTCAACAGTTTCAGTCTTTGCTGTGTCTCAGGATGAACCTGCTGCCTCCCAGGTGAGTGTCAGGCGACGGTTCCTGTGGGAACATCTGGATTTGGTTCCAGTGAGCCGGTTCCAGGCTCTCTGTCCTGCCTTGTGCCACGCAGCTGTTTGGTTCTTTATGTTCTGAATATGGAAACTTCCCTGCTGAGCCTCTCAGCCTCGTCTTTGTCTCAGTAAGTTTTGTTTCCCTGCATGACGTGAATGTGAAGAGAAACAGCTCAGTGGAAAGTTTGTTTCTCTGGAACGGATGTGAACAGAGGACAGAAGGTTTCGCACCTACTGACTCAAACTCCCAGAATTCACAGCGTTTGGTAGATTAAACAAACTAGTGAAAAGTTCACTGTTAATGAGACAACATGAGGACAAGCAGGAGGACGATCAGCAGGTTGTCCCTGATGACATCATCTCAGCTCCTACCATCAGTGAGTGCCGATTGGCCGACAGCAGCCCCGTCCCGTAGCCGCTGCCCAGCGCGCCCATGGCGCCGTTGTGCGCGGCTCCGATGAGGCCGTGCATGTCGCCGTGCGCGCTCGCCATGCCGGTGGACGGCCCCACGGCGTGGCTCCGCAGCACGTGGATGGCATCGTCCAGACGCTCCAGCCGGTCCTCAATGCGACTTTGCTGCGGTGCAACGAGAGGCTGCCATTTAAAACGACCCACTTCCTGATTTAGCTGTAGCTTAAAAATTCTGACTTTAAGTCTAAACTTGTAACTTTAAAAGTTTTACGGATTTTGACTTCTCCCCAGAATTCTGGCTTTTTCTCAAAAAATTTCATTTCAACATTTTTACTTTAATTTTAAAATTTTGAATTTTTCCTCAGATTTCTGACTTTGATCATCTGAGATCAAAAACCAGAATTTTGGGAGAAAAAGTCAAATTTTGATTGTGAATAAAAACTAAAGAAGAAACAGAGAAGAGTTGGAAAACGCGAATCAGATTCTGTGTCTTACCAGTGAATGCAGCGGAGCCTCGTAGTTCGGCGACGACGCGCCCTGACCGCCGTTCCTCGACCAGACGGCCGAACTGGCAGCTGCAGCAGAGAAACACATGACATCATCAGAATGGACCGATGACATCATCAGGATGGACCCGATGACATCATCAGGATGGACCGATGACATCATCAGGATGGACCCGATGACATCATCAGGATGGACCGATGACATCATCAGGAGGACTTGATGACATCATCAGGAGGACTTGATGACATCATCAGAATGGGCCGATGACAGCACAGTGCTAGCAGTGTCTAGCTTAACGCTGGTTCACTGTTAGCCTGATGGATGTGGAACCTGTAATCTGTTGCTTCTGCAGCGATGGCTTCTTCCTCTCTGAGCGGCGTTTCAGTCCACGTTGGAACTGGAGTCGTTTCGATGCAGGTTTTATTGGTGCTTTTTGCTCCAAAGTGTTTGTTCTGTCACTACAATTTAAGGTTAACTCTAATGTTTTATTCTCCTGGAGAGGGTTAATCCAGAGGTGTGGCTGACATCATAAAATCTCAATTTTTCCCTCTGCTCATGTTTTGCTGCTGTCTCCACCTTGTTCCTCTGGTTCCTTCTCATTAGCACGTGTTTCTCCTTTTCATTGTCTTTTCTCTCCCCTCTCCTTTATTCATATTACATGCTCATTTGCATATGCTAATTAATGCATAATCACCTGGGTACATTCATGTGCAAATACAAATATATGTATTAAACGGCGGCTAAATTATTCCGAGTCCGACGGTGTAAAACACCCTCACGGCATTCGCCTTGGATATCAATTTGCATGTAGTTTGCTCTAATAGGCTTCATTTCTAATTTGTTAAAAGTGGAGTAACTCTGACACAATGATAAACACCAATTATGGTTTCGCAGGCAATATCCGAGTCAGCTATAATGATGATGACGAGGAGGAAGAGGGGGAGGGCTGGTGTTAGCGGAGCGGCAGGTTCGGTTTGTGGAAGTGGTGCTCGTAATTAAAGCGATCAGTCACAAGGCGAGGCGGAGGAACATCAAACGGTGACAATTAGAGGCAAATTATTATTAGAAAAAGTCATTTTTCACTTTAAGGAGACGCAGCAGAGAGGAGGAGCAGAGGAGGAGTGGACACGGCGCCAGAACGGGTCCAAATACGGATATATGGATGTGACCAATTATTTATTAGGAATAATAACAATAAGATATTAAAATATAGATTTTATATGAAGACACCAGGGACAGATTTAAAATGTGCAACCAAATATTTTTAAAAAGAATTATAAACAAAAAAAGCAAAATCAAAGAAAAACATGAAATTATACAAAAATAAACCTTTATTACCAGAATCAGGTCAGAATAATGAGATTAAATGTGTAATAATAATTACATAGTAATTAAGCAGTAATAATAGAGGAATAGAATATTATTCTATTAATAGTCATAATAATACGAGAAAAAGTCAATAAAAATTCATAGCATTGAGAATAAAGTCGTAATAAAACAAAAACCTTCATAAAGCCAAAAGTTATAAAATAAAATAAAGTCGTAATAATAATTTGAATCAATTAAAATTTTAATGTTTGTTTATCAGAACCAGAATAAAGTTGTAATAACAGGAGAAAAAACTCCTGAAGCCAAAAACAGATTGAATAATAAAGTCTGAATAATTCAAGACCAAACGTTCTGATTTGTTTTTACTGTTAGGTTTGGTCCTGTTCCTCTTTCCTGGTTCTGACCCGTTCCTGGTTCTGACCCGTTCCTGGTTCTGACCCGTTCCTGGTTCTGACCCGTTCGGGTTCTGACCCGGTTTACCTGTGAGTGATGGCGGCGAGCCGACCGGGGTGGAGGGGTTGGACGAGAAGCTGTTGTTGGTGTGATCTGGAGAGTAGATCTGAAGAGAGACGTCAGTTAGCATCAGTTAGCGCCTGTTAGCATCTATTAGCCTCTGTTAGCATCCTGACAGGCGCTGGGAAACGGCGCAGTACTTACTGAGGCGAGGGCTTTCCCTAAGGCATCTCCGGTCTGGGAGCTGCTGGCGGCGCCGCTCTGTGCTCGGTTAGCTGTGACACACACACACACACACACATCCCCGCACGCACACACGTACGCACCCACACAGGGGACAGAAACAATGCATGCTGGTAAATAAGCATGTTGTTGACGACATGTTTAATTATTCAGATGCTCAACAGAGAAAAGATAAAAAAACAGGTTGGATAGAAAAGAAGAAGAGAAAAAACATTTTACTGGAAAGATGATGGATGGATGGATGGATGATGGATGGATGGATGGATGGATGGATGGATGGATGGTGGATGGATGAATGGATGGAATGGATGGATGGATGGATGGAGGGATGGATAATTTGTTGGTTGGTTGGTTGGATGATTTTCTCTTTCCAAATGTTTCCAATCCAGGACTGTATTTGACCTTTGACCTTGCCTGACCCTGACCCCTTCCCCTCCAGCTGCGACCTGACCGACCCCAGAACCTGGGCTGTTATTCCCATTTAACCTCCAGCCTGAGTGAGGTCAGAGGTCAGCCAGGCAGGAAGTGGCCTCACAGCAGCAGCTGACGGACACGCCCACTCCATCTCCAGATGGAAACACACACACTGTTTCCACGGTAACCGAGGTGGTCGGGAGGGTCAGACAGGAAGCAGCTTTTGTTCCGGGGTTCAGCTTCCTGTGTGACCCGACCGCTGGATGGACGACTGCAGCGAGACTCGGGACGGATGGTTCTGATGGTTCTGTTCGGTTCTGCCCAGACCCAAACTCCTTCTAAAGCTTTCATTAACATCGTTAATTCACCAGTTCATCTACAGTTGAATTATTTTATTATCTAAATGAAAATAAAATAAAATCTTTGACATTTCGGCCCAAACTTCTCCAAAATGTCTCTCCTAACCGTTTCCACTCGTCAAACTGGATCAGAACCTCAGAACTGGAGGAGCAGCTTCCAGTTTTCATTGTTTTAAAGGAATAAATTTGCAGGCTGTGAATTTAAATGTTTCTGATTCGCTGATGTCGGAGCTCATTTTTCATCTCTGCACTGAATCCATTGATCTTAGCGCTGCAGCACCTAGCATACATCAGGTACCCATAATGCATTGCAGCCTAAACAACAGATTCCAACTTTTGTCACGTCTCTTCATTCTAAAAGTTCTTAAAAACACAAAATCAAACGTTCGGCTTCAACTTGAAGACAAAACAAAAGCCTGCACCTGATTTCAAAATAAAAGCATCGTGTGTAGATTTGGTCTGAAACCATCTGGTGTTCTGCGTCTGTGTCTCCTACCCATGACGCTGTCTGTGCCGTTGGTGGGGGCAGTACAAGAGGCGGTGCTGTAGTGATTGGCTCCGCCCCCGCCGCCGCCTCTGTGGAAGCTGGACATGGGAGGAAGGCTGGAGCTGATGTCTGCGGATGAGGAGTGCGACGGGTAGCTCTGCGGGGAGACGAGAAGCGTTAACGGCGCCTCCGGCCAGCGGATGGCGCCGCCAGCAGCCCGGCTCACCAGTCGCTCGTGGGGGTGGATCCCGCAGTAGGAGGAGCTCTGGGCGGGGCCGTGCGCCGAGGCCCCGCCCCCCAGCATGCTGCTATGGTAACCCTGCTGGCTCATGCTGCTGCTGCTGCTGCTCCAGGGGTCGCCGCTGTGGTGGCCGTCTGACGGACAAACAGGAAGGAAAACTTTCAAACTAATCCTGTATGTTCATGACTTAAAGAAAACTTATTATTTCATTGAATAATATTCAGCTTATTACGGCATTTTCTTTGTTTGTTTCACATGATGGCAGCCATGTTGGATTTTGAAACTTTACAGGTCAAAAGTATTTTTCTTGGTTCTTCCTATTTTTTTTTCCAAAAACATTTAAACTCCACAGAAATGCAGAGATCATCAGTCAAACATGGAGTTTAATCATGTTTGTCAAAGTTAACACATTTTCCTCTTTTTGTTCATCATCAAACTGAAATGAATTTGACAGTAAAAGCATTAAATATTAATTTAACTTAATTATCGATTAATCGGTTATTTGAATAAACTGATCTGGATTAACTGGATTAACTGGTTGGTGTTTAATGGCAGATTTATTTTACTGAATCTGAACCAACTTAAGGATTTAAAGATAAAAGTTTTTATTCTTAAATGTAAAATGTTGATGTGTTTTGTACAGTTTCAGCTTCATTACTGTGTTTCTCTTTCAGCCTTTTTAGAGTTTCTATCCTCAAACAGTTGATATTTGGTTAATTATTTGGACAAAATTACAATAGAGTAAAATCTGTGACCGACGTTCGGTTCAGTGAAATGTTTTCCATGTTTTTGATGTCTCCATGTCTCCATGTCTCCTTGTTGCTCTGGTCTCACCTGGCATGAAGAAGGAGCTGGGGAAGCCGGCGCTGGGAGGCTTGGAGGTCGGGTAGCCGGGCGAGTCCCGGTTGTAGTCGGCTGTGCTGGCAGACGGAGCGTAAACCTGCAGAAACACCAAACGGCGGGAAAGATGACGGGAGTTTTGGTTTCACACAACTTCAACTCACCATAAACCAGAAACAGAGAATGTCTTTAAAAACCTTTAATATTTTCATTACAGGATTAAAGTCTGAACTGAGTGAAGATGTGAAACTGTCCTGTTTACTTCCAGTGAATCTGATCACATCTGGCTGGAAAACATCCTGGTAGTTTGATGAGGAAGATACAAAAAGACTCCAGAAAGAAACTTTTACATTCTAGAAAGCAACATTAAGGTTCTAGAAACGTTTAGCTTCCAGTAGGAAACAAGCTACAGAAATATTTAAGTTCTATAAAGTAACTTTCTATTCCCAGTAAATCACAGTTTGTTTTGGAAAAGTAGCTTTAAGTTGTATATTTATGTAAATACAGAGAAAATGCAGAGAAATGACCGTCTACATTTAAAGGTAATTTCCAAAAAGTGACGTTAAAGTTCTGGAAAGCAGCTTCCTGCTGAGCCTGTGAGTAACCTGATCTTAATCTGCAGATCAGGTTACAGTTTCCAATGTAACCTGCAGGCTTTGGAAGGTAACATGGTTCTTAACCTGCTAGCTGCCAAAACTGAAGCAATGATTTTAAAGTTCTAGAAAAAAACAGA
This sequence comes from Phalloptychus januarius, assembly GCA_902982915.1. Classification (NCBI taxonomy): domain Eukaryota; kingdom Metazoa; phylum Chordata; class Actinopteri; order Cyprinodontiformes; family Poeciliidae; genus Phalloptychus; species Phalloptychus januarius. Next base: position 108,004 of record CADWAE010000075.1, read on the forward strand.
TAAAAATGCAAACAATGACTAAAACAAACTGCTGCACCAAATTCACCAAACACTGAAGTTTCACTTTGAGTTAAATGTTGGACTCCATGTAAGCAGCAGCAGAGTTTCAGGGCGGGGTCACGCGGGGGGTCACGCCGCTCGGCGCGCTCTGAGCATGTGCATAGCGTGCGAGCGGTTAGCCGTGACGCCGCCTGGCGCTCCATGACGTAAACTCTGCAGCAGCTGCTGCTCCTCCTCCATGATGAAAAATAGAAAACTCTCCGCAGATCCACCTTCAGCCTCCACGAAAACATCAGACGCTGTTTTTAGATTTGCAAATGAATGGGAGACAGATGTGTTCATGCAGAGACGAGAAGGAACCAGGAACACGTCCCACCGTCAGCGAGGGGAATTATTGAAAACAGAAAAGCCTTTTGGGTCATTTTGGTCAAACACAAACCTGATGGATCTTTTCCTGTTATCTGTTGTTCACCTCGCTGCCTGGCGTTGCTAAACGCTGCACATCTGCAGCAGGGCATCCTGCAGGATGCACTTAGAAATACATCAAAAGATGCAAATAAACTCATTAAAGACAATAAATATTTTATTACCTAAAATCGGCATTATTTTAGGTAATAAAATATTTATTCAGTTTTAATTACATAAAATGCCCATTTTAGGTAATTAAATAAACATTGTATTCCTGCAACTTCAATTCATTTGTAGATTCATTTTTGCAATAACTGATTTATTATTTAGTAAAAGCTGCTTTTAGCCTGAATATTCTAATGATTAATCAATTACTAAAATAATTGGTGATTAAAACAAACAGATCTACAGCTTAGTGACTTCAGACAAAAATAATAATCTGTGTTGGTAAAAACCACACAGCTAATTCTAGAGGGTGAAGCTGTGGAGGTTCAGGTTGAAAGCCCAGAGCATGATGCTGCCACCACCTTCCTAATTCAGTATATTTGTGTTTTGACTGATTCTGATCCAACATTTAAACATAAATCTGAATTATAGATCAATTCTTGTTTCTAGGTTTCTGGTCCTGCCCTGAGTAACTGAAGGCTTTGACTGGACCTCCGTCTGGGCCAGTCTCACGCCGCCGCCAGATGTTCGCCGCTGCGACGGCGCAGCAGCTGCGAGTCGCCGCTTCCTTCCTGAAATGCACCTTGCAGCAAATCCCTCTGATTCCACTCAGCGCCTGCAGATTTCATCAGGGATGAACTCTGACTTCCTCTGAGAACCCAACTCTGATCATAAAACCACATTCACCGACCCAAACCCGCCACACACACACACACACACACACGCACACAGAACCGATTCCCTGATCCCGCTGAAAATATTTAGAGCCGGCTCTCATGCGTTGCAGACATATTTTCCCACTGAATGTGTTGTCAGACTGGTGTTGAAAAGCTGTGATTTGTGTGTGTGTGTGTGTGTGTGTGTGTGTGTGCTGCAGACAGACATGAACAGGTGCAGAGTGTGTTAGAGTCCAAGGAATGCAGGGAGACACAATAACAACCTGACTTCCTGTCCTCTCAGACATGGAAGCAGCAGCAGCAACGTTCTCACAGTCAGCCAGCAGCCAATCACACAACAGAAAGTTTCAGTTATTTTATTTTATTTATGCTGATAAATGACTAAAAACGCAACAATAAACTGACCGTGGCCTTAAAAAACATTTACAGCTGAATATTTACATAAAATGTGCCTAAAAAAACCAAAATATGACGTTTTAAATCATTAAAACGCATCAAAAAACAATTTACAGCAACTATTTATTACAGGGTTGCTCAAACTGAGGCGCACAGGCCATTTGCAGCCCTTGGAATAATTTTTTATGGCCCCCGATTGCAGCCGATTTAGAAGAAAGTTATTTGTTTGTTTCTGAGATTTGATAAAAATAATTTTCTAGCAAATATTCAACCAAAAAGTTAGAAAACTATTAAAAACATCTATAGCTGATGATTAATCGATTAATCTGATAAAGAAAACTGGCACACTCTACTAGCCTTTTTTTAATACAATATTACAAAGAGGAAGAGGAAAATAAGCAAATAATTTTTCAAATAAAAAAATAAAAATGTTATTGCCCAAAATGCAATAAAAACACTCAGAGTGAATTTGAAGCTGGTGAAGCTGAAACTGACACTTGAGGCATTTTAGATAAAACATATTTAAGAACCCAGATGTTAAATATATATCTATATATTGTACAATTTTAGCTTAATTTTTACTCTGATTATGTTACATTTTTCAAAAAATTGTCTTTTTATTGCCAGACAGTGATTATTTAAATTATCAATTAAACCGATTAATCACGATTAAACCGATTAATAGTTTCAGCTGTAGATATCGGCCCCCATCTTTCATATGTTTGCCTTCATAAAATGAAGAAATTCTCCTCAGAGGGTCGAGATCCAGCCCAGATTAGGCCCGGTTTCTGAACCAGAACCGGTTCTGCCCGGCAGGAGGGACGCGTGACGGATCTGGGAATCTTCACAGGAGACGAAGAATCGCAGTCTTCATCAAACCTGGCTCTGCGTCGCCGCGGGCCGAAGACGTTCAGCCACATTCCAGCTCAAACTGGCTCCTGCTGGAGCTCAAAGCGCGCAGAGTATCGCCATGGAAACATCAGCCCGGCGTTAGCTCGCCACGTTAGCGCCGCGGCGGGGAAGTATCAACACCAACGGAGCTTTTCAGACGGGACTGCCGAGGGAAACAACAGAACGAAACGCTTCGAGTTGGACGGAGATAAAAAGACGGAAAACAGAAACAAAAGAGGGAAAGAAAAAACTGCAGGTTTTAGTCGCCCTGCAGATTTTGATGCTTTTTCTCCCAGTTATTGTCTCCAAATGTGAGGAGCATCTGTTCAACCTCTCCGTCTCCACCTCTGCTCTCAGCGGGAAAAAGGGAGTGAAGAGGCGGAGAAAAGGCTCCAACATTTTAATAAAACACAAACAGTTCATGGTTCCTGTTTGAAGAGCAGATTCTAATTTCAACAAGTTCAGATTTTTCTTTTTCTTATAAATGATTAAAACACCCAAACAAATGAAATATACTCGTTATTACAGTCACTATAATGACTGTAATAATGTGGATTAAGTAAACAGCAGCCATGTTTGTTTCCAGGTCTATTGTAAACATTTATACTGCAGCTTCCTACGTGTTTCTACCAGCAAAGGAAAAACGCAGCAGCATTTTCAGGCAGCTGACCAGCAGCGCAGCTCGATAAAATCACTGCTAGTTCAGATTTATTTCTATTATTATTATTATTACTTCAGCCTGGAACTGAAATTCAATTTGTACATTTCTGACTGTTCAAGGTCGTTCAGGGACCCTGAAGGTCGTTCGTTTCTCTGACTCAGCAAAGGATTCTGGGATAAAAAGGAAGAGCTGCTTTGGTGAAAACAGAAACAAAACCAAACAGGCGGGTCCAAACTTTTCACTAGGTGTCAAAAAACTGGAATATTTATTTTTAATGAATTAAAAATGAAAAAATTAGTTTTTCACTTGCTCAAAAATAAATTGGAAACACAATACTGTGAGAAAACAAAGCAGAAAATGATTAAAGTAAAACCACTTTTCTCTCTCCCAGCACCGATACGATACCTGAATCGGCCGATTCGATCCGATACAGAGAATCAGCCAAACTGATTTAAAACGTTTCTGTTCCTAAACACAGACTCACATCCACTGAACTGTGAATTCATTTCATAACTCTGCAGCTCGTTTAAATTCACCAACAGCTTCAATCACCTGCTCAAACATGGAGGAACATTTCATTGGTTCAGTTAGGAAAATAACAGCCAATTTAAAACATAAAACTGAACAAAACACAAAAAAATTATTACAACAAAAGTTTAAATGGTTCAGAAAATGAATGAACCATTCATCCTGCCATGTTCTTCAACAGTCTGGTTTCACTTCACCTCCAACTTAGTCACCATAAAACAAAAACTATTTGTCCTAAAGCCAAATAATCAGGAGAAGCTGCACAAAAAACTCCAGTTCCACCTGTAACACCAGGTCTGTCCAGCAGGGGGCGACAATATCAAACCTTCTGATTTATCAATAACTGCTGACTAAAGTTTACTGATTCAGTAGAGTTGTCCAAAACGAGGCCCAGGGGGCCGTCTGTGGCCCTCTGCAGAGCATTTATTTTCCAACCTTAGCAAACAGTATCAATACTTTTACTCAGTTACTCAATCTCAGATCAACAGACACATTTTAGACTAAGATCTTCTGAAATGGAAACGTTTGGTGAACAAAATAAAAACCATTAAATCCAAATAGTTAGAAAACTATTTAGCAAAATATTTAAGATTTACAATAAATTCTACTTTGTTTGATGAAAATAAAGTTTAAATCATAAAAATGATAGATGTCCACGCACACACACACTTCCCCCCCCACGCTTAGCTTTCACTGAAATAACTGATAAAACTTTAATAACTGAACTTCTTGGTTTTCCTTGTAAGAAGTGAAAATCTGAAATGCGGAGCTGCAACATCGACAGTTTGTAAAATTTCCATCTCTTATGTAACAGATTAAAACGTCGACGACCAAATTAATAAACTTTACACTGAAAAATCTAGTTTATGTTTTATTTCAGTTCTCAGAGAAAAGGGACAAAACGGTAAAAATCCTTTAATGTTTTAATTTTTAACAGATTTTCCTGCTTCTGGAAAAATTACCTCACAGATTTTAAATATGTAAATAAACACGTCATAATGTAGGAAATTAAACAAGGCGCAGAAAAGACAGTCAGCAGATCAGCGCTTTGTGTTTTCATGGACAGAAATCGTCCCGTACGGAGTTCTGCCAAAACCCAGCGACATCTTGGATTATTGACTCTGAATCCCAACTCTGAGCCTTTCCATCTCCGTCCAGAGACGACGTGGGAAAACGAATCAAACGAGACTCCAGAACCTCTCCGGTTCGGTTCTGGAGGAGCAGGACGGGTTCTGCTTTTTAGATGGATTTTTATAGCGGAGAGCTGAGCCACGGCCTCTGAATCCTCTGAAGGTTAATTATGTTCCTGATTCAAAACACATGGAGGTGTGTGTGTCTGGGAGTGTCTGAGTGTGTGTGTCGGGGTGTGTGTGTGCGAGCGTGTGTGTGTGAAAGCGGAAGGAAATCCCACCCACCACCTCCAAGCAGAGGCCTTTATTCCACCAACCTGCAATTGCACTAATGTGGACCAGATGTGTTCAGTTTTGAGCCTGGATGCCTAATTGAGTCCATATGACGAAATATGGAGGCAGAAAAAACAGAGCATAGAAAAACTATCTTTGAAATTATAGATAATTTGATTGGATTTATTAAAAACTAAACCTCAGAGTTCAGGTTCTTTTGTTAAGCTTTAATTTGCACCATGTAAACATTTCCTGCTGAGCTTTTCATTATAACTCCATATGTGTCACTTTTGATGGAACAACCTGAATAATAAACATCATGATTTACTCAATAATCTGACATAGAAAACATATGAGGCTTAAGGAGCAAAGCAGAAATAATAAATTACCTTAAATGCCTGATGTATCAATTATGATACAATAAAAAACTAAAGTTCTGCTTATATTTTGTAACTAAAACAATGAAAATGTAAAAAACATCAAATTGTAATTCTTTATATCAGGCTAAATGGTTAAACAGATTAGGTGTCAGCTAATTTAAAAAATGAGTTGCACTTCAATGCTAACGCTGTAGCTAGCATAAGCTAATGCTAAAGCGCTAGCATCATCATAATTCACATGCTCCATCATCTCCTCCATATCCACTTCTCTACTGTTTTGTTTTGCTCCCACATGTTTCTAGTTTTAGTTATTGGGAAAAATGGAGAGGAAATGAAAGTGCTGTGCAAACAGTCTTCAGCCACTTCAAAGAGCACGAAAATAAATGTCTAACTAGCTGAAGTATTTTTAATAGTCTATAACCAAACCTTCAACACAGATGTTGAATTTTCTTCAACTGAAAGCTTACAAAACAACCAAGTAAATTAGCACTTTACTTGGCTGTTTTAACTTCATTAACTTGGGGAAGCTCAGTGAGCTAACTGTTTTCAAAGCTAGCAAAACCGCTAAATGAAAAATTACCTCTGCTGTTAGCGCATCGACTGTTTCCACAGACAGACTCAAGCACAGAACTGGGAGTAAAACAGGAAGTAAATCCATCCCTCCAGACTGTTTCAACCTTTCATTCAAACTGCCGTTTTCTCCACCTGCATGGAGAATCATCCACCAGCTGTTGCTGCACACTGCTGCTCAGCTGGGAGAAAGACGGCCTCTAAAGTTTACATTTGGCCGTCTGTCAATATTTTCCATCACAAGTTTTATTAAACAAGCTACAAGATGAAGGTAACAAATTAGGATTTTCTCCATTTAAAGCATTTCAGTTTGAAAAGTTAACGTACATTAATACCAGGAAATGCTTCATATCTATTATTTGTTAAAGTCAAATTTGGGTCAGATTTATGTTGCATTTGGGAAAAAGAAAAAATTCCAATATGGACAAAATTTGGTTAAAAATGTTTGGATTTGGCAAAAAAAAATTAGATTTGGGTCGAATTTGGTAAAAAAGTCAAATTTGGTCAAAAAAGTCAGATTTGGATCAAATTTGATTAAAGAAGTTGCATTTGCGTCAAATTTTTTTTTACCCAATTTTTTTGGTTGCATTTGGTATAAAAATTGGATTTTGGTTCTTTTTGGCAAAGGAAATCAGATTTAAAGTCAAAATCGGTTAAAAGACTGGATTTGGTTTAGCCTGCTGTGTTAGCGTAGCCTCAGACCCACATGAAAGGGAGGCTGCAGGTAAAAATGTAGTTTCTTTAGCTTGCCTGGTGGATCTGTTTAAAGCCTCCATGTGTTTTAGAAAACCTGACCTACTTTGCTACAAGAGCAAACCGGAGACATGAAACGCTTTTAAAACGGTTTTAAAACGGGCCCCAGACTCTAAAAACTCTAGATCCGCCACTGCATGAAGCTGGAGAAAACAGCGACTGGAAAGTGTGTAAAATTCAACTTTAAAGATTCACAAAAAATAACAAGCAGAGAGAGACAGAAAGAGAGAGAGAGGAAAAACATCAAATAACCAGACTGACGGGGAGAAACGGGGCACAAAGAGAGCAAATACATTCACATCTGCAAAAATACTTGGGTGTAATTGAAAACATGCAGCGCCTTCACACACTCAGAGTTTCATGGACCGACGCATTCCTCAGCTCACTTTGCGACACACACACACACAGCTCCCTGTGGAGCTCCGGCTTCCTGAGGCTTGATTAGAGCCCCCTACGTGAAGACAAGTGGACTCAGCGTGTGTGTGTGTTCGTTGCACCTGTGACTGACGGGGGGGTCGAGTCACTCAGACAGAAAACACCGGGGGTCCGGACAGAGAAACACACAGGAAGTGTGTGACACGAGTCGCTGTGAGACGCTTCAGAACCGGACTCTGGAGGAGGAAAACCGTCCAAGTTCTGCAGGAACTAAACCGGATGGAAACGTCGCCTGGTTGCTTCACTTTAAACAATGACAGTAAAAACTCAGAGCACGAAGCGGCAGTCCGGTCCGGTCCAGTTCGGTGGTCCGGTTTGGTTTGGTTCGGTCCAGTTAACTCCAGTCCAGTTCGGTTCGGTTCAGTCCGGTCCAGTTCGGTTCAGTCCAGTTTGGTTCGTCCGGTTCGGTTCGGTTCAGTCCGGTCCAGTCCGGTTCGGTCGACGGCGAGAGTCGGGTCAAAAGCAGCAAACTCTGGTCCTCGTCTGGGTCCGGTTTGAATGTGAACGCCAAGCGGACCGGAGAGCGCTCCAAAGGCAGGAAGTGGACTACAGCGCAGGGCATTCTGGGTAAATACAACCAAAAGAAATGCTAGCTAGCCTAGCGCTAGCAGGAGAATGACTCAAGAAATCCTCCAGTCACTAAAATGTGAATCTGCTCCGTTTTTATTTCCATCTCATAAAAAAGGGAGATGCATTCTGGGAAGTTTCTTTTCTACTAATGATCAGACATTCATACAGGAGAGCTGCTGTTACTGGGCTTTAGGCAATAAAAAGGAGCTGAATTTTTTGTCTCTAAATAATTTCTGATATTGCATAAAACAGGCTGCAGAATTTTTAAATTACGATAGTTAGTTGCAGCCCTGGAGAAATGTACAGCTAAACGCTTCAAAATGTGGCTGCACATATTTATGAAACAATAACAGCAGTAAATGTTTGAGTTTGCTGGGAGGAGCTGAGCTTACAGAATGAACAGCTGCTGGAGGAAGGATCTGTGATGACGCTGATTTGTGCACCAAGGATGCAGCATTCTGCCACCAGCTGAAGAAAATACTTTTAAAACGTAATAATGTGCATTAATGACCTGGTCACATACAGGCGGATGAATTGAGGCGATAATCAGACGGTTCCTCTGTTATTCAGCAGGTCTCTTCTTCTCTCACAGGAGCTTGATGAAGGTTTCGTTCCATGTGAGGCGTCATCAGCATAGAAATGAGCTTTTTACCTCCAAACATGTTTAATTGAACTGTGATGAATCGATGGTGTTACCATAGTGACAACGTCAACAGTAACTAACCCATATCCTCCTGTTTGCAGACATTTTCTCTCAGTAAACTTTTTGTCAAACTTACTGCCGACTTGCACAGGAATGAAATCATGACATGAAATCAAATGTTGTTTTTCTGGATGTAGAAATGACAGGAAGACATTTATAATATCAATAAATATTGGTTAGTTTAAACCATTTAGCTTCTGATTAATGAGATATTAATCGTCCAGCTCTGCATCACTGGAAGTCATAAAAACACATTTCCTCACCGCAGCCTGCTAGCTCCATCGGTTCTCGCAGCTGGAGACAAAACGTTCCCATAATGGACACAAACAACCAGAACGTGTACGATTCACTTCCAGCCATGAAACCAGGGAAAAAATGAGCCCAAATAACCAAGAATAAAAGCTAATGAGCTAAATGAGAGCAAATGCTGAAGACGTTTCACCAGATGTCAAAAATAAAACCAAAGGCTGGATTGAAGAAGGAACATAAACAAACCAGAAAAAAGGAAAGTCCAGAAGCAAAGAGACATAAAAGCAGCAGCAGAAGCAGCAGAGCGTCCGGTTGGGCGCCATGTTTACACTGCGGCCTGCAAATGGATTCAAGATGGCGCCTGGTCCTGCCAGGAGCCACCAGATCAAAGCATCAGGCAGCCGGTGATGTCACAGCTCTTTAATTGACCACTAATTACTGAGGGAGCTGGAGGATTGTGTGTGTGACTGAGAACTGCTGCTCAGCCTCACCCTGCATGTTTGGGATTTAAACTGCCGTTTCTGACAGGAGTGTTCAGATGGAATCCAGATCAGTTTGATTTGGCCTCTGAAGGCCTGGAAACCCAGAAGCATGGTGGTGGCAGCATCATGCAGGCCAGATGGACGGATCTGAACCCAGCAGGAAGGAGATGATAACTGGACTTGTTTCCAGGCGATTTAGCCACAGTCCATAAAGATCAGGAGGAAGCTTATTACGAAGCGCGTTGCTCAGAGGCACATGGACAGAAGGAAGCTGGAATCTAACCAACAACCTTCTGAACATCGGACCGGCCCACCTGGGCTTCATTTGGTAAAACCTGCATCGTTTTCCTTCTGCTCTACAACACAGCAGCTCTCTATCGGCCCGGTTCATAAAATCCACATTTTAGGAAACGGTTAGTTTGTGGCTCCAGCAAAACATCAGATTAGGGCGAAAATTCATGGAGTCCATTTGTTCCTTCATCTGATGTTTCATAAAAGCAGCATCTTTCATGGACCCATGATGGGACCCATAATGAGAACCACGATGGGAAGAACACGATGGGAACCATGGGACATGGACCATGATGGACCTTGACCCTATGCATGTGGACCTTGGCTGATGGGACCATGATGAGCCTATGGAACCACGATGGGACCCATGATGGACCTGATGGCCCTGATGAACCTGGACCATGAGAACCTGGACCTGCCTGCACCTGGACCTGCACCAACTGACTGAACCTGGATCGCTGACCGCACCTGAACCCAGCTAGCAAAGACTATTAGCAGCTAGTTAGCGGTAGCCTCAACGCCTCAAACACAATGAAAGAGCGACTCAAATATTTGCCTGACAGAAAAGTTTTATAATACAAATAGAAACAACATATAATTAGTCCTGCCTTCACTGAATGCACGTTATTTAAATGTAAACCTTGAAGGACAGGCTGACGCTCTGGAACTTGTAAAAAGTCAGACCAGCTCGATTATCTGAACCAGAAAAGGTTTGAAACGACTGACAGGTTCCCAGCAGGGAACTCGGATCTCCTGAGTTCATCCTCCACCAAACCTTTGCTCCGTGTTTCTATAGCGGATCACAGCAGCACACACACTCAGAGACGGGGTGTGTGTGTGTGAGCACGCAGGTTTTCCAGGCCGGAGAACAAAAACACTTCTCCACAGGTGACGGCTCTTTACGAGTCTCCTCCACGATCGTTTTATTAGCCGCCCGTTTTTCTTTTAACTGCCAGGATTTTTTTTATTTTTTCCTGGCGAAGCCGACATGCAAACGCTTTTTTTCCTCCTCCTTCTTCTTCTTCTCTTTCTCCCCCACCGTCTCTCTTTCAGCGGCTTCCTTTGATTTAATTACAGCCACATGCTGCCGACTGCCAGCCGTCGTTAGCGAGAGGACGGCCTCGACCGACCAACGCAGGGAGAGAGAGAGAAACTTCAGATGGTCTGAAGGATGAAACAGCAAGGAGGAGGAAGGAGGGAAGGAAGGAGGGAGGGAGGGAAGGAGGAAGAAGGAGGGAGGAGGAAGGAGAGGAAGGAGGGAAGGAAGGAAGGGAGGAGGAAGGAGGGAAGGAAAGAGGGAAGGAGGGAAAAGAAGGAAGGAGGGAGAAGGAAGGAGGGAAGGAAGGAGTAAGGGAAGTAGGAAAGAAGGAAGGAAAAGAGAGATAAAGGATTGGAGGAAGAAGGAAAAACAAAGGAAGGATGGAAGGAAGATGGAAGGAAGGAAGGCTAAAAGGGAGGAGTGATGGATGACAAAATGAAAGACTCCTCTTCTTCCTCCTCCTCTTCCTCTCCAGTGGTTGTTGGTCTGCAGCCATTTGGCCGTCTGACAGCTCATTAAGTTGTTTTATAAATAATCAATGATGAAGTAATTAACAAGTCTACACACACACACACACACACACACACACACCTGCTGTCTGACAGGCAGCCCAGTCTGAACTGGTTTCCAGTTGAAGCGGAGCCTCATGATGGTTCATCCATCCGTCGTCTTTACAGCTAAATAGAAACTCTGATCCCATTTCCACTGTAAAGAGATTTTACCCACAATTCCAAGCTCTTAGCGTCCTTAGCGTCTCCTTTCATCCAGTTTTCTGATTCTGGTCAACAAGGACTAGAATAAACACATTTAGTTTAACAAGCACAGATATCTGTGATGTCATGTGAACAACATGACGTCCCTCATTCAGCCTGTTTGTCACATTTTTAAGAACATTAAATACTTAATGTTTTATTATTCTAAACCTGGAAGCAGGTGGGAAACTGAAACAGATGGACAAATAAAATATATATTTCAGTTTTAAATCTGGCAAATTCAAAACAAAGTATCTAAACACAGAGTCCATCCTGCCTGACAGCCAATCAAATCGCCCGCTGCATGGCGCTCAGCCAATCAGACGCCGGCTCTCTCTCGGGGCGAGAACAGCAGCGCTAAATAAATCAAACGTCTCCTCCTCTAAGATGGCCGCCGCAGATTCATCTCAGAAAGTTTAGGAGCGATACAACCGTGTCGCCGGGACTCCGTTGCCAAGGCAACGCACCAGCTGGCACCAAAAGAACTCCGTGCCAAAAAAGCTAAGATGGCCGCCGCTGCATGTTAATTATTGCAGCTCGGAGCAGACAGGCGGGCAGAGCCAGGCGGGCAGAGCCAGGCGGCGCGCCGCACCTCCATCCCAACGCTAAGATGGCCGACCGAGGGTGACCTCTGACCTGCTGCTTCAGGTCAAAGGTCAACCTGAACCCCAGAAAATGGAACAAATTAGATCCACTAGTTCATCAGGTGAATGAAACATTCAGATCATCTGTTTTAAAGTTTTCACAGCGCTTAGACTTTTCCACATTAAACCACAGACATCAGTTTCTTCATCTGGATTATAATCTGGTAAAGCAACACAAACAGGAGCTGCATCATAAAAGGACTTCAACAAAATAAATATGAAAAGTGTGGTGTGCTTCTGTTTTCAGCACCGAGTCAGCAGTCCGTCTGCACAGCGACGTGTTCCTTCTTTAGAAAATAGTCAAACTGGATGAAGATCATCTGTGAACAGAACAATACGAGGAAATATCGCGATATTTCTGGTAAATATTCTGATATCAGTTGTGAAATCTGCCTTTTTTCTTCTTTTCCCTCCTGTGTGACCTTTAACCCTTTAAGCAATGTAGTTAGTGTCCACTGTGACCTGGATTTAGACCTTTCAATTAAATCAGACCAGCTTCCCCGCAGCATGATGCTGCCGCCACCATGTGCCTGGTCTGTACGGTGCCTTCTGGTTTTCCAGGTGCAAAGCGGCTGAAATCCCAGGAAAATACGCCGAGTCGGTTTAAAGGGACTGAATAATCTGCAGTTAAATCAAACCAATAAAAAGGAAATAAAATCTAAAACTAAATAAGAGCAATGGTTAATTACTTTAACAAGACATTTCTTTCTTTCTATACTTTTAGCTAATTTTGGCAGGGCCAGTCCTCCATACATGTCCTCTTCAGTAGCTCTGACCTTCACATTTCCTGCTGAGTCGACCTTTTAGCTGCCACTAAACAGGATTTAATATTTTGTGAAGCAGAATTAAAACTTTAGAGCCTGAAAACATTTAAAATCATTTTTTCTTTGGATATTTTTCATTTCGCTCATTTTTATGACTTTCCAGTAAAATCAGCAGCACAGCCACATAAAACCTCACTTAATCCGTCGCCTCCGTCATCCTGGGTTTGTGAGGATCTTAACCTTTGACCCCGCTCCTGCTGCGCAGCCATTACGCCGGCGTTACATCACCGGATGTTTTCATACTGCGAAAGGTTTTATGGAGTCAGATCCCAGGAACCGCAGCTGAATTTCATTTCAAATTAACGGGTTTTCTTTACTTTTAAACGCGTTTCAGAGGGAATATTCGCTTATTTGTCTAAAAATAGGCAAGACAGACACAAAGAGGCTTCCAGATGTCCTTTTATCATCCGCTGTGGAGGTTTCAACTCAGTCCAGCTCCTCACTTCTGTCTGATCCCGGTTCAAACCCAACAAGCAGGAAATTTACGTAGCGAATGTTTGGGCGAAAGCATCAGAGTGGAGCAGCCGCGGGGAAGCATGACGCAAATTAAATCACCTTAAACCCAACATCTGATTCTGATCGCAGCCGGTTCCCTGATCCACTGAGATGCTAATGAAGATTAGGAGTCTGAGTCACGGCCCCGCGGTCCAGTTTCCACACAGACTCATCCTGCTGGTCTTCATGAGAGCAAACAGTAAAACCATCATCTGGACTTTCTGCCACCATCAGTCCGAACCGAGGGAACCGACCCCCCCACAGGATCCACAGACCCCTGCAGGTCTACCTGCTGGAAATCAGACTGCTTTTAGCTCATCATACGGAGGACTGACCCTGCCAAAAACTAAGAATAAATAGCTTCAGAACTTTTCACAAAGTCTTAGTTTGTAGAACAAATGTCTTTAAACAGTTGACAAACTAACCTGCAAGAACATTTTAGTAAGAAATTGTAGTTTGTTTTAAGTCAATAACTTCTTGATATTGATGGAAACATAATACACATAAACATCACAAATAGCTCCATATAATGGCGGCCATTACTAGCGACCACCGATATCAAACACACAGAAACCGATAATTCTCTCATCCAGGAAGGAGCAGAACTCCAGTTCTTCCTCTAAGACGGAAAACAAACATTTTCTTTCTATTAAACACTGAATGTTTTCTGTCTGAACACAGAATTTAATTTAAATTAAAGGTCAGAATCCAACTGAAGATCTGAACAAGCAAAACATCCATCAAGATTCTGCTTCAGAAAGATCAAACCAGCAGGTTTCAAAACAAACAAAATGAAGGTTTGGAAGAGGCCTAGTCAAAGTCTGGACCTAAATCCTGATCTAGCAGCTAGAAAACCCTCCAATGTGACCCAATTAAATTGGTAAAGACTCACTACCACTAACTACTAGAAATACACAAAATATCGGCACTGATATCCATATGGGATGATATTAATCAACCAATTAACCAATGCTTATGTTATTATGTTTCTTTTTTCTCTGAAGTGTCAAAAGCACAGAAAAACATAAATATTTATAAATTCTGGTTCTCATTCCTATCAGCAGATATCAGATGCATCACGTGGTTTAGGGTTTGATTCCTCAGATAAAGTCATGTTGGACTGGAGGATTTTTCTCCAATAAATTAAATTATTATTATATTGTTAACTTTGGAACATCGGTTGATGTTTATCTACCGACACAAAGATTTTAAAATCTTATTCTGCAGAATGTTGTAAACTTAGCAACTTTTCAGAAAAATAAAAAATAAAAATCGGTATTGGCAGATCAGACGGAAAACTGCAATCAGTGCATTTCAGCCTGCTGCTGATTTTCTGGGGATTTCCAACACTTTTCCTCAGCTCTTTGTTTTTGCACTTTCAATCTGAGCAGCAAATGAAAGCGTGGAGGAATCAGCCCTGTGACCCTGACGAAGCACCACAGAAGAAGAAGCAGCAGCGTGGAGACAGTGAGAGCCTCTAATAGCCAACATATGGACGCGCGCCGGCTGCCAGCAATACAATCAGGACTGCATTATTTGGCCCACGCTGGAATAATAAAGGAGTCAGATCAAAGAGCTGATTACTGCAGCGCTGCAGGATCCTTTGCTGTTTGTTCTTTCTTTATGTCATTCTTTATTTCTCTTTGTTGTCTTTGATTCTCCTCCTTCTTTCTCTCCGCGATCAGGTACGGCGCTAACGCCAACCATATGGGCGCATCTATCACCGCAACATCAATGCGGCGCTGCAGGACGCGCATCGTCCGGCCGCATGTTTCGGGTTTTCTGAGATGGGGAGACAAACGGATCTCACTCTGCTTGGTTTTACTTTGGTGCTCAGGGTTTCATCGCCTCCCAACATGGCGGCTCTGCTTCACGCTGCTCATCAAACATGGCGGCTCTGAGTTCAGATCGGACCCAGGATGTTTCAGCAGCTCCAAGTGCTTCACTTTGATGTACAATGCATCACCAACATGCAAACTAGAGTAACTACGCTCATAACTTTGACCACTAGATGTCAGCAAAGTGCTTCCATTTGGTATGTGTAGAATTTGCATCAACCAGCATAAGAGGAAAAAACAGGATTTAATATAAAACAACAGTCTGCAAGGTGTAAAGTCCAGTCAAATTATAAAGAACCAACTGGAGTCAATGTTTTACTATTTACTTTACACTTCAGTTTAACAGCTTTATGTAAATTTACCAACACAAGGAGAAATATGTTCATGGAAAAACAGCTTTAGACAAAGTTTTACTTGAGGTGTTGAAATAAATAAGATGGAAGAAATTCAGGAGGAAATAGAGATTAGGGCAACTGGAAAAAGTTCAATCTCAGGATCTGAACTTTAATCTCACAATTTTGATTGTTTTGAAAGTCTTTTGCTTTTAATCTCTGATTTTTAGACTTTCTGACTTAAATATCGTAGAATTTTTAGATTAATCTCAAAATGTTGACTTTAATCTCAGAATTCTGTATGTAATTTCTAAATTTTGACATTATTTTTAGAATTTTGACTCTAATCTCAAATTTTTTGATTTGATTCTTAATTTTCTGTCTTTAATCTCAGAATTTGGGTTTTAATCTAAAAAATTGACCTTAATCTCACTATATTTCATTTAATCATACAATTCTCCCCTTTTCCCAAAATTTCATTTAATTTCAATTCTGTTTTCACAGATTTAATTTTAATCTCAAACCTTTCTGACTTTATTCTGAATGTAATCTCTGACTTTAATCTCAGGATAATTTCAGGTCCAGTCATCGTCTCCATCAGCAGAGAAACAAGGTTTCAGCCTCAGCAGCATTAAAACCGTGTTCAGTTAAAATCTCCACCAGGTGACGTTAAACACCTGAAGGCGGCGTTTTAATGGCCGCCGTCACCAGAGGCCCAGAGCCGGTGGCGGGTCGGTTCTGGTCGGCGCTGAGCGGCCGAGCTCAGCCCGCCGGCTCTGGGTTAGCAGTTTGCTTCTCTTGTTGTTTAAAGTGTGACAGCTGTCTGGTGTTTATCAGCGAGTCCATGCAGCCTCGCTAACAGCATGACTGACCCACTAAAACACACACACACACACACACGCCCTAAACAAAACGACAACAGCCCCATTTTCCACTGGGATAATGCAGACTGGGAGGCTGGGGTGTGTGTGTGTGTGTGTGTGAAGCGGAGTGTTTAAAATGGTGTCTTCCACTGAAACACACACAGCTCCGCTTTCATCTCCAGCCAAAAACCTTAACTTACTTAAGCTCGTGTTTCTGCTGTGAAGCCGAGCTCAGCACATGTGAGAACGGGCTTTAGGTCCAAAACACACACGCACACACACACGCAGCAGTGTTTCCAGCTAACGTGGCTAACGGGAAACGGCAGCAGCAGAAAGCGAACGCCGCGCGGCTGCAGGAACCCGGCGGAGGGACGAGCAGCTGGGGAGGTTTTTATCAAACCAAAATAATCCATAATCCACTGATCCATCACTGACAGATTACAAACGATTTCTACAACTTGAAAACCAGCTGGTTAAGTTTCATCGTAGCACCTGAAGAGACACCAACCAGGTTTTGACTGGACCGATTTCTGGCTTTGTTTCAGTTCTGATCTGCAGATTAAGACTAAAAATCTGCTTCAGATTATTGGAAAATGATTCACACCATGTAGGTTTAGACTGACAGTTTGAATTCAACCAGTCAGTTTGAATCTGGGAGGAAATGAAACAAGGAGCTAAAAAACAAACAAAAAAACTTGTTTTTATTATTATTAAATGGTACATAGAAAATAATCCAGACCCGCCTTAATAATGGAGAGATTAAATATTGAACCATTATCAACTGACTGGTTTTAGGATTTGACAGTTCTGGAAATGTGTGTCTGACATTGTGCTGAAAACTGGTTAACTGGTTGATCTCATGATGGCAACATCCAGTAATCGTATAGAGATCACATGATTCCACCTGATGGTTATTGATCTGATCTGATCTAATCTAATCTGATCTGGTCTACATGTTCTTCATGAGTCTGGCCTCTGCACCATCACCCTCATCCTCAGCTCCATCCAGCAGACTGCGAACATTAAAACCTGATCTAAATCTGCCAGTGATATCAATGGTTCAGAAAATTATTTACATTCTCAGATAAAAGCAACAATTATTTTATCTGATTAACTTCAGTAAAATTCGTTTTTTAAACAATCTAAGCAACAAAATCTTTTCTGTCAGCAGAGAAACGCTGTGAGCATTGTTTCCTAATCCGCCCGTCGCCACGGCGATCAGCAGATCGGACTCACCGCTGCCAAGTCTGCACATTTCCAACATGGCCGCCAGAGAGGGCGTGTTCCAGGAGCATCGCTCGGCGCCGGGCCGGCCGCGCGCCTGGACCTGCTCCTCGCAGGTCGTCATGGAGATTCCCAGCTATCCCAGGAATGCAGATGGATTCTCCGGCCCACCTTCCCATATGGGACACACACACTGTCCACGAGTGTGTGTGTGTGTGTGACGTGCATGGTCAGTATTTTGGCAGCTGTGACCTTGCACTCTGAAGTCAAGGGCTTCAAACCGAGTCAAACGGACCGGCGCCGTTACAAAGAGCCTCATTCAGCAGCTGGTCCAAACAAATATCCACTAAATCTGCATTTCTGCTGCAGATTCCTGCATCCACTGAAGTCCAGATCGCTCATCTAGAGCCGATCGGCCGGCGCGTTGTAACTTCACAGGATAATTCGACTCACATTTTCCCCAAATCTCCTTTTTCTTTCCTCCGTCGTCGTTTCCTCTGCAGGAACCGAGCGACTAAACTCAGCCTGCTCCATCCGGTCCGACCGGCTGGGAAACAAGAGGCTCAGCACTGCAGCTCAGCCGTGGTTTGTGGTGAAGACGGTTCTGACAGAAAAACGACGGATTTTAACCGTTTATCAAGTCAAATGCATCAGTGGAAATTCTGCAGATTAAAGTGGAGTTTATTGCAGGTTTTTCATGTTTTCTGGTGTCAGATTAACTGGGAAAACATTATAGAAACTTTATCTGCTGTTAACAGAAAACCAAACACTGAACCAGAATTCATGATCCGACTGGGAACATTCAAATCATGGAGCAAGAAACCTCCAAACTATTCCCTTAAATTCAGGTTTACAAACAGAGGATGGACAGAATCCACATCCGTCCTTCCTTTCAACCGACGACCAAAACTAAAAACAGGACAGGATTTTTGATTAAAGGAAAATATTATTATTATAATTCGCAGAAATATTTTAACAGCTGAAATGTGAAGCCCAGCGGAGCGATATTCCTGCCCGACGCGTCCAGAGTCTGTGTGTGTGTGTGTGTGTCTGTGTGTGTCCAGCGTTGCCATGGTTACACGCACTGCAGCTTCCGGGAAGCTAAAGCTAAAGAAGCTAAAGATGAAATCGATTCTGTTCAGCAGCTCAGGGTTTTTTTTTATCACGTTTTTGATCCGAGACCAAAATCAAAAAATATGAAAACAAACAAAGAGCTTCGAAAACACCGAGAGGGAACGATCCAGGAAACGCATCACTTCCTGTCCGCCAGGCAGTCGATGGCGGCTGCTTTTCACCCGTCAGGTGTCGGTTTGGACCCTGAGCTTTAAAACATTAAATATTACAATCTGCAGGAAATCGAGGCCTGATGGCCTCAAAACGAGCTTTTAAAACATAAATATTACATTTATTAAATATTACAATAATTAAAATTAGCCCAAAATGTAAAAACTTTGACAAAATATTAGGATTTTATCATCATCAAGGCATTTAAAGTGAATTAAATCTAGATTTTAAACATGGCGGCTCTTCATTTTCCTTAGATTCATTATGAATAGAAACATGAATATTTTTCTATTTTATTTTTAAAATGCGATAAAAACATTTATTTCTGCCTCCAAACTTGTTCTAATGTCAGGAAACGAAAACAGAAATATCTGTTTAAAAAAAACAAAAACAATAAATAACCAGAATTAAAAGTTTGGTTAATTATTTTTCTATAATTTAAATAATTTGTTTCTTCAGAGCTGGAAAACAGTTTGATGTTTCTAATGTAAATGATTTGAATGAATCTCAAATTATTCAGATTCTTCTTAATATTCAATGGAAAAAGCAACTGGAGTCAGAAATAAAGCATGTTGGGCCTCCTGACCATCACCCTAATCTGCAGAGCTGACTGGAGTTTCTGGTGATGTAACTCACTTTGAGCCGCCTGAGAAGAAATAAACCTGATTGATTCAAACTTGACTACACACACACACACACACACACAACTATATATATTCATGTGTGTGTGTGTGTTTGGAGTATCTGTGCACATCAGCGGCATCAGTGTCAGATAATCTGATGCGGTGGGATTAAGTTTAAGCCTGAATGATGTGTAAGGCTTTAACTGAACCAGACGGAGGATGACACACACACACACACACACACACCGATGCCTCAAAGCAGCCAGAGGAAACCCGACTGACCCGAACATCACAGACTCTCATTCTGACCGTTTCTGCCAACGGACCACGGTTCTGACTGTAACCAAGATACCTTCAAAATAAAAGCATGCGCCGTGTGAAACGTGTTGATGATGCCGAGGCGACGAGTTCAGAGGATTAGAAAATAAAACGAGGAAGAAAAAACAGATTAGGAATAAAATTTAAACTGAGAATAAAATGTTTCTGAGACTCCAGCAGATGGAGGCGCGCGCACACACACACACACACACACCCCTGCCACACACAGCCACCCCCCCCCCACACACACACACAATGCGTCTATTTATAAAGTTTTAATTACATAACATGCTGTGCTCCAGTTCCAGCCTCTTGGCCCACAGGATGTCGGCTCCTACTGGACCATCGACTCGGGCTGGCCCAGAACCAGAGGATCCAGAACCAGAGGATCCAGAACCAGAGGATCCAGAACCAGAAGATCCAGAACCAGAGGATCCAGAACCAGAGGATCCATTTAGAACTGATTACCTGTTTACTCATTTATTAATAACAGATTAAAATTTAACTGAAGAGAAAATAAAAATCTTTCCAAAAGCACGAAAAAATTTTTTTTTTCCAGAATTAGAACTAAAATATTTTCCTCTTAAAAGCAGGTTTATGAAGTTGTTTTATTTAAAAAGCGGGACTAGAACCTGTTCGGATCGGCTCCAGGATTCTCCTAATTAAACCTGGCTGAATATTCAAACACTGCGTTAGCATCACAAAGACGCCGCCTCCACGCCGGGCCGCCTCCACGCCGGCCGCCTCCACGCCGGGCCGCCTCCACGCCGGCCGCCTCCACGCCGGGCCGCCTCCACGCCGGGCCTTTTGTTTTAACCCAGTTCTGCTGCCTCATTAAGCCGCGGGAGCTTCAGCTAGAGAGCCGACAGCCGCTGCTCCGAGCCGAGGCCTCAGCCCTCTTCCTCCTCCTCCTCCTCCTCCTCGCTGCTTCTCCCCCAGCTTTCCGTTTTGAAACCTGCCCCAGTTTTCCTCCTTTCCTTCATTCCAACCAAACCCCCAGAAATCAGGAGCCGTTCAGGACGGTTTGTCCCTCTGCCAGCAGACAGCGGGCGAGGACAGGCGGAGGGGCCAAACCTGAAAGCAGCTTGGCACCGGATCAACACCGACGGGCACAATGTGCCGTGCAGCCGCCAAACAAAGCGCCGGAGCCAGGCGGGCAGGGGCCCCGCGGCATCGGGCCCCGCCACACCGGGCTCAAAGACGGAGCGAGAAACCAGAGGAAAAACGACGCGAGGAGGAGAATCCACATCAGACTCACAACGTCAGGATTTAAAACAGATTCTAATTATTTCATCTGGTTTGAAAACAGAAAACGTGAAAAACACAAAAAATAAATATATTTGAATTTTGAGAACAAATTAAAAATGTTTTTCATGATTGTTTTGAAGTTTCCCTCGTTTTTGTTATTTTCAGCCTGAAGTGACGGATACTTCACTGACAGGTGGATGTGTAGGAAACCCCAGTGCACCTGTGACTTGAAGGCCCCGCTCCTGTTAAATCCCCCCCCGACTCTAAACGACTTCCTGGTGTTTTACAGGTGGGGGTCACCGAGAGACAGACGGGGTCACGGGAGGTCAGACGGCTCATGCAACCTGCAGGACCATTTTCTCACGTCTGCTTCAAGAGCCGCGGGGAATATTCCCCACAAATACAAATTACAATTAAATAAAACATGCTTTAAAATATCCAGCCAAATAATCTGATTAAATGGTGTGGATTTAATTAATCTGGATGTGATTTGGGCCTATTTGGATGGTATGAACACACACACACACACACACACACACACACACTTAAATAAAAGCATAAACTGAATGAAATGTTTCTCCTCATTAATATTTCTTATTTTATTTTAAATTTCTTATTTTTCCTCGTTTATTTCAGTTTGTTTTATATCATATTTTTAAAGTAAAACCCTCTGAATATCATCATCAATTCATTTATACTAAAAAAGAAGAAAAAAAGGCAAAATTCAATCAAATCGCTTTTGATTCTTTTTCCTTCCATTGGAGAAAATTAGAAACGGATTAAAACAACAAACTGGACTGTTTTCCGTTTTCGTGTATTTTACCCAAATAAACTTAATAATAATTTAAAAAGTGAAAGTGTGCAGGAGTGTTGCAGAGATTCTCCCAGCAGGTTTGTCTCGTTATTCCCCGCTGCGTTTTTTCCCATGCAGGAGGAATTAAAGCGCACTCCTCCTCCTCTTCCTCACCTTCACACCTCCTCTACCTCCTTCCCTCCCTCCTTCCTCCCTCCTTCCTCCCTCCTTCCCTCCTCCAGGACGGGAGAACCGGGCGGATGACAGGATGAGGACGCTTTGCTTACCGCTTTGCCGTTGTAGTAGTACATGAGGGAGCCGCCTGTCATCCCCGGGATGGTGTAGGCGCAGTACATGGCTCCGGTCCTCCAGCGGGAAGCGCTTCCACTTCGGCTTTTTCAATCAATATTATTAGATTTCTTCCGGTCTTCTGGGTCCCTGCGGTCAGTCAGTCCCCCCGCCCCGGCTCGGCTCGGCTCGGCTCGGCTCGGCTCGTCCTCTCCGACCCGCGTCGCGTCTCGTTTCTTCTTCGTCTCCGTAATTGGGAACTTTTGTGTTTGTTGTGATCTCAAAGTGCCGCCGCTCCGCTCGCGTGCTCCTCCTGCCTGCGCGCGGTCAATTCCTTCAGTTGCATTTTCCCATATGGCCGCGCCGAGGCACGCGGAATATGCAAAGCAGCTAGAGAGAGAGAGAGGGTGCAGCAGTCCCTCCTCTTCCTCCTCACACACGTGGAAAAAAGTCCGCGCACGCTCAGACGCTCGCGGACACTCTTTCAAGTTTCCACATTAATCTGGAAGCCATCTTTCCTTCATCATCGCCCGTGTCTCGCGCCGAGCTGCAGTTTTGCCGCGTGCCTTTGAAGCGCGCGCTCACTTTTTCTTTTTTTCCCGCTGAACAATAAAACGCAGGGGCGGAGTTAGCGTCCCCGGGGCCCGGGGCGGGACAGGAGCAGAGGCCCCAGACACCGTTTTCACCTTCAGCTGAATGATTTAATTTATGCCTTTTTTCTACAATTAACCAGAGATTTTTTCTGAAAATAATGAAAATAAAGTCATAATATTAGCATAATTTAGACACAATGCTACCAGAAAAGATATAAAATTACAATAAAAAAGTTTTTTTAATGAGAAAAAAAGCTTGGATTTAATCTGACATAACCAGCTCAGTTATGGGTTATGTTTTGTTTTTTTTAATGATCAAAACTGATCAATTGTTTCAAATAATCTGATTATGGAACAAGGATTTCCTGATACTTCATCAGATGTCCAACATTCCTCACTTGGATTTTTACTTATTTTTGCTGAGGAGTTCCCTTAAAATTATTAATTCATGTTTATGAAAATCCTTTAATTTTTTATGGAAATGTA
Organism: Phalloptychus januarius; assembly: GCA_902982915.1. Classification (NCBI taxonomy): domain Eukaryota; kingdom Metazoa; phylum Chordata; class Actinopteri; order Cyprinodontiformes; family Poeciliidae; genus Phalloptychus; species Phalloptychus januarius. The sequence continues at coordinate 131,210 of CADWAE010000075.1, forward strand.
AAACGAATGGGAGGCCTTGAGAAAAGCATTAGGCTGTTCTTCTTTTTTCATCTCCATCCATCTTTATAACAATTTTTACCAAATCAGTTTACTTCAGAACAATCTCGATCAGAACCCGTCTCTATTTCCCGTCTGTCTCCAATATTTCGGTCACCAGTTAAGAACCACACCCAGATGTAGGAAAGCCATCTTAGAGGAGCTGACGGTTCTGGCCCACAGGGGGCGCTGTTAGCGCCTGACTGCTGCTGTTTATTTCTCTGGTAATAAAGTGGCTGGGATTGTTCAGCTTGGCCTTTCATCCTCATGTAAACCATTCAAACACCCGCCGAGAGGAGCTGCTCTCAGAGTCACGTTTCACCCAGACGTGTCAGCTGGCGTCCCGGAATGCAAGGTAAACGATAAAATACCAGGATGAGTCTGAGTGACGCGCAGGATTCACACGGATCGTTCTGGATCTGACAGAGGACATGGAGGGAAATGTTCCTGAAAATGTTCCTGAACTTTTTACAAATCTGGACGTTTGCTTCAGAAAAAGCTTTTTTCTATATTTCCACATCATGTTTGCGTTCCGATTCTGACAGCAGCTTCAGGTGAAAAATAAACCAGCAGGTTCCCGAGGAACATGAGCCTACATCTCCCAGAATGCAATGCTTCAGCAAGAGTTTCCTGCAGCAAAGCTGAGCGGCAGCAAAACGCGTCAATGAAGATCTTCACAGCTTTGTTCTGAGAGCAAGAAAAGCAATTAATTATGCATCCAACATTCATCCCCAACCAACCAACCAACCAACCAACCATCCATCCATCCAACCAACCCACCAACCGACCGACCATCCATCCAACCAACCAACCATTCATCCAACCAACCATCCAACCATTCATTCAACCAACCAACCAACCAACCAACCAACCAACCATGCAGCCATCCATCCATTGTCTTGTATACTTCCTCCCTCTACAGATCTTTGGCTCCGCCCACCAGGAAGTGGAGGAGCCATCTTGACCAAATACCACATCTGGATCCTCTGCTTGATCTGGCGGTCATTAGCAGAGCCTGACCTGAGGTAACGCTGATGACATCACAGTGACATCACCACGTATTTCCTGGGAACTAACATTTCACAGCTGGAGCATTCCCAACGGGAGATCAGGTGGAGGGCCAGCATCCAAGGGATGGGGCCTCCTACGCTGGTGGAGGCGGGTGGAGACGGGTGGAGGCAGTACTCCAGTAAGCTGTGGTTCAGTCTTTTATTTTGTCATCATTTTTATTCTTTTCAGAGGTTCAGACCTCTCTCTCTCTCTCTCTCCCCCTCATCCAGCCTGTGTCGCTCGCCCTCGCTGCCTCATCCTCTTTCGGCTCTAATTTGATTAAAACGTGAGCTGCAGGACGGGGAGGCTGGGCTGATGCACATCTAATAAGTGGACCATCTGTCTGCAGCGCTGGCTGGCGCCCAGCATTGAGGCCGACCCGGCTGCAGGGGGCGACCCGGCTGCAGGGGGGCGACCCGGCTGCAGGGGGGCGACCCGGCTGCAGGGGGCGACCCGACACCGGGGGGCAGAGGGATTCAACCCCAATGCGGAGCAGAAGAAAAGCAGATGATCAACACTGAGCGAAAAAACTTTACCTTGACGTTTGACGACAAAGCATAAAGATAAAAACGTCTTTCTGTGAGTTTGAGTTATTTTAACCAATAAGGAGAAACTTTTTAAAGTCAGTTTTGCATTAAAGGGAACACTTCCTCTACTGCGCTAATGTTTTAGCATTAGCTTCTACTAAAATAGCACTGGTTTTAATGCTTATGATTAGCACTTTGGGGTTAGCGCAGCTAACAGATTAGTTAGCCTCGCCCAGCATTCCAAGCTTTGCACTTTGTGTCTCTTGTTTTCCATTAGTTTCCAGCCTTCATTTGGAGGCTTTTTCAGCGCCGCAGTGACACAGACTGCTACAGGAGATCCGTACTACGATGTTCTGACAGCAGCCGTTCAACACGGCTCTGATGCTGCTAGCTTTCCACACACAGTCGGTTTGTTGTGGATTAATTTCTGATGAAGAGTGACTCTGCCCCCCCAGCTGACTGGAGAAGGTTGCCATAGCAACCAGTGACTCTGCACTTTCTGAATCTATTCGCTGCTTCCTTTCTTCTTTTTTGTTAAAATGAGCAAAATTGGCTGTGATTTTATTTTTTTATTTTTATGCAATAACTGATTTATTTTTATATCAGTTTTCCAAAAAATTTCTCTGTCATTATTAAAGTTTTTCTGTTGGATTCTCTTAACCAGTCATTTTTAGTTTCAAGTTTCAAAATTATTTTAAAAATGTGTCATTATTTTTAATCACTACTTGGTTTTATAAATCATATGGACTTTTTGAACAAATTCACTGGGTGAAATTAATCGTTTTTGTTTCTTATTTTTTGGTTTTTGACCATTTATATTAGGGGTTCTAAAAACTAAATGAATAATTCAAATAAGTAAATGTCAACATATAAAACAAATAAATATCTTGTTAAATAATTAAATACATGTTAAATAATAGCATGTAAATTAAAAACACAAACATTGGATGAATAAAATGTATATTTTGAAATAATTATGCCTTCTATGGGGTTATATATATATATATATGTGAATATAAGTCCATATTTTGATCTTGTTTGATCTTGTTTTGCATACATTAAACCAGTTTTTCTTCCGTTTTGTTGAAATGATTCATCCCTCTGAGCTTCCTGCTCAGTTTTTCCTGCTGAGTTTTCGGGGTATCTGGGTTTCCCTCAGTCATTTTACTGGTTCTGTCCCAGTAAACACAGAGCAGGTTCTGCCAGCGATGAGTAATGGCCGGACGCTGCAGTTCACCTTGTTTCCAGCAGTTCAGCATGTTGGTGTCTGTTCATCACTGTCGGTCCGGTGAGCGCGGCGCCATCAACACCTGGAGCCGAGTGCTGATGTTGGCATCATTAAATTATGGGACACCAGTCACACTCCTCCACCCTTCATCCTGCTCTTCTCCCAGAAAGCCTTCGTCCTCCTTCGTCCTCCTCATAACTTAATCTCCCACCTGATCCCTTTGTTGCACTTCGTCCTACTTCGCCTTCATCTTGAACTTTCCATTCGTTTTCTGCCTTTAAACTCTGCTTCCCCTCCGGTTTCCTTCCTCCCTCTCCGTCTTTATCTCCTCCGTCACTCTCCCCCCCTCCGTCTTTGCTTCTAGATGACAGTTAATCCCTGGTTGAATTATAATCTCACATTTCATCCTGATTTCACGCCGACAGGATTTTCCTTCAAATCACTACGCCCAGTTGTCAATCTTCTCTTCTCCCGCTGTCGGCTGCTTTGTGTTCCTCCGTCGTTCTCCCCCCGACGTCTCTGTTAGTCTGACTTACCATGTTCTTTATTCCCTCGACTTCTGTCACCGGCTCACAAAGCTCCGTCAGACGGACTAAAGACGCAGTTTGAGACACTGAATCCGGGGTCAGAAACCAGACAACCAGCGGTTTTTCTTCTGAACATTTCTCTGGACTATCAAAGCTCATATTTGCAGGAAAAGCAGAACAGAAGGTCTAGAACCAGAACTCACTGGACTGACCAGCAGTGATCTACTGGGAAGCCCCAGGAACCCAGTGAGGATCTAATCTGGGAACGTCTTGGAGCCATGTGTGCAAGTCCCAAGATCATCCACTCACAGTTTCATAAAATGTATTCGGATCCGTCACCAGATGAAACACCTAGCAGTCAAACTGATGCCAGTTCTTGACCCGATGTTCCCACAGACAATCCTAACGACAAACGGCTGTGACGTCCCAGAAACCTCGCTGGACGTCTTTGGTCGTGGCTCAACATCACAATACGGCTAAGAGCTTCACTGCCATGAGAGACGAAATGATGGTTGGATAGAAAAGAATAGAATAGAATATATTGTTGGGATGATTTAATTAAAGATAAATACAAGGATGGATGGATGATGGATGGATGGATGGATGGATGGATGGATGGATGGATGGATGGATGGATGGATGGATGGATGGATGGATGGATGGATGGATGGATGGATGGATGGATGGATGGATGGATGGATGGATGGATGGATGGATGTGGTGATGGATGGATGGATGGATGGATGGATGGATGGATGGATGGATGGATGTGGTTAAAACCCCCACATGTCCAACCATGAGAGGAGCAGACTGAGCGGACGTCTGTCCTGTCCGTCCTGTCCGTCCTGACATTACGTCGGTTCAGCTGATCGTCCCGTACAGTACTGATCTGAAGCGTGCGGAGGAAACCCTCTGGGGCTTCCATGCTGCAGCATAAGTGATAATAAACAGGGATCAGGTGTAGCAGCACCTGGTTCTGTGATTCGGTTCCCTGGCAGCCAGCGTTCCCAATGAATCACTGCTGAGTGCAACTAAGCAGAAAAACAAGAAAGGAACCGAATCTGCACAGTTCGTCTTCTCTGATTGCACACAGTAAGGATATTTTTGATGAAGGTTTGAACAAACAGGGACGTCTGGACCGGGCTCTGGACCGGGCTCTGGACCGGGCTCTGGACCGGGCTCTGGACCGGGCTCTGGACCGGGCTCTGGACCGGGCTCTGGACCGGGCGCTGCAGCGTTTGATTCAAAGCTGTTTTTCACTGGACTGCTGTTTCTTTACTTTGATCTTTTCTGGTAAAATATACAAAAATGCCTAAAAAACCTCAAAAATCACCACAAAGACGTTTAGTTTCTATTTATTTACATTGATATTTAATTAGCTACTTATCGTTCTGCCCTAAATCAAAAGGTTTCCTCAGAGTTTTAATGGTTATGCAATATATTTGACATTCTTTAATGCAAAGTAATATATTTATTTTAGCTGGGAACATTTCTGCTAATGTGGTGAGCTAATTTTTATTTTTTTAATGGAGAAATTCAAAAGCACTAATTTACTTTCATTTATGTGTAAAAATAATTTAAATTTTTTTCAGCTGAAAAAAGTTTGTAATTTGCTTCCAGATTATTATTGCAGAAGAAATATTCTTGATTTATGAATTATTTATTTTACTTTTTCTGCATTTGAACCACAAAAAATAAAAAACATGTTTCTAAATTTTACAGGTTATATTTTTTTGTGCAAGTGTCTTTTTGTTGCACATCTTTGGGTCTTTGTAGAAAATATGCAAATGAGGTGAAATAAAATCTAACTGTTGACTCTGAGTTTAATCGACTGGATACGGAGAAAAATCTGTGACGAAAATGAAGAAATTCAGGAAAAAGTTTTGCTTTTCTTCGCTGTAGTAAATCTGCTAATAACAGTTTTCCATTGAACTCCATCAGTCCTGACTGAATTATTTTTTTTTACAGTTAATAAACTGAAGACCTCAAGTCAATTATTTACTTTAAAGAAAACAAAGTCTTGATTTTGTGGCGCAATCAGGATCAAAAATCTGACATGGCCTGGATTCTGACGGAGGAAATGAGACGCTAATTTCTCAGACTGACAGAGATCAGTGCGAGTGCTTGGAGAGGTTTTGTTCGAGTGTTTCTCATGCGAGTGTCAGGAGAAGGTGTGTCTGTGTGTTTTTGTGTCTGGCATCCATCAGAACCGCAGCTTGCCAAAAAAATAATAAAAAATCCCGGTAAGCACAGTGCAGGCATAGAGGAGAGGAGCGCTGCTGCACGCTAATTATGTATGCGTGATTTAATCTGCAACTCAATAATATGCAAATATATTCATATGTTAGTTTCTTAATTAAAAATGCAAAGCAGCCCTTATGGTGATTTTTCTGTGATTTTCTGTTCAACCTAACAAACGGAACATTTCCAGAAAGGAAACAAATTGGAGGGAAACTCTTGGCGGGGGGTTAGCAAAAAGTTTAAGAGTGCAAAAAACCCCTCAGAGTGTGAGGAGAAGGAGAGGAGGAGGTGTTACTGTATGAAAGCTAACTTTGTTTTTGTGTGAAGTCACTGTAACGTCACCCTCTGCTTGGTGAATTGAGGCTTTAAATGTAACAACCAGCCTCTGGTCGTCTCCTCCAGGAGCCACCCGAAATTATGAAACGTTTAAATGCTTTAAGTGACGACAGCTTTGTTCAGCAGGTCTGGATGCTCTGTGTTCTAGCTAGCTAGCATGCAGAGTAGTAGGCTAACTGCTATTAATGTAAACAGTTAGCTAGCTTTAGCTAGTTAACCAGATAGCTAAAAGTCAGTGCAGCGAGCTAAATCCTATTAATCTCAACAATTAGCTAATTAGCTTTCCTTACTTACCCTTCAGCTAATAGATAGTGCAGTAGGCTAACTGCTATTTATGTTATCTTAAATAAAAGATAACTAGCTAACTTTTTGCTAGCTGAAAGGGAGTGCAGTAAGCAAACTGCTGTTGATGTCAACAATTAGCTACCCAGCTAGCTTTTAGGTGTTAGCCTGCTAGCTAAAAGTCCGTTCAGCAAGCTAACGTCTTATTAATCTCAAAATAATACAATATCAGGAACATAAAGTTAATTTTCTATATTTATAAACTAAGATTATTTTATCTTAATTTATATAGGAAAACTGTTTAAAAAAATATTCTGTTTCAAACAGCCATCCGAGTAAATAATGAACAATATTTACTCCAACACTGGTCTGAAAACAATGTTTTCATAAAACATGGTGTCATTTTGTTGAGGTTATAACAAAAACAATGACTCATGAAAATATGTTAACACCTGAGACAAAACCTGAATTATCCCTTTAACTAAACATCCTAGATATAAATCAAAACCTATTTTTACTGTAAATTCATAATTAAACATCAGACTAATGAAAGGGCCAGTTATGAATCTATATGACAGTTTCAACTGTATCATAACTTTGGCTTTTCATCTGGTGAGTAAAGGAAAAACAAGTCTTCCCTCTGAGGAAGTGGGACTTGGCAGCAGCGGGTACAATAAAGTTTTAACAGGAGGAAAAGTCAGTCTGCCAAGCCCAGACTTTTCATCTGGTTTTAAATATAGTTAAACATATCAGCTGTAAAGTTTGTGTTACCATGTTCTTGCTCAACTAAACAGATTTTATTTAGCTGCAGCCATCCTGTGAAGTTCAGCTCAGGATGCTAACAGCCTGCGATGCGAAGGTAAAAATCATCCTGGTTCTTTTCTCTGGCCAAACAGAGGAGGCTGACATTTGGCTAGATCGTCACCTGACTGCCTGAAGGAAAAAGGAACCACAGCCAAGCTGACATGTAGAGCCAAGAAGACGGAAATGAATCAGGCTTTGTTCATGAGCTAACAGTCTGTCTGTCCATCCGTCCATCTCAAGATCAGGTCACAGGAGCAACAGATCCAAGAGGGAAAGCCATTCCTCCGTCTCCATAGCAACGGCTCATTATTGGAGACACCAAACATATCCAGAAGGACGGATAGTCCCTGCAAAGGCTCCTTGTTTCGTCCTGAAGTCTCCTCAGACTGGGATGAGCCCCAAAAACCTTCAGTGGTTGTTGGTGCAGCGCCCCCACAGGCAAGGAGGGGAACAGCTGCTTTGACTCACAGCAGGTGGAGCAGATGATGGAGTTTTGGTCCCAATTGAACCAAATCTACTGGACTACCAGCCATTATTTTTCAGAAACTCCTATAAAACACTAAGCAGCAGAAACAAAGTCATATTTCACCCTTATGTGGTTCAAATGACAAAAAAAGCTTCAAAAATGAAGATAATGTAACTTTTTAATCCATGAAGATGCTAAAAATAAATCAAAAACCCGCCGAGTTTAGCACTTTGGTGCAGCTGAGGAAGAGAAGTTTCCCACCAAGCATCAGGGTTTTTATGTCATTGATTCCTGCGCGGAGTGTGTGCGCGCCAGTGAAATGTGTGTTTGACAACATGTGATTTCCATCACAGCCTTGGAGCGAATCAGAGCGCCGCTCAAAGCCGCCTGGTGGCTGCGGCCAAATACTTGGGCTCAGGAATGCATCCGGGAGCGTTCACATCTGCAGCAGGAACTGACAATGTGTGTGCAACAGAGTCCTTGTAAAACCCAAATGTCCTCACAAGGACAAGAAGGCAGCAAGACTTACTGAGGTCATTTCATCGGGAAAAGGCGTTTAGAGCTGCTGCAAGGGATGAACTGTAATCTTTTTATTTAGCAGGGAACATCAGGGATCAAGAAGTGACAGGAGAATATGGTGAATATGAAGGACTGCTGCAGTTCAGCAAGGAAACCCGCTGGAGGGATAATAAAACACTGAAATACATCATTTGAGCTGTTGATCCATACAAAGCAACGGTGTCTCCAACTTACAGCCAAAGAAATAATTGAAGCTAATCCAAGCAGAGGAGCCAACGCCTCACTGGGATTCAGTTCATTAGTCAACATGTTGGTAAAATGTTATTAATTTATTTTAGCAGGATGAAGATGGATGGATGGTTTTATTATGTCTTAATGGTGATTTCCAATAATAACTAATTTTCTATGCGTACAATTCATGATTAGAACATTTTGAGCTTTGAGTCTTCATCTAGATTCCTTGTTGGCTTAGCACTTCGATGCTAAGCTAACACCATGTTAGCTTAGCATCGTCTAATGTGTGGAACCAAACATTACCAGGATGATGGACTAAACTTGGTGTGTTAACTTACACAGAGATGAAAAACAAGCTAAAATGGTTTTTCTGTTCACCCAAACTCAACAGATTTTTAGACAAAATACAATTTAATATTCAGAGGCTCATAGAAAGTAAACCCAGACTAGTTTGGGTCCATCTGGACTAATACAAACACAAAGAACGGCATGAGCTATGCTGTGCTAACTGCAGTTTCAAATGTAAAAGTTAGTCGCCACTTTGTTAGTCCAACAACATTTTAGGGGTAAAATATTACATAATTCTTCAAAAGTTAGCCTAGCATTAGCAAAGCAGGCATGATGCAGCCATGCCACAGCCTTAGCATTACCACAGCACTCAGACTCTAGTTTGTTATGTAGCATAATTTGAAATAATTATTGTTTGAATAGTTTCAGCCAAAGTAGCACAAAAACTAACGAGACGTAGCCAGAACAAAATGTTAAAATCTAGCATCACTCAGGTCAAAGTTCACTGCAGTTTGATACATTTTTGGTAGCAAGTTGTAGCCATAACTACCATTGCAGCATCAGACCAACGCAACATTTTAGAGCTGGAGAATATGACATAGCTTTGCTAAGCTAACACTCAGTTTCAGCTGGCATGGCCCAAACTTAACGCTAACACCACTTAGCCAAAGATGAATGAGTCAGAATTAGAGCTAGAAAACAAAACTATGACATCATAAAGCTAATTTAGCAGAAATCAGAACATAGACGTCTGTAAATTAAATTAATATTCAGAATATTAGCAGCAGAAGATGAATTTCTGTCCAGCTTTGTGCTAAAAACAACTTTTATGAACAGAGCCTCTGCAGAGAGAGCACAGCCACAAATTATTCACCCCACACACAAACGGATGCCTTGTAATTCAATTAGCCAGCTTCCCATCTGACACAAAATGGCGGCTGTGGCGTAGCAGTGTGGGACATTTTGGGGATGGAGCCAAGAAAACTGCAGAGCGCCGAACACGACGCGTCGATCCGCTGAAACGTTCCCGACATTTCTTCCTTATTTCTGCTGCTTCCTTCACGTGTTAAACGACCAACAAGAATTTACATGTTTCAGATGAATTTCAGGAGGTTTTTATGAGTCAGTGAAGCATCCAGAGGACGGAGCAGAAAACACAGCTGTCCGGCTGCGTGTGAGAAGCATGAGGTCATTCCTGGCTCAGCCCTCCTCGGGTTCTTCTGCATAAACATTAACAGCTTCCACACCAAATCCAAGTTTGTTACCGACTGAATTCAGAAATCTGCTGGAAACATTTGATTTAAAGCTAAACCTGCAGATGAACCACCAGAGAACCGGATCCACTCAGTCAATAATTAATGCTGACTATGTGCAGTAATGTTTGAGAAGCGTTCTGTCGGTTTGTGCTTCTGCAGGCGGGTCGCTCCGCTCTCCTCATGCCACCCTGTGCCAGGGCCGGCTGCGGCGCTGCTAATTTCAGCTGCATGCTAACAGACAAACATGCTCCACTTCTGCAGGCTGCAGCAACCAAAGAAAAACCTGCTGTTTTTAAACCTGGTTTCAATATTTACTCTGGAATTTAGATCTGATTAGAAAAAGAATCAGAATTTAAAATGTGTGTTTGTCATGTTTTAAGTCAAAAGGATTAATTCTAATGTTTTTCATTTCAAGATTTTCTAACTGGTAATATGGATGTTTAGATTGTTACAGTCACTAATATTCATGATACTTTTTAATTCAAAATGACCAGTTTGCAGTTTTATGAGATTTTAATCAGAATGTAGTTTTTGTTTTTAAGCCATTTAGAAAAATCTGGAATTGTAAAATAATTTCAGTTAGTATTAAATTTTAATCATTTATTCCTAATTACCTGCATTTTACTTTTAAATTGTAATAAAATTAAAATATTTTATTTATTTCACTAAATAATAAATGGTTATAATTTAATGTTAATTAATTCAAAATGTATTTTTACTTTTAAATTAATTTAAATCATGTTTTTTTGTTAATTTGCATTTTTTCTACCGAACTCATATTTTAATAAATGTGTTTTATTTTGACATATTCCTTCATGCAGCATGAACTGTGACCTCTGAGTGAGACGGTTCAGGCTCAGGCAGAAACAACAGGAAGCCAGATCATTCAGACAACAATAAGCTGCTCTAAAAGCCTCTTCCTGTTTCTGCTCAACAATCCGGCGCCGAGGAACCGAGGAACCGACAAACTCAGATCCAACCGGCTCCGCTGGGAGTCCGGAGGAAAATCCAAACTGGAAACGTCTCTTCAGGCTCCTCTGGTCTGCGGTGTGCTGCTGTCCCCGGGCGGCCTGCAGGGGGCAGTGTGGCTCACCGAACTGCTGCTCTGCCCCCGGTCCCGATCCGCCCACAGCCCACCGGGGACCGCCGGCTCTCCTACTGCGCCTTCTGCAAGACCCGGCTTAATTTAATTAACGCTGTCAACTTTAAACAAAACCACATCTGAGGCGCGGAGGGAGAAGGCAGGAAGTAGCTGCTCAGAGACGGACGGCGGCGGCTCGCTGAGGACGACTGCTCTGGTTCTGGTTCTGACTGCTCTGGTTCTGGTTCTGACTGCTCTGGTTCTGACTGCTCTGGTCTGACTGCTCTGGGTCCGTTTCCTCCAGAACCGACAGGAAATGAAGACAAAAGGTTTCAGAGCCCAGAGTTCAGAACCTGCTGAAACTAAAACTCTGATTTATTTTGGTACAAAAGCAACAAACAAAAAAAACAAACTCATTTTATTCAAGAGCTATTAATGCAGAGGAGTTCAAAATGAGGCGCATGGGCCGTTTGTAGCCCTCAGAGGGATTCTGTTCGGCCTCTAAATTCAACTCAAGCAAACGTTTCATTTTTAACCATTTTACCCTGATTATAATAAAAACTTTAACATCAGAAAAATCATTTTATTTGCAATAGAAAACATTAATTACATCACAAAGTATTTGTTTTTTATAATCTTTACTGAAAAACCGACTTTGCTCCTAATTTAACTTATTAAACTAATAGATAATAAACATAGTGAATGTTTTCATAAAGTGACTCAAACATTTTTCTTATGAACAGAATCAATTTGTTCAACCTGGAAGGAAACTAAATAAAATTTATTTCAATACAGAAAATCCTACAAAAACAACTAACGGCTTGATTTATTTTAATATTTCATTCTTATTATTATTTTGCATTTATTTGGCCTTAAAGTTCTTCTGATTTGTTGATTTTGGATTAAAATGTTTAATGCAAATTTTTTAATTTAGTAAAAATAATAATAATTATTTAGTTAATAATTTGGATAAGAAAAGAAACAAAAAGCACTGGAGTCTGTTTTCCATTTATTTTGATTTATTTTCCTGATTTTGGACGTAAAGTGGAGGAAAAGTTTAATTTCTCATTTATTAATGTGAATTTTATTTTTCATTCTTTGTGTTTAGAACTGATTAAAAATCAGCAAAAAACAAAAATGTAATGTTATTAATTATGTTTGTGTGCATGAGCGTCGTATCTATATAAAACCCTGAGGTGATTCTACATTATTACTGTAGCAAGAAAAGCAACAAATGAATAAAATGAAGCTGCAAGCGGAGGCCACCTGACGCCGTTCCTCAGTTTGCTGTTTTCTCTTTAATGGCTCATTTTTACGGATCATTTTCTCTGATCTATTTATCTGGATTTCCTCCATCGTTCAGGCGACATTAGCAAAGCTCAGAGGAAGAGCTGCAGACTTTATCGGCACGGACAACAAATTAACCAAAACAATGATTTCTAAAGAAAAAAACGCTAAACAAAGAAACACTCTGCAACCTGCTAATGTTAGCAACTGATGCCTAATTTTCCTTTGATTACAAAGACGTCCCACGCTCTCCTCTCAAGTGACGTTTAATTGTTTCTCAAAGTAAATCATCAGCTCAGCAAACTAAATTTGAGAAACAACAATAACAAACTTGCAGCGCAGGGAGACGGGGAGAAAAAGAGACAGAAATGAATTAATTAAAGGAAAAAGAGCCATTTTGTCTGCGGTTGATGTGAAACAGAGATAAGAGAAAACAGACAAGAGTTTTCCCCTTAAATGGAGCATATGGGAGGGCAACACAACAATGAGGAAAACAACTTAAATAACACTTGTGTGTAATCATGCAAATGGAAAAGATGTGCAGAGAAAATGTCTGTTCCTATTCTCTTAATGCGCCTGAAAACAGAGGGGGAGGGTTTGAGCACAAAGGAGACGTTACCTAACCGATAAAACAATAAAAACACCAGGCTGCAAAGTTCTGCAGCGTTCAGGACGTCAAACATCACAGAGAAACAAAAGACCAGCAAAATCAGACCTTTAATACGCTCCTGTCTGCAGCTAATCCAGTTCAAACCCATCAGACCTTCAATAAATAACTTCAAGCCAAGTCGACTCATCCAAAATACGACAAAAGCTAAATTATTAGATGAAGAAATCAACACAATGGAAGCTGAAGAGTCAGTAAACACAAGAGAAAGAGGCTAAAAGCAAAAACACAACAAACAGAATAAAGTCCGACATTTAGTTTACCTTCAGCTGCAACAGCTGCTAACAGTGAGCACATGCTAACAGCGAGCACATGCTAACAGTGAGCACATGCTAACAGTGAGCACATGCTAACAGCGAGCACATGCTAACAGCGAGCACATGCTAACAGTGAGCACATGCTAACAGTGAGCACATGCTAACAGTGAGCACATGCTAACAGTGAGCACACTCCACGCTAACAGTGAGCACAGTCCACGCTAACGGTAACAGATCACTACCTGCATGTAAACAATACACAACACAGTCCGTACAGTTCGTAGCTAACAGTTAGCATATTTAGTAGTTAATGGCAATTGTATTAGATTGCTAACAGTTAGTATGCTATTACTGCTAGTGATGTAGCTAAAGGTAACTGCGTTAGATTGCCAACAGTGAACATAATGTATTACTAGCATTTAATTTTGCAAAATAGGTAGCTTATGGTAGCTATACTAAGTTGTTAACAATGAGAATATTATATTGCTATCAATTAGTTGCAATAGTTGATAACAGTAAGTATATTTACGTACTAATTACAAATATGCAGCCATGCTAACAATGAGTACAGCACAATGCCAGATCTGCTGTCGTTGTCATAGCAACGTCCCAGACCTGCCACTCAGATCTACGCGCTGCAGACTGGAGGCAAAAGCACAAAGATCCAGAAATGCAGCTTTTGAGCAGAAGTTCCACTAAGTGGTGTTCAGAAAGTTAGCAGCTCTTCTTCTTCTTCTTCTTAAAAAAGAAAACAGAGCAGTGATTGTGAAAACCAGGACCGGCGGCTCTACAGAACCAACTAAAGCTCCGGCTTCATTTTCTGCTCCCCTGCACAGCAAAGCGGCGGGAAGCCGGGCGACGATGCACGGATCCAGAAACCCAAACTGTTCGCTTCCAGCAGCGATTACTGGACGCAGACGCCGCAGAACCAGAACCAGGAAGAAAACACAGAGTTCCTGCACATGCAAGGCGCCGCAGTTCGTCCAGTGAAGCTGCAGTTTGCAGGTGGAAACAGCTGCAGCAGCAGCGCGGCCTGTGAGCTGGACTCCAGATCACTCATCGTTCTCCTGCCGTTCGCTCTTCCCTCCTTCCTCCGCCGAAGGAAGGAAGGACAAAACGGGCTCCTGCCACACGCTGCACATTCAGCCGTCGTTAACGAGTTTTTAACGAGCAGCGACCGATCCAACAGGAAAAACCAACTTCAACTCAAACGATGACAGAAAAGCTTCAAATCTAAAACCGGATGATGCTGCAGCATCCATGTTTAAACATGGATGCTGCAGCATCATCATCCATGTTTAAATGCAGACCGAACCCAAACAGAGACACTGACCCAATAAAACCGAATCAAAACGATTCAATCATAACGCTCCCCGAGATCCAACTGGAGCAACAGCTGCACAGAAAATAACTGGAAAAATGGATCGACTGTAAAACTATTTTAATAACTAAGATATGAAAAAAAACAGAAATAGTCGTAAATGTCGATTTGAACCAATTTTTACTGCAAAACTAATTCAACAAGTGAAATAAACTTTTAAATGGCTATAAAAATGTAAACTAATGTCATAGCATTAGTTTAATTTTAAATTAAAGGTTAAAACTTAAATATAATTAACTGTAAAATTGTGAATACTTTTCAATACTCAGTGTAAAAATTTTAAATTTAACTAAAATATTTAAAATATAAAACTCTTCAAAAACTTTTAAAAGTTTTTACATTTAAATAAGTAAAAACAAATCTGTAGAAATATCTAAGCTTAAAAATTAAACAATAAAAACTATTAATACTTTTAATTATTAGCCACAAAAATGAAGAAATTAACTAAAAATCATGTAAAGAGAAACTTTGTCAGTAACTTTTACAACTTAAACCAAAAAACTGTAAACGTATGAAAGTATAAAAGTGTAAAAGTGCAGAAACTTTACAGAAACTGTAAAGATTTTACTTTAAAAGAAAAATTAGTGCTTAATGGCAAAAAGGAATAAATACACCCTAATAAATAAAACTAATGAAAATATGAAACATTTCTCAACAGACTGCAGGTCATAATTCAACAAAATCCTCATCACTTCCTCCATATGGAAGCCCAGCAGGGCCAGACTTTAATCCCACAAATAAAACAACATCAGCACTTTTTATTCACCAAAAAACAGCTTCACTTACTGAGGACGGCAAGCCGGGAGGGACCTTCCGCACTTTTTTTGTGTGGACGTCTGCAACAGGAAAAAAAGACAAAAGGTGAGTTTAAGAGGCGATTCCACTTCCTGTCAACAGGAGCAAGAGAGGAAAAACAGGCAGGAAATAGAGAGCAGCAGAAAAACAGTCAGAAAACACAGAGAGCAGCAGAAAAAGAGTCCAGCTTCTGGATTATTTAGTGTTCAGGGTTTCTCTCAAGGAGACGCTTCTATTAATTCAGAAGGTGAAGCTGTGATGGGAAAATTAGCTGTGTTTTCTACTGGAGTGTGGGAGTGTGTGTGGGAGGGGGGTGTGTGTGCCTGGGTGCGTGTGTGTGTGTGTGTGTGTGTGCGTGTCGTCTGAAGGCTGAAAGCCCCCAAGGTTTTCGTTGTGGTCCTGTTTTTAAAGCGATGGGACCAAACGCGGTCCGTCTCCGTCTCAGCCAGATGCTCGCTGCTCACCGATTGGCCGCAGGAATATTTTAACATCAATAACCAGAATGACACAATTAAACCAAAAATATGTTGTTTTATATGCAGAATTCAGTGAAAAATAATAAAAACTCAATTTAAGCTGCAGCTTAACGTGGAAACTGTGTTTGTGTTCCTTTATTTATTTATTATTAATTACATTTTATTAAATTAAAAATCAACGCCGACTACACTGGTAACAATAAATTGAATAAAACTAAGCAAAAAATGTAAGATAAATCCATTTAATGCGGATAAAATATAAAATAATTTTAAGTTCACAATAAATGATTTTCAAATGTTTTTCCAGATCATTTTAACAATATAAATACTGATTGTTCAAAACAGTTTTTATAATTATAAAACTAGATTTATTATAAATTAATCAGTCATAATAAATAGTTGTTTGTATTTATTTATGATTTTTTAAATAAATTGCTTAATTTCTAACAAAATTTAGAATAAAAAAAAAATACTCAATCAGAAACATCATGTCCCACATAGGGGCTGAGAACCTCATGTTGAAAACCTCAGTTATGTTTCAAAGAAAAATAACATTTTAATGTAGGAAAAGTTTTAACTGGAGTTTCGCTGAATTGCTCACCCATGGAGTCCATGGGCAGCGCTCTCCTGCGCGGGTTGGACCCGTAGTGCTGGTAGTACTGACCCGACGGCTTGGTGGGCGACGCCGCGCTGGGGCTGCCCATCGCCAGCTCGCCGCCCAGAACCGCCTGAAGGGGGCAGGAGAGGCGGCGGGGTGTTAAACCGACCAAAACCACAGCAGAACCAGAGAAACAGACTCATTAGCATCATTATGCTGATTATGTTAGCATATTTAGCACTAGCTAATTAAAAAAATGCTGCACTAGCTAAATAATTATAAATAATAAAAGGAAAAATCTGCTCAAAATGAAATAAATGTCAGAACTTTAAGTGGCTGATGAGTCAAACGTTTCACTGAACGTCTACATCATAAAACTAGAAATCTTTATTCAGACAGTTTGCCTGTTAACATACTTTATATTCAAATGACAATCTGCTAAAATTAGCAGATTTTTGGCACTCTTGGCATTCCATACCCCCACACAATTCTAAGTTTTCTCTAAAGGGAAAAGTTTGGATGTTTTTCCAAAAGTGGGAGCACATCCGAAGAACTTTAACCAAGTTTTTACAGATTAGTTTAGAATCTGCAGTTAATCACGTCTTTCCTCCTGAAAAAAACATCACAAAATGGAAATAAAAAATGTTTAAACTAATGTTTTCTTTTAGTTTAAATTACATTAAGATTTCCAAACATTTATAAATCCAGCTAAATTTTAAACAAACCACCACAAAGTTATGCTGTGTCCCTTTAATGCCTATTGATGCATATTTTACACATAGTAATAATTTCACTGCAAGCTCTTCACCACCATCTGGTGGTCAGAGTTATGACTAGCTCATTTGGACTTTTAATATCGTTAAAAGAATTTATGATTCTTGTGCAATTGTTAAATAAATCTCTAACCAATTTTGGCAGTAAAAAGTCACGTATTTAATTTATTTATATGAATACAAATAAACAGTAAAGAGTTAAAACAATGGAGCCCACAGTATGACACTACCACCACCTTGTGTAGCAGCTGCTACTTTTCTTTTTGAAAACATACATCTATTTTATGAAGTAAAGCATGTGGAACTGCCTTGATGCTGAAATGTGATAGATAGATAGATAGATAGATAGATAGATAGATAGATAGATAGATAGATAGATAGATAGATAGATAGATAGATAGATAGATAGATAGATAGATAGATAGATAGATAGATAGATAGATAGATAGATAGATAGATAGATAGATAGATAGATAGATAGATAGATAGATAGATAGATAGATAGATAGATCTTTCTCAGCTGAGTCTTCATAGTCAAAACAAAATATCTAATTTTCTAAATTAAATGACGAATGGGTTTGCTATACTTGCAGGACAGGATGTTTTTCTCTAAAAGTAGCTTTTAAAACCAAACGTTTACAACATTTACCAACATAAATGATACCATAAGCTTCCATGGCCAGGACTGTGAAATGTTAGTTTTGATTGTTTAATACCATAAACATAAAATGCTGCATGTTTCTCGAACGCCTGCAAACCTGCTAGCAAAGGCTGCATCTTCTCTGGTCCACTGGATTTAATTCCTGCTTCAAAAATGGATCTGATTGGACGCTAAGAAAGACTATTGCTGTGTTCGACTTGTGCTAAAAGAAGTTAGCCTACCAGTGAAGCTACAGTAGCCTAAACTAGCATCAGCAATAATTTATCAATTTGATCAATTCTTATTTTGTAAATAAAAAACACAAAATCTGACCAAATATTTTGATTCTAGTTTCTAAGACACTTAAAATAAGAAAAAAACAAACAACTTGTTAGTAACTTTTCAGGAAGAAATTTGAGCTTCTGTTCAGTAAATAATTTCTTTAAATTGATGTAAAAAATTAAAAAATGTGTTATTTCAAGTGAACCAACTAAAACACTTGATAAAATTTGCAGTGTATATTTTGTTTTCAATTAATTTTGATTAATTAATTAATTACAGACTGAAATAAACTGGATTAAATGTTTTAACTGAGTAAAAAGTTATTTAAGAGCTAACTGCTGGTTAAAGCTCCATTCTAGCTCCGTACTCCTGGTACAGTTACAGGTTTGTGTGTGAATCTGGACCGGAGCAGAAATAAACCGAAATAAAGCAAAATAAACTGAAATAAACTGAAATAAAGCAAAATAAACTGAAATAAACTGAAATAAACCTGAAATAAACCCAGAAAGGTTTCAGAACGTTTTTCAGGCCGATCCTACCTGGAACCAGCAGAACCATGACGTTCACCTCCCGACTCAAACCCACTCCGGCTCTGAGCCGCGGCTCCGTTTACGCCTCACAGCGCTCCCTCCCTCCCTCTCTCTCTCTCACACACACACACACACCCACACACACATTGTCCCACTAATTAAGTTCAGTGATTTCTGCAGCAACAAGTGGCATCTGGGCCGATTCAGGCAGAGAGGGTTTCTATTTTTATTCAAAGTGGTGCAGAAAGTTTGTTGGAGGTGAAAAAGAAGCCGCCTCTCCCTCCGCCTGTAAATAGGCTCCTCTGACATGTTTTTTTCCCAGCTCCTCGTTAAGTAATTAGCGTGTGGTGTGTTTTAGGCGGAGGAGTGTGTTTAGACTCGGGGCGCGGAGGAGGGAGGGTGTTTCTCTTTCTCTCCTCCTGATCTGAATTCTCATCAGCGAACCTGTTCCGTCTGAAAACAAAAAAGTTAGCGCAGACTTTTCTCATGCTAAGCAGGGCCTAAGCAGGCCAATTACAGGGCCGCCCTCGGCCCCGGAGCCCTAAAACAAAAGGACCCTTGTCTTAAATAAAGTCAGCCAGACACAAAGGCGCACAGCCAGGCAGTGTTCCCGCTGCTCGGTGGGGCCCGCCATCGGGTTCCCACTAAAACAAAAAGGGTCTCGGTGATTGTGCTCGCCTTTCTTTCTTTTCTCCTGCAGAAAAACCCCGAGCGTCAAGCCAGGTCTCCACGGCAACTAGACGGGTTGCAGAGGCAGGAGGACGCCCGTCTGCATCTCGTTACCTGGACCGGAACACTTCTCGCAAATTAAATCGCCGCAGTAGCAGTTTGAAAACGCGCCGTCCCGTATGGGTGAGCACGGTGGAGGCTGCATCATGATGTGGGGAAGCCGAGTCCAGAACAATTCAGGTTGAACATCAGTGACTCAGAGGCCATTATAGCTCTTTATAGGCTGCAAGACGGGAAGGAAACGCTGCAAAAACACAAAGTCTTACAGTGTCTTTTCTGTATCTTCTTGAAAAACTAAATTAACTCAGAAGTAGCTTATCAGCAACACAAAGCAGCTCGTTTGGGGCGCGGTGGTGGCGCAGGGGTTTAGTACAACCCACATACGGAGGAGGCCTTAGTCCTCGACGCGGCCGTCCCAGGTTCGATTCCCGGCCTGGCGACCTTTGCCGCATCTTTTTTCAAATGTACTAAAAATATTAGAAAATCCTAGGAATTTTTTTTGTCCTACCATCACAAACATAAACAAGTGGAGTTCTGCTAGAAGCTGCTGAAGCGTTCACTGAAACATTTCAGGACAGCAAGACGTTTCCCGCTGTTTGCAGGAGCAACTGTTACTATTAGCAACTGTTAGCTGTTAGCGACTGTTAGCTGTTAGCGAAGCTAGCGCTACACACTGTGGGCAGAATCAAACTTTCTCCATTTTTCACGTTTTTCCAAAGTTTTTCTGCATTAAATTCCTTTATTGACCAGAAAACCTCCACAGCATCTTCGTCTCGGCTGGTTTTCTCCGTGCAGCAGCAGCAGCCTCCGGGTCCGACTCCCTCAGGAGTGTGTGTGTCCGTGTGAGTGTGTGTGTGTGTGTCAGCTGGCGTACAGGTGCGCCGCTGCCTCGCCAGCACTTCCTGGTAATTAATGACTTCTTCCTGCCTCCTGCCTCCCTCCTTCTTCGCGTCTCTCATGCTGGAAATTGATGACACGTGAGCGCCGCGCGAGGGCGGAGGAGACGGTCGCCGCGGTAACGCTGCTTGTGTTGGACTCAGGCAGCCATCCATCATGGAGGACGGCTTCGTTCGTATCTGCATGCATTTATTTTTGTGCATCATGTGATCCGGCGGCATGTCGGATCACATGACGATTGGTTGTCTCTAGCGGGTGTCTCCACCGCGTGTCTCCACCGTGCGTCTCCACCTCGCTCTCTAGTGATCCGTCTTGGTTATTATGGTCTGGATGAGCAGCTGGGACCCAGTCGGCAACAGCAATGGGTTTCAGTGGCAACGGAACGACAGATGGGAAGCTCAACAAGCTGAGGCGGGTTTATTAAGATGTCCAGGTATTTGTTACTAGGAGATTGGATTTGATTGGTTCTGCCTGAGGCTGGTTGGCCAATCAGAGAGCTCGGACCCAACAGGGTCACTTCCTGTACTTCCTGTCGGTCCAGGAGCTCGGATACAACAGACCAACTAAAATCAATAATCAATAATGAACAGAGCAGCAACACGACTTTACCTTAGAATCAATAAACATTTAACCGTCCGTCCATCCATCCATCCATCCATCCATCCATCCATCCATCCATCCATCCATCCATCCATCCATCCATCCATCCATCCATCCATCCATCCATCCATCCATCCATCCATCATCCATCCATCCATCCATCCAACCAACAATGCAACAAATGTTTGAACTTTGACCTCTGATCTCAGATTAGATTGGAGGTCATCTAAGTTGGACTAAAGATTAAAAATGTCTTGTGGTGAATCGTGAAGTTGCCGGACGGTGGGACTCAGTGACTGGAGCTGGGAAGGAAACGGATCTGGGTTCAGATCAATCACGTCCAATAATATCTGAAATATCTGTTTCCCCATTAAACCGTCGTAGATTCATCCCATAAAGTAAACATCCAACCCAAAACCAAAGCAAAACGCTTCAGAGGAGGACCGACTGCAACAAGACGTCTCCCTCTGCCTTCCATCGGCTTCTCACGCTAACAGCCAATCACACACGGCGAGCAGTTCAAAGCATTTCTCCTTAATTAGCGCTCAACGCTTGGCTTGACAAATAAATAGTGATCATTTAAGAACACTTAGAGAGGAATCAGACAGCACATTACACCTCGCAGTATCTGGCAGCATCCTAAACGCAATTAAAAGGATGGAAAGCAGGAGGTGGGGGAATTCAAGATGAAGGGAGGAGGAAATATTAAGGACAGGACAAAACGAGACACGAAAAGAGGCGAAGAAAAACGAATATAAACAAACTGATGAAAATGAGATGGAAGAAGATAACTGAGCAGTTTGTTAGCAGGTCAGTGTTAGCTTCCAAACATGTTTTTAAAGTTTTAAGTGTATAGCATTAGCATCTGGTAATTTGTTTAACGGTTTAGTGTTAGCTTCAGCTATTTTTTAAAATGAATTTAGCCGTTTAGCTTTAGCTTCAGCTAAGTATTTTATGTTTTCAGTATATTAGTATTTTTTTATGTGTTTACCAGTTTGGTGTTAGCATCTGTTAGTTTTTTTAAAAGTGTTGTGGTTTGCATTAGCTTTTGTATTTTTTTATGATTTAACTGTTCAGTATTAGCTTCTCCTATATTTTTAATAAATTTTGTAGATTATCATTAGCTTAGCTAAGTAATTTCTGATTTCAGTACATTAGTTTTAGTTTCTGTTTTTATGTGTTTACCAGTTTGGTGTTAGATCCTATTATTTTTATGTGTTTGGTGGTTTAGCACTAGCAATTTAGGGGTGATATGCATTACACACTTTTCAGATTTTTATTCATAAAATTTTTATTTTTTCTTCCTGACTTTAATAAATATGTTAAAAATGAGGAAAAAGTTGAAAGGGTGTGAATACTTTTGAAGATAACCGGAGTCAGACGTCGTCGTTTAAAATAATTTTTAAAAAGTCCCTCAGCCTGTCACAGATAAGGATCCGGAGGAAGAGGAAAATATCCGCTGACTCTTCGTCGTCTGATGGGGGCTGGATGTGTGTGCGATCTGCCGGTGTGTGTGTCGGCTCTGCAGTGTGGATGTGACAGCTCAGCTCTGTTCGGTGTCTGTTACCAGCTGTTGGCGCGCGGTGTGTGTGTAACGTGTGACAGCGCAGCGTTTGATGTTCGACACATCAGAGAGAGGAGAGGGTTAAAGCGGCTGACAGAGGAGCTCCCCGCGTCGCCTCGTGATGCCTGACAGAAACTTCTGGAACAAACCCAGCCGCCTCGCACAAAGCAACCAGAGCCGCTGACCTTAAACCAGGTTTACCTCAACTCCACCAGAAACTGGCCTAAACAAAACCTGCCTGACAGCAGGAGGCCAAACAGAGATCTCAAATAGCAACTCATCGCATTCCGATCTAAAGAAATTAAACAATAAATATTGATTCGATTGGTAACATAAATCACAATATTTGCCACAGTTTCAATGGACTTTTTTTAATTTTCATGTTTCCATCAAGCAAATATATTTTCATAATTCCACTTTGCATTGGAAAAGCAGCCAGTGTCAGACCAAACAAACCCT
The DNA here is from genome assembly GCA_902982915.1 of Phalloptychus januarius. Lineage (NCBI taxonomy): Eukaryota > Metazoa > Chordata > Actinopteri > Cyprinodontiformes > Poeciliidae > Phalloptychus > Phalloptychus januarius. The sequence continues at coordinate 154,020 of CADWAE010000075.1, forward strand.
GTGAGCAGCCTGTTCCCCTCCTGGCCTGTGGGGGCGCTGCACCAACAACCATTGAAGGAAACGACACAGAAACCTTTGAGAGCAACGTCCTTCTTCACAAGATGGAAACTAAATGGAGGCGTCAGATTTTAGCGTTTGGAGGATTTCTCAATCCGTTTCGCCAACTAGCGCTAGGCTAACGCTAGAGTTTTGGTTGTATTTACCCAGAATGCCTTGCGCTATAGTTCAGTTCCTGCTTTTGGAGCGGTCTAAAGTCCGCTTGGTGTTCACATATGAATTCAAACCAGAGTTCACTTCAACCAAACCCAGACAGAGGTTTGGTCAGAGGTCAGAGGTCGATTAGCATTCACATCAACCGAACCAGACTTTCTAGGCAGAGGGTCTGGAGTTGGATTAAACCTCCATATGGGCTTGGTTGAAATGAGCTCTGGTTTAGCTTGAAAGCATATGTGAACGCCAAGCGGACCAGAGACCGCTCCAAAAGCAAGAAGTGGACTACAGAGCAGGGTATTCTGGGTAAATACAACCAAAACAAACGTGTTAGCCTAGCGCTAGCAAGAAAAATGGCTCGAAAAATTCCTCCAACCACTTAAATCAGACTTCTCCATCTTGTTTCCATCTGGTGAAGAAGGAAGTTGCTCTCAGCGTCTTCAGAGGTTTTTGTTTTGTTTCCTTCAGTGTTTCTTGGTGCAGCGCCCCCACAGGCCAGGAGGGGAACAGCTGGTTTAATCAGAGAACCACAGCAGCTGGAGATGCATTTTGTCCCAAATCAAACCGATTCCTCCAGACTATCAGGTAGGAAAACAGCGAGTGGATCAGGATCTGTTCTGTAGACCAAACCTTCCCAGACCGAGTCCATCTGTCCAGCAGATGAAGTGTGAACCAAATTCAGCTCTTCCAGTTCGGTTTCATCTTTAATAATTAATGACTGTTATGGGATCTGTAGATATAAAGGCTGTACTTCCTTTTCACCCTGACTGTATCTCTAACAGCTTAATAATTGCACATAACATGGAAACAGTAAACAATCCTCTGGGTGGTCCGGATAACACACACACACACACACACTGTCAGCTGTCACAGCTCAGGCGTCGACACACACGGGCCTGCACGCGCTCGCCTGCATTAAGGTGCGTTAGTGATTGATGGCAAAAACAAAATAAAGCCGAGTCGATCTGTGCGGTCGGCAGATGAGACTAAATGACGGCTGAGAGTCTCTGGAGAGCCCGAGCAGCTGGATCTGCGTGTTGAGCGTTCGGACCTGGAGAGCAGCTGGAGAGGAAAACGCTCCATTTATGAATCAAAACTTCGGTTTCTACTGACGCAAATAAACTCTTATTACTGTCTAATAACATTCATACACAACAGTAGTTATGCTGGTCTGCATACTGTATGGAAACAGCACTTATTACTTTATTAATGCAGAGATAAATATATGGAGCTAAACTGGGGCCATAAAGTTTGTTCCAAAAAAATGATTTAAATCTAAAACAGAAGTTCAAAATTTTATTTTGAGATCAAGTTTCAGGTTTTTCTTTGTTTTTGTTCTTTTAGTTTCAAAGAAAAAAACAACTAAACACAGCAGCTGTATGGAGCTAAATTGGTGCCATCAAGTTTATAAGCTAAAAAGAAAAACTTGATTGGAGTAGGGGCAATCTCTGCAAAACTGTTAATATTCCCAAATGTAAATGTAGAAATATATAAATTAAATAGGAAATGCATGTTTGTTTGTTCAAGTCATTATAATGCAGTTATGATCCTCCAACTGCTTACTGTCTGTCTTCTTTGTGGTTTCCGTCAGCAGTAACATCCAGTTGTTGATCATGTGACTCATGAAATGCCAAAAAATAATGTTTCCATCACAGCTTTGTGAAATAAACCGAAACCAATGCAGCCAAAAAACACCTTATCCAAAACCAGCAAGAGTTTATCCCAAAATTCACCTGCTTCCATTCAGCAAATGTATTTTAACAACTTATGTGGTCACACAGCTGCTGTAATGAATGTGTTTTGCACGTTTTTCTTCCCAACGTTTGCTGCTCGTCTTCCAGAAGTGAAACCAAATTATTCCCTTTTCCATGTTTTATTATGATTTTCATTCTTTGAAAACAGGAAACTACAAACAATAAGCTGAAATAACTTTTCAGGTTTTTACTCCCCCGAATTAGAAATTATTTCATAACTATAATAACTTAATTAAAAAATCTGATTTCTTGCTGTGAATCAACACTGCAGAGCAAACATGACAGAAAAATCAAAGTATGGAAACGTTTCGATGTGATAATACGAGTGGAAAACGGCGTGTTTGGAGCAGAACACCAGCTTTGTGGTGAAGTTCTGTTCGAGAGCCATTACTCCGTCGTCTCTCGACCCCACAGATTAGATCTGGGGTCAAAGGTCAGCATGTTTGAAGAGCCTGTGGAGTGTTTAAAGGGCCATTTCAGCTCATGGAGGACTGAGCGAGGAAGCTGCGGCTGCACCTGCGGAGGTCTGAGCAGGTGATGAAAACTGGGCCTGCTGCAGCTTATTGACGCTGTTTGCACCCCATAATTCAAGTCCATCTACATACATTTCCCTCATGCGCGTTGGCATAATGTCTGAGGCAGAGGCACATATTTATGCAAACGGCTGCTTTTATGTGCCTGGACGCTAAGTGCACATGTTGGCATCTCAAGACTTTAAAATGAAGCCTTCAGTGGTTTTTAATATTTCATTTCTTGTCGCATGCATCGGCCCAGTCAAAGTCACATGATTGTGCTCCTTCAGACAGCAGCCAGGGGCGGCGCGTGTGGGCGGGACCCAGAATGGGGCGTCCAAATACGATAACAGCAAACAAACAGATCAACTCCAGCAAAGACGTTTGAATGAACTCTGGACCATGAAGCAACAGAAACATCAAAACTTCCTCTATTAAACAAAATATTGTATTTTTAATCTGGTTTCTAGTTTGATACACTTGAAATAAAACTAAATGTTATCACTTTACAAATGTTCATCTATAAATCATTAATAACTGTTTATTAATGTTTGCAAGTGTTTAAAGTGCAGTGGCAGAACAAAGGGACGATTAATAACCGCCATCCAGGTTTGACTTAATGTTTCAATTAATAATCAGAAGCGACTCTAAACATGCAGATTTAAAGAAACTGTTTATTATCAGCTAAATTTAACTGGATTAAGCATAACATCCTGCAGATGAACTGGTGAATCCACAGAAACATGAGAGTGAAGTGAGGATGCAAGTGTATCAGGCATGTTTGGGCGTAAAGATCATAAAAGCTGCAGCCAATCAGAAATGAGGAAAGCAAACTGCTGATATAAACATGGATCAGTGAAAAGCTCTCCGCCCCGCTCTGCGTTTTATTTTATTCCTGCTCTCTCTCAATCTTTCACTAACAGCCAAGGATGTTGGACCTCAGCCCAGCATGTAAATTAATCCAACAATTTCCATCAGGAGCCATTCAGACTCTGGAGCAGGATAATTTGACAACAGCCCAGTCGGAAAACGGCCAGAGTGGCAGCGACGTTTGATTCATTTCATATTTCTGCTCTCTTTGGGTTGATGTCGTCTCAGACAAAGGCTGCAGCTGGATGGAGGAGGAGGCTGGAAAAGGCAGATCAGGACGAAACGTTACGACTGTCAGGGCGAAACGTTACGACTGTCAGGACGAAACGTTACGACTGTCAGGACGAAACGTTACGGCTGTCAGGACGGGAACGTTACGACTGTCAGGACGGGAACGTTACGACTGTCAGGGCGAAACGTTACGACTGTCAGGACGGGAACGTTACGCTTCCTGTTGGGGCCGGACCATCGATCCATAACATCCATAGATAAGACACCCGATCCAATATTCACTGAACTCCAATCCAGAACCGCACGGCATTCTGGGAAATGTAGCTTTCTAAGCTAAGGTGGAATCAACTGACTCATTCGTTCTTTGGTTGCCTAGCAACAACCTGCTGGGTAACAGGAGGCCCAGAAATCAGTTAAAACCTCGGCCTGGATTCAGCTGGAGTGAAGTCTGGTTCAGTCCAAATGCATGTAATACCAAGCAAACTGGAGACCACATCAAAATCAGGACTACCGCGCAGGGCATTCTGGGTAAATACACCCATAACAAGCACGTTAGCTTAGCGCTAGCAGGAGAAATGGCTGGGAAAATCCTCCAGCCGCTAAAATCTGATGTATCTCCATCTGGTGAAGAAGGAAGTTGATCTCAATGTCTTCAGAGGTTTTAGTGTCGTTTCATTCAGTGGTTCTTGGTGCAGCGCCCCCACAGGCCAGGAGGGGAACAGGCTGGTTTGAAACCAGAGTGAAAATGGAATAAATGTTGTAATTTATAGTCGGATTAAAGCTTTAAAACGATAACTCACTGTTGACCTGGACAGTTTCATGAGGCGACAGCCTGACAGCAAAGTTTCTGGACATACAGGTGACTTGAAGACAAGTTACTTCACAAATCTGGAATTTCTTTGCCCAAACATTTTCAACAGCTGTCTGAATTGTTCAGGTTCACAGTTCACCAAACCTGCAGGGATCTTTCCTGATGATTCCTGGGATTTATTTTGTACGTTTTGGGCCTGGACTGTTTTACTGACGAGACGGATGCTTTCAGGAAATGACTGAATGATTTGGGTTTTGGTAACATGAAGTACCAAAACTAAAGTTTGGTCATTTTAATTTTTTTAAATTTAATTGTCTGAACTACAGAAACTACAGAAAACTACAAACTCAAATTACTGGCACAAACTTTGGATACATTTCTAGATGAGTTTCCAATAAAATACAAGCAACTCTCCTGAATTTAAAGGGAATTTCTTCTTATTTTATAGATCATTTTAAAGAAAACTTTATCTCACCAAACAATCTCTGTACAACTTATCCACTGAAAACCAACAGAAGTGTTTTACTGAGCAGATCTAATTCTCCACAATTATCCTCCAGCTTTCATCTCATCTGAAACTCAAACCTTTTTGATCTGCAGAAGATCTGATGAATTCATTTCACTTATTCATGAATAATCTGCAACACCTTGCAGCATAGCATTTTCGCCATGTGTGGATCATGGCACTTTGATAAGGCTTAATTATTATATGTTGGGGACAAAAATAAACAGAAATCCTAAACATCAGACCACACATTTCCAACAGCTTGGAATAAATCTGATGCTTTTTCTAAATTGGCGGTCATCAAAGTGGAGCAAACACTTGAAGACTCTTTCTGTTTAATATTCCAGCAGCAGAATCAAAACGCAGCATCTGTACGTCTTAATTATCAGCAGCACTTTAGCATGAATGCATATGCTGCACGAGAAATGAGCAGGAAAACGAGAGCAGATTCAAAACAAAGCTTCCACAAAGTCCTAATAACACCTGCTGCTGTGATCTGCAAAATATCAGCCTTGCATTTAAAATTAATTACAGTTAGTTTGTAAAGTTGGAAATAAGAGGCCAAGTTATGCTGTGAGAAATATAAAAATATTCCTCACAGATGTTGTTTATGAGGATGATGGACACATCAATCAAAGCTCTTCTGTATTTTAAATTTGAATAATTGCACATAAATACATACAGAGACGATGCAGCTAGAGCAAAACTTTTCTAGAAAAAACAGAAAAATTATAAATATATATTCATTTTGTCCATCTCAGACAATCGATTCTAATATCTGAACAAACTGAATGAAATGATTTAAAATCACCTGGTTTTAACTGGATGTATTGGGATGAAATGTTGATAATTTAATACATTTGTTCTCTTTGGAGGAGTAAAAAACTGATTCCATATTTAATTTAACTTTGGGATCAATACAGTATTTTTGAAATAGAATTAATTTTAATAGAATGCACCAAAGCACAGAGTAAATACAGGAGCAGAATCCCGTTATAACAACGTTGTTACAACGTTATAACAATGTTATTACACCGTTATAACAACTCATTAAAACGAGAACATTTGTCAAAACGAAGTTTAAAACTGGTTAAAACAGGAAATGTTATAATGAGATAAACTTGTTAAAATGAAAAAATAAAACTGGATGAAATTTATAAATATGATTTATTTATTTGGAATCAAAATAACGAGAATTTGATTCTGTCTTTTGAAAGTTTAGCAAATATTTTTACTAATAGGAACAAATTTATTTCTGTCAAACTAAACATAACAAAATGTTATTGAAACAGTTTTTAATTTTCATTTATTGGGAGAAACTAATTGGAGTTTAAAACAAATGGTCTAAAACTGAGGAGCTTTTCTTCTGAATTAGATCCTGGTTGGACTGAACTGCTCAGCGCTGCTTCACTCTGATGTCAATCTAACTGCAGTAAATGTTGATTTTTCAGCATTTTACCTTCGTTTCTAACTGGTTCTGATGAAGAAATGCTCTTTGTTGGAAGTGTGACTTTGTGGTGGTTTGCTGTCTTTCAGGACATGAAGGTGATGAAACCCTCATCATTCCCAGGTTGCCCTTCAGCTTTTGCTCCAATTGAGACGTTTCCCCCACAGCGAGGCAGCAGCAGCGGCCGCCTTCTCGCCCACTGAGCGCCGATAAAAGACACAGTTAAAGTCTCACTGACCTGATGGCAGTGTGGGTTGGACTCCCTGCCGTACGGGTAAGAACTCCTCTCCGATTTACCTACATGAGAAGAGACAACACAGTCATTCACTTCACTCTGTTTCATTTCTCTCTGCTGTGGAAAGAGGAGAAACTAATGTTAACAATCAGATATTTACCAATTTATTCTTCATAAACCAAACAGACAACGTGGACGCTCATCGGGGTTAGCACAAAACTTGTGTGAAAATTCTTCAATCGGCCTCTAAAAACGCTTAATGCCACTTATTTTACACCTAAATGCCTCAATATAACAAAGTTTGCTTTAATACGCCCAGTGGAAGCCATCTTGGTGGCTCAGCCAATCAGCACCAAGGAAAACGAACGGCGCTCCTGGATTGGCTGGTTTGCAATCACAGCTAGTAGCGCGTCAGCTAGCATTGAGCCGAGTTACTTCTGCTTCATGAAGTGGATCTTCTTTTAAATATTTTAGATCTATGAAGCTTACAGGAACATAGACACTATTTCTCCTAAATTAACTCTTAATTATCTTTCTGAAACTTAAATATTGCCAACAGGAACTTAAGAAGTTTTCTCCTCAAACTTGTGGGTTACTTTCTGAAACTTGAAGGGTGCTTTCCTGAATCATAGGTCACATTTCAAACACTCATCTTACATAATGTATTTGAATTTACAGAAACTAAAGTTACTTTCCTTGAACTTACTAGTTTTAGAGAACTTTCAGCTTCCAGGACTTTCTGGAAATATGTTAAAACTGGCTGCATTACATGGTGATTACCTGGTAAACACAGCTTGTTTAACTAACTGTTATTTTCTCAAACCAGGTTAACTTACAGATTAGCTTCCAGGAAACTAAACGTTGTCAAAATGCCGACTGTTCAACGATGAAGTAAAATATCTATAAAATGTTTAGTTTGTGACTTTAAGTTTTAGTTTCACCAGTTATTTTACAACTTCTGTGACTTTACATCAAACCAGTGGTACTTTCTGTCGTGATTTGAGTTTTTCTGTGTATTTAGTTTAGGTTTTCGGTGTCTGAGTCTCTGTGTTGTCCTGTTTGCTCCCCGTGATTAATCCCAGCTGTGTCCTGTTCCCTGATTGCCCTCCCTGTGTATTTAAGTCCACCTGTTGTCTTTGTCTGGTGTCGGATCCTTGTTGTCGCTGTTGTTTGTCGTCGTTGATGTTGTCGTCATTGTGTTACCCCGTCATCATCATCGTGTTACCCTGTCATCTCGTCGTGTTCCCTGGTCTCATCGTGTTTTTCTTAATTAAATCCATCTTTTTCACTGCTCGTCCTGGTCCCGCCTGCAATTTCTCACCGCACCAAAACCCACCTCTTGACACTTTCTGAAACATTCATTTCAACATTTCACAAAACTAGGTTCTGTTCACCAAACCTGAAGATTTGTTTTCAGAAAATAAAGAGATGCTTTCCTTCCTGGAACTTGAAATACTGACATATTGCAAGAATTTCAAGCTTTGTTCTCTGAGCCTTTGTGAAACTGACATTATGTAAACTTTCTCTTACCTAAACTAGCTAATAATGAAGCAGCGTGTGTTTATGGGTTTGTTTTCCCAGAGAACAGGATTCAGTAATAATCTCTCAGAAGTTATTGCAGCCAAAGCCAGTTCTGATCAGAGCGTTCATGTTTCCTGTTCCCTGATCTCACAGCAAAATTAAAAACACTCATCTGCTCTGCTGGAAAGATCCACACAGAAAGCAAAGACAAGAACCTTCTGGGTTTGCACCAAACCTTGACGCCATCTTGGACCCTCTGGATTCCTATAAACTGAGCCTGTAAAACATCTTCAACTTATAATACCATTGTTTTTCCTCTGAGCCTCACTGGACCAACGTTGGTCTGCAGAGACTCATTAGCGCGGCGCTAAGCAACCGTCACAAACCAAATCCAGAAAATAGCCAACGAAGGATTTGCACGACTGAGACGCGGTTATGTTTCCTTCCCTGAAGCTTTTCCACCTGAGTTTCACCTCAGACCTCAGCTGATAAGCAGAGTAACAATAAATCTGGGCCGGATGTGGTAAAATGTAAAAACATTAGAATATGAATAGATAGTCGCCTCTGGCCTCGATATGCACTTCTTAAAGTTACATAATGTTGAACATCATTTATTGGTCATTTGGATGAAACTATGGAAGAAGAAAAACATTTTTCATTTATTTCCTCTAATCTTGTCCCGTTGAAAACTGATTTCATTTGACTGATAAAATGGTTATTTTCCAGGTTCTGTCCCTCTGGGCCACATAAAGCTTTAAGGCGGGCCGCGTCTGGCCCGCGGGCCTTCAGTTTGGTTCAGCTTCACACGTTGTGTTCTGGACGGTTTGAGGAGGCGAACGGCCCAGAAAGGAAGCGCAGAGATTCCTCCCACGAGACAAACGGAGGAATTTAAATCTGATCCACGACGGTTCAGATTTATATCCCGACCAGAACCACGACCCAACGGGACCGCAGAGGGACTGAAGTCCTCTGCGGCTCCATTTAGATCCTGAAATCAGGTTGAGTTTCTGTTTCACAGAACAGAAACTCTTACCAAGTGTCTCTGGTTTGGTTTCGAGTGCAAATATATTAGCAGATTGGAAATAAGTCAAAACTAAGTGAGGAGAAACAGGAGCTTGTTTTAATTCATTATTGATTTTTAGATCATTTCATTTATAATAAAACATTTTTCCCATAAGTGAAATAATCTCCCAGTGGAAGATTTGGTGTTTCCATTCCAGTTGGGGGCCGAACAAAGTCCCTCCGAGGGCAACACAGGCCCCCGCGCCGCACTTTGGACACACTGATTTCTCTGTTTTGTTTAGTTTTTCCTCAGTTTGACTCAGTCAGCTCTTTCTCACATGAAGACATAATTCCTTTGATAACCTCTGCAGAGCGATCAGCTGCGTTTCATCTCTGGTGATGAAACCAGACGTCCGCAGCCGTCAGAAGCAGCCAGAGCCTGATGAGCGAGCGACAAGAGCAACTTTTATTCCTGAGCCGAACCGCTGTGAGAAAGGTGTCTGATGAATTGAGAAAACGCAGCGGCTGCCGCCGTGTGGAGACAACAAAGCTGATTTCCCCTGCGCTCCTGAACAGGCTTCCCTCCTCTCTGAGCCGCTGCCATTACTATTTTTACCACCAGACCTTCTTTTCTGGATAAAAACAACCTTAAATCTGCAGCCAGTCTAAATATCAAACGGCAGTTAGTGTGTAATTACGCTGTGCTGTCGGTGCGGATGAAATGGATGAAGCGTGTTGCAGGGCTGGAATCAGGCGTGTATAGACCAGCGCTGAATGCTCGCCAACATGGTAGTCGATGCAGAAGAGGTTGATAATTACAGGCGTATAGAATAGGAATGTGGTCGACCGTGTGTGTGTGTGTGTGTGTGTGTGTGTCCAATACACAGGCCTCGGATTCAGCTACAACCGATGCCAGCTGGACCGGTTTGGCACGTTCACAAAGACACCCCCACACACACAAAGTACAGGAAATTACTGCCACAGATGTGCACTTTCCCTCTCACACACATGTAAATATGTAGAATACACTACATATTTATACCGAACTGCAGCTCCTCCATTCACACACACACACACACCCACACACACGCCATGCAGCGACGCTGCAGCACGTTTACCAGAGCCAAGAGTCGCCGTCCAAAGAAATGAACCAAAGCAGCAAAAATATTACAAATATTATTATTTAACAGAAATAGATCAAGTTAGATTGGTGCATATCTGTGTATATTAATATACAGATATATATCTCTACATATATCTTCATATATATAAATATACATAAAAATAAAAGTGTAAAAATGTATATTTAGTTTAAATAAAAGATGTTAGATATATATATATATATAATGAACCATATTTGTTTAAAATAAAAAAAAAATTTTAAAAAAAATAATATAATTGAACCAAAGCCATTGAAAGTGTAAAGATATCCATATTTCATTGTAATAAATCCTGTTATATTGAATAAAAACAATATTTCTGGTACTGGAAATAAATATTTATATATAAATTTGATATTTCTGGAAAATGTATATTATCAAACCTTGAAAGAGAGATTTCATTGTAAATATTGCAGTTTTTAAATAACCACAACAAAGAATAACAGAGTAACTCAGCATGTGACTGTAGAGACTCGACCCGTCTGAACCGGACTCAGGACTCGGTCCAGCTGGACGTTCTGGCAGCAGCTTCATCCCGTCTGGCACAGCAGCCTGAAATAAAACCGCCGAGCAGCAAACTGAGCTGAGCTGCGTTCATGTGCAAATACCTGGAGTTCACATGTGCAGGCGGTGAAAACACCCAGGGGAAACCGCGTCCATAAACGCATCGTCTGGAGCAGAACCGACCCGTTTGGGATATGTTCCTGTTTGTTCATTTCATTTGAGGAGGTTTTTTATTCCCTTTGTGGCCCTGCAAGCAGAAACAGGAGCTGCGTCTTTAACACAAAGTCTCAGGAAGACGAGAGCCGAACGCAGCGAAGCCGTCGGCTCTCAGCCAGACGAACCAGGTTACATTTTCATTCTACTAATGTTTACCTGGAAACAGCATCAAATCCTCAGTTCAATCCACTAAATCTACAAAAGGAGCTTTTGAATTTGAGCAAATATTTTTAATTGAAGATGTTTTAAATAAATCCGGCCGCGGCTCCGGTTCCTCCGTCCATCCCGGCTCCCAGCGCACAGACAGAAATGCTCGGCATTTTAATTTGGCCGTTGAAGATCGGAGGGGCAGGAACGGAGCGGCTGGACGGGAAGATGCTCCCCACAAATATACGTGTTTCAACCTTCAGGGGAAATTATTTCCTCCAAAATGAATGACTGCATGGAGAGAAATCAGCCAGAAAATCTATAGAGCAAAGCTTAACTGAATGGCTTTAAAGTGGAATATTAGTTTCCAGAGAGCCATTGAAAAATAACTGGATAACCTTAATTATTACTCTGTAAATTAGTTTCCATTTCTCAAATATTTCTGTCTGCAGAAAAGCAGATTTAAATGAAAATGTTCTGATTGATTCCCTCTCTGTGCGCCGCTGCAGCCGCGCTGACATCAACCAGCCTCTGATTCCAGCTACAGACATTATTGCAGGGTCAAAGGTTACCACAGCAACTTCCTCCCAGTTTTCACAGACTGAAGAATTTCAAATTAAAGCTCACAGAAAACACAGTAGTCTTCCCCCGCCCCTCCCCCACCTGTTGCTGGCTGACACTGAGCCGCCATGTCTTCTCCTTTAATTGGATGGTTCAGATTTTTCTTATGTTTGCTTCTCTATTAACAGAATAATAACATGAAACCTTTTGAAATTCTCCACTATAAACTGCAGTTTATTTAATGTAATGTGTTTTTTCTCATATTAAATTTTTTAAAATTTTTCCATGTTATTTCAGCAGCAGTTTGATGATGCTGTGCATCTTTGTTCAAACTGAAGTGATTCATTCCAGGATTGTTCAGACTGAGACCAACGAAGTGGTTTTGTTCCTCTGGACTTTCCTTCAGTCCGGTTTCACATTGTGCTTCATGTAAATGAACTGAACCTGAAAACCACGAGAGAAAACAACCTGAGGTGTTTTCTAAATTAAAGAAACATGTTTTAAAATGCATGTTATAATTTTGGATCAACTTGTTTCCAGACAGAAAAGCTGCAGCCGTGGAAACGGGGATCAGGTTTGATCTCTACCTGCAGCAGCAAGAATCTATTCTGAGGGCAGAAACAGATTCAACACAAATCCATCGTCCTGGTCTAGATTAAACTTTACTGAGGAAGCAGAAATCATGACGGTCTCTGCCTGACAAATCACCACCAACTGACCAGGAATTCACTCAAACAGCGCCGGCAGCACAGCAGGTCCTCCTGGTCCTGAAGGACGGGTCCAATCTGCTGAGGTTTCGCTCGTCCCAGACTTACTGTCACGTCCTTTAGAAGAACCAAAGAGTGACTGTTGTTATTTAAAATGATTTTAATCTTGTTAAACTCTAAGCATTAAACGAATTAAAACATTGCAGTCCAATGATTTCCGTTAATAGAAATGTTTGACCTGAGTCACTTTGGGAATTTCAGGGAAAGCCTCAAAATCCCAAACGGAAAACATTAGGCTCCAAAAAGCCAAACTTTAGATCGGCGTTTCCCCTGCTAACCCGAGCGACACTGAGCCCGAAGAGGCTCTGGTGACTAAGAGACGGAGCGGCCCAGTCGGCCGGCGCCGACCCGCAGGAGGGGCTGGTAGCCACTGGGCTACATAAAACCCATAGAGAAGTCGGCGAGCCAGGAGGACCAAATCCCTGCTAATCCACAGCGCAGAGACAGAGGAAACACAAATCAGCTCCATTACAAGCTGAGCAAACAGGAAGCTCAGCTGGGCTATTAGATACCATGACACCACTTCCTAACCGACCAGATTAACTGGACCGGGTCACGGCTGGACGCGCTTCCAGATTCCAGCAGCAGAACCAAAGACTGGTTCCTGCTCCATGCAGCAGGAAACCTCTCTGACCCAACCGAAACTAACTAACTAACTGAAACTAACTAACTAACTATCTAAGACTAACTAACTAACTATCTAACTAACTAAAACTAAATCACTAACTGAAACTAACTAAAACTAAACTAACTGAAATACAAAACAAAAAAACTAACTAACTAACCCAAAAATAAATCATTGAAAAGACTAATCTAACTGAAACTAACAATGTGAAAAAGCTGCTAGCTAACAAGGACTAGCATCGGTTTTAGCAATCAAACTAAAAGGCGCTAAATCTGAAATGAAAGCAACAGAAAAAGAGACGCAGCGCTTCGTCAACACGATGATGACTAGACAACAAGGCAGGAAACAGTTTTAACTTCAATTGTGAGGGAGAGGGAAGAAGCTCAGCTATGCTAGCTTGACTTAAAGATGTAAAATTTACCACATTTTACTGAAAGAAGCTCAAACCAAATATGTTCCAAATAGTAAATTATCTCTGAAACTTAAACTACAAAATGTGCAACAAAAAGTGGAACAAGCAAAAGGTGCAAATAGAGAATCACAGACTTTAAAACTTCCACATTGTCCAAATAAAGTTGCATAAAGAACCTGAGGTTTTCCTTCTGCTGCCTTTAGCTCGGTGGTATTAGCAGGAGCTTCTGGTTGGTTTATTGTTTATGCCGTTATTGACAAGACGTATTGGCTTATTTATGCAACATGAACAAAACGCATCAAAACCTATCAAGCCGGTTTCATTTATATTCTGTAATATCTGATATTACAGGGTTTAACTGCAGCACAGACTGGCGGCGGTTAGCTCACAGCAGCTTCTGATGCCGGAAATGATGCCAAGTTAAAATCAGTGAAATTATTCTGCATTTCCTTTCATAATTAGCTGGTTCATTGGCAGGTGCAGAGGTGACAAAAGGTCCATAGAACCCAGCAGGTCCATAGAACCCAGCAGGTCCATAGAGCCCAGCAGGTCCATAGAGCCCAGCAGGTCCGATGGAACCCAGCAGGTCTGTTGAAGTCCAGCAGGTCTGTTGAAGTCCACCAGGTCCGTAGAGCCCAGCAGGACCGTAGCCAGCAGGCTCTGCTCACTCCTCAGGCAGAGTTGGAAAAATGGGTTTTGGAGTTGGCAGTGGTCCGCTGGGAAGAGTGACGCCGTATCTTTCACTCTTCTCCATTAAATATGTTTATTTCATTTCATGGGCCTTACATCTGGACCTGGGAAACCTTACGGCGTTCTGGTCTAGCTCCTTCAATGGTGAGTTTGTTCAATCACTGGAGCTATAAATCCTAGGAAACTCCTCTTCAAGTTTCCTATGGGTTCAAACACGTTTGTTCCAGGATCAGCAGCGTTGTGTCCATTTACAAACAGAAAGCCAAAGTTTCTCTCTTTTCAGTAATTTCTGAAATGATACGTTACGTTTGTTCTGTTTCCACAAACAGATAGTAAAGTTACTCTACTGTCCTTCATCCTTTTAAAATTCAATTTAATTAGAAATTTTGTGTAAAACGTTAAAAATTACGGGAAGTTTCATATTTATTGCATTTTGTGACTGTAGGAGGCGCTGTTTCTTCAGAACAGGGTTGTTTAACATGAAAGCGTCCAGATAACAAACCAAACATGTTTGTTGTTTGCACCATTTTCTGCATGTCTGATCAATGTTAGTGTGATGAGGATAAAAGATGCTGCTTGGTTCAAACAAACTTTCCATATTTGGTCAAACCGTAAACTGACCAACGCCGTTGGAACGTTGGCGGCTGTCAGAAAACAGCAGCATGAAAAATAACCTTTTCATTTCTACTCATCCAGCTTTGGCCTTAAAAACATTTCCTGTTGTATTTAAAATGGAAACTGTAAGGACTTTTTTCATTGCTGGTTTTCTAAAGAGGAAACTCAAAACATCCAGGCTGACCTGAATCTTTACAGGTAAAAGTTTGAAACAAGTTTCCACCTTTCAGTCACATAAACACAAACGTCCATCTTTGTTTCTCGATGTTTCCAGGATAATTGAGCCTTGATGAAGAAGCTGCTTTTCTTGTGTTACATGCAGAATCTCCTAACTTTGACCAGCTGTATTGTTCCAGACGTTCCTGGATTCACTTAAATTGTTTGCTTTAATTTGAGTTGTGCCTGGATTTGAATGGTTTTGTGTTTTCCAGCCAGACCTGCCATATTCTGCTCTGCGGTGATTGACTGCGTCCGTCACGTTGCCAGCGATGGCTTTCTGGATTGGTTTCAGATTCGTCAGATGCCAAAGGAAGAAAACAACAAGATTGTTGTTCAAGTAGTAAAAGCCTGAGCTCCATTTTCCCCTGAGTTTAGATGAATCATTCAGTCTTTTCTCTGAGACGAAGAAATGATATTCTTTGACACCCATGTAATGAGACCATTTTAATAAAATATATGACTAATAGTGTGATGGGATGGCAGGGCTGAGCGGAGAACAGGAGAAGGGTTAAACTGGTGGTGCAGCGGGTTGGGGGAGGGTCCCACCGAGACACATGAATCATTCTGAGCGATTCAAGCGTTTCCATGACACCGCCGGGCACCGGTCCAGAAGTTTCCACAAAGTCTGAGAGGTAGGCACACACACACACACCAACCAACACACACGCACACACACACACACACACACACACACACACACACACACACACCAACAGCATCAACCCATTTCAACACGGCGGCGACGTCGTTCCGAGTTTTTACGGGAGATCAGCGTTAATTTAACAGAAGATAGTCGATGAGTAACCGTCGTCCTGGCGACGAACGCGCCGCCATGCCCCCCGCGCCGTGGCCCCCCCGCCCCCCTCAGTCCCAGCAGGCAGCGATTCCTTGGCACCGGAACGACTGAATACATCAAACAGCAGATGAACGTATACGAGCGGCGAGAAGAAGCTGAGCGACGCGGCTCCAGCTCACATCTGTCGCTCCGATGCTCAGCTTCTCAGTCTGCAGGAAATTCAGACATGAAGATTCAGGTCTGATTTAATGAACCCGGGTTTGTTCAGATGGATGAATGAATGAATGAATTCTGCTGTTGTCTGAATTTATCTCCTTTACCTTCAGCAAAGCGTCTCGTTCAACCAGATGATTTAAAATAATCAAACTTTACTGTGAATGTTTGATGACCCAGTGTGGGTTTTATTAGAAATGATGTAGATTCTGCTCTGTTGTCTTAAACCTGAAACCCAGAAACGGGTTTAAACCACTTCTACTGTTTATTTCTCTCTTTCCTTCGACTTTCAGAGGAGCTGGAGGAACTGCAGCTCCTCCAGTTCCACATTTACATTTTACAGTAGATTAAATGTTTCAGTCTATTTTTAATGTTTGTTCAAAGAAACAACTAAATAAACCCAATAAAACAGCATGAGGCCTAAACCAGGATATTTTCTCTTCTTAATCCTAATTTATTTGTTTGTTAAATTTGTTGTTTTGTTTGACCTGTTTATTATTTTACCTGCATTATTCTGGCTGCTCTTTGTTTGTTAAAGAAACTGTTTCATTTGTTTGCTTTGTCCTTTAAACCTCCGTCGTTAATGAAGTCGATTCTGCTTCACGTTCCTGAAGCTTTTCATTTCCATCCTGATAAAAACCTGAAAGCTGAACTGCTTCACATCCAGTTATGATCTGATGCTTGTTCAGTGCTGCTTCATGAAGCTGCTGCATCCTGATGCTGCTGCATCCTGATGCTGCTGCATCCTGATGCTGCTGCATCCTGATGCTGCTGCATCCTGATGCTGCTGCATCCTGATGCTGCTGCATCCTGATGCTGCTGCATCCTGATGCTGCTGCATCCTGAAGCCACTCCGCTGGAGGATCACTAATAAATCCACTCAATTTCACTATCTTAACAATAAAATGATCACAGACCACCATGCACAGCATATTTAATATATAAATAAATGTTATTTATATTTTGCTAAATTTAATTTAATTGTGGCTTAAAATGTGTTTTTTCTTTGATCTCTGTGTTTAATATTTAGCAGAGTAGAAAACATCTTTTGGGTTAAAAAGTTTCACCAACTCGTTTTAATCCTGAACTTTGGTCCAAGATTTAAACGCAGTGACTTAATTTCAACCATCAGATCAACCAAACAAAAATATCTAAACTAGAAATGATGTGTCTCAAAACGTGGCTGATCTGAGGTCAGAGGTACAGAGATGCAGCAGGAACACTGACTGCTGCGTCTGAGACTTTAAAATATAAAATAAACAAGCAGCATTAATTTCATCTCTGTCACCAACGATGGAGTTAAAGGAAAACAAACTGAGGAGGTGAAGAAACGTTTTCAGAACCAGAGTTCTTTGTTTGGTGGGACAGAAAGAGCATTAAGCTCCTGGCACCAGAACTCCTGGTTGATGTGAACCTCCCCCCCCAAATAACCTTCATTATCTGAAGCTGCCCCCCTCCACCAGCCTCCACCTCCTCCACCTCCTGGCATCAGCCTCAAAAAACAACAGCCAGGCGACAAACGGGCCTCGGAGCCGTCGGGGCCTCGGAGCCGGCGGTGCAGCAGGGCCTCTGCACAGCGACGCTGCGTTCAGACCGTCACAAATATCAGGTTTATGTAAATCAACAGGAAAAGTCAGTGAGAAACCGAGGTGAGTTCATGTATCTGTTTGAGACGTTCCTCCTTCATGAAGCTTCTGTTCAGCGGAAGCCGGCGACTGGCGGCGAAGCGAGCGGCACGGAGCGTCTCTGTGCCGCTCAGGCTGAATGCGGCAGCCACTGCAGATTTTTGTTGGCGTGGTGACAGCGCTGCGCCGGTGCCAAGCCCCGACGGCGGAAACGACTAAAAGACGCATAAGGCTGGCATTAGAGCCGAACCGCCTCCTCCCAGCACAGCCCTCCTTCTTCTTCTTTCTTCTCTGTGGCGCCGCGTTTACTCTGGTCCAGGTCAGACTCTGTCTGTACGTCCATCTGATCCCAGCAGCAGGAAACAGGCCGCAAATAAAACAAGCCACTTGTTTTCGCCTCGTTTCCGTCAGAACGGGAACAAAACGTAGAAAAATGTTTTTAAAACATTTCCAGTTTCATGTCACAGAAAATTCATGTTTTCAGTTTGAGGTCTGATATGAGGAGCAGCAAACAGCAAGGCAACAAAAATGATTTAAAAATAAAACGAGGAATTAATGTAGTTTCTACCTGAGCTGGTGGAAAATTCCTGTTTTCAGTTTTTAATCTGATCTGAAGATCAGAAAACTGAAAACATGACAGAGAAATGATTAAAAAAAGTTTTAAACGTTGACTTGATGTAAGGAAGTCGAACTGCTGGAAAACATTTTAAAAATGTTTTTATAAATGTTGAGATAATTTAATTAGATTTTCATATCCATCCCTGTGTGAGGAGTGAAATGTTTCTAACACGTGGCGTCATGCAGTTTGTCGTCGCCTCTCATTTCTGCCTCCCTGGGTTTGTATTTTTGCCACCATATCTGCCGTCTTTGTCTGGGGGATTTCGGGCAGCACTTCCTCAAATACCTTGGACAAAAAAAGCATCTGCAGTTCCATCCATGAGGCACGGAGCCCAAGTTCCTCCTAAAACCTAAAACAAATCAAGAAAACACCCTAATTATGCTCCAAAGACAATAAAACAAAGCAAAACGCAGGAAAAATCCCTGTAAGCATTCAGGATTACCTACGAGTCAAAGCCTGGTTCTGTTTGGAGTCCATTATTGATGAACAATGTTTGGCTGCGCGGTGACAAAGCGCGCTCCAGTTGTAGCTGTAAACTGTGTTATTGTTCGGCAGACAGCTGACGGCTGCTAATGTCGAACTGAGAGGATTTAACACGTTTCCTCTCGTTCGGGTTCATAAAGAACCAGGACGCTTCCGCAGGAAAGGTGTGAAATTCAGAATTAGCAGCACAATATGGACGTATTAAAGTGCAGCACAAAGAGCAGAGAGAGCCCGACTCTACGGAGGAATAAAGATGCCGAGTTTACGGCGGCAGCATCAGGACGGCTGAGAAACAACTGCAGCTGCTGGGACCAAATATCAGGTGATTTATGGTGTTTATGGAGAGAAAAGGCTCTTTCTTTATCAATATTGGACTCTTTATGCTGTATTGATTGTTTCTATAATCACTTTGAAACATCAGGATCTTCATTTATTTGTTGTTTCTCTGATGGATATTTAACATCTGAATAAAGTCTAAATTGTTGCTTTGTGATTTTTAAAGGTCAGAATTTGGTTCAAATCTTTGATTCTGACTCATTTAAAGTGACTTGAATAGATTAGGGTGATGGCAGCGTGTTCATCCAAGCAAAAACCAAACCTGGTCTGAATGGAGCCATCACAGATACTGATGTTTATTAGAAGAAAACATTTTACCTGAAGTTTGGGTTATTGAGCCTGTGATATGAAATATGTCGTATTATTCATTCATTTATAAATGTTGCAGTTTGAACTAAACAGTTTAAAATATTTTGCTTCAATATTAGCAGTTAGCCCCATTCTGAGGATTTAGCTGGTGGCTAAATATTTAGCTCACCGTTAAATATTAACATAGAATAAAGTTGTACAACAAAAAGTCAGAATATTACCAGAATAATGTAATAAAACAGAAACAAAAAGCCACAGGAGGAGAAGCAGCCGATTCATAACTCATCACTATGAATCAGAAAGATCAAGATGATAAATATTGATAACGACTGAAATCCTCAGCATCATGTCATCATCGCAGCAGCACTTAGAACCGATCAGAGTTTCACAGGAAGAAATTCAGATTTTCATGTCGTTTTACGTCTTTTCTCCTTTATTCTAATAACCTAAAAACAAACATCTCTCTGTCCCTCATGTTGGCCGTTAAACGGAGCGGCTGCCTCCTGTAGACGGAGGCAGAGGGTTGACCCTGCGGGGTCAGGTGCTGTCACACTGAAGAGGTCAAAGGTGAAAGGATCCTGCGGTTCAGCATCACCTTCTGATTTCTTTCTGTCACTGTGCTGGAGGAATAAATCTCCTCCTCCATGATTTCTTGTTCCTAGTTTTTCTAAAACATTCTGAGTTTCAGAAGAAATAAATCTGCTGGAAAATGTTTCAACATCAGAACCTGATTAAAATCCTCTGGTCCAGTGAATATCAGACTGCAGTCCAGCTGACTTTCTAACTATATTTACAAACTGTTTTTATAAAACGTTTTCACTCCCTTCAACGTTTTTATTGCTTTTGGTCACGATAATAAATCAGCCGTTTTTATCTGGGACTTTTGAGCAGTAAAGCTGCAGGATGTAACCTGTGTTTGTGTTTTAGGTATCAGGTAAAACTGTCCCGATTATCTGTGAACAGATCAGCCAATCAGAGCCAGGAGGAGGGACTTAGCGCTGTCAATCATCCTCATGAATGTGCTGGAGAAACACCGTTACAGAAAAACTGTTTATCCTCCATCACTAGTGGCCATGCTAACTAGCCTTAGCATTCATGACGGCTATGCTAGCTGTAGCCTAGCAGAACCAGAAATTTGATAACATCAGTTAATCGATCCGTCTCTGACCTATTGACCTTTTCCATGTGACATCACAGAATGTCGGCGCCATGACAGACAGAGCCGAGGATTTAAATGTCCTCTGTTCAGGTTAGAGTAGAAAAGTTTAGAGTAACTGATCAAATTATCAATCATTTAATTAAAAATGGCATCATCAGAGGGACCAAAGTATAAAGCCAAAAATGACAATAATTCATATAAATAATAATAATGTGCAACTTTAACTGTAGACAGACATGAAAACCTGTTAAATGAACAGACGCCTGAAACGTCTCGCATTAAGTTCAAAGGTCACAGGAAGCTGCACAGACAGACCAGAAGAGAAACCAGATGGACTTTATTTATAACTCTTAACGAGGGAGGATTCGTTAGGTCAGCCATCCTGACCATCAGCTAACAGTTATTAAAGTATTGATTAGTGAACATTGTGTTCTGGAGGACGTAGCCCCTGGTAACCATGGTAACAATGCCCCACCGCCATCTAGCCCAGCGTGTGAGGAAAGCCTGGTTGGCATCTAGACTTTGTAAAGTTTCCAGGTTTCTGCAGCGTAAGCAGAAATGCTGCTGATCAGACATTGATCTGATATGTGGCCTGAGTTGAAGTCATGGTTCTGATCCGATCAGAAGCTTTGGGTCTAAACTGTCTGAGCTCATTTACAGATGATCGACTCAAACAGCAGAAGCTTTGAATGAACTGGAAACAACAACTTCCTGCTGCCAGGCTGCAGCTGTTTTCCACAAAGAGCCGTGAAGTCGGACAGAAACGATAACAAGTTAACAATAAATTAACAATAAATTAACGATAAATTAACGATAAATTAACAATAAATTAACAATAAATTAACAACAAATTAACAACATAACTAATAAGGGCAGCAGCTTCACTTTTAAGCAGCAGAATCTTAATTTTCAACCTGCTGAGCTTTGGCTGCTTCCCTCAGCGATGCAGAACATCAGTTTGGTCAAACTTTGGCTGAGTTTCTGAGGAGACCGTCTCACCGCGGTGTCACAGCGTAATTCCCTGTATTTAGACGAACGCCTGAACACCTGGACGCCTCCGCTACGCCGGCTAACCTATAGCTGGAGCCGCGGGGGCCGAGGGGGCCGCGTCCCGCCGCCGATGTCGCCGCGCGGCTTCAGTTCAGCCACCTGGCAGCTCAGTAATGACACATCAGCTCCCACACGCGGCGCCGGAGCCGGTGATCAACGCGGCGCAGCGGGGCGGGCGCCGCAGGGCCGGCGCCGCGAGGCCGACCCCACCTGACATCACACGGCGAGGGCGGACAGCGCCGGACGGACAGAAAGATGACTGCAGCTGTACCGAACGGTAAACAGGTTTTGTTGGGAGTTAAGTCTCCATGGAAACCAGCGGGAGGATCAGGAAGCTAAACGGCTAACGAGACAAAAGAAACATCCAGAAGGTTTTTATTCACGACTCATTAAATATCACATTTATTTAAAACGGTGGAACCCAAACCTCTAACCAATAACCAATCACTAAATTACACAAAATTCCAACATTTTTAATGTTGGAATGTTTGTTTGGTGCTGAGGGGCCAAACAAAATCATTTCAAGGGACACAGAGGGCCCCCGGACCACACTTTGGACACCCCGGACTTAGCTTAGCATAAATGCTAACTCGTATGTCTAATTTTAGCTGGCCAGGAGTTATAACAATAATAATAACAAGGTTTTATTACTAGAAAATGCTATTTATTATAAGAAAAGATGAAATATTTCATTTGAATCACATTAAACTTTATTTTATTCTCTTAGGATTCTTTTGATGCCTAATTTAGTTTTTTCTAGTCAAACTTTTCCACTTTGACTGGGAGCCAAAAGTCAAATAAATTATTCCAACTAATGTTTTATAAAAAAATCGAATTGAATAAAAAAACTCTTATTTTCCAGACTGAAATGAGCTGCAGACATAAATTAGGAGAAAGCAGCAGAGATCTTCTCACCTGGGTGAACGAGCTGCTCCAGAGGGACGAGCAGGAAACACAAACGTCTTTATTTCTCATCTCATTTCTATCAAATGAGGCTTAAATTTCAGCTGATGCTCCATGTGAATCTATGAACCGTTTGGTTTCTGAGCAACGCGGAGAATCGGTTCACTTTCTTCACATAACGCAGGAGGCGGTTTAAGACTTTATGAAACGTTTTATGCTTTTAATGATTGTTATAAATATCGCTACATTTTATGGAGGAACTCTGCAGTTAGTCGAGTTTTTATCGTTTGTTGAACTTTCAGAAACGACACAACATTGTGAAATGTTTGAAAAAACAACGTGAAGCCGTCTGTATTTGTTCATCTCCACACGCGCCGCCTGTTGCCGTGGCAACCGGCTGACAGCCGCTTCGCTAGCCACCAGAATCGGGACGAAGGAAAACAAAACCAGCGTTTTTCCCCACGAAGGAACAGAACATGCAGTCCGCCCCGGTTTATGTCTGCAGGCGCCACGCCGGCGGTTATGTTCTGCAACTTATTCTGCAACGGCGAAAATGACGTTTTAAAATAAACAAGTGGGAACTCAAAGACAGTCGTTAACGACGAGCGGATGGAGAGTTTCAACCACGTTTATTCATTTAAAACTGGAGGAAAAAGCGACTGCAGCTGATTAGAAAACAGGATCAGCAGCAAAGCAAACAGCTTTTATTGTTGCTGCCTCAGTTCAGATGAAGGTCAAATCAAACTTTAACCAAAATGAAATGTTTGGTTGGTTTTTCTTAACGTTTTTGCACTTAAAATACTGAGTGTTAAATTTCTGTTTTTGTCCAGAAACCTGGACAATAAAATGTATTTTTTAAATTCAAAACAACTTAAAAAGTAAATAACATTAACATCTAGTTGTTGTGCTTAGAAACATAAATGGAAAAATAAATAATTATGCATTTTAATTTAGGTTTTCTTGAGAATATTCAGCTAAACTCAATTTTTTTAAACCAAAAATGGAAAAATTACATTAAAAGTAATTTTTTATTATTCAAAACAACCTAAAAAGTAAATAATATTAACGTCCAGTTGGTGTGCTCAGGAAAATAAATGGAAAAATAAATAATTATGCATTTTAATTTAGGTATTTTCTTGAGAATAAGCCTCCAAAGCCGATGGTTTTAAGCCACCAACACACGGCTGTTTTTTGCGCCTGTTTGTCTCGGCTACAGTTGCGATCTTCCTCCTGACCTTCCCTCAGTCTGTTTTCTGCCGGTCGCCACCTTCCCCAGTCCCACCTGCTGATAACGCGTTGATTTGTTTCACACTCTGGAAACGATCCATGCAGATCCGCTAAAACACCAGAGAAAAGGGACATTTGGAATAAGAAGTGATTGTATTAGGTGATGCACGGCGGCGGTATCACACTGCTTTGTTAGAGCGGCTGGGATCCGGGCCGGGTTTAGCAGAACCAGCAGGCTTCTTCCAGCTCTTTTTCAGCTCCCTTCCTATTCACAGCGTGCCAGCAGGGGTCGCGACCTCTGCTTTCTCCTGGCTAAGTCGTGGAAACACGAGAAAAAGAAAAAAGAAGCACTAATTTACCCTCGTCTGCTGCCATAGGAACCAACCAGCAGCAGAATTACGCAAAGAAACTAAATCTGGGAGCGAAACCGGATTTTTTTGCCCTCGGCTGCTTCGGTTTGAGTTTTTCATTCCTGAATTTGGTGAAATTATTTTGTTGCTAATTAATTTCATTAGTTTTTATTGATACTATTTTACTCTATAACTTTTTTTATACATTTAATTAAATTTGGTGCAAGTGAGAAGAAAAAAGACAAACAGAAAATTTGGGCTTTTTGTTAATTTAATAAACCCCAATTAACGCTCCTAAAAAATAAAGGTAAATAATTAATTCCTTCCCAAAGAGAAGATTATCACCTCTAAAGTCCAACAGAATTTCATCTGAAATTAACTTTCCACTGCCTCATATTGGCCAGACAAAATAACCACCAAAACGTTTGTGTCCCATTTGCACAAAGTGAAGTAAAGGAGACATCCTGCAGGGGGCAGTAATGCACCAAGTTCTAATGTGAAACCAGGAGAAGAAGACGGCTGCCTCGCTATCTAACAAAATGAAATGTTTGCAAAATAGTATTATTTTCAAAAGAGCTACATCGTTTACAGCCTCTGAATTAGCGTTAGCATCATTAGTGGCTAGGCTAAGCTACAATTCCAGCAACCATTTTATGATTTAAATAAATTTGCTCCCTGAAAAACAATTATATTTTGTCAACTTCACTACATTTTAGAGAAGAAAAATATTATATTCTGAGGTTTTTTGTGAATTTATAATAGTGACAGTAGCAACTGAGCTAAGCTAGCCAGCTAACCGAAAGCTAAAAAATATGGTTAATTTATAGCTAAGTGTGTATTAAACCCTATATTATCAGTTGGTATCATCAGTTTATGTATATTTGATTAGCAAAATAACTTTTCTCTAGTGGATTGGGCACCAGAATGTTTCCAGCCCAGGGCCCCCATCATGGTAAGTCCAGCCCTGCCTATTATTTTATTTTGAAAATTTTAAAATTGCAGTTTTTTGGGGGGAATATCATTTATTTTGGTGGTAACCACCTGAGGAATCAGTCCAGAAAAACTGAAATCAGGATCTCCTCCTGATAACCAATCAGATCCGAATCAGCAGTGGATCAACAGCAGCGAACCTCACGTTTACCGCGTGTGTCACAGTGTGTGTTAAGTGAACGTCAGCTTCATGATCCCTCATCCCACAGCCGAAAGCACCATCACCCAACACACACACACCCACCCACACACACACGCACACCCCCACACACACACACACACACACACACACAGCGAGTCGGCAAGCAGCAAGCTAGCGCTTAAAGCAAAACTGGGCTTCCATGGTCATCCATTATCACTGACAAGCTAAATGTACCATGCTACGCCATATGGTACAGAGACGGAGCGAGCCAGAGAGGAGGGCGAACGAGGCTACTGTCGGGGGGGAGAGAGAGCGAGGAAGAGGAGGGAGGATGTAGAGCGTTACGACTGAGGTGTGAGTTCTTAATCTACATTCTGCTTTCTGCTTTCTGTAAGTAACCTGGAAACCTCAGATGTTCCTGTGGCTGCAGTGAATCCAGACCTGAAGATCCTGCAGTCAGATGTATAACTACTGCAAAAACAAGAAATAAAAAATAACCTGCAGGTCACAGTAACTAATTTAGCTGGACGATAAAATATCCCAGAATTTATTACAATAACGATACGATTCTCAGGCAAAATAATGCATGAACTCAAAGATCAACAAACTTTAAACTATAACTTTATACTTTAACACTGGAAGACATTTTAAATATAAAAAAAACCCAACAAATCAGAAAGTCCCTGAAACCAAACTGTCCTTTAAAACAGAAGCTGGTTGAGACCAAAACATCAAACTGACTTTCATCATCCAGAAAAGAGAAAAAATGTAAATACTGCAAATATAATTATTGAGCTTCTTTTAATTTATCATACGGCTAATTAATTCATTGATTTATTACGACTGGCCGATAAAGGAGCTCAATAAAAGTTCCAGTTCCTGATTATTTCAGTTAAAACAAGTTACTAAACATTTTCATCAATATTAGGGAATTATTGGTTTAAAACAGGCTCTTCTTGTAAGTTAGAAACAAGCAACACAAGCAAAGAAGTTGAGATCATTTCTGCAGTGAAACACGGTGGTGGCAGCATGGTGATGTGGGCTGCAACATCACCATGTTGATGTGTTACATAATCAATCTGATTCTGTAACACAATGGTAACAAAATAACAAATGATTAATAAATTAATCGAATAGTTTGGAGTGGCCTAGTCAAAGCCTGAACTTAAATTAGCTTCAGATACAGTAGCCCACCTGGAAATCCTTCCAGTGAAATTAATTTTATTTCTGGGAACGTGATACGCTTTATTATGCTCTAAATGGAGGGTGTTCAAAGGGCGGATTGGGGGCCGTTTGTGGCCCACGGACTGATTTTTTTTGTGGCCACAGCTGATAAATTAGGATAAAACCACAACTTTTAGCCCGATGGTTCTGCTGCCATGGTAACCGTGATAAAACCTGGTATAATACTGACCCACATCATGTTTTATCTCTCAGAAAAGATGAAATATTTTCTCCAATCGAGACCAAAATAATAACCAAAACGATAATTTAACGGAGAAAAACTGTTCTATGATCCCGTCTGATCATTTTGTAGTTAACATAGTTTCTGCTTGGTTTATTGTTGAATAGAAAAAAATTTAATGAAATAAAAATGCAACATTTGTGGCATTTTTGAGCCACAATGTTTTTACAAATCCAGTTATAAACCATCTCAGCTCATTTTATTAGAGATTGTTAAAAAAATTACAACCATGAGACGCCAATAAAAACTGAAAATGGTTCATGATTTCAACAAATGCAGATATTTCTGAGTTTCTGGGTGAATTTAAGGTTCAATTTCTCCACATTTTGACTGTAAAACCAGAGAAATTCCTTCAGTTTCGACTGGAATCCATAAATTTGTTCCTTAGCCAATCAGAGAAGCTGCAAAATTTAACGAAAACACCTTCAGCTGTACGAAGTGACAGCAGTTACAATGAAACCAAAAAATGCCTTTTCCCCCTGCTTGGTGTCAGCGCGCGCGCACACACACACCCACGCACACGCAGAGGGTGAGTCTGTTACCTAAAAGCTTCCCACAGGAAACATCTGTTCACACAACATAAACATGTTCAGTTTAGACGGAGCCGCAGAGCGAACACCTCGACTCGGCTGCTGCTCTCACCTTCACTTCAGATCTTTATATTTAATAAAGACTTTCATGGTTTTTAAGTAAAAATGTTTTTTGTTTTCACACCTTAATGTTATTTTTAATAAAGTTTCCATGCTGATCTGATTTCACTCGCTGCTGCTGCAGGTGCAGGAAACCCAAAGCAACGTTTCCTCTTTATTCACTAACTGTTCACTCTATAAACGTAACAAACAGCATCTTGAGCTTTGCTGCCAGCTAGCCTGTTGCTAATTATCCCTCTGCCATGTTTTACCATAGAAACCCACAGAAACCTTATTTCACCTCTTAACGTTTTTTATCATTCATGGTTTTTTTTACTTTCTAAAAATATTTACACTGAATTTCTGATCCAGTGGAAACAGAAAATGATTCTTGATTTAAATAAAATGAAGGTTTATTAAATCTGTAAAACTGTAATTTACAAAAAGTTTTTCTGTTTTCTGTAAAAACATTGTTCAAAAATATTAAGCAGCTGACAGGAAGCTGGACTGAAGCTGGTTTTAATGAATCCCAGTTTGATTTTAAATGATGCATTTTAACATTTATGTTTGTATTTTATCAGCTCAGTCATGATTTATGCATCCAAACGTAGATAATTGTGTCTAGATTGGTCCAGTTAAATCAGCTGTGAAGACAAATGACCCCAAACTCTCAATCCCTAATCCCACCGATTCCCTCAGAAACACAAACTGAGCTTCTGTCTGCATCGAAAACATGGAGCCATGCTTCCATCAGAGGGTTAAAGGTCGTCTTTAACACGCTGGATTATCTGTTTGCAAATTATATCTGATGATTATTTCAGATTCTTTTGTCTTAATAATCGTTTATATCATCATCATGATAGAAAGTCTGAGGTTCCAAAAGCAACAATATTTATCTGTGAACATAAATGTGGCCTGATGGTTACAAACAACAACGTTCCTCATCCTGCAAAATATGAATTTCACATATTTGAAACGTTTTTGTTTCTCTGGTTTGAATTTATGACTGATATTCATCAGCAGTTACATTATCCAGTGAAAACATGAAGCTGATTTTAGATCTTAACCAAACATTTTCCTCCACAAAATGAGATTCAACGAATCTGCATTAATGCAGCTTTTATTATTAAAACCAAATTAAACCAGAATGTGACGTTTTTTTAAATAAATGTTGGTTGTTTTTATATGCAGAAAAGAAAACAACACAGAAAGAGAGAGAGAGAAAAAGAGAGAAGAGAGAGAGAGAGAGAGCGCCAGGTTCACAACAAAGACGGAGGCTGTGCCATGCTGCTGCAGAGGGGGCAGCGCCACGTTGGCAAAGCCCAGGGGGCAACCGCTATCTGCTGCCAACACTTCAACACACGCACGCACACACACCCACACCCCCACACCCCCTCACACACACACAGAGGACAGCTCTGCTTTATGTTCTCGCCGCTCCACTAATATAAAAAGCAGCGTCGTTCCAATCAGAAGCTCTGAGGCTGTTCAACTCTGAGACCAACTAGATAAATATCATCCAGGTTCTCCAGGTTCTCCAGGTTCCGGCCCGGCAGGCTGGTTTCTGACCAGCTGCTGCCCCCCTCTGTTCCAGACCCGGTCTGGACCGGACCGGAGCAACGCGACGGATCGCTGAGACGATTCTGGATGAAAACGCTTTGTTACGGTTTCATCTGTTCACCAGACTCTCAGAAAATCTGGATTTTTTCCCGCCACTAAAACTCTCTGAGGGTTTTCACAGCGCAGTGATGTCAGCGCCACACGGCGGCCATCTTGTTTGTCTTGATTGCATGAATTAGCCGTTTGAGTTCAGGTGAACTCCACAACAGCAGAAGACAGAAAAGATCACAATTCTTCCCAAACACTCACAATGTGAAGATTAATCTCAGAAATTTTGAGATTAAACTAAGAAATTTTCTAGAATAAAACAAGAAGATTTCAGAAAATAAGTCAAAACTTTGAAAAGTCAAATAATCTCAAAATTGGATTTTTTCTTGAAAAGTTTGAGATTTTCTTGCTTTTTTCAAGCAAATTTCTGAGCTTAATCTCAAAATTTCTGTGTTTTATGGGCAATTTTTTTTTTCCTTTTTACTTTCTTTTTTTTTCTAGGAAAAACTAATTTGTATTTTTATGTAAATTGCCATCAAAATTGTCATGGCAATAAAATATCAATATCAGTTTTGTGTTTTGATTTTTTTACAAGAATAGATGAAAATCAAAGTTTATTGTTCAGCACATCTCAGCAATAACTGTTCAAAGTGCTTAAAATTATAAAAATATAAACATTTTGTTTTGTCAAACTATCAAACTCATCAATACATATTATTTATAATTAATGTTCCAATTATGAGTGAAAAGCAGCTTTAAGGTTTTTAGCCTTAATATGACGATAAAGTTGAAATAATGTCAGAATAAATTGTTAATATTACCAGAATATTAAATCTGATCAAACCAATGAAATCAAATTATTCTTCTCTCAGTGCATTTTATAGATTTTTTTATTGATATTTTTTATTATATTTGTATTATTTTATTGAATTCTGGCATATAAAAAGAAATATTGTGGCTTTTATGAAGCACAAATCATAATAAGTCAAAGATGCTGTGAATTGAAAAAGCTTCTCAGTTTTATTATTTATTATTAAACTGATGCTATTAAACATTTTTTATGAAAATAACAATTACTATAAAATATTGTAATTATAATTAAGATCATTCAGAAATATAAGGAGGAAAACACAAAAAATGGTTACAAATTAATTTTACATGTTTTTTGGAAGAATTCTGGTTTTTGTAACAATGTTATTACAATAACAATAATCATTGGAATTATGATTATTGATGTAATGACATTGTTACAAACACAGTGATTTTGTAACGTTACATCACCATGTTTCTCTTTCTTACACTTCCTGTCTGTGCTGAAGCGTAACTTTCTCTTTATTTCCTCGTCTCTTTGCCATCTGCCCCCCCCCAGCCCCTCCCGCTCGTCTCACTAAAAACTTGGCAGAGATCCCCGTCGTGGTTTTTATTTTTTCCCCTCCACTTCTCGTTTGGGGGATTGCGAATGAATGCGATCCAATCTAGACCTCAGCTAAGAGACATGAATTTTCATTAATTACAACCTTGTCAGCAAAAGCATTATGGGAGCTGAATATGAAAATGCTAATGAGGGGAGCTCATTTGCATATTTTTCTTTGTTGGAATGTCATTAATTATTACGTTTTATGATGATGAATGCAGCTGTCGATGGCTAGCCCTCCATGCCTAATTAGCAATCTGAAAATCCTCCGATCAGAAAAATGCACAAGGATCCCAAAACTTTACTTTTTACCTCTGCCTCTCCTGCTGAACTCAGCTTCCCTGGTTTCACTGCTGATTCACATTTTGTTTGCCCTTTAACACACCTCTTGTTTTTTAGTCTAAATTATCTATGGATTTATTTCTTATTGATCATCCAGTTGATTGTAATTTAACCCTAAACCAGGCTGGGTCCTTTCAGGTCTGTTTCACTCAGTTAATTAAAACTGTTTCTGTCCCACAGTGAACTTTATGGCTGGCTCATCACACGTCATTATAACTTCATGATGTTTTATGATTTTACCAACAGTTGGCATTTAAAAGCCACTAAACTTTGTTAGTCCCAACATTTCCACTCTAAGCTTTAAATAATATGGATTATTGGAATTTAAAACTTTTAGTCTGTTGTTGGTTTGCAATCACATCTTCACAGAGCTAATTAGCTATTAGCTGTTAGACAAGCCCAGTTGCTAACAGCTAGCGATGACTGGATGAAATTTAAATTGATATTTAAAGCAAATGTACTGCATGTGTTGGACTAGATGTAATGTTTTAGCTCATTCAGAGGAGCTAAATCTGAACTTAACTATGTTAATCATGCCTTAACATAGTAAGTTAGCTTTGGCCTTTAGCATAGCATATTATAATTACATTAAAAATACTAAAAAGTTTTAAAAAACAGATCTAGGCAGCAATATTATATCTGTTAAGCTAGCTATTAAGACAGCCTGATAGTCAGTTAGCTATCATGACTTAAGCTAGAACATTAGCTATTACATGTTAGCATAAGCCTTTAGCCATCATGTGCTAGCTTACCCATTGAGTCATAACCTCATTAGCTGTCATGTTTTGACCTAGACTTCCAGCAATCTTGTGTGAGTCCATTTTTTAATAATTTGTTAGGTTTAAATGTTAGCTTAGCCTGGTAACTAAAACCTGCTAGTCTAGGTGTTTAACCGTTAAACTGAATAAGATGATGTGTAAATAAGGAATAACTGGGAGTTTCCTTGTATTCATGGCCCTGAATACATTACTACTAACAAATACATTTCCAGAGATATATTTAGTAGCAGCGACTTTCTGTGTGTTAGTGGGTTTTTTAACCCACTAAGTTAGCAATAACCAGTTAGCCTAGCCAATTAGCTACCAATCACACATCAACCCAGTTATATGTAGTAATCAGACAGAATATTAGCTAATTTTAGACTAGCTAGCGAGTCGCTACTTGGCAGCTTAACCAGATAGCTATCATCAAGTTTATGAAGATGTTTTATAACTTTAACATCAACTCTAATCGTAAAAAAACAAATGATCACACATTTAAAAGCTGCTGCTTAATCAAAGACAACTAGGTGTTTTTATAGGAAAGTCAGCCATCTTGACAGTTGTACTATTAGCCATGTGTGGCTAACGCTAGTAGCAAACTTTCAACAACTTTATTCACCACCGTCTCTGCCAAATCCAAACTCTCATCTGTTTCTTCCACTTCTGGTTTTCTATTGTTTAAAAGAAATAAACATTTCCCCCTTTCAAAAACCTGGTAGCGGACACCCCCCAACACACACCCCACTAACACACACACACCCCCAACACACACCCCACTAACACACACACACCCCCAACACACACCCCACTAACACACACACACCCCCACACCCCACTAACACACCCCCCAACACACACGGCTTAATGAATGCCAGGCTTAATTAGAACGCCGTGATGTCAGAGGCATTAATTATCAGTTGGCTTCGTTTCAAATAAACGGCTCTTTTTCTCGTCTTTCGTTCCTAATCTGTCTCTCCGTCTTCGTTTCTACCAGCGTCTGTTTTCCTTTCTCTCACATTGAGCTCCACATTTTAACCCAGACCCGTCCCTCGACCGGAAACAAAAGTTTTTGGTATTTCTTTAGCGCTTTATTTGGAACCAGAATAATAAAATACACCTGAAATGTCAGAGACACTAAAACCATCTAAACATCTTTATGTCACTGAACCAAAACAATGAGCTGCAACTGGGAAAAAGTTTAATAAAACTCCAAATAAAGTTGAAATACTTTACATTTTCACCACTGTTTACCTTTTACAAACCAACTTTTTATGTGCAGCTTCAGATTGTAATATAATGAACATGAAGCTGTAATAATATAATAATAATTAATCTACATGAATGAATCTGTGTAAAATGATCCTAAACAATCATTTCTATCCAGTAAACATTCAGCTTTCAGGTTTTTAGCAGTTATATGAGTTTCTATCAGTGAAATAATAATTTAAACAACTAAATTAGAAATAAAATATATACTTTAATTTAAAATTTATTTAATAATAATATAAATTTGACAATTTAAATTATAACTGAAATATATTTACATATGTGCACTATTATTATTTATAATAATATTGTATTCTATTTTAATTTATAATTTAATAATATAATGATTTTATTTCAATTTAATTTTTCTTCAATTTGGGAACATTAATTCAGAAGAGTGAATAGTGCTATATAGTGCTATAGTGATCAATATTAGTATTCCCAACATTTCCTATAATATTCGCCAGGAACAGGAACTTCCTCTGTTTCCTGGGGTAAAAATAAGACACGACACTCATTTTCATCAAAAGAGGAAAGACAGGAGAACATGGCCTCATTAGCTAGGAAAATTATCTAAACTCACTTGTATTTTTGTCTCATTTTTTATAGTTAAATTAAACCAAACGTCTCATATTTCAGGTCAATTGAAATCAATAAAATTATTATTATTTGATAAAAGTCCTAAAAGTGGGAGAAAGAATTGTCAGATTTATTTATTAACCCGGGAGTTTTGACCAAAGTCAGACAAATTAAATAATTACGTGCGATAAGGACAAAACGTGACCAAAGGAAGTGCAGATAAAATCAATAAATAATGTCGTTTAGCAAACAGAAATGATTCTAACAAACCCAAAACAGGATGAGTTTAATCTGACTTCACTTCACAGTCAGAAAAAATGATATACATGAAGTTCTGGTTTGCTTCCCAAAGCTAATAGGCTAATATGACTGAACTTTAACAATACAGACACATTTAAAAAACATTGGCTCCAAAAAGTTTAAAATAACAACAAGATGTTTAAACTATGAGAATAAAGGTGATTTATTTCTCTGCTGCTCATGTTTGTGTGACTGCAGCTCAGCAGCCATTTCACGTTTAGCTGCTGATTCACAGCAACGTGCTGATGTCATCAAACACCTTAAAACCAAGAGCAAAGTCTCAGTTTTCTATCATTTTCACATAGAGTTCTCATAAATTATTACTTTATTAATAACATGAGAACTTATTCTCATTATGATCTTATTCTTGTAATTTAAACCTTTTTCCTCACTCTGGCCCCAACGCCGTCGTATAAAACAACTGAGAGCTTTTATTTTGAAAATCTGCTGCTTCCTCTGTGTTCCTGCCTGGTTCCAGGAATCCATCTCTACATGAAGCTGCAACAACATAAATGAATGCATGCATCCTTCCCTATATGCAGCATAAGTGAACCCATGAATGGGTTCATGAATGACTGAGTGAATCTCAGTTCGTCTCTCACATGGTAGAATCCGGTTCATCTTTGGCCTCTGGGTGTCACAGTTACAACCGAGGAGCTCCTTCTCTCTCCCTCGTTCACAATAAACACACTGCTTAATGCTGCACATCTCTATCACTCTCACCTCTCACACACACACACACACACACACACACACACACCCCAGCGTGGCTGGCCAGATGGGACTCTTCCACATGACCAAGCCGATCAATCAACACTGAAGGGCCCAGGTGCTACTACGCACCATTTCACAGTCTGTCACATCCACACACACACACACACCACACACACACACTGCTGTACATACACATAACAGCAGAGCCGTGAAGAGATGGGGAGATAAAGGACACACACACACACACACAGAGGGAAGCATGAAGAAAACACACAGAGCAACAAGAGTGACCTGAGCTCGGTCTCTGAGGGACTCATCTGGACGGATGACAGGATGGAGAGAGCAGAGGGATGGAGGGATGGAGAGAGCAGAGGGATGGAGAGATAGAGGGAGAGTGGAGGGATGGAGGGATGGAGGGAGAGGATGACAGGATGGAGAGAACGGAGGAAGAGATGGATTTCTATTAACATGATATGAGAATAAAGTGGTGATAATATCAAAAGAACAACCAGTATAATATTTTAACGTTACCAGAATAAAGTGACAATATCCCAGAAAGTTATAATACCAGAATTTAAGCCCAAGATAAAGTCATAATATCTCCAGAATAAAGTCATGACAATATTGGAATTACAAGAAAATAAGACATAAAATGAGTAAAAGTATAAAGGTGCTGCAGCAGCTGCTGTGAGATCAAGCCAACAGGAACAAAACTGTTTCACAAACTCATATGAACTGAAATCCAATTTAAATGGGTCAGTTAACCAACACTGGACAGAAACACATTCAAATGTCAATATAAACCATGTTTCTATAGGCCTTCTCTAAGTTTCAGCAGCAGAATCACATATTTTCCTAAAATCCTGAAAAATGTTCATTTTTAAATTAAAAAGAGAAAATGATCAATGAATTCAAACTTGTCTCTATAATTTCTCGTCACAAACAAACGTTTCTACTGACTCACAGAAAGCAGGTTTGATCCGGTCAGCTGCTGCAACACGGCCACTAAACTCACCAGAGTCAAACTTTGTGGGAGCAGAAGGTGAAAAAGTCGCCTCCGTTTGGCGTTTCCGTCTCGACCAGAAACATTATCACCGTGTCAGATCTAATTACAGCAGATCATTCACACGTGACGCACGGCAACTTCAAAACAATAATACGCTGGATCCTCCACAGGCGACGCCGCCTGTTAACGCAGGCCCCTCAACGCAGCGCTAATCAATTCATCCACTGAAAACACGGAGAACGAGACGGAGCAGCGACAATCAGCCGAGAAGAACCGGAAAAACTTCCAGCAGGAAAACATCTTCCTTAACCTCAGCTTAGAATGATTATTTAAAAGAATGTCGCATTTAGTACCAAGTCTATTTTTTTTTGTTAGGATAACATTTTGGTATTGCTGTAGTCCCATATATTACTTTTTTTTTTTGTAAATAATAATAAAAGCCCATATTGTTGTCAGAAAACGGCTTACCTTCCCTTACAGTAAGGAAAACGTGTTGGTTTTTATGAGAAAATGGCTCCTGGTCTAAACATAGCTATTACGGAGAGCAAACAGTGCCAAATTAAAAAATAACTTCTGATGTAATTATTTCAGGCTGCCCAGTGGCACAGCTGGTAGAGCTGTTGCCTTGCAGCAAGAAGGTTCTGGGTTCGATTCTCAACCCCGGTCTTTCTGCATGGAGTCTCCATGTTCTCCCTGTGATGGTGGGTTCTCTCCGGGTACTCCGGCTTCCTCCCACAGTCCAAAAACATGACTGTCAGGTTAATTGGTCTCTATAAATTCTCCCTATGTGTGAGTGTGTGTGCATGTTGTTTGTCCTGTCTGTCTCTGTGTTGCCCTGCGACAGACTGGCGACCTGTCCAGGTGACCTGTCCAGGTGACCTGTCCAGGTGACCCCGCCTCTCGCCCGAAATGACAGCTGGAGAGGCACCAGCAACCCTCCCGACCCCAATAAGGGAGAAGGGTGCAGGAAAATGGATGGATGGATGGGTAATTATTTCAGTGCCACATTAACTTATTAAAACTGGAAACAGAAAGAATTTATTAATTATCATTAATAAAGATATTTCTGCAGAGTCGTTGCAAAATTGAAAGAAGTTAACTTGACTTCCTGTTTGAAGCAGCCAATCAGACGACAGGGTCTCATCTGATCCTGCCCAGTGAGTTTAATGAGTGAAGTTGAATAGAAACACACAAATTTTAAAAATATCACATTTTCCCTAAAAGCTTTTGTGGAAAGTTGAGGTGGTTTTTCAGCAGCATCAAATTTAGTTTATTTCAATACGGTGAAAATGTGATAAAATTGTGTAAACTGGAATTATGAAAATAAATTTTCCTGATGGAAAGTCGGCAATTTTGATTAAACTACTTTAAGGTAAAATTCATATATTTTGAAAAACTGTAATGGAAACTCTTTGTTCCCCATCACACAAGTC
Source organism: Phalloptychus januarius (assembly GCA_902982915.1). Classification (NCBI taxonomy): domain Eukaryota; kingdom Metazoa; phylum Chordata; class Actinopteri; order Cyprinodontiformes; family Poeciliidae; genus Phalloptychus; species Phalloptychus januarius. The sequence goes on from CADWAE010000075.1 coordinate 190,753, forward strand.
ACATGATCAACAGCTGGATGTTACTACTGGCGGAAATGACAAACAGGAAGTAACAGGAAGACGATGTTTTTTAACAACGTATCGCAAAACCAAACTTATTTTCATTGAGTTTCGTATTTATTGGATACACAGCAATTGGGAAATTGTGTCCTTTTGACATCAGTGGAATATCAAGAAAGTTTTGCATAGTTTTGGTTCAGGTTATTTCTCGTCTTGTTTAAACATTCAGAGCAGAAGCAGCTGAAAGCAGCACATTGGGACAGCGTGGTGCCAAAGGGGAAAACCGAGGCACGACACCCAGCCGCAGTGATGAGCTCCTGGGGTGGAGAAGGACACCGGGAGGAGGATACGGAGGTAAGAACAGGACAGAAACGCTCAACGTTAACGAGCCAAAAATACAAGAATGGAAGAAAGTGATGAAGAAAACAAGATGGACGAGAAAAACAGAGACGAAGGCTGGATTTGTGTCAGAGTGAGAGCGATGGAGACAGATACATGTAGTTCTAAATAAAGTGTCCAGATGTGACCCCCTCAGAGGGGGTCCGGCCTCACGGCTCAACACTCATTAATAAGGTCGCACAGAGGTCAGACAGACGGCTTTCAGCACCAACTGCAGGAGGGCGCCACGTCGGCAGGTACATTTTCCTTTTGTTTTCTGCCTTCGCTTTAAAATGAGAAATAACAGTCAGAACAAATGAGAACGTAGGTTTCAATACGCCTCTACCAAAGAAACAAAGCTGGAATTACGGAACAACATTGATATCAACACTTCACAATACTTTATTGACCAATGTTTTCTCAACAAAAAGTTGATGACAAACTGTGAATCGCTCTGATTGTTTGACGAGCAAATGCTTTAAATTAAATCAGATTTTTTCTGAGAAAGGAAGCCAAAGAGTAAAATTAGCAGCTTTTCAGACTAAAGGTAGCAGAAAAACTAACAAGCTCTAAGGATGAATCAAAGTCGAGGTTAAAGCTACACAGAGCCAGGCTAACAGCTAACACCAGAAACAATAACTCATCATGCTAATATCTTTACTGACTCAAACTAACAGTAACTGAGAGCCAAGCTAACAGCTACCATGAGCTTAAACAGTAGCTAATCATGCTAAAAACTATTGGAAGCTAAGCTAACAGTCGCTCAGAAACGGGCTAACGACTACTGAGACTTACGCTCACAACTAGTCATTAGTTCTTTAACTGCTGAAAGCTAAGCTATAAACGATTCAGAATTATGCTAACAGCTGATCAGAATCCAGCTAACAGTTTGTCAGAGTAAAAAGTACAGAAAAACAAGGCAAGTTGAGCAAACATTTGATATATTTAACGACTATTTTCTCCAATGACCGCCGTCCTTTTGCTAATATGCTGGCTGACCGACTGAACTCGGTGACAGTTAGTGTTTATAAGGGATCATGTTCAGGATGCTACTGTTATTAAACACCCTAAAATATAAAAATCTTCAACCTTTATACTGAAACCCACAGATTTAAAGCAGAGAAGAGCTGACTCAATGACCTGCCTGGACACCTCACTCACACACATCCTCTCATTGCTAGATCACCGAACGTGTGTGTGTGTGGCTGCAGATTAATCTAGTGGGGTCGCTCAGATGACACTAATCCCTCCGCTGATTATCTAGAGCATAACATCACTCTAATCTGCATGGGGGGTCGGTTTAAAGACGACACACAAGGTTACAAAGGAGGGCAGAGGGAGCTTCACACTGAACATGTTCAGGTTGGTTTATTTAACTCTGACTCTGGCTTCCTTTTAGGGTTCACTCTGCGTATAATCCAAACAGACAACTGTCATTTACAACTAAATGAAAGGGATTATCAAAGGCAGTAGTTCAAGCACAGAAATAACTCCAGAGTGATGTTCACAATGGACGATAAAACTGAAAAATACCAGAGAGCTTTCAGAGCCGTGGAACAAATCGTTCATTTCATCCGCCGCAAAATTCACCAAACGATAAACTGAAAATCAGAAACATGTCAAAAACACAAACATAAAGTGACTTCATGGGACAACTTTCTTTAGCTTTTTCAGCATTCATAGTGATTTTTAGCCAGTTTACTAAGAACAACCGTGGCTAACAGTTAGCATGCTACCAACAACCTGTTTGTGTTAAGCTAGGGATCCACAACCAAAACAATAAAAATAAAGATAAAGTTTTTCTTTGCGAAAGGGAAGGAGGCAGAGCATTTAACATTTAACCAGGAGGTTACCATAGCAACCAGAGAGTGGATGATACTCATGTTAAATTGCTAGCATGATGCTACAGGATGATGCTAATGAAGCAATGAATCGCTTTGGGTTGGCATTTATGCATCGTTTTATTTTGTTTCCATCTTAATAAAGGCCAGTCTGTTAAAGTATTGCCTCATTTTGAACCTTTCCGTTGGGAAAGTCTGCATTAAAGCGGGCTAGTAATGAGCGCTAACATCTTCTCCATATATAGAAGTTTCCATAGCAACAGGAAGCGGTTTTACATCATTGAATGGTCTGGTTGTGTGAACATCCAGAGGTAGAAGGTGGAAATGTTTCTGTGTGCCGCATTTCGCCGGCTGCCTCCGTCTCTTAGCGTTAGCATCATAAAAGTAAATTTGCGGCTCGTCGGCTGCAGATGAAGAATCTGATATTTCCCTTTCTGAGTCACAAACCGTAATCACAACGCTGTCACAACACATCCAGCTCACAATGGATCACTCCTGCTGCTCCACCAGCAGCCTTTACTGGATTACGATTAAATTTCACAAAATAAACTAAAAAAAATCATCTAATGTTCTCTTTTGTTTAGCTAATTTACTTACAAACATTTAAATATTCACCAACTTACAACCATAAAGACTATTATACCTAGAAGTGTGTATCAATTACCCTAAGACCAGGTTGTTAATAACTACTTTAGTTCATCATTAAAGCAGATATTGGTACTTTTGCAGCGTTTTCAGGCTTCACATCTCGCTGGAGAACAAAATTAGAACAAAACAGAAAGTACAACAGCAGCAGGACGCCTGAGGCACCTCAACCAAATTGTCCTTCCACTAAACTTTCCATTAAAGTGCTTAAATACAGCACTGTATACAGCATTGTAAGTAATTATTTATAGATAATATCAACAATATTTATCAATTCAATAATTTATAAAAATCCAAATAAGCATGCGAGTTTTTAAGGCAACACACTTTTTCCTTCCACTAAACTTTCCATCAAAATGTGTAGCTGCAACAGCATTTAACAGAAATAAATAGTGACTAATGAATCAATATGTGGATTTCAATTTCTGACTTAAATTCATTAAATTAATTTATTTAAATAAAAGTAAATAAATTAGTTATTTATAGATAACATATTTAGCAAAAATATTAATTGATTCAATAATTAATCAAATAAAAAAACTTAACTGAAATACAAATTTTTTCCCCTACATATTTCTTCCTTCCACTAAACTTTTCATTAAAAACTTAGAGACAGCAGCATCTAGCATTTATTTTAACCCAAATAAATGCTAAAAATATGTGACTATATAAATATATATGATCTAAGGTATCAAACAAACAGCTGATATGTTTTTGTTTTTAAATAAAAATGTTTGTTCGGTATGAATGAAACAGATGAAACGTTTCAGATCAAAGCAGCGAAAAGCAGAAAGGCGGCAGGTAGAGTCAGAGAGCGTCTTCCATATTTGATGCATCCAGTCAAAGGTAATTAGGCTCTGCTGTGTGTGTGAGGCAGATTATCTGTGTCAGTGGCCATTTGCTCACAACTGGCGCCAGAGGCAGAGAGCATCATGGGTAAACGAGCAGACGCCGGCTGGCGTTTCTCCACTTGCAGACACAAACAGCCAAAACAAAGCAGCCAATCCGCGGCTGACGGACGACAAACCAAGAGACGGAGGAAGTTAGCTGACCTGTTAGCCTGGAGTTTGAGTACGGAGGCGAGAGGCTGTCATGTGACGCCATGAACTGGGATCCATCGGCGTAACTCTGCAGAAAAAACAGGAAGTTAGCCAAACAGGAAGTTAGCTGAACATAAAGTTAGCTAAACACGAAGTTAGCAGAACAGGAAGTTAGCTAAACAGGAAGTTAGCTTCAACTATTCCTTTTCCGCTTTTCTGCTGGAGACGTTTCTTTAAAGTTTCCTTGTAACAGTTTTGGTTGTTTAGACTTCCATAACAGAAAAACATGGCAGTTAATTTTCAGGATTTTTAGCTATAGCCTAGCTAACTAAATATTTAGCTCCAAGCTAGCCATTTGGTTAGCAAACTATATATTTTGTTTCCTAATTAAATGTTTAGGCCCAAACTAAATATTATGCTAGAAAGCTAAATATGTAGCTCTAAAATAAATTCTTGGTTTCAAACTAAGTATTAGCTCCAAGCTAACGACTTTATTAACAAGCTACATGTTTAGTTTCCAAACTGAATGTTTATGTACAAACAAAATATTTAGTTAGCAAGATAAATATTTAGTTTGAAGCTATTTCATTAGCCAACTAATCATCTAGCTTCAAACTAACTATTTAGTTAGCAAACTATATAATTAGCGTCAAACTTAACACTAAGTTTGAAGCCATATTTACTTTGCTAGTTACATATCTAGTTTCAATCTGTGACATTTATTAATTAATAACACGGTCAGAATATGACGCTGAAAAATGGATCCCTGTTTTTTTCTGATATGAAATAATCCAAAGTGTTGCTGTTCATTTTTGACAGTGTAACCTTTCTACATGAAAACTGTTGCTTTGTTATTAAAATGAATCCAATGCTTCCGATTAAAAGTATTTCTGGTTGCTAATGAAACTGTAGGAAACAAAACGAACCTTAGAGGAGCGACTTCCACTCGCCCATGAAGCTGCATTTGTTCTTTCCTCCATACCTGCATGGCAATGAGACAAACTTTAGGTAAAAATACAGCTTAGACAAGGAAATTATTTAAATTCTTCCTGAATACAGAAACCATCCTGTCTGGGAACCTGCAGCTGGAACTGAAGTCTGGAAAACAGGAAACTTTGATGCTCTAGATATTCCCATCTATCCAGTCTCAGTATCTCTGATGTTATTCATATCATATCTACAAACCCTCCTATTATTCCCGGCTGCATGTGTTCAGTAACCATGGAAACGCCATGACGCTGTTGTTTCCCTACAGACTCCAGTTTTTAGGTCCAGATCTTTTATTAAACCTGCAGCAGAACCGCCTCTCTAGCATCTACCCAACGTCTCCAGTCCTGCTGCAGAAACGTTTCCACAAAACAAAACAGAAGTTTGACAGGTTTTTAAGACATCAGGAGAGAACGAGCAGCAATTATAAAAAAGCATCACTGGGCAATAAAAAGTGAGGATAGGGGGATGGATGAGAGGAAAATGAGAGAGAAGTCCAAGTTGGAGTTAAAAGCTGGGAGGAGGAGGAGAGAAGGAGGCGTCCATGTGTCCTGCACCTGATAAGGCTCCAATTGAGGACTATAAATTACACTAGAGCCCCACAAACAGGGAGGCACAGTCCGAAAACCACACACACACACACACACACTCTGCAGGTTATCTATCATCAGTTAATGAACTTAGACTGACAGACAGCCCCATGTCTCTCACAATGATCCTATTAAGATCTGCCTGACACAAAACAGACTCCTATTAATACAGTTAGCCCATGTGTGCATGTGTGGGGATCAGAGTGGACAAAAACACCACTGTGTCCAAAAACTACACACACCCAGCCTGTTGTCCGAAAATCAGCATTTATATACATTCACTTCATAAAGGAGTTAAATTAAAGTCATGCTTTTCTATGACTAAGTAAAATATTCAGTTCTTCTTCTATTCAACAAGTCAGTTCTACACCCTGCGCTGTCATAAAGGTAACATCCTGTATGGAGGACTGAAGCGGCCAAAATCAGGGAATATTGACATAAACTAATCAGTTATCAGCAGTGGGCGAAGCTAACTAAATGTTAGCTGTGCTAATCCTACAGCAAAACTAATAAACAGTTCTGCTAATGCTAAAGCAATAGACCAATACAGTAGTTAGCAGAAGCTAATGCTAAAGCCCTAGTCAAAAACAGTTGTGCTACATTTATGCGCTAAATACTAAATACCATCTTGGTATATAGTGGTGGCTAATGCTAAATTGCTAATTATAAACAGTTTTGCTAAGCGCAAGTGCTATACCAACACAGTAAACTGCTAATATTAACATTATTTCTACTAATACTAACAACATATTTACTATAAAAGCTAAAGCGCTAAATTAAACCATGTTGATACCCAGGTTCTGTTATGCCATTAGATATCGGTTTCTGTTCATATTTATTTATTTTTTATTTGTTCCGACATGTTTGTTTTAAATAAAGTTATTAGGTGAAGGAGAGGAAACAGAACTGCTGTGTAAGCAGCAGTTCCCTTCACAATAAGAGCATGAATATAAACAGTTATCAGCTTAAAGAATTACAAAAACCAAAAGTCCAACGTAACAAGATGTTACGGTGAACTTTATCCAGCTGAAAGTTTACGAATAAACCAAGATTAAACAATTAGAGCTTTGCAATTTATTCTACCAAACTGAGTTACGGGAAGTTAAAAGTACCAAACATTTTCATCCATCCATACGTTTATAAAGATTAAAAAAAATAAAGCGGATATTCAAACAGATTGATTAAAAACAATAATAATGCCTGTAAAAGACATTAAAACCTCAAATGACCCTGAACCTGGTCATTAATGATCCAAACCTGTTTTACTGATTCTGTTGAATTATTTGACATATTTTTGTGGCGCGTCAGGCTGACCCACTAACCGCAGAACCTGCCGGGTCCAAATGGTGTCAGTGTGTTGGAAAGCCACAGCCGGCGTGATGTAAACATGTTGCCGTTGGTAATAAAAGGTTTGAGCGACAGAAATGAGGCCAGCGGTGACGATGTGGACCAGCAGCGCTGCACCTGTTTGGAGCTCCGTAGAGCAACTAAACTGACACACATCAGTTTGTTTAATTTGATCCTGAAACCTCCCAGAACGTCACATCGCCTCGATGAAGCACAACACATCCGCCTTCAATGACACAGAAACTAAACCACAGCAAAGTGACGACGTCCTGAAAGTTACCAGCTTAGTTTATGAGTATTTTTAATGTTTCTTCTGAATGTGAAGCTTCCCATGTTTTTGCATATTTGTCACATCAGCGGTTCAGAACATCAATTAAAACATGTTTGGAAAGCTAAAAATTAGCAGCAGTAATTTGGTCATTTAGCCTTCATTAGCCATAAGAGTCACATCAATTATTAATTTAAACTAAATATCTATTTGGCAAACTAAACATTTAGCTCCAAACAAACTTAGCCAGCAAGTTAAAAAAAACTAATTATTTAGTTCAACTAAATTATTTAGCCTCAAACTAAATATTTACTTAGCTGACTTAAATAATAATTTTGAGCTAAATAATTAGCTTAGTCACTAAATATTTTGTTTGTTAACTAAATAATTTGTATATCTAGCTTAGTAACAGACGAATAGCAAATAAGGACTCAACTAAATATTTGCTTTAGTCCTTAATTAAGTATTTTATTTCAAACTGCCAAAGTAGGTAAAACATAACTTGACTTTGGTTTTTGACATATTTTTCCCTCGTAGTAATAAACGTTTTCATTTATAAACAGTATTATGTCTTCATATTTAAACTGGTTTGCTATTCTGAAACGCTGAAGTGAGACAAAAATCAAACACGTTGTGCATGACGAACTGACAGCGCAAACTGCAGGAACTTTAAGGGTTAATACTTTAGAGCAGGAAGAAACAGAAATGAGAAGAGAAGCTGATGGACATGAAACCAGACGGAGAAACAAACATTTAATTCAGCCGGAGGAGGAAAAGCTTCTTGTACCTTTACTGAACTACAATCACGATTAATCCAGAACACACACCCACACGCACACACAGACACCCCCACGCACACACACACCCCCACACACACAGACACCCCCCCCCCACACACGCACGCACACACCCCCACACCCCCCTCCCCCCACGCACACTGAAATAAGACAGTAAGACTTAAGAATCAGATTGCATCTCTATTAAAGCTGCTTAAGATGTCTAAAACCCACAATCCCTCAGTGCGAGTGGCTGAGCAAGCAGGAAGTGATGTCATCATCCAGTCCACCTCCTTTAGTTTTGTTTCCTCTTTTCTCTCTTCATTCATTAAATTACTACAAATCAAAAATAGATTTAAAATGAAAACTTTAACTGCTTTTCATAATTTTCTGCTCACTGGGAGGAATGTTTGTTTTGGTGGTTTTGAACCAAACAGTGCAGCTCCTCCGTCCACAAAGTGATGATTTTTCCACCAGAGAAAATTAAAGTTTGTGTTTCTCTCAGCAGTCGGCCTCTCCGCTGCTTCACCAGCTTCACCAGAAAATAAACATATGAACAAACCACAGCAGAAAGCAGAAATCTCCATGGTTACCCAGAGGACAGTTGCAGGCGCCAAATCTACTGGCATCCTGTCGCCATGGTAACAGCGGTGACCGCCGCTCTGGGCGGCGCTGTTGTTGGGACGGCGAGGATTTGACAGAACTTTAATCCGGGTCAGAGAATCAGAAGGTAGAGAATCAGAAGGTCGACACCGGACCGAACGAAACACCACCGAGTTTAATGAATCTTTTCTGATTCCAGAAACAACAGGAGGAATTTAGTCCTCGACTTTAACTAGGCCGCTTCAATAGTGGAGTTCATGTGTAACTCTGACTTCTTTTCTGGATGGGAAGGTCAAATTTAGTTTATGGACTAAATATTTAGGTCCAAAATTAATGTGTAGTTAGCAAGACAAGTATTTGGCTTCAAACTAAAAATTTGACAAGCAAGTTAGATATTTAGTTTTGACCTAAATATTTACTTTACCAACTAAAATGTTGTTAGCAACTTAAATATTTTGCACAAATTAAATGTTTAGATTCGCAGTGAGAGTATTTTCTTTAGTTTGGAGCTAAATATTTTATTTACAAACTAAATAGCAAACCCCAAAGGAATTACAGTATTTAGATTCAAACTAACTAGCTAGCAAGCTAAAAACATAGATTTTTAATGTATAATCTAAATATTTATTTAGAAAACCAGGTTCAACATTTAACTATTTACAAACTTTTAGTTAGGTAATATTTAGTTTTAAAACTAACATTGAATGAATAACATTGTGAAAATATGACTGAAAAAGTTTTTCTGTCATGATCACCTAAATAACCCAAATTATTACTGTTTATTTTTACAATTTCACAAACCGCGCCCCATAGATGGGCACTAATCCTCCTCCGTACGAATTGTATCACTCTGCTAATGCTGCTTCTTTTCAGTGTTGCTTGTGACTTCACCTCCAAACATTTTCTCCAGGAGAAACTCTGATTGCAGCCAAACGGACCAGAACCACGCCCAGATTCCCGAGCTGCGCCTCCAACAGCTGGAGGAGCGAAAACAGAGCGCCTCGAATGTTTTCCTCCCCCAGCCCTCCGTATCCAACACCGAAAACGGAAATCCGATTTCCAGCCTTGAGGTGGAGCTCGACGGCTTCATTCATGTTTCTGCGCTGAAACGCCTTGGCCGGCGTTTCCTGTCATTAAGCAGCAGAGCCGTTCTATAATTAGAACATCTGGACTCTAATGGGGTTCTGCGGCGGCATCCTCAGCTAACCACCGAACTGCGTGGCACACAGACACTAAAACCGAGCACGCTTCATGTTTCAGGCCCTTTTTCTCTGCCGTTTTGTTCATAGAGGAACATTAAAGCGGGAAAACAAACAACAGCTTGGAGAGCTAATGGCACGCTGAATGAAGAGGGAGAATAGTTTGTGTAGACAGAGAGAGAGGGAAAACATTAGCAAGTTCAAACATGGCTTTCTTGAATGCGCTGTTTTTAAAAGCCTACAGATGCCTTTCCAAAAAGAGAGATTAATATTGATAATAAGAAGGCCGATCCTTTTTGTTCCGTGTTTTTTCTTCTTCGTCGCTGTGATGGAGGAAGAATAAGCGGAGCGGCAATTCCTTTGACAAACCCCCCACGCCGGCCCATGTGAAGCCCAGCCAACTGTGGCTTAGATCTCTGCACACCATCACAACCAGGAGAACAAAAGCAAAAAACACAACGGAAAAAAGAAACCAAAACAAAGATCTGGGAGCGAACTGGTCACAGGCTACAAAGTTAGCTCAACTTTTCTGAGCCACAAACACGGATGGAGGCAAAATGAATCCCTGATAAATGGAAATAAATCAGATTATTGAGGCAGGAAATCTGCTTCAGAAACACTTCACACATCCACCACTCAGCTACTCCATCAATACAACCTGAAATTAGTCAGATTTTCTGTAATCATTTCTCATAAACCTAGCTTAGCACCGTAGCGCTAGTAGGGCTAGCTCCGGCTAATAGCCTTGAAACTTGTTTATTTCTCAAATATTTCAACAAACATACTTTGTAAATATTTAAGTACATTTGGGCATTTTTACTTTTTAAGCATTCAGAGTGCTTAAGACAGAACTAGCTTAGCATAGCTCAAACAGGCTTGTACCATTAACCTGAAAGATATAAACTCTAAAGTTGAATTCATAAATGAAAACATCTCAATACAGTTTTTTTATGTGACATATTTGTTTTAAGATTGTTTTTGCTGCGAACAGAAACTATGAAGTCAGTAAAGCTAGCTGAGACTTAAACTGCTACAATCTCTTTATTGTTGTTGTGCCAAATATTAACATAAAGCTTTGTGATGGATAATAACAGTGAGTTGTAATTATTCCAACATCCATTCCAAAATCTGTCATTTTCTGTCATTTTACCAGAAAATGACAGATAATGACATTAATAAACCTAGCTAAGATGTAGCATTAGAGCTAGCTAGACTGGGCGAATAGCCTCTGATTTATGAGTGAAATATCTGAATAAATATGGACATTTTGTAAATGTTACAATAAAGATGGATAGTTTATAAATATTAACATAACTCTGAACCATTTTTTCTAGTAAACTGTGTGCTTGCTAGTTTAGCCTGGCCTAGCTAAGCAACAGGTGCAGCCATTTCATTAAGCAAATACAAAAAAATTACATAAAAAATAAAAAACTTTGGGATTCATAAATGAAAACGTTTCATTACATAAAAAAACATGAAGTTAGTCAAGTTAGCTGGGACTTCAAGCTCTAAAGGTTTGTTACGCCAACAAATATTAACATACAAGTCTTTGTGGTTAATAATTACAGCAAGCAGCAAATAATAACTACTTTGCACTAGTTCAAGAATCCATCAGTTTGTTCATCTGTCCATCCAAAGATGTGACGGTTTCATCGGATTAGACAGTCAAACTCAGAGCTATAATGCTAGCAGGGCTAGCTCAGCTTCAATGCCTCCAACTATTGTTTAAATGTCAACTATTTAAATAAATATGGCCAGTTCATAAATATGTTTTTTTAAGTGGTAGCTTGTAAATATTTTTATAAGCATGGAGCGTTTTTGACCGTTTTTAACAAATTGTTTTGAACATAATTAGGTGACGTTAGCTCCGCTTAGCCTAGCCTAACTGAGCTTTAGATTAATAAAAACACATATCAATACATCTTCATCTGAATATTTAATCTATTCGTTGTTATTTTATGCTAAAACAAAGCTAACTCTGACATCAGTAAAGCTAGCCAGCTAGCTGGGACTTACAGTTCAGGGCGTTTCCTCTGAGCTGCGGGCTAAAGCTGAAGCTTCCCGGCTAAAGTTGGAAAGGTGAGCCGTTACCTGCCTGTCTGCGTCACTGCGGCCGCTCTAACCCGTCCAATAACCGCCCAGCTATAGGAAATTAGCTCACATTGAAACTCAAGTAAAATCTAGTCACGGAAACAAAACTGAAGAGCACTGAAGTACTGACAAACTAATCAGAACCAGACAAAGAAAACCGTAAAGTTATGGAAAATCTGGGTGTTTTATGAACCAAGGTGAAAATAATTTATAACAATTGCAGGTAAAAGACAAAAAATCCAAATGAGTTTCTTTCAGTATGAACTTTATATTGCAGATGTTTGTGGTTTGTTTTTCATTCAATCACATTGGTCACAGCGGGGAGAGGAGAGGAGTGACACCTTGTAATAAAATTACTAAAGTAAAATTACAACGTAGTAACTAAAATATATATAATACCTAGAGGCATTTTGATCAGAGACGTTTCAGTCATCAGCATTAAAGTTCCTTTAATTTGATATGAAATCCTTCAGAAATATCCATGTTTCATCTGCTTGATTCCTTATTGCTTGAAGTTTCACCTGGATTCCGGGCTTAATGAGCAGAACCGGAGCCCAGCAGAACCGCAGACAGGTTGGCGCACAATGAAGCAGCGAGACGCTGTGATATTGAGGCAGACAAGGTTTGTTTTGGATGAGTTTTTGTCAGACCGAGTCTCTGGGTAGATCCGTGTTTGACAATTCAATTAAGCCTCGTTCCTCTCAGCGGAGGTTTTTGTGTCTGGCTTTGTAAAACTCTATCATATAGACACCTGCCAGCTCGCAGCTCACGCAATCACAGATATGAGTGAGTTTAATCACACAGGCAGAGGCGCAGAGCTTTGTGAAAGCTGGAGGAAGTCCAGTGGGCTGGAGGAGGAGCCGAGCGGGTTCCCAACAAGTGGAAAGATGGTAAATCAGGAAACAGCGGCGCTGTGTTCAACATGCTCAGAGGATTGTGCTGGGACATCTGTGTTTAATTAGCAGAGAAAATAAAAAACAGCTTTCGCTTTTCTCCATTTTCCCCTTTTTAAATCAACAGTAGTAGTTATTCCTCCACCAGAAAGGCTGCAGAGCCACAGAGGCAGGTGGATAATTCAGGTTCTTGGCTCAAGGAGGAGAAACGCTCAAACTTTCCCATGTGAGGAAGATTTCTTTCACATTTTCCCTGCTGGAAGAATAATGTGGAAAATTGAAGCTTAATTCATATAAATAAAGATGCAGCATGTGTGTTAGCCTAACGACAACTTTACCTTCAAAAACTACAAAATAAAATACTTTATTCTAGCATTTACACATTTTCCCTTCCCTGATATTAGCTTAGCGTGCTAACGTTAGTACAGCTAACTCAGGCTAATATCCTCTGACTTGTTTATGTGGCAAATAGTTTGTTAAATGAAAACAGGTAGTTTATAAATATTTTAACAACTATGAGCCATTTTGGGCCTTTTTTTTAATTTTAGCAAACTGTGTTTAGGACAGAACTACATAGAGAGTCGCGTAGCTTAGCATAACCTAGCTCAACAACCGGTTCAGGCATCTAATTAAAGCGAAAAAAAAGCCATAAAAGTCTAATTAAAGTTTTAGATTCATAAATAAAAACATGCTAATACGTCTTGGTCTTGATATTTTATATTTTGGGGGAAATTTATTGTTTATTTTTTGCTGCTAACGAAAGCTAACTATGAAGTTCATTTAGCTAGCTGGGATTTAAAGCTGTAGGTTTTTTTCATATTATGCTAAACATTTTTATGAATATATATTTTTTAAACATGCAGTTCTCTTAAAGCTTCATTGTTTGGCTTAACCTTACATTTCCACATAACATTGAGTTTAGCTACTTCACTGGCAAAAGACAAACAAAAGTTTCACTGGGAGAAAAAAACTTCTATTACAAAGTCAAATATTTCACCTGGTCATGATTTTTGTTGCCGCTGCTCAACAAAACAGAACAAAACAAATGAATCCCATGAGGGCAGCAGAGCTAGCTTAGCTTCTACATTACTTAGCCTAGCTTAGCTGGCCACAAAGAGTTTTGGACTTTCTTAAAAGTATATAATAATGAGATTTATTTAAAAGGTTTCATTAGAAAACCACAAGCCGACTTTCAGTTCTCCACTCCCTGCTGCTTATGAACAAACGAAACTATTTTAGCCTGCAAGCAGTGTTAGCGAAATAAAAACCCTGGTTTGCTCTTAAGTTCTTCTGAAGTATGTTGTGGTTTTTGCCTACAATTAATATGTGATATAAACACATATAAAGAAAATTAATAACATAGCAGCATCAGCTCCACAGGGGGCGCTACACACTGATCCAGGATCTCATTCAGTTCGAAGCTTCACATGAAGCTAACGGCTAACTCTGTGCTAAATGAGAGGCTTGGAGAAAACAAAAATCCTCTGTTTGTGTCGTTTCAGCCGTTCAGGCCCAAAGAAACTCCAGCGCTGATCAGCTCGTCTCTCAGCAGAGCTGAAGTTCAGACATGAACCTCCAGGCAGGGGGATTTACACACAGACATGCGTCGCTGCACACCTTGCAGTGGAGCTGCAGTCGACCGTGTTGCATCATTCACGCTCTCTGTGGAGATTACTGGAAACTTAGGCTCAAGTCTGCAGACTTTACCTCCCACTTTGAGCTAATGTATGTGACGCTAACAGCCAAATGACTCCAGGTTATTTTCTCCAGCAGGAAAACCAAACATTTCAGTTTTTAAGGATCTACATTCAGCCTTCATGTTTATTGCTGTTATTTACATATAAAAATGGAGGCTGGCCTCTATTGATTAGGACAAATCTACAAAAATCACATTATTAAAGCTGCATTTAAACAGGTGAATAAGCAGATTTGATTTAGTTTAGATGGCTTCATAAATCACAATGATGTAAACTGTGATTTTCTGATTTTGTTTTTAATAAATTCCCAAATTTAAACTGTAGCATGTAGCTTAAAAAAGGTCACAGCTGCAGTTTCCACCCAACATTACACCTTTATCTGACTTTATTACCACTAGAAACAACCTTTCCCTCCTTTCTTCCTCCTCTTTCCTTTCTTCTCCTCACCCTCCTGCCTCCTCCCTTCATCTCTCCCTCGCTCTCTACTTCCTTTCTTCTTCCCTTTTATCTTGCGCCTCTCCTCGCTCTTTCATGGCGTCCTGTCGTCAAGTGTAAACATGGCTGAGCGCCAAGCCGGAGGGGTTAGAGTCCTATCAGCTCTTCCTCTGCTCGTGTCCTCCAGTCACGCTCTTCCCGCTGGTTCCTGCGAGGAAGCCACCAGGTTTTCCTACACAATCAGAACTTGGCTGCTGGGAAATGTGACAAACATCTTTATGAACCAAACTGGGGAAATCAGGAACAAGGAGACTTGGAGACCAAAAACGCCAATTTAGAGTTATGAAAAGAAAATCTTAGGAATCAGAATCACCAAAGGCTGCAGGAAATGTTATTAAAGATAATCAGGAAGACATGTGGAGAAACATTTAGCTAAAGTTCAGTCAGTTAGCAAGATAAACATCAGTGCTGGGCACCGCTAACTAACATGCTAGCTCCGCTAACCCTACATAAACATTAGTTCTGCTAACGCTAAAGTGCTGCAACAACATGGTGTGTAGTGGAAGCTAATGCTAAAGCACAATACACAAACACAATATTTAGCTAACATTAATGCTAAGCCGTTATAATAACATAGTATTTAACAGAATCTAATGCTAATACAGTATATCAACATTATTCCTAGCGACAGAGCGCTATATTTAGTGGAAGCTAATGCTAAAGCGCTACACCAAAAGGTTAAAGTGCCATATCAGCTGAAAACAATCAAAAACTGCAGTTACACAAACCCATATTTAGCTTCCATCTGAGTCGACCAATCACGTCTCCTCACATGACACGTAGCATCTCATCCAATCACGTCTCATCTTCAACTCTATTTTCCTTTTTCTTAAAGTTTTCCTCAAATAAATCAGCCGAGTAAAGTGAGCTTTAGAATTCAACGATAAAACTAACGAAGCATGCTAAGCATTTTAATCGTTAACACCAATGCCAAAGCCCTTAATGAAGTATTAGCTTTGCTATTAGCATACTAGCTAATTTAATTCTTAAAATAACGAGCTGAAACTGAACATGAGCTGTAACCTGCTCCAGTTCACCACCTGAAAGCAAATGACTCTAAATAAAAACTGAAGACATGAACATCTACTTCTACGTTTGATTTTTTTTGTATCCATCCTCTGACTTTCCATTTTCTGTAATTGGTTGGAGTGTCCAGGAATAACGATGATTGGACCTCCAGAACCAGAAGACTTACTGCACTCAGCTGACCTCATTGGGAAACTGCCAGCGCCACTTGGTTGGACCTCTGTTAAATTAGGTCAGCCACTTGTTACTGTTTATAGTTTTTTTTCTACATTGTTTTTTGCCAGAAGCGTCTACATTTGTCGATTATAATTGATTTGCAACATTCAGAGGGTGAAAAATTATTGGATTATAACAATAATCGTCTCATAAATTGTATATTTTATAGTCAGTTCTTGAAGTAAAAACATAAAATCTGTGTTATGCTTTTAATCTGAAGCTTTACGACCAGCAGATGAGGGAAAGTTGATTCGGTTGCGACAGTCGCAGCTGAATTTATGCGTCCTGCGTCTCTGCGGTCGGGACGGCGTATAAATAAAAGCTGCAGACTCACAGTCCGACCAGCTGCACCTGCACAGGAAAAGCCCTGCACATCACTTATGAGCGAGTGGGCTCGCAGCGCGGCTGGGGAAGTGAAAATGGGGCTCAGGTGAATTGTGCCGGCGCCGGTCCAAAGTGCTAATAATAGCTGACCACTGAAACCATTTACTGGGAAAATCACAGAGCCGATGAACCGACCTCAAACCTCCAGCCTGAACGCCTCACAGCGGCTCATTTTAAACGATTTCACCAAAACGACCAGCTGACAGAAAATATCCAGATCTTATTTAATTCATATTCAGCTGAACTCAAATTTAAAGTTAATACTCAGCAAGTTTTTTAAACATTAATGGTTTAAAATCAGTAAAAATGTTAACAGCTAATGACGTCATCCAGCTCGTTTTATTGTGAAATATCGTCTCTGCTGTCTGAAAACAGAGCTGTTAGCATGAAACTGCTATAATCTTCAGTCAGAGGCTTCTACAGATTGGCTGCGATACTGACTGCTACAGGAGATCCTTCTGCCCACAGCATCACCGGAACGACTCAGAACTGACTTCAGTGATTTGATATTTAAATGAAGGAAAACTTGTTTATGGGACGTTCAGACAAATAAACTTCATTAAGAGACATAAACTAATTTATTAAAATGCCTCTTAGTGGATAATAAACAGAATCTAAAATAAGTTAATTGTTTTAGTTTTAATGATAACATGAGGTTTTCTTAATAATCAATGATGAAAGTGACGAGTATCAGTGATCTGAGCTCAGAAAGGAAAACTTCGGTTTGATCCATTTACACACGTTTCACACAGGCTGAGTGATTATAAGCCAGAGTGAAACTAATGTGTTTGTTTCTCTTTCCCAGTAATTATTTAGCAGAAGGAAGGAACATTTCCTCTGGTCTCACATCAAATAAAAAGATAATTCATGTGACGACGTTAAACATTGATTTTAACTCAACGTTTAGTTATTGTTCTGCAGTCTGACATAATGAATCGACAGGAACAAGAACTGGAAAATAAGGAGGAAGAATAAATTTGACCCTTCAGATAAAGAGCTAAATATTTATAAAACAGCTAAAACCTCCTGAGCATCAGTCAGCCTCCATTTGCTCTGATTAAAAGCTGGAGCAGATTTTACAACTCAAACAGTTTTTATTAAAATGAAGCGTCAAAGAGCTCCACGCAGCGTAGGGGGCGCTGTTCAAAAAGTGAGTCAAAAATAATTATTCAGCCTGGCACAAGAGGAAAATGTTAGCAAACTAAATATTTAGTTAGATTCAGCTTCAAATTAAATCTTTAGCTAATATTTATTTTGAAGCTAAATATTTAGCTGTTACAAAACGTATACCTCAGTAAGTGTTCAGTTTAGAGCTAAACACTTAGAGAAAACTGTCTGTCTGTAAAAATAATATTTGGTCTCTAAAGCTAAATGTTTAGTTTCCTTTCCTCGTCCAATCAGCAGGTTTCCTGTTTGCTTCCAGAAAATCATCATTTAACATCCAATAGTTTCAAATAATCACATTTAATCAAATTTATAAAGAAATCATTTCATGCTTGTTTGCTCCTTATGTTTATTATTTATGTTTTTCAAATGTCTCCTTAAATAATGTATTTTTTATTAAAATGTAAGGAAATACTTAAACTGCTGCAGGTTTTAATTAAAATGAGGCCAGAGCAAAACTGGGAAATGTGAACAAAGTGGTCAGAATGTGGGCCATTAGCTCCAAGTGAATCAATATTTAATAATAAAATGCGACCAAGACGGTAAGCTGTGAGAGCTATTTGTGGCCTGCAGACTCCCTGCTGCTCCCCTTTTCTCATGACGAGGCCGTTACCAACGGCGACCGTAAACGGCGACCGGGGAGAGGTGCATCGTGAGCTGCCACCTGGATGCCACCTCCCTTTCTGGAAACAAGGAGTGAGAAGCCGCTAACAAGTTAGCATGTCTGCATGGGTGCAAAACTGCAGGGACACACAGAAAACCAACACACACACACAGAGAGAGAGAGAGAGAGAGAGCAGACATCCTCATCGCACTTGTTGAGGAGCGTTTGATGACATCAGAAGGACGATGCGTTCAGAAACTGTCCGTCTGATTCAGTTTGTGTGTTAAAAAGTAAAAATGTTGTTTGTGGCGTTCAGGAGCTTCAGGATTCAGGTCCTGACAGGCTCACCTCAAACCGGGGCGAGCCTCCGCCTGTTCCCAGCACGCCGTTCCCAGCACGCCGCCCCGCGCTGCCCTCACAGACCAAAGCATGGCTCACATTTTTCACCCGGTTCTGGAGACCAGAGGTTTTCATTTAGATGTTTAATGAACTGATCTTCACATCAAATCATCACATCTTGTGATCTGCCAGTTCTTCTGAGTTTCAGCAGCCAATGATTTTCACTTTGTTTTGTTTTTTAGAAACGTCTTTCTGCCTCATGAATCAGGAATTTATAAAATCATCTTAAGTATTTTGTCAAAACGCAACAAATGACTTTATATCAGGATAAAACAAACGTCAAAGCGGTGGAGGGAAAACTTCTGCTTGTGTGCTAATGCGCTAACAGCAGAGCTAATTCTTTGTTTAGCAGCTAACTTAGCTTAGCCTAATTAGTTTTTACAGATAAATTCTAAAGAGCTATTTTAATTAGTTATTTTCTAAACTTTCAGCAGGAGAAAGCTTTCTAAAAGAAAATTACACCCGATTGGTCAAAACAACGAGCCAATAGCGGCTAGGAGAGGAGAAGCTATTGGCCCACTGAACGTCATGTACCAGTTGTTCAAATCAGATGGGAGCTAGTTCAGTTTCATTGTTTTCAGCATTAGCGCTTAGCATTAGCTACTAACGAATACAATGTTATGCACATTAATCCACTATATCGCACTATAGTTGTTCCTCCCAGGCGTTTGTCCTTCTCATTAGCATAAACCTTTAAGTTTATGTTTTATGTCTGTTGAAATGTTTCCAAGTCCAATATGTCTCGGACCGACTTGGACCTGCAGCTTTAGCTTCCCAGCTCCCAGTCTGTGGCCTTTCTAACAGCTCATGTTCATCTGAAAGTCACCTGACCTAAAAACAGAAAACACCACGCAGTTCTCTCCAGGAATGTGGTAAATTTATCATATTTATTTAACGACCTGCTCAGCAGGTGGTCGTTACTTTCCCAAAGCGACATCTTGCAGCTTTCATTTAAAATAGGCCACATAATGGGAGAAAAAACAAAACATAAGTTATTTCTGTTGGTAACTGAGGCTTTATTTCAGAGCAGCACGTTTAAACGTAACCTGTGAAAAATAATATCGGCTTGGTGTTAAAAAATCTCTCACATTCTTCATTTGTCCTTCCAAACCTCCCACTCACCTCAACCTCCCCCCATTCCTCATCAAGGTCCCCCCCCAACGCTGGACCACGACGGCAGCCTGCAGAAAACCCGCCAGTGAAACCCACCTGCACGCTTCTGCATTACAGAGCAATTACAGCTAATGGCTGCAAAGATCCATTATGAACATTCATCTAACCTTTAATATTTTAAGAGAATACCTCTTTAATGAGGAGGCACTTTCATGCTTAATTCCCACCTGAAAGCCTCATAATATCTCAGTTTCTCCTTTCTTCCTGCCTCCGTTTTCCATCCTGTTTTTAGTTCCTTCACATCTATTCTCATTCAACTTTAACAGTTTGAAATTATCAGCATGAAGCAGAGAGACAAGAGAAACTGAAAATGACAAAAAATGTTCCAAATCTATTGCAGAGGTTTTAAATAAGAACATATTTCATATTTTTATTAGTCTGTTAGCTTACAAGATACAAGCTAAGAGCTAACCACACTGAAACTAAGAGTTAGCCTACTCAAATATAGCTTAGAGCTAATAAAGCAAATCTGAAGCTACAGCTACTCAATGTTAGCTTGACAGCTAACCAAGTAAATTTAATGCTACTAGTAAAGAAATCAAACAGCTAAACAAAGTAAAACTGACAGGTATACTAGTTTTAGTTAACAGCTACCCAGATTTAAAGCAACTAGTCAAAGTCATACCAGCAGCTGCAGAGTGTTAGCTAGTATAGCTAGTAAAAGTTAAGCTACCAGCTACACAAAATTAGCTCAACAACTAGCAACAGCTATGCAAAGGTGAGCAGAACCAACATTTCTGGATAACAATTCAGAGCAATAGTTACTGTGAGTCAGACTAAGAGCTACTCAATGCCTAGCCGACAGCTAATCCGATTCAAGCTAACTGCTATTTAGAGCTAATATAATAGCTTCTCACGAGTCAACCTGACAGATGAACTAGGTCAAACTATCACAGTTAGATCAACAGCTATAGAAAGTCAAGGTGGCAGCTATTCATAGTCAACAAAAGGGCTGAACAGAGTTAGCGCAACAGGTAAGTAAACACCTATTCAGAGTCAAACAAACAGCAACTCAAAGCCAGCAACTAATCAAACTGATACAGTGTTGGTAAATCTCTGCAGGACAATAACTACAGAAAGTCCAGTAATCTTTAGAACATCAGAGTCAAACCAAGAGTCAAACTAGCACATGCTAACCACTGTCTGGATTTAGATTAATAACTACAGAAAGTCAAGCTAACAGCGTGAAGCTAATATTAATCTGAAGCAGTGACCATAAACTTTCATCTGAATAGTGTTGGTATAGCGCTTTAGCTAAAGAGATTCTAACTTCCTGTAGCAGCTAGCTGTGCTCCAGTGTTAATGCTAACCCGTATTTATCCACTTTTACTGGATTTCTAAATGTAAAATTTTGGTTTAGTTCACCACAAACCGCCTAGCAAACCTACTCACCACTCTGCATTTTTGAAATATTAGTTCATGGTCATGTGATGCGATGTTTAGCTATTACAAAACAGAATTTATAAAACGTTATAAACACTCTTTGGAGTTTGAAGAATGCTTGGTTCGCACAGGAAACGGCCCGATGATTTAAAGGTCGGTGTTTTTAAACAAATAATGTCACCGCGGAGCAGCTAGCAGGCTGCGCGCCGCAGCGGGACGAGCTTGGTTTACAATACGTACAAGTGTATTGGCAGAGTCTGTCACACAGACAAGGAATGGTTGGTTAAATTAAACACAGACACACACACACACCACACACACACACACACACAGGAGATTCAGGGACCAGATGTCAGGAGGGCAAAGTGTGACACTTGACTGAGAACAGGCCTCGCTGGAGTTTGTGTGTATCTCTGTGTGTGCAGCACTTCATAACTGCATTGATTTTCAGAGAGAACCCACCAACACACACACACACACACACAGCAAAGTGAAGGCTTCCCCTTTGAAAACCACATAAGACATGTCCGGACACGCAGGCCGGAGAGCCCTGCAGCTCGCTCTAAATGCATTAAAGGACGTCCATGTGTGCGTCTGTGTTTGTGTTGGAGCCACAGCAGCAATCATAGAAACAAAAATGATTTAAGCTACAAACAGGCGGCTCGTTTTCATTACGTTTCTCTTTCAAGTAAAAATAGTTTTATGGCCTTTCATGATCTGAGACCAATTTAGAAAATTGCATAAATCAAATCACGTGAGTCACAAACCATAAGATGTTAAAAACCAAAAAGCTGTGTGAAAAATAAGTTCACCTTTGTTTCTTCCACAGGATTAAATATGGAAAAGATCAGCAAGAGTCAAGCTAAGAGTTCAGCTAACTGCTTACGAGACCTATGCTAACAGCTAATCACAGTCAACACAGACTAATCAAAGACAAGCTAACAGCTAATCAGTCAAGCTAACAGCTAATCATAGTTATGCTAACACCTAACCAGTGTTGCTACAAGCTAGGAGGAGTAATGCTAACTGCTAATCATCCATCCTAACAGCTCATTGGAGTCTAGCTAACAAGTAGCATAATAGCTAATCACTGAAGTTTATAACTAGCCTGTTTGCAACCAACTGCTGCTGTTCAGTTGCTTTGAAATGATTCAATATAATAATAATCAGCTACTTTTAGCACATTATTAATATGGAAAGACATCAGACCTTAAAACAACCAACTGGGAAAGTTAAAAATCCTCTGGGTTTGTCCCAGTTCATTCTTAAATGTATCCAATGTTACTGCTTCATTCAGCCACTAGAGGGCACTCCAGCACCTCAGGGGCAAAAAGTAGAAGAAAAAAAACTTCCAAACTGTCACCAGTTGTTTTGGTCTTAGTCTCAATATTAGGAAATTAATTAGCAACTTTTAGCCGCTTTATAAATACAAAGTTTGTGATCCAGTCGTGTCATGCCTGAAGTGTTGGGGTGTGTGTGTGGTGTGTGTGTGTGGGTGTGTGGGGGTGGGGGTGTCGGACCTGATTACCAGACTCATTACGCCAACAGAGACCAGAACCTGCTGTTTCACATTTCACATCATTATTATTAGGAGAAAGGCCGTCTGGCCCGCACCGCCAAACAGAAACCGCATTCATGCGGCGCGCTGCACCGCTGCAGCCACCACAGACCCTGCAGGTACATGACCTTTGACCCGCACACTGATGTGAAAAATGCCCGTGACAATCCTACAGCCAAGAGCAACTTCCTGTCTTCTATCCAAGCTAATGCGGCGCGTTAATTAGAAATTAGCCAACAGAGTCACAGCAGACCAATCCGGCGGCAGCACCAGCACCGATTCAAACGAGACGTTCCTATTGGACGATTTCCTGTCTGAACATATTTAAGGTCAAATTTGATATTTAATTAATTAATTTAAGACTTTTTAAGGCTGATAACTGGTCTTCAGGTCAGGCTGAGGCAGCAGTATTGTTCAAGAAACACCGCCCCCTTCAGGTGGGAGTCAGAATCACTTAAACCAACAAAAAAGCAACAAAAATGTTGCTCTGATGCTGCTTTCTAAGATTGCTGAATCACAAGAAAATGTGCTGGATTATAAAGAAGTATTGCGATAAACAATAATATTGTTGTTTTGACACTTTTTTACTTATATAACGGTAATCATGACAGAACAGATTCTCAAAATCACTAAACTTTAAATTCTGATTAATATTTAAGTCTCGGACCAGAAGACATTTTAAATATCCAACATAAATAAACAACAAATAAAATTAATTATGGAAATAATAATATTAAAAAAGAGGTTTAGTTTAGACCAAAACTATTGGTAGAAACCGTGGAGTTTCTACCAAACTCCATGGTTTGGTAGAAACAGAAAAACAATAAATAATGGGAATTATTGAGTTTATTTTAGTTTATAATGTGATTGATTTACTGATTGTCATGACAGATTTATGTTTTTTAAGGATTGTGAGAAACTCAGATCAACATTTACTAGAAAACAGAAAAACCTGCCAGCGAAGAAAACCAAACAGGTTCATTGAGGATTTTATTGAGTTTACTGCAGATGGGAGGTTTGAACTTCACTGCATCCAGTGATAACAGCAGATCCAGTTTGTCTCTCTGTGACCCATTTATGAACATTCACACATGGGTCTGTGTGAATGTGCAGGCTGCCGGCTGCAGCGAGGCGCTGGCCTGCAGAGCCGCCGGTCTGAGCGTGGGACGGATCGGAGAACAGTCACTACTTGTTTTATTGCTTCACCATGAACACCTGCAACGCCGGAGCGGGGGGGGCGGCGAGGTCGAGAGCAGACAAAAGGCTTACATCTGACACACACACAGAGAGAGAGAGGTATTGTGGGAATGCCTGGGTGTGTGTGTGTGTGCAGGTCTCAGGTTACATTCTCACAGATCTGCTGCAGAATGAGACATTCAGGCACAACGTGAGGCGTGCATGTTCAGGGAAGACGCAGCAGAATGTTTCAGATCCATTTGGTTACATTTCATCAGAAAAACTGATCAAATACAACGACTGATCGAACGTTGATCCATTTTATTGGATCAGTTGCAAACTGGATGAAAAACAAAATGTCTACAATAAAAGAAGGTCAAAGAATCAGCAAATAGATTCCAGTTTGTGTCATTTAGGTTGTTTTTTCTCCTGATGGTCCAGTCGACCCGGTTCTACTGGAACCAGAACATCTGCTCCACCTGCAGCTGATCTGGTTCTCTGATCAAACCAGCCTGTTCCCCTCCTGGCCTGTGGGGGCGCTGCACCAACAACCACTGAAGGAAACGACACGAAAACCTCTGAAGACACTGAGAGCAACTTCCTGCTTCACCAGATGAAACAAGATGGAGGCGTCAGAGTTTAGCGGCTGGAGGATTTCTCCTGTTAGCGCTAGGCTAACATGTTAGCTTTGGTTGTCACATTAGCATTCAAACCAAACCAGAGATCACTCAAAGGAACCCAAACCCGAGGTTTGGGAGAAGCAGAGTTAGCTTAGCATTCACGCCTCACCAACCGAACAGGTGACCTTTGAACCCGTCCAACCACTGAACAGATCAAGGTTTGGATGAGCCAAAACTTTCTCCAGCTGAACAGAAACAAAACTGAAGTTATTGTCTTTGGGAGCAAGGAGGTGCAATGTAGAGTTATAGATCTAGAGTTACAGGTCTGGAGTTACAGATCTAGACTTATATATCTAGACTTGTATATCTACACTTATAGATCTAGAGTCAATGCACAGCTGCAGTTATTATAGCTGGAAACAGGATCAGGCTGAAATCTGGGTTTGAACGTTCAGAGCCACATAAAGACGGTTATAAAATCAGCCTTCTATCAGCTGGGGAATATTTCCAGGAAATATTAAAGATCTGCTGCTGTTGCCATAGCAACTTTCCAGACCGCTCAGGTCTTCTGGTTCTGCATCCAGAACCAGAACCAAATGTGAAGAAGCAGCATTCAGCTTCTATGCGCCACAAATCTGGAAGAAACTTCCAGAAAACTGCAAAACAGCCGAAACCCTGAGTTCCTTTAAAACGCAGCTAAAAACCACCTGGTCAGAGTTGATTTTGATTAACAAATGATTCATTCTAGCCTGGAATACAACTTTTTATCATTGCTCCTTATTTTACCTCCTTCATATCATTTTCTTTGGTTGATTGTGTTTTTATCACTGGAAGGTCGTTGAAAAAGCTGCTGTCCAGATGAAGCTGATTGTTTGGGGCATCCTGATGCCTCCGTCACTCGGTCCAAGATGTCTGCCAGGAGCAAAACCAAATTTTCCAGGAACAAAATGAGTCAAAGATCAAAATAAATGTGAGGCTCGTTGAAAAGCTGCGGCCAGATGTGGAAGTGGTCACCGTGAGTCAAGATTACGTCTTAAAATCTTTGAATAAATCAATAATTAAAGTCTAAAAAAAAGACAAAACCTCTAGAAAACTTTCGGCTACAAGGCGCTTTGCGTGTTTATTATTTTCTCCATTAATTTACGGCTGCTTTAGATATTAAACCCAGATAATGAAGGACATTAATGCAAATGTTTTTCTGCAGACGTGGATGTCGCCCACTTCCAAATGATGGTTGTTCCCCATAAAGCTCCGGTGTCGTAAATCTTCTGCCTTCCAAGAACAGCAGCAGGGTTGGAACTTCATAAAGCTGCATTATTGGATAATTGGTTCCTCAAATGGCTTCAAGCTGTCAGAGGACGGCAATCCAACAGGCAGCAAGCCGGAAAATAAGAGAGAAGTGGAAACTCTAAACAGCCATCTAATGTCCTCTTTAACATCCTCTTAACCAAAGGCTAAAACCGCCGAGCAGAGACGAGTTTCAGCCTCCAGTTATTGCAAACACAAACCTGTCACACAAGACTGATAACAACTAATTCAAAACAGACAAACTCAACTTTTTAAATCAACATTCTGCAGCTTGGATGGCTTTCACAAACAGCAGCAGACGTCCTTCAGCGGCGGGTTTTAACCCGGATGGAGAAGCTTCAGGGGCGACACCATTGGCTACAGCCTCACGGGGTGAAAGGTCAAGTTAGCACCAGGTGTGTTAAACGAACCCGACCCAAAAGAACCGTTCCAGAACCAACAGGCACCAAACCACAGTCCCACCTGAACACAGACAGTGGGAGACACACTGACAACCTGCTAATGCGCTAAAAGCAGAGCTAATCTGTCGGGTAGCACTTTGCTAACTTTTAGCTCTTCATGAAGTGATTATTTCTAATAAATTTAAAAGCTCCATTTTATTTATCTGTTTGGTAAACGTTCAGTTCAGTTTAATTCCTGACTGCTCCTCAAGGAGCTGCTTATTTCCATGCTTTTATTTTGAAGAGAGTGAAGCTATTTAGCATTTTTGCACCCAATGAATGGCTCAAATTAGTGAGACCTAAACACCAATAACTGCTCATTCTAATATTTCAAACACCAAATATACCTTAATATGCATTAACAGAAACCACTTTCGCAGCGCCACAGGAGCCAACGCCCAGTTTCTTTATCTCACAGTTCAGCGGCTCGGCGCAGAGGAACATCCATGTGAAAAGGTGAATCTGGGTTCTACTGTACTTCACAAAGGTACCAAACTGAACTGATGTGCAACACTTCAAGCAGGAGTTTCAAAATGTTTGTTTGCAAGGAGAAACAGGAAAAGGTGCTGAGATCTTTGCAGACAGAACTGCAGCAGGTTTCTGCTGATTTCAATACTAAACACAAAAACATTCAGATTTTTGACCAAGTGCTGCTCCACTGTAGAGGATACACACGATTTAAATTAACAAATTAAAACTAAAGGAATCTTCTTCCATGAGGAGAACGAGGGAGAAAAAGAGGAGAAACAGAGCAGAACAATGGAGAGATGGAGGGAAGAGAGAAATGTTTGGAGTGAGGAGCTCCTGCTTTTCAGTCCTGACAGAGAGGAATGTGAGAGAGGAGATCAATGTGCTATCACACACACACACACACACACACACACACACACCGCCAGATGTTCATCAGCCAATGAGGAGCCGGCTGCCGGCTCTCCTCAGGTCAACCCGCATGATCCTCACATTCATGTGAATCCGTCTCTTTAAATTCTCCTGATATCTGCGAACCGAAAACGTTCCTCTGCTCGCGGCCTTCATGTTCGCTTTGGGGCCAGAGACACAGAGACAGGAGATTCACTGAATCTGCTAACAAAGTTCCCCTCAGAAGGAAAACTTTTCCATCGTTGGAGCTCCATACGTCCACCATCGTTTAACTTTTCATCCACAAGCAGGAAGCGTGACATCACTCTGCTTTATCAATTTGACTATTTTTATATAATCACAGTTAAGGTTGATTTATTAATTATGCTTGTTCTGCCAGGGCCGACCCAAACTCATTTAGGGCCCTGGGCTGGATCTAACTTGGTGGCCCCACTTCCTGTTCAGACCATCAGCACCAGATTTGTTTCAGAGAGCTACAGTTAATTGGCTCAGCTTAAAACAGCCACAGGTTATTAGTTATCCAATTAGAGATGCATTTACAAACAAACCAAAGCTCAAATAGTAAATGTTAAAGTCGTAGCATCAAAGGCCGTTACTATGGTAACATGAATATAATTGTTTACGCTTTTAAAAAACAAAACATCACCATTAATTTAAATTTTGCATGCAAATTTTAAACAATTTAACTCTAATGTTTTGCTTTTTGGGAACTTTTAGCCGACTTCATGTTGTCAGACGGTTCCTGTTGATCCAAAAGATCCGGCAGTAATCAGTAAATTGGTGTGGCTGGTAAAGTTGAATCCAAGTTGTGATTAATCACAATTAATTCACGATTTAACAAGGAGGAACTTACTGGAATCAACCAGTTTTTTTCTCCATTATTAAAGAAATCCTCGTTTGAAAACCACTTCCTGTATTTATTCAGCTGTTTTCTGTCTGAAGTTACAGTTTAACAGAGTAAAGAATCGCAGGACTGCAACAAAGAGTCATAAAAATAATTCCTAAAACACCCAAAAGAAATCATAAAAATATGAAGCAAAGCGTTCAGATTAGCACGAATGTCAGACCCTGATAATCTGGGTGAATGTTTACGCATGGAGAGAAAACAGGAGAAAGTGAGTTAAATTTGTGGTTCTTATGTTTTTACTCATGCATGTAAAACACACACACACACACACACACTCATGTAGTTTGTCTGGCCCGTCACAAGACCAGATGGCATTAGGGGTGTTCCAGACAATTTACAGACTGTGTGTGTGTGGAAGAGAGGGGGTTGGTAGTGAATTAAAGCCACACTCACACACACTCACACAGAAACTTGGCAGTGCCACTGAAGCTGCAAGCCCTGCCAAAAACCGAGCCTAAAACAAAAGCCGGGCTGAACCACCGTCCGTCTCGCCCCTCGCTCTGAGCCGGATGGTTCAACCCGCCCAACGAACGAACGAACAGTTCCAACGAGGAACAACTGCTGAACGAGTCGGAGTGAGACGAGAGGAAGAAAAGCAGGAAGTGTTGGGATGAAGATGGAGGAGGAAACAGGATGTTTTGGATTCAGACTTCAGGATTACAAAAGACTTTATTCACCGACTGATGGACCGAACTGCAGTTCACATCCTCCTGATTTGATACAAATTAAGACGAGTGGAAATATAAATCCAACAGCAAACAACACGGTTACCAAACAAATGATTTCACTCAAGTTAATCAGGTGCCTTGATTTGCATATTGTGTCTAACAGTCGATGCTTTGGGTGCCAAAACTTTCTCCAGGTGAACAGAAACAAAACTGAAGTTATTATCTTTGGATGAACGATGGAGTTTCAGTTGTTACAACTGGAAACCAGAGGATGAAACCTGGGTTTGGACCTTCACAGTCACATAAAGATGGTTACAAAATCAGCCTTCTGTCACCTGAAGAACATTTACAGGATTAAAAAAACTATTTTCCCAAGAAGATCCATGACTTTATCATTAGTTGCATTGATTGCTGCGACGATGTCTGTACAGATCTGAATGAAAATAAAATAAAAACAAGAGCTTCATGCTCCACTGGTCAGGAACAAACTTCCAGAAAACTGAATATCTGTTTGAACACTGAGCTCTTTGTTGATCAAACGTGGTACAGAGATGGTTCGATTTCACAACGTCAATGGAGAACAACACCAGTAAAAGACCAAAGACCAGCAGGAAACAAATCCATAAAACATGAACAGTTTTCCTGTTCAATAATCCATATGAAAGAGAAAAATCTGAAGTAAAACCTTCAGGTTCTGTAACATTGTTTTTCATTGAACACAACGGTTTGTTCCATAAAATGAAAAGACGTCGCTAGCTTAAAAGCTAGAGCTAGCTTAAAAGCTAGAGCTAGCTTAAAGACAAAATGTTGTCAACATCTTTGTTGTTTCTCATGCAGAAAAGTCTTCAATATATTTATATAAGAAATGTAAAAATAATGTGATAAATACAGCAGAAATAGCTAAAAAAAAACCTTCCATTGTCAGTGTGTTTTTGGCTAATTAGCCGCAAGCTAACACTTAATGCTGCGTAGCTGAAATCAGGCATTGGGATTATTTTAAGGGATCTAATCAACTAAAGGTAATATCATCAGAAGAATTATAGTTTTATTTCATTTTTACAATCTAAATAAAAAAGTTAAATCTGAATAAAAAAATATCTGAAACATTAGTGCTAGCAGTTAGCATTTAGCTTTACATTCTTTCCGCCTTGACTTCCAGCTAACTCCCAGGTTTAAGCGCAAACAGACGTCGGTACGCGTTTGAAGTGTGATTTTAGTTTGTTTCTGTTGTTTTGTCCTGAGATCACAGAGGAGGAACTGCAACAGGAAGTGAGGAAACTCAGCAGGAAGACGCATCAAACGCTGAAGGTTGGGAGTAAAACTGGACCAGAGCAGAACAACCAGACATCAGAGCAGGATGTTTGAGTAAAAAAAAGAGTCATGGCAGAAATCTCTAACCATCTGATGAAAATCTATTTTCAGTTTCTTTGGAAAATATGGAAGACAAATAAAACAGAACTTTAATCCTGAGACATGAGTCAAACTCCCTCCACAAGAAGAATAACCCACAGAAATCATCCCTGAAGATGCTGCCTGCTCACAAGGTTTATTATTGGAAAGTTTAGTGGAAGGAAAAAATGTGAACACCAAAATAAATAATGTAGGGCAGTGTAAGTTTTTCCAAACTCCTGAGCAGATTGAAGCTGCTGCCCTCCAGGCCACGCAGCAGTGAAGCAGTTACTGTAGCAGCTATTATTTTTTCAGTAGGTCCAGATTTCTGTTTCAAAATGTTTTTATTGGGTTCATGAATAAGACTCTCTGTAACCAGTTGACTGGGAGGATGAAGAGGTCAGAATGACTTTTTGCAATGGAGCACCTCTCCCAAACCCAAAACACACAAGTTTTGGTGCTCCCAAAACAAGTTAGCATGTCACCGTCACCCACTAGCATAAACACGGCGCCGCGCCGCCTCCCAGAATAAGTCTGTGCCTGTAATTGGAGTGGTGTTTGTTGCCGAGAGGTGTTGAGCGTCGCTGTAATTGCCAGGCAGGCGGGTTTGACGTTCCCTGTCTCTTTATTTTTTAAGGACCGGGTAATTAGCCGCTGGAGCCGCCATCACAAGCGAACAGGTGTGGGAACCAACAGCCGCTAACGCGCGCGCTGCGGCGCCGCCGGCACCTCGCCGACGTCATGGACCGACCGCGGCGGCGGCGAGGAGGAGAGCCGGCGGCTTCACCAAAAGGCTGGGAGCTGAAGATCGGCGCGATGCGTGGAGGTGAGGCTGAGTGCAGCGAGGAAACGAGCAGATTGTGAGGCAGAAAAGACACCTGTGAATGCAGCTAATAGCTCAACAAGAGCCGCCGCCAGCGCCGCCGCCGCCGTGGAAACCGGCATGTTTGCCTTCTCCTAATCAGCTCCAAACAACAAAGTACAGGGTGATGTCATTAGGTTTTCAGGTATTCCAGATAATAAATCAGTTCTAATGAATGAACTGAAATGTGATTATGGAGCAGAAGAAGAAAAAGTCAGGAAATAAGTTAATCATCTGTGTTTGTCTCCTGAAATCTGTCATGAGGTGCAAAGAGAAAAACCTGCTTCAGAAAAAGTTTTCTAATTACAGGCAGGATGACAAAGAAAAGTAAGTACACCCAGTGACAGCGAGGAGGGAAGGCCTCAGCAGCACCTTAGAAACCTCACAGAAACAAGGCGACGAGCCAAACGTCAGACCCGAAAATAAACATCGACTGAAAACAAAACCGTAACGGACTGAATCTGCTGCTGTTTTTTGGTGTCGATTCCTAGTAAACCGTTTCCACTCTGCTGGTTAGTGGAGCTGTTGTCAGTCGGTTACCACGGCAACAGGTGTGCTTGAACAGTCAGGTCGAGACGAAGGAAACCAGAATACCAGGGTTTGAGTTGTTCATGTTTGCTGTGGCGAATCGCAGCTGCTTCATTTCTGAAAGTTCAGCAAACATCAATAACTGGAGTTTACCTAATTATCATCAGATGACATTTCATAGCAATACAAGAAACTATCCATCGTGCAGCTGCAATTATGAACTTCCCTCCCGGATTAATAAAGTATATCCAGTCATTGAATTATGTAATGAAATTGTCCAGTTTAAAGGACTAAATTAGTTTTGTTCTCTGGCATCTTGAGAAAAACCTGTTTTCAGATTGACATCGAGCTAGAAAACCCTGCTTTATATATCAAAACACTGGATATTCCCTAAGCTTTGATTTAAGACATATTTTATAAATCGGATAAGAAATAAAGGAGTTACAAACATCTTATTGTCAGACGGTCCAGGACTCCGCAGCGCCCCGCCATAGCGGCTAACAGGCTAGCGGCTAGTTAGCTTCTTGGCTAGGCGTTAGCTCTAATCCGCATAGCGAACATTACTAACGTAAAGTCCGACTCCAAACCGATGCCCCTAATCCCGTAGTCTGTGTTTTTATCCCCTTGGTCTGAAACCGGAGATTTTAATGAGTCCAAAAAAAGAAAAACTTACAAAAAACAGCGTCGATGCCGCGGAGCCACGAACCGGAACCGGAAGTCCGTCCTGGTCTGGCGAGTTTAGAAACTTTTTCTTCCAGAGAAACAAACGAGTTTGGGGTTTTGGGTCGTTTGTGCAATTAATCACAAACCAACTTCTCGTTCAGTTGTGCTAATACCTGCTGCTACGTTTATTTAATATTATATAAAATAACCGAAGTGATTTTAAGTGGTTTTTGTTCCTCCTGCTCCTTCTGGATGTTAAATCAGGAAAATCCTCCTTTTTCACACAATGATCTATGAAGAAATAGTTGGAAACACTTTCCAGTTTCCAGTTTGTTTTGTTTTTAAATTCTGAAGGTTAACTGGAGGATAGAAATGAACAAACCTTTAAAAAAACCTTACAAAACCCAAACATGAAAAACAAACAGATTTAAAATGTTAAATTTGACTTGATTTTAAATTATTGTTGAGCCTGAAGTAGGAACTAAATTTAGGAAACAAAAAGCATTACATTTTATTTTAATTTATGAGTTTAGAGCCTGAAGTGAGAATAAAGCAAATCCCCATAAAAAAACTAAGAACAGATTTAAAACATGAAGTTTGACTGGATTTTGGAGCCTAAGGTGGAAAATAAGAAACATAAACAGCTAAAATAGATGTAAAATGTTACATTTGACTCGGTTCTAAACCATTTGAAAGCCTGACTACAACATAAAAAACATTTAAAGTGTTAAGTCTGACTTGTTTCTAAATGATTTTGGGAGCTAACGCTAGCAGCTCTGCAGTTCATCTTGGGGGAAAACATCTGGCGCGCCGACTCGGTGCGAGCCGGCCCGTCGGAGCAGGCGGCACGCTGCTCTCCTGAGCTTAAGAAGAAACCCTCGATCCGAGCTCACAGGCGCTAACCTTGAAATCACTGCCTTTATTAGTAAAGTCATTATTAGCATTAGAAAAGCAAATGGGGCTAATAATATTTGCCATTATAGCTAAAAACGCCTATTAATCCCTAATCCAGGCACAATTAGGAGCATGGCTGGGTGTTTTTGTGAGCCGTTCTGCACCGCCATGCCGGAGTGGCGGCGGGGGGGTGAGGACTGCTCTATTCTGAACGCCGTGAGCCGCGGCGGGTTGAGTGACGGGCGGAACGGAGCCACATTTCACCGGATAAAGACAGGAGGGCGGCGGCGGGGGCGGCGCGCCGCGTTATCGGCCTCCGAACAAGTGCATCAAATCAAACGGAGAGGGGATGTTATTAAAGCAACCCCCTTTCTGCCCCGCTGCCAACTGTGACTTAATAAGCTATGCCAATTAGGGAACAAAAATCAGGCGCGCCATCGGGCCGCGTGCGCCCAGATTCCCGCGCTAACGCGTGACGCTCCTGGCGGGCGACGCGTTCCCGCGTTTGTCTTTAAGGTTTCGACGAGGAAAAGAGAAATGAAAGGAAATAAATCCACTGAAAGGAGCGGATATTTATAACCATTAATACATTCAGAGCAAATAATACAAACTCCAACGCTGAGAGAGACGGAGAAAGAGCATTGTTGGTGCTGTCAGGCTGGAAGCGCGACAGTTTAATCCGCTTTACTGCAGCAGGGCGACGGTTCCTGGCCGCGTTACCGACTCCAGCAGCCGGCGTCAGGATGAGCTTCCACCACTTTTACAACTAAAACATGAAAAGTTTCAACAGTAAAACTAAACTCCACTGTGAGGCATGGCGGTGGCTGTGCCATGCTGTGGGACAGAGTTCATGGAAAAGGAGGAAAACCGGAAGAAAACCTGAGCTGGAGGTTCAACTGCCTGAACAGGAAGCCAGAGATTTAATTAATCAGATCTGACTCATGGGGTAGAATGGCCTAGTCAAAGTCCAGACCTGAATCTTAAAGAGAATCAGTAGGAACTGATGTTTTCACATTTTCCCCGACCTGTCTGAGCAGAAACCAGTGAAAACCTGCAGAACTAAACACATAGAAAACATTCTGGTGGACGGATTGATGGACAGTTGGTGGTTCTGATCCAGTCCATCCCCTTCAGAATTTTCTCTCGTCTCTTTCATTTCTTCTCTTCCATGAACCAGTGGATTGTTTCCTTCTGTCTGTTTCTATGGTTTCCCTGGTCTGACCTCTGACCTCTGCGGCTCTTCCTGACCTGGACTCCCAGCAGATCCAGAACATTCTGCCGATTCCTGGGGAAGGCAGGAAGGACAAGCGGCGGCGGTTCTGATGGGCGGCGTGAAGCCAAACGGCTTCATCCAGATTACACACACACACTCTCTCTCTCTCTCTCTCTCTCTCCATCTTTCCAGGATGATCCCAAAATAAACAACAACGCTGAAATCTCTCAATAATTAAAGCTCCTAATCCACTTCCTGGTTGGCGGTGACCGTGGGCGCCGCCGCCGTGGGCCGCACCGCTCCTCGCTCGCCCCTCGCTCGCCCGTGTTTGGAGGCCTTTGTGCGGCGGTGAGTTTCTGGCCCGGAATGAAGGCGTTAATTCAGAGGGAAGCTGTCATTTGGGAATCCAATCTCTTCAGGAAACAAGTCGCTCTTTGTGGTTCATTCATTAGCCTGGGCCTGATTTAGCTTAGCATTCGACATGTTTTCACCTCGGCTTCACGGCTTTCATTTAAACGCTCCAGCAACAATGTGCAGGCAGAAACGACAGCGGAGCAAAGTGAAAGAGGAATGACAGGCGGGGAACGTTTGTGGCTAAAACTGGAATAAAAATGATGAATTAATAGAAAACGTCACAAATTAATTACATTTTCTCCTTTAGTCAAACAAATCAGAGTAAAAACAGAATAAAACCTGCATACATTTATTAGAAATTAATGTTAGCAGCAAAAACAGAAACTGGAGTTTAAGGGGGAAAAAAAGCATATAAGCCAAAATACAAATAAATAAAAACTTAATTAAAAGAAAAAAAAACAAAAACATTCTGCTCTGAACCAGGATGGAAAAATACAAATATAATATTTTATAAATGCCACTTTGGTTAACAATGCTAAGGTGGAAAGATAAGCAAAATATTAAAATAATAAAATATTATTTTTGCAATTATATTTATAAGAAATGTGTCAATTTATTAAAAACAATTAAATCATTTTAAAAACCCCACTTTACATCACACAGACGTGTTGATAATGTCAGGGTGGAAAAACATCAGCAAGAGCCTGAGAGCTGCTGCTGCCCTTCAACCTGGGAAGGGTCAAAGGTCATCCCCAGGCCAACTAGAGTTCATCATTCTCCAGAGGAAAACATCTCAGACTTCAAAGCCGTTTTATTATTTTTATTTATTCTTGTAACATTTCGACTTTGTGGTACGACATATTATTGCATTATTACAACTATTTTTCCTTCCACTCAACTTTCCATCACATACTTGGGTACATCACTCTGCAGTTTGTTGATAACGAATCATTTTCATTGATCTTCTAATTATCAGAGAAACTGACTTGAATTATCAAATAAATTCCTGTTTTGCTCCATCGTTTCTCAAATTAAGTGAAAATTTTAACCAGATTTTTAATTCAGACGTTTCAGCTCGGATAAAAAGCGCGTGAAGGACCCCGTTTGTTCGGGGCCCGTCCCAGCCTCTGGCCGCGCCCCGGCGGTTGGGAACCTCAGCCTGGTGGTTGTGTAAGCCTATAGGGCTCTAATTAGCTGCATTCACAAACAGCAGCCGGCTCATCAAAATGCCGAGGCCTGCAGAAAGCCACAGCGGGGGTGGCAGGCCGCGCGCGCGTGTGTGTGTGTGTGTGTGTGTGTGTGTGTGTGGGGGTGGGTGGGGGTGTGTGTGAGAGAACCAGGGCGTGAGTCAAGGAGAGCCCTGTGTTTGTGTGATACAACTATGTGAATCAAAATAATAGGAACATTCCGGTTATGAGTTAGCGAACCTCGGGCCCAACAGAACCGAGAGAGAGAGAGAGAGAGAGAGAGGGCGAGCGAGCTGCCAAGACCCTGAATTTGTCGTCCTCCCTCCGATCTGCATTCACGGCATGGAGCAGACAACCTCTCCGAAAAACAACAACCAGCGCGGTAAACAAAGGCGACACCTCGCCGTCCCTCTGCTTCCCAGCCAGGAAACAAAATGGCTTCCGAGCTTCGCTTGGAGGCCGAGCCCAACAGGACGACCCGATTCGCTGCTGAACAGGAAGAGTCGATTTGGACTGACGGGCAGCAGAACTAGATCAGTTCTGATGGCAGAGAAATCCAGGTAAACTGGAGTTTAATTTGAAGCATTTATTCATTCTGCAGTCACTAACAGAAGATTTCAGATTAATGCCAAAATGTACAGTAAAAATGACTAACATGAATATTTCATACCCACTGTAAAGCACGGCGGTGGAGGGGTAATGATACGGTTTCATCTGGAAACCTAATTATGTTCAACAGGCAAAACAAACACAGCTAACCCCTTAGCTAATGCTAACTCCATGGAAAGATCAGAACTGGGCCTTGAAAAAGTCTCAGTAGCCCGATGTGTTCGTCTGCATGCCGACCCACTGAGTCGCCTCCCTGGATGGACAGGAAGCTGGAACTAGTTCCTGCATCAACTCAGACCAACAACAAACCAACCAAACTTCGTCTCCTGGCTTCTTCCGTCACGTTTTCCAGCTTTAAAAGCCTCATCATGTTTCACAACCAGAGCTTAATAAAAACAAACAGCACCAGAAACAGCTGAAAGTGGCAACAGAAGAAGAAAATGAGATATCAGAAACGCTGCATGTTGAAAATCCACAGCTTGTTCCTTTTAAACCCAAACAATGCATGTAATCACCAGCAATATGCACAGCAACACGCAGGAAAGGATGAGGGCAGAAAAACAGGAAGTCCATCAGGACTGAACATGAGCAACAACCTTTATGAAAAATAAAAGACAATGTAAGCAGCTTGGGGTTTCAGTCAGCTGGGAACTGCAGAAACACCGTCCTCTGGTCAGCAGGCTTTAATAATCACTCTGCACAACGGCTCCAGAACCTCACCACAAAACCAACCAGGCAGCTCATTTCTCAAAAACACGACGCAAGAAGAAAAGCCAAACATCGCAGGAATATTCACACAGCGAGCAGGTGGAGGAAGAGGAGGAAAAGCAAGGGATGAAGAGGAAGGGGGTGATGTGACGTACTTGAGCCGGAGAAATGTCCGCTCCCCAGGGAGGTGGGTCCGTTCTTTCCACTGCTAACAGGAGGGGAAAACATCTACAAGACAAACAGAGAGCAGATTACCTCTGAGACTGCAAGCAGCAGAACGTCTCTACATCACTGTGGCATGAAGCGCTTCGCTCCAAAACACCGACTCCTCAGATCAACTACATAGTTTTGTCTTCATATGATGACTTGGACTCGGTTTGATCATCAAACAGCATCACTGAATATCCTGATGAGGGTTAGTTTTTAAAAAGTCT
Source organism: Phalloptychus januarius (assembly GCA_902982915.1). NCBI lineage: Eukaryota > Metazoa > Chordata > Actinopteri > Cyprinodontiformes > Poeciliidae > Phalloptychus > Phalloptychus januarius. Next base: position 228,349 of record CADWAE010000075.1, read on the forward strand.
TGTTTTATGTCACAGGGATGTTTCACATCGTCATGAAACCTCCAGTCACAAAGGCTCAGTTAAAGTCCAACCTGAAACTAAAGTCAGGCTTCAGGATCGGCTCTCAGGCTAACAGCTCAAGGTAAGGACAGGTAAGTCCAAGCCGGTCTTAAGGTCGGAGCTCCGACAGGTCATCAAATCTCAACACTGACTGCGTGTCAAATCCTCCACCAACATGGTCTGAGTCCTGATTCTGTCCAAAGATACTGTGGACATGTCAAACATCAGGAACCAGTTCAGTAGTTTCAGGGTCCAACATCCGTTTACGTCCATTAATCACAACTTCTGCTTCTCGGCCGACATCTGGTGCAACAAAGTGCCACAACAAGCAACTGCAGGGCCACGAAACAATAGACCAGGTCCAACATCAAGACATGGAGGATCCTCAGTCTGGACCAGCAACACCAACTCTGCTGAACCCGCCTCGTCCTACAGGTCTGAAACTGCTTAGGTCCAATAAAGTCCTGACCAAAGGAAGCAGCCTCCAGGTCCACCAAGTCATGAGTAAGTCCAAGGTACTTCAGCAGCAGCCTGACAACCCAAACCAAGACCAGCATGTGAAACTCAGAACCTAAAACCTGAAGGCCAAAACCAAGACCTCATCTGGAATAAAATGCTTGGTCAGCAAGTGTTTAGGGCCGTCTGGTTCAATACGAACACCGAGTGAGTCCAAGTCCAGGTACAGCAGTTCAACAAGTCAATGAGTTTAAACCCAGACCAAGAAGTGAAACCACAGGCCAGATGATCTGGTTAGAAAGTCTAAAGGCAAGACCAGGACACCAGGACACCAGGACAAGACCAGGACGCCAGGACACGGCCAAGACCAGGACGCCAGGACAAGACCAGGCGCAAGACCAGGACGCCAGGACACGACCGGCAAGACCAGGACGCCAGGACACGGCCAAGACCAGGACACGGGTCCCACAAAGACTCTCAACACGACCAGCGTCGAGTTTCTGACCTAAAACCTGGTACTCACCAACACCAGGTCATCCAGGTCATTAAGTCAAGATGGGTCACTTTCAAGTCAGGCCCCACATAGCAAGTCCAAAATAAAGACTTGCTAATCCTGCCCCAAGTCCAAGTCTTGCCCAAAGAGACCAACGGTAGGGAGACCAAACCCAAAGCAAAGAACCCATAACGTATAAATAACTCAGGATCAGTCGAGTCCACCTCAAGACTAACGAATCCAGAGTCAAACCCCAACCTGACTCAGGTTCCAAGTCCAGTCCAACGAGTCCAAAGGAACCGTGAAACCAAGACTCGAGATCTGAATCTGTCTGTAGAGCAACGTCACGACTGACCAATGCAGAGACATTCTTAACATGATTTCCTCCATGTCAAGTCTTTAGACCCGACACCAAGTCAGCCAGTCCAGGTCCAGCGGTACCGCCTCATTCAGTCAAACCAAAGTGGTGACTGCAGTCGAGTCTCATGTTTACGGAAAACGGGTCCAAAGTTCTTCATGCATCCAGAGTTATGAACAGTTCAACATCAACCAGAGGCAAACACCAGGTCCCAACTGGATCAGGTTCCAAGTCTTAAGTTCAGTCATGTCCCAGGTCAGGTCTCAGGCCCCAACTTTAGTCAGGTCAAAGGTCAGGTCCAAAGACATGATGAAACTACAGGAGCAACAGGTACAAACCTGCATCTCTATGCATGAAAAACCGTTTAGCTTTTAGGACGAGTCAGGAGACCCGACAGGTCAACTAGCCAAAGACCAAGTCCTTAATCAAGTCCAGAGTTCAGTCAGTTCAAAGAAGCCAAAAATCTAAGAGGTTAGAAAGTTTGGATTGTCACGAGTCTGGAAAGTTTGGGAACAAATCGTCCCAAACTCAAGGATCTGCACATGAAGGTCGAGTCTGAATGTTTGTCTCGTCTGAAACTTTTTAAAATACAAACATGTGAAGCAGGTCGTCTGTCCTACGACTGTGAGCCGAGTCTCTGGTCCAGCAGTCAAACGGCTCTGGAATAATTAGCTCAGGTGTTTCAGGACAAACGACTCTCCAGGTCAGGAAACCAAATTTGTTTCAACAAGAGGCCAGTCATCATAAAAAGACAAACACACTCAGGAGGAGTGAAGCTGTCTGTAGGAGCCACTTTGGATGGAGGAGCCGGTTCATTTGGAGTGAAGCGATTCATCTCAGACTGAAACGTAGCAGAAAACCATCACACCTAGTCACCACCTGCTCTAGACATGTGCAGCAGAAACACAAGCCGAGTTAAAGCGGCCAATCAGAGAAAACCCCTCGATTTTCAGGAGAAACGCCGGAAACGCGACGGTTTTAGTCGTTTTTCTGGTTGGGATGAAAAGCTCCTAATCTGGATTATCAGCGTCTCCATCGATAAACGGCTGAGAGACGCCATGAAGGAAGATAATCGCATAAATTAGAGAGGAGGCTCGTTGTAGCTGCTGCTGCCCTCCTTTGTTTCAACGCGCCGACGAAGGATGCTGCTTCCAATTCTACTAAAATAAAAACTACGGCATCAGATTTACACCAATTCACATGACATGGAGTTTGTCATTAATCTAATTTGTTCTTATGATGCATCTGCTGTGGAAATCTGAGGAAAACTGGAGAAAGTGGGAGAATCAGAGAAATAAACGGCAATATTCAGATTACAGCTTTAGGAGCTGGCAGGGATTTTATTGGTCCATTTATTTGGATGGCAACATTTAGTTTTTAACTCTTTATAATTAAAATATAAAAACTCTTTAATTTGTTTAGTTTTTAGGGCAATAAAAATTAATTTGTTGTTAATTTAAAAATGTAAAACAATTTGTGCCCATTTCTCTACATATTTTCCTGCAGGCCTCGTTCTATTTTAAAAGTGTCATTTAAAACATTTTCATTAAATCGCTTTAATTGCTTTTTATTTTCAATCTGCATCCGGACGTTTCGGAGCTTTTTCCTGCGAGCTGCGGCGCATTTCTGGGTGTTTCAGTTTCTCTTTTCCCTCCTCCTCTCTAAAGTTGCTCCCAGAGGGGGAGAGGCGCAAAATAAAAAAATAAAACATGGCAGAGCTGGGGGACTCTATTTCCTGTCCGTCAAGTTCAAAACACAAGCCGTTCATCACAAACAGAGGAAGAAATTAAAATAAAGTTTAGAGAGAGAAAATCCTGATTTTTTTTTTGTCATGCATTTTGAAAATCCAGCATCGAGCATTTCTATCCTGCTGCAGAAACTAAGTAAAAATCAGAATAAATCATCAGGTGACACATAAACAGGGAGAAAGAAAAGGACTTAAAATGAGATATACTACCATGGATGTTGGGAACATTTTCAATTCGCTGTTTGGCATCTACAAGACAACAAAATTACTGATGCAGCATCACAATTGTCTGCACACACACACAGGCATAAAATCAAATTCAAACAACAATATATGCACAGAGTTTGTTTCTGTAAGAGCAAGTTACTCCAAAAACAGAAGCATCAGAAGTTAAAGTGAGTTAAAAGCAGCAGCAGCAGTCAGAGCCGCAGCGGCGCCGCGCCGCGGCCGGCCGGCCGCCGGGGAGGCGCGTCTCCTTACCGCGCTGAAATCCAGCAGGTCGCTCAGCTCCTTGTCGGTCCCCAACGCGGCCATCCGCTGCTGATGATGGTGCATTTTAGCTAAATCACCTACAAACATGGACACAGCAGACGGACAGAGAGATGGAGAGGAGACAGGAGGGGGGAAGAGGAGAGGAAGAGGAAGAGTAGAGGGGTTCTGTGCGCACCGGGTCGCTTCTTTTGCTTTTTTTTTTCTCCACAGCGGAATAAATCCAGAAAAACGAGCGGAGCCGCGACCAGCGGGGCTAGTTCGGCTTCATCCTCCGAGCTGCGGCTCGCTTCAGTCCCGGTTCCTGGTTTCTGGCAGCAGGAAATAAAACAAACTGACAGGAAATAAAAAGAAGAGAAGAGGGGAGTGTTTTCGCGTGTTTCCCCCCCTCACTCCGCACTCACTCGCTCTTCTTCCCCAAAAGCCAAGAAAAGAAAAGAGAAAAGAGCTGAGTGTTCAGAGGGAGAGTCCAGGCGGGATGCGCGCTGCTCCCAGGCCGGCTGGCAGTGCGCTCCTGTCGGCTGCGGCTGCTGGAGATCCCCCGGTGCGCAGGACGGAGCCCATGCGCGGCGCTGCCTGCCTGGATGCGTGGCTGGCTGCGTGATAAATGCGGGAGTGCGGCCACCTAGCTCACAGCTGCTGCGGCTGCAGGAGCGAGCAGAAACTCTGAGCGCACAACTAAAGCTGGAAGAAGCAGAAAATAGACGAGACGCTTTGATTGACTGGCGGTTTGATGCGGTGATTGGCTGCTTTCATCCGCGATAATTAGGAAACAAACACAGGTGCGTCTCCACGAATCACCCGAACCCGCATTTATTTCATTAATTCCCATCAGAAACCCCACGCAGTCCACGCAGAGGGACATATTGAAAGTTTTTCTGTAATTGCGTTAATTTGAGCTAAACGTTTCCAAACTAAACAATAAAAAAAATCCAGAAAACAAGAACAAAAATGTTTTTTAAAGAAGAAATATCTGTTATAGGAGGGTGAGCTACAAAAAGGTCACTACTGAAGAAGCTGCTTGGATATGATCGATGGAAAGTTTAGTGGAAGGAAAAAATGTGAGAAAAATTTGCAAAACAAGGAAAACAACAAACCTGTTCAAAAATATTTAATTTATTTAACTGGTGCAGCCACAAAAATTTAATAAAATAAAAAAAGTGAAATAAATCGCAACATACTTTATTTACTTGATATATTATTTTGATTATTGTGGCTGATTTAGAATGGAAACCCAAAAATTTATTGACATCCTCCACAGGAGCGTTGGACCACAAATATGTAATTAAAGCTGAAGAAGCTGGATTTATACATTAAAGCATATGTCAGTCGAAAGTTCAGTGGAAGGAAAAAATGCAGCAGAAAATGATGCAAAAAAGAACAAACCTGTCCACAAATAATTTATTTATTTACGTGATTTAGTTGCAAGAAATGCAAAAGTTAAAAAAGTTAATTTAGTTATATTGATTCACAAACCACAACAACTGTTTGAGATTCAAAGTTGAGCTGGATTAATATTTTAGTAGAAAGTTAAGTGGAAGAAAAAAGTGTGGGAGAAAAAAGTGCAAAACAGGAAAAACATAATTCCAGTAAATATTTATCCACAAATAGTTAATTTATTGAATTGATTCAGTTACAAAACAAAAAATACACGATGAAGTAGCAGGACAAGAAATGGAGCCTCATTCCTGAAGAAGCTCACAGTTTATAATGGTGGAAAGTTAGGTGGAAGGAAAAACTGTGGTAGAAAACTAAAAACTAGAACAACTGCACCGTTAAGAAGTTTATGAATGAGTGTCTGAAGTTCTGATTTTAATCTAAATGTAAATCTTTGCTTTGCTGTAAAACCATTTTATCAGATTATCATCATCCGCCCCCTGGTGGAAGACTGGAGTACTGCATGTTGGCTTCAGTCAAACCCAGAACATTTATTTGGAGTTTTCCTCCTGTAAATATTCAAGTTTTGCTCAAAACAAACTATAAACAAAAGTATTTTTTAAATTACAAAATAAGTTTCTTATAAAGCCGTTTTCTTTCATGGCTTTCTTCTGATTATTTGAGCTTTATTCTCAATTTTCTGATTTTATTGTAGTAACATTAAAACTTCTTTCTTGTACAACTTGTATTTAAAATTTATTTCTCATGACTTTATTCTCATTTAATGTCAACTTTATTCTCCTCCTTTAATAACTTTAATTTAATTATTTTAAAGGTCGAATAAAACCATTTCACGGGCCACAAACGGCCCCCGGGCCTCACTTTGGTCACCCCTGATCTAAACCATCCCATAATATCTCAGTTTCCCATCTGACCCACAGCATGCTGCTGCCACCGCAATGTTTCGTAGCTTGGAGGTCCCAAAACTGAAAGCCATGCAGGAGTTAAAGGGGCTAGCCGGCTAGCTGGTAGCAACAATAATAAGATACACAGAAGTTATACGGAACTACTCACATGGCAAAAATAAAGAGCAAAACCTTTAAATTTTTAGGAAATATTGGGGATAAGAATATAAAATCTTAAAATTACACATTCATCCTTGAAATATTTACTTTATTCATATTATTTCAACTTTATTCTTGTACAAGTTCATTATTAAAATATTATAACTATTCTCATATTTCTACAACAATTTTTTACAAGTTTGTAATCAAAACATTGACTTCATTCTCATAATCGTACAGCTTTATTTCTGTTTTAAATCTATTTTCATATAATATATATAGAAATATTAACAGGAAAACAGATCTAGTAAGTATCAATGTTTTCTGAAAGATAATTCCTTCAAATAAACTATAAATTGATTAATTTAGCAAATTATGTTTGAGTATTTCAAGCAAAAAGTAAAATAAAAAAACAAAAACAACTGACAGCTAAAGTTAGCAGTTGAAAGTATTTAAATTATCATAAAAACCTAAAAAAGAAACTACTGCTGATTTAAAGTTTGATTTGTTGGATTTCCTGCCTTTTTAGCAGGTTTGTTCTGTATTTTTCTCCATATGAGCAGCAGAGGATAAACTCGTATTATCAGCGTGTGAAAGGAGGGAAAAGTTGTGCAACATGCAGATCAACAGTTTAGTCTGAGTTTCGTCCTTGAAACTCAGCAGAACGAACAGTTACAGCCTGACTCCGTATCTGAGCGGGTCAAACGACGACGACAACAACCAGAGTCGTAAAGACAAGATTTCCCCTGCCGTGACGTCCAGAGCCGTTCGGTTTCCACCCAGACGCTCCAACTCTGAGAAAATATCCGAAAATTAAGACAATGTGTTTCCTAAAACCATGTTTTAAACAGATCAATTGAACAGAAGTGTTTTTGTCTTTTCATGTTTCTCTTCATGTTGTTCAGTAAATGTAATTCCTCGTTTGTCGGCTTTAAATCCATTTTTTCAGCCTTAATTACATTTTTGTCGTCTAAAAGCAGGAAGGTTTTATTTAGTCTCTCCTGTTGCTCCTGTTTTTTGTTCGATTTTCTCTACTTGCTGCGGGTCGGGGTGGGGTCATCGGGCCAGTTCCCCTGGACTGGCAGACTGGGGTGGTGGACTGCAGGATGTAATACCAGTTAGAGGGGGGTCACACTCTTCCCTGGCAAGGTCTATTCAGGGGTCCTAGAGAGGAGGGTCCGTCGGACAGTCGGACCTTGGATTCAGGAGGAGCAGTGTGGTTCTGGTTCTGGAACGCTGGACCAGCTCTACACCCTCAGCAGGGTCCTGGAAGGGTCCTGGAGGGTCCTGGGAGTTCGCCCAACCGGTCTACATGTGTTTTGTGGACCTGGAGAAGGCGTTTGACCGCGTCCCTCGGGGAGTCCTGTGTGGGGGTTCTCCGGGAGTATGGGGTACCGGGCCCTTTGATACGGGCTGTCAGGTCCCTGTACGACCGGTGCCAGAGTCTGGTCCGCACTGCCGGCAGTAAGTCGGGCTCGTTCCCAGTGAGAGTTGGACTCTGCCAGGGCTGCCCTTTGTCACCGATTCTGTTCATTACGTTTATGGACAGGATTTCTAGGCGCAGCCGGGGTGTTGAGGGGATCCGTTTTGGTGGTCTTAGGATCACATCTCTGCTTTTTGCAGATGATGTGGTCCTATTGGCTTCATCAGGGCCTGATCTGCAGCTCTGCAATTAACCAAATACATTCAGCTGATGTTCTTGGTGCTAGCATTAGCTTACATGCTAACTATGAGTTACAACTTTGGTAACAAGTAACAAGTCTTACACGTCTTGTAACTTTGGTTACAAGACGTGTCCGTTTATGTTTTGGTAGCATTTTCTGCCTCCAACATGAAAAAAGACATTTGTAATCAATTTGAGAAGAAAAAGTTTAGATAATTTAAATGTGAAAAGGAAAATTTAAAAGCAAGATAAGTCGACTTGAAGCAAAGCTAACGAGCTAATTTAAAAGGTGATGAGAAGCTAAATAACAGCTAAAATAACGCAGGTTAGCATAATGTTTAGACATTTATAAAGTCTCATTGTCCTTTTCCAGCCCATCTAGGCGGCGCAGGAACCCAGACCTGCTGATTTGTCTTGAAAAGCATTTCAAGCACAACTGAGACGAAGCTGGAAACTCAGAAAGTGTGGTGAAAGTTTTTAGCACAGATTCAGACCAGCTTTCTTCCCGAATCAGTGCTAATAAAAACACACACATTTAAACACAAAATCCCTGCAGGAATGCTGTGCAAGCAAACACACACACATGCGCACCCCCCCACACACCCCAACACACGCACATACACACACACACACACCCTCTGTGGTCCAAACAGTGTTTTTGCCAAACACCTGTGTAATCGTCCAGCTGTGGGGAATAGTGGGAAGCAGGGAGGGAGAACTGGATACCACACAGCTAACAGCTAACAGTTATTAGCTGCATCTACACAGCAGGATTTTGTTGTCAATGTTTGGTTCCTTAAGGAATTAAACAGTTCATTTAACTTATTCTGCGGTTTTATCAACCAAAAAACCCCCAAAGGTGTAAAATGTCTTAACAGGTTTTTATAAATAAATTTCTGTCTGTTAGCAGAAAACTTGAAACAAAATTTAAACAAACCAACCAAACATCAAAACCACTGAAGGTGCCATTTTTAAGAATGAGCTATTAGTGATTAGCTAAAGTGAACATTTAAGTAAGTTAAGACAAACTACAAATAAGCTAAATTAATCTTAATTTACAAGAAATAAGATGAGGCTAACTATGATTAGCTAACTAAGACAGCTAAGATAGCTAAAGCAAGCTAATATCATCTAACATAATGATTAGCTAGATTAAGCTAAAATAGCCAAAGCTAAGCTAATACATGACAATGTTTACTTGAAATGTAATACGAGTTTAAATGTTTTATGCGGAAAATATTTAGCTTTATTACGGTAAAGATTTACTTTAAAGATGATTCATTTCTCACTTCACATTATTTAGGCTGATTGTAACAAACATGTTAGTTTGTTTTTTTTACATTATTTTGTCTTATTTGAGGCTAATGTGTGCATGCATGCTAGCATGATGCAGCTAGCATGATGCAGCTAGCTGAATCTCCACCTGTTGCTCAGATGCCAACCACTGAAAGCACTGAGCTTCTTTTCGGGAGCTGTTTCAACTCGTCCTCTGCGCCTCTCGGGCGTCTCGGCTTCGTTTGGTTTTTCCTGACAGCAGACGCAGGCAGATGGCGGGAGGCAGCGGTTTACACAGGTGTCTCCAGTTTGTATTTACTGTAAATGTGTTCGGCAGAAGGTGACGGAGTTTGAAGGAGGAAGCTGAGGTGAAGTTCAGGTCAGTTTCTGTGAAACTCTCCAAACGGCACATTTATCCAGAAACAGAAAACTTTAAAGATGTTTGTAGGAAAATCTACATTTACATTTTTCTGACTATTTTTTATACATTTGTACAGTAAATTTATGATTTATGTTATTAAACTACATGGTTCTACCTTCATAAATATTTAATTAGCTGTCTAACTGGCAGACCTTGGAAACAGACTCAAGAGCGTTTTCGTTTTATAACGAGATGCAAATCGTGTGAAAATTAGAAACTTTATTAAAATGAGGAACTGAGGAGTTTCATATCTTAGAATAAAGTCTGTATGCAAACGAGAAAACTTTCATTTAATGTGAGACGCAAATAAGTTTCAATGAGAACTTTCTCATTAAAATGTCTCATTATAGTGAGAAACTGTAAAAACTGGTCATAATGATATAAAATGTTTCTCATTAAAGTGAGAAAAATTGATCGTAAGTTAAGTAAAGTTTTTCATTGAAAAGAGAAAATTCTCGTTATAACGACAGTTTCTCTTTTTAATGAGAAACTCACTCAACTAGATGAGTTTAATATCTCGTTAAGAAGTAAAAGTTTTAAAAATGTAAAATTACGATTTGTTAGAGACGCATAAAGCAGTTCAAGAGGAAGCAAACTTTCTCAGATTCTTCCAGACGACGTCTGAAAATCACTGAGGCTGTTTCACGATTTTTCTTATTCATTTGGTTTATATTAAAACGAGATAAGTTTACCCATTAATCTGGCACTGAAAGCCTTCCGTACACCAGAAACAGGACAGAACCCCAAAATCTTTCTAAAAGTACCAACAACAAAACAAAACATGTTTATTTTCACCAGCAGCTGATTTATGGATTGAGACGGAGGCTTAAAGCCACGCTGCTGAGTCAGCAAACAGAAATCAGGAAAAGACGAGAACGCCGCTGCAAGGCATTCTGGGAAGAAAAGAAGTGGTTCAGGCTGAGTCCTCCTGAAATGGAGGCAGCGGCGTTTGGTTTGGTTTCGCCGGCCTCTGCGGTTCCTGAGTGGAAGTGTGTTTATTTGGAGCTGCGGCTCAGATGCGACATAAAAAGATCAGAACCACTTCAGAGAAAACGCTGAGCTGCAGCCGGCGATAAAAGATGGCAGCAGGGACAAAACGCTGCGGCTGAGCCGTGAAAAACTGGAACGGAGTCAGGAGCCAATTCAATCAGCAGAGATTTAAAGACATAAAGATTTATAATTATGCTGCTTGGTTGGCAAATTCAGTTCAAACTGATTTTAACAGTAAATAGTGAAAGTAGATTTACTCACTAAGAGCCTCGACTGATGGACTAAAATGTAAAGTTATGTGGAAATTTATGTATTTTAAGGATCAAAATGAAAATAACTTTATAAACACAAATAAGGCCAAATAAAATTGGTTCCTTTCAATATAAACCAACAAAATGTGTCTAAATGTGGTAAATATTTGGGTAAAATAAGTTTGTTTATTATACAGAAAATTTACTCAAGAGTTAAAAAGTATTTGGTAAAAAAAATACTGAAGTTCTGATCAAAATTATTTAAGATAAAAATGGCATCAAGTAAAATATAAAAAACATTTAGTAAAAGCTGCTTCATGTCAGTTATAAATCTCCACATATGGACGTGGTTTTGAACAGTCGTCGTATTAAATTGTGGTTAAATATATTCCAGTTTTGTTTTTAGGTTTTTTGTCCTCGTTTCTTAAAAATATTTTTGCATCAGAAGTTTTGCAGGTTTGTTTGTTTTAGCAAAGTTTAATCACTGAAAACAGAAACATTACAAGGAAATACGTTGTCTTGTATTTAAATAAATAAACATTTAAAAAGATTCTGTTTTGTCTGTAAAAATGGACAGAGGGGCCAAACAAAAAGATCCAGAGGGCCACAAATGGCCCCCGGGCCATACGTTGGACATCCCTATATAATCAAAATGTTTTGAATAATATTTAAATTTACTGTTTCTACATTAATTATGATTTAAATGAATCCTGTTTTTCTGCATGCTTACTGTAATTTTTTAATCTTTTCCATCAACCTGGTAAAAGATTTGAAAAATGATCCGTTAAATCAGCGAATTTACCTGATACATTCATGCTGATGTGCATTTTCCTCTCTGTGAAAAATAAAACCTTTACATCTGAATTGTGGGGCCTCCAGGTGGGTCGGAGGTTCCTGCTTCGATGCTCTGACTGTTTTCTTCAGGCTGCCGTCGCTGAGCACATTTATTTTTAGCTCCTTCCTCTCAGTAAAAGCCCAGACTCAGTTTTGGCTGCCGCGAGGCGGAGCGCCATCTGCCTGTTGATATTTAAACAAAAGGTCACTCATTGTTGGAAATCTTAGCTTCCAACAACTCATCACAACGTGTTTGTGCTTCTATATGTGCGAGCTGTAAATGAGCAGGTTGCAGAGGAATCTCTGGCTGGTCTTCTTTGATTTTAACAGAAATACTTTACAATTTTTATTAGCGTCAGTTTCTTCCTGCAAAATGATCAGATTTAATGTGCACAAAGATGCTGGTTTTATTTTATACATAATAATGTGTGTAAAAAGGAGGCAGTTGGTGAAATCGCTCAACAACTTAGCGCAGAAACGGCGCCAAGTTTAATACGAAGCTCTGCAAATCACCAGCCAGCTAGCTAGTTGGAAAACAAAGAGCTAACTAACTTAAACCTCTTATCTCACCAAGTCCTCTGAAATAATGTTTGATGTATTAAATACTAATGTCAATTTATTTAAACAAAAAACATCAGATGTTGACCAAAGTGCTGGATAAATTAAATGAAATAAAGCAAGAGAACAATAACAAAAACATGTATTTTAAAGTTAGGTTAAAACAAAATAGAATCTTTTCAGCCATCTTGCTAACCTGTTGTGAAAGCTAACGCAGCTCAAGCTAGTTAGCACACATTTTGATTCAGCTTGGAAACAAGTGAACCTGATAAGTTTTTTAATTATTTAGCTAAGTTATTAGTTAACTGGCTAATCACAACGTGAGGACCAAAAATATTTGCTAGCGAATAAGCAACCTACCCAGCTAGTTAAACAATAGCTAGCCCAAAAACTTATATAACTTGCAAATGAGCTGCATTGCTTTTGCTAACCAGCTAGTTAGCGATCTACCATTAGCTAACTGCTATGACTGTTGTGATTGCTAACTAATCATATTGGGATTTCTCTGTCTGGCTACCGAATTTAAAGTTGTTAGCTCACAGTGAACTAATGTTGGTATATATTCAGTTAGCAAAGCCAGCGAGCAAACACCTTGTAGCTAACATCAATTAAGCTAGCTAGTGAGGCCCAAACATTTGGATTTAGCTTGGCAGCAAGAACCTGACAAGTGTTGAATATATCCAGCTAGCTGGTTGTCAACATGTTCAACAGCAAACTACTCATTTAGTTAGAGGAAAAGCTAGTTAGCACAAAAGCTTTACATGTAACTTGCTAATAAGCTACATAGTTAGCTGAATGACTAGTGATTGTGAACTTGTCATGTTGAGATTTAATAACTACCAAGTTGTCCCTCAAAAAATAGAGGTGGCTAAATAAATGTTTTGTTTAAAGAAACATTTAATCTGTTTTGTTGTTTTAAATATCAAATGTGGTCCGTTGTTCATTGTTTTCATGTTGTAACATAAAAATCAGTCCAAGGATGTCAGCGAAGCTGAGACGGTTCCAGAACCGGTCAGCATGAGCCCAAACTGAAGGCAGACACAACATCCATTACGCAACAGTTCAGGAAAACACCAGCAGCTCATGTCCGACAGATAAAAACTGGGTGACACTTTCACACAAGGCTACACCTGAAAATACAAAAGCAAACCATTTCATTCCCACTCAGCAAACAGGAAGTTCAGCTTTTTATCTTCTGTCTGGCTGAATTTCACTGCAGCCTAAACTAAAAGGAAGACAAAATCATTTACACCTAAAGGAGACATTTCTTGATAAATTTATATGATATGAATCCATATTCTGAGTCCAAACATGCAGAAAACATGAGGACTCGGAATCCGTTAGCCTGGATCAGACCACAAACCTCAGTCTGGGTTTGGTGTGAATGTGAATGCCAAGCAGACCGGAGACTGCTCCAAAGGCAGGAAGTGGACTACAGCAGGGCATTCTGGGTAAATACAACCAAAGCTAACCTGCTAGCTTAGCGCTAGCAGCAGAAATGGCTCCTGGTCTTTAGCCTAAAGAGAAATCCTCCAGCCGCTACAATCTGACGCCTCCATCTTGTTTCAACTGGTGAAGCAGGAAGTTGCTCTCAGCGTCTTCAGAGGTTTTAGTTTCCTTCAGTGGTTGTTGGTGCAGCGCCCCCACAGGCCAGGAGGGGAACAGGCTGGTTGGACTCTGATATTGCAATTTTAGTCCCCAATGAAACCAGATCAGGTATTAAACACCTTCAGGTGAAAATCGGTGAGTTTATCTTCAGATAGCGTGAAAAGCTGGTTATCGCATCCTGAGCGGTTTTCTAAATGTGCAACAAGGTGGTGACAGAAAGCTCCGCATCAGCGTCTCCAGCGCTGGAAAGCAAACGGCTAATTGTTACTTTTCAAAGCTCGCCTTAAATAACAAGCTGCTTCGTCCCACATGCACACCGTGAACAGAGCTCCTGCTTTTCATTAACCTTTTCCTTTTATAGGTTCACGTGTGCATTCCTTCTCCGCCGGCCCGGCACACACACATCAACACACACCTACTGTACATGAGCGCAGCGCTCTGAGGCACAGGAAAAACATTGTTTCACACCAACTAATGGCTTTAATAATGTGTGTTTGTGCAAGGCGATGTGTGCGAGAGAGGCACACCAAGGCACTTTGCAAAGATTGCTGGCAGCTGCTGGGAAAATACCTACATGCACACACACACACACACACACGGCGGAGCCTTTGAACAACCAGATGTGGCTTTGCAGCAGGTTGTGAGCATCAGTGCACCAAAGACGGGTGAGATGAGGGCTGGATCCCAGCTAAACCAGTTAATGGAATACAGATTTCCTCAACCTGCTTCAGCCTGAGGGGACACACACCCACACCCACGCCCACATGCACACACACACACCCCCACATGCGCACACGCCCCCCCCCCCACACACACACACACATGCACACTCCTGCTTATGGTAAAATGTGACTCTTATTATTTTCATAATTCTGTCAACATTTGTGTCCCGTAAGCAGCCATCAACACCATAAACATGAAATAAAAATAAATCATAATCATCTTTTCCATCAATTTTCAGTGAACAGAAAATGGTTTTCAGCCTGATCTAAAGAAAGGGAGTGACACCATATTTGGTCTCTGGTTTGTTGTTTATTATAAACAGGAAATGATGCGATTTCAGGAAAACTCCTTTAATTTGAACACATCTAAAACTCATCAAATCTCCACTAACATATTAATGAAAATCTGCCTCTGAATTCGAGGATTTCTTCTTAAAATTAAATAATATTGAAGCTTTACATGTTGATGTAATTCAGTAGAGAACTGATGAAAAACAATTTGATTTGATAAAATAAGATCTAAACACATAATTGATTTCTCTTTATCTCAGTAGACTAGAGGGCCACATAAAAATCTTTTGCGGGCTGGATTTGGCCCCCGGGACTCAGGTTTGACCTCGGTTGTTTGTGAGCATAAAGTTAACAAGAAAATACTTTCAGTTTTTTTCACTTTTAATTCCAAAACAAAGTTTTTAGATTAATTAAAAAATTATTTAAATAATTAATTTAAAGCTTCATTTTAGAGCCAAACATGTGAGAAAACTGACTGTAGATGAACCAGTAGGGCGGCCATTTTGTTAGCCTGCAGCTAATCGCTTATGAGTAAAAAGCTCATTAGCGTTTATGAGGAGAAAAGTGAGACCTGCACAAACTTATCAGAATCCCAGTGGTGGACAATGCTAACTAAACAGCTAGCTATGCTAATGCTAAAGCTACAGTTAAAGCGCTGTACTTCTTAAATTTTATTGAATTTATTTGGTGGGAACAGAACATTTTAACTAATATTTCTGTGAATGCAGCAGAATAAACGTTTGTCTTATATAACCAGGTTTAAGACAGAAAAAAGTTGATTTGGATGCAGAAAATGTTCCAGTAAAAGTTTTTGTTAAAACTTTATTGTAAGAAGATTAATTCTTTGTGTTATATTTAATATTTTCATGTGTAAGAAAGTTAAAATTTTCACCTGATTACAATTTAAAATCTCCATCCGAATCTACGGGACAAATTTGAATCATTTCTGAGGTTCAGTTTTGGCCGCACATAATCAGTCCCCGAGCCACAAATGGCCCTCGAGCCGCACTTTGATCATCCCCCACTACAGCAACCTCTGGCTGAGTTGCAACAAATTTATAACTTCACTGTCTTGATAAAAATTGAACACATCTCCATTTCCGTCGTGAAACTTTCTGTCTCTGAAAATAAACGGCGCAGGCGACGAATTTCTCTGCGACGCTCGTTATCGTTTCCTGCCTGGGAAGTGTGAGCCGCAGCACACCTGAGAGGGAAACGTGTCAGCGAGGGAAGGTGAGAAGCTCAGAGCGGAAACAAAGCGATTCCCGAGACGAGGAGCAGGGCGTGAAAAACCGGAGCTGGAATCCCAAACCGGATCGGATTGGGACTGTTAAAAAGTTTAACTTAAGTTCAACAAATGGAGAGATTTAAGGATTTCTTCAGTGAAATGTTTCTTCAGAGAGACAATTAGTAAAGTTTTATTTACAATAAATATTTTTCTTTCTACAGAAAATATATTTTTATGTGGCAGCAGCTGGAAAAATTGGGACATCTGAAAAGAAAAAAATGTAAATGACTGACAGAAGTTAAAACTGAATACTTTAGTCAGACTGAAGGCTGAAGCTGGACATGCTTTTTCTGTTGTCCTCGTCTCTCTGGTGGACGAAACATTTCGAGCTCCTGGTAATTAATACAGCAGCTTCTGCTAATCCGCTACAAGCAAAGCTAATTATTTTATTTAGCTCTATTCAAACTGCACTTCACTAAATTATTTTCTCTGGTTAAATTCAAAAGCACCAAATATTTAGCTGCTATGTAAACTGTCATCTGAATAAAGTTAATAAATCTGTGCTGCAGTAACAGGTTTTGCCCAGTGGAGGGCGATATAACACATGCCAGGTCTCAAAATAGCTGGAAGTAGAACTTTAGCATTAGCTCCTGCTAACTACTAAGTTGGTGTAGTGTTTTAGCAGAATGTTTGTAATTAGCCTTTTAGCGTTAGCATACCTAACTTTGAAGCTAGTGGTGAACAACTGTGTTTTAATCTGTTCATTAGATGTTTTTCCTCTTTAGTTTTTTGATTAACCGGTTTTGTTATTTTAAAAAATGTTCTTATTATAAAGATTATAAAAATTATGTTTTTCTTGCTGAAATGTGCATAATTAAACATTAATTTTCAGAAAAAACACATAATTCAAAGTTTTCTGTTGAAAGTTGTTGAAATCTTCTCCCCTGAAGATTAGCCTCTAACGCCGCTAACGCTGCTAATGCTGACACTGCTAACGATGGTAACGCCGCTAACGCTGCTAATGCTGACACTGCTAACGATGGTAATGCCGCTAACGATGCTAACAGGTTAAAATGTCTTTGACCCGATAACTTGGACATATTCTGTGCTTTCCATGGTTTCACTCATCTGACAGTTTAGCTTATCCAGAGAGCAAATAAACCACAGACAAATTACAGGCTGGTGTGTGTGTGTGTGTGTGTGGGGTGTGTGTGAGCGCTCCAACAGAGAGGAGTGAGCCATCAAAGTGCTGTGGTTCTGCTGCGGTCGGGTTCTGACGTCAGCACCCCGCTCCAGGTGATGCTGCTCCAGGTGATGCTGCATCTTCAACGTTTACAGAGTAAAGACTGAAACGTTTCTCCTGCTGAAGTGGCTGAACTTAGAGTTTCGTGTTTTGGCGGCGATGCGTTCGGTCGCTTCACTGCTTTTCCTGCAGCTTCATGATGTATTCTGGGAAATCCTCTGGTTTTGGTTTGGAGTCGGCATGTGGAAAAGCTCAGGAACATCTGGAGCCCTGGAAGACCTGCAGCAGGGAGGGGCCACGGCGCAAACACACACACACACACAGAGACACACATAGACACACATAGACACACACACACACACACACACACACAGAGATACACATAGACACAGAGACACACACTCCCCCTGCGCAGCAAATAATAAATAATAATAATAATAATAATAATAATAATAATAATGTTCATTAGGGTCATTTATATGGCAGCTGCTTCACTTCACTGGAAAATATGAAGAACAAAAAATACATTTAAAATACAAATAAATACATTAAGTTGAAATTTTTAGCTATAATGACCAATTATTAGAGTTCAAAGGTCAAAAATGTTTACAAGATACAAAGATGAATTTAACTTTTTTATATGTTCAATTAATCTAAAAAAGTTTGTTTTTTTCTTGCATATTTCCAACTTTTCTAAATGATCTCTGGGATGAATCCATAAAAATAAACTTATTTATTTATGTGGATGGGAACTTTGAGTTTCCTCTAATTGAAGCTGAATATTTCTCTCCAGTTTAACTTTGATTCGTCTCTAAACTCGTTCAGCTCCTGAAAAAAACTAAATCCAGATCATTTTCTCACGTTTCTTCTGTTTCCTCTGGAATCTGAAGTCATTGATGAACCTGGAGGTGAAGCGACACAGGACAACAGAGAGGGGGGGGGAGAGAGAGAGAGAGAGAGAGCTCACATCCTGCTGAATGGGGACCAGATGGGACACACAGGGTGCATGTGTGTGTGGGGTGTGGGTGTGTGTGGTGTGTGTGTGTGTGTGTGGGGTGTGTGTGTGAATGCCACCAGTTGGTTTGTGTGGTTGAAGGAGGAGCAGTTTTGAAAGGAAATCAGATGGGAGGAAGATGAAGATGACGGAGCAACGAATGGTCGGGTCGTTTTAATGCTGAGTGTGTGTCAGTGTGTGTGTGTGTCGGTGTGACGTCAGGTGCGGCCCAGCTGGGCAGCAGATGAAAAGGTCTGCAAAATAAACACCTGATCTCAGAGGGAGGAAACAGCAGAACGAAGGACGGAGTATCAGGTCAAATATTACATCCAACCAACCAACAAACCATCCATCCAACCATCCATCCATCCATCCAACCATCCATTATCCATCCATCCATCCAACCATCCTTCCATCCATCCATCCATCCTTCCATCGATCATTCATCCATCCATCATCATCCATCACCATCCATCTATCCCCATCCACATCCTATCCATCCATCCATCCATCATTATCCATCCATCCATCCATCCATCCATCTCTTTCAGTCTATACCTGCGGTGGGACGGGTTGCCTTACAGTGTCAGGGTCAAACATCCTTCACTTTGACTTTGTTAAATTATCAACTTTGTTCAGAAAACTGGACAGAAAAAATTAATGATAAAAACTTAAAGGCGACGAGTGAAAAACTGAAGGATTTTAGAAAGTTTATGAGATTAATGTAAAGTTTCCAAATTTCCAAGGTTTTTAATTCAAAAATTTCCAAATGTTTTTTTTATTGATTTTTTTTATAAATTCATTAAATTAATCTAAAACTTTTTGGAGTATTTTTCCTGCAAATCTTCTTGAGCTCACAAACAAAAGGTTTTTAAACTGTTTTGCTTAGAGAATTTCCACATTTCCTTCTGTAAATTTTTGGAGATTCTCAAAATTTCTGAGTTGTTTTCACAACACCAGACGGGAGTCGAAGTTTGTTTCTGTTCAGCTGAAAAACTTACAGCATGAAATAAAAACCCAAGGAAACATTTGAGTTCCGGCTGCAGCTGAAGGTTATTTTCTAATTGATTATCTTAGAATCGGATATAAAAAAATCTGTGATTTTTCATTTAATCTCTTTATTCTTTTAATACAACATCAAAAATACATTAAAAGATGTTTAATTAGTCGATTCGTTCATGAACTGATTCATCACTTTGGAGACCAAAACATTTCCATCATGAAGCAGAATAAAAGGATATTTCACTTTTAAACATTTTAATGGCCTTTTAAAAGTATTCTGACTCAATTTTAACATTTTTAGAGCAAAAGCATCAATAAAATAATCAACCTGGATTGAACAGCCTGGGAGGGATTTTAGGTTTTCTTCTTTTCTGCCCTTAAATGAATTCCACTGCTGGCGTCTTGTAAATTTTTATTTTTGCGGTGATCTGCTTTTTTGGCTGCGGGCCCCATCTGTTGGCCAGCTGCTGGATGTTAGGGAGGAGACGTGTGTGTGTGTGTGTGTGTGTGTGAAAGAAACACACACACATCCAGGGAGGGATTAAACACGTCAGACTTCTCAGGTTTATGAATATGCATCAAGGAGAGGAAGAGAGGGAAGGTTGGAGGAACGACACAGAAAGGAGGGAAAACGAGAGAAAGGATGGACGGTCGGACAGATGGATCCAAACAGGAAGTGATGTCACAGGCAGCTCAATGTGTTTTATTAGAGGTTTATGATATGAAACCCAAAACACAATGTAAAAAATTATTGTTTTCCAATTAATTTTTCTCTTTTTTTATAAAGTGGAGGAACTTCAGGATCTGTAATTAATCAAAATTAAATAATTGCAAACACAAAGTTTGAAATTCAAACAAATTTTTGTTGCTAGATTATTATATAAAAATATATTTATAGTTTTTACTCTGTTCTTTAAAGATCAGATTGGAGCAAAGTTTCAGGAAGCTTCTTTAGAGATATGGATGCTAACATTAGCATTAGCTGCTACATGGTTAGCATTGAGATGCTGTTTTAGGCTAGCATAGCTTCACTGTTAGGTTAACTCCTTTCAGCAGAAGTCAACACATCATTAGTCTTTTCCAGCATCCAATCAGATCGTCTAGAAGCAGGAATTAAAACCCAACAGATCACGGTTAGCTCTGTTATTAGTAGCTGGGCCACATTTGGCCCCCAGGCCTCGAGTTTGACACACAGTAAACCATCACAGAGTCTCTCTGTCTGGATGTTGAAGGTGGTTTTCCTGAACCGGAGTTCGATTAGCGTTCACACCTCCAAATCGAACCGGACTTTAAAGAAAAACGGACCGGAGTCGGATCAGACCGGATTGGACCGGACTGCTGGTGGGACATAAACCTGCAAAATGCCTCTTAAATTATCATTTGGGTTCAGTTATCAGAAGGAAAGCACAGAGTACAGGTACAGAATCACAGGTGTGTGTGTGTGGGGGGGGGGGGTGACCCAGTTTTCCCAACACTTCCCGTCTCCTGGTTGTTAAATCCAAAGGAGCGGCTCTTTGTGTTTCAGTTGTTTGTTGAACTGTCGTTTCTGTCGACAGCAGGGGCTTCTTCTGCGTGTGTGTGTGTGTGTATGGGGGCTGGGGGGGTGTAGGGTGTGTGTGTGTGTGGGTGTGTGTCTATGGGGGGGGGCTCTTATTTCCAGGACAAAAAGCCTTCAGTGACCCAATAATGAAACTAAAATAAAAAGGCAGAATTCAGAGCGTTTTGCTGCTTCTTTCACCAGAACATTTCCAGGTCCAGCCTGGGACTCTGACCCGGTTTCCTGCTGATGACACACAGAGGTTCTGTTCAAACTGGACCAGCGGTTCTGATTCTGTTCAAACTGGTTCTGCTCAATCTGGACCAGCGGTTCTGGTTCTGTTCTGCATGGAAAGTCCAGTCCGCTTGGCGTTCACATTCAAACGGATCCAGAGTTCAGTTCAGCCGAACCCAGACTGAGGTCTGGAGGTCCAGAGTTTGGTTCCTTGGAGTTCAGTTGGGCTTCGAGAACTTTCCCACCGACTAAACGCTGAATCGTTGGCGCTCCGCTCCTCTCACTGCGACTCCACACCTTCGGTTGGAATCAGGTTCTTCACAGGAAAACAAGTTTTATCCACATGAGGAAATTCATGTTAAAGCTCCTCTCTGGCAGGCAGCAGGTAGGTGTGTGTGTGTGTGTGTGTGTGTGTGTAACAACATCAGCTTCAACACGTCGGTGGCACGGAGTCTGTGTGTTTGTTCTCCATGTTTTATCAAGCCGTCCTGTTCAGATGCTTTTCAACATTCATCACCAGTTTCCTGGTTTCGTCTTTAGAAACTCAGTTCTGTCAGTCAGTCAGTCTGTCAGTCAGTCAGTCAGTCAGTCAGTCAGTCAGTCAGTCAGTCAGTCAGTCAGTCAGTCAGTCTCTAGTATTTTGACCAACGTTTCCATCCAGTCGTGACGCTTTAACTCCTGATATTTTCAGTTTCTCTCTGATTGTTTTTGGGAGGCTCCAGCTGGAGATATACAAGTTTGAGCATCTTTTACTCAAGTGAAAGTGAAAATTACAGACTAGTAAAATACTCCTAAAAGTTAATTTTTCAAAAAAAGTTATTGAAGTAAATGAAATTAGTTACTTTTCCTGCATGTAGTTTAAAATTTCCAGTTT
Source organism: Phalloptychus januarius (assembly GCA_902982915.1). Classification (NCBI taxonomy): domain Eukaryota; kingdom Metazoa; phylum Chordata; class Actinopteri; order Cyprinodontiformes; family Poeciliidae; genus Phalloptychus; species Phalloptychus januarius. The sequence goes on from CADWAE010000075.1 coordinate 250,097, forward strand.
CTGAATCTCAGGAAATGTGAAGATCAGAAGGAGCAAAGAGAACGAAGAGACAAATTAAAACTAAAATAAAGGAGTTGGAGAGGAGGATGAAGAAACACTGACGGGTCTCGTTCAGGTGTTGCAGTGACACATTCAGGTCCCAGAGGAGCTGCAGGTGCAGACGGCTCCATCTGCGAGTCACAGCTTCACATATCACTACGGATACAGAAGAGTGAGACGATTCTGTGCATTCACACTCCGCTGCTGAGCGTTCATCGCTACGTTACAGCTAAACCAGGCAGACACCAGTTAGCAACCAGTTAACCAGTTAGCAACCAATTACCACTGCCTGGTAATTGGTTGTTAACCAATTACTACCAACCAGTTATTCCCATAACAGTACCAGCAGACTCTATGGTTGAATGTTAGTTAGATGTTCGGTTGGGTGAGGAACTCGATTTCATCAACAGTAAGAATCCAGTTAGGATCCAGTTAGGAACCAGTAAGGATCTGGAGCATCAGTGGTGCTCTGGAGTTCTGGTCAGTGACCTTGGCTGCAGTGAAGGTCGTCCTGCTCTGACATGCTGATGGCGGCTCATCCTGTCGGTGGCTTGATGCTGATTGGCTGCCGCCGCTGTGTTTGCGTGTTTCATGAATTAGAATGAGATGAATCGTTAAATATGAAAATATGGCAGGCGGTCGTCTTGACGCTCCTCACCCTGACAGCAGACATCTGCTGCGGCCTGTGGAGAGACGCAGCGCACAAAACGTCTCATCTGCATTCATCCTGGCTTTTCCCCGACAGCCATGCATTACTGCTGCTGCAGCTCCAGCAAGCTGACGCTGACGTCGTTCAGCGTGCTGCAGCTCCAGAACGACGGCCGCAGAACAATGGAGCTGCAGCACGCTGGAGCTGCAGCACGCTGGAGCTGCAGCTCCGGTCAGGGTGGAAGGATGGAGGAAGTCTCTGGAGGAAGAGAAGCAGCTAACGGCGAGCGGCGCACGGGTCTGATTAAAACACAGCTAATACTTTAATGAAATATTAACACAGTTAGCTGTAATTAAATTAAAAGGCGAGCCGGCAGTGAGATTAGCGGCCATGTCAGAGCAACCTGAGGAGGATAACCTCCCCCCCCCGCATTAGCAGCAGCTTAGCCGCTCCTCTGCTGCACCAATCAGCAGCCTGGTAATGAGCGCGCTCAGACTGTCTAACATCATGCTAATGAACAGAATGACGCTAAAGCTGCAGCCTGCTGAGACTTCACTATGAACATGCTTCTATTATGTTCAGACACTGGTTTACATCCATGCCTGGAAGGTTCTGGAAAGTTCTTCCAGGAAGCAGCAAAGTTAGAAATGATTGCAATAGATTTACACTGATCCCCAAAGGAACCTAAAGTTTACATACGGGCTCAGGACACAGGATCACTTCTTCGTATCAATACGTAACTTCTCATCACATGAGGTTCCCCAGGGTCCAATCCTGGGAACCCAAGACTTTGTTGGATGTCTGGTTGGATGTCTGGTTGGATGTCTGGTTGGATGTCTGGTTGGATGTCTGGTTGGATGTCTGGTTGGATGTGTGGTTGGATGTCTGGTTGGATGTCTGGTTGGATGTCTGGTTGGATGTGTGGTTGGATGTCTGGTTGGATGTACTTCCCTCCCATCGGCTCAGACACCCCAGACTAAATTCTCTCTCCTCGCTGCTCCTCCATTGGTGCGATCGCCGCGTTCCGCCCGGCGACCGGCGGGTGATGGATGATGATTGGACGGCAGGATCAGGTTTCCTCGTGTATTTCCATACATCATCCGGCGCTCCCTCTTCTGCCCCCGACGATTTGCACCTGCGCCGCCTCGCTTCCCCCGAAAATACCTCTGATTAATGTCCGGATGCGGTGAGGGGAGCGGAGCGCCGATCTTCTGTGGTATTAATTAATCCGCCGCTAACATCCTCACCCGTCACACACAGGGGGGCAAACGAGCCGAATCGCACGGCAGCAGCTAGAAACAAACAAAAAGAAGAAGAAACCGTGGAGCTTCACTGGGCGGGAGGATACAGGTGATGCTGAAGCAGAAAAGCATCAGCAAGAGTTATCAGGACATTTCCTACGGAAGCATATTAGGGCCAAAAAAACCTGAAATCGAACTTTAAATCTTCTGAGATCAAAGTAGAAAATTCTGAGAATATATTCTTTTTTGAGAAAGAACAAACACACCTAGAGCTCCGTCACAACATCAGCCTTCTGTCACCTGAGGAACATTTCAGGTGACATGCAGCATTAAAGATCTGCTGCTGTGTGAACCCTCCAGAAAACTGCAAAACGGCTGAAACACTGACTTCCTTTCAATCAAGACGCAGCTGACTGGAGCTGCTCTTGATCATTAATAATTCAAATATTGATTATTTTCCAACTGTTCATCACTTTCCTTCATTTTGCGCCTAGTATGTTTCTTTGCTTTGTTTTAGCTGTGAAAAGCGTTTTGTTAAAGGTGACTTGGTTTTCTCTCCCTTCAGTTGATCATCCAAACAAACCTCCTAGAAGGACAAAATAATAACAGTATTAAAACCCAGAAATGATCATTTAAATTGTAAACAGAAAAAGAAGCTCTAACAGCATGTTTGTTTTCTTTGCGCCTAGCAGCCAATCGAACTCCGGTTTCATAACTGCTAATGGACGTAATTACATCGCTCTGCGTTATCAGGCGCAGGAACGTCGTCGGGGCGTCGCCGCGTCGCTCAGCCGCCGCAGTTCAAAGCGTTCGCCGTCGGCCGCTCAGATAACGAGACTTCCAGATGTAATTACAGAACTGCTTTCTGGAAACCGCCTCCGTCACTGCAGCACACACACACACACACATCTCCACACACACACACCCCTCTTTGCATCTGCTCTAATATTAGCCCAGTTTGCACAGATAAGGATCAGTTGATGGATTTGCAGAATTATGGCTGGGATTAATAAGAGTTTCCTGCGTATATGGAACCGTAAATGTGTGTGGGGGGGTGTGTGTCATCATGTTATCAAGCTAAGCTCTCACTTATAAGGTCAATTTAGAGTCAACGCCTCGTTTAGCGTGTTTGTTGCTGCTGTTTTCGTCCCAACGTGACGCCGCGTCTCCTCACAGTCTCTCGGTTCTCTGACAGGTTCAGTTTCTGAACGACAAAAATAAAATTGATTCTTTTTTGCCGAAACACTTGGACTGAGAACGAAACACTCCAGACTGGATTGGCTCTGGCTATGAGTCTAAAATTTGCAAGAAAAAGTTCGAGATTTGACTTTTGAAACTCTGAGAATATTTATTAATATTTGAAACTTTTCTACTTTACTATATCAAAGTAGAATTTCAAAATTCTAAACGAGTTAAAGAAAATTCCAAGATTTTCATAGAAAATTTGAGTTTTTTCTTTGGAAGCCAAAAACATTTCCAAGATTGTTTTAGAGATTTTTTGAGATAGACATGAAAATTCTGTCGGGCAAATTTACAACTATTCAAACTCAGAAATCTCAACATTTTTTGTAGAAAATTTCTGATTCACTTGAGTTTTTTCTTGCAAATTTATGACTCTCCAAGCTGTGAAATTTCCAAGATTTTTGGGGAGAAAATTTCTGAGATTAATCTCAAAATTTCAGATTTTTTTCTTGCAAATTTTAAACTGCTATAGTTCAGAAATTTGTAAGATTTAAAAAAAAATTCCGAGAGTAATCTGAACATTTCTGAACTTTTTAGCAGAAATTTACTCTTTTTGTATCTTTTGTTGCCCAAAAATGCCATCATACAGATTTCAGCACGTTTAGATGTTTTCCTGGTATCATGGGCTCAGCGGGCGATGGCGGTAGAGATGATGGTAGTGATGATGGTAGTGATGATGGTGGTGATGGTGATGGTGATGGTGGTGTGATGATGGTTGTGATGATGGTGTGATGATGGTGAGTGATGGTGATGGTGGTGTGATGATGGTGGTAGTGATGGTGTGATGGGATGTGGTTGTGATGGTGGTTGTGATGATGGTGGTAGTGATGGTGGCGGAGGAGGCGGAGCCTAACTCTGATGAAGCTGAAACTCTCCAGGAAACTCGAGTTTTGCTTTCTGACTGAAGTAAAACTCAGATGTTCATCCTCGTCCATCTGCGCTCACGTCAATCTGTCACAAACAGAAACAACAAACCTTCACTTGTTCACAAGCAGCTGCATGCAGACATGCGTCACACACACACACACACGCACCCCCGCACCCACACGAACACACACTCCTGCAGTGTGCAGATGTGTGCTTTGAATGCACAGGATGCTGAGCCACACATGAGTAGTTGTCATGGTGTTGGGATGGCAGATGTAGTGCTGTGGTCTAGGCTCGGTTCCAGATACACACACACCTACACACCCACACACCCACACCCACTCTAAAGCCACTCTTCATTTATCAATAATTGGTTTTTAATTCCATTTGGCAGCCAGCAGCGCGAGCTGCAGAACAACAGCAGTAATGAATCCATCGGAGAGGAAAGTTTCTGACCGCCGCTTCCTCCAGCTCAGGATGGTGAGTTCAAGACAATTGGAGGAAATGAGAGATTTTGGTTTCTAGAGACACTCGGGTCCAAATACTAAAAATAAACTCTTCACTATCTCAACATGACACCAATAAATTCTGCTTTAGGAATGGCCTAGTCAAAGTCAGAGATTAAATAGCAATGGTTTGGCCTGATTGTTGGAAATTTCTTCTATATATGGTAATTATTGCTATAAAACTATTCACACCCCAGGCAGATTTAACTCTGATTTATTTATTTCCATGAACAAAAGTGTAATTATGACAAGAAAATGAGATAAAATAATGTTTAAGTTAAGAAAAACTATCCATCCCATCCATCCATTTTCCTGCACCCTTGTCCCTTACTGGGGTCAGAAGCTGCTGGTGCCTAACTCCAGCTGTCATTTCGGGCGAGAGGCGGGGTCACCTGGACAGGTCACCTGGACAGGTCACCTGGACAGGTCGCCAGTCTGTCTCAGGGCAACACAGAGACACACAGGACAAACAAACACACACTCACACCTAGGGACAATTTAGAGAGGCCAATTAACCTGACAGTCATGTTTTTGGACTGTGGGAGGAAGCCGGAGTACCCGGAGAGAATCCACCAAGCACAGGGAGAACATGCAAACTCCATGCAGAAAGACCGGGGCCGGGAATCGAACCCAGAACCTTCTTGCTGCCAGGCAGCAGCTCTACCAGCTGCGCCTCAGGAATCTGAGGGGAAAATGTTACATAACATCAAATCCGTCTTCAAATATCTTGGAGTTTAGTCTTAATTATTATTATTTAATTATTCACTAAAGAGTTTTGAATTAAAAATAAAATCTTAAAGGTTTAATTTTTTGATTTTTTGTCGTGCAAACGCTGGCCACCTCAGCTGGGGTCCTTTCTAACGGGGCCATATGTTCACAGAGAATCAGTCAGCCATCTTTGCTCCATTCAGCCAACAGGAACTCTTTAGAAGCAGGTATGAAAAATGTGACCTGATGATGCAATCATATACACACAGACACACACACTCCTGCACACCCCCCCCCACACACACCCACACGCACCCCCACATACACGCACACACACACACACACACACACACACGCTCAGGATGGCATTAGTCAGACTGCAGGTGCAGCTGCGCTGGAGGAAGGTGTGTTCACTTCTTCCCATTTAGCGGTCGTCACGGTAACAGCTAGACCATCATTGTGTATAGAAGGAAATAAATGGAAAACACCAGGATGGAAAGACATCAGCAACGATCCCAGAGGAGCAACAGGTGGCCACCAGGCGGCGCTAGAGGGCCTCAGGAAGGTGGAGGGAAAATGACAAAAACAGACAAAATATTTTTTCAAATTAAAATCTAATCTGTTTTAAAATTATTATGATTATAAAGTATAATTTAAAACTGAAATATTATTTGGTTTCTGAGATTAATCTAAAAAGTTTTCTTTGCTAATTTTAAACTTTTGGCACTCAGGAAATGACTTGTGTTTTTTCTAAAAATGTCCCCTTTTCTTGCAAATTTTGGACTCAGAAATTTCCAAGTTTTAAATTTTTTTTCCCAGATTAATCCAAGTTTTGTGGGTTTTTCTTCTTGCACGTTTTCCTTCCACAGCTCAGAAATCTTCACGTTTCTTCCCTCTGCATTACTGCTCATATAGGAATGTGTGTGAGAGCAGAACCGACCCGGGAAGCCGGCGCTCCGCCCATCTGGACGGATCAACTCGCTTCCTGAGTGAAGTCAGGCGATTTAATGCAGAAATATTTCCCACAACAGTCAGAATGATGCAGTCCTGCACAGCTGCTTTAACTCTGTGTGTGTGTGTGGTGTGTGTGCGTTGGGGTGGGTGTGCGTGAGGGTGTGCGTGTGTGTATGTGTGTGTGCGTCTGTAGGGGGGATTGCTGTGCATATTTTCTCACCAGCTGACTGGACAGGAAATGGAAAATCCCAGGAACCTGCAGGTTTCGGTTCGCAACAGTTTCTAGTGATGTCAGAAAACCCAAAGTTTGACTTCTGGGGGTTTTGAAGATGGGATCCATTTTGTTTTGCGGGTTGTGCGTTGAGTCATTGGCTCATCTGTCGGTGGCGCTCGGCAGCGGCCCGGTCCGGTCTGGTCTCTGCCGGCTGGCAGCGGACCATCCCTCGTCTCTGCAGACTTTCCTGTCCAACATTTGGTGCAGGATGGAAAACGTGTCTGAAGCTGCCAGGAAAGGAACCGAAGCAAACAGATGAACAAGAACAGAACTCCGGGTGAAATCATCCGAGCTGCTGGGAAACCAAAACGAGACTTTCTCCGTCACCGGGCGCAAAATAAATCTGGTTCCGACGTTTGCTGAGAATACACACCATTTATTCTGGCTTTTACTGGAAAACTTCAAATTCAAATGAGTTTCTTTATAGCTGTGCACCCCCTAGTGGTGAGTGGATAACACAACAGCTTTACAGAAACTGCTACAATAAGTTCTGGAATCGCTGCTCTGGAGTACGGAGGACTCGACCTGCAAAAACACTAAGCGTCTTGATAATAATGTGAAATATTTTTCACACTTTCCAAACTTATTTGATAACAGTGCGACAAAACTTGATATTTGTTTTAAAATAATTAATTTACCATTATTAGTATTAGCTCATTTACCATCTGCAAAGAACAGAATTGGATAAATGAATAAATATTTCTGTAAATAAAAGGAGGAAAGACCAAATAAGAAAAAATACAAAGAGAAACAACAATGGGTTTGGATCAACAAACGGCCTAGTCAAAGTCCAGACCTAAATCCAGAGGAGAATCTGAAAACTGTTTCTCTCCATCCTGTTTCGCATAAGATGTTCAAAGCTGCAGGAGTTTCTGCAAAGTTAAGACTCAAAAATTTCCACATTTTTATATGTAAAGACATTTTCTGTAAAATAGTTAATGTGTCATAAAATCCAATAAAAGAAACTAAAGTTTGTCTGAAACACGACGACTGGAGGACAAAACGTTTGGGAGGATTTCATCTTTTTGCTCCGATTTCTTCATTTGCTATTTTTCAGTTTTTCCCTCTTTGCTTCCCTCCTGTTTTTCACTTCTGACAGCTGCAGATCATTAGTGTAGCAGGTAGAAACCCACAATTATAAACACACACACACACAGACACGCAGGACGGAGCTGCACCTGGTCTCCTGCAGGCGCTGCAGCTCCGTATGAAACGGCAGAAAGCTGCGGACGGCAGAGATAAATACGAGATTCTTTCAAAGAAGAAAATCCAAACATGGTTATTTATAACACGCACACCCCCACGCACACACACACTCCTACACACACACACACACACTAAGCCCCAAACAGGGAAGATTAATGTTGCGACCCGCCACCAGAGACATCTGCAAACACACTATCTGCTGACATCTACACTTCCTATTGTGGAGTTTATGCTAAATATGCAAATCTTAATTGCATTATGTACTATAATTGGCTGATCCGTCCTGCAGGGGGCGCCCTGCAGATTAAAATCAGTTCCTAATATTCAGCTAAATAAGATTAAAGGTTAAAAAGATTCCAGGGATGAGGCACGGCGGTGGCAGCCACTGTAGTGATGGCTACAAACCTTCATTTGTTGTTAGTTGGAGAAGTTTTTACAAAATCGCAGCCAGTTTTGCTTTTATATCCATTTTGTTTAAATCCCAAAGCATCACAGCAGTGAAGGCAGTCGGCCATGTTTCTGCTGCATGCCGCCATGTTGGAGCTAAAACTTCCCGCAGAGCGAAAACAAACCGGAAGAAGTCGGACTGTTTAAGAAAATGTGAATAATTTGGTTTGTTGATTTTGATACAAAATATCCAAGTATTTATGAGTAACAATAATATCCAGATATTGAATATTTTGTCAACCATAAACATCAATACGACTTGATGTCCAAAGATGTTAACTTTTCAAATAAGATATTTCTAAAAGATTTTTTTTCTGCATTTGTTTTCATAAAGTAAATTATTAAAAATTGCTGAATAATTTATACATTTAAGGCATGTTAAAGGGCCAGTATTACGTGTTTATATCATAATCAAGTACTATGTTACCTTCAGCTGTAATAAAAATACTACATATATAAAATATGACTTAAAAAATTGACTGTCATGTAAATTGGGTTTCTGTCTCTTTAAGAAGCTCCTGCTCTCTCTGAAGCTCCGCCTCCAGGAAGTCCACCCAACATGGCTCCTCTACTAATGTTTTCACCAGCACTCCTCTGAGCAGCAGCTCCTATAATGAGCTCAGTAGGTGTTTGCTAATTGCTGCAAACTAGTCTGAAGGATCCGAGTGGGGCAGGTGGGGTTAGGTCCATCCAGGCATTTTGCAGCTGAATGGTTGCCATGGAGACTAAAGGATGAAAGAATCAAGGCAACTCTCCACGTTTGTTTTTGATGAGGGAATAAAATGATAACATGATGTAAAGCTCCTAAAAGTTGATTTAACCGAGTCCTGCCCCTTTAACAGATGGACATCAGCCCAGTTTTAGTTGGACAAGCCACCTGATGATCCTGATCTGCTGCCAGTGGAACCAATAAAATCCCCTTAAAGCTACCAGACCAGGCCAGTCAAATCTCTTAGGATGACAGGAGAAAAAAAGAAACAACTATTATTCCAGGCGGGCCTCAGGCCCCCCGCACCCACTCTTGGAGTCGCCACTGTTTCTTGCTAAATGTCCGAGTGTTTGGCAAAGCAGTGTTTGGCTTTAAGTGGATCTTCAGTGAGAACCTGCAGCTAATCTAGGTCAGATCTTCTGCTGTGAATGATTATTGGATGGTAGGTTGCCATGGCAACAGCCCTCCCACCCCACAAACAGGGCCGGGGCGGTGTGGGGGGGCAGTTAAGGTGTTTCAGCTCCGCCGGCGCTGCCTGCACCCGGTGGGCTCCACCTTAACAGCCCGCCGTTCGAACCAGCTTTGTTTACTGACAGCTTTTGGCAGGCAGCCATTTTGTTTTTTGTTGTGTTTTTTTCCCCTGCACATTTACATAAACACCAAATGGTTCCCGTCTCCCTCCCCGCCTCTGGCTGCAGATGAAAATCCAGGGCAGTTAAAGCCAAACGGCTGAGAACAAACGAGTTGGTCCCGGATGATGCAGCGGCCCGGCCAATCAGAACCAGGGGCTGGTCGCTACTTCCTGTTAGCGCTCACCCGGGCCAAACGCGTGCCAGGCAGAAAATAAATGAACAGCGGACTGAAACACGGGCCCTATGCATCAGCTGCACATGAACTTAAATGTTGTGTATTAATAACGGCGCTGCATGCAGAGGGAACATTACGGCTGCTAAGAGACGGAGAAGAAGCTGTAAGAAGAACTAATGGACTCATTTAATGTCGGTCTGGTGCTGAAGGTACCAGACCGAACATCCAGACCAGGTCCATCAGTAACATCTGGATTTTACAGATCAGATTTGCTCTTGGTGGTTTGACATCTTTGTTGAGGTTTTACTTTTTTATGCAATCATTTCCTCTGATTCTGGACGCCGTGCAGCTAATTAGCATCTGTAAGCTGAAAGAACACCTGACCTTTGACCCCAAAAGGAGGATTCATGGATGCAGATTCAGCAGGAAGAAGTTCAAACTTATCCACAGCCATCATAATGGGGAACAGAAAATCTATGGCAAATAACATGGATGAGCTTCAAGCCACATTAAAGCGTTCAATGGAACCACCTTTTTTATTTTGAAATCTCAGTGATGTTTCCTGTTGGTTTATGCAGATCAGATGGTCTGTTTGGGTTTTAATAAGCCTTCTGGTCTGTCGGGATGCGGCGCTGCAGCCATAATTCATGTTTAATGTTCGTCTTTCTCTCATTTAACAAGAAGCAGCCGGAGGAAAACCAGGTGAGACCAGAACTTTAAGACCAACTGGACTTCCTCCAGGAGTCTCCATCACGCCGTTCTGCTCTGATGAAGACTCGGATGAAGACTCTGCAGGCTCGCCCTCATTTTGGACAACATTTAATAGGATGTTTAGCACACATTAAACATTATTATTATAAAAATACTTTTAAATCAGACCTGACCCTATTTATTCATTTATAGATTAAATACCTGTACGATCAAACAACACATGAACTTTGACCCCAAATCTCAGAGAGAAGCATCTCATCCCCTACTCCAACATCTCTGCTACCAAACAGAGATTAGAGAGGAGCAGCAAAAGCAAAGGAGGTGGATTAGCAGAGCTAGCTAACTGATGATGTCATCCAGGAAGTGCAACAGAGAAAGTTTGTTTCAGTCCCACCAGATCCAGCTTGACAGTCAGTAAGATGCCAGTAAGATACTGACTGCTAATAATTACTCCACTAACCTCATCAGACTCAGTCAGGATGAATTTCAGAGATTTCCTCCAACTTCGTGTATCCAGCCAGTATCAGACATTTTTCAGAGGTTTTGTGTGTGTGTGGGTGTGTGTGTAGGTGGGTGTGTGTTTGTGTGTGTGTGTGGTGGGAGTAGGGAGGGGGGGGTCAGTGGATTCAAGTGGCAGGTGCACGGATCGTGGCGATGCCCGTGGGGCGACCGCGGGGCTCGAACGCTCGCTGCGGCGATTAATCACCCGGCAAAATGCTTCTGACATGGAAGAGAGGGAACGACAGAATCTCCATGTTTCTACATCCTTCAGTGAACAAGAGAGAGAGAGGGAGGGAGGGAGAGACAGAGAGAGAGAGAGGGAGGGAGGGCGAGAGATAGAGAGAGAGAGAGGGAGGGAGGGCGAGAGACAGAGAGAGAGCGAGGGAGGGAGGACACAAAGAGGGGATACCATGTTGCTATAGCACATTAGCATTAGCTTCCACTAAATATGTTGGAATAGCACGTTAGCATTAGCCTCCGCTAAATATGTTGGAATAGCTTTCGTGTTAGTTAATTAGCATGTTGATAACGCATGTTAGCAATAGCAGATCAAAAGTTTATAATTAGCCCCTTGGGGTTAGCACTGCTAACCTTTCAGTTAGCTGCAGTTGCTAACCAGTGCTAATGTTAGTCAACGTGCTAAAGGTTTACAGAGATAAACAGGCAGATATGTCAAGATCATCACAACATTCACCAACATCACCAACACCAGAGGTTCAAATATTCTGCAGCTGTTTCTACGTTTTGTTAAAACCAGCAAAGGAAATCTGCTGGGAAAATGTCTCTAAAATCAGTTCCAGTTGCTCTTTTCCTTTAACTCTGCAGTGAATCTGAGAAACAGATCTATGACTTAAAGATGGGATTCATTTCAGTTTGGAGAGACATGAAAAGCTGACATGTTCTGGCGTCTCTGATGTGGAAACAAGAAGGAACCAAAACGCTGGATTAAAAAATAAAAAAGTGGTCGTCCTCCAGGATAATGAAGTTTTATTATTTGTTTTCTTATTGTTTGGGTCTCAGCTGGCAGAGGAAATATTTTCTGTGTGAGTGTTTGCCTTACTACGTACTCGCTCTATCACACACACACACACACACGCGCAGTGGCCTCTCAGCACACACACACGCACACACACACACACACGCACACGCGCAGTGGCCTCTCAGGTGAGGATTTGCATAATGATCCTGTATCAGTTTGATTTATCAGGTCCAATCCGAGCCTCTGTCCTGTCCTCCCCGGGGAGACGCCGTTTACCGCGCCGCTGTCCCTAATCGGATGAGCAAGGCACCGACGCAGCCTGGGAGGATCCGATTCCCATCGGGGCCCAAATTAAAACGACCACTGTCCCCAAATGGAGCGGCGATATTAGAAAAGCTTAAGGATAATGCAGTGGCTGTGTTTTAATGGATGGAGCAGGAAGCCTAGAGCAGAGAGCTGAAACGTGCGGAGAGCAGGAGAAACAGCGCTGACAAAAATTACAACATTTTGTTCCTCTGAGAAACATCATTTATGACCAAACACTGAGGAGTAAAGCAGCAAATGACAGGAAAACTAAACTAGGGAGCAAAGGTCATGACCAACAGGTTTCCATGGCAACAATAAAGCTGAGTTTTTTTGTTAGTTTTTATAAAAAGAACAGAATTTCACTTCTTACATCAAAGTTCTGTAAAACATTTCGTTGCCATGGATACAGAGGCTAAACTACGGGGTGCCATTAGTAGCGTTAAACTCTGAGCGAGCAAAACTTTTAGTCTGTAAAAAACAACATGGAGAAAATCAACTAAATGAAATGCATTCAATAGCTAGCGTTAGCCCTGCTGCACAACTGGCAGCTACAGGAAGCTAGAAAAGGAGCATGTCTAAAGTCTTATGAGCTACTGGTTCAGAAGTAGAAGGACTGACTGGTTATGATCTGTTATTGATTTTAGTACAAATCATTTAATTATTTATCTGATTCCAGAAAACACACAGACTACAGTTAGCAGTTAGCAACTAGCAGCTGTAGAAACCTACAGAAGCTGCAGTTTAAAACCTGTGTGAGGAATTATTTCACTGTTGCTCATCTTCAGGTCAGATTAACGTCTGACACGTACAGCCCAGTGTCAGGATTATTTCATAAATACTAACAGAGGAAACTCAACAAGATCTCGACTTATTGGTAATATTACAACTATTCCTGTATTACTCTGATTTTATTCCTGTGTTATTATAACTTTATTATACATTTATTTTGGTAATGTGATGCCTGCTAAGACTGTTCTAGTATTATTAGGATTTTATTCTCATATTAGTACGACAAATTTATTTTGGCATGATTATTATTCTCCCAGTACATTTAATTTCCATTTCAAGACTTTACTCTCAGATTAAATGCAGGTTTATTCTGGTGCAGCTTTAATCTTGAATTAAACAGTTTTCTGGCCCAGTGAGACTCCAGACATCCAGCTCTGATTCAGCCGTCAGCTCCGTTGTCGGGCAATATTCCTATTTTGATGCTGATCAATTAAACATGTCTAATGTTTGGCTTTCTTCATTTCATTTGTTCATTTATTCATGATCTGTCCTGCTGTCACCACGCTGCATGCATTCATTCATGCTGATGTATTTTTCACGGCGCACGTCGGCTCGGATCAGCACATCGACTTCAGTCAAACATGCATTTTAATCTACCGCGTTTGATCAGAGCTTTAATTCATTCACCTGTAGATCTGAGCAGGTCGCAGGTACGAGTCTCACCTGGAACACGGCGGCGCTGCTCTCAGGTCAGCAGGGCTCATCCAGGCTGCTGGAGAAAACAGAACCTCAGTAAGTTTACAGTTTGAATTATTTAGTTTTTTACTAAAACAACAAGTAGCATTTAATAAATTAGCACTAGCCATAAAATGCTCCATTGTTCCTTTTGTCTCTGAGTTGAAGTCGTGTTTTCTAACTGAGTCAGTGAGCGTGTTTCTCCATCACAGCCTCTTCCTGTCCCCCCCGTCGACTCGGCGTTTCCATGGCAACCTTGGCCAGCATCCAAACAGCCGGCGGGTCCCTCTGAAGGGCATCGCGCAGGAGGGATGGAAGATTCCCACCAGGCGGCTGCAGGAAGAGCGGCCTCCTCCGGCCGCACGCTTCAGCGCACCGCAGCCACTTCACACAGAACCATCGAGATTCATCGTCTGACCACACTGCTGGTGATGGAGTCCGGTGAGGTCAGAGGTCACGATTAGGGAGGAAGGAAGGAAGGAGAGGCGCACGAAAGGAAGAGACAAAGATAAAAGAAAAAATAAGAAGAAAACAAAACAGAAAAAAATCTAAAAAAAAGAGAGAAAAGAAAGTAAAAAGAAGGAAACAAAAAAACATTAAAAAAATTTAAAAGAAAGAAAATAGAAACGATGAAAAACCTTTTTCCATTTTTTCTTTAAATTTTTTATCTGAATTTGATTTTTTATTTCACATCATTAGTATGATCGTGGTTGGGAGGAGTTCAATGTTTTTAATTTATGTTTTCTGTGTCATATATGCAAAAACTCAATTATATAAGAAAAACCCATCTGGAGTTAAAACAATATAAAACAAAAGTCACATTTTAAAACTGCCATGTTTAAACCAATAAGTTCCCTGGAAATCAAACTCTAGAACAATCTAATGATGACAAAAAGCACAAAGGAAATTAAAGCCACTGACACTGAATAACAGATGCAGATCTTTCTGTTTTCTCTGAACCTGGATCCTCCTGATCCGAGCAGCTTAAAGCTCAGAGCAGAAATGTTTCCGTTTGTTTCCTGAAATATTCAGCAGCAGAACATCCACATGAATCATTCACTAAGGAACTGATTGCCGTAAACACGGAGCGCCGGCTCTGCCGCTGCGCCTGAAACATTCATGCTTTTTATGCCATAAATTATGACGCCTGTTTCCAGGCTGCTCCGGGGGCGGAGCAGCACTTCCTGGTTGTGACCTCATTTCCTGCCAAACTAAACTTTCTCAGAAAAAATCTGAGAAGTCAGGATTAATTTATACTTCGAAGCGATCTGATTGGACGTTGGAAAAGACAGCTGCTGTGCTCATATATATATCTATCAAATAATTTAGCAGCAGAAAGAAGCTTAGAATAAATTATTTTGTACAATAAAATGTGGTTAGTTAAATACAGATCAGATCATTTGTCTGCATCTTCTGCATCCAGCACCGATGCACCAGATTTCTGCCAGTCTGAAGTTTTGACTCATTGGTCCACACAAACTCATTCTGAGGGACCCAAAATGGCCCCCGGGCCACACTTTCAACACCTCTACAACAAATCTGTTAAAAGGTCCAAACAAAACCTGGAAGAAAACAAAAGTAAACGGACAGACAGAACTGCTTCATACGACGGCGTATCAGGGCCGATGCAGGTAGGAAAACATGGAGTAAATTTCCAGTCAAAGTTCCTGAAGTCAGAAATTTCTACAGAAAACTCAGATTAATCTCATGCATTTCCTAACAAATACAAAATATTTCTGAGTTTGAATAGTGAAAACCTTTAAAAAATAAATATATTTTGAAAGTAATCTCTCAGAAATTTTCTAGAAATAAAAAGTTGAGTTTGAAAGTTTAAAATTTTCTAAAAAAAAACCTACAAAAATTTTAAGATTAATCTCTGAAATTTTTCAGGTAATAATGTTAACTTTTCTAACTCATAAATTTCTGACTTTTATTTTTGTAGAAACTCAGAAATTATTTGTTTTCAAAGAAAATGTCTTGGATGAATTAAAAAAATATATTTTTTTCCTGTTGTTTGTGTATCTGCAGTGACCCAAACACACCAGCAGCTTCTTCAGGATTGGACTGGACTCATCAGCGAACCTGCTGGCTTCTGAACGCATTCTGCAGGAACCAGACCATCCCAACCAGCACCAAACTCTGTCTGGTTATCAACACCGAACAGCTGAGGCAGAACACACAGGAAGCAGAACCAAACCAACTGGAACTTCAAAATAAAACAGGAAGTCATTAATTAAACTACAAGCACAAAAACCAGGAGAGAAACCAAGTAAAGGGCAACAAGGCAAACATTTCACAGTAATGCAAAACCCTTATAGATTTATCTATATCTCTGTGTGTGTGTATATATATATATATACACTCACATTACATCCATGCAATAAATATTTATTATTGTAAGTATTTTTAATTTATTTTAACCATGTGATTAAGATGTTTTTAACTGTACATTATTTAATTGTACATGTGTCTATTTGATTATATCTTTATCTATTAATGTAATTTTGTCCCTTTTGGGCCTCCATACACCTGAGGGGTCACATTGCTAAGATTATATTATCACTTGGTGTCTTGTGACCCAAACCGGGCCCTCGACCCCCACTTTGGGAACCCCTGGTATACATCTGTATCATCAGTCTGTATTCAGATTGACTGGATTCATTTGAGTCACATTTCAAATGATGTTTGTTATGACGGGAACCATAAAGGTGGAACTATATAAAATGATTTATGTGCATCTTTTCTTCACATGAGCTGCGTCTCCATGACAAATGTCAGCAAATCTTTGCTGATATTCCACTAATGTAAATAAAATGAAAATGTTCAATCACTGTTTCCATTGATTAAAATCTCAGGTGTTTACATTTGTTAACGAGATAATTAAAACATGGCACAGCAATATCCTCCAACCACTTCCTGTTGTTTTCTTCTTTGTGGTTTTTGACAGTAGTAACATCCAGCTGCTGATCAGCGACTGGTGGAAAGTGATTCCACTGCACTTTTACAAGTTAGCTCAAAACTTTAATTTATTGAAAAACGTGAGTTTGTTTCAAAATCATCTTCTTTTCATTAAGTATTTTATTTTCATAATTCCAACTTGCTTTATTTTATGGTTAAGAGAAACGCAGAATAAACCAATTTGGGTGAATTATTATAAAAATGTTTCTATTTGCTAAATGCCAGAATAATAACTCAGATAAAAAAATACAGTCATTTTGTAACAGTGAAATGAGAGGCCTCTAAAGGTTTATTGATGGGATCTGCAGCTGAAGTCGCGTCTGAAACGCAGCTTCCTGTGTGACATCATGTTCCTGATCATTTTTATTTGTTTTCCTTGTTGGATCGTCTCCGCTGCGGTTCGGGTCCCGTCAGCCTCGGTGTGTGTTCCTCACCTCCAGGCGGCCGATCCTCTTACTGTAATACCATTTCCTAATCTCAGAGGCGTATCAGGCGGAGCTGAGAGCTGCTCGGCGCTAATAGCTTCACTCAAATGGGATCTGGTCGGAAACCTCCCAATCCTCCGCCGCCGCGGCAGCAGCGCTTTATCCGCAGCGCCCCCAGGCCGTCGGAGCGGAACCGATGCAGATTCGATGGAGAGGCTGGGAGATAGCAGCCAAAACAGAGAAGGATGATTTAACATCGTGTTAACAGTTTCACGACGGGAATCTCCACAGACATGGTGATGAAACAAACACAGAGAGACTTTAAGAAACAAACATGAGTTAAAAACAACTTCGATGTTTGAGGCCACAAGGAGACATTACACAGTTTAATTCAACATTTTCAGTATCCCAAAGGAACAACAAAATATCCTGTTGCTGTGGATGATGCTCTGAGAAACAAGGATCTCCAGCAGCAGTCAGTGTTGCAACATTTCTGAGTAGGCCTCTGACTGAAGACTGTTAGCTTACATGCTAACAGCTCAGCATCCAGGCAGCAGAGATGATATTCCACAGCAACACATCCTGGATGGCACCATCGGCTGTTAGCTAGCTCTGCTAATCCGTCTCATTTGCTTTTGCAGCTCTTATTTAAATCTGTCAGGCTGTTTGAATAGAAAGATGTTGGAGTAGGGGATCTGAGCCTGGAGCCATCTTCCACTAAATGTCAGGATAAATGAATTAGTTTGGGTTTAAAGTTCATCCATTTTGTTTGTCAAAGATCTTCTATTGTCCGTCATGATGGAGGGAATAGACAGTTTGAACTTCCTCCATCTTTATCTACTCCTCTGAGATTTGGGGTCAGAGTTCAGGTATTATATGAGCTTTGGGATGCAAAGCTGTAAAAACAACTTGTTGCCATGGTTGCACTTCATAACAACCATCTGAAAGTTAAAAAGTAAGAGCAACAACAACTGGCCTCACTGAAGATAAAGGCAGTACAGCTGGCTGTCAGCCAGCAGGGTGTACTAACTTTTCCCTCAGTTAGAAAATATACTTTATACTTACTTTAATGAGTAAAACCAGGTTAATTTTTGGTGTAGAATGAAGTCGCATTTCCACTTTCCCAGAAATAAAAATTGAACATGAATATTTCTTTAGAGGAAACAGAATATTTAATGGTGTCTTTACTTTTTAAAAACTCTAAATATTTCATACAACAAAACAAATGCTGTTCATTATGTGAAAGACGGGAGTTTAGTTTGAAAATTATTTTGGGCTCCATAAATAAGACAATAAAGATGTTATGTGGGTCACTTGCTATGTTTACTCAGGTTTAATCAGTTAATTAAAAATAGCTTTTGCCTAAATTACTAATGAAAAGTCTCCATCTGATAGACAAAATTGGCATCACTTTAGAATTACAGCCAGGGGCCAAATAAAATCCATTCAAGGTCCACAATTGGCCCATGACCCCTACTTTGAACATCCCTGTTGGAACCTATGAAGCTTGCTAGAAAGACAGTTTGTGTGGTGAACAACTCTGCCCCCTGCTGCCCATTCCTGGTCATTGTGCATGTGGATTTAAACTGAATTAAAGATTCATGTGTCTCTGAAAGCCAAAGGTTCTAGTTTCTGGGTTTTTTTTTTTACTTTATTTTCTCTTTATGGCCAGAATATCCCAACCTGTTTGAGATTATTGTTGAAAATACAACCTCAAGTTTCACTTCTAGTTAAAGGATATTTAGTTGTTTGCAGGTGACCCAAGAAGTCCAGAATAAATCTGTTTTATATTCTACAGAAGATTTAATATGTTACATTTACCCATAGAAATATTCAAAGGCATCAGTTTTAGTTCTATTTATTTATTATGCAGTTGATTCCTTTTAAAAAGGAGACTAAAAGTTTGGAGTTTAACTTTCTGACACAGATTGTAAAGAATTTAGAAAACTAAGTTTTGTCTGTGAAATTATGATTTATTTAAAAGAATTTTTTTATTATTATTTTAGTAGTAGCATTAACATTATTAACATATTTGTAATGATAATGAACAGGATAAGAACCAACCAATGTAGATAAATCAGAATAATCTTGAGCTGTTCCATTAGGACAAGCAGGAAAAATGTGGCGAACAGCTAAAAAACACCCAAAAATAGGGATATAGTGACACCAAGCGGCGGCAGGCAGTACTGCAGCGTTTAAACAGAAGCCCTGTTTTGTTTTTTCTGATTGAATAACCTTTAACATTTATAAAGAAACTCTTTCATAACTTTTGTCTACACATTTTCCTTCATAATATTTTTAGAAATGACAGTTTGAAGTTGATTTGTTCTCAAAACTACATTCAGCTGGTAGTTGTTATTATTTCAGCTGAATTAGTTTGCTGAGTGTTAAAATCAGCAGCACATATCAGAGTATCTCATCTTCATCAGAAACCTTTATTTAGAATTAGAATTGTATTTCATTGCATTCATGGTGCAAAGAGTCTGTTGATTTCCCATATTTTAATTTTCCATCCAAAGGAAAAATCCAGAAGCAGATTTATATTTATTTCAGTTCAGACATCAATTCCTCTTCTACCCTCAAGTTTTACAATGTAACTAACAGGTATGTGAACAGAGCAGCGTTATATCTTTAACTTTCTATGTAGTTTCTCTGTTAGTGATTCAGGATTTATACATTTTATTAAGTAATGGTTTGAAACTGTGGTATCTTTCTAGTCAGCAGGATATCAACTAAGCTTGTGTGGATCATGTATATTTTATAAGAGAGATAAAACCAAATTTATTTTCATCAAATACAACAAGTGAAAATTGACAGGACGTCTCACCTTTTTGAATTAAATTAATTCATGTGTGAGTGACTATTTTCTATAGGACTTTTATAAAAGCAAATGTTGATATTAAAGCCCAGATGTTTTAAAATACATACCAAGACATGTTTTATCTAATTGTAGTTAGCATCTTGGGCCGTAGAGTAGAAAAGCTTACTAGCTACAGTTAGCTGACAACTAGCAAAGATAGCTACATATTTCTGGAATGCAACATTTTTTTATTAAACTAGCATTAATCATGAATCCACAGCTGTTCTGAATTACAGCTAGATTATTTTTACTATCTGGTGTGCTGGAAAGGCAGTTTGCTTATGTTGTATTGACCAGTAATGTGTGATTTCTCAGTGCTGTTCTTACATGTTTGTGGCTGTGGTTTCTCAGTTGTTTCTCTCTTTTTCCAGCTGAGGAAGAAAACTACTAGGGCATTTTCTTTTATTTTCTTTTTAATGTATTCATATATTAGAAATAGGAAAGAAAGGCCTAATTAAGAACTGTTCCTTCCTGTTTTGCGTAAAATTATCTGCATTAATAAGTGTAACCTAAAAGGTTCTGAGGGTAATTATATGTTAATCCAAAGAAAAAACACAGAATTTAAAAAAAGGCTCCTACTTACAGTCCAAATAATATTAATTATTTATTTATTATTTTATTTGCGGTGGTTGAACAATTTTGTTAACAAAATGAAACCTAGAGATGTTGGTATTATTAATTCAGAGAAGTGCGACACAGTAAAGGAACAGGTAACACAGAAAAAGCTGTTTAAGGGTAACTCAAAACTTCTGGTGTTTGTTTTTCTTGCTTTCTGTAAAGTTAAACAACAACTCCACACCAAAAACCAAATTTCCCACACAGAACATTAAATCCGTTAGTTTTATGTTTTAAGGCTTGTTGTTTATTTTGAGATCATTAATAAGTGATTGAACTCTAGTGGTGGTTGATTAGCTTATTTAAACACCTACTAATGATCTGAAAGAGTTGGGGGAGTTCAGGTGTGGAAAACTAAAACACAGGATTCCACTGCACATCTACATGATAAGGTGTCAAAGTAAAGCTAGCATAACTCACTTCCCTTGCTATGTATTTTTAATAAAAACTTTTTCCTGACCTTGTTATCTAGTTGTCACAGTGTTGACAATGCATAGCAAAGCACTGCATCACTTTTATTTTATGAAGCCTAAATTTAAGATTTATGTTGACAACTTGACAGCTAAAACCAGTAGTAGTCATCATGTCTCAGCAGTTTTTTGCTAACTCGTGTCAATATGCAACACATTGGTGGCACCAAAATATGGCGGGATAATTATTTCTACTAGGAATTTTCTCTAGCTAACAGCTGCTTGTTAGAGTGCCTATAACATGTTTACATTCACCTGGAAGTGCTTACCTGCAGACAATGGCCACCGTGGCTCTGGCCGCCGTCTTCTCCACCTCCCAGGAGCAGCGGCTGGTCAGGCTCTCGGTGCTCAGGACCTGCTGTCTCTCGGTGAACCGCTCGGTGTGGTCCAGATAGTTCTGCCGGTCTCTCATCACCACGGCCTTCCTGTTGCCGTGAGAAAGCAGCACCTGAGCGTTGAGGGTGTTCGTGTCCATGGTGTTGTGGCAGGAATACCTCAGGAACTCTGCTCTGGTATCCAGCTGAAGCAGTAAAATGTCCACTTTGGACAGGGTGAGCAGGATTCTGGTCCACTCATTCTGGATGATTTCTTGCAGCTTCTTCCTAACCTCTGAGTCAGCCACCATCACGTCGTGGAAGTAGCACAGAGGGCGGCCGTTGATGCCGGACAGGTGCGGAGACTCGTGGTGGAAGGACAGCAGGGAGTAGCCATGGAGGAACTGGACGTGTTCGTCTACATGCAACAGCATTTCCAGCTCTTTGTCCTTTATCAGCTTCACCAGATCCTCCTGTATCTTCTCATGCAACTCCTTGACCTGCCTGACTTCGTTTCTCTGCCTGGAGCTGATATGCTGCTTCACGCCTGAGCTGCTCTTCTCGATGAAGAAGACAAAGTCTGCAAAGATCTTCTCGCTGTCCCTCACGGCTTTATCCACAGAGTGATTGATGGTGTCCACATCCTGCTGCAGCACCAGCATGCCTTTCTTCACCAATCTTCTGCTGGACGCTCCTCTTGTTCACCCTGAGTTCTTGCTGCTTCTGGATCCTCTCCATCGCAGCAGAGACCATGTCTTGGTGCTTGTGCCCATCCAAGGATCAAATGTAACAGATCCATTGCTGATCGGTGCAGCAGAAGATCTTCATCACCTTGGCGTAATGGGGGCAGATGTTCTCCTGGAGCTTCTTGGCGGGTTTCACCAGCTTGTGCTTCTCGAAGGCGGATGATTGGAAGTGCGGCTGCAGGTGTTGGTCGCAATAGGAGACCAGACGCTGCAGACGGGACCGGACGGCTCACAGCTTCCGCTTGGTGCAGAAATCACAAGCCACGTCCTCCAGTACTGTGCCGCAGCCATCACCCCTAAAGGGCCGCAGCCTGGTCTTCTTCAGGTCCTCCATTAAATACGCCAGCACCGTGTTTTTCACCTGGATGGGCCTTGGACAGAAGGTCTACCTGCACTGGGGGAAGCTCTGGACCTTCTTCTGGTCCTCGGCATCCCTGTGGCTCTGGATGCAGATCATGCAATAGCTGTGACTGCAGGGAATGGTGGCCGGATCCTTCATTAGGTCTAAACAGATGGGGCAGCAGAATGTATCCTGTTCCAGGTGGATTTCTCCTCGTTGCGCCATTTCTACGCCTTGATGTTCACTGAGCCCCTGACCGCAGGGGACGTCCTCAAATCGTTTCCTCCCCTTCAAAATAATCAGTTCGTTTCAGACTCCCACACACACACACACCCCTTTCAGTGACGGGCGTCTGCACCGGCAGGAATTTCTCACTTGTAATTCTAAATAAAACTTTTCCCACTTGCAAAAAAATAAAAATAAAATACAGCAGTGCGCAGCAGCGACAGAGTGGCGGAGACACATAGTGGCGCAGACAAAGAGTTATTGCACACACACATAAAACATATGTGTTTTATGTGTGTGTCTTTTAGCATTAGTTAAGCAACGACATTGGATTCTTCACCATGGACAACAGCTTCTTCAGCCGGGTTTCCACTCTGCTCTCCACTCCAAGCATGATTACGGTCCACTTTGTCCAGTTCAAATTACGTTAAAAAAAATGCTAAAAGACAAACCAAAACAAAACACCTGCAGTTTTCTGTTCTTTTTTTTTTGTTTCTCTAGCATATATGCATAAACGCAGCCAATTGCAGCCAGTCACACACAAATACACAGAGGCGCCAAAACACACACAGAAACCCACACAGGCCGGCCGACGGATACACACATACCATGTCTTCTGAGAGAGAGAGAGAGAGAGAGAGAGAGAGAGACCCATCCGTCTCACAGAAACAACTCACCAAAGTCTACAGAAACGCACAAATATAAAGATTCCCTACGGTCACCGGTGACAAAGAGGCCTTTTATAACACACTTCCTAGGTCCTTTTAGACACTAGTTGTCTGGGTGGATGCACACCAATTTCATCTCAGTCCTTCAGGGTCGGGTAAAAAACCCCAGGGTGATACAACCTTAATTTAGGTAAGTCCTTTCCATACCAGCCCTCAATTTAGGAACTGGTACGAGGTGATTCACCCTGTTCCGAATTAACAATATAGGTAAGTCCTTTTATGTCTCCCCGACATAGTGATTAAACTCAACCAAATTCATAGCCTAACTAATACCTCAGTCCTTCAGAGCGGGTCAAACTCACCTACAGATGCAAAGGAAAGAATCATAATGCAAATGAATGTAATTTCAAAGAGACTAAATGCTATAATTGTGGAAAGATTGGACACATTAGGAGAACATTTTGAGCTAAAGTGCAAAAGAGTCATGAAAAGAGTGTGCCAAACAGGAGCAGCAGAGAGACAAAGTATGTGACAGCTGAAGAAGACCCAGAAGAGGAGTTAGCCATTTTGACTGTTAGTGCTAAGGATGATGAACGATATAAAGCAACATTTGCAATAGACAATGTTGATTTGGAAATGGAAATTGACACAGCAGCAGCAAAAAGTGTCATTTCACATCCTACATACTTGAAAAAGTTCTCACACCTGCCTTTGCAGCCAGCTAAAGTGAAGCTCAAAGTTTACAGTGGAGGACATATTTGTGTTTTGGGACAGCTGGTGCCAAAAGTGGTGTATGCAGACCAAGCTATAAATTTGCCACTGTTGGTTTTCAGAGGACAACCAACAGTGATGCACCACATCACTTTATGGAAGGAACTGGTTGACAAAACTCCAGCTTAACTGGCAACAGATTAAGTATGTGGGTGAGCCAAAACACCTTTCACTCAATGAGCTTTTGGATACTTACAGTGATGTGTTCAAGGAGGAGTTGGGCACATCACTCCTCCTTGAACACATCACTGTTCAAGGAGGAGTGATTAAAGCTACCATTGTGGTCAAACCTGAGATGCCGCCCAAATTTTGTTAACACAGGCCTCTTCCATTCACGATGAAGGAAAAGGTGGAAAAAGAACTTGAAAGACTGGAAAAGTGTAACATCATTACACCTGTGAGACACAGCACCAATAGTGCCTGTGCTAAAGAGGGACACTTCTATTTGCTTATGTGGGGATTACAAAGTGTCAGTGAACCAAGCCCTTGAAACCGATACTTACCCTCTACTACGTTTGGAGGAACTACTGGCAACACTCGGGGGGATAGTACTTCTCAAAGATAGATCTGGCAGCAGCCTATCAACAAGTAATGTTGAATGAGGATTCCAAGAAGTACACAACTATCAACACTCATAAAGGACTGTTTGTCTACAACAGGCTTCCTTTTGGAATCAGCACAGCTCCATCTATTTTTCAGCGCATTATGGAAAACATAATGAAAGGGTTACCAGTGGTGGTCTACCTGGATGACTTGCTCATCACTGGATGCTCAAAAGCAGAACATCTGAGCAACTTGGAGAGGGTCCTGCAACGCCTTCAGGAAAATGGCCTGCGAGTAAAACATTCCAAGTGTGAGTTTTTACAAGCCACAAATTGAATATCTGGGACATGTTTTGGATGAACATGGAGTCCACCCTTCAGAAGAAAAGGAGGGGGTGATACAGGATGCTCCTTCTCCTACTAATGTGAAAGAACTTCAAGCGTTTCTGGGACTTGTGAACTATTATGGGAGATTCGTGCCAATGCAAAGCACGGCCTTAGCTCCACTCTACAAGTTACTGAAAGACAGTGTGACTTGGAGATGGACTGAACCAGAGCAAGCAGCATTTGATAGGTGCAAAGGTCTGCTGACAAGCGATCGGGTCCTAGTGCACTATGACTCCAACTTACCACTCACCTTAGCGTCTGATGCTTCTGCATATGGTATCGGTGCAGTTATACAGCACACAATGCCAAGCGGAGAGGGGCGACCGATAGTATATGCTTCCCGAACGCTGTCTCCGGCAGAAAAAAAGTACTCTCAAATAGAAAAAGAAGCTCTTGGACTGATTTATGGAGTAAAAAAGTTTCACCAGTACCTATGGGGTAGGCATTTCACCTTAGCAACAGGCCATCGCCCCTTGCTGACGCTTTTTGGTGAGCACAAGAACCTACTTACCTTAGCAGCAGCACACATTCAACGGCGAGCTATCATATTGTCATCTGATTACCACATTGTTTTCAAAAAAACTCAGCAGACCACAGCAATGCAGATGGGCTCTCTCGTTGTCCTCTACCAGAAACAAGCTACACTGGAACAGCATTGAGTTCAGCAGTAGTACACTCACTGCTAACCGAGCATTTGGAAGGAGCTCCATTGAATGCGACCCAGGTCGCTCGGGCCACACGCACAGACATGTACTTGTCAAAGGTTTACCAGTATGTCATGGAAGACTGGCCTACTGTTACAGTCGAGAGTTTAAAGGCTTATTACAACAAGAGGAGTGAACTTTCAACTGAGATGGGTTGTATTTTGTGGGGAACCAGAGTGATTATACCCTCAAAAAGGAGAATGGCTGTGTTAAACGAGATTCACTCTGGTCACCAAGGAATCATAAAATCCAAGGCCTTAGCTTGCAAAAATGTCTGGTGGCCAAATCTGGATCTTGACCTGGAACAGGTCTGCAAAACATGTGAAACATGTCAGCTGGAACAGAAGATGCCACGGCATGTTCCACTGCATCCATGGGAGTTCCCAGGTGAATCCTGGAAAAGACTGCATATCAACTTTGCTGGACCTTTTCTCGACAGCATGTTCATGATTGTGGTTGATTCATATTCAAAGTGGTTGGAAGTATTTCGTATGTCGCACATCACATCACAAGCCACGGTGACAAGGTTGAGGAGACTGTTTGCTTTATATGGACTTTCTGAACAAATAGTCACAGACAATGCCACCACCTTCACTTCTGCAGAGTTCCAAACATTTGTGACACAAAATGGCATTTTGCACACAAGTGCACCGGGACACCCTGCCACAAACGGTTTGGCTGAAAGATATGTGCAGACATCCAAAGTGGGCATGAAGAAGCCTGCTAACCGCTCATGCAGCATTAAGGACAAACTTTCTTTGTTGTTGCTACAGTACCGTGTGACGCCAAACTGCACAATGGATCAGTCCCCAGCAGAATTGTTCTTGCACAGACACATCCGTACCAGACTGGATTTCATCAAACCTAACACCACAGAGACTGTTCGCAGGAAGCAGTATCGACAAAAAGCTCAACATGACTTCACAGCTGTGGACCGTTCCTTTTCTGTGGATGATGCTATGTATCTTCGCAACAAAGGGGGAGGAGTTCAGAAGTGGATACCTGGACAGGTTGTAAGACAAACTGGTTCAGTCTCTTATGAAGTAAAAGAACGGTACTCAAACACTGTACACAGACAACATGGGCATCAACTTCGTACCAAAGCTGTAGCTGAACCAGATATCGATGACCCTGAAACACCAACACGAGCAAAATGATGTAAACATTACACCTGAACAAAGTGCTCTGGACTCTGGGGTGCACCCTCCTGTTTCCCCAGACCCTCCAGTGGTTGTAAGGCGCTCCACATGACCAAGGAAGATGCCACAATGATATCTTGAATAGCCTTGTGTTTATCTAGGTATAACAGTTATGCATGTTATGTTATTATTCATGTTGCATTAAGGGTTAGTTACAGAGGTAAACAGAAAGAAAAAAATGTATTGATTATCTAGTAAATACATATTTGGGTTATTGTTTGGTTCTACATGAAAATGCACTTAAACTGGAATAAGTGACTTCAGTTAAGATAAAAATGTTATTCTCATCTAAAAAGGGGGATGATGTGGTGTATTTACCCCATGGTTTCCTTGAGTTGGTACAGTCCTTGTGTTCTCGGAAGTACATGTTCTCTCATGTGATCAGTAATGGAAATAGCACAATAAAGAGATACAGAAAATGGTCCAACCCTCCTCTGTTTAATAAGATATTACAGTCACTGAGATCGACCCGCAAGAGCCCAAGAAGTCGGCGCTTCAGAAAAGAAGAAAAAATCTTACCAAACCGGCGTCGTGGGCTGGAGTGGATCAATCGAGTCTCAGCTGAAACACACGGAAACCCAAGGCCCGGACGAGCCTCCAAATTGTTGAGAGGATAATTATTAAAACCTTTAGCTCGTTGTCTCCTCTCGTTCCCCGGGTCGAGGGTTCCATGTGCGTAAAGGTGAAAGCACATACACACAAATCTACTGTTCCACTGCAGACAGATCCAGAGTTTATTCAGACAATCAAATGCATCAAATCATACCAATAACATACCAGAATCATCAGAAACTCAAAACCACAAGACAGACATCAATCACCTGAAAGAAGCAGAAAAATGGACAAATACAGAGACCAATACAGAGACGCGATGCGTCTCCGGAGAGTGCCGGTGCTGCTGCACCCCAACGATCTGATCAATTGTTTTAGCGCCAAAACTTTTATAGGAAGGTGTGTTCTCTTCTCTAATGTATACCTGAAGTCAGACTAAAGAGTCAGATGTGAAAGGTTAACGCTGCCCTGCTGCTTCCAGCAGCCTGGTGATGAATCTGAACTGAGATGAAGAAGACTCCAGATCTGATCAATAAGTTTTTATTTGGACTTTGTACTTCATGCTGAGGTCATCAGAGCTGCTCCTTCCTCACTGAGATCTTCATCGGTAGGATCTTTACTGTTTTACAAGTTTCGAAGTATGGAAACATCTTTTTAGTGAAGGTGCGTGTGAAGGTGTGTATGTGTGTGTTGGTATCCAGATCAGAGAAGGACAGCTTTCCTCTGTCCCAGTCCAGATTCACTCTGATCCTCTGGAGATTCTTCTGGACTGAGAGAGGACAGGAAGGAGCTGTTGGAGACCATACTAAGTATTTACCTGAATAGAACAATATGTTCAACAATCCAGACTTTATGTCTCTCTTCCTCTGATCTGACTCTTCTAACACACCAAGTCTCCAGGCTTTACTGTCTCCAACATCAACATCCCAGCTGTGGTTCCCTGAGTTAAAACCCTCAGAACTCAGAACAGACCATCGATAAATATCAAATCTCTCTGGATTATCAGGAAGCTGCTGTTTCTCTCCTAGCCTCAAGGTGGTCAGGTCATCAGACAGATGGAGTCCAGAACCAGCCGTGTTTGGGTCCAGAACCAGAGGAGTGTAGGTCACCATGTTCTCCATGTTGCTCCAGATGTTGAAGGCCAGGTTGCCCAGATGTTTGGCCTGGTCTATCAGAGCTCCTGAGGGCAGCTGTGGATCCTCCAGCAGGGGGCAGCGCTGGACTCTTTCCACTGCAGCCTTGTAGTTGTGCAGGAATGAGACATCTGCAGCTCTCAGCTCCTCCTCTGTGGCTCTGACTGTGTCTGAAAGAGCTGCTATCTCTCTGCTCAGAGCCTCCATCTTCTCCCTTCATCATCCCTCTCTTCTGCTCCTCTTCCTCCCCCAGTGCAGCCAGCCTGGCCTCCTCTTCCTCTGCTAGGAACTGATGAAGCTGCTTAAACTGCTCCATAATCTGCCTCTCTGTGTGTCGGGCCTGGACCTTCAGGTGTTCTGCTGTCTGATCAAACTCCTGCTGAACTTTCTTCCTGAGCTCCAGCTTCTTCTTTAAAGGCTCCAGAGTTTCCTGAAGCTTCTTCTTGTGTTGCTGAGCAGCTTCATCGATGGGTTTGAATCTGTGCTTGGTGTGTAAATCTGAATGACTGCAGACGAGACAAACTGGCTGCTGATGGTCCAGACAGAAGAGTTTGAGTTTCTCAGAGTGCAGACTGCAGAGATCCTCTGAAGCTCTCTGCTCTCTCTGCTGGAGGAAAGACTCACACAGATTCTTCAGAGCCAGATTAGGAGGTAGAATATCTTTAGAGGATCTTCTTTTACAAACTGGACATTCTCTTCCTGGTTTCTCTCTCCAATATTTCTGCAGACACTCCTTACAGAAGCTGTGGCTACATGACAGAATAACCGGATCCTTAAATATTTCCAGACAGACCGGACAGCAGAGATCATCGTCTGATCTGGAAGCCATTTTGACTCAAAGTGAAGCTGAAATCACAGCAGACAGAACGTCAAACCAGGAAGTCAGTTTCTCACCTGTAGAAACTTTTTAAACTTACGTTCACTTTGGTTTGCTTGTTTTTCCTCCTGCAGCAGTCTGTGTTTCAGTGTCTAGTTGCTTAGTTCTCTCTCTGTTCTCCTTGTTCAGTGTTGGTTTGATTTCTTCGGAGACGAAGGCAGGGGTCACAGTTCATCCTCAGGCTGTTTACTCAATCAGTTTTTTCTCTGAACTGTTTTCTGTTTTTTTCTCAGGTGTTCCTGTTGGAATCAGTCCAACTGGAAGAGACATGTGGCGCCCTCTAGAGGATTTAATCTTAATCTGCAGTTTTAGAAAAACAACTTTTCCTGCTTGAAGTGAAAATATATTTTTCATCTCATAAAACTGTTTCAGAGCCTCCACTTTCTGAGGAACTCAAATGAACAAATTTCATGATCTGTTTCCTTCGGTTTGCTGCTTTTCTGTCAGATTCAGACTCTGGAGGTGAAAATGGTGTTTGGTCTTGAGGAAAACTTTCCCCATCTTTAAAACCGTAGGATCCAGAATCAGAAATGTTTTGACTGAAATTGATCAATGCACCGGACATGTTCTCAAACTGTAGCTGAAAACTGGAATTCTGAAAATATTACAGAAATAACTTTAAATGACTGAAAACTCATCCCAGTTATATTATGCCAATAACACAAGTTTATATCTCAAATTAAAAAGATTTGGAGAGATGGCAAATTCTCCCACTGTCTCTAGTGGGCAGGGTGGAAACAATCAGGATGAACCTGAATGTTTGTACAGCAGAACATCCTGGATCCTGTAGCCGAAGCTGTCCAGCGTTCGACTCTCCTGTTTACTGAAAAGAGACAAGAAAATTTTTAATTGTTTGTTCCTTGTTATGCCTTAATAAATATATTTAAAGTGTACTTCATGAGGTAACATTATTTAATATTGTTCAGGGGCAATCTACACTATCTGATAACTCTGCTGCAATCAGTTGCTTTAGTAAGTCAGCTGTGTTTTTTTTATGGATTTAAAACTTTCTTTTATAAGTAGCAACAACAGAAACCTACAAATTAAATATTCACTTTAAATATCTCGTTTAAATCAGACTGGAAGTACAGTAATAAATAAATATGATTCAGCTCATGCCTTCAATCTGTTGCTGCAGTTTTTATTGTTAAAAACTTACATTAAGTCCTGGATGTTTTTTCTCTCACTCAGTTTACAGACAAGTAGCCACCATGTTTAGTCGGTGGATGTAACGTTAGCAAAAATATGATTTCCATTTCTAACATGACAGATTATCACACATGTAGGTAAACGTATTTGGCAAAGAGAACATACATGTTACCTGTCAGCAGCTGTGGACGAGCTGGATGCAGACAGCAGGTGTTTTCTCTTCAGAGGCTGCAGCATCATTGATGATGTTATGCCAATTCTGCCTTGCAGTTGATGCATTGCACTGTGTTTTTTCTGTTCAGCCTAAAATGCTCCAGTTTTTGTCACTTTCGGGGTTCTTCTTCTAAGCGTTCTCCGTTTCCCTCAATCGCTACAAACTATGGCACATCAGCGCCAAGCGTTAGCTTTGTGCAACATGAAAACCTTCTGGCTAGACCACAATGCACTGAATAGTTGAAAAGTTTTATTTATTACAATATACTTGATGAAGTTTCGAGGCAGATTCATTTTAGTCACAGATTTTTAGTAATTGAATTATTCGAGGAATAGTTTCAGGCCTGGTCCAAACTGCAGAGTTTAGCTGGGAGTTAGTACAAATGGGATGTTTTAAAACTCCAACAGTAATACCCAGTTATGACAGTGATGCTAGCGCCCTCTGCTGGCAGAACTGCAGACAGATAGGAGATTGTTCCCACATAATTTGGGATTTCCAGGGAAACTGCAGACTGATATTATCCTGATGAAGCCTTTGACCTGCCAGCAGGGTTGTAACTTTGTGTTGCAAGGTGGTGGGCATGAGGGTGAGGGACAGGGCGCTGACGTACCCACAGTTACTGGAAGACATTTTCTCTTTTAGTGCTAAGAATAAAGCCAAAGCTTGCATGCGAATGCCAGACAGTCTTATTCAATAAATTAGCATATGGGTCCTGATCAGGCTTGTCAGATTAATAGTACCATTTGAAAATAACCTTTTAGCGGATATTAAACACACTACGAAACATAAATATGTTAAAACATGTAATTAATCTGTCTTTCACTTGGTGATGGAATTACTAACAAACCTTTCAGTCATTTTCTGATTTATGGAATGAGTCTGTATTTGTTGAGTATATTTGCTTTAATATAGCAAGAATTACAGAGACAAAAACCTTTTCTGGGTCTGGTTGGAGCAGAGCGACCAGCGATGTTACTGGACTCTATAAAACGTGGCTTAAAGCCGAGATGCTGATGTTTGGACATGTATAAATATATATATTCTCTCTGCATATAAATCTATAAATAGGTTGGTTTCTGTCAGTTCTGCAAAGATACAAGAGAGAAATAAGTGTACTTCTCTTTTATATTGATCAATAATTTATTTTTACTTAATTGTCGCTGTAGGAGCCATGGTTTAAAATTTAACCAACTTTGGCTATTTATGCTTTATTAAATATTTCATCCTATTTGATTATTGATCTGAATGTTGCCACATTCAAACACGCAATTAGTCCAGTGAAAAATGCAGAAAAACGGGTGATTGTATTATTTTTCCCAGTCTGTCAGCCTAACTTCACACATAGACACTTTGCCATGGCAACCAATAAGAGCAGCCCGGGAGCGCCGAGCAAAGATGAGTTCAAGTGCATCAGGAATTAACACACAAAACATTTCCCACACAAAAAGTTCGTAAAAACCCCAAAGTGATGCCTGAACACTGGCGGTGGTTGATTAGTAACTTAAACACCTGAACTCCTTATTATCTGTCTGAAAATGTCACCTTATTTTGTGTTAATTGAACCGAAATACTCCAAACTGCACAGCAATACTGATAAAAGCTAAGCTAGCATAGCTAACCTACTCTCCACTTTCTTATATACATTATTAATTAAAGCTTCTTACTTACCTGTGAAGTGATTCTCTTTGGACCTTGTCATCTCGCTGTCATAGCGTCTTCAATTAATATAAAAACGTTGGTCCCGTTCTCTGACTGTTTGCTTGATTGTAATTTCCCCGACCACCGATATTCCTGACTCAATGCAAAGCAACAGCGCAGTAGGTCACGTGATGTCCAATCCACCGGATCACTGCGCGGACTGCCATTAAGGTTTTACAGAGGAGTTTTCAAAATCATTAACTGTTCATGCTTTGAACACGGCGTGTGGCTGCTGGTGGGGACTGTCCCCGCCAGGCCAAAGTTGATGGGGGACATGTCCACCACAGTCCTTCGGGAAGTTAAATGTAGTAACAAAACACCAACTAAAAACACACCAAACAGAACCAGGAACCTCCCACGTAACTTGTTACTAAATGAATATGCTAAATGTGAATGAAGGCAATGCTATCCGCCCTGCTTAGCTACTGATGATACTAGTTATTTTAACCGGCATGAAGCCGACTGCAAAGGGTTCATTTAACCGAGACTCTGCCGCTTTACCAAACTAGCCAAGATGGCGTGAAGTTGCTAGCTAGTTAGCTGTGATGCTAGCGTGCGTTGGTACAGCAACGTGACCAAGACAAAACTGCTTAAATTAATCACAAACTACATAAATGAATTGATAATGATGCGGTGTGATATAAACTGACTGATTAGGACAAATTTGGAAGTAATAAAACAGGATTTCTCTGCTTGCTTACCGTTACTTGGACCGCAGTGCTGGGAAACTACGTCCTCTTCTTCTTTTACCGTCTGAGGACGGAAGCAACCAACTTAAGGGACTTTACTGCCACCTACAGGTGAAGGACAGTATGTCCGATTCCCCATTTCACTTGTCATAACTTCAACGAAAACCAATCACATAATTGTTTCTTTTACAACTTTAATTATTTAACCTTTGTTAGTAAATATTAACTAATAAAAAAACTGTATTACATCTCAAATGTCTCATTACGTTTGATCAATAAATATCAAACCAGCCAGCCATAAAACCAAACAACTTCACTGTAAAACATTTGAAGGTGATTTAACTTGAAAATCAAAGTCCAGCCCTTCAAAATGTAATTTAACAAGAAAATTTTGTTTTCCCTCAGAAATTAAAGTTCATTAAGTTGATTTAACAAGAGGCAAGTTGACTAAACATTGTTTTTTATATTTGTTAATCTTAATGTAACTTAAACCAAATAGTTATTTTACAACATGCAAAAAATAATAATAATAAAACTGTCTTCACCTGGTTAAAGCTCACATTTCTTTATTATTTTCACTGCAATATCAACTTAAAATAACAATTTATTTTACTTCAAATTCTTGTTCCAATCTTGGATCAACATCTAAATAAGTAGTTTTATTAATAAGCAATTATTTTAGCTACTCATACCCAAAAGTTGTTCTTCAGTAAGAGTGCTACGACTTCAACATTTAGTTACTCAAGTAAAAAGTTTCCATACAATAAATGATTCAAGTAAAAGTAAACATTTATTTGGTAAAAATGCGACTAAAGTACTGATGAAAACATCATTTAAAAATGACATTGTCAGATGGAACAAAATATAAAGTTATGAGGACGTTTTGGTATTTTAAGGACAAAAATGACTCAACAAAAAATAAAATCAGACAAAAGAAATCTAGATATGCAGTTTGGAGCTAAATAATTATTTTGTTGTAAACTAAACACATTGCTGGGATCATTTTTCCTCACATATCCCATAAAATTCACATTTTTTAAC
This sequence comes from Phalloptychus januarius, assembly GCA_902982915.1. Lineage (NCBI taxonomy): Eukaryota > Metazoa > Chordata > Actinopteri > Cyprinodontiformes > Poeciliidae > Phalloptychus > Phalloptychus januarius. The sequence continues at coordinate 284,284 of CADWAE010000075.1, forward strand.
ATCAATCAGTTCCTGAAAAACAGAAATGACTACAAAGAGATGAGCAAAAAAACAAGACCTCTCACTCTGAGTCCTTTTACAATCAGAGCTGAAGTCAGACTAAAGAGTCAGATGTGAAAGGTTAACGCTGCCCTGCTGCTTCCAGCAGCCTGGTGATGAATCTGAACTGAGATGAAGAAGACTCCAGATCTGATCAATAAGTTTTTATTTGGACTTTGTACTTCATGCTGAGGTCATCAGAGCTGCTGCTTCCTCACTGAGATCTTCATCGGTAGGATCTTTAGTGGTTGATCAAACATGGTGAAGAATGGAAACATCTTTTTAGTGAAGGTGTGTGTGAAGGTGTGTATGTGTGTGTTGGTATCCAGATCAGTGAAGGACAGCTTTCCTCTGTTCCAGTCCAGATTCAGTCTGATCCTCTGGAGATTCTTCTGGCCTAATAGAGGTTGGGGAGGAACTGATGGAGAACATTTTGTGAATTTACGTGAACCGAACGCAACAACGAACCATTTGTTCTGAGATTGTTCCTTCATCTGAACTGATTCTTCTAACACACCAAGTATCCAGCCTTTACTGTCTCCAACATCAACAGCCCAGCTGTGGTTCCCTGAGTTAAAACCATCAGAACTCAGAACAGACCAGGAGGAATTATCACCAAATCTCTCTGGATTATCAGGAAGCTGCTGTTTCTCTCCTCGCCTCAAGGTGGTCAGGTCATCGGACAGATGGAGTCCAGAACCAGCCGTGTTTGGGTCCAGAATCAGAGGAGTGAAGGTCACCATGTTCTTCATGTTCCTCCAGATGTTGAAGGCCAGGTTGCCCAGATGTTTGGCCTGGTCTATCAGAGCTCCTGAGGGCAGCTGTGGATCCTCCAGCAGGGGGCAGCGCTGGACTCTTTCCACTGCAGCCTTGTAGTTGTGCAGGAATGAGACGTCTGCAGCTCTCAGCTCCTCCTCTGTGGCTCTGACTGTGTCTGAAAGAGCTGCTATCTCTCTGCTCAGAGCCTCCATCTTCTCCTTCATCATCCCTCTCTTCTGCTCCTCTTCCTCCCTCAGTGCAGCCAGCCTGGCCTCCTCTTCCTCTGCTAGGAACTGATGAAGCTGCTTAAACTGCTCCATAATCTGCCTCTCTGTGTGTCGGGCCTGGACCTTCAGGTGTTCTGCTGTCTGATCAAACTCCTGCTGAACTTTCTTCCTGAGCTCCAGCTTCTTCTTTAGAGGCTCCAGAGTTTCCTGAAGCTTCTTCTTGTGTTGCTGAGCAGCTTCATCGATGGGTCTGAATCTGTGCTTGGTGTGTAAATCTGAATCTCTGCAGACGAGACAAACTGGCTGCTGATGGTCCAGACAGAAGAGTTTGAGTTTCTCAGAGTGCAGACTGCAGAGACCCTCTGAAGCTCTCTGCTCTCTCTGCTGGAGGAAAGACTCACACAGATTCCTCAGAGCCAGATTAGGAAGTGGAATATCTGATGCGGATCTTTTCCTACAAACCGGACAGGAGCCTCCAGTTCTTGTTCTCCAATATTTCTGCAGACACTCCTTACAGAAGCTGTGGCTACATGCCAGAATAACCGGATCCTTAAAGACGTCCTTGCAGACCGGACAGCAGAGATCATCGTCTGATCTGGAAGCCATTTAGTCTCAGAGTGAAGCTGAAACCACAGCAGACAGAAGGTCAAACCAGGAAGTCAGTTTCTCACCTGGAGAAACTTTTAAACTCACTTTGATTTGCTTGTTTCTCCTCCCGCAGCAGTCTGTGTGTGAGTCTGTGTTTCTGTTTGCAGCCGCTCTGTCTCTCTCTGTTCTCTCTTGTTCTGTGTTGAGCTGATTTCAAGCAGGTCTCTGTTTTCTGGACCTTTTCTCTCTAAACTGCTTCCTGTTTCCCCTGAATGTCCCTGCAGGAACCAGCCCGCCTCCAGGATTCAGTCTTCTTCTTCTTCGTCTTTTTCTTCTTCTACTGTTTTTTCTTTTTCTTGGTTTTATTGACGGTTGGTAACAAACGTTTAGTAGCATTACCGCCACCTGCTGGTCTGGAGTGGTTGTTGACGGTCTATTTCATACCATCTATTAATACCTGTGTATAAACTTATCCTTATGCCCACCGATACATGTAATTTAATACACACACACATAACTATACATACTTGTATATTTACACATAACTTTCACTTTTTTTTGCATTCTTAATTCTCCTTACTTGCTTTCTTTTATAATCAATTAAATTTTTATAAACTGGATTTGACCTTTTAGTACTTTAATGTTTTTTTTTATTGCTTCTTTACATTCATTTGTCCAACATGGAAACATTTTCTTATCATTTTTAAATCCTCCTTTCCTTATTAAATGATCTGCTGCTTCCATTATTATCTTACAAATGTTTAAATTTACATCATTTAGATCCATTCTCATATCTACTTTTCCTAAGTTTATTTGACTCAAATATCTAAATTGAATCCATTCTGCCTTATTGACCTTTATATTATGTTTTCTGTCAGATTCAGACTCTGGAGGTGAAAATGATGTTTGGTGTTGAGGAAAACTTTTCTTATTTTCTAAACAATTGGATCCAGAATCAGAAATGTTTTCATTCAGATTTGATACATTTTTTCCAAACTGTAGCTGAAAACTGGAATTCTGTAAATATTACAGGAATAAGTTTAAATTTTAACCAAAAATAAAACCAGAAAAGACCAAATTAAGAAAATTCAAACAAAAGCAGTAAAAGAAAAACCCTCCAGTGTCTCCTGCTCCATCCATGCTGGGAAAGAGCAACACAATCATTGCTCTCTGCCTGCAACCTGAGGATTTCAGTGACAGAGTGTCAAACAGGAACTTTGATCATGCTGATCTGTTTGCCTTCTGATGGTCAGAAACAGGTGAGTCCTCTTTGGTTACTGTGCATAAAACAGAGACTGGACTGTTTGAATGAGATCTGTGTCAAAGCAGCGAGGAAAGGTCGACCAGAGGTTCTGCTGTGATGAGGAAAATCCACTAGATCCCAGTTTCTATAAGCAGGTCAAAACTGTATGACCTGTGAAATCATTAAGTTTAATGAATAAATCAGAAAACCAACCAATCCTGAAGTTGATCAATCAACCGTTTAATCATTAGAAATTCCCTCTTCAGACGGACCAAAACTTAAACTTATGAGGAAGTTTTGGTTTGCTAAAAAAATAACTCATTTAATAAAACAAAATAAAATCAGGCAAAAGAAACTGTTTCCCACATCAGTTTCTTTCTTTGATGAATTTTTGGTTAGAAGTTTGTTCATCGATCAGTGAAGTTTCTGAGTTAAAGCATCCAGGACTTTTACTGCAGAGAAGTAAAACTTCTCAAGTAGAAGTAAAAAGTAAATTCGCTCTTTTTAATTTATTTACAGCAATTTGACAACCTACTGATACTGAGTTCATGGATTTATCTGGACCAGAAATAGTTGAACATTTCGGAGGCCGTTAGCTTCTCCTGGTTTACCTGCTGTTTGTTCACCAAGATGGCGCCGATCACTTCCGGTTCAGACTTACCGTTCAAGGTTATTAATCTTACTGGCATTAGGAAACATATTTAAATCTGTCACCGCTATGATACATGTAACAAAGAGAGATACGGTCAAACAGCGGGAGCTGGCGGAGCAGGAAGCTGGTCGATGCGTCAGAATAAAGTTTTATTCTTGACCTGCCCTCTACTGCCCCCTGCTGTCTGCGTATTTCATGTCAACAGAAACACAGGAAAACGTGACACTGTTAGTTTCTATGCAGTTGGTGCTGCTCAGCTCGAGATGTTTTTTTCTTTTTTAACTTATTCAAATCTAAAACGTTCCGTTCTAATGAAGCTTCTCAAAAGTTAAGCAATCATTTAAAATGTAAGAGACTAAACCCTTTGGCTAATCAGTGACATGTAAAGAACATAAGTTTCTGTATTTTTCATCTACGGAGCTCCCTAAGGGACATAATTCTTCTCATTGCATTCCTTTACAATAAATTTGCCAGTACACCCAGAACACGCTGCACAAATGTAAAAATTTAATGAAATCAGATTACAGCAAAAAATAAATAAGTGTCTAGACTTCTGTTTTATTTTTTAGGAATAATTTGAACCGTAACCTTCAGCAACTTCCTGAATCCAAATGAAACGTCACTCAGATTGCTAAATGTGCCGCTGGCTTTTATTAACAACCAAAGGATAAAACTGCACACATAAAGAAGCTGTTAGCAGGTGAACCCTCCGTCAACAGGAGGACGGTCCAGTAACAGTCAGAACCGGAAACGTCAGTTTGGCTCAAAGTCCCAGAATCTGAGGACAAACCTGGAAGACAAGGAACGTCTCAGCCGAGTAAACATGCGGCAGACAGAATCCACATTTCCTCCAAAACGTGATTAAAGTTAAGAAATGCTAAAAACTCAAATTCCCACCAAAGAATCTAAGAGAAGCATCAGAGTTCATTTTAATAAAATTCTGAAGAATTTCAGAGAAAAGCAGTAAAACATGAGGTAAAGAAGGAGAATCCAGAGAAACGGCTTGAAAGTCCCTTCAGGAGAACGAAGTTCCTCTAGTTGATTACAAAGTGTCTTAGCACACTTTACATAACAGAAACATCTAATATTCACTTTCCAAGAAACACCTCACAGTCTGGCATAGTTTACATCCCACCTCCTAGAATAAAACGTAATAAGATCAGGTTTGGTGTTGCGGTTTCAGGTGAAGGACCGTTTGGCCAGGCTACGACGCTAACCGCTTCACATCAGTCGGAGGCGGCCATCTTGCTAAAAATAAGTCTCTATTTAAAAATAATCCTGAGTTAAACGACATTGTGAGTCACGCGGGTGACCTCTGACCCCGGTAGCGGTGGCCGTCTTTTCGGTGAGTGTTTTCAAGTCATCAGTTCGGAGCAAAGCCCGACCGGGAAGGATTCCTCCTCACTTCCTGTCTGGCTCATCCGCAGAAATAAAATCCTCCAGCTGCAGCTTTGCTCAGGCGCCCGGTCAGGCGGCGCCCGGTCAGAGGGCGTCCAGCCGTCTCCTCTGCTCGTGGGCTCCGCCGTGCGCCGTGGCGCGCCGCCGGATGCTCTGGCCGCTCGAGATGAGGTTGGCGTAGCCCGGCGTGTGCGAGAAGGCGTAGGCGGAGCGGCGGGAAGGTCGGTTTCGCACGAATGCCGAGGATTCGTCCTTCTTCTTCCTCCTCCTGTCGTCCTCCACCTCCTGCAGGTATTTATCCTTGTTCCTCTGGACCTGCAGGACGGCAAACAGAACCATTAAACCGATGCCATCGCGCTCTTTCCACTTCCTGTTTGTTGTTTCTGCCAGTAGTAACGTCCGGTCACATGACCCGTGATGCAAAAAACATTTCCATTAGTTTCTCAAACCATTACAATGTAGACAGAAAAAAAACTCAGATTACTTTCATACATTTTCTAGAATAAATTCAGTTTTCTGATCTCCAAAAATGAAAAACTTGAGAAAAATCTCAAATTTTGCGATTAATCTCAGAAATATTCCAGAAAAAATGTGAAAATTTCTGTTTGGAAAATAGAAAAATTTTGACAAAAGTCAGAAATATCCATATTTTCTTAGAAATTTTAATCTGAAAATGTGACTTTTGGAATTCAAATTATTATTACTATTTTATTATTATTAATTTTTTTTTTTACAAAAACAAGGACATTTCTGACCTGCAAAAGTCAGAAATTTGGGGAGAGAAAAACCGAGCAGTTAAGATTTATCTCTGAAATATTCTAGTATAAATGTGGGAGATGCAGGTTTTCCCCTGCAGGTTGTGTGTTAAGGCGGCGCGTCACCTTGTCTCCAACAGACGGCCAGATGGTTTTATGGAGGAACTGGATGCAGATGACGGGCAGCAGGCTGATCCCCACCGTCAGGATGATGGTCAGCCACAGATACGGCTGCCGCAGGGCGTTGGACGCCGCGCCTGCAGCACACACACACACACACGCCGTTTAACACACTCGGTCTAACACACTCGGTCTAACACACTCGGTCTAACACACTCGGTGAAGGTCCGGGTCGCTGGCGCCGCTCGGCTGACCTGTGAATGTGAACACGGAGGGGAAGATGACGTGGATCCCGGCGCTGTGGATGTCGAACATGATGCCGAAGTAGATGGCGATGCTGCCCAGGACGGCGAAGCAGCTGACGAAGGTCCAGTACGACGTGTCCAGAGAGATCTGGAGGCAGACGGGTCAGAACAGAACATATTACCACAGCAGGTCCAAACCGTCCAGGTTCAGAGAACCAAAACATTTTAACCAAGTCAGAGTTAAAAACTCTTTAACATATTTTCACTTGGCTGATGCTCTGATGCCCTGAGCATCAGCCAAACCTGAGTTTCCTGGTTGACATGAGAATAAAATTATAACATCAGCAGAAAAAATGGGCCATTATTAGAAGAAAATAATGAAATTAGTAGAAATAAAAGCAGTTTTAATGAGAGAAAAGCTCTAATAATTTATCCAGCTGCAGAATGAAACATCAGCTCACGGCTCATTCTTCAGAATAAACTGAAAGCTTTTATTATTTCCAGTGCAGGAGTTCTAATATATTTACTCTGTTGGGTTTTTATTTTGTTCATTGTTATGACCATTCAGGTTCTGCTCCCATCGCTGAACCACTCAGACTCTCTACTTCACTGCTCTGACCTGCAGGTTGACGATGAAGATGAGCGACGAGGCGGTAACCACGGCGAAGGACTGGTAGTCGGAGGGCGCCTCGCCGTCCTGACCCATGGTCTGCAGGAACGCGCCGTACGGGATGAAGAAGATGATGAGCGACACGAAGATGCCGTGGAACAAGCTGATGAAGAAGTTCTTGTAGTTGAACAGCGTCCCCTGCTGGCCGGGTAGATACAGCGTAGGAACCTTCAGGCTGAGGTCGTCGTTCACGTCCTGCAGGAACGAAACGCCGGTCAACACATTTCACTTCATTTGACCTAAACGTCTAACAAAACAGCTGATTCTGATGCAGGTAGGTCAGATGAAGTGATTCATACTGATATTTACTGAGACCTGCATGAACCGGATGATCATTTGGAAAGGAAACACATTTAAAGAGAGCAGAAAGTGCAGCAGCGCCACCTGGTGGACAGCAGGAGGCATGCTGCGCATTTTAATAGTTTGGGGATTTTTATTTAGTTTTATTTGGTTGTGATTTTGTTCATTTTAATTAGTTTCTAGAGTGTTTGCTAGTTTTTATTCGTTAAATATTGTTCAGCATTAGTTTAGATTTTGTTTTCAAACTGCAAATCTGACATCTGCAAATTATATTACTGCATAATCCTCCTGATGGTTAGGCTACGCTAGGCTATGCTAGGCTACGCTAGGCTATGCTAGGCTAGGCTGCAAAATGGCCACAGAAAAAGTTTTCAGAAACACCAGAATCAGTTTATTGTTCAACAATAATTAAATTTGCATCTTCTGTTGAGTATTACATATATTATAAACCATGTATATAAAAATACTTTCTGCATCTAAAAGTACTAAACCAAAAAACTATTACTGTAGCTAATAAAGAATATTTAATAAATAAAAATGAGCAATAATTTTAAAAACTAATTAAAATTAACTGAATTCAACAAACAAAAAGTCACAACAAAATAAAACTAAACTGTAATGAAAAACCCATAAACTCAGCAGTTTCTCCAAATTTTAAAGTTTCTGAATCACAAAAAAAACAGAAACCATTTCAAGCCAACAATCAACCACCAGATTCCCGTATCTGTCATCAGGCGACGGGGCAGCTCGACTGATCCAGAGAAACGGGTTTTTACCTGATCCAGGAGTCCGACCAGAAGAACCGGCAGGCTGCTGTAGGCCAGATTATAGAGCGTGATGAACCAGTCTTCATAGGCCGTCTGCAGAGACAACACGGGTGAATTCATCCCCACTGCGCTCAGAAGCCAGAGGTCGACAACATGGAGCAACAGGAGCTTGTTTAGAGTCAATCATTCGTTAATGAAAACGACAAGTTTCACTGAGATCATTTCACTTCGTCTTTAGTTGCCATAACGACGCAGCAAACAAAGCCTTGGGCCGTTTTCACACCAGCACGACCAAAGCTGCAACATTTTCATCTGGTGTGATTCGCTTCCACACTGCACTGTGAAATGATCCAAACTAATTAAAAACCGGTTCCCCTCCTCGCCTGCGGGGGCGCTGCACCAAGAACTACAGAAGAAAATTACATAAAAACCTGTGCTGAGCGCAACTTCCTCCTACATAAAATGTTGATGTTTGTTATTTGATGAGCATCCCACCTCCCCAAATGAACCAGACTGACCAGGGCTGGTGTGAACGCAGCCTCTGACCCAAAGGTCACTGCAGTGGACTGTGCAGAGCTGCTGACCTGAGAGGAGTAGCCGTTGAAAAAGGAGTACCAGAAATGGACCAGAGTGAAGGCGAAGTTCTTGAAGAAGAAGAAACGGAGAAACTTGCACATCCTGATGTAGGACCAGCGGCCGTGCACCAGCAGGAGGCGCTGCAGGTAACAGAACTGGGCGAAGGCGTAGTCGCTGGACATGACGGCCTGCATCCCCTCCTGGCCGCTGATGCCCACTCCGATGTCAGCAGCTGGAGGGACAGAAGACGATCGGTCAGGACGGGCTTAAAGGGCCAGCAGCTCGTCTGCTTCCTTACTCTTGATCATGTTGACGTCGTTGGCTCCGTCGCCGATGGACAGCGTCACGGCCTTCTTGTACTTCTTCACCAGACTCACTACGTTAGCCTTTTGCTTGGGCGTGACGCGGCAGCAGATCACCGCCTCACACTCACAGGCCATGTTCACAAAGTCGACCTGTGGCACAAGAACATTCAACACGTTGGTACCAACATGCAGGAGCGCCGCTGCTCATCGGCTCCCTCTAGTGGTTGTGCATGTCGGTCTCACTTGTCTCATTTCCTTTTCCTCCTCGTTCATCGGATCCTGAGGGTTGCTGGGAGTTTGTCTCCTCCCTAGGCGGCGAAGCCGGAGCCTGCGGCGTTTCTTCTTTTTCTCATAAAGAATCTCGTTCTAGGAAAACAAACGTTACAATCGGTTCTGAAACAGACTGGAGGTTAGAAGGTTTCTACCAGAACCAACAGGATATTTTAGGAACCAAAGTTCATTTTAAAACTTTGACTTTCCCAAAACACAAAGGAAACTTTAAGCTTTAGCTTCTCCCAAAGCAGCAGGTTGTCTAAAGACCTGCCAGCAGTGCTGCCGGTCCTGGAAGATTTTCGGACATTACGGTAAGTGAGTGAGTCTAACCAGCCATCCTCCAGTGATGATCAGCGCGTTGTTGTTGGTTCCAGGGAAGAAAGGTTCAGTCGGTTTCTTTTTGACGAGTCGATGTGATGATGGATTTTCATTTCTTCTGGCGGCTTGACGGGCCAGCAGCTTCCCGCTGCAAATAGATTCAGAAATGCAACATTAAAGTGTGATGTCTTAGATTAATCAAGCAAAAAGTTGAATATTGCATAGATGTTCTGGTGAATCTGAAGTTTGCTCTCAGTCTGGGCCTCGGATCATTTGTTAGCATTTATCTGCCTGTATTAGCATGCTAATAGCCACACTTCTGCTAACAAGCTTGTAGCTAAACTAAGTTTTTGCTCAGTGGCTTAGCATTAGCTTCTGCTAATTACTATATTGGTATAGCGTTTAGCGTTAGCAGAACCAATGTTTATGATTAGTCCTTTCGGGTTAAGCAGCTAGCTGTTAGCTAGCAGTGCCACTGGTGATGCTCTGAGCGTCTCATCTCCTGATTGGTAGAACCTGTTACTCACTTCACATCCTCTCCATAGTGGATCTGCATTTTGTCCGTCAACAGCTGACATGAAAAGCCGATGTTTTCTGCCGTTTCTGAAGGAAACAGAAACATTTAGATCGGCTCCGTCTCTCCAGGGATGTTGGGTCAGATTCCCTCTGCTCAGTCCGAAGGGGACGTTACCTTTCTTATCACCGGTCAGGACCCAGATTTTGATGCCGGCCTTGGCCAGGTTGGCAATGGTCTCTGGGACGCCATCCTGAAGTTTATCCTCAATGGCGGTTGCTCCAATCAGCTGGAGGCAACAAACTTGACCAATCAGCAAAATTGGATTTACAGATGTTGATGTTGATGTTTTCCACCTACCATCAAGTTCTTCTCGATGTCCTCGTAGACTCTGTCCAGGGCGGCTTCTCTGTCCACCATGTCCAGCTGGGCTTCTTTGTGTCTCCGGGACCAATCCTCAAACTCGCTGGCGCTGATGTCCTTGTAGCACAGGCAGAGCGTCCTCAAGGTCTCATTGGCAAAGATCTGCAGGACAGAATACATCAAAGTCCTTCCTGCCACAGCGTTCATGCCGGGACTCTCAGTGACTCACATCCAAAGCGGTCTGGGTGCTTTCCTTGTGTCTGGTGTTTGGGGACAGGCGTTCATAGATGACTGTATCGGCTCCTTTGCAGTACAGACGAATTCGTCCATCAGGGAACTTCACTGGAAACAAGACAGGACGAGCGGTCACATTCACAAGAACATCTGCTTCTAATGAATGAAAAGACTTAATGTTCGCACGATACATGCTGCCTCAAACATAAAACACAGTATGTGGTTAACTCTCCGTTTGCATCTACCCAGAATGCCCTGCTCTCTAGTCCACTTCCTGCTTTTGGAGCAGTTATATGAATTCAAACCGCACCAGAATTCACTTCAACTGAACCAAGGCTGATGTGACCTCAGAGTTTGATTCCACGTTCACACCTCCACAACCGAATCAGACGGACCAGGCGGCCGGACCCACCGGGCGGCCGGACCCACCGGGCGGCCGGACCCACCGGGCGGCGGACCCACCGGGCGGCCGGACCCACCGGGCGGCCGGACCCACTGGGCGGCCGGACGGATCGGGCGGCCTTCATCTGGTGATGGTTGGAATAGCTACTGCTAGTTCATGTTGAAGGATCTCATCTTCATTTTACAGTGTTGAGTCTGTTTAGCGATATCTAGATATTTCTGTCCCTGCCGAGCTGCTATGCTAACGCTAGCTGGCGTTTGTCCTTACAGATGATGGACATGCGCTTGCGGTCGGAGTTGAAGTCGAGCAGCGCCAGCATCTCGTACGTCGCCTCGCGGCCCATCTCAGAGATGGTGATGGTGTCCTGGGTGCGCGACAGAAACACGAAGCCAAAATTCCTGGCTGCCGTCACGAGAGCGCCCTCATCAGGAGACGCAGCCTGATACACCAGCTCACCTACAAACAGGGAAGGAAAATCCGTCAGGTGCAGTTTTTCCTTTCACTCAAACCCCTTTAACGTTCAGGCATCTTCACGCGTCTCCAAGTCATGTCTGTTTACCGGCGCTGCCCTCCACCATGACCGTGTGGCACAGCGAGAGAAGCTTGAAAAACTCCAGAGCATCTTTGTCCTTCTTGGATTTGATGTGGGCGACCAGGAAGTGGTCCTCAAACTGGAACTTCCTGTCAGCATACTGGTTCCAGGTCCAGTCCACCGGCTACCAGGCAGGACAGACAAAAAGGTTTATTATCCAGAACTCACGCAAAACCAGACATTGACATTTTATGTGAGGTTTTCATTGTTTGGTAAATAATACGACAGACAGAATTATACATAATTTATCATTAAAACCAAAACTGACATGTACTTTTATTGCATCAGATAAACCTTCAGGTATTTTCCCCAAACAGCAGAACCTGCTTGTACCTTGATTTTGTCCAGAGAAACTCCTTCAGAAGTGGTTGGACCTCCTGACAGGAAAAGACAGAAACACATTATTGTTCTCCATGTCTTAATAGTTTGCTTTTACTTCAACTAAGATGTGTCAATAGTCATAAATAAAAATGTCTCTTAGTTCCAGGTTTAGCAGGATGTATTAGTCACTGCATTGGCCTCAGCCTCAGCACACTGCAGTATTATGCAGTATCTTGCAGTATTTTGCAGTATTTTGCAGTATTATGCAGTATTGTGCAGTATTGTATTTCATCTCAAGCAGCTCTGATCTATTCAGTGCGTTTCTGAAATCCCAGCATTTGGCCTGCGCTGCTCATATTCACCGTAGCTCCGCCCGGCGATGGTACACTTCTTGAACTGCATGATGTTCTGCGTCAAAGTTCCTGTTTTGTCAGAGAAGATGTACTGGATCTGGCCCAGCTGCTCATTCAAGGTCGTCGTTCGGGCCTGAGCAGAAAATACAGGAAGGGAAAAAGTTCTTTTAATTTGACTCTTTGTGTCAGTAAAGTCTGAACACGACTTGTACCTTAGCTGGTGTGTCTTTCTCTGAATAATACATCTGCAGGTCCCAGTTGATGAATTTGCTCTGACCCAGTCGGATCACCTCCACGCTGCAGACAAGAGCAAATAATTCAACCAACAGAAACATCAGCCGTCCGCCATCAGGGAGCCTCTGCAGCGCTTCCTGACCTGACGTAGAGGGAAATGGGCACCATGGTGTTGAGGACGATGATGTAACCCCAGAAGCTGAGGAAGCCTCTGTAGGCGGCGGCGTGGTTTTTGCCGTCGTTCAGGTACCAGGACCTGGTCCCGATGTCCTGGTACCAGAAGGAGTGACCGATGGCCAGCCCGGCCGACACCAGGATGAGCAGCGCAAAGATCTGCACAGAGGAAACGCATCAACAGCTGCTGCCTACAGGGGGCGCCAAGCACACATCCCACTGTCTGGGGTCCAATACGGAACAGCATCAGGGCCAATAATAACATTTTATCCTGTGTTCAACCAAAACCCAGATAAATAACCAAACATTGTTCAAAAGAAATTTAATTCCAATAAAATCCAAAACATCTGAAAAAACAAAGTGAGACTCTGGGAAAGAAAACATCAGAAGTGAATAACTCACTAATCTACTTTTTTATACTGAAATATAACATTGTAACAAGCTGAGTCTGAATATGAGCCTGAATATGAGCTAATGTCTGCCTCACCGTGTAAACCATGTAGTTCATCAGCTCGTCGATTTTGGTTCTCTTGAACCTCGTCTTGCCGCCGTTCCTCATGATCTTGGTATCGGCTCCTGCAGCAGCAGGGGGTCAGTAGCCGCGTCTCAAACATACATTGTGACTGGATTCTTATTCATTTAAACAAAATGTCAAATACAAGAAACTAACAGACCTGCGAAGATGACCAGGCCGTGGCAGGTGTCGGTGTTTCGGATTTTGCATCCTCGCAGCAGCATGTTGTCCAGCTCCAGAGGGTAATGCTGGCCGTCCCACAGCATCGTCCCCATAAACTTGTCCAGACGATTGTTTGGTTCCTCACATTCAATCAGAGCTGCAGTCAGACGGCAACAGAAAAGCAAAAGTAGTGTCAACATTTCAGTTCATTAGATAGTTACTAAGGTTCATTGCAAAGGAATCATTACTGCTGTGTGTTTATGCACATTTATTCTGTTTCTTTGACTTTTGTACCCAAAATGTTGCACAACATTAAAACTATCAGTTTAGTAAAGGGAAAACTCAGCCCTGATCTGTGGATTACAGTGGAAATAAAAAGGTAAAATACCTGAATAAATCTGGAAAAACAAGAAGAAAAAATGTAAACTTCAGCTTTAGGTGATAATGTCACATGATCTCGGTTTAAATGTCTATCAGCCATTTTAAAACTAAAAAAACAAAAATAAATATAGATTTCATCAAAATATTTAAAACAGCATAGAAATTATTTTCAAACAGACAAAAATGTTTCAACAACAAAAAAATCTGAAAGAAAATATAAAGAAAAAACTTTTAAAAAAGTTTTTTTTAAAATATATAAATAGTTTAGTTTTAAAAGAACTCAGACAAACTTTATGGCCCAAATTTATCTCTATGAAAATCTAAATAGTTTGACATCATCACACTGAAAGCTACATTTTAAAAAATTGTTTCAAAACAAAGAAACTGTGGCACTGATTTATCTCCATACATTTTCTCCTCATTCAATTTTACAAACTTTTTACTCCCCCAATTAAACCATTCCAGAGTTTTTCTTTCCCCTCAGACGAACAGAAAAGTCTGAATTTCTGTCCGTTTCCACAGCGTCTCTGCAGAACCGGAAGCTTTCAGACAAACATTTTGTCTTTTCTAAGACCTGAAGCTGTTTTTGTTTGCTAAGCCTGATGCTTCCCCTCCTGGCTGCTGATCTGAAGTGAAGCTGCTGCAGTCTGAGCAGACGGCTGCAGTGCAGTCGCGTTTACCGTTGAACTGCGCCAGCTGCTGCTCCTCCTGCAGCCGCTGGTCCGTCACCCTCAGCCCCATCTTAAACTTCAGGTTGGTTTCTCTGCAAAATAATGTTAATATCAGAATTATTTCAAACATTTCCTGAGGAATCAATGCTGGCTGAAGCAGAGCTGCATCCAGATTTACACAAACAGGATTTAAAAAAGCAGAAAGTAAAACTTCTCAGCAGGTTGAGAGTAAAATGTTAAAAGTTACTGATCAGAGGTTTATTGTGTTTGTTTGAAATCTCGGCAACAGCTGCTGGCTTTTTGTTTAAACTGAGATTATAATCTCAACTTAAACTGCAAAGTTAAACATTGAGGACTGGAGAAAATCCAGTTCTTAAATTTACACTTTACTGCTGAGTGATGTGCTGACTCAGCAATCAGGAACAAGAGACCAAATAAAACTTTGCACAGGAGGAAACGCCACCAGCCAGCGGTTGAACCCTGGGAAAACACTCAGCTCTGGTTTCAATCCCTAGAATAAAATCCTGTCAGTTTTGTGTTTGCTGCAGCAGGAGGAGAGCAGCTCTTACCCATCGAGCTCCGCCGTTTCTACGTAACACAAACTGTTCGGCTCGGAGCTGGATAGCAACAGGATGTCCGCCTGGAGAAAACACATTCAGCTGAACAATAAAATACCACAGAAATGACTATTTTAATTCAACTGGTTAAATGCAGCAAACCAGCAGTAGAAACTAAATATTAAACTGTTTTAGTTCAAACTGCCCTGAAATAAAATGATCATACTGGAATGAAGTCGTTTTTCTTCATGCGAACTACGTCTCCAACCTGGATGTCCATCCACTTGGACTCTTTAAACCTGGAGCAAACACAACATTATCATGCAATAAGAATTAAAACATTAGTTTCTTATGAGATCTGATCTGACCTCCCATCCAGCAGAACTTCACACTTCCTGTTGTTCACTTCCTTGTCCATCTTGTGACGCGCCTGAAGCAGAACAGAAGTGCAACATAATCCCACTTCATTTTGCTCCATTTATCTGTTTAATGCGTCATAAAGCAGCTAAATGCTGCAGGATTCAACATGGCCGCCTCACCAGGTCGTCAATAAGGTCTTTGATGGCGGTGATTCCCAAAACGATGACCAGGGGGATCAGCGTGGTGTACCAGGGCAGCGTGGAAATGTCTGGGATAATCTGAGAAGCAAAAGCTCCAGTTATGATTCCACCAGTTAAACAGATAAACTAAACCATCGACGCCGACCTGCAGGATGAGCAGAGCCAGGAAGTAGATGTTGGCCACCCGCTTAAACTGCTCATACAGGTTCAGGGGCAGGAAGGTGATGACGTTGTATTTGTACGTCTTGATGGCGTTTCCCTGCAGAGACGACAGAAACCGCCAGCCTGATTAAATGAACGAAGAGAGGATCCGTCCGTCATCCCGTCCTGCAGGGGTCACGCGATTAGGGTCAGGTCTCTGTTGACTCACATTAAAGGTTAATTAGAGGCTGACCGGGTTCAGATTGAGCCGAGATACCAGAACAGGTCATTCAATCCCGAACCGTCAGAGACGGACTGTAACGCCACATCGAGGTTCAAATCCAGAATAAATCCCTCATCCAGGTGCTTTTATTCTCTTTCTCTCTTTTCAATTCATTTCAGTCCAAACCCTGGTTTTGGAACCACAGACCCTGACCTAAAGAACCACAGACCCTGACCTAAAGGACCACAGACCCTGACCTAAAGAACCACAGACCCTGACCTAAAGGACCACAGACCCTGACCTAAAGACCACAGACCCTGACCTGGGGGTTCGGACAGTCAGGCTCATTTTGCTCTAATGAGGAAAACCTGGAATAAATGTTTATTCTCCGCTGAGTCTGTGACGTTCAAACGACTCCAGCTCCGCCGCCTCCCGTTGAGGCTCAAGTGTCCAGCGGTCAGCTGATCTGGACGGCCGGGTTTCAGGCTCAGAGGCAGGGGTCACGGGGTCAGATGGTGGAGAAACCAAACTGCAGTTAAAATATTCCAAATCTAAAGTGAGATTCAGCTGCAGGCTTACGGAGTATCGGCTCTTCTTGATGCACAGGAGGACTTTCTTCTTGAACTCCGGCAGCTGGTGGTACGCTCTGTCGTTGGCCTTGACCTTCCAGCCGACCTCTGAAAAGGAGGGAGGAGGATGAGGAGCCCACTCCTATGATTACAACCTGCAGGTTTTTATGACGACTGTAATATTGCAGCTTTATTCTGATAATGTTTTATTCATCTGGCCCTAATATTTTGTTGAAAATACAGTTTTTCCCTCCATGTGACTCGGGTCTGGATCGGCTCACCAGGGGGCCTCGCCGCCTCTGCGGGTCGCGGCGCTTCCTGCGGTTCGTCGGCTTCGCTTTCGGATTCTTGGTCCAGATCGTCGTCCAGCTCGTCGTCCGTCTCGTCGTCGCTGTACGGCATGTCGTCATCGTTCGGCGGCGCCGTGTTCGGCCGCCGCTGACTCATCTCGGCGTTTCCTGGAAAACAAGATGGAGGAATTCAGGAGACAATGCAGAGCTGCAGCTAACGGTCAGTTTGCTAATCGATTATTGGGACATTCTGATCATTTAAAACACTTCAGTTTATTTTATACAATATTGGAAAACAAAAACTATTAAATTCCTTCTTATCAGAAAAAACCAAACTATTATTTTAATAATCTGGAGATTTTTTATTAAACCACTTAAATATTAAAAGATGCAAATAAAACAATTTATTTTAAATGAACATTTTATTGGTTAAATGTGAAGACAGTTTTGCTTTTTGGATTAAACGGTTTTTTATCTTGCAAAACCTGTAATTATTATTATTTTACAAATAAAACGGCCTTTGAGTCTCTACAGTCCAGTTAACGATTAATCGATAATTAAATTAGTGGAAGATTATTTCAATAATCGCTAATTTACGATTAATCTGATTAATCGTTTCTCTTAGTAGAGAGCGGGAATGCTAGAGAATGTGAAGCATGTAAAACCGGTTCAGTGACAGTCAGAGTTGAACAGGTTGAATCATTTTACTGGATTTATGAAATCCTTCCAGCTGCTCAACGTTTTGCCACGTCAGCCTGACAAACGCAACGTTTCCATGTGATGCAACGGAGAAACGGGAGAATCCACACCGGTTCATCAGGAGGAAGGCGACATTCCTGGTTCAGGAACCAGAACCCAAACTGGTGAGAACCAAACAGAAACAACAGCTTCAGTTTTCCAGTCAGGAAGTCGGTTTGGAAACCAGGGCAGAGAAAAATAGAGCCGCTTTCCCCAGAGGAGCTGAGAGTCAATATGCAGACACACCCAGGTTCCTCACACACACACACACACACACACACACACCCACACACCCAGGTTCCTCACACACACACACACACACACCCCCACACACACACACCCCGGTTCCTCACACCCCCTCCCCTCCCCCGCGCGTTGCTGTGCTCAGATCGTTTCCCAGGATTCCCGGCTGTTTTCGCCTCACCTGCTTCAAACTGATAAAAACACCTGAACATGAAAAGATCGAGGCTCCAGAAACTTTTATCATAAAGTTTCAATCGTTCAGCAACGTTTTAAAGACTTTGACAGTAAATAAATGACCAGAAACAGAATATTTACAATAAAGACATAAAAGTTTAATCAGCAGAAAGGCCCTAATTGATCCTGATGGGACAGAAATTAATCATGTTAAACTTTTGAGTGTTTATTATTTTATTACTGTCATTTTATACCTTATTAAACTAAACTGAGGGAAACGGTTCCATGAAACAACATGAAAGGGAAGATTAATTTCATATTTAACTCTCTAATCTCCAGAGATTAAGAATCAAACCAGCCGCCTCCATTCGTTCTGTCCAAATGAATCATGATCTCATTTCTCCCTGCTGACGTTTTGGTCCTTCGTAACGTCGACTCTGATCTCAGCTTAAATCTAAAGCTGGGTTCGTTTTTACAGACCGAGGCGTCTGCAGACAGAAGCAGCTGCAGGTAAATGGATGAGCTCAGTCTGCA
Source organism: Phalloptychus januarius (assembly GCA_902982915.1). Lineage (NCBI taxonomy): Eukaryota > Metazoa > Chordata > Actinopteri > Cyprinodontiformes > Poeciliidae > Phalloptychus > Phalloptychus januarius. The sequence continues at coordinate 302,464 of CADWAE010000075.1, forward strand.
GGTCTGAACATGAAACCACAGCAGGAAATCAGGGAATGTTGGACTGGATGAATGAAAGCGAAGCTGCAGACGTTTCTGACGTCGAGCTGCGTTCAGGAGTCACAGGACAAAGGAGAGCAGCCGAACACAAAGCCCTGGGTGGCACCAACACAAACATGCTTTCAGGAACGCCGATGATCAGATCCGATTCATCAAGCAGGAAGTGAAAAAGCTGCAGCAGAAACACCTGGATGGCAGCGGCTGATTCTGAGCAAACCAGGAAGTTTTACAGTCAAAGTGATTTTATCAGAAGGACAAACCAAACCTGGAGTTTAACCTGAACAGACGACAGAAAAACAGTTTATAGAAAGTTTCTGATCGAGCTAAAGGTCCAGATCAGCTGCGACAGACTCATCTGTAATTAAACCTGCATTTATTTCAGTTTCCATTTATTTACTGAAACATCGATTAATTCACAAGCCGACACTTTTCAGGATTTATTTCTGGAGATTTTCTATTAACAGCCAAAGAAAACAAGGTATTTAAAATATGCCACCAGAGGAGATGAAATCTGAGAAAGTGTAACCTGTGGAAGATCGGCCCCGCCCCCGACACAAAGCCCCAAAGTGGGCGGTGCCAAGAGTCAGCGAGGGGCGGGGCAAAAGGCAAAAAGGGGCGGGGCCAAGAGGCAGCGAGGGGCGGGGCTAAAGGCAGAGAGGGGCGGGGCCAAACACCAACTTATCAACTTTCTCTCTATAATTAGAAACTTTTAGACCCAGCAATTAATCTGCCAACTTTTTCCTGACTTTAAAAAATAAAAATGAGAAAAATTCAACTGCAGTAATCATCGTTAAGCCCAAACAGGGCAGAACTGACAGTTTCTCCAAATATTTACTCTGTTTTTTTAGTTCATTTTTGAATCTTTAATGAATATGAAAGCAGATGGATGATGTGTGAATTTGTCTTATTTCATCATTTTAAGAGGAATTTTGATTCCATTTCTTCATCTCTGGTGAAAAATTTAAAATACTTTGATTCAAACATAAAGTGGACGATTCCACTGGAAACAGTTTCTAATCTAGAACTGAGCATCCAATATGGCCGACTTTTCAGGTAAAACCAAACAAAAACCTCGTGACACCTTGTCATTAAACTAGCGACACAAACTGCTGCTGAGCTATGAATTCATCACCACAGGAAACGGTTTGGAAATCAGAGCCAGTCCTGCTGCCAGTTGCTGTTTTACTGAACAAATATCTAATTGAATCCGGCGAGCTGCGCCTTATCGAAATCACTCCTCAAATACAAAGAAAATCTTTGCAGAAAGTAAATGTTTCGTCCTCAAACAGTTAAACCGCAATGAGTCAGACGGAGCAGCGCCGCTGCTGCGCCGCTGCTGCGCCGCTGCTGCGCGGCGGCCGCGTTTCAGCTTGTGACAAAAATAAAAAGTCAACTAAAGACAAACCGATTCAGTTTGAACCAGCAGCACGGCCGGTCCCAGAACAGGTTCAGGTGTCTGGCTCGGGCGTCGCCGTGGCAACAGGCGTCAGCAGCGAGGGAGGGGCGCATACCTGCGTGACGACAGTGAAACCTGAGCGGACGCAGCCGGGCGGCTCAGGTGAGCAAACGGGTCAGAGACAAAACAAGACAGGCGCTTTCCTCAAACCCGGATGAGAGGAAACGGTCCGGGTCGCCTCCCGACCTCTGACCCTCTGACCTCCTGACCTCCGGCCAGTCAGAGGTCTTTTCTGGTTTTAATCCGGTTCTGGTTGCATTATTGCAAAACTCCCTTTAAGTGAACATAAAATCCAAAACCGAACTTTAAAGTTGGAGGTTAACCAAAATATTTCCATAAATGAGCAGATGCGATAAACAGACCCAGAAGTTACTGAGATTCACCAGATAATGCAGCTTTGAGAACATTTTTAAAAAATGCAACAACACAAGATTAATCTCTAAAAATATTTAAATACTGAGAATAAATGAACAAAGGAAATTGACAGTTTGTAAGAAAAGCCTGAAGCCTTTTTCTCATTCAGTCTTAAAACATTCAGATTAAAATGATGCAGATAGTTTTAATTCATCCTGAGATTTCTTGCCTTACTGTGGCAGGTTGATGAGTTTTTAGCCCAGAGAAGAGAAGCAGAACAGAGAAAGTCTGGACTCCTTCGTTTTCCTGCCTGCAGCTCCGCTTTTCTCCAGCAGGGCGGCGATGAGACCAACTGGGTCGCGGTTCCGACAAGAACATTTATTCATTTACGCCGTTAATCTTTTAAAATGAAGATTAAAAACCAACATTAAACCCATTCAGTCTTTTCCCCCCCAACAACCTGCCCTCATGGAAAAAAGAAATTTAACTTCAAATTCATTTTACAGGTTTTTTTTTTTTTACTTTTTGAAACGCAAAAATAAACATTACTTAAAAAAACAAGTACAGAAAGAGAAAAACATTATTTAAATTTCTGTCAATGGCATGTTTCATTTCATGTTTTTCCAAAACATGAAATGAAGCCAAATCAGCAGAAAAACTCAAAACAATCAGATCTTAGAATATCTTATTTTATACACTCTAATAGTGAACATTTTTATTTTAACTCCTCACTATTATTATCCCACACCTGTCTTAATATTTATCCTGAACGTTTTTGTAAAAAAAATTATTCATTACAAATAAAGCAGAGGAATCACAGCAGCTGACCAGCAGTGTGCAGCAACAGATTTCTCTTTTTAAATTGAAAACAAGCTGCAAGTTTCCAAATTTATTAGCAAAAATAACGGATCTATTTTTGACTTAATTGGAGAAATTTATTGCAATTCTGGATATTTTGGCTCTTTTTAAATCGTTGGAGGAAAAACGAGGCGTCAGAAACTCGTCAGCGTTTCGGTTTCATCCGGCAGAAACTGAAACTTTACGACCAAAACCGGCTTCAGGTCCAGAGCTACAGAGTCTAAAAGAGTCTACTCACAGCTGGAGTCCAGAACCAGAACCGAAGCCCAGGAGCAAGGCAGCGAGCCGGTTAAACCAGAACCAGAACAGAACCAGCACAGAACCAGCAGCCCGGCCGGCGCTGCTGAAAGGGAAACTGGATTTGAATCTTTATTTACATGCCTTGCCGGACGTAAAGAGCAAATTGCAAATACAAAAACTCGCTTTATTTGACTTCCTTATGCAGCCAACGTGTTGCTGCATTTGTTCGCCAGTAAGAATTATTCCCTAATAAATTAATATAAAACTAATTTAATTATATCCTAATCTTGGACGAGTTACAACCTTTTGCCTCAAATAAATATATTTAACATTTTTACCGACTGCAGACCTTCTGGTTCTGTTTCACGCCGAGTTCCTGCTTTGTTTAAGTGAAAACATCTCTGGGGTTTCTTTAAAGTGCGGCTGGAAACGGGGCGGAGCTCCAGGTCCAGATTCTTCCTCAGGTTCCTTCAGACTTCTTGACCTCAAACTACCAGCGGCTCCATTTGCCTCCCGATTTAAATTCTCCGTCTTGGAGTTTTCCATAAAGATGGCAAACATTTCCCTAAACAAAATCTGCTGGAGAGGAGGCTTGTTTATGGAGCAACATCGCTGCCGAATGGAGGCGGAGGGTCAGAAGTCGATAAAACGTCTAGAAGCAGCCGAGCGGTTCGTCAGGACGCGGGTCGGCTTGACCAACCGAGTATTTTAGTTTCCATGGAGACGAAGAAGATGGCTGGCAACAAACCGGCAAAATACTTTAGTGACATTAAGTTTTAAAAAATGCAGCTCAGTTTGGTGAAACGGGGTTCTGCTGTGCTGCTACATGTAGTCAATATCTTACAATGTTTTATGGCGTTTAGAAAAACAGATTTTAACGTTAAACGATCAGAATCATTTATTCAAACGTGGTTTAAATGGGTCGGCGTGTCGCTTGGAGCAGAACCGGTTCCATAGAAACCGGTTCTGATCCGGTTCTGCAGCAGGGTGACCTGAAGCTCCAGCTCACTTTCTGAAGGTGTTTGATCTTTGAACCTAGAATGGATTCCATGTAGCCGGTGCCAAAGGAAGAACAACATGTTATCTTCAGGTGTGATTATTTTCCACAGTCAGGCTGATTCAGAAAGATCTTCATTTTTTCATCATCTGAATCTATCAATTTGTTTGATGTTGTGAAACATTTAAGTTTGACGATAACTAAAAGTAGAAGAGATCTGAAAGGAGAAGACGTTTTCTCTCAGCTCTGCGACTCATTTAAATCCTGTTAGTTTTGTTGTTTGGTCTTTTATCTGTCGTCTTCAGTGAGAATTACTTCCTGGTTTCAAACCTGAAATGTCAGCAGGTACAGTCGGATATTTACTACCCACAACCTTCACACAGAACCCCGCTTTCAGAACAAACTACAATATGTTTTTGTTCAGATCAACCATTAGATCAGATGAGAACGAATGTCTCCAACCGGAAGCTGATCAGCAAGTTTATTGGTAAGATATTGACTACTTATAAACTCTCCACCAAAACCGACTGGAAAAAGCTTCACTGAAGGTCCAGAACAAACCTCAAGTTATTTAGATAAAAACTGTAAATGTTTAATGCAGCTCACTGAACCTCTGTTACAAATATATACAGCTATGTATGTTTTCCTTCCAATTAATTTTCCACATGTGTTAAAATACAAAACAAAAGCCAGACATCAGTTTTCTGAGTCATCGCTGTTTATCACATGTTTCTGTAAAGGAAATTAATCCAAAAATAGAAAATCATCAACAGCTTCTATAAATAAACAAGAAAATATTTAAATGAGTCGTTTTATGATAATAGAGACTAAAACTGAGAAATAATCTAAAAATAAATGATTTAAATAAACCTGCAGAGTAAGAAACATTTATCTCCAATAAATAGAATATATGGAGGTTTTATAAGGGAGGAAAATGTGAACTCAGCAATTCTGACAGGATAAAATGTGAGGAAAAACGTCCAGAGTTTAGTGTTAAAAACAGGAAATCTTAGAGCAGGAAAACTTTTCCACAGATCTGCAGTCTGGGTTCCAGTAGGATATTTACTACCCAAACCGACCCGCAGAACCCCGCTTACAAAGCAGCAGCAATGTTAAAAATGTTTTTGCTCTTTCAGAACCAAAGTGTCCAAACAGGAGACGATTATAGAGTTAAAATATTTACTTTCTGATTATCAGAGCTGCTGATGTTTGATGTTTACAGTAAAAGCTGCTGCTTGATCGTCTCTCTGTTGACTATTTGCTCTTCATAACACCTGGTCAAATAAAAACTAAAACTCTCCACCAAAGCAAATAAAAGAAAGATGGATTTTTACGTCTTTAATTCTGAATAATTCATTAAATCTGTTATTCCAAAGCATTTTGACCAGAATCATGATGTTAAGTTCATACAACATATTTGTTAATTTTAAATATCTCAACGTTTTTCCTTCCAATTAATTTTCCAGGTATGTAACCAAACAAACCAAACCCTGATGGTCTCGTTATGCTGAGTCATTGTTGTTTAACAAATATTCCTGCCAAAAGTAGAAAATCATCTGCAGAATAAATAAACGTCACTAATAAAAACCGATTTGTTTTCCGACACCAGAGATTTGATTCAGAAATTAAAAGTTGGGCTAAGATGTCAAAATATATTTAGATCTGAAACAAACTTGGTTTCATTTTCCACCAATAAACGTTTAAAGATGGACAGAAACTTTCCACTGGGAGGGAAAATATCCTAATATGAACCACATTTATTTTATAAAGTCCAGGATTTTACTGCCAGATTAAATAATCATTAAACTCATATCTGGATTTCTGGGCAGGACTTCAGGTTTTCTGCATGTTCTGGATCCAGGACCAGAATCGGAACAGATCCAGTTAAACCGACTGGTTCTGGTTCTGCTGGAGTTTCCACTTTTATTCTGACCTTCAGGGTCAGGACAAACAGAACCGGACCAGAACTTCATCCGCGGTTCCGAACCCGGTTTATAGACTTACTAACTGTGTAACTCTGAGGCTAAGATGATCCGAACCGGCTCGGTTCTGATGGGTTCCGTCAGGTGAAGCGCCGAACCTTCCCTCACTGTCTGGGTTTTTATTTTCACCTTTCAGCTTCAGTGAAACATCCGAACATGGCGGAACCTCAGAGACTCACCTGGCGATGTGAAGAAGTTCTGGTTCTGCTCGGTTTTGGTGCCGCTGTGTCACCGAACCATGTTCGTCCCGATCCGCGGCTCCTCTTCCTGCTCCGGAGCCTGTGCGCGGCTCCCCGCCCTGCCGCAGCCGCAGCCGCAGCCGCAGCCGCCCTCCTCCTGCACAAACCGGCGGAACCGGTCCGCCGCTGCCGCTGCCGCTGCCGCCGCCTCCCGCGCAAAGCAACAAGCCGCGCGCGGCGCGAGCGGCCTCACCTGGAAACGCGCCGTCACGTGACGCGCAGGTGGAAGCCGGTAATTGGATTCTTAATTGGACCAGATGCTGGGCTGTGGGCGGAGTCAGACAAGATCCATGTTTTCATGATTTTATTGCGAGCAAACTTATTGTTAAAAGAGCGAATTATGAAAGAACAGGGAAAACATTTATAGAAAAACAGAAATGTTGAGACTAAACGCATGAATGTTTAAATTAATCTCAGAATTTTGAAAACAAGGACTTTTCAACATTTGATAGAAAAAAAATCAGCAGTTTTGATATTTTCTCAGAAAATGAAAAAAAATGAGATTTCTGAGTTTGAAAAGTTAAAAACATGAAATATTTTAAAACATTTTTAGCAGTTTTTTACTTTTGTAGCTCAAAAAACTATTTTCTTCTGAGAAACTCTTGAGTTTTTTTGTGCTGCTCCTTTTTTCTGCAACAAGAAGATATAAATATATTGAAATGTTTATTAGGGATTATTTAATGAATATTTCACTTTTTGGTCATGTGCAGCAGCAAATTATGAATTTATTATAAAGAATCAAAATCAATAAAAACTGATGTTGTGCAGGAAACAGGAAGGAATTTAATGTTTAATTTTTCCATATTTTAATTAGAACAACTTGCAGTAATTATAGTAACTTATAAAAACATTTAGTTATTAACTTTGACTATAAGCAACAATCTGTTTTAAGGAGGGAAACTGAAGGATGGAGCAGGAGGTGGAGGAGGTGGAGCAGGAGGAGCAGGAGGAGGAGCAGGAGGTGGAGGAGGTGGAGGGAATCTGAAACTAGAGTTTCAGTCTGATACGGATCAGTACTGATATATTGATCCGCCGACGGGAAAGAAGACAAGAGAAAACTGAACGCAGCCATTTCTACCTGCTACCGAATGCTGAGGCTTTTGCATCATTATATGGGATTTTTAATATTTTAATAGGAATAATAATTTAAACATCCAAACTTCCAGGATAATAAAACAGGCTGACATGTAGCTTCACATAATGACCACCAGAGGGCAGCAGCACACAACAAAACGCAGCAACATTTCAACAGATCCACGTTTCCTGTAATTCCTGGATCCAAACGCGTCCAGATTCAGACACTCACGCAGTTTTCAGTCAAAGGAGCCGAGATGTTTCATTACGGATGGAAAAACAAACTGGTTCAAAATGTGGCCTGCAGCCTGAGGGCAGAGCGAGGAAACGCAGCAGACAGATGAGTCATAAATGCAGCAAAGTGACTGCTTGTAATGAATGTGTTCAGGTGTTTGTGCATGTTTTCCCTCCAGATGTTTCGTTTTTCTGCAGAAGCTTCTGAAGGTTTTTTTAAAGTTTTCCATCTTCAGCAGACCAACAGCAGGTCCAGACAGATTCAGAAACTGAAAAGTGGTGAGAAAACCTTTTGAAGACTTAAGAAGTAAGACGGGTTGAAAATATGACAAGAAAGTCTGTTTGGATGCTAAGAGCGTTTCAGGTTGTTTTCCCACCTGATGGTCCGGTAAACTCGGTTCTATTGGGACCATCTGCTCCACCTCCAGCTGCTGTGGTTCTTTCTGAGTCAAACCAACCTGTTGCCCTCCTGGCCTGTGGGGGCGCTGCACCAACAACTACTGAAATAAACGACACAGAAACCTCTAAGTGCAACTTCCTTCTTCACCAAATGGAAACAAAATGGAGGCGTCAGATTTCAGAAGCTGCAAATTACTCAGGCCGTTTCTTCCACTAGACTAGCATGTGTGCTTTGGTTGTATTTACCCAGAATCCCCTGCGCTGTGGTCCACTTCCTGCTTTCAGAGCCGTCTCTGGCCCACTTGGGTTCACATATACATTCAAATCCCACCAGAGTTTGAAACGTGTTTAGATTTAAGCTCCAAACTCAGCAGGTTCTTCTCCTCCAGCCCGGCGATGAGGACAGAGTCAACATTAATGTTCACCTGCCTACAAATGGTTCCTATCGGTCTGGTTCTGGTTCTCACCTCCCCAAACGAACCGGACTTCTCAGAAACAGACTGGAGCCTCCAAGATATCCAAGTGTTCAGCACCACCCAGCACCACCCAACACAAACACCACCATTAGCCGTGTGAAGCTGCTGTAGCATAAAAACGTTTTTTGTGAAATTCATGAATCTATTGAATGTTATAATTTCTATCGTTGATGGAAATGACAGCAAGATGGTCGGTGCTGCAGCCACCAAACATTCCCACATCATCCTCCCTCCACTGCCGTGCTTTATAACTGAGACAAGTTGTTCTGACCCTGATCATGTCTCATTGTTCCTGTATGCGATAAGCGATAAATCCCCTTATCGCTCTCAGGAGATTTAAATCCTACAGAAACTAAGTTGACTTTAATCACAGCTCTGCTGCTTCTTCAGAGCCAAACAGCCTCAAAGCGTCGGACAGGGCGGCTCGTCTCATCACTTCAGGTTGTTTAATTTCCATGAGGAAAGTCGGGCTAATTGTCTGTCAGCAGCGAACCGAGCTGACGGATCCGTTCTGTCCCGGTTCTGAAGAAGATTAGCAAAGCGCAGCGGCAGAATGTCTGAGCTGTGATCCAGAATGACCGGCAGGAAATCACTAACGACTGCAAGTTTAAACCTGCAGAACCGCTCAGCTCTTCTACATAAACTCTGCAGTATAATAAGTTCAAATAACCATCAGAGTCCTGCTGCAGGGAAAACACTTGAGAGGAATTTTCCTCTGGGGAAAGTTTCATCATCCCGACGCTGAGAGAAAATAACCAGCAGCCGTCGCAAGTCTGAACCAAAGATGAAGTGATGAGAAACCCAGAGAGAGTTTTCTGTTTAGTTCAAACCCCGTTAGTTTTCTTGGACTCCGGGTTCTACTGCAGGGAAGCAGAACATCTGGGTTTTCCCTCCTGATGGACTTGGTTCAACTAGAACCAGAACTCCATCATCTGCTCCACCTGCAGCTGCTGTGGTTCTCTGGTCAAACCAGCCTGTTCCCCTCCTGGCCTGTGGGGGCGCTGCACCAACAACCACCAAGGAAACGACACAGAAACATCTGAAGACTCTGAGAGCAACTTCCTGCTTCAGCAGATGAAACAGAAACGGGTTGTAGGAGTTTTTCTTCTTGTCTTTTGCTGAAAGCCACACGTCGTTTCTCCTGCTAGCGCTATGCTAACATCTTTATTTTGTTTGTAATTACCCAGAATGCCCTGCGCTGTAGTCCACTACCTACTGTTGGAGGATTCACATATGCTAATATAAACTGTTATAATGGCCTATTTTAATATTTCAAACACCAAATGTTTCTTATTTATTTTCCATTGGTTGTTTTACTTCTAACTGCTAATTAAAAGAACAAATTAAAGTTGTTTCTACATGTTTGTTCAAGCTGGAGAAGATATTCAAATGTGCTGAACTGGAGCTGTTATGAAATAAATTTATAATTCAGCACATTTAAAACAGAAACATTTAAGGCGACTCAGCAGTTTTTCTGTATCAGTTTCATCCGATATTAAACCTGAGAAGTAAAAAACATCAATAACTGTAATTCATTGTGAAAATAATGAATCAAATTCTTATTCTGGTCAGAATGATGTTGATGTTGATAAAAGATAAGGCTGGGCTTTTATGTTGATAAAAGTCCAGCCTTAGTTTGGGATGCAGGCAGGACTCAAAATTCATTTCACAGCCCGACGCGCCGCGCAGCTAGCAGAGCGCCAGCGGCACTGCATACTGAGCAGGACTCTAGAAAAGGTCAAAAACTCTCCACGTCCCGTTCCCTCACAACCAGGGATTCCCCGCTCTCATGAAGCGGCTTTTAACCTTCACTGGGCCTGAAGGAGGCCTTCGCATTCACCGCCGATCCGCCGGGCTGCATTCACACGGCAGCCATTGAAACAGGAAGTGGTCAGCAGGAAGTGGTCACCAGGAAGTGGTCAGCATGCAGAGGAAGCCTGGCAGAAACAGTGGAGACTCAGAGGAAGCCGATATAATTCGCCTGTCAGAATCCATTAGGCTAAACTGGTGCCACACACACACACACACACCCCGGCACACACCCCACCCACACACACATTTTTAATTCCAGAATCTCATTTCAGATCTGATTAATTACTCTCTCACGCTTGACAAAGAAAATCAGCAGCAAAACTGAAGGGATTAGCAGAGAAACACACACACACATTCACACACACCCCTTCACACACACACATTCACACACACCCCTTCACAAACCCCCCCCCCCCCACACACACACACATTCACACACACACATTCACACATGCACTGCATGAATTATTCATCTTGTTTAGTTTTGTTTTCAGTCTTAAATTGAAAATGCGACACGGCGCTACAAACTAAACTCTGTCACCTGAACTCTGCGTGTTCAGCAGCTCAGCCTGAGCCAAGAATCACATTTCTGAGATGTTTGCATCAGGATGCAACCTGTCGGCGCCCCCTGCAGGACGGAAAGGATCCGCACAGGAGGATTCTGGGTAGGAACGACGCGCCGCTGGAGTCAGATGTAAAATTCAAAACAGAAACTCATATTTCAGTTTATTGAAACGGAGCGGATAGAAAAAAAGGAGTAAATTTAGGACATGTCTGAGCTGCAAAGTCAAAAACCTGCAAGGAAAAACTGCTGAGGTTAGCATCAGAAATGAAAAAACTTGGACATTTCTGAGTTTGAAAAGTTTAACTTTTGCAACAAAAAAAAACTAAATTAAAATGAAAGATTACATTTTATATAGAAAAACATGACATTTTTCTGAGTTTCACAAGTAAAAAACTTTCTACATTAGTAACACGAAATTTCCAAAAGCTGAAATGTTTCTACTTTTCAAACCTTTTCTTCTTTTTTAGAAAGTTTCTCAGAATAAAAATGTTTTAAAGTTTTAAAAGCAGAAAAATTCAAGTAAATTCTCCCCAAAACAATTCCTGAGTAAACATGGCCAGCTGATAATTAATGCTTTAATCATTTCAATATAATTCAACAATGTTAAATTAGAGAATATTTAATATAAAGTTAAATTAGATTTTCTCTTTAATGTTTATTGGCTTCTCTCTCTTTTCTGATTAAAATTATAAATCCAGAATAATCTTACCTTTATTTATTCTGAAGTCCACATATCGACCAATATGACGCTCTGCTGTAAAATAAAATAAAATAAATTCTTTAGTTTTTTAAAATCTGACCGTTTTAATGAAGATGAAGACCGAGGAGCAGAAAACCCTTCAGCGCTTCTGTTCCCACATTCATTTATGTACTTTCTCATTTTCTTCTGGCTTTTCGAAGCGTAGAAGAAGAGCACCTGTTGTGTCTGTGGGGCTCAGCACTGCCCCCTGTCAGTGAGGAACAGTACTTCCGGTCGGCCGATCAGAAAGTCTAAATATATGAGACATTATTTAAATATATTATACAGACTGTGGAACGTCACCATGTGTAGAAAATGTATAATTAAACAAGTATATCGGCGATATTAGCAGCAATGAGAAAGAGCCAACTTCCTGCTTCATTCACTGTGTGAGACAGCGCCCCCAGAGGTGAGGCGCAGAACTGCATCTCTCCTTTCACGTAAATTAAATGATTTTGACCATAAAACTGTTGACTAAAACATCAATTAGTAGAGAAATCAATGTTAGCATCTATTTTCCTTCTTGTGTACAGGGAACAGTTCTTTGAAGGGAACTGTTCACTCCGCAAAGCCATTCAAATGATTCATTTTTGAAAATGTACCTTTTTCACAGAACAAACCATTTTATATGGTTTCATGTTAGATGAGAAAATCCTGACATTTCTTGGTGAAATAATCAAAACAAGTTGAATAATATGTATTTATACTTTTATCAAGAAAGCGCTAAATAAAATCAGTATGTTTGTTTACATTCAATAACATGTTGAAAAGTTGATTTATTTTACTAACTCAGTTTACATTATATAGATTATTTACACTCAGACTGAGGTTTTCAAGCCTTTATGCTAATTATGATGATTTTAAAAACATGACATTTAAAATGAGCAGATTACATCCGACCTGTAAGGAAATAATATTCTTGATTATTAAAATATGTTTAATGTCATTTTATTAATCTGACAAACAAGACTCACTGGAATGGATATTCTAATCTCAATCACCAAATTCAATCTCTAACAAGACCAATAGGGACAAACCAATAACCAATAATCAATAATCAATAATCAATAACCAATAACCAATAACCAATAATCAATAACCAATAATCAATAATCAATAACCAATAACCAATAATCAATAACCAATAACCAATAATCAAACATTTTGATCAACTGGTTGTTCCAGGCTTGTTGTTCCAGGCTGGTTGTTCCAGGTTGGTTGTTCCAGGCTGGTTGTTCCAGGCTTGTTGTTCCAGGACCTCACAAGTTCGGTTGTTGCCCAGCAGCTGGTTGTTTTCAGGCGGTTCCCTTCAAGGTTTGTTCCAGAGCTGTTGGTTTTCAGTTCTGTTGCTCAGGTCGTGGTTGTTCCAGCTGGCTGTTGTTCCAGGCTGGTTCAGCTTTCCAGGCTTGTTGTTCGGCTGAGGCGTAGGTTGTTCCAGGCTTGTAGGTGTTCCAGTGCATCAGGTTAGCGCCGGCTGTTATGTTGTCGTGTTCCAGCTGTTTTCTTGTTCCAGGCAGAGCTGTGTCATCAGTGTTCATGCTGTGTGTTCAGTTGCAGGCTGAGGTGTTGTTCCAGAGGTTAGTTCCAGGTGGTTGATACACAGGTGGTGGTTCGTCACACCACCTGAACAAAACATTTCGGAGCGACTCGGTGCCCAAAGCTGCAGGTACAAAATTAAATTATTGGAGCATCAGATTCGCCTCAGAAGGAGCATTTCTATTCAAACTGTCGTCGGTCCAAGTTTCCCCAGTTCTGCATTCAGCCTGCAAGGCGGGCCGCTGCCAGAACCCACATGGCGATCTCTTAAATCAGAGCTGCTCTCATCCCTTATTATTGAGCTGAGAGGGAACGGACTGAAATGCATAACGAGGTGAGTGAATCAGCAGACAGCCGCTGTCTGATTAAAATGTGATGTGAAATGTTCTGACAGCTGTAATTTCTCTGTTCCAGACGCCAGGCCAATGAAGTCACAACGTTCAGGATGCTGTGCGTCAGCGATTCATCCTGCAGAGCAGCAGAGCAGCAGAGCAACTCTTCAACTTCCAGGAAGGTCAATAAGTACAACAAACCCTGTTAGGCCTCATACAGCTGACTTTAAATGAAGGACAAATAGAAGGATCAGACTCAGACCTGGAGTTTATGTTGAAGTGAGACCTCTTGTTTTTTCCTCCAGCTTTGGTCTCCTGATGTTAATTATTTTCTGTCTGCTGAGTTTTTGTGGCACCAGCAGATAAAAAGACCAACAGAATCCAGGTGGTTTTACTGAGTCGCTCTGATGTCATTTCCAGGTGTTTGATTGTTGTTGTCATGGGAACCAGAGAGATGAACTCACACCTGTTCCAGCTGCATTGATTCTCAGCTCTGAGCTTATCCAGTCTGCAGATAAACCCTCAGACAAAAAGAGAGAGAGACGATCTTTGTTCATGATTCTCTGCTGCGCGGCTTCAGTATCGGGTCTTTAAAGTGACCGATTGTGCAAAATTCACATGTTGCACATTTTTCCATCTGAGCACCAAAAAACATCCAGGTTTGTTTGTTGGCAACAACTTCATGTTTTTAGTGGAAAACGAGACGTTTCAAAATCCCGAATGTAACGTCACGAACCAGCAGGCGCTGCCCGTTACCTAGCAACGCCAGTGAAGCCAGACCGTTACCTAGCAACCACAAGCTCAGCGCCAGCGCCTTTGGTCAGCTGGTACAATGGCTCCTAGAAAAGACAAGTTGTTGCTAAAACTGAATTTATGCTAAAAATGTCATTTATGCCAACAATGGAACTTATGCAAAGTAGAAGTTATGCTATAACCACTGATGAAATTCTATTTATGCTAAAATGCATTTAGCTGAAATGTAAATTATGCGAATCAGAACACAGAAATGAGTGACGACAAACTGCTTCTATGAAGCAGAATTTTATCTGACGAGTTTTGGCATCTTGTTGATTCTTCTGGCTGCTGAGTGTCAGAGGAAAAGGGGATAAATATGAATACACAGGAAATGTTCAGGTTTTTATGAATAAAATATTGTATCATCTTAATGCTCATCAGATAAACTCCAGAGAAAATAGACTGGACAGAAAAACCGGCTGTTATTTCACAAGGTGAAACTGATTCTGCTGCTCATTCATCTGCTTTAATGCAGATCATAAATCTGTCCGTTTATATCTGATCAGCTAAATCCAGATCAGCTTCCTGCAGCTTCTCAGTTTAACACGACGATGCAGAGCATCAGCAAGACCAGCAGGGATGACTATGAATACTGAATGCAGATATGTGACCAGTAGGACATGTTGAGCTGTTGCACACAGAAAAAAGGAGAAAATAATTCAAATAATATTTTAGATTAATCTCTAAAATTACTTAGAAAAAACAAGGATTTTTATGAGCTCTGAGAGTTGAACATTAGCTAGAAAAAATCAGAAATTTTGAAATTAATCTAAAACAATTCCATTTCAAAATGTGAAAACTTTCATATTTTTTCATTTTTTTAATCAAATTTTCAACTTTTGAAACTTGAGAAACTGAGTTTCTCAAACTCAGACATTTTTCAGAATTGTCTGAGTTTCTAAGGAAAACTGGAAAATTTCTGAGCTTGAAAACTCAGAAAATGACAATATTTGAGATCAATTTCAGACTTTCTGAAACTCTCCTAGCATTTTTTTTTACTTTTCAAACTTTATTTTTTTTCTAGAAAATCTTTGACTTTCTTCTTAGTTTTTTTAACAGAAATTTGTTTGACTTTTCAAACTCAGAAATTTTCCAGAAATAAAATATAATTTTCTGATTTTCCTTCTAGTAAATTTTCTTTTTTTTAAAAATATTTCTGAGATTAATCACAACATTTCTGAGTTGTTTTACTTTAGCAATTTTTTGTCCTTGTGTTTTCCAGATTTCTAGAAATCTAAAAATTTTATTTTTCTCTCAAAATTGTAACTTTTCCTGAAATATCAGATTAAACTCTGTCTGAGTTTTTCTTTCATGGACATTTAATTCTCCATTTTTGTTTTTCATCACGTGATCAACCGTCCTGCTGACCTGTTGAGGTTTTAAAGACAAAAAGCTGCAGATGAAGTAAATCTAAGTTCCTGCGCTGCTGCGTTCAGGGCCCCAACGCTGCTGCGTTCAGCAGCAACGTTGCTGAATGTTGCTGAACGCAGCAACGTTCCAACAGTTGCCTAGCAACCCCAGCAGAGTTCCAACAGTTGCCTAGCAACCTCAGCAGAGTTCCAACCGTTCCAAGTGTTTTTCCTGAG
The DNA here is from genome assembly GCA_902982915.1 of Phalloptychus januarius. Classification (NCBI taxonomy): domain Eukaryota; kingdom Metazoa; phylum Chordata; class Actinopteri; order Cyprinodontiformes; family Poeciliidae; genus Phalloptychus; species Phalloptychus januarius. The sequence goes on from CADWAE010000075.1 coordinate 318,177, forward strand.
GAAGAGAAAAACCAACAAGCAGTCATTTTGATTTTGTATCAAAACTTTATTTATCAAACAAAAAGAATGAACCATTGAAATAACATTTCTATAAAAAGGACCATGGGACGTTACAAAAACCAACAAATGGAAAAACAACACAGTGGAAAGAAGCCGTAGTTCATCATCATCATCATCATCATCATCATCATCATCGACCTCCCGCAGTCAGAAGGACTCGACGTTTCTTCCTCCAGGAAACGTTTCAATTCAGCTCCTCTTACTGATGAGCCGAGGTGCAAATCATCTCTTCTACTTTATCTTTCTACTCTGTTATTTATGTTTCATGAGCCGCCGGTCCAAACCGGAGAGCCAGAGCCGCCGGTCCAAACCGGAGAGCCGCCGGTCCAAACCGGAGAGCCGCCGGTCCAAACCGGAGAGCCGCCGGCCCATCAGAACCGGCTCCACCCAGACTGAACTTCTTCTGCCTTTTCATTCCTCACAGAATCTCATTTCTGTCCTGACCGGGTCCAACGACAAGAGGAGGTTTCATTTTAAAAAGGAAGGAAGGATGTAAAGGATGAAACGTCGGTGTTTCCAGCTCAGTTGCTGTTTTTAATTATATTTTTTTCCACTCAATAAAATCAAATAGTTTCAGATTTTTCTTTTTCTTTCTTTTACATTTTCCTTCCAACCATTTATCTTTCAGAAACCTTCAGCATTATGTTGCTTATTCCACCCAATTCAATTCAATGATCATTTTCTGAATCTTTGCAGCTGATATCATCCAGGTTTTTTCTCCAGTAGCAGTCAGTCTTGCAACACACCTGAAAAAGCCTCTGACTGAAGACTGTTGCAATCTAATGACTAGCTAGCACTGCTAATCCACCTCCTTTGCTTCTGCTGCATCTGATCATTTTAGATACAAACCAATAAATTAAATAATTTAAACATCATTTACTGGATTTCTAGATTTTCAAATTTAATCTGAAATTATTTCGAGTTTCTTCCAACTTGTCCAGAGATGATCGGCTTTGGGTTCTGCTGCATAGATAAAAGTCTACAAATAATCCAGTAAACTAACTTCTGTCAGGATTAAATAATAAATAAGTAAAAACAATAAATGATAAAAATCCCAGAAATGAAACTTTTTAAGGCCATGAGGAGAAAAACAAACATGTCAGTCCCTCTTCTTGTCCTTTTTTACTAAACTAAATTTACATATGCAGAAATATCACATGGATATAAATAATAGCTTCCAAGAGCACTCGAAATAATAATAATAATAATAATATATTAAATTTGAATATAAAAAGTCAATTCTATTCTAGTGGAACTGTACACTGTAAAAAAAGGCAGCTTGTTTAATGGAGTTCTGCTGCAGCAATTCCCCCTCATCCAAAAACCGAAGTTTCCTCCAGAGACGTAAAATATTCCTTTAATCCGGATGAAAGTGGGAAAATATTCCGGTTCAACGTTTAGCCTTCAAATTCTGAAAAATTAGATTTACGATGCAAAACCGTTTTTGTTTATTCTGAGTGAATTAATTCTTGTTCTCTGCAGACAAAAACTGGAGCGACGCTTGAAATGAGTCACTTCCTGCATGTTACTGCGGAGCGGTGTGCTAACCGCTAGCACACTGTTAGCATTACATTAGCATGACGTTAGCATGCTATGGCTACAGTTTCACCTGCTGGCAAATAATAGCTCATTTTTACATAAGAATTATGAATATTAATCTCGAAATTTCAGAATTTGGAAAGTAAAATATTTTAGAACAAAAACAAAAAATGTTTGATTTCAGTAACAGAAAATTCCCAAAAGTCCAATTTATTTTTTCTTTTCTGATGAAGTTCTCTTTTGGTTTTTGTCCTGCTGGGTTTGACCTCGGCGCCGCTCTGGGATGGCTGGTCGCCGTGGTAACGGCCCGCCGGGCGTGAGCCTGCATGGTGATGCTGGAAGCGTCCCGGTAATCCATTCACAGGAAGCCTGAGCGGCGCCGGCGTTCCCTCAGGCTTCCTGCCTTCATCACAAAGATAAACGCCTGCAAATCACAAGATGGCGGCCGGGGCAAATAAAGAGCCACCCGACGGCCCGGTTTACCCCCAGCGCCCATCAACAACTTGTCAGTTTGAGTTCCTGCCAATTTGCAGAAGTCAGAGGAAGCTCGTCCTGACAAGCTGCTCGGTGTGAAGCAGGCGGCGGGCCGCAGTCTTCCTCTCTCCATGCGAGGAAGAGCGGCAGGAAGTGATTGCTGCAGAAGAAGATGAAGGACATGTTCGCCCAGAAGCCATCGGCTGAGTTTTCACAGTGTACGCCGCTCTGCCTCTCCTTTCACTAAACTTTCCTCCTTTACAAACTCGTCTAATCCTAAATCTACGTCAGGATCCCGTCGTCCATCTTGATTTACAAATCTAAACACAGATTCCCCTGCAGAACCTGCAGCGAGTCGGAGCCGCAGCAGGAAACACCAGAACCTTCAGGACCGTTTTCAGATGAAACCAGAACCAGAACAACTCCACAAATCACAATAAACTCAGGATTTATCTAGAAAAAAAACATTTGTTTGAAAAGAGGAAGATTTGCTAGAAAAAAACTAATTCTGAGATTAATCAGAATATTTCTGGTTTCAAAAGTCAAACATGTTTGACTTGAACTAAAGTCCAAAAGTTGATTTTACTGTTGAAATGTCCAAATTTTTCCTCTAGAACATTTTGGAGGCAAATCTCAGATTAATCTAGTTTCAACTGTTGAAACTCTGAAATGTCCGAGTGTTTTTCTAGAACAGATGAATCTGAACTCTTCTGGTGTAAACCTGCTGCTCTGTCCTCTCCAGCCGCCGCCGCCCCGCCGCTCGCCGCCCCGCTCGCCGCCCCGCTCGCCGCCCCGCTCGCCGCCGCGTCTTTCCTCTCGTCTCACTTTTGAATTTTCTTCTCGTAATGAAAAGGGGAACGGCTCCAGAGTTGTTTCATTCGAGGTTATTACACTGTGTTGGTTTCGTGTTATTAACTTTTCTCTCTGCATCGTGTTTCAGAAAACCTGATCTCCACGTGACTCTGAATGTAAAAATAGACTTTTTGAGGATTATGTTTTTCTTTTTGTTGCTTTTTTGTCTTTTCTACAAAACGAAACCCTGAAGGAAACTCAAAGTGAAGCTGGTGGGTTTTGTTCAGTCGTGTTCGTTTGGTTCTTCAAATAAAAACAGGAGGAAATCCCAGTGTGAGAAAAATAAATGTTGTTTTCCCAGCAAACAGAAGCAACATGTCAGCGACCGACTGAGCAGAGATGAAACTAATTCATGGTTTCATATCCGGTGAACCTGCATCAGCAGGAACTGTTCACTGGACCAGAACTGGCCTGTGATTGGTCAGAATGAACAGGAAGTGAAGTAATAAAGTTGTTCTGCTGCTGGTTTGTTTCATTCAGGCTGAGCTGGCTGTGCTCCAAACGTTCCTCACTGAGTTCAGGCTCATTTCTGGGTTTTACTCGCTTTAAATTCAATTTGCTAAAAGGATTAAATAACTAGAAAAGTTCCAGCTCCATTTTTAGCAGCTTCTGCACTGAAATGGTTGCTAGGCAACAGGACGGAAAGGCGGGAAAGGCTAAACGTTTCAACATTCAGAATGCTAACTGTTAGCATGTTATTACTGTTGCTAAGTGTGAGCGTCGCTGTTAGCGTGCTAACACTAAAGTCAGTAACGAAGTAATGACAGTCGGCAGAGCTTTAGCATGCCAGTGCTAACATGTAGCAGCTAATGCTCGTGTTAGCATTAGTGTTGCCTATGGTTACCGCAGTGTTTTCGCTCTAAGCCCCTCCCACCTGGCAGTGGATGGGTCAGTGAGCGTTCAGCTGGACCACAGCCAGCAGTTTGACCAGTAAATGTGTTGAATGGATGAACCGTCACTTCGTCCACCGATTCCCAGATCACCATCAGAAGTTATGTCAGAACTGAAACCAGACGGTTCTTCTTTACTCAAACCTGCAATCATTTGATTTGTTTGGTTTCCTTCAAATATTGTTTCTCCTCTGGTTTGTGTTTCTGCATCAAGACGGACGGGAACAAGCAGCAAAAACAAAGACATTCACAATAAGCTTCCTAAGGTCAGAATTTGGCAGCAACACAAGCTAACGCTGCTAACGGCTAACGTTGGGTCAGACTGGGTGGGGTTCCTTCTGGACTTCCTGGTTCTTCATTCCTGCAGATGGAAGAGCTGATGCCCAGCAGAGCTTCTGTTTGTGTCGGCGAAAAGGAAATCAGGGAGAACGCAGGAACAGCTCGGCATGATGGGAAACTTCAGGTCCAGGTGGAAAATATTACGCTTCAGTGAAACTTTGGCTGAAGATGTTTCGCTTTCTGAAGCAAAGATTTCCAAACGTTCTGCAAAACCAAGTGATGGAGGAAGATTCCCACAGTGGAAATAGGTTCAGTCTGAGGACTGGAGGCTAATAAACACCACAGACAGCAGGATGATGCACTGAGTGGAGGCGCCGGGTTTCTCAGCTTCATGTTTGGGATGGAGAATCCAGAGGGTTTCAGGTCCAACGCCTGAAGAGTCGCCAAGCTGGTCCTGGTCCTGGTCCAGGTCCAGGTCCAGGTCCTGGTCCAGGTCCTGGTCCAGGCCCTCCTGGCCTGGTCCTGGTCCTGGCCGGCCCCAGACCAGCAAAACCACCTGATGGGGATCTGGGCGACCAGCCAGTCAGAGCAGATCGGTCCGTGGCTGAGGAAGAGTCTGCTGGGCCGAACCGGACCGGACCGGACCGGACTAGAAGGCGGAGCCGGTGATGGCGTTGAGCTGCTGCATCAGTCCTTCCAGACTGGCCATCTGCTCCGACAGGTCGTCCTGCTCGTACACCTGAAACACAACATGGAGGCGTTACGCTGGGCGTGGCGCCGTGCAGGAGCTGCAGCCTCAATCCTTCCAGCTGCTGCTGCAGCTGCTGCTGCAGCTGCTCTGACTGGATAATCTCACAACACAACAATGGAAACAACTATTTCAGAAAAATCTGGGTTTTTCTCTCGGGACGAAGGAAACGAGGTCTTTCAGTCGCATCAAGTTTATTTCCATCCATCCAATTAACCCTCTGAGCGATAATACGACCTTATTCTCCTAATTCATTAGAATAATCTCTCATTCTGGCACAAAGACTCGGGTACAGAATATAGCAGCCTGCTGCACTTTTCAGATTATTTTCACATTATCCTGTAAACTGTAGCAAAGCATAAATCATCTCCGTTCCTCTGATGTGAATCTGACTTACTGAGAAAAAGTTTAAGGTCTGAATATTTCAGCTGTGCTGGGATCCTGATCGAACTGCTGTGGAATCTAGTTCATCTACATCTATAATGTATTTATTCATCCAGCTCAGTGTGTGTCTGTAGGTGTGTGTGTCTGTGTCCAGTGAGTCGCAGCAGAGGTCGACCTGCTGACCTTTCCTGCCTGTCGTCCTTCCATCTCATTTTCTCCTCTCGTTCTTATCGCCATGGCAGCATCTCTTCCTCTCCTGCTCCCACAGCGACACCCTGTGGTTTCATCATTAATTTCCTGCCCCGTTGCCTCCCTCTCCTCCTGCGGTTGCCGTGGTGACACCTCCTCCTGTCCTATTGTCAGGATGAATGTTTAACCAGGTCTGACGTCCGACATCGTCTGCTGTCGTTCATCTCATCCCTTCTTCCCTCGGAGCGCCGGACATTCCTCTCCTCCGTTTACATCCGTTCTCTGCTGCTCCGTCGGCCTCTGCTTCCTTCGCTTGTCCCAGTTTGTCCCAGTTTGTCCCAGTTTGTCCCAGTTCCCATGGGAATTAAACCCAAAATCCATCATCCACATCCATCCATCCATCCATCCATCCATCCATCCATCCATCCATCCATCCATCCATCCATCCATCCATCCATCCATCCATCCATCCATCCATCATCCATCCATCCTGTTTGTTTCCAGACCTTCTTGCTGTTTATTTCCTGTTTTGTAGAAGCTACCAGGTCGTGACCTCAGAGAGTTTAAATCATATTTTAGATGTTTGGTTTTGTTTGTTGCAGAAAGCTTCAGAACCTTCTTGTTCTAACGGGAAGGTCAGAACAGGAAGGTTCTAACCTGTTCTAACGGTTCTGGTTCTGTCGATGTTTCAGTGACTTCCAGACTCACGTTGGTGGCTGAATCTTCTGCCGGCTTGGCTCCGCCCTCCTCCTGCAGGTCCGGCGCCGTCGGTACCGAGACGGGCAGCAGAGGGGAGCGGGCCTTCCCCGCCTGGCCCAGAGACGCCGTCTTCACCTGGGGCTTCGGCAGGCTGCCACCTGGAACAGAACCAGACACAGTTCAGGGTTTATTTGGGTTCAAACTTTCAGGAGGAAAAAGCTCCGAGGTTCAAAGCAGAGGAAGTTAAACCAGCAGGTTGATGTTCATGACGGATCGACACGTTTTCCTTTTTGCACAATCAAGATTTTAAAGACGGAACAAAAGGAACAGATTCTGTCTGAGGATGGAGCAAATTCTATATAATTTCAGACAGCAGGTCGTCATAATCAATGAAAGAAGAATGTGAATATAATCACTGCTGAGGCCAATCAAGGATGTTTCTGGGTTTACAGGCCTAATCAGCGTTAATGACGACCTGCTGGCGGCGGCCGGACTTGCAGACGTCACTGATGGACAGGAAGCTGCAGCTTTGCAGACAGTATGAAACACGGCGCCGTTCAGGCAGCGAATGACGAGCGACAAGCGGGAAACCATCACTGATCGTCTTCAGGAGGTAAAAATCCTTCTTGCTCCTGATAAACTGACAATGAGCAGCAGAAGGTAAAGATCTGCGTCTCAAGGAGCCAAACAACATTCAAATGTTTGTATTTGTTTGGGTCCCGATTTATTCAACATGAACTAAAGCAGGAGCAGAGAGACGGAGGGACGGCGTCCTTACTGAGACATTTCATCAGACGCTCTGATGGTCGGAGTCACAACATCACAACCAGGAGGCCTCAGGACGGGCTGCGAGTCTGAGCAGATCCACTCAGGATCTCAGGGATCTGAGGAACTACTGGGGCGTCGTGGAGCGTTTGGGGCGTCGGGAGCGTTTGGGGCGTCATGAAGGGTTTGGGGCGTCGTGGAGCGTTTGGGGCGTCGTGGAGCGTTTGGGGCGTCGTGGAGCGTTTGGGGCGTCGTGGAGCGTTTGGGGCGGCAGTGGCTGGAGCGTTTGGGCGCTCGGCTTGGTGAGCGCTTGGCCGTGGAGCTGGGCGCGGCAGCGTTTCTCGAAGGTTTGGGCGTCGTGGAGCGTTGGACGTGTGAGCGTTTGGGCGTGTGGAGCGTTTAGCGTCTGTGGTCTCCAGCTGACTGTAGCGTTCAGCTTGAAGGCCCAAAGAGTTGAAACGATCGAAGTTTGCTGCGTCAGCTGCATACAGCTTAGACGTGACTGCAGGCGTAACAGGTCACCTCTGGGCTCAGCTGATGAGCATTGTTGTAGCAAATTAGAACTACTCAAGTCTGGCTCAGCTGTTTCAGAACAGCGACAACGTCGCAAGCTTTGGCAAAGCAGCGTTCAACTAGCATCAGAGGTGAAACAGCATCACCTCCTTATTAGCATCACTTTGGTATTAGCATTAGCTCAGTTAAGCATCACTTCCTCCTTCACATTACTTCTGTTTTAGCATCAGTTTCAGATTTCCAGGTTTTATCATGGGCGTTTGGGTGGCTTTAGTTTTTGATCTGTGTGTTTCAGGCCCTTCGTCTCCAGGAGCCGACGCTCTGCTGGCCCCTGCACAGATCCGGCCGGATCCAGATGATCAAGGCTGAAGTTTGGTCCAAACCGGGTCGTCAGCAGAACTAAAACACTAAAACATTCATCTGCCAAACTCAGCAAACCTCAAAGTTCCCAGTCAGGTTGGATTTTACTTCAACTTCTACAATAATAACCAGGAAAATAAAAACCTTCCTTCAGATTCCAGCCTTTTGTTTCTCTGAACTCACGAAGCGTCTGCCCCAAACAGCAGAGTGTTCGTTCATAACCAGCTCAGTCTCTGCTGGATGCTGAAGCTTCAGTATCGACGACCTTTTTAGCTGCTGACAGGAATAGTTTGACCTCATAACACAGCCGCCATCGACCCGCTAAATGACAACTTTACACGCAACTAAGTGATGAAAACGAAGAGCAGAAGCCGTTTAGAGACGTCTGCTGCTCCAGCATCCGCTCACAGAAACGATCAAACATCACATGAGAGGAGAGAAAACGGGTCGGATCAATGCTTCAAAAGAAAAGGAGACGAACAAAAAACTCTGAGCTGCTTTTAATCCAGTAGGGAGAGAAAAGAAAAGCAACATTCAGAAGGAAAAAGGACCCAAAAGGCTGAAATTCTCCACAGCCTCCTCCAGTACGGAGGCCTGCTGAGGCCAACAATGTCCTGCATCAGTCTGCTGCTGCCCTGCTAATCAATAAACATCCATTCTGCTGCCTGCAAAAACAAAACACCTGCAGCTGCAGCACAGACCCAGAGCAGACGGATCAGCCAGAAGACGCAGAGCTTCGTTCCCCCGGTGCAACTCAAACATTCACTGCAGCTCCACGAAGCTTTCAGCAGCTAAACAGGAGGAAGTTCAGCGAAGTCTAACACAGCTTAGCACTGACACAATCAGAGAGATAAAGCACATCAAGTCTGTTGTCTTCTCTGCTATGAGGTAAATGTTCTGCATTTTTTAAACCGCGGAACGTGTCGCCAACAGTCGTTTCAAGGGGGAACGTTTTCTTTGCTGCACCGCTAAACGCACAAGCTAATGTTGGAGTGATGAACAGAAACGCAACAAGAAGGAACTGTTTCAGTTAAAGCTGATGATTATCAATTACCTACTGGGACATGAATTAAGATCTGAATATGATTTATACGGCGACATATTAGGGACAAAAAAGGAAGAACATTCCTGCCAAAACCTTCTGAGTTTGAAAAGTTTAAATTTAGTCAGAAAACGTCATGAATGAGTCTGAAATGAAGCGACTCTGGAGTCGATTCTCTCTTCATTACAAGTTCATGAAGAGGTGAGATGATGCTGGACCGCCGACATGGCAGATTGCTGCCAAAAACTTTTCTAGAAAACAAACTTGGAGTTTGAAAAGTGAAACCGACTCGTTGCTGAATGAAGCTGTGCAGGTGAAGCGAAGGTCAGACTGAGCAGCTCCAGGGTTTTACACATGACAGGCCGGACTCAGGTGGAGGTGAGGGAGGTGGAGGTGTGAAATGCCCACCAGGGCTCCGTCAGAGCCGTGTGTGTGTGTGTGTGTGTGTGTATTTGGGTCGCAGTCGGAGCTGGTATCGATCCTCAGAGCGGTTTGAAGTGGATGAAACGTTTCTGAGGAGACGTCTCGTCTCTGGAGGACAACCCGTCTCCGCTTCGCGCCGCCGTCTCTCCGTCTCCACTGATGACCTACTTTTCGTTTCCTGCCTGTTCGGCTCGTTGTTCGCCCTCCGACTGGTGGAACCGACAGAGCTGCTGCCTGGCAGCAACCAGGTCCCGGGTTCGACTCCCCGGATGGACTGATAGAGATCACAGCGCTACCTGCAGGCTTCGCTGCAACGTTTCCCCTGAGATCCGCCGTCCTGCATCTCCTACGATCTGTTCACTTTCCTGTGGCGCCTCAAAAAAATCACCTCATCTCATAAAGGGAACCACAGGACACAAAATTCACAGTCTGGGTTTCAACTCTTTCTAAAAACTCTTAAAAACATCCAGTCGACTTTTATCAATAACTTCAAATTTTTTGATGTCTGGAAAACGTCCCGTTACCTAGCAACCCCAGCTGAGCTCCGGCCTGTTACCTAGCAACCGCAACAACTGACCTAGCAACCCCAACCGAGTTCCAGCCTGTATTTTGTTTTTGCTTTGCAAATATTGTGAAATTATTGACTGAAAAGAATCTCCTGTATCTTACAGAAAAGTTACTTATGAATTAGTTTTATCTTATTCAAAGATATTTGACCAAAACACTTGCTGGAAAAGACAAGAGTTTTGATGTTGACTTAATCCACAAACCGTTTGCTGCATTCCTGTCGGTTGTGCAGGAGGCTCCACTAATGCTTTTCAAAGATGTACGGTTGTATAATTGCACATCTGTTTGTGTGCGAGTCTAAATGTTGAGTTGGAAGGAACTGAGCAAACGAAGATCTGATTTTCTAAGAGTGACTTTGTGGAAAACATGATGAGCATGCTTTGAATAGGCCACTGATCCGTCCTGACGTCCTTTGGAGCAGGAAAAAGGCCAGAGACTCGTTACTATCCGCTCTGGTGGCGTTTATTTTTGTTTTCCTGCAGGCCATAGAGCTGAAAGCGTCCATCACAGGTGGACCGGTCCGCCTCCAGCTGCCTCCGTCCTCAGAGCCGGACATCGACTAGGACAATCCTGTTACGGCTCCGAGCCGTGAACTGTTCGTTCAGATCAGTTCAGCTGAGTCACGGCTGCAGAAAACATCTCTGCTGATGAACTCAACTATTATTATCCTGATTTTAACCTGGACTGAGCCAAACCTGCAGACAGGAAGGTTCATTTCATTTATTTCTGATCTCCGACGGGAGGAAAATGTCCCACAGGCTCATTATTATGACACTGTCTCATATTTAACTTGATGAAAAGCTACAAGCAGTTTTTGATGCTATTCAGTCAAATTAAAGTTTGTTTTAAAGGCTCACAAATCCAAACTTATATAATCATAAATCAGTTCATCTCGTCTATTTTACTAGTTTCTCTGAACTTTTAGGTTTTAATATTGAAACAGTTTGTAAAAAAGTTGTTTTTTATTTCAGAGTTTGATCTCGTTTGTTTAGCATCATTTTTCATTTTTATCTAACTTTTATTTATCCAGGTAAAACTGAAGGAGAAGCTTCACAAAGCATTTCAGTCGACTGACCAGATGAATCCAGGTGAATAAAATCTGACCTCATGCTGCAGCTGATAAAACATCCAAACATTAAACCTGAAGTGAGACACAAGGATTATTGGGATTAAGATCAAACATTTTGCTTCAGAGGGACTCAGATGAAAAAATAATAAACTTACTTTCACTTTTCTGGTTTATACTTTTTGCCTTTTGACAGAAGTTTAAATATTATTTATTTCTGTTCTAGCCTAGATGCTAGTTTTAGCTTCAGGCTTTGAATGATGTCACGTTTTCCTCCGTCCTGGACTGGATCCTTTCATTCGCAGTTCAAACTTTAAAATGAGGGAACGATTAGGGAACTGTGAGGGAACGATTAGGGAACGGTGAGGGAACGATTAGGGAAAAGTGAGGGAACGGTGAGGGAACGATTAGGGAAAAGTGAGGGAACGGTGAGGGAAATTAGGGAACGGTGAGCGGTTAGAGTCCTGCTCTCTGGCTGCTGTTGCCTCAGGCTCACATTCTCTGAGTGAAAAGTTTCCTGGAGCTAAAAATCAATGATAATCTGAGGCCGTCTGGCCTGTAGACAGAGAACTGATAGAGACCACACACACCCAACACACACACACCATAACAAACAGTTTGTTTCTGTTTTAGCTTTCTGTGAGCTCCAGTCAAAATAAAACGTAGATCTATAGAAAATGCAGCTGTTGTTGCTGTTGTTCTGCCCCCTAGTGGCCGGTTGGAATACTTTATCCATCCCAAAGTGACATTAAACGATGTCGTAACTAATCCTCCATGAATCTTCAAACGGAAACATTTCAGCATCCAGCAAATCGAATCTTCTGTTCGACCAGAGATTCAGTTTAAATGATGAGAAAAGAGTGAAAATAACAGAACATTTAAAGTACCAAACTACCACAGGGTGCATTTAAACAAAAACATGTTTGTGCATAAATTTCTGCAGCTTAAATGATTAAAATCAGCTTTATTCTTAAGACTCCAGCGTGAGTTTAAATGAAGTCAGCTATCAGATCAGAGCAGCTAACCAGCTGCTAGCCCAGGTTTAAGCCAGCTGTGGGTCAGGCTGCAGCAGCTGGCCCAGTGTCCGTCAGGCTTCATGCAGCAGGCGGCTGGACAGACAGACAGACAGACAGACAGGTAGCAACACGGCGGGTCCTCCGTCCCTGCGGCGGATGTCAGGGCCGGTTACAGCGTATTAAAGATATACAAACACTCTGTGTGTAACAGCCTGGGGCCAACGCATCCAGCCTCCCTGAGTAAAATATTAAAGAGAGACGATCCGGCCTGAATATGACAGGAACTCATCTGCAGAAACCCATTCCTGCTATTTAAACCAGACAAACAGAAACTCTGGTTCCTCTGAGGAATTACAGCTCTTATTAAAACGATCAGACCTGAGACAGTTTCACACCTAAAGAGCAGAAAATCCACCCAAACCGACGACGCTGTGAGAACAGAAGCTGCTGTTTCTCTGTCTGTGGACCAGGAGATGTTTGCTCTCATGTTGCATCATCCTGGAGTTGAACACGAATCGGACGAGACGAACAGCTGCAGCTGGAACCCAAAACGTTTTTATGGACGAGGAGATGAAACGTTTCATCTGTTCTGCACAGAAACATCACTGCGTTCCACCAGGAGGAGCAAGGAGGATATTTGACTAAATATAAACACGATCACACGATTGACTCCAAATATCTGCGGTTCAACCTTTGACCCCTAGAATAACGCGGCCCATAAGTTGAGTAAATCATGTTTTTCACAACTTTGTTTTGAGTGTTTGCAGTGAAATCAGGCCTCAGTTTTACAGCTGAGTCCTGAGCGCTAACCTGCCAGCAGGGGGCGGTACTGACCGGACTGCGGCAGCATGGAGGTGTAGACCTTGGGGTCGATGGTTCCCATTGGCGGCGGCAGCAGCGGGTTGGTGAAGCTGCGCAGGGGGTGCGTGGGCCGGACGCAGGCCGTGGGGATGCTGCGCCCGGCCGCCACCTGGGCCTCCTCTGAGGGGCCCGAGGCGGCGGGGGCCCCGGGCACGGGCCCCACCGGGGGGACCAGGTCGGCGGCGGGAGCGGCAGAACCGGGCAGCAGCGGGGCGGCCGGAGGGGGCGGAGCCTGCTGCTGCAGCAGGGGGGCGGCGGAGGAGTCGGACGGCATCGCTGACAGAAAACAGAAGAAGAAGAGTCCAATTAGTGCGGCTGTCTCTGGTAGAGCAGCGCTCTCTGATCGCTCTCCAGGCTTCGCTTTGATGCTGCAGAAAGAAACTAAATGTAAAACAGAAGAATCTGATCTCTGCCAGCATCAACGACTTTAAGACCAGCAGCTGCAGAAAACGTTTCTGCAACATGTCCTGCAGAAAAACAGCAATTATTTATCAAACAGAATCAAATACAACCAATATTATCACTATGAACAAAGTATCAGTTAGAAATAAAGGGAAGAATCTCCCTTTCATGCTCTTTCAGAAAGTCCTGTCGTATTTAACATGCTGCTGCTGATGGTAGACGGTAGATTAGCTAACGCTGCTATTAGCTAAGCTAGCACAGCGGCGGTAGATTAGCTAACGCTGCTATTAGCTAAGCTAGCACAGCGGCGGTAGATTAGCTAACACTGCTATTAGCTAAGCTAGCACAGCGGCGGTAGATTAGCTAATTGAAACACCTGCTCTACTCATGATAATAGATATAATTAGTTCTCCTTTTTGAGAAAAAAGTCAAAATATAAAATTGTTGTTTATTTTATAGTTTATTTAATAATCCCTGTTAGTCTCTACTGTAGAAACAAAAACCAACATTTAAAATTAAACAAAACTAACTTACAATTAACTTATTAACATGAAGTTGCTTGTTTTAAGTCAAAACTCTCTGGTTCTTTACCTGGAGACGAGACTCTGACCTCTGATTTGTCCTCATGTCGTCTCTCATTTGCTGCAGTAATGTCTCAGGGTTTCTGTTCTTTGGAAATGTGAAGCTAAACGGATATAAACGGAACCTCTGTGGCGCCTGGACGCCTTTCTACTGATTTCTCTACTACAGTAAAACATTTCAGTTAAAAAGCTGAGTTTTTTTAAAGGTATTATTAAAAACTATTTTCCTGTGAATGTTTTGTGTGTTGAGTGTCTCTAATGAAAGAGATCAGAGATGTTAACACAGAGGAGGTGGCTGATCTGATCTCCATCCATTAGCGCCTTCCTGTCACCGTGACGACAACAAACCTCCATCACAGCCGAACCAACAAAAGCTGCAGCTTGAAGCTCTTTGTTTTTAACAGCGTAAAGTTTCTAATTCTGACTCTATTCAATAATTAAGAGAAGGCTGCAGCTTCAAGCCGTCCCTCATTACGCTCTTTGTCTCCGTTCTTCATCGTATCTCTGTTAGCCGCCCCAAACGCCGCTTTAATTGTGTGCTTTGCCAGCAGCGATGGGGCTTCTGGGTCGCCGGCGATCCGATGGCTCTGAAGCCTCCCGCGCCGCCGTTAGCTCTCTGACACGAGCCGAGCAGGAATTAATCAATGACTGAATTACTGCACCAACCTCTCGTTAGTTTGGCAGTAAAACCAGGATTAACAGCAGGAAAAGCAGCAATGGGACCAGAGCAGAGGGAGCTGGAAAAACGTTACTGTTGCTTTAAAACTAGCAGAAAAATCTGACCTGCAAACGGACAAATAAAAGGTTTCAATCTGTAGTTACTGTCTGCAGCTCGGACTGTTTTCATTGTTCTGTTGGATGATTAATGAACAGACAGAAGCAGAGAAACTCCATCTGTCATGTTATCCTCAGAGAAAGACAAACATCTGTTTCACAGGACAGATTTCCTCTTCAATCAAATTATCATGATGCTCGAAACATTTTAAACTGTTTAGATTATTATGCAAAATTTCTGTTTTGTTTGTTTTTCTTCTTCCATTTGAGTCTCCACTGTTTCTAAAACAGCCCAAGTTTTTTTAATAAAAACACCCAGTCAATGTTCAGCAATAAGGTGATGTTCCTCGTGTGGAAAACGAGCCGTTACCTAGCAACCCCAGTGGCGTCCCGCCCGTTACCTAGCAACCCCAGTGGCGTCCCGCCCGTTACCTAGCAACCCCAGTGGCGTCCTGCCCGTTACCTAGCAACCCCAGTGGTGTTCCGCCCGTTACCTAGCAACTTCTGCTGAGCTCCAGCATATTTGGTCAGCTGGTTGTACAACGGGTTGTGCTGTACAATGGCTGTTGGAAAAAACTTAACATCCAGAAACCACTTGCTGCATTTCTGTTGGTTGTACAGGAAGCTCCACTCCTGCTTTTCAAAGACATACGGATGCATAATTGTGCAGCTGTTTGCACTCACATTTGGGTACCTGGTGAGTATCTGTGTATTGGAGTACCTGGTGAGTATCTGTGTATTGGGGTACCTGGTGAGTATCTGTGTATTGGGTACCTGGTGAGTATCTGTGTATTGGGGTACCTGGTGAGTATCCTCTGTCCACCGTCAGGCTGGGGAACGGCATGGGCCGGAGGCTGAACTTGTTGTGTGTGAAGCCGCAGGACGGCGAAGGCAGAATGCCCGGATACTGAGACGACTCCAGTGTGGGAACCGGGATGGCGCTGACCACGGCTGAAACACAAACAGGAAGACGTTATTAGCTAACCCGGTGCAGCATTAGCAACACAGCTAGCAGCCTGGTTAGTACTGGTTTCATGGGAATATATCCTTTAACATTTACATTAAATTATTTCCACCATTTTCTCTATTCATAAGATTTAAGGGTAAAATTAGAAACATCTGATGAAAGAGAGACGCAGGATTTTAGATACAAACCGAAGTTTGTTGACTGTGATCATTTTCAAAGACTTTGGTCACTGAAAAGCCTCTTTAACGTCTGAAAAGATATCTGCTCTGCTGAAGTGAAACTGATGTGCTAAGTCCTTTTAGCACAACAGTCTTTCCCAGCGTCCAATCAGACGGATAAGAAGCAGCAGTTAAAAGCCGGTGGCCAGCGCAGCGGCTCAGTCGGCGAAACAGAAACATGCAGAGTTCTGACCTTTGAGTTCAAACATGTTTACTAATTGCACTAACATATTTAACGTTAAATCCAGGTAATTAATCATATTTCATTTGTCGCTAAATGTAAATTCCTTTTTCCTTTAATGAAGTTTTATGGATACATTTTTTCTCATCAACTGAACTCATCTCACCAATGCTAACTGGGTAGCATAGCTTATGCTATCAGACTGCGCTAAAGGGTTGCAGTATGCTGACAACATGCTAGCTAATGCTAACAGCCCGCGGGCAACCATGGAAACCGGTGAGTGTTGTTTCTGCCACGTATCCCTTCCTACTGAAGGCAGCAACAGTTCAAAGCCGCTGCTCTCCTCGCTCTGCGGCTGCTGAAGTTTCTCTGAGGCAGAGCAGCAGCCACATCCACCGTCCGGGTCAGGAGGTGAAACATTCAGGCTTCAAACTTTAAAACTTACTGAAAAGGTTGTTTGGGTCGTTCTGGCCCAGTTCTGCCGCTGCAGGATGTTTTTAAGATGCTGGAGTTTCTGTTTTTTTGCTGATTCTGGCAGCAGAAAGCTCCACTGTTAGTCCTCTGGCTTCATTTGCAGCCATAAAAACAAAGTGGAATCAGACGGCGGATCACAGAGAGACACATTAAGGTTTAACCGTCCTCGATACCGACTGGCAGGGAGACGCCCAGCTGCAGACCCCCGGCTGCAGACCCCGGCTGCAGACCCCGCTGCAGACCCCCAGCTGCAGACCCCGGCTGCAGACCCCGGCTGCAGACCCCCGGCTGCAGACCCCGGCTGCAGACCCCGGCTGCAGACCTGTGAGGAGGAGGACCAGCTGCAGAACCGCGGCTGCAGAGCTGTGAGGAGGAGGAAGCCAGACAGAGTTCATACTGTGACCTTGAGAGGAAACTGCAGGGAGGCGAGCTCAGTGAGACTGATTACACAGCACCTCAGGTCTACAGCACACAGAGAAAAATCACTGCACGGCTCCTCAGGCCTGTTTGGAAGATAAGGAGCTCCCCCCAGTTCCTATTATTGTCTGAAGCTGCACGTATATATTTCCTTTTGTCTTTTCTAAAACACATCCAGGCAGAATGAGTGCAGCTGAGCGCGCTGTTTTCTCTCAGTAATCCTTCATGTTTGATTAAAAAACTCCCACACTCTCACTCTTTGTTCAGCAGGCTGAAGGTAAAGACAGAAAAAGGATCTAATCTGTTCCTGCGATTCTGCCTTCAACATGCAGGGAAACGATGCAAATAAAACCTGATTTTATTTCTGAGCTGCTCTCTGCTGGGGAAGCTTGTTTTCTATCAGCGGTAGCTGCACTGCTATCGCTAATAGCCTAGCTCATTCTTCGCTTAAAGCTAACTGTAAAGGCAGTTAGCTTAATTGTTTACCACAATTTGCTTCTCTAAGTTAATTAATTCAAAAACATGAATTAATGAAGACATAAAAAGTTATTTGAACTTTAGCAGTCATTGTTGCTCTCAGCTAAAATGCTAATGTGATAATGGTGGAGCTAATTTTTCATTTAGCACGATAGCTAACTGTGAAAACCTTTAGCCCACCTAGCTTCCCCTGATTTAGGTTTTCTGGATAAATTCAAAGAGCTAATGTCTGCAAGCGTTCAGACGGGACGGCGACTCGTCGCCTCCATCTGCTCCTCACATTCGCTCTGAATTTTAAAAATAAGCTGCAGACGGAAACAAATCTAACATTAATGGTTTATAGAAAACAAATATATTTTGAGTTAAAGTTAGCGCTTTAGCATTTGCTTCTGCTAAGTCCAGTGTAGCGTGTTAGCGATAGAGGAGCTAATGTTTAGGTTAGTGTTGCTAACCTTTCAGCTAGCTGTAATGAATATTAAACTTTATCTACATGAAATTTTAGTTCTTTCTTTAAAGTTTTTGAAATGCAAACAGTTTCTGTGTGACTTCATCACTTCACATCTTTTCCTGCTCAGTTTCACTTCATTAAGTTTCATCTCTGCAGGTCCTGCTCCAGATTTTCGATCAGATGGAGGTGTGAACTTTGACTAGGCGATAAAAACATTAGATGAGCTGTCTCCAGGCTCTTTAATCCATGACGTTTCCCTAAATGATCCGTCCAGGATGTGAACACTTTCACATGATCCAGCTGCTGTCAGGTTTCTGTCTGCTCTCAGTTTAGTGATGAAACTGATAAAAACGAATAAATCCTTCAGGCTTTTTGTCTCCGTTTCCTCTGAACGTCTCGACTCACATCTGCTTTTGTTCTCGTTTTCTTTTCTCCACTCAGAAAGGTTGTAATAAAGAACAAACTGCAGGAAATCCTGGAAAAGTCGATGGAAGGAAGACACATCCTGACTTCCAGCTTGGCTTCAGTTTCTGCTGGCTGCAGGCAGGATAAACCTGCAGCCTCCCAGATCCATCGATATCCCCAATCAATACCCGTATTGATCAGGCCGAATCATCTCTGGTCATCTGGCTGCTGTAATCAAACTCTGCTGCTCTTAAAATGATCGCAGCTCAAATCGACACAAATTAAATCTGCTGATCGGACCCGCGCTTATCAATACGACCCGATCGATGCTGCGATCGATGGAGCTGAACGCGAGAAAATGTTCTGCAGGTTTTCTGACAGCAGCGGCAGAACGAGAAGGAAGAATCCTGACGGAGAGCTGAGGTTCAGACTGAGAGCGTCTCAGAGCGTCTCAGAGCGTCTCAGAGCGTCTCAGAGCGTCTCAGAGCGTCTGCAGAGCGTCTCAGAGCGTCTCAGAGCGTCTGCACAGCGTCGCAGGGCGTCTGCAGAGCGTCTTCCTCCGAACATCCAGGAGGAAACTCGTTATGTTTTATTCACAATTTTTTTGTTAATTTTGCAGTTACAAAATAATTTTAAACAAACGGAGGAGGAAACCAAACTGAGGTGAAGCACAGCAGGGGAGGTAATTTAATGGCAGTTTGTATTTCCAATCTCTCGATATGATGAGATCAAACCTCAAAAAGTTGAAAAATATCCTGCAAACGTTTGATGAAGAAGGAAACTCAAATGTTCTGGCTCCAATACAAACAATGAAAACACTGAGGCTGTGTGTGTGTGTGCCGGGTGTGTGTGTGTGTTTCCCTCCCCCGGCTGCAACCTCTCGTCTCTTTTGCTGTAAACAACAACAGCCACAACAAGGTGGAAGATGAGAAGAGAGAGAAACCCTAAAAGGCCGGCGGCGTCCCGAGATAATTACTCTGAGATCCGGATCCAGATCCGGATCCAGATCCAGATTCAGATCCAGATCCAGATCCAGATCCAGATCCAGATCCAGAACCAGAACCAGAACCGCAGCACACAGGCAGAATGGAGGCTGTAATTAGACGCTGCGCTGCTGCTGAACTCATCTGCTTCACACTGAGACTCTGAAGATGTTCAACATCTTCGGCTCGGTGGGAATTAAAGCACCTTCACACACAAACCGCAGGAATGCGTCAGGAGGAGCGGAGACGTTACCGTGGTGATGAGACAGCAACAGGAGCCCAGATGTCAGATTGAAAGGCTTCATTAACCCAGAGTTTAGTTTAATTTATTTATGATTCATTATAAATGAGGCTGAACGGAGGGTAAGTCATGCTGCCTGGCAGCAAGAATGTCCTAGTCCATACCTCAGCCCGAGGTATGGACGTTAGCTTCTGCTAAATGCCATTCTGTTACATCGCTTTAGCATTAGCTTCCGCTAAACACTGTGTTGGTGCAGAGCTAATGAACTAATGTCCTTCTGTCCATCATGTTTTATAAATCTGCTCTCATATTTCATCTCATATTTTCTAAATCTTCCTGCGTTTTCCTGATGGAAACAGGAAGTTGCCTTCATGTCTACAATCATTTCTGTGTTGGAGTTTTTTTCTGTTCCTCTTAGTGGGAGCAGAACATCCTGCCTGCAGCCGGAACCAACATCCCGACCCGCTTCTTCTCTGCAGGGCTGGAGCAGAACCGACTCCAAATATTTTATCACATCAATAAGATAAACTACGTTCCAAGTCATTTTCAGATACTTTTCCATTAAAGTTGGTGAAAAAAAGAACTAGTTCCTCTGGCAGATTATAATCCCTGATGTGTTGCTGTAATCTGATGGATTCTAACTGGACTAAGTGATCATAACACGTCTCCATGAACCAGTTCTTTTAAGGTATTTTTGACATAAATATTCTGCTGAAACGTTCGTTGTGAGTTAGTTAGTTTTGTTTAAAGTGCGTTAAAACATCCACCAGATTAATAATATTTGCTCATGTTGGGGTTTCTGACTCTTCAGCTGTTGGAGGACCAATAAAGGGAACAAAGACTTTTCCCAGTGTTCCCCCCTCGTCGTTCCCACCAGGCCTCCATCATCTCTTCATTTTGGCCCAAATTATCTTTTAATAAGCTCCCTGAAGGACGAGTGGAGCAGCAGAACATTAACTCCTGGCTCTTCTTTATTCCAATCACTGGCGAGCTGCGCTGCCGGCGCTGGAATTAATGCTGCTACTCAGAATATGAAATAACTCGGCAGCATCAGAACCGTCGCCCAGGAGCAGCAGAAGAAGAAAAGCTCTGGAGTTTAAAGGAGCGAGTCAGAGCGGCGCAGCCGGAGGTTCTGGACGGGCCGGAGCGCGAACCACCAGACTTCACAGGACGGTGAACTTTCCACTAAAGTTTACACCCCCCGGCGTGACCTACGCGTGCTGCTGGGCTGCAGGTCCATGGGGATCATCATCTTGCCCCTGGTTCCCCTCCTGGCCGTGACGGACCGGTCCAGAGTGGAGATGCCGCTGGACGCCTCGTCGCCGTCGGGTCCTGGAGGAAACGCCACGTTAGCTCCAGAGGTTTCTCTGAGCAGAACCGCAGGTTCTGCTGCCGGTACCTGAGTGGCTGCTCTTGCTGCCCATCTGGCTCTCTGATTGGCTGTGGGCCACCTGGGGGCGGTCCTGGCAGGCCTGCAGCGGCGAGTCGCGTCCAGACGGGGCGATGCTGGGCGGCTTCTCCAGGTTCTTCATCTCCATCTCCTCATGGTGGATCCACAGGTCCGGCGGCCGCAGCTCCTTCTGGCTGCCCTTACGCTTCCCGGCGCCGTGGCTGGCCCGCTTCCTGCCGGCCACAACGGGTCACAGTGGGTTAACGGACCCAACAGAACCACCAGAACCACACCACTGGTTCTGCTTCTGTTGGACCATGACATGTGGCTGCAGCAGCTGGAGAGCTGGGTCAGACTCTGGTCCAGAACTGGTTCCAGTCTGACATTAAGAACCAGAACTTCTCACTGACAGACAGAAATCACATGAGGAGTTCCCCAAAGCTCAAAACCAGGAGCCTTCAGATTTAAGGGTCCCGGTAAGGGTCTAGTCAAACTCAAGACACAAGACCAGCCAAAAACTGAAGCTTTTACCTTTAGAGTTATAGACCTAGAGTTATAGATCTGGAGTTATAGATCTGGAGTTATAGATCTAGAGTTACAGATCTAGAGTTACAGATCTGGAGTTATAGATCTGGATTTGTAATCTAGAGTTATAGATCTAGAGTTATAGATCTGGATGATTCTGATTGACCTTCAGACTCACATAAAGACGGTTAGAAAGTCGGCCTTTTATCAGCTGAAGAACATAAAGAAACATTAAAGCTTTGCTGCTGTTGCCATAGCAACCTTCCAGACCTCTCGGGTCTGGTGGTTCTGGTTCTGTATCAGGACCAGAACCAGAACATGGAGAAGCAGAATTCATCTTCTATTGACACAGATCTGGAACTAAGACTCACACTGGGACTCCAACCCACCTGGTTCCAGGTTTTCATCACTTTCTTCGTTTCTTTTACAATGTTTTCTGTTTGTTTTCGTTGTGAAGCCGTTTCGATGCTCCACAGATAAACTGCAGGAAGCATAAAGTCAGAGGAGCGTCTTACTTCCTCTGCTGGGAGGACGAGCGGTGGATGCAGACGAGCGCCGTGACGACGACCACGCTGATGGCGCCCACGGAGACCAGGATGATGACCAGCAGGTAGCTGTTCTTCTGAGGCGTGACGCTGCCGTGAGGCGGGCGCATCTGACCAATGGGAGACTCTGGAAACACCAGGGGGCGGAGCCAACAAAACCCTCTGAACTCCTTCATTTAGACTCAACATGACAGTTAAAATACCAGAGTAAATATATTCCTCCAAGTGAGAAAATAACTGAGATGGTAGAATAAGAAGCATAGAAAATGTTCAAACAGGATGAAATAAGTAAACATGACTGAAAGAAGTAAAAACATCAGCACTCGAAACGAATAATACCAACAAAACAAATAAAATAAATAAAACCTTATTTTCTTTTTAAACTTATATGCATAGAAATAAAACCTTGAGCCACCAGGTTGGTTGTGACATTATTTGCTGCTGTAGTTAAGTTGCTGCTACTTTCTCCTACTGCTCTCCGATGATGTTCTACAGCATCATTAGAAAGATATAGGGGATATGAGCACCAGCCATCGCGAGGGAGGGAAGAGATGGTCGCCATGGTTACGCATCAAAAGGCAGAAAGCAGCGATTGGACCAGACAAATGATGAAGAAAAGTCCAGAACAAGCAGCGAGCTGCTGCATCACGAGCGGCCATGTTGAATGTGTGATAACTGGAACGAGTTAAAGAACTTCAGGGAATCCGTCTGCGTGGAGGGAGAGAATAAAAGAGGAGGAGGACTGAAACATCAAGCTGACCTTGGAGGAAAAGAGACCGAAGGAGAAGAAAGGAGGAAAAAAATCAGTGAAGGTGGAGAGAAGACGGATGAAAGGAAGAAAAATGTTGTAGTGATGGAGAGCGAGCCCCTCCAGCTCTCCTCCATTCGCTCGTCTCTCCCAATGAAAAGCTCAATCCATCAAAGCTTCCAGCTGCAGACCGCGACTCGGCGCTGCTTTCCTTTAAACTTCCATCTAATAAAGCCGCCTCTCGCTGCCCGCCCTGTTTTCCACATTCTGCATTGATTTGGTTCTGCAGGAAGCCGAGCCGCCGCCGCCGCCGCCGCCGCTCCGAGGGAGCGAAGCCGCAGATCGTTAAAGTCAAACTCCTCTGTTGTCGTCGGCGACGGAGAAGTTGAGGAGACTCGGTCAGGACGGGCGGACTGACAGACTAATTACTCTCCCAGGCGGAGACGAGGAAAAGACTTGATTAATGACCTCCTATCATAATTATCCCTCCTCTGAATGAAAACATTTAACACCTTGTTAAGTTAATGCAGCTCAACTCCTGCATCACCTGCTGATTTATGAGACGACCGGCGCAGAATCTGAGCCAACGCCTCTTCAGTTCACCAGGAACATACCGCTCTGCTAAAGCTAACGCTGCTACAGCTAATGCTGCTAAAGCTGACGCTGCTTCAGCTAATATTGCTAAAGCTAATGCTGCTAATGCTAACACTGTTAATGCTAATGGTGCTAAAGCTAACGCTGCTACAGCTAATACTGCTAATGCTAACGCTGCTACAGCTAACACTGCTAATGCTAACGCTGCTAAAGCTAATGCTGCTAATGCTAATAAAAGACTTCCTGATGGATTTGTCTGCAGGGCTGCATGGTGGCTCCAGGAGGTTGAATCCGTTTCAAAGAGCTGGAAGAAAAATAAACTTTTAAAAAATGAGTCTGTTCATTTCTGAGATGCTGCTGACGGAGGACGCAGCAGACTCTGGTGTTTTTGTCTTCTAACTTAAATTTATACTTTAACTGAAATGAATAATATGCAGAAGAAGTAAAGTGCATAGAAAGTGAGTGAGTGCTCTCATAAGCTACTTGAGGGAAGATTTAGGAAATTACAAAGGCTAAAGATGTTAATGCCTCCATTATAGCTGCTGAAATGCCATTTTCCCTCCTGCATAAATCTCAGATATTTTTAACTTTAATTGCTTGCTGCTATCAGCAGAGGTATACATCTTGACAACTGCGAGCGCCTGCCTCCTTTGGGAAAGGAAAGGGAAAATTAAGAGGCAGCAGAAGTGATGCTGCTGCAGTATGGCGAACCGCCGCCGCCAGCGTGGTCGCATGCCGTCGTCCAATCAGAGCAGGTCAGCAGGAAGTGACCTTTGGTAAAGGTGACCGTCTGCCGCAGCTCATCTTTTACCGGTGAGTCAACGCTCTGCGACACAAACGACGAAGCAGCGATAAAGATAAAATGCCGCTGAGCTGATGAACGAGGATCTGACCTCGTCGACCCGCCATAAAGCCAGAGGAGGTCAGAGGTCAGAGCGGAGGGATTTATGGCGACCGCCAACTTCAGGAGCAACGTCTGCTAAGAGTTTACGGTGTTCACTGTCCTCCAAACAGAGGCAGCATCGGCCCCAGATATTGACTCTGACCTCTGACCCCTGAAGGAAAACCAACCCAACAATTTCTTTCCATCGAGCAATAAAAGAAAACGGTTGGGATGATCCTGGAGATTTACAGCAGCAGGCCGGGCTTTCAGAGCCGGGTCAGGAGCTCACAGCCATTATTAGCTTTAGGCTCGTCACTGATGGACCGAATTAACCGAGTCTGATTTAGCAGCACCGCTAACTGAGAAGTTAGGTAATATAAACCCTAAAGCAATAATTATAGCAACCATTTATCATCGGTTTGTGGAAAATAATTTATACTTGGAGACAATAAAGTCAAAGATCTTCTAAAGAACTATATCAATGGGGTATTTAGAGGAAGCTAATGCTAAATGCTAACCAATATGGCATTTAGAGGAAGCTAAAGCTAAATGCTAACCAACATGTTATTTAGAGGAAGCTAAAGCTAAATGCTAACCAACATGGCATTTAGAGGAAGCTAAAGCTAAATGCTAACATGTTAATTAGAGGAAACTAAAGCTAAATGCTAGCCAACATGGCATTTAGAAGAAGCTGAAGCTAAATGCTAAACCAACATGTTATTTAGAGGAAGCTAAAGCTAAATGCTAACCAACATGTTATTTAGAGGAAGCTAAAGCTAACTGCTAACCAACATGGTATTTAGAGGAAGCTAAAGCTAAATGCTAACCAACATGGTATTTAGAGGAAGCTAAAGCCAAAATCAGTATCTTTGAGTTAAGCCAGTATTTATCATTCTGATCTTGGAGAGAAACTGTAAAATGCCAGTTCATGTTGCTGTAAGCAGAGATGTGGTTCTGGTACCGTTGATGCTGCTCCTGTCGATCGGGTTGGTGTCGGACGGCCAGAAGGCGTGTTCTCCCCGACCTGCAGGGCAAAGGTCAAAGGTCAGCACAATCAAACCAGAGTGACCGGTTCTTTCCTGACCCGTTGGACTTCTCAGAACCGCTGTTTGACTGGATGTTCTGGTCGGGTCCAAAGTTTCTGTTTGTGGAAAAGCTGAAGGTGTGTTTCCTCACTCATCTCTACGCTCTGATGGTTTCATTAACAGGAATATCTGGATTATTCTCCCTCGGCTCGTTAAACATTTATCCTCGTCTTTAGGAAGACGGTAAATGCTGACAGACAAAATGCTGTTCAGTATTTTATCCCGGCTCCTTTAGCTTTGCTCCCGCTGCAGGCCAGGAGCAGAGCCCAGCCCTGCCGCAGCGCAGGGCCGGGAAGAAACGTTGCTTCTTTCCGGCCTTTTCAGAGCCTGCAGCCTGGAGCTGCGCCGTCTTCCTGCATGAGTCGTATCTGCCTTCCACATGAGCGTTTCCTCCGCTGCCATCTGCAGCTATTTAAAGTGGCGGCGCTCTTTAGAACCATCATTCCCACGCCGGTTTCGCTTTCAGCTCAGAAAGCTTCCAGATGCTCAAGTGTTTTGTCAAAAATGAGGCTGAAATGAACCAGAACCAGAACCTTTGAGCTGAACCAGGAAACGCCTCCGACAGGGCAAAGTGCTGCTGAGGGAGGAAAGGATCAAATAAATATCTAACAATGAAAACATTCCTGGCGCCATTATTCTGCCATGTAGGACTGATGAATGACTGGAGGGATTTTCTACCATCATAAACTCAATTTTATCCAAAAATAATATAAATTCACCTGGATGGTTCGTTTAAAGAAAAACCGTTAAATTATTAAACTGCTTCTGTTGAATCTGGGATGTTTTTCTTTTGAACTCGTTAAATTTAACTCATGAATAAAGAAACAGTTTATGTTGTAATTTGTGGAATTCGCAGAATATAGAAAAACTGAAATGGGTTTAAACAGCTTTGATGTAGTCCTGAATCACATGTGTGGTTTATTATTTAACTCCTGTTACTGTAGGGACTAGAAGGGATTTCCTGTCAGTACATTTTGCCTGATTGTCGTTTTTTTGAACAATAAACAAAAATTGTTCTGAAATCGTTTGACTTTCTGGAACAAATCTTAACTTTTGGTTTCAGTATTGGTAATCTGGGCCAATATCAACATCCGATATTAATGCCAATGATGTGGCAAACAATTGATATTTATTGTTTTAATGTAATGTTTTCCAAACAATCTGGGTTTTTGTTGTCAGACCAATACCGATATCGGGCCGATACCGGTATCGGACCAATGCCGATATCGGACCGATGCTGATATCGGTCTGATATCGGGCCGATGCTGATGCTCAGTCCAATACATTGTGAAGTTCGCAGCCTGATCATTTCAATCCTTCTGATTTGGTCCAGACAGATGAACAAACTGACCATCGTTGCTCTTCAGATCACAACTCGGCAGCTAAATGTCGCTAAAGCTACCAGCAGGTTTCCTCTGCAGCTCTGCTGGTGACGCCTGGTCTTGGTTTCAGTCCAGCCAACAGATTCTGCTTCACTCTGATACTGAAACTCATTACAGTTTAGATTCACAGGCTGCAAAACGGCGTTTTATTCCCAGCCTGCATGTCAGACTAGACACGTTTGCGGCGCTCATTAGCACCAAGCTGTGTGTTTGTTGATGAATGAACCCAGTGAAGGGAACTTAATTACATCTGAGTTCAACAGATAAACTTCAGTATGGCTTCAGAAACAGCTCTCTGCCGTTGCCTCCTCTGCTTTTTATTCGCCTCTGAAAGGATAAATTATTGTGTTGCTTAATTAGCGAGCGCTTTTTGCTCCGATTCACAGAAACAATGTTGTTTGGATAAATTAGAGGAGCTTCTTCTCCTCCCTTCACTGTTTTTATTTTTGTGTGGATGGTTTCCTGTGATGCAGCGCTACTCCAAACGAAGGAATGTAGAAAATGTCCCTGTAACGTCGGTTAGTCTGGTTTTTAATCATCCTGCAATATGATCACATTAATACACCGAATAAACACACATGAACCTCGTTTCTCACTCCCTGAAGTTAAACCAGACAAACTTTGAGTGACGTTGAAAGTTCCTTTTTAAAATCAGACATTTTAAGGTCTTGATTCCAGATGAACTTTGAGGTTCATGATCCACAGAAACGTACAAACTTCCTCCAGCCATCAGGCTAGCCAGTTAGCAAGGAAGAATCACAGAACATGTAACTTTGAATGACTTGAAGACGTTCTGAGCGTGTGGGACCGTACCCTGGTCGTTGGCCATCTTGTCTGGAAGCTCCACTGCAACAGCAGCAGAAACAAACGAATCAGAATCAGGAGAATCAGAACGTCGACTGCAGCCTGCGGTGGAAACCGGACCGACCTTTAGCCGTCCTGAACTGCACCGGCTCGGACAGAGGTCCCACTCCTTTGGCGTTTTTGGCCTGAATCCTGAAGTAGTAAACGGTGTCGAGGTTCAGATCCACGACCTGGTGGGTCAGCCGGTCGCCGCTGATGGCCTCCATCAGCCAGTCGTCGATGGGCAGGTTCTTGTCCAGGGTGTAGTACAGGATGTAGCCTGCAGGGCGTTAGCAGATTTAACAGGCTGTTAAAACAGATGCAGGTTTAATATGTGGAGGCTCCCGGTTCGTCTGCTGCACGTTCTGCTGAGTCGTCCTGCAGGACCAATCAGACGAGCAGCAGGAGGTCAGCTCGTTAAAAACAAACTGCACTGAAGACAACTGCCCTCTGCAAGAGCAGAACAATGGAGGGAATGTGGCGACGCAACGATTCAGGTCCGAGAGAGTCTGAGTCCGAGAGTCTGAGTCTGAGAGTCTGAGTCCAAGAGAGTCTGAGAGTCTCCCAATATTTACCAACACAGGCAGAGAAATCAGGAGGAATAAGGAAGAAGAGGTGTGTGTTGCGGTGTGTGTGGTTTGTGTGTGGTGTGTTGTGATGTGTGTGGTGTGTGTTGTGGTGTGTGTGGTGTGTGTTGTGTGTGTGTGTGCTTAGTGTGGTTGTGTCACGCTTTGGACCTGTGATCCGCCCGTTTGCCTCCATCGGCGGCTGCCAGCTGATCAGAACGGCGCGGGGGCGTCCTTCCCGGCTGATCACTGTCTGATCTTTGGGGGCGGAGCTTGGAGCTGCCAATCAGACATGGAGACATTTCAGCAAAACATGGCAGAGAAATGGAGAGCGTGACGGAGTTCCTCAGGGTTCTGGTCTCAGTTTAATGGTTTCCTGTTCTCACTATGTTCTCCAACCATTTACTTTAAGGACGCACAGAATATTATTATATTTCATTTATCAATAGCAAGTTTAATTTAATACAGTATATGTACAGGTATCTCTAAGGGAAATAAATGTTGTCATAATTCATCCAAGGCTGTTATGGATGTTGATGCCATGAACAGGAAGTCCTTCCAGTAGCAGTCAATCTCACAAAAAATATGACAAGGCCTCTGACTGAAGACTGTTAGCATGACAGTCTGATGCTAACAGCTAAATATCTTGATGATTTTCCACAGTAACGCGTCCTGGATGAAACTATCAGTTAGCTAGTGCTGCTAATCCACGTCTTTTGCTTTTGCTGCTCCTCTTTGGATCCCATCTGACCGTTTGGTTAGGGAGACGTTAGAGTAGGGGATAAGATGAACTTCCTCTGTGCATCCATTAAGAAGCTCCCAGATGTAAAACATCTCCTCAGAACCGCCTGAAAGCTAAAAATAAAGAAGGAGCAAAAATCCGTCCAGCTGCATCTAAACTGTCTGAGACTTTATTACTTTTCATTTCTGTGCATTTAGTTCATTCTGGTTGTGTTAAACGGAGGGGCGGCTGAGCAGAGCTGAGGCGTCCAGGTGAAAGCGGCTGGTCCCGCCCAGCTGTGAGGTCCAGTCCAGGTGACGTTTGGCTTCCAGGTAGCTTTTTATTCCAATAATTTGCAGCATTTTAATGATTCTGAAGCTTTCATTAACTTCCCAGTCTGGCTGCTCCTGCAGCGAAAATGTCAAGTACTCCCTCTCCACCTCCTTTTGACCTCCTCGTCTCCATGGAAACCAGATGGCAGGGTCTATCGGACCTTCCCTAAGTGCCTTCTATATGAATTTCCTTCAGCGACAGAAAGCACCGCCTGGTTTTTTTGAAGTTTCCCGGCAGGACGCAGCGATTCTAATGAAACCGCTTGTTAAATCTGACACTCGGAGCTGGAGGAAATTACAAGTTCCAGCTGAGTCCATGAGTGATGGTGACAACCTGTATTCTGCTAAACAGAGCCGGGGAAAGCTCTGCTTCCAGGACGCACATCAGAAATGATTAACAGCCTGTAATCAGCTGACCTGACAAATCAGCCCTAATAATGCAAACAGTGATAATAACGAAGTTATGGATTAATCAACACAAGGTAAGCGGATAAACACCATGGGAATGTGCCGAACACCCACACTGCGCCTTCAGGAGCTAAAGTGAAGCTTTTAGCAGGAATCCAGACGCTGTAATGGCTTCAGTTTCACCTTCAGGCTCCTGATGAAAAGAAAGGAGCTTTGCAGCAGCTCACTGCAGGGACTCTGCACAGTAAAAGCTTTAAACCGATTTGATTCCATCTAAAACGGTTCCGTTGAAACATATATATTTGAGCGTAATAAGTGCATATGATGGGCTGCAGCGAACTGGAAGGGAAGCAATAAATGTCGACTTAAACGGATTGAAATTTATCTGAACCACCTGCTGCAGTAACAACATTTCAAACTCGATATCATGTCTGTGGCAACGAGAAGAAAAATTATTAATTACAATATAATTACATTTTCACTCCCATAATAAAACTATTAATTAAAAAGTTCAACCGTCAATTAAAAATATTATTTTCCTGTTTGGAAAGAAGAAAACCCAGAGCAGAAATATTAATATGAACCTGAAATTATTTCATTGAACTTTAACGGCTTTTCTTCCATTTTTGATACAATGTTATTACTGAGGCAGAAATAAAGAATAATTAAAATAAAATTAATTACAATTCAAAACAAATCTGCAGGTGGAGCTAACAGGATAATCTAGTTAGCTAAGTGCAGATTATAGCTACCTTAACTAGCTATGTGGGGCTAAATGAATAAGCTGGTTAGCTAACTAGCAAGTAAATGTAATTGATGTTATCTATGTTAACTAGATACCTGGAGCTAAAGGGATAATCTAGCTAGCAAGTTAGCAAAGTGTAGATTATACTATGTTAAATAGCTATGTGTGATAAAACTAGCAACTAGCTAGCTAATTGAAACTGATGTTATCCATGTTAACTAGAAGGCTAAAAAGATTAGCTGGCTAGCTAGCTATAGTTGATGTCATCATCGCTAACTATGGGGCTAAAAGAAAACTTGAGCAGATTATAAACATTTATTTTTAATAATCAAAATAAATAATCTTGATATTCTCCATATTCCAGCTATTAGAGCCACACTGTTGTGTAATCTGGAGGCAGAGTTTAGAAACAGCCTCTGCATTTTGTGCTCCCAGCGTTACAAAGCAAAACGATTTCAGAAACTCGAGCTAAATAGCATCAGCTACTTATGAATCTCCTGTAAATCATCCTTCAGACGGTTTTTCTGAAAACGACTCTTCAATTTCTCTTGACCTACAGACCCTTCTCTGAAGCTCAACAGGTGTCTGTTGTCTGTTTTTAGCAGGGAAGCGGCGGCGCTACAAGCTGTGATAACGGCGCACTCCGTCTCCTGCTGCTGTGAAACTGCGCTGTGTTGTCGTGAGCGATTGTCTGTTTAAAGCCGATCAGCGGCAGACTGAGTGGACTCGCTCCATCTGCTGACTCTGAATGTCAATGTATTCCAGGGGCCTCGGGGAGCCGCCGGGCTGATGCCGTTCACGCTTAATTGGGTGACAAATCCGGCAAACACGATTGTATACATCCTGAAAGGTGGAAGCGTGACATTTTGATTCCGGCCGGCAGTTGTTGCAGACAGTCGTCGTGTTGTTGCCGGGGAGAGCGAGGGAAGTTTATGATGCTTCTCCACCGAAGCAGAACGTGTTTTCAGCCCATTGTTAAACTCCTTGTTAAAAATAATTGCTGTTCAGGAAGAAAATTCTGCAACTCATTGTTTTTGTTGCACCTGTTTTCCTGAAAGCTGCTGCGGATCATAATTTAGCTCTAAACAGAAAACAGAGAAAGAAAGTGGCTTCAAAGCAGGACTCCTGCAGGCTGCATGAAAGATTCATCCCTTCATTCTGTTTAAAGCTACTGGATGAGAAAAGTTCACTTATTTCAGATCATCAAACAAACGTTAACATCAGGCAAACCCTCAAGAAAATCACTTAACCAGAACCGGCTGACATGAAGTCGGCTAAAAGTGATCAAAAACAACACATAGAGCCTCAGCCCATTCCACATCTTCAACTCACCGAGAGTTTAGATTTACAGAACCAAAGTATCGTCATCATCCCACTAACCTCTGGGGAAATCAGCTGAACCCAAATCATCTCTGTTCTAGTAAATAAACTGTCTAAACTGGTTCTGTGCAAATGTCTTTAATTCTGCAATATTTAACCTAAAACCGACTCAGTGCTGCCCTCTTTGGGTCAAATGGTGGTTCCTGCAGGTGAATTTTTCGGCGTGGAAAGAATCTCACTGAGTGATTTACTTAGTTCACATGGCAGTAACAGAAAACGCTGCTGCATTTATCAACTTGCTCTTAAAACCTGAAATGTGAACTTATTAGATGAAATAAGAAACTCCTGGATGATAACTGGAGACGTACCTGCTTCGTACGTCGTGGCGTGGGCCGTCATGCTCCAGGTGCTGGACCTCCGACCTTTGGTTGCCATGACAGCGAACTCGTACATGGTGTTGGGTTTGAGTCCAGTGACGGTGTGGCTGAGAGCCGTGGTGTCTGCAGACTGAAAACACGCATCGCTTCAGAAAGTTTCCGCCAGACGTTTCCTTCTCGTAAACGATGTTGATCGACGAGGCGAGAAGGAAACGCATCAATGACAACAAGTCAAGGAACTAAAAATATGGTTTTAATATTTCCTCTGCTGCTTCCTGTGGACCAGCTGCATCGATTCCGTTTATTAGTTTCAGGTTTTATTCAACCTCTCTGAGTAGTGCAGGCATGGTAGAGGTCAGAGGTCAACAGGAGCGTTATATGAAAATTACTGGGCGAGTTAATAATCCGTTTCCATGGCAACTTTACTGAAAACAAACAAAATAGCTGGAAGCAGAAGAAATTCAGAACAAAATTTAAAAACTAAATTATTATCATCCAACCGTCAACCATCATTTCATCCAACCATCATTTCATCCAACCGTCATTTCATCCAACCGTCAGCTCATCCAACTCATCAGCTCCACTTTCATCCAGCATCACCATCTCATACAGTCATCCAACGCATTTCATCAGGCCTCATCCAAGCCAGTTCCAGCTCATCCAACCCCAGGTGTCTAGAGTGCAGCAGGCTCTGCATGGCAGCGCCTCAAGCAGCAGCAGGTGGTGCAGTCGCTCATTGTTCAGCAGAAACATTAATCAGCTGAAGTCAAAGCAAAGCAGCAGGAGCAATTAATCGTCCTGGAAACCGGAGCAGAGTTGGAACGCATGCTGCTGCTGCTGCCTGAGTTAGCTGAACTCACCTTGTACTTCCCGCTGGTCGAGACGCTGGACTTCCACTTGACGGAGTAGTACCGGACCTCCGACGACTTCTGGTTCTTGGTCATGGAGTTGTCGGCCCAGGAGACGCGCACCGAGTCCGAGGACAGCGCCACCGCCTGGACGCCTACTGGGGGGATCATGGGAGTGCTGGTGTCTGGCATGGGAGTGGGGAATTTATCAAAGAGGTGGAAAAGGTCGTCCTCTAAGGGGTCAATGGGGTCTGAGTTAAACCGGCAGCATGGGGCAAATTAACGGAAAGTCATGATGGTTCACAGGCAGGAAGGAGGCGAAAGGATGATGACAGGAGAAACAGATGAGGTGATGAAGAGTGGAGGAAGAGGAGGGGAGGAAAAACCGGAGAAAAAGACAAAGAGTAAGAAGTCTGAGACACAAACAGCTGATCTACATCAGGAGGAGCCACCGACCCGCAGGAGAACAGATCCGACACCAGAACCGCCAGTTATTCAACCCGCCCTCCACCTACAGCCTCCACCCTGTAGATGGAGGCTTTCCTGAGGATCGGAGGCTCCGCCCAGCTACAGGGAACATGCCACCGTCAGCTGCCACCTTCAGCTGCCACCGTCAGCTGCCACCGTCAGCTGCCACCGTCCTCAGCTGCCACGTCGCTCCTCAGCTGCCACCAGCTGCCACCTTCAGCTGCCACCGTCAGCTGCCACCGTCAGCTGGGAAACTCGGGAAACTCAGTCCAGTCGTCTGGGACCAGCCTGATGGAGGAGCGGCGCAGGAAGCAGCTGGAGGAGGAGCAGGAAGCAGCAGGAGGCGGCAAGCGGCAAGAAGCCACTCCGCTCATCCCAGCGCTGTGACCTTTGAACTACAGACAACAAAACCTGCTGCAAGCGCAAACATCTGCATTACTCTCAGCGGCAGCGTTTTCCACTTCGCTGCGACTCAAGGTTATTCTTAGTCTCCTGCATTTATTAAACAAAAGGCCAGAAGGGAAGCTGAGCGAACGCAGAATAAATCATCCGCCAAATGTTTGGCACATATTTATCTGAGACTGAAAGAGAAAAAACAGCAACAACTCAGTGGAGATAAAGGAGACAAAGATTTTACACCAAAGAGGAAATAACCTGTGAACATCAGTTTTATTCTTCCACAGACTATAAACCAATCGCACAACGTTCCAAACACACATGATGGATGGATGATGGATGGATGGATGGATGGATGATGGATGGATGAATGGATGATGGATGGATGAATTGATGGACGATGGATGAATGAATGGATGATTGAATGGATGGATGGATAGATGGATGAATGGATGGATGGATGGAATGGATGGATGGATGGAGGGATTAAAAGATTTCAGACTAAGATCAAAAGTTTTCAATCTGCCTGTAAAGATGTTTTAGTTTCAGTTCTGAAATGATTAATTGGATTAATCGTGATTAATTGGATTAATCGTGATTAATTAATTCTGGTAAATAATTGGCAACTAATCGCTAAGTAGTTAAACAGTAAATGAGCCAAATAAATAAATAAAATAAATACATTTTGTATCTGTACATTTGTGTTTTATTATAATTATTTGTTTATTTAATGTATTTCTAATATTGTATAAATGAAAAACTCGTTGACTTTTTAAATCATGAGGATAATCAATAGATTATTAATCGTTCGTTCTGCATGTTTTGCATGCAGCTCCTGCGCAGGAAGTACATGTTGTGTCATCAGGACTCTGAGCCAATGAGCAGCAGCGAACGGAGAACCAGAGCGACGGATGAGGAGGAGGAGAGACGGTTGAGGAGGAGGAGAGACAGATGAGGAGGAGAGACAGATGAGGAGGAGAGACGGATGAGGAGCGGCCGCTCTGACGTCCAGCGTCGAGAGAGCTGCGCGAACAGAATGCTGTGAGGCTGCGAAACACGGGCCGGTGCTGATGGGCCGCCATCGCTCCTTCCTGCATCCCTCCTTCCTGATGTTCCCTCCTGTCCTTCCTCTCATGCCGTTTCCTCAGCTGCTTCGATCCTCAAATCGCCAAATGGCGGCGGCTCAGAGCTGCTGCAGTGTGGGGGCGGCTGGGCGACAACTGGGCAGTCTATTAACGAGGACCTCGCCGTTAACGAGCCATTTTTAAAAAGCTGCTGTATAAAAGCTGTGTCTCTGTGGGGGTGTGTGTCGGGGTGTGTGGGGGTGTGTGGGGGTGTGTGTGTGTGGGTGTGGGGTGTGTGTGTGTGTGTGTGTGATCAGTAACGGCTCTCTGCTCATCGACTCCTAACCGACACGTTGGAATGAAGAAACTCAAAAGCAGCCATTAGTTATTATCACATGACTGAATGATCATGAAGAATGACCAGGATGTTAGAGGGCCGTCCGTCTCTCCATTCATCCCTCCCTCCCTCCCTCCCTCCCTCCCTCATCCCCCTACCTGTCAGTGATCTGGTCACGGCGCTCTCGTACAGAGGAACTCCCTCCCCGGCGTTGTTGAAGGCCTTCAGTGAGATGACGTAGTGAGAGCTCGGCTCTGAGGGAGAGACGAGACAGCATCAGGGTGAGACTCCATCAACTATATAGCACTCCAAGATGGCCGCCATCATCAAGGTGAGTCTCCATCGACTACATCAGCACTCCAAGATGGCCACCATTGTGTGGTCCCATTCATATAAACAGAGGAGGGGTGAAAGGTCACGGCTGATGTTAGCAGCATCAGTTCAATCCCTCTGCCCCCCAGCAGGGTTCTGGTCGGGTTCTGGTCCCGACCCGCCGTGCCTCCTCGCCGCATGAATTAGCAACAGGCATGAATTATGAATGCGCCGGCTGCTGCGCGCCACAACAGCTGGATGTGAGTTTTTCATTACGCCTCCATTATGAGACCTGAGAGGGAAATTTCCAGCGCCGCATAAAGACGGGTCCAATTTGTTCTGGTCTCCTCTGGCATGCAAATCGCTCGGCGCTCTGCTCTCACAGGGGAGGATGTTCCCCCTTTTCAGGCGTTGCACAATTAGATTTCCACTCCAAACAGCTTTCTTATTAAATTGCCTTAAATTATTGATTGTAATTAAATGAGGGGCTTCATCAGCGTAATGAATTAATGGAAGGAGGGAGCGCTGTGTCAATATTGGCAGCAGGATTTATGAGGGCTGAGCGTATGGCAGCCGGAGGATCATAACTCATGAGGAGCCACGGTTTTCAGGTGTGTCCCCCTCTGAGGACAGCAGGTTTTATCCGTGTCCAACGCTGCTGCTGGCACCAAACAGGCGGAGAACATCTTCACATCGCAGCAGGTCGCCCCCGCTCTGCTGTTTCCTCTCTCTGTGGCCCAAACAGCTCAGGCTTCCCAAAAGGTCATTTAGAGGGAATTTGTTGGCTTTATGCTTAAAAACCTCCTTGAAGTTTTTGGCTGCAACACGACGCAGCAGCTGTTCTCAGCACAGACTTTTACCTCAACTAACACTGATTAAAGTTGAGCAAAACTGCAGAAAACCAGTTAAAAGAGACGAGGAGAAATAACTGCTGTGCTGTTGGATGATGAGTCAAGAACTGCAAGCAGCCGGGAAAAACTGTTCAGTTCACCACCGGCTGATTCGCTCAACAAGAACCTTAGGGCTGCTAATGCTAAACCACAGAATAATTAGTGCTAGCTAACGATAAACACAGAGAAAATAACAGAAGCTAACGCTAAATACATCAAAAAACAAGACAGGCTAATGCTACACTGAGAAACACAAAATGTCAGTGGAAGCTAAAGCTAGGTGCATTCAAAACTAGCAGAAGTTAAAGCTAAACCGCTAACCACATCATAAAACTAGACAAAGCTAATGCTAAATACATTAAAAGCTAATGCTAAACCGCTAACCACATAAAAACACTTGACATGAACAGTGTGATGTGTGAGGCGAGGGGACCGGTGGATCAGGGTGGGACCAGAACCTACCCAGGTTCTCGATGGAGTAGTATCTCTGCTTGCTGTCGACTCGCACCGTCTCGGCGTAGGGGCTCCCCACGCCGTAGCCGATGATGTAACCGCGGACCAGGATGTTGGGGCTGAGCGGCGGCGTCCAGGACATGATGATGCTGTTGGGCAGCGGCCGGACGTGCAGCGAGCTGGGCTGGTCCGGCACCTGACTCTCTGCCAGAACAGAACCACAGAAGAAGAGGAGTCAGCGTGACGCCCTGACATGCTGTGCTACCCGCCAGCCTCAGATTAGATCAGATTACTGGCTTCGTATCGCCTCTCTGAGCAACAATCCATTGAAATCAGGTTCCGTCTCTCTGAGAAACGCAGTTAGCAAAGACGTGTTTGTTGTTTTTATGGGAGCGGCTTCCTGCTGAGCAGCGCCGTGTTCTCCAGCATGAAGAGGAATCATTACTGCTGGTCTCTGAGGTCACAGTGAAGCGTTAGCTAACTGTTTCTAAACACCATAATAAGAAAGCCTGCTATTTATTACCGAATGTTTGACTGGCCTCAGCACCTTCCTACAGACGGTTATTAAAGGAGACGAATAGTAATGAAAAGATTATAACAGCAGTGGCCTCATTAATTATGTACAATCCTAATATTTGACTCTGTAAGGACTAATTAATACTTTAAATGCACGTCGCTAAGCAGCAACCTCCTGACCTAAAGCTGTGAAATACGTTTCACTTCTTTATGAAGACAGAAAATGAGGTAGAGTTTCACACTTACAGCCAAATGTTAGTTTTCATTCTTGAAAAGACATAAAAGCTGGATGCATCCTGTAAGAAGAGCCCGTTTGGAGCATGTTGGTATTGTTCTGATCTGATGCAGAGTTTAACCCAGCAGCCTGTTTCTCATTCTGGAATGATCTTTTCCTCCCTGGTCTCCTCGCCTCCCCCTCTCCGTCCCGGTTAACATCTCCCTCGTCCCCTGAGACCAAACCTTCACTCCATCGACCAGCCGCGGTTCTCACTGCTTAAATATTTATGTGTTTGGGAAGAGGAGGAATTCGCTTCTTGTCCAGATTACCGTCCAGGTCGTTCTCCGGCGTCTGGGCGGTGCACCAGTCGCTGGAGGGACCCGTTCCGTTCACCGTCATGGCCGCCACCTGGAAGCTGTACTGACTGCCCTTCTCCAGACCTGAACGCCGACGGAGGAGAAAGAGCACGTCATTACACCTGGCATTCAGCGCTGAACCTTCAGCTCCACTGCTGTGAATAACCACAGATGCTTGAGTGACTCAGAAAACGAGGATTGATGGAAACATTTCTGACAATATCCAGGTTTGTAACGACCTGCATTAAAGGGCCAGTTACTGGTTGGGTTCCTGCTAACAGGACACAAGGTCAGAACTTTGTGTTTATGTTTCCATTTCTGAATCAAATGATGAAGGACTGAGGACTTGTTTGGTCAACCAGATCAGCTGATTGGTTAGTTAATGTTGTTGGTTTGATGTCTTTTGGTTGGGTTTTGGTAAGACGTGTTTGACTGAGTTAGTCGGTTGCTTTTCCTAGTTGCTGCTTTGGTTGGTTGGTTGGTTGGTTGGATGGTCGGTCGGTCGGTGGTTGGATGGTTGGTTGGTGGTTGGATGGTGGTTGGTCGGATGGTTGGTTGGATGGTTGGTTGGATGGTTGGTTGGGGTTGGTTGGATGGTTGGTTGGATGGTTGGTGTTGGATGGATGGCAGCTGTTTAACAGTGGGGTAGTTTAGGTAACTAGTTACCAATCTGGTCAGTCAGATTGGTTAGTTAGGGTTAGGATTAGGCTCCTGTTTCCAGCTGTAGCAGTGAAACAGCCTTTTAGGAACCAGAGGATGTTCATGTTTCTCTTTCTTTCCCTCCAGGTGTTTTGATGCAAATCAGAAAATATCTGGTAAAATCTAATCAGTAGTTTTGGTCTAGACTTCAGATTGGTCCAGTCGTTAAGCTATTTGTGCACATAAACCAGTAAATATTCACATTACAGGGCAGTTATTGTTTATGTGGCCATTTGACATCATCATAAACCTTAGAAAGACAGATGTTAAAGCTAGACATGCTTACACTGCACTGGGATTGGATTAATCTATCCTGGATTACAATAAACAGTAAAAATAATAACTTCATCACCTCAGTCCTACATTAGAACAAACACATCTATATATATATGTGTGTGTTTGCATAAAGGTGAGGTTTCCTGATTAGACTCCAACCGAATGGCAACCAGCAGCCGGCGCAGACAGACAGACGGAGATAACCATCAATGAAAGAATAATGAAAACGGAGATCAGTTTCATTCAAATCTGGCGGAGCTCAAATTGAAATAATAGCTGGTGGCACTTTGGATGCAGCCGCACACACAGGCTGCCGTTCGGCCATGTTTTATGCTAATCAAGGTCTTTCTGTCGCAGGAGAAGAAAACAGACATGAGCAGCAAGAGCAGGAACAATCCCCAGTGTTTTATATTTCTGTCTGTTTCGTCCATCACATCAAGATTTCTTTATGTTGACGACACAAAACGACATTTTCATGAACATCAGATAAACCTTACAACACCTGCAGTGACTCAGCAGGATCACAAAGGTTCAACTCACCTGTGAACAAGTACCAGAAGTTGTTGGGTTCGATGGCCTCCTGGTCGCCACGGCGACCGGTCCTCCTGTACTTGATCTTGTAGGCGGTGATGATGCCATTCTGGGTGCTGCGAGGCGGCGGCTGCCATGACACCTTGATGCTCTGAGGGAAAACAGAGACCAAGAACAAGTTTCACGGTCTGCTCACTGCTCTGCAGATACTCTGGTGTGTTATTGATGAAGTTAGCCATGCAGCTGCACTCTGGTAATGAATTCAGTGATAAAACTCCTTCCTAACAGCTGCACCAGACACAACGGTTAGCATTGAAGAAGCCAACGCAAGGAGGACACTGACATCAGGGTTCAGTGGGATTTAGTTTCACTGGTTTGATTTCCTAATTATTAATAAAGGGTCAGCAGCAGGAGCCAGTGACCGGTCGGATTATACAACAATAAAAACATTTAAAATGCTCAATATTATTGTTTCTCGCCAAACCATGTGAGAATAAAAATGTTTAAACCACTGATGTGACTCTCCAGGGTAAAACTCAAAGTTCCTGCATCGTGCTGTTCGATTGTTGAATCTATGTAACCAACCGATGGAGCTGATCTGGATGTTCAGGGTCAAAAACATCCTGGTTACCAGTTGCTTTGGTTCTTAGGCTTTTCATTGGACTGGTCAGACATTGGATGTGACCAGTCAGACGGTTTGGTTGGTTTAATTGTTTGCCAGTATTTGGATCAGTGGTCTGCTTGGACTGGTCCGTTGGCTGGGTTTGGATGGTCAATCAGCTGGTTTCAGTGGTACGTTGTGATTCAGCAGGGGGTTTTTGGTTGGTTCGTTGGTCAGTGAGGTTAAGTTTGGTTGGTTTATTTCTTCAGTAATGTTGGTTGTGGTTTTGTTAGGACAGTTTAGTTGTTTGACTGACTGGTCAGTTGGTTGACTGGTTTGGGCTTGATTAGATATCGTTTGGTTGGGTTTTCTGGTCCTATCTAAGAACCAACCTATCAGTCAGCAGCAGCAACCAGGACATGTTGAGCTGTTGGAGACGAGGCGACAGCAGTGACCAGAGCTGCTTCTTTACATGAGATGCTTCTTAAACTCTGGAGAAGGAAAATGATGCCATCAGGATTCAGACGGCGTGTTTCAGCTCCAGTCTCCATTTCCTGGCTGTTCTTGCTCCCCCATCAGCACCGATTCTCAGCAGTTAGCGCCTCATATTCATGCTAAGTCACCGGCAGACGGTCCAACAGTCCAGCACAGGACAGAGCCAAGAACACAACCCGACCTGCAGGACGGACGATTACACCAGAAAACCTGCTGACATCTCAGATCCATCCTGGCTCTCAGATTATCGGCATGACAGGAATCCAGGACCGTCTGTGTTTTCATGTAAAAACAAAGTGTAAATCTGATCTGCGGTCAGCTTCTGCTCGTCTGGATTCACTGTCTGCTGCGCTTCCATCTGTATGCAGACGCAGTGTTTCAGCGTGTTTGTGTGAGCTGGCCTGCGTGTTGAATGAATTTTAATTGCTTTATTTGCATGTTAACAACCCACCTCTGCCACACACAGCATCAGATGCAGCAGATGTTGGCTCTGCCTCCTGTGAGCTCTGCTCTGCCAGGCAGCTGCCAGCCGCTCGGCTCGCAGCGACCCGGACTGCGTTCGCTGGGATGAGCACTAATCAATGAACATTAATGAATCAGAAAGTCTTTCTGCTTTCTCTCATCAGATCATTCAGTCAGAAGTTTGTCTGTTTCTACTCCCAGCAGTCTGAAACGAACAAGTGCAGAAAGAGACAACCTTGTTTTCGTTGGTTCCAGTTTGACTTTCGTTTGTTCAAGTTCCATCAGGAACCGAACCTGAAACCTGATGTCAAAGATCAATAAGTTTTCATCTGGTGATGCACCTGGAACATTTAACATCATTCAGCTGGATTTGCTTTGACTGGACCTCCAGCAGACAGACGGAGGCCTCAACATGCTGACAGACTGCAGGCTAACGGCACAGGAGCACCTCAGGGCTCTGGACTCTCACCAGGCCTCTTCACACTGTAAACCTCAGACTTCCAGCACAAGTCCAACTCCTGTCACCTGCAGAAATACTGGGACTGCAGGAGTCCAGGAGACGGACAAGAAGCAAAGAGAAACCTGGTGTCTGCAGAGCCAAACTCGGTCAACTGAAGGAAACATAAATTAGCCATGTTTCCCTCTGCGAATCAACCAGGTTACATAAAGTCTAACTTCATAAAGACGCAGAGATATAAACAGTTTTCATGGTTTCATGCCTCTGGTAAGGCTCAAACCCACCAGCAGACACCACGACCCACCAAGCAGGTAAAAACATCTCACTTTTCTATGCAGTGGTAAAAATCCGTCCATAAAACTAGAAATAAAACATTTAAAGGGCTGAACTTAAATTATGGACCTGGATTGTCCTGGATTGTCCTGGATTGTCCTGGATTGTCCACCTGCTTGTGTTCAACCAAATATCTGAGGCCGAATCCACAATCTGCCGCTGCGTGTTTCCCTCCGCCAGACCTGGTACCAGACCGGGTACCAGACCGGGTACCGGACCGGGTACCAGACCGGGTACCGGACCGGGTACCAGACCGGGTACCAGACCGGGTACCGGACCGGGTACCAGACCGGGTACCAGACCGGGTACTGGACCGATTGTTGAACTGGGCATCGGGCGGCGGCGGAGCCACAAAGGAATTCATTCACTTGTAGCAGCACCTCCTCCTCCTGCTGCTCCTCCTGCTGCTCCTCCTGCTGCTCCTCCTGCTGCTCCTCCTCCTGTAGCTCCTCCTCCTGCTTCTGCTCCTCCTGTTGCTCCCCCTGCTGCTCCTCCTGCAGAGCAGAGCTGATTAGGAGAGGAGCTGGACTGAAGCAGGCAGGATTCCTCCTCCTCCTCCTCTGGCTGCGCCTCCTCCTGCTTCATCACCTAATTAGCCACTTTGACAGCACATCGTTCTCAGCGGGTCTCCATGGAAATGCTGCAGAAGTTAAATTCATGTTGTAACAACTCCCACAAAGACACCAGCAGCAAACCATCCATGAAGGACGCAGCCAGAAAACCTCGACTCTGTGCAGAAACCCAGAGTTTCTCCCAGCCTCACAAATATCAATAAATCCATAAAAGTCCCATTAACAGCTGCAGGGACGAAGAGTGAAGCTACAATCATCCATTCATTTAAAAATCACAATAATTAACAGTAAACGTTTTCTGGTTCTGAACTCTTTTTATTTTTAAACAGATTAAAAACATCCGAAAATGAAATTATTTTTATAAACATCATAAAAACCAATGTTTTAATATTAATAAACAGATCAAAGTATTTACAGGTGCCAGCAGGTCCTTCTAGTCCAGACCTAAGAACTGGTTTTAGACACTTTACTGAAGTTTAGTTCTTTAATTATTTTCTGACTTTTATTTTATTGTTTAATTTAAAAACAATGTTCAGTTTTTAATTTTATTAGAATAATTTTTGGAATTATTTAACACATTTTCACTTGTAATTTAGTTGTACTTATTTTATCAAATCAATCATAAAAACAAAAACAATATTGTTCACTTTTCTCATTTTTATTTAATTTCTTAGATGTGTTAAAATTTAAATTTATTATTTGTTTAATTTAGTTCTAATTTTATAATAATTAATATAATTCTTACATATTATAATTTTTAGTCTTATAATAATTATGTTATAATAAAAACAATATGGACTTTTTTTTATTCATTTAAAAAAAATATGGTCATTATTAATGTTATTCCCTTCTTTATTATTTTTTCTTATTTTAAAAATAAGAAATTTTTTTAAATTACATTTTATTTTATTCAAACTAATAATTTTTAATAAAAAATAGTATTATTTAATTTTTTATAATAATGGTTATGATAATTATTACATTAATAAAAAGTAACCATTGTGAACTTCTTGTCCCAGGACAGTCAGCTGTCTGTTGGTCTCAGGTCTGGCGTCCCACCAGGCTGCTTTCTGAGCCTCCTGCTCACTCAGGAGGTCTGGAGAACCCCCCCCCCCACAGACACACACACACACACACACACACGGTTCTGACCGTTGTTGTGTTTGAGTCCTGATCGCTCACAGTGACCCGAGGTCGCAGAGCGAAGCCCTGCAGGGTGATCAGAGGCGATGTGCGAACTAGGAGTAAAATAACTCGGTTTTCTCCGTAATGCTTGACTGGATCACACATATCAGGAATATAATAACATGCAGCTGTTTAGTATTCATGCAGGTGGGACACCAGAGCGCAGGAAGGCCAAGCGGAGCCGTGGCCTCATTCGCCGCCTTCAAACGGACCAGAACCTGTTTCGCTTCTAATTTTCCCTCCGACAACACGAGCAAAATGCAGAACGAAACCGAGAACAGAAAGAGGAGACAATCACAGAACCAAGCAAATCTCCACACAATTAAGATATTCATATCCAGATATTAACTAAAGAATAAATCCTGTGAGATGAATCTACGATCT
This sequence comes from Phalloptychus januarius, assembly GCA_902982915.1. NCBI lineage: Eukaryota > Metazoa > Chordata > Actinopteri > Cyprinodontiformes > Poeciliidae > Phalloptychus > Phalloptychus januarius. The sequence goes on from CADWAE010000075.1 coordinate 361,788, forward strand.
GATTGGCTGTTTGCTGAAGAGGATGCAGGATTCTCCTGTCTGTGATTGGCTGCTGTGGTTTGTTTACGTTCATTTACCAAGTTGCAGTGCACACACACACACACACGCACACACACACACACAGTGATGTTATTGTTTGATCTCATGTTCAGAAATGCTTCATTGACCCCAAAGGGAAATGAAATGTTGTGGCTCATATTAACTCCAGTTTCTGACCCGGTGAGAACGAAGCAACTCCTGGTGTCAGGTTGGTTCATATCAGCGATTTAGCATTAGCTCCTGCTGGTAGCACACTAGCGCTAGCACAGTGTATGTTTGTGATTAATACTTCCTGGTTAGCATAGTTAGCTTCTTAGCTAGTGATGCTCATCATTTCTCTGTATAACCTGTTATTACCCTGGAATCTCATTATAAATGTAGAGAATCGATTTATGATGCAAACGGCTAAATACCTGACAGCCCTCTGAAAACTGTTATTCATTCAAACACCAAATAAACCTCGACATGAACACAGAGGAAACTAACTTTGCGCTGCCACAGAAGCTAGCATAGCATCTTTATCTGTGTTCTTGTGGGTTCAGCCAATCAGCACCAAGGTAAACAAACGATGCTCCTGCAGAAAATATTATGTGATTGTGTCAACATATTTCATCTTCCCAAGATTTCTGTAGAATATTTTACATATACTGTGTAAAATAAAAGGCAAATTTTCTATGAATATGTTGGCAAGAAGTTTCACCGGGGCCCACGAGGTCCACCGGGGTCCACTGCTCCTTAGGTAGCAGAGCTGCGGTCCTGTATCCTGCTTCTCCATCTGGACTCGACTCTTTGTGCTGAAATCGATGGACGAAACGATTTTAAAGAAAAGCGAAACTTTAAACTCGGGCTAGAATTAATTGAGCCGGTTCCTCCCGACGTTTGTATGCAGCGCTGCAAACAGAGCACACACACACACGCACACACACCCCCACACACCCCCTCCCCCACATTGAGAGTCGATGTGATTGCTGCTTCCACCCAGAGGACAAGAACAAACAATCACAGATTGAATTCAGGGACTGTTTACCCACCTGGTTCTTTGTGGGACTGTGTCGTGTGTGTGCGTGTGTGCGTGGGGGGGGGGGGTGTTTGTGTGGGGGTGCGTGTGCGTGGGTGTGTGTTTGTGTGCGTGTGTTAATGCCCTCTCGGTAAAAGGACCAATCACAGGGAGACCAGAATGTCTCCATTTGCTCAGTAACATAACGTTCAACACCAGCTCTGCACGCGCTCAGAAAGCAAACAGCCGAGGCTCCAGAACCACAAACCGACGACATTCACTGAGTCGGGTTAGTAGAATCACTTCAACACGACGTCTGACCATATGAACACATGAATGTCTGGCCATGTGGCCATTAAACATGAACGTCTGACCATATGAACACATGAACGTCTGGCCATATAAACACATGAACGTCTGGCCACATGAACACATGAACGTCTGACCATATGAACACATGAACGTCTGACCATATTTTTGAAAAATGTCATTAAAGACACTAACGTCATTGAGGTCACTATTAGAGCTCACAGTCATCAATGTCACTCATAGGTCAGTGAAGGTCACCTAAAGGGCCTTTACTGTTACTTCTAAAGGCATTAGGGTCATTTTAGGGTCATAAGTCACTAATGTGCCTGTTCAGGTAACTATCATGGCCGTCCAGTTCCCTTATAGTCCTCCTGGACATGCAGGTCACTGGTTCTTCCTCTGGTTTCTCTAGTGTTTGTGTGGTTTTGTGTTGGCCGATCCAAAGTGTCATGACTTGTTTTGTACCGAGGTGTGAATTGTTGCAAAGTGCCTGAGGAGACCCTTCCTTTGACTAGGCCTTTACAGGCCTGTTCGGCTGCTCTGCTTTCACCACAGGAACAGCCACTGTGACCTGAACCCAGCTCTCCAGGGAATTCTGGGTAAAATCCCCACATCTCCTACATACTGAATGCTCCTCTGCTGCATGTTCAACCAAGCATGAACACACACACCCACACACACACCCCCACACACACACACACCCCCCACACACACACACACACACCCCCACACACACAGTGGCACTCCAGACTCCAGGAAAGTTGAGGAAATGTCACATTTGTCTCAAAAGTTGGTCTGACAGTAACAAACTTGACAAGAGCAGGAAGTTTTTTCTTTTTCTTCCCTCAGCATCGACTTGCAGGGAAACCGATTCAGGCAGGACTCACATACACAAACACAGACGCACAACTGCAGCGCATGACGCAGCCCGTGTGACAGCTGAAGAGCGATCTGCTGGATGCTGCAGCGGCTCCGAGAACACGCCAGCCGACAGAAATGATTACAGCTGCAGGTTGGATTTAAACCTGCCTCCGCCGCCGCCATCCAGTCAGCGAATCGGCCGACTTTATGGCTCTGCAGCCGCACCAAGGACTCCACACTTCATCTGCTCAGAGGTTAACTTTGGCTCAGATGCTTCCTCTGCTGAGGTTTTACTTGACTTTAACTCAGTCCTGTCACTGGTTTTCTGCAGTCTGGAACCAAACTTTTCCTCTCTCTGGGAAAACCTTCAGCCGGAGTTACAGAGTCTGGAAAAACGCAGTATGATGTGGTTTATAGCATAAAAATGCTGCATATATGAAATGACTTAAAAGAAATTAGACTCCTGGGAATTGGGCCTCTGTCTCTTTAAGCAGCTCCTGCTCTTTGAGAAGCTCCGCCTCCAGGGAGTCGTCCCAACATGGCTCCTCTATTAACCTTTAACTACATTTTTACCAGCGTTGCTCTGAGGAGTTCCTATAATGAGCTCAGCAGCTAGTTGCTAATTGCTGCTGGCTAGTCTGAAGGAACCGAGAGGGGGAGGAGCTTCACCTCGAAGGCGGGGTTACATCCACCCATAACTATGACTTTATTATATTCTCTTACTATTTAAACTTTATTCTCGTGGTGTTATTACTAACATATTACTAATTCAACGTTTTGTTTCGTATCAAGTCGGAACTAAAACTCCGTCACAGCGTACATGTTTTCAATGAAGAAATAGTTTCTGCCAACCTGAGCACTTAGTGTCCAGCATGTGTGGGGTCTGTACTGACTCTGTTCCTTTAAGAGAGATGCAGCTCTGCTTCTAACGCCCAGATATTCCTTTATCTTCTTTAAATCTCTGCATGATTTTATCATTTTTTATGATAAAAACATAAAAACTCGTGAAATGAAACGATGTGCAGCTTCTTTTCTGTTGGTGTGAGATTCACTGAGGAGACTTCAGTCCCAAACTCCCAGGGAGACGAGCGAGCCGCCGGGTTCTGATCCGCCCGGTTCTGCTTTCATCTCCAGAACCACCGCCGAGTCGCAGCGACCCGCAGAGTGACGGAGCTCCGCTCCATATCAGCTCCTGATGAGGATTTTAATTCTCTGGGAGTTTCTGTTTGGTTTAAAGTGAAGAAGAACAGAGAGAAGCGACGGGAAAACCCAAACGGGTCGGCGGGAAACGTTCTGCTGCTAATGATCATCACTTCATCACTCTGGCCACATTCAGCGGTGCAGATCCGATTCAGCTGCAGCAAATTCAAACACTTTTATTTAGATACGATTCACTCATAACTCCCAGTAAATCCGGCCGGATTCAGAGTTTTCTGCTTCGTTAAAGCAGGTCGACTCTCCATGGCCACGGCGGTGGTTGCTCAGGGCGCCATCTGCTAAAGGGGGCGCTGCTACAAACAACCAGCCAAACAAAAGAGAATAAATGAAATCATGCAGTCCTGAGTGACGCTCTTTCCTCACATTGATGGTTAATTAGATCAAACTTCTAAACCTTTTCTGCAAAGTTTTAGCAGCTAACAGATAGAAATGCTACCATCCAGCTGTGTAAAGGTCAGAGGTCAGATTGAGAGGTTGTACCAGAGGAGCAGCAGAGGCGGTTCTGCCCGGCCCGGTTCCTCTGCTGGTTTAATGAAACGTTCACAGTGAAGCGGTTCGGAGCGGCTGAACGCTGAGGCCCATCAGTCATGAGAGGAGAATGAAAATGGCTCAGACTAAACCAGATCAGCTCAGACTAAACCAGATCAGCCCTCTGCAGACTAAACCAGATCAGCTCAGACTAAACCAGATCAGCTCAGACTAAACCAGATCAGCCCTCTCAGACTAAACCAGATCAGCCCTCTAGACTAAACCAGATCAGCCCTCAGACTAAACCAGATCAGCTCAGACTAAACCGGATCAGCCCTCTGCAGACAGACCCAACTTCTTCTTCATGGGCAGAAATGATGAGCCGCTGCAGCTTCGTCTGCAGACATTCATCACTTCCTGCTAACGGAGCTGCTGCTAACCGCTGGATGTTTCTGCCTCTGACGAGCTTCTCAACCAAACACAAACATGACCTTTGACCTCAAACATCTGCCTTGCTAAATAAACCCAGGCTCTCCAGGTTTTGCCCTCCTGATGACCTCTGACCCCGCCTCGTCTGCAGAGCGAATCGGAGCGTGAAGCGACGTCGTCTTCAGCTTCCGATGCTCAGACGGGAAGTGGACAGTAACCGTGGAAACGAGCGGCAGCACATCAATCAGGAGAAACGAGGCCAGATCACCGGAGAGGAAGCTCTGATTGATGAGCGCGTCCTGAACGCTAACGAGGCTGAGAAGCGACTCGGACCGTCAGCGTCTGATCGGGTCCAACGAGGCTCCAGAAGCTAAACCAGACCGGCTTTTTCACCCGGTCCAGAACCTTTGGGTTTGGGTTTTGATCGCTGCCCAGCTGGGTCCAAACATCCAGAAATGATCTTCAGGTAAATTTGAAACACGGCAGCGGCAGCGTCATGCTGTGGATGCTGGTCAGTCAGTCAGTCGGTGCAGAGGACAGACGTGTGGACTTACCCGGGACAGGACCACCTCCAGGGTGATGTTCTGAGGAGGAGCGCCGGGAACTGCAGACACACACATCAGATTCAGAACCAGTTCAGAATTTTGCATCATTTTGTACAAATAAAATCAGATTTAATGACCAAACTTCAATCAGCTCCCTTCTCATTTATTGCTCAGTTAGTGAATAAATTAAGGGTTTAAACTCAGACTGACTCAGTGCTGCTTCAATAAAAACACAAACTGCTTAAACTGAAGCTAAAAAACCAGAACATGTTTCTGTTTCTGGCATCAATCAGGCTGTGGGCAGCGTTAGTCCTCCGTAGGTCAGACACAGAATCCAGCTGGGAGTTTGTTTACTGCCGTCGATCAGACCTGATGACTTCAGCTGAGACAGGAAGCAGATGGACTGATGCTGCGGCGCTCAGCCCCAGAAACACTGACAGACTGAACCAGCAGGGCGGCGCCGCTCACCGGATCACACAGTTTCACTCTGATCATCATTATTATGGCCCCAATGTAGCTCCATACAATAAAATTTTACAAAAAATATTTTTAAACTAAAATATTTTTTAGCTGACAAAAGAAAGAGATGTGTAATCAAAAACTGAACAAAGTTCTAAACTATTTTCCATTTTCAAAACTATTTTGAAATGGCCCAATGTACTCCCATACGAAATGTTTAACAAAACTATTTTGAAGCAAAAATGTTTTTCGCGACGGACAAAAAAAGATTTTGAAACAGAAAAATTTTTTTTTTCTGTTTTGAAAAACATTTAAAAATAATTTTTTAAAAACCATTTTAAGAGAATAAGAATCTAACCTGAAAAAAGTTCAAAACTACTTTTTAATTTCAAAATTATTTTGGGCACAAATTTTTAGCTGAATACAATAAAGTTTTTAACAGAGAAACATGAGCCAAAAAGTACATTTGAAAAAAAAAAGTTTAAACTGAAAAACATGGTAAAGTAAAAAATAACTTGGAAAATTATTTCTGAAAAATAAATTAAATATAACTTTAAAAATGACAAAAAAAATGTACACAGAAAAAAAAAAAGTTCAAAACTATTTTTAGATTTTAACTTATTTTGGGCACAGATTTTATGGCCCCAATTTAGCTCCATATGATAAAGCCTGTCAGTACAGGTAACAGTTTAACCTGGAGTGGTTTAGCAGCTAGTCTCGGCGCTCCCGCCTGTTTGTGCTCTGCAGGGCAGATTTATGCGCCGTCCAGCAGGATGTGATGTTCGCATCAACAGGCGGCGCCCGGGCCTCAGCCAGCCGTCCAATCAGAGGCCTGATGGAGTATCTGCAGCTTATCGGCTCGTTCAGCTGCTTAGCGCCTCTGTTTCGGGTTTATTGAGGATTCAATTAGCCGCCAGTCGCAGTTATCACGGCGGCCCAGATGGAACGTCCACAGAATGGTTCCGTGTCGGGTATTACTCACGGCGTTTATGGGCCGACCGCGCAGAGACAGGCGGATTATTAACCAGGAGCCGCTACCTGGTTCTGACTGATGGATACAACCGGGCCCTCGGATCCTTCACTTTAAGCCTTCATAGGAAAACGGACCCGGGCTCGACCCGGTTCTATGAACACTAACTCCAAACTCAGAACAAGAAAGACGGAGAAGCTGCTTCCAGAAGAGCCTGGTGCCGACTGAAGGAGGAACCTCTGGAGACCGACTGGGCCTGGAGGTTCTGATGGGACCAGAACCAGAACCAGATAATCCGATATAGAAAATCCGGCCAACAGAGTGAAACACAGCAACAGGATAGCACTTTAGCTCCCGCTAAATACCATGTGGCTATATAAGAAAGCATTAACTTTCACTCAATACTGTGTTGTTGTAGCGCTTTAGCATTAGCTCCCGCTAAATGCCATGTTGGCATAGCGTTTGCCACTAGCTTCAGCTAAATGATGTATTGCTACACTGATTTAGCATTAGCTCCTGCTAAATACCATGTTGGAATGACACTTTACCATTAGCTTCTGCTACAAACTGTGCTGGCATAGCGCGTTAGCTTTAACTTCTGCTAAATATAGTGTTGATATGGAGCTTTACATTAGCTTGTGCTTAACAGCATGTTTATGTAATGCTTTAGCATTAGCATAACTAATGTTTAATGCTTTAGGGTTAGCCTGGCTAGCATGTTAGCTGGCGTAGTCCACCACTGCGCTATAGAAATCAATATTATTGTTTGATTCATTTTGTTTGTCAAAGTTTCTTCATCCTGTTTCCTCTGTGTGCTCCAGCAAACATCAGGCTGAACTCTGTGTGTGTGTGTGTGTGTGTGTGTGTGGACTCCATTAACGTGTCAGGCTAAAATGAAACTGCTCCTCTCCGGCTTAATTAAAGACCCCCAACATCCCCTAATGAAACTCCTGGCAGCAGGGAGGGCTGGAGACGAGCTAAAGAGGCTCCTGCTGCATCTCACACACACACACACAATCTCACACTCACTCACTCAGAGCCAGGTAATAAGCAGCACCTGGTCCAATTACTCAGCTCCTGCTTGGTAACTGGGACCAGTACAAACCCGTCAACCTCACTGGGAGCTTTTACACTTTAATCCTGTGAGACATTTTATCCTAAAGATTTATTGAAGTTTCTGTTTCCACAGTAACGAGTCGAAACGTTGACGTTCTGCCGTTTGTTTTAACCTGTGGGACGCAGGAGAAAGTATTCACACCCTGCAACGATTTGTCATTTTTTGAACCGTTTCTAAATGTTGGGATTTATGGGATGGACTGAAGCTAAGTGCTGCCGAATGTCAAAAGGAAGAGAAATTATTTTAAAAGTGCGGCATTCCGTTGTTAAGATGAATGCAGACGAAAGCTTTAGTTGGACTCTCGGCTCCATGGTGAAACATGGCGGTGGCAGCATCATGCTGTGGGGAAACATAAAGGCTGGTTCCTTCATCTTCACCCCGACTAGATAAATTTAACAATTTAAAGATGTTACAAAAAACTTTTTTTCTCCTTTTCTTTCATTTTTGATAAATAATAAAAACAACCGCCATTTTGTTTCTAATTTTAGTTGTTTTTTTAAACGTTTGCATAAAGATGTTGATATTTGTGGAAAATGAAAAGATAAAAGCTCATTCCAAACTGATGACAAGAAAAATGGACATTAAAAAAAGCTGCTGAAACATGAATTATTTATTAAATCTGTTTTTAAAGCAAAACGAAGCTAAAGAGCCACGCTGGAGTCAAATAAAGTGAATTTTATTTTTGCAAAGACACAAAATGAGTTTTTTAGGATTAATGGTGTTTAACATGGAAGTTCCCAGCTCACCGTCTGAGTGCGTCGTCACGGTAACCGTCTCGGAGGCGGTGCCTGGTCCGTAGCGGTTGATGGCCAGAACCCGGACCGTGTATTCAGTGAACTTGTTGAGTCCATCCATCTTGTAGTTAATCCCGCTCACCTCCACGCTCTGGACAGAGACACAGAGCAGAGATTAGTGCGGCTCCCCGGGCCCCCGCCCCCGGCTCCCCACCCGGCGCTCACCTGCTCCTTCCCAGATGGGCTCTCGGTCCACAGCAGCCGGTAGCCCAGGACGGGTCCGTTAGGGAGGCTGGGCGGCTCCCAGCTCACCTGGATGGAGGTGGGGGACAGAGCCAGGGCCCGCAGAGACTCCACCCTGCTGGGAACCTGGACTGTAGGGACACAGGGACAACCAGAGAGGAGACAGTGAGCTTTACCTGAGCGTTAGCTAGCCCACTAGCAGGGGAGCTAATGTTTAGCTTAGCGCTTTGGCAACTTTGGAGACATTTAACACACTAAACTCCTATCAAAATTAAATAAAAAAATGTTAAAACTACTTTCAGATTTCTAAATTATTTCTGGAACAAATTTTGTGGCTCCAATTTAACCCCATACCAAAAGCGTTTGTAACAAAAAATAAAAAAATAGTATTTTTAATAAAAAACAATGTAAACTAAAAGATGAAACTGAAATAATTTTTAAAATGAAAGAAAAAAACCAGACTTGAAACAGAAAAATGTTTAAAGCTGCTTCTATGTTGGAGAATAATTTGGGCACAAACATCATGGCCCCAATTTAGCCCCATACGAAAAGTCAGTTGAAAACAACTGAATGTTTCAGTTTGAAAAGGTTTGACCATAAAATCTGATCCCAAATGATCAGATTTTATGGCTCCATTTTAACCCCATACGATAAAATCTGATAAACATTTTTTTTGCAACTGACAAAAAAGACTAAAAACAGAAAGTTTTTTTTTTTAAACAAAACATTTAAAAAAAAAAAAGCAGAAAAACATTTCAGCTTCAAATATTTCAAAATAACATTGTGAGGAATCTGGTTGGCCCTGATGTAGCTCCGTACGGAAGGCGGCTTACGGTCGGGCTTGGTGGCGATGTGCAGGGGGGCGGAGCTCCGGCCGGGCCCCGCCTCGTTGTACGCCACCACCCTGAAGCTGTAGCTCTCCTCCGGCTTCAGGTTGGACACGGTCAGCTCCAGGGACTCCGGCTCCGACACGTTCACTGACCGCTCCCTGAGTGGGAAAACACGGCGCCGTGAATCACAGAGCCTTCCTTTGTGACACTGGAGATAATCTGAGTGTTAATCAGCTGTAATCTGTGCTAATCCCCCCTGAGTCTGGAGCTAATCCAGGGATTAAAAGCCGCCTCAGCCTCTGGACTGATCACCTGGTCAGACAGAAACAACCAGCTGATTTCCTGCAGCGCAGCAGAACGGCCCAGTTAAAGTAAGCTCAGATCCCATCCTGACCCGGGTCGTCCAGCAGAACCAGAATGAAGATTTTAATCTGGAAACTTTTGCTTTCAGATTAAACATTAAATTACATTTTTCATTAAGGACGAAGTTTCATTTTCACCTCTGATCAGAAACTGAAATGTAATCATAAACACAAAAACCTGAAAATAAAATAATTTACAGGAATTTTCTCTCCAGATCTCAGAACCAGACATGAGCAGAAGATCGTAGATCGATCAGCAAAGATCGATCAGCAAAGATCGATCAGCACCGATTGATCAGCTTCATTAATGAATCAGTAAAATCACCTCCATGTTTAGGACCAGAACAACACAACTCCCCTCCCTCCCTCCCCTCCCTCCCTCCCCTCCCCTCCCCTCCCCTCCCCTCCCCTCCCTCCCCTGCCCCTCCATCCTCCTCTAGTTTCGAGTCTGTAGCTGAGTAGCTGCGGCTCATCCTCTCCTGCTCCTGCTGTCAATCATTGAATCTGACCGTCCCTCAGTCTGTGTCCCTCAGTGAATCAGGAGAACTGACAGCATCTCTTATCCGTCCTTTCAGGGCTGAACTTCCTCTGGTTTGATGTCTCGGGCCCCCGGCCCCCGGACCCGGCTGCCTCGACCCACCCGACGGGTCAGAACCGACCGCAGGTTTCATCTGTCGTCTCCACTGTTCAAACACGAGTTTCACAGTTAACGAGTCGACAGTTTGTTCTTCTTTTCTGGGCCTGAAGCTTCTGATGCTGTAAAAAACGAAACGTTTCGGCTTCTAGTCAGTAAACCTTAATGTCAGGCTAGTTCAGTAAAATGAAAATGTCTCATCAGTAGAACTTATTGATCCACATTAAGTCGTTATCGTCTCTTTTCAAACATCTGTAACCGGATCTAAAATACTCAGAGGGTCAAGTTTCTATGATTTCATTGCCATCGACAGGATTAGAGCAGAAATGTCCACTGGAGCAAAAGTAAGTAGAAATCTGAAAAGTGTGGCCTGTTTTATACTGTTTTGAACATCTACTGCTGCAGTTCCACCATCAGATCCTGGGTTGTATTAAATGTGAAGACGATGTTGGTATTAAGGACGTTTAAGGAAAAGTTTGAACACAGTTTGCTGATTCGAACAGCGAAATGCTTGCAGACGCTTTTCTCTGCTTCAGCAGGATCTCTGCAGCTTTCAGCTCCAACTTAAGACTTTTTAAGACCACGATGAATGGAGCTTAAGACCTTTATAATGACAGTTAGAATAAGCCAATGAAAAGACGAACATCATCCAGACAACAAATTTACACTTAACAATATCGGACATAAGCTAACGGTAAAGCTAGCTAGCTTTGCTAAAACTTTGCATAATAGTAAGTAAAATGTCCAAAATCAAATAGTCCTGCCAGTTACATTTATGATATGTGATATTTAAGGCCAATTTATTGTTTTCGTTGGAATTTAAGACTTTTTAAGACCTTGATTTTACACACACACACACACATCTAAGACTTTTTAAGAATGTGTCGACACCAGGCTAGATATTGATTTTATTACATTTAATGATCATTTTATTGATTATTACAACAAGAGTCAAAATGAGGCAGGCTGCAGAAATCAAAGATGGCTGCTGTAACTTTGTGACATCACCTAAAACCCAAAGTCTGGTCTTACCGCTCAACTCCAGCCTGGGAGTAGTAGACGCCGTACGTCTGCACGCCTCCTCCGGTCTCCTCCGGGGGGCGCCAGCTGAGCCGGACGAACCGGCTGGACACTAGGACAGGGACCAGGTCGCGGGGGGCAGAGGGGAGGGAGGCCGGGCTGGGGGAGGGGGGGAGGGGGGGGGGGGAGTGGGTGTGGCCTCTGTTAAGGGGGACAATGAGGGGACGGAGGACGACAAGGGGAGGAGCGGGACGCAAGCAAGGGAGACGGAGCAACGAAAAGGCAGAGAGGACGGATGAGATGAGCAGAGCAGGAACAAAAAAGACGTGAAAGAGACAAGAAGGAAGAGAAGGAGGAAGAAGAGAGGTGAAGAAGATCACAGAAGAAAACGCAGCACAGCATCCGACGAGTTCATGGAGAAACCAGGAGCCTGAGATTAATGCAGATTATCATCAACATTCATCTGATTATCATTAGCTGATCCGTCTGCACAGCTTGTTCCTTCACAAACAGGAATAAAAACTAAATACAACATATTTCAGTCATTATTTACAGAATTCATACAGGTCAAAGGTCACAGATTAAATGTCTGGAGTGGAAACATGTTGCTCAAGTTTCTACTGATGCTGAGATGTTTCAAAATGAGACGAATGGAAAGAAAAACCAAAAATAAAACTATAAAAAAAACATAAAATACATGAAAAAATGCTAATTATGATCAACTTTCTGCTTAAATATTTCTGCTAATTTCATTTGTAATAAGATTATTAAACATGTGAATGATGTGAAACTTAAAAACATATTTTATAAAATCCACAAAACACGTCTAACTGCTGATTTAATACTTAATAATGATAATAATTCAAATGGATCCAAATAAAACTGTTTTTAGCGCTAAAGCTAACATCTACTTCATCTCCTACCAGCCAATCAGCACCCAGGAAAGTGAATGCTGCTCCAGGATTGGCTGCTCTGCTGCTAACTATTTTAGCTCCCAAAGCTGCGATTTCTCATTTTGGAGAAAATAATCCAGCAAGGAAGTAATGAAGCTGCTGCTACGGTTCCTTCAAGCTGCAGCTGCAGTTATTTTAGGGCGTTTCTTCACCAGGTAGGAGGCCATAACCGCGGCTCCTTCAAACCACCATCCATCCGTCTCACTTCGCCCTCAGTGGAAATCAGAAGTGGAAACATTTTATGACGGCTTCAGAAAGGCCTGTAATGATTCTGCTATCGACTGGAGATGCTTAGCATTCAGGAGCGAAGCTGCTGCCAAATGCTACAGATAGCATAACACATTATCGGATGCTCTTTCAAAGAGCAGCGCATCTTTATATGGAGAGCACAACGTGCAAAAATTAGAGGAAAATCGAGCCGAGCGCCAACATCTCGATGCACTTTAAGGAGATTTCAATGTGCGACATTTCCAGATAACAGAGGCTGGAAACAGAAATCTACGAAAGCATCTTTAAACCAAAGTGGCTCCATCCAGTGTCCTGCTCCCTCCTGCTCTCCTCCAGGAGAAGCCGAGAAAAATCCAATTTATCCCGGCGGTCAGAGATCAAGACATTCTGCAGAGACTTTAAACGCTTTTGTCCGTCTGAGAACATGTCAATAAAAGCCTCGGCGAATTCACACCGACATTTCACAATTTGTTTTTGCTGCTAAAGAGCGAGAGGAAGGAGGCGATGGAGGCGCAGCACGCCCCTCTCCGCTGATGGGGTTTCAGGGTGTGAAGGGCGGATTTGTTCCTGATCGGTGACCCGGCTGCAGGAAAACAGCGACCTGCAGCCGACTGAGCAGAGAAGCGTCGCTCTCTGGAAACAGACAAATGATAGAGTCGGAAGAGCCAGAAAACAATCTGAATAAGTGGTGAAAATGACACCGCGGCGCTCTGCACTGAAAGCTGCTCTGCATTTAGATTGTTTCTGCAGCGACCAGAACCGGCGCCGCTCCGGAGGAACACGGAGTTCTGTTGAACGGAACATGTTGTGACAGCAGAACCGGGTCCTGCAGCCCAAACACAAACAGCGCCGGTTCATCTGCTGACGCACAGATGAACTAAACCACGATGAGCAGAAGTTAATCTGATTATTGTTTCCTCTCTGCTCATCTGAGGAGATCTGGGCCTGGAAAACCTCCAGGCTGATGATCCTGAAGACTCGGTTCCTTTTGGGCCTGAATTGGTTCTGCTGTGGTTCTTTTCTCACCGCTCCGAGTCGGAACAGGCAAACAGAAACAGAGTGGAGGCAGATTTCTCCTGCTAGCGCTAAGCTAGCGCGTTTGTTTAGGTTGCATTTACCCAGAATGCCCTGCGCTGTCGTCCACTTCCTGCTTTTGGAGCGGTCTCCGGTCCGCTTGGCGTTCACATGCAGTCAGACCGAACCCAGACCGAGTTCTTCCTCGGTCTTCCTCGATGTTCGCAGGACGAAACTACAGCGCAAGGCATTCTGGGTAAATACAGAAACAAATCCGACCACAGCGAAAATCTGACGCCTCCATTTTAGCTTCCATTTGGTAAAGAAGAAGCTGTGTTGAGTGTTTCCTTCAGCGGTTGTTGGTGCAGCGCCCCCACAGGCCAGGAGGGGAACAGGCTCTGACTCAGAGCTGCTGCTGTACTTTAGCTCTCTGGTCAAACTAAACTAAATAATATTTAACCAATAAAAACTAGCAAACTCACTCTAACAACTAACTAAAACTAACAACAAAATGAAACTAAACTATAACAAAAAACATTAATATAAAAATAAGATTTCATTATATTTAATGCTCCAGACGTCGTATTTATTTAAACCAGGCCGAACATTTAGAAATCCTAAACACAGCAGCTGATATTTACACTGATAAATATTTAAGGTGTTGATGCTGGATGAAACCAGGAAGCAGATTTAAATCCTGCAGCTTCATCCTGCGTGACGCCGCCGTCCTCTCCTCCTCCTCAACTCAATTTCAGGGCTCATTTCAGCCAGCTGCTGTAACACACACACACACACACACAGCCCCCCCCCCCCACACCCGGGTTCCCGGCGTCTGAACGGTTCCTCTGCTGTTTAAATGTTACCTGCTGAGCTGAAAAGTCAGAGGAACATAAAAACATAAAAACGATTAAATTGTGGAAAAAATACTAAAAATATCCAAAAGCTAAAAGGATTCATGACTTTTAGTGAATAATAACTAATAAAATTGTTACATTTTATGACATTACATCCATTAATGCAGTTTCTGCTCAGAGGATCTTCACTGCAAAAACAAAATCCTGCCAAGTTTTCTCACTTTAAATAAGACAAAACCAACTTAAAAGATAAAGAGCCTGTTTCAATAATTCCTTTATATTGATGAAAAAGTTCTTGTTCCACAGCTAAATTATTTTATTTATAACGTGGGAAAATGTCGGTAATAAATAATCAAAAGAACTTTGTCATCAATATTAAGGAATTATTGACTGAAAATAAGCTGGAAGTTATTGGTAGTTTAGTTTAGTCTCATTTCAAATGATCTAACACGTTAGAAATAAACTAAAATACTGTAGATATGATTTTGTGCTTTTGCAGTGTATTTTGTTGAGCTGCAGCGATTAATCATGATTAATCGTTAGCAGAAATAAGCTAAAGAGAATAAAGTTTTTAGACTAAATTAATCCGATCAATTCCCAATCAAAGTTCTGACTGATCTGTAAAGATGGTACTGACAGCTGAGGGCCCGAGCGCCACGTGTTGAGCCTCATTGCTGTCAGTCTGGTGATGTGGAGTCGGAGCAGCAAACCTTCTGAAAGCTGCTGATGACAGAGAGACTGTCTGCACCAATATGCTGTGTGTGTGTGTGTGTGTGAGGCTTGCATGAACAATCAGAGTGTGGAAAAGCCTCCAGTGTAATTTCCAGTAATTCCAGGTGTTTTTCTGTCACGCTGTGCTGTTGTCTGATGTTATTACTGTGAAAGCTGCGACCTTTGACCCTATGACATCATCAGCTGGAGGAAAACCAGGGGAAGGTTCCACTTTTCCTTCTGCTGCGTTTTCATGACGGGTTCTTTGTGTTACAGAGCGAAGCATGAAGTGACTGGACTGAGGGGAACCGACCCGACGGGGCCAGCGGGGCGCCGGGTCGAGGGGCGCCGGGCCGAGGGGGCGCCAGGCAGAAACCGCTGGAGACGCTGCATGGAGACGAGGCATGGAGACGCTGCATGGAGACGCTGCATGGAGACGCTGCATGGAGACGATGCATGGAGACGCTGCATGGAGACGCTGCATGGAGACGCGACCCTGAGCACGCCGTCTCTGTGCATGCCGTCGTCTCCTTCAGCCTCTTTGTCCTGAGCGATGATGGCGGCTGCTTCATCGCACCGAGCGATCGATGCCCAAGTGACAACACACCCCGACGTGAACACACACTCAGCGTGGCGACGCGTTCCGGGTGTAGGTGGTGAGGAACGAACCTCCAACCTCTAACCGATCAATAGCAACACACACACACACTCTCACTCATAATACAGATGACCTTCCATTTTCAGAGCTCGATAAAAGCCGACTTCGAGGAGAGATCCGCTCTGAGAGGAGGAGGATAAACGTCTGCGTCTGTTTCTGGAGATGCAGAGGAGAAAGGAGGTTTGAAGACGACGACGGGTTGATTTAGAGATCAGGAGAACGACGAGAAAAGATCAAACTGAAACAAACTAAACAGAATTAATGTTTCCCTGTGATGCTGCAGCTCTTCATTTATTTTAATACCAGAAACTAAATGCAAATCTCCGCCAATAGGCGGGGCTAATGTGAAGCACGGTGGTGGCAGCATTATGCTGTAAATGTGCTTTGCTTTGCTGCAGGAGGGACTGGTGCACTTTGAAAAGTCATAGCTGCATTTTTAGCAAGTTAGACATTTTACTTCCAGTAGCAAGTAGCTGTTTGTGTATTCCAGGAGAAGGTAAGCTACTTTAGCTCGCTAGGTAGTTGTACAAGGCAAGCAACTTTATTTCCATGAAATAGCCAGCTAGCTAATTGCTTTACAGCCAGAAACTAGCAAGCCAGCTGATTAACATCCATTCAACAAGCCAGCTTTGTAACATTAGCTAATATAGCTGGCTAGCTAATGTAGCTAGCCAGCTATATTAGCTAGCTATCCAGTTGATAGAAAGCGATGTCATCTATATATTTTAAGTCCAGGAGTCACCAGGCCAGTAGTTTTTTCCTCAGCGCCTCCTTTGCTTTTAGACGGACTGATTCCTTCAGAAGCTTTTTTACGCCTGAATGGTTGACATGTCCTACAAAAAACCGACTTAAAAGCAGCTAAAGTCCAACTGGAACCGTCAGAAATCCTTGAGGCGCTGATAGAGACCAGAACAGGGGAAACAGATCCTGTAGGACTGGGCCACAGGATGACATTATCTGAATCCTAATGACTTTCTCCATCTCTTCTTCATATCAAACAGGTGTTTTTGGGCTGAATCCCATTAAATCTGTCATCCGGTGCGTCGCCGGGTCGACGTGCCGCTCGCTGTGGATTGAAATGACACTCGGCAGACAGATTGCTGCCGTGTCTCGGTTTGTTTTCCTTCCTGTAGCAGGTTTTGTTTTTTTCTCGCCGTCAGAGCAGCAGCAGTCGGTTACAAAGGAGCAGAAAACACAAGCTGTGACAGAAGAACGAGGAGACGGAGAACGCGGCGCAGGAGGGAGGAGGAGAAAATGGAAATGACCAGGAAACTCAGAGGGACGGAGGAAATTAAACACGCTCAGGAGGTTTTACAGTGCAGAGCGAGAATCCAAACAGCAGATTCAGAAATCAGTTATTTCTGTGGAATATGTGACGATTTGTAACATTAAACTGAGTTTTACTGGACAGAAAGAAACTCAGTGCAATTTATGACGCAGATGGAGCTCCATACAAGACCGGATTAAATATGGAGTCCAACAGGGAGCCGGACTGGATGATGGATGGATGGATGGATGGATGGATGGATGGATGGATGGATGGATGGATGGATGGATGGATGGATGGATGAACAAATGAATGAACGGATGGATGAACGGACGGACGAACGGATGAATGGATGACTGTCCCTCCTCTCTGTCCTCTGAAGGTTTTGCTGATAATCGTCTTCATGTCTCTCTGTCCCTCCTCTGTTGATGGGGGGAGGGAGGGCCGTCATCGCCATGGTAACGCCCCCCCTTTATGCTGCAGTCCAGCAGCCGTTGGTACGGCGACGGCCGGAGTGTTGATTTGTGTGGAGAAGAAGAGAGACGGGCGAAGGTGGACGACTGAAAGCATTCCTGTGTGTGTGAGATAAAAACTCTGAGGGTGTGTGTGTGGTGGGGGTGTGTGGTGTAGGGGGTGTGTGTGTGTGTGTTCGTGTGTGATGAGTTTGCTAAGGTCAGACGCTCGCTGTGGAATACAAATCTGTCATGGCTGACACACTTCCTCCACTCTCTCTCTCTGCCCTTCGCTTGACCCTCCCATCTTTTACTTTTCTCTTCCTCCGTCTCCATCCATCCGTATCTCCCTCCTCCTCCTCCAGGCTCCATCTCTTATCCTCCGTCTCTTTCACTGAATTCCTCCTCAAACATCTTTTTGATCCGTTTTTTTTCTTCTTTCATTCTTTCAAATTTTCTTTTTCATTTCATCCATTTTTCCTCCCTTTATTCCTCCTTTTACCATTTTCTTTTCTTTTCCATCCGTTCCTGTTCATTTCTCGGTTTATTCTCTCCCTGAATCTTCCTGATCCCAGTTCAGATCATCTCCAGTGTAAAACCAGTGAAACCAGTAAAACCTGAAGGGATGAACTCAGATCTGATCTGAAAACGATTTGGATCCAGAAAAACGAGGGAACGAGAGGAAGACGAGTTTCTCTGATTGGATGGAGGTTTAACTCTTCATCCTCCTTCAGTTTCTATGAATCATCTGACACGCCGTGACCTTTGACCCCTATACAGACCCAATAAGATCCCCGCAATCAGAATCCACTGTTTTTAACAGAGTTTTCAATTTTTTTCAATTTACTTCTTTTTTCAGTTTTGAAATTGTATCTTTGATTACATTTTTATTTTATTTTATTATCAATAAACATTATGTTATGGGGCTAAATTAGGGCCAAAAAACATTTTATCAAAATTAATCTTAAAACTGAAAAGTAGTTTTGAAGTTTATTTTTCATTTTTAAAATAATTTTTCAGTTTCCAAATCTTTTTGTTATTATGGTTTTTTAAATAAACTTTATGGCTCAAATGTAGCTCCATACATTAGTATGTGCTACTGGTGTAAAGTGTCAGTCGTTCCATATTTAGTTCCATCTTCTCTGTAGAATAAAGAAGTTTATCACAGCATCAGGACTTAGAAAGTGAAACGTTATCAATAAAACATGCAGGATGTGAAGACGGAGGCTTGAAGCAGTGAAGCGTTTTGTTGCTGCCGACAGGAGAAGCGTCTCCACCTGCTTCTGTTCCTGATTAATTAACGCTGCAGTTTGACGCCGTTTCGTTTCTCAATCTCAGATGAATAAAGAAAAACCCGTCGCCTCATCCTGAGCCTGTGAAGAGGCGCAGCAACGACCCGGAGCAACGGCTTCCTCCAGGGTAACAAGGTGGTACGCTGACCGCCTCACACACACTCACACACACACCCCCACACACACATACCCCAACGCACACACACACACACCACACACACACACACACACACACACGCCCGGCGTGATTCTTGTGGGAATCTCTGATTGGCTGCTGTGAGCATGCTGGGTTCCCGTGGCGATAGTAACCGAGCGATAACACCAGCCATCTGACCCTCTTAATGTCTGTGTGCGTCGCCATCTGCGCCGCAGCTCAGGAGGGGAAGCAACACGCTGAACAGTGATTAAAGGAGAGAGAGATGGAGAGAGAGATAGAGAGACAGGGGGAGAGAGAGAGATGGAGAGAGAGATGGAGGGAGAGATAGAGAGACAGGGGGAGAGAGAGAGATGGAGGAGAGGAACATGAAGGTTTCTCCAGCTGGTAACGTTTGAGGAACAGGAAGTTCTCCAAATATTTCTCTTCCTGCTCTGCGTCGCCATTAAAGTTTAAAATCCTCCAGACTCGTCGGTCAGACGGACAGATTTGTGCTGACTCGGCTCTTCTGCGCGAGCGTCGGGCCAGACGGCGGCATCCGCTGTCACCCAACACGGCTAACCGGGCTTTAACCCAAACCAACTAACAACAAACAGCGGCGCTGCCAGCGAGTCGGCTGCCACGCTAATCTGATTAGCATGGAGCTGCAGAGACGAGGAAGGATCAAACAGGAAGCTGCCTTCAAAGACCAAACAAGGATCCCAGAGCGGCGAAGACATGGAGACAAATACGGCTGAAATCTGCCGTCTGATGCAGCGCTCCGCCTCCGCCTGCAGCATGCAGCAACGCTTTCTGTAACTTACTTTCCAGAACCTTCAAGGAACTTTTCATGACCTTACAGAGTAATTTGCAAAGATACCTTCAAAGATTTTCAAGGCTTCGTTCTCTCAAGTTGTACTTTCATTCACTTTCCCTGAACTTTCTCAGAGGCAGACAGTTACTTTCTCTAACCGTAAGGATATTTTTCTTGGATGTGCGATTATCAGACCAATACTTTCTAACACTTTCCTTCAGGCTAGATGCAGGAAAGTGTTTGAAAAACTTTCCATGATACTTTCCTGAACTTTCTCTGGGTTTTTCTAGTACAAGTACATAAAAACATCCCTAAATATAAACATTATATTCTCAGAAGTGGACAGTCAGAATCATTTTGATTCACTGAAGGAGCATTTTTGCCCACATTATTCGATGCTTTTATAACATCGGTAACCAGATAACGAGATACTCGCCTCCGAGCTGGAGGCTCGAACTGGAGCTTTTAAAACGTCACAAAAAAGAAAAGGGATAAAAAGTGAATCAGGCGTTTCCATCTACTGGGTTGATCAATCGAAGCAACGACATCGGATGGTGCCGCTACGCGTGGCGCTAATAAACAGGAAGTACAGATGCTAGCTAGCAGCTTGGAGCCTCTGGTAAGGTAGAGAGCAGCAGTGCATGGGAACATTTACATTTCTTCAGAAGCTGCTCAGTCAGATCAGGAAAGTGATTTTGAATGTTGCTGTTTCCATCAACCTTTTATGAAGCAACACCTCAAAATGAAAACAAGCAGTAAAAACGTGGCTAACGTCTGTTTAGCTTGAATCAGATCCTGGAACCGGCTGGGAGTCACTGGAGACCTCCGCTGGTCCAGGATAATCCAGAATATTTAAAAAACATCCCAGAATGAAACGATGCCTTCAGGGACCGTCAGAATGTCAGGCACTTCTTACAGAAACAAAGACTGAAAATGAATGATCACTTTATGAACAATTAGGAGGAGATGGAGCTGAAGGCGGGTTGGGTCCAGGTGTGTGTGTCCTACCTGGCTCTCGGAGCAGCAGCTGGGCCATGGCCTGCGCGCTGCCTGCTGAGTTCTCAGCCACACACTGATAAAATCCTTCATCTGATTTCACCAAACCCAGAATCTGCAGGTTGGTTCCGTCCTGACAAATAAAAATGAAAATAAATCACGTTTCTTCGTTTCTTCTGCTGCGGTTTGTTTCTGCAGGTGGAATAAAATGTTGAGTTTTGTGTTCTCTGTCTTCCCATACATTTTTAAACACTCTGACCTTGAAAAGATTTTCCTGGGAGTTTGAATCCCTCCAGAGGTTCACAGGTTTCTGTTTTCCACTAGTTAAAATGATTCTTTATGTGCAATAAACCTCCACAGCTATGGAGGGAAAACATGAACACAGTTTGTCACTCAGGGAACCAGGAGGGAACGTGGAGGGAACCAGGAGGGAACTATGAGGGAACCAGGAGGGAACGTGGAGGGAACCAGGAGGGAACGTGGAGGGAACCAGGAGGGAACTATGAGGGAATGTGGAGGGAACCAGGAGGGAACTATGAGGGAACCAAGAGGGAATGTGGAGGGAACTCACTACGATCTGGAAGTAGTCGCTGGGAATGACCTCCTCGCCATTCTTCATCCAGCGGACGGCCGGCAGCGGGTTTCCCGTCACGGCGCACTCCAGCTCGATGTCGGTGGCCTCGTAGGCGTAGCTGTTGGTCGGGTAGTTCAGGAACTGAGGAGGAACTGCGACAAACAAGCGGCCAATCAGAGGACAGCGTTCACCAATACAAACTACTTTTGTTATTTATATGAATTATTGCCTTTTCATCCTTAAAATACCAAAACTTCCACTTAACTTGACATTTTGGTCTGTCTGATGATGTAATTTCTAAATATTAAATGTCTGATAGTTTGATCACTTTTACATTTGACCAGAGTTAAATCTGTCCCAGCTCTCTGCTCCTCTGGTTTCCCTCAAGGGGAGAAACACAGACTAAACTTAACATTTCTGTTAAACTGATTTTTCATCAGTTTGATGTAATAATCTGTGAAGCAGCAGCAACAGGAGGGGGAGGGGCGAGGCGTTCAGGTGTCACTCGGCTCAGTGTGTTGTAAACAGGACCCAGTCGGGCGGAGCTGTCATCTCCAGGTTCTGCTCATGTTGGTGTGAGGAGATGTGAGGCGGCGGCCATTTTTAGCCCCATCAGGCTGAAAGGCCTGCAGCGGCGGTGCGAGCGTCAAACCCTTCCTGACAGCAACGAGAACGTCTCCGACTGTCAGCATGTCGCTGCAGCTTCTAAGCACGGAAAACATGGAAAAACATGGAAAACACGACCCAGAGCGCCGCAGGGAACCGGAGCAGCTCTGGAGGCGAAGTCTGAGCCACCACAGCGACATTATTATTATTATTATTAATATTATTATTCACTTAATGCTGCCAGGCTCTGTTTTTAACTTTATGAATATTACTGCGTGTATATCTTCAGAGAATAAAAACACCACAGAGTTAAAAGCCTCATTATTTCCTCCTGATCGACTCACCGCTACAGGAAAACCGTTTACCCGCCGTCATCGGTGGCTATGCTAACTAGCATTAGCATTTCATGTGCCTCATAGAGAGTGATTGACAGCGCTAAGCCCCGCCCCTGGCTCTGATTGGTTGCTTCTAGTCAGCTCTGGGGGAAATCAGAGGAGCTGGATGTTTTGTCAGATCGTCTCGTATCAAAAACCATCAACATGTCAACAAATATGTAAAAACAGGTTTTTATTAAAGTCCCTGATTGGTCGACAGCAGCTCCCCTGTGTGATGTCATTTACATGTTTGTTCTGATGCCAAAATAAAAATATCACAAAGCTGCTGCTTCCTGCAGAAACAGCTGCTGTTTATATGCAGCCAGAACCAGGACCAGAACCGGGACCAGGACCAGGTTCTGACTGAGATAAAACCGGATCATCATCTGCAGCTCACAATGTGGAACAATAACGGTAAAAATAACGAACAGAAAATCTACAGAATGAGCAACGATCCTCCCTCTGTACTGAAACACAGATACACACCCCTACATCCCCCCCCCCACACACACACAGACTATCAGTGATGCTGCGCTAATAACTTCCACTCTGCATTCAGATGGAAATCAGCTCCATGAACATCTGCTGTGTGTGTGTGTGTGTGTGTGTGTCAGACACCAGCATTCAGTGAAGGACAACCATACACACACACCCCTACACACACACACCTACACACACCGCCACGCCCACACACTCGGGGTGTGTGTGTCCGTCAGGAGGTGAAAGGGTTAATGGGCTGTGAAGCTGCTCTCACTCAGATGTGAAGGACGAACTCTGCTCAGAGATCCTCAGAGGTAAAGAGCGCTCACTCTGATAACTGACACCAGCAGAAACAGTTCATGACCCACTAGAGGCCCACATCACTGCACCGCCACCACCGTGCCTACAGAACTCAACTGAGATGAAAACTAGAGAAAGAGATAAATAAAATTAAATCAGGAAGATCAGGAAACTTTAACACCTCAGAGCAGCAACTGATAGAAGCTGCAGGCTAGAAACCAGAATAAAGACAAATTTATTCTCTACTTAGTCTCAACGTTACAGATTCAGATCAGCTGACGGCTGGACTGGACCCGCCCGGTCCTGCTGGGCCCGGTCCTGTCGACCCGGTCCTGTCCAGCCGGTCCAGTCCGGCCCAGACCTGCCCAACCCGGTCCGAGTCGTAACGACCAGCAGCAGGTCTCAGCCGGACCGGCCCAGCTGCTGTCGGTTCTGAACAAAGCGGGTCACATCTGGGCGGATTAACTTGAAATGAGATTAAACTGTTTCTGCTACTGAACCGTTTCACCACTTCAGAGGATTGTTCTGCAGTTTGGACCCGGATGGTTCGACAGTAATCCAACATGTCTGCAGCCTCACTGAGCCACGCTGACCCGACCGCACCAGAACCCGACAGGACCGGACTGCTACAACAGAACCAGACCGCTCGGATCAGAACCAGACCGCTCGGATCAGAACCAGACCGCTCGGATCAGAACCAGATGCTGGTCATAACCCTTCAGAAAGCCTCCGATTGAACTATTCTCTACTAGACTAGTATCAGAATCATTAGCTGCAGATTTAAAACACGTCCTAGTTTTAAATGAAAATAAATGGATTCCTGAGATGTTTTATCAGAAACACAAAACAATTTTAAAATCTTAAACGTTATGAAGCTTTTTGATTTTAAGTGTCATTAGATGGAAAAGCAACATTAATAATTAGGTTTAAAACTGTATTATTTTTTAGCAGTTTTTCACCTAAAAATAATCCTGTTTGTTTGGGGCTGATGAGCAGGGCGTCTCTACAGGGTGGGCGGAGGGGGGCCACAGCCACACCTAAAAATGACTGGCTAATTGGCTGGCTAACTCCAGAACCAAATAAATAAAAACTAACAGCTGCACTGCTCCAAATCACAGCTTTTTTTCAAACTAGTTTCTAAAGCATCTAACACAAGAAATAAGAATCGAGATCCGAGAAAATAAATATTTATGCCCAGCAGTGAAGATTTCCCGTTTCTCTCCCTCTGTGACTCCAGAGAGTTTCCATCCTGGATTACTGAGATTAGAGGACAACGGATTGGCCGGCTTGATTTGATTCGTCAGCTTTCATAGAGAGGCATAAAAACCTGCAGCAGAGTTTAAAAATAATGAAGAATAAAGTAAAAAAGAGCAAAAGCTGCTGCTGCATCATCTGCTGCTGCTGCATCATCTGCTGCTGCATCATCTGATCCGGGCCTGGTTCCTCTGCTGCAGGCGGCTCCATCTGCAGGTTTGGAGCCACCAGAGGATCTGGACTCAAACTCCAGAGGAATGCTGACGGCGGCGGGGAATGACGGATAGCGGCGCTGCTGAGTCAGTGCGCCTCAGATTCCATTAACCCTGCTAACAGCAACCGGCTAATGAGGCGGGATGCGCTCATTACCACGGAGAGCAACACACACATTTATTATCCTAATCATGCAATGATGGTCAACGCCCTGCGGAGGCGCAGCGCTCACATCTCCATACATCAGTGTCGCCGTGGCGATCGGCAGATTGGTGGAGGAACCGACAGGAACGCTTCGGCTCCTCCACGAAGGAAACGGAGATAAAGACAGAGACGGAGGAGCCGGGATGACAACATGAACGCTGCCATATGCCAAATGAAAACAATATTTAAATGAATGGATCCCAGAGTCTGGTTATCGTAACCCCACAGGGACCAGCAGCACATTCACTCACTTCCTCAGACTTTGTTTAACTCTCCTCTCCAAACTTCCAGAGTTTATTAAAACAGACGCGGCTGCATGATGAGAAATATCATTTTCTCTGCCGTAGAGAATAAATTCAGCTGTTTGAAGACAAACTGAAGCAGCCGAAGGACAAAAACATGGACATGTTTCCCATGGTGAGCAGGCTGGTTTTTAAAAGCGTTAAAGCTGAAATGTTTAACAGCAGCCTGTGTTTCTGCATGAGGACAGAGAGTCAGACTGACTGCAGCAAGTCCAGCCGGCCCCGACCCGAGACAGACGGGTTTGTTACAGCATGTCTGCCGGACCAGCACGTCCAACTGAAGACTTTTTAATGCCACCTGGAAGGAAATTTAAGACAGAAGACACCAGGAATGTGGGAATGTTGGAAGATCCTCCGTGATACAACAGAGAAAACAAAACTGGGACACAGTAGGACGCAGTGAGACACAGTGGGACCAGTGAGACTCAGTAGGACTCAGTGGGACCAGTGAGACACAGTGGGACTCAGTAGGACGCAGTGAGACGCCGGTGGGACGCAGTCCCCGCTGCGGGCGGCGCCTCCACCTGAGCCATCAGTTTTGCTCCTCAGTGAACAAACAGCAGCTGCTTCTGTTTGCTTTGAGCTCTCAGAACAAACATGGCCGCCTCTCATCATGGCGGCAGATGGAGGTCTGATGGCGCTTCCAGGAATCGCGTCCCAAACCTTCATGACGGGCAGAACGGCTCCGTGCAGGAGAGGAAAACCCGACGAGGATCGGAGCTGCGTACCAGAAACAGATGAAATATGGATGGAGTGTTGCTCCTCATGCAGCAGCAGAACAGATTCGCCGTCGGCAACAATTTGTGTTTTCATTTATGAAGTAAAGCTCAGATTCTGCCGACTGTCTGCTGCCTCAGAGTAAAGCTGGAAACACGCGGCGCACGCAGGGCGCCATGCGCAGGCGTCATGCTGCGGGCCGCCTGCACAGATCACACCCACCTGAAACACTTTCACTTCCTTACACATTTAGCTTAGTCCAGAACAAAAGTCTCTATTTTATGTAAAGAAAATTAAACGGCTGTTTAATGTTTTATTGAAGTTTTTGTATGAAATTAATTTAATCTGTTAATTTTTTCGTCCAAATTCAGTTTAAATATTTTCCTCCAGTTTTTTTCTGGAGGATTTGTTTATTTTTTGGGTTGGTACCATCGACCCGGTTCTGTTGGTGCCGGTGGACGCTGCCATGTTTCAGCATTTGGTTCTGGTTGACCCGGATGGAGAACTTTTCCTTCGTGGTTCTTTTGGGCCCGACTCGTGGTTCTGCTCGCCTCACCTTGGACGCTGAGTTCTGCCTGCGCCGTGATGTTCTGGTTCTTGTTGGAGGCCGTGCAGCTGTAGGCGCCGGAGTCGTCGTCGGTGACGGTTCTGATGATCAGGTTACTGCCTGCGAGCAGCGAGAACTTCTTGTTCCTGAAACGAACAACGACAATTATTACGTTAAAAACAGGTTCTGCTCTACAGACACGCTAAGCTAAAGCTAGGCTAATGCCAAGCTAAAGCTAGGATAAGGCTAGACTAAAGTTAAACTAAAGCTAAACTAATGAAAAATGCTAATAAGCTAAAGCTAGACTATGGCTAAACTAAAGCTAAACTAAAAATAAAGCTGAATTAAAGCTAGACTAAAGATCCTTTATAGCATGATTGTTAGCAGCTAATTAGCGTAGCCTCGTCCGCTTCAAGTCACAAAACGTAATCAACACACAGAAAAGTCTCAGGAGAAAAATAAACGACAGTAAATAATTCTGCCGCGACAAAACTGACGACATTTTTGAAATGAATCAGGTCTGAATTTAACTCGGACTCTGAGCCACTCGCTGTGTGAAAGCTGACAGCTTCTCATCCAAACGAGTAAAACGCCGACGTTTTAAAATGTCTCCTCAAACACTGAACTTAGAGAAATTTCTCACAGACGTCAAAGTTTGTTTCAACTGCAGGATTCCAGATTGTGAAAAGTTCAAGTTGAACTCTGTTGGACCTTCTGGATCCAGTTCTTAAAGCAACAGAAAGCAGAACTGGAGGCAGATTTATCTTCATGTTCTGGAGCTGATGGACAGAGGGAACGTTCTCGTTTGGCTTCATCCATTAATAGATAATCGATTTGTGGACGGGTTGTGTGTTTTGCAGAGTTGGAGCATCTTCACTGAGCTGAGCATCGTTCAGACCGTAAACCTCTGGCTCTTTGTGCTTCTTTGAGTCAGAAACCGAACAGGAATGTGTTTTTCACCCTGCAGTCGACCTGGTGAAGTTTATTTGTTGCTCAGTGGATCAAGCGGCTCCTCCACCAACCCACCAGCTCTGGATGACCTCCTCTCCTCTCCTCCACTGGATGCTGGGCGTCGGGTATCCGGAGGCGGAACATTCCAGCACGGCGTCCGTTCCCAGGAGGGCCGTTACTCTGGACGGACGCTGGAGGAACTGCAGGTTCCTGCTGAGCCCAGGCTCTGAAACACAGAGAGGAGGAGGAGGATGAAGAGGCCAGACACAACCTCTGGTTTATTCTGCACTTTGTTTTCATTTCATTTCTTTAATTCTGCATTCAGATATTCTGTCTGTTTTTTTTAACTTCATTTATTTACATATTGTTTATGTTGCATGACGGAGTGTTAAACCAAATTATCAAAATAAAAGCATTAATCATAGAATAAAGTTGTAATAATATGAGAATAAAGTCAACAAACGGTAATAAATGCATAATAATACAAGAATAATGACTTTATTTTAATGTTATTTCAACTTTATTCTCATTTTTTGCCACATTATTTTTTATTTATGTATTCCTTAAAATGGCCCTCATGCTCTGTTGTAATTTTTATTTATCTATGTATTTATTTCTGTTCACCGTTTTAATTATTTATGTATTAAGTTACTTCATCTTCCTTGAGGCAAATGTATTTATTGTAATTTTACCAGGATCCTGTTTAACCAAAATATTTCTGAACACAAACAGCAAATTCATTTGGCTGCACTCACATTCCAGACATTGTATACATAAAAAAGACAATAATATACTGGTTACTGTTATAAATATGTATATATGGTGTTTTTACAACAGAAGAAAGTTGAATTAATGCAGTTATGAATCAGGGAACTGACTCTGTAGCGCCGCCCTGCAGGTTAGAGGATGAACAGTTTGTATCCAGCATGTGTGGGGTCTGCAAAAACTTTAGCTGTCCTTCTGATTAAGTAGATATATCATTTACTTGTTATTTTCACAGTTATTATGTTAAATCAGCTGCTGAGTAAATCTGAATATTAGGATTGAAATGGGATATTTCTCCCTCTCAGCATCTCAGAGTCAGAAGAGAAAACATTTGGTTTTTGTTAAATATTAATGAGAACAGGGAGTTTAGGCAAGGCTGGAAACCAGTAAATGATTCCTGTTGGTTTGACCTAAACGTTGTGTTTCCATCAGACTGAAGGCTGAGCAGCAGCAGCAGCACAGCAGCAGCCCAGCAGCAGCAGCAGCAAGCAGCAGCAGCAGCAGCTCCAGCAGCAGCAGCGCAGCAGCAGCAGCTCCAGCAGCAGCAGCAGCAGCAGCAGCAGCAGCAGCAGCAGCAGCAGCCCAGCAGCCTTTGTTTCTGTCCTGCTTTATGCTGAACAGCAGCATTTTATTAAAATCATGTCCATGTTTGACATTTTGCAGGTCGGTTTGGTTTTCTGAGCCGGTTCTGATCAGATTCTGCAGAACATCGCGGTGGTCCAGGTGGAGGATTACTCTGAGTCCTCCTGATTCCTGGATGATTGTCGTCTTTGCTTTTCATGTTCAGCGCAGACAGAAACAGCTTAGCGATAAATTTATGCACATAAAAACATGTGAGCAGCTCTGGGAGGTAAACCTGCCAGAGCTGCAGCAACTCCTGCTGCTGTGACCTCCTGATCCTGGCAGGTCACAGAACCACAGAACCGAGCCGCTGTCGTATGTTTATAGTTTATCTGAATCAGAACCAGGATTCTGGTCGGCATCAATATGGGATGTTGATCTGTACCAGAACCTGATGACTGTTCAGGTTCCCATCCTCATCTTTCTTTACCCCTCTGACCTCGTGACGACCGCCGGCCTCGGCGCCAACTAGAACCCGCCCAACGCTACAGAACCGAGGCGGTCCAAATGAAAGGGACCGACCGGAGGAAACCTGAGTCTGTGTTCTGTACCTGGGAGAACCCGAAGTTCTGCGTCCGTCCCGGTCCTGGTGCTGCCCGGGTTGTCGGCCAGGCAGCGGTACGTCGCCGAGTCCGGCGGCTGGACCCGGCTCACCTGCAGCGACCCGGATGGCAGAACCGCCAGCCGGGACTCGGGCTGGAAGCTGAGTGGCAGGTCCTCCCGGTTCTTCTGCCACCGGATGACGGGCCTCGGGTCACCGGAGACCTCGCAGCGCAGCAGGGCGGTGTCGCCTAGGAACGACGAGACCGACTCGGTCGGGACGATCACCCTCAGCGGACCTGGAGAAGACAGAACCGTTAATGGACCTGGAGACAGAACCGTTAAGTTCTACAAATTACCCATCAGGTTCCACAGAAAGACTCTTCAGGATGAAACCTGAAGTTTCAGAAAAACTCTAAAAGGTACCATGAACGTTCCCTCTATGGTCCAGCCTGTTCCCTGTAAGGTCCAGCCTGTTCCCTCTACGGTCCAGCCTGTTCCCTGTAAGGTCCAGCCTGTTCCCTGTAAGGTCCAGCCTGTTCCCTCTAGGCCAGGTCCAGCCTGTTCCCTCTATGGTCCAGCTGGTTCCCTGTGAGCCGTATAAAGTAGATTTTTCAACACAAAGTTTTCTTGTCCTTTCTGTCCTCCAGTCTCTGACTTTTTGGCAGATTTTCCTGCAGATCTTCCCTAAAGTGCTGATCCCAAACCGGGCCAGGAACCCGAGCTGCTGCCGGCTGTTTCTCAATGTTTCTGCCACTTCTGATAATGTGATGCTGTTTATAGCAGCGGCTGCTGGAGAACATCTCTCACATTGTGGGACTCAGCAGCCTGCTCATTCCTGTATTGTTTTGTGATGAAGCGCCAGACGCCTGACAGGCTAACCGAGGTTTTTATGAGTATCCGACACCTGAACCCTGAAAATAAACTAAATCTGCTTCGTAATGATTTATGGGTTGAAGCTGGAGCACAGGAGTCCACCACTGTGGTTACAGGACCAGGACTTTAAGATTTTCATTTAAAGGTGGGTTATCCCAACATGTTGGGATCGGTCCACACAAAACATGTTTGTTACATTTCTATCATTAAAATCATTTTTAGACAATCAGATTAGGTTTCTGTCACTTTAAATCCAAATAATCTGCTGCTGGCCACGACCCCAAACTCAATGTTTTCACTCCCACAAAATGTCTGCAAACAGAGGTGTAATTACACAATTATACATCTTTGAAAAGCAGAAGTGGAGCCTCCAGTACAACCAACCAGAATGCAGCAAGAGGTTTCTGGATGGAAAGTCAACGACAAAACACTTGTCTTTTCCTGCAGCCATTGTACAGAGCTCACCAAGCATCCTGGAGCTCTGATTGGGTTGCTAGGTAACTGGTGGAACCTAGCAACCCTGTGGTTGCTATGTAAAGGGCGGAATTCTGCTGTGGTTGCTAAGAAACGGGCAGAATTCTGCCAGCAGGTGTGGAGGCTGGATATTTTTGAAGCTGCTCGTTTTCCAGACATAAAAAAAACTAATTTATTGCCATAACTCAAACTGGATGTGGTTTTTAAATGCCCACTCTGCAAAAACACAAAATCTTACCAAGTATTTTAATTTAATTTAATCAGTTCCACCGGCAGATAAATTCCCTCATAAAACATTTCCTCCTTATTATAAATTATATAATCTGCCAATGAAACTCTTACTTTTTCATCAATATTAAGGGGTTTTTGGCTTCAAACAAGCTGCTGCTGCAAAGTTACTGGTAAGTTATTTTTGTCTCATTTCAAGTGAACCAGAAACTAGACAAAAGTAAAGTTGGTAAAGTTTGTGTTTTTGCAGCTCCGGCAGCTTTTAGAGCAGCAGAGAATTACAAAAATGTGAATTTGGCACAATAGTGCACTTTAACACATGTACCCAGATGCACTGAGGCACCGCAGCAGGAAGCAGCAGGAAGCAGCAGCTCTTAAGCCTGCAGAGCGATGAAAGGGCCGACAGCAGCGCTGAGGCGAGGGCAAGGAGCGCCGCCCGCCGCGCCGCGCCAGCTCCTGAGGTCAGAACCAGGTGGATAACAAAGGCAGAGCTGGAGGGAGGAGCAGCAGGTGTGGAGGCCAGGACACAGGCCGGGTTGGGTCGGGTCGGGCTGGCAGACGGAACCGGACAGCAGAAGGTGGGAGCGGGGTCGGCAGAGTCCAGCCGCTCCAACAGCCGGCCTCGCTCGGCTCATTTCATGTCAACACGCGCTGCAGGTAGATTAATCCGAGCGCCGGGACTTTAATGAAAGCTGTTTATTTTCTTCTGCGTGTTACTGTGAGATTTAGAGCAGGATGAAGTGATTGAATCAGATCTGATGAAAAAACCAGCAGACGATGCGACTGCGTTTAATGGAAAAATGAAATCTGACAGGCTTCCCATTTATCCAGGCTGCTCCATCAAAATGAGTTCCTGGCAAACAAAATGTGTGTGCTATCTGCGAGCAGCCGCAGCTACTTTAAAACCAAAGCAGGACTCGCAGAAAATGTCACGACTACCAGGAAGCAGCAGGAAGCATGATTAGAAAAGATGACTAAGGGGTACGACGTTTTGCTGCTTATTATTCTATTAAATTATTTATTAAAAGTCTTTCTTTTCATGTAATCTTCTTTTAGACGCTGCCTGCAGGCGTTCCTGACATCCACCCAACCCTCTGCATCCTTCATCACATTCAGGAACCTCCTGTCCTCCCTGCCAGCTCCATCTTCACTGGAATCGCTCATTTATTGGGTCTTATTAACGCTTTTCTCCCATTTCCATTTTTCTGTTGCAAAACTTGATTCAGAAGCAACTTTAGCTTTAGCTCTCAGTTCTACTGTTATTTATATAGCAACATAAAACGCAGGGCGTAGCTTAAAGCTTTGGAAAGTTTCAGAGACGTTTCAGCAAAGAAACTTCCAGAAGTTCAGGGAAAATGATGCACAAGTCAAAGATATTAACAAAACTCTGATTATGCAGATGATACTGATTCACAATGTCACCAGCTAACACTGAAGCCAAAATTGAAGCTATTAAAGAAAACTATTTATTTTCCTGTTGCATTTGTTACAGAAAATGTTAATAAACACATAAACTTTCCTTTCCTTGCAGAAATAATGAGATTCACAGTTTACCCAACAGGTTTCATGACGTTACTTTAAATCTGCTGCTGTCCAGCCAACGTCGCTCCGGTGAATCAGATTTTCAGTCTCAATTCATTTTAATCCAAACGTTTAATGGAAATGAAAAAGTACCTGATAAGTTGTAAGTTTGGAGGCGTAACTTTGTGAAGTTCCCACCGAGTTTGAAAACTACAGAAACCTGAAAGTTTCACTGAAAGTGTTTCTAAAAGCTGTTCTTGTGTCTGCAGCAAGAGAAAAATACTGAACATGTTTCTGTCCCACTGACAGCCTGATGTGCAGATAAATCATCAAAACGACTTGAAAGCTTTTTTCTGTGATTATGGCATAAAAATGAAATTTAATTTCAAAATGCAAGTCGTTTGTCCCAACAGAGAAAGATTTGTACGATCCTAATTATGTAAGAACACTCATTAACAAAAAGTGGAGTTCATTCATTTATTATAACTTTTTCTAAACTTTGTCAAACAAAACAGTTTATATAAGAACAAGCGAGAGCAGCTGGGAGAGCAGGAACCACCAGGAGTGTTGCTGATCAAACACGCTGAATTATTAATGCAGCTTCTGCACTTTAAAAACATCATTTCTGAGCAGGATCTGCTGTCATCATCTATTCAGATAAGAACATTTCCTCCATTTTATTCTAATGAAGAAGCAACTACAACCAGAGTCAATAAAGATGATGAAACCAAACAGTTTAATGTGATTTTCTGGGTAAATCTGCTAAATATTTCCATTAGAATTAAACACAAGGGACCAGTCAAATCCTTACAGATAATTCTAATTAAATTAATAAATGGATTTGGAAGTAAACTGCTGTTTTCTTCCAGACCTCTGGCGTTGCGGTCAGTTAGCTGATGTTAGCAGCGCTAGCAAGGATATTTGCTGAGCTCAAGATTGAAATGTTTTCCATGAAACACAGCTGAGGCCAAACAAATGGTAAAACATCAGAACAGAAATATGGAGCGAATCGTTTTCCACTAAATGATTGCTTCCACGTTACTGGGAGGCTAGCTGCTAGCACAGCTAATGCTGCTATCAGCTAGCAGGTTCTATTTAGTAACAACATGAAATAATTCCCTACATACATTCCAGTATTATTCTATTTGATTAACTGCTTTAAATGTTTTATCTGGAAGGAGCGAAATCCTTCTGAGGAGTTTTTATCCGGGGTTTCGACCTTTGACTCTGTGAGGCGGTTTTCTTGCTGGTCTGAATCACTTCCTGCTTCCTGTGTCCCACCTGACAGGTTCAGTCTGTGCAGCTGAACTCTGAACAGAGATCCATCGGCCCGGCCGGCCTCCCGCGCCGGCCGGGCGTCCAGCGCGAGGTCGCCCTCCCGCGCCGAGGCCGGCGTCCCGCGCGCCGAGGTCGCCCGCAGCGCGCCGTCTCTGACATCGTCACATATGTGAGGCGACGGGAACGCTGATGTAAGCTGTGAGGCTGAGCCGCTGTCGGTTCCTGTGTGGATCACCCGGCGCCTGCAGCAGCCGCTCACTGAGAGGCCGCTGCAGCGCCGTCACCAAACCCGCTTCAAGTCTCATCAGAAAACTTTAGATCTGATGAACTTAGCAAGTCGCGGCTCCAGGTCAGAGTCTCTACAGCAACGTTTCCCAGCCTCACTGAGGCTGAACATCAATCAGCTGATCTGGAGTTTGATTATTCTGTGACCCTCAAACTTTTTCTGTTTCACTTCAGTTCAGACATTCTTACTGTTTCCAGTTGTGGTTATTTCTAGTCTCTAATTATTTTTCCTACTTATTTTTTAGTGTAAATTTCATAGTCTGTTGTGTTCTCTCCCTCGCCCTCGGTGCCACTTTCTGACCTGTCCAGGTGACCTCCAGGTGACCCCGCCTCTCGCCCGGGACGATAGCTGGAGAGGCAGCAGCACCTCCTGACCCCAGTAAGGGACAAGGGTGCAGGAAGATGGATGGATGGATGGTAAGGGTGGATATGCGTGCTAATAGCATGCTATAGCTAAAGTTCTGCAATTCACCCTGAGAAAATTCCTCTTGGTGTTTTTTAACATCAGCATCTTCAGCTTTTCTTTTGTGTTATTTTTACACATCATTGCTTGGTAAGCTCAGCACTCTGAGCTCATGTTAGAGCAAATAACCGTTTATTTACATGCAGTGCCTTGCTGACCACCAGGGGGCCCCACAGTTTGAGCTCCACTGAGTTTAAAAGAAAGCAGCCAGAAGCTTCTCTGCTTACGATGAACTTAGTTTGCATCTTTGTTTATCTTTATTAAAAGGCTCAAAACGATTCGGGTAATAAGATGGAAATCCCGGCCAGCAGGCAGCAGCATTAGAGGGATTTGTGGGATGGTTTTTCCTCCTTCTTTACCTTGGGACCAATTATTATCCACGTCTGGTGGTCAAGCCACACTTTCCTCGCTGCCATTAAGCAGGATTTGTCCGAATCCTCCGAGTCGCCTGCTAATTAGCAACCTGCCGGCCTGAAAGCTGGTTCCCGCCCAGCACCAGGCAGAACATCCAGGAACTTAACGAGGCCAAGACTTTGAGTTTGAGCACAACATGAGCAAGTTGTTATTGAGTTAGACTGAAAGCAGTTTGCACAGAAGGAAAGGAGGTCATGGTGGAAAAAACAACTGCAGTAGATCTGGTTTGGAGACAAAACTCCCAAAAAGTGGCTGCATCATTTGAATGAATGCAGAAATGAAATGCTCCAGCAGAGACTAGCAGGAGCATTTTCCAACCAAACACACAACTGTGAAGAGGAACGGAAGATGTTCTGTTTCCCCACCTGACAGACCTGTAAATGTGATTCTATTGGAACCAGAACCAGAACATCTGCTCCACCTCCCGATGCAAGAGTTCACTTCAATCAAACTGAGACCGAGGTTTGTAGGCGGACCAGAGTTCACTTTTTG
Source organism: Phalloptychus januarius (assembly GCA_902982915.1). Taxonomy (NCBI): domain Eukaryota; kingdom Metazoa; phylum Chordata; class Actinopteri; order Cyprinodontiformes; family Poeciliidae; genus Phalloptychus; species Phalloptychus januarius. The sequence goes on from CADWAE010000075.1 coordinate 396,874, forward strand.
GTCCGATTACACATTCACACCTCCCGGAACGAACTGGGTTAAAGCGGACCGGAGTTGGGTTAAAGCGGACCGGAGTCGAGTTAAAGCGGACCGGAGTCGGGTTAACGCGGAACGGAGTCGAGTTAAAGCGGACCGGAGTCGAGGTTAAAGCGGACCGGAGTCGGGTTAAAGCGGACCGGAGTCGGTTAAAGTCATTTGATTGGCCTCAAATCTGGCCTCAAAGTCAAATCTGGACTAGTGGAAGTGCAGACCTATATGCAGAAGATCTCAAAACTGATTGAAGTTCCGTGCAGCAGTATTTGGTTCCAGAAAGTTCTGACCCAGAAGAGGGTGGAAGTAAATTTAGCCCACAATTTTCAGATTTTACTTTGACAGCGCCACCGTCTCTTCATCTGAAACATGGCGGCGTCTCCAAGCGTTCAGCGTGTTTCCCGGCTTCGTTTCATCCAGGAAGCGAGGAAGCTTCCACTCCTCGGTTCTGGTTCTGCTCAGTCTTATCTCCTGTCTGGGTTTCTCTGAGCCTTCAGAGTTTCTAATTAATTCGCAGTTTATGCTGCGTTCTGGGCACAGAGGCTCCAACACGCCAGCAGACTGCTAATTGAATTTTTAAGCCTCTCTTGTTAATTAGCATTTTGCCTTGTAATGTGTGTGACGTGAATGCCATTTAGGAACAACTAATTTGTGTTTGAGCCTGTGTGTGTGGGGGTGTGCATGGGTGTGTGTGTGCGTGTGTGTGGGGGTGTGTGTCCCTGTGTGGGGGTGTGTGTGTAGGGGTGTGCATGTGTGTGTGTGTGTGCGTGTGAACATTTTACATGCTTTCTGAGGCTCTTTTACAGAAGCTGTGGCCTCGCCTGCAGTGTTTCGTTTTAATGAGTCACACTAACACGCTTTGAAATCAAAACTAAAGTTATTATTTTTTAAAAGTCGTATAATATCTTCTAAAAGCTTTAAGGTTTAGTTATTAAACAGCGTCTGATCACCTGCAGCCTTGAACGTTTCTTCTTCTGTGGTTTTGCTCCACAGGCCGGCAGCCAGCCATCTTTAATTGAAGCGTCGCTGTAGAGATACGAGCAGCAGACGAATCAGTCGGTCGGGTCCAAATGTTTGTTCCGATGGGAAGCCAAGCAGCAAACTGCATCATCTTTTCTCCTAATACCAGATAATATTAAACAGGTTGGAGTCTTTCTGGAGTTAGAGCATGAGCAGCTTCTCTCTGCTAAAAACATGACTGATGGAAAAGCTTGGACCTCTGCAGCTCTACAGGCCCCGCCCCTGAAGTTAAAAATTCATAGAGGGTTTATTAGCTGCTAGTTAGCATTAGCCTCAACGTCCTCAGGTCACAGAATGAAATCAAGATGCCTGCATGCGGCTCCAGCCTGACAGAAAAGCCCCACAAGATTAGAAGATATAATGTAAATTGTTTTGTCACGACTGAGTTTAAGACCTGAAACTGAAATATTTGAGGCCAACTAACATTTTTAAAATGAACTGAAGGCATTTCAAAGTCTTTACAGTAAATTTAAGGCGTTTTAAGCTCTGCATCATTAACCGCCTGAAGTCAGATCCAGTCCATCGCTAATCAATCTCACTGAGAAATGCTACGATCAATGCTAGCAGCGCTAACTAGCCCTCCTCCTGACTCACCACCAGGGGGCGTGGCTGAGTGAGACGGTTCTATAGCCAAACTATTGGAAAATCCAACTGCAGTACCATGGTTCAGCAGAAAGAGGGCAGCACTGAGACGGTTTTAGGATAAATATGGCTAATTAAACAGGTTAAAACGCTCAGCTGCAGAAATGAAACTGTAGATTTGGGTTCATTTACTCTTCAAGCAGCTCTCTGACCCTCCAGTCAGCCTCTTGATCCTTTTCTGAGCCACTTTCTCCAACGAACAGTAAGAAAGTATCAACATTTCCAACCTGCATTTCTACTAGTCACAGTTTTCTAACTTTCTGTCCTGTTGCAGCTAATCGAAGCAGAACGGCTGATAAAACAACAGAACGGCTCCTCTGTTTTACGTCAGTCTGAATCCCAGTGTCTTCCTAAACCCAGGAGATTATCTCCGCCTCAGTGTGGAGACAGGAGGATGTACAATGGAAGATTAGAGGAACATCACAGATTATATTAAAATACGCGCTGTAATAACGTAACGCTTCGAAATCTAATTTTGCAGGATTACTGTGCGCCTCCTCTGCTGCTCAGACAGGCTCTGCGTCGGGAAACATTCCTGCTGGGAGTAAACGGATTGATGTGAACCTGCAGAGGTAAAAAGTTTGGGGATTACTCCCCACACCTGCTCCAGATGTTCGCCAACGTAGCCGAACCGCAGAGATGCTCTTAAGCCGCCGCTGCGCCTCTGTCTGTTAATGCGCTCCATAAACCGTATTGATCTGAAGCCACAGAGCACTTTGTAAATTACATTACAGGTGAGTTACTTCAGCTCCATCAAATGAATATGAGCAGAGAAGCAGAGGGACGAAGTTAAGCAGCAGAACGACCAAGGGCGGGTCAAGGTGTGGCGAGAATCTACGGAAACATCCGGAGACGTTTACCTGAAGCCCCTCAACTGGCCAGCAGGCGGCGCAATGCTTCAAAACAAAAACCCACTGAGCACAGACACTCTCCACTGGTTCCCACTCTTTTCCACTGGTTCCCACAGGTTCCCATGAGTTCCTGCAGGTTCCCATGAGTTCCCACTGGTTCCCACAGGTTTCCACAGGATTGACTTTTAAAAAAAACTAAAGGGAAGCTCCAGCCAGTACAAAATTTTTTGTACTAAAATCTGGAATTAGTTAAAACGTTGGTGTCAATGGAGACCGTAAAGATGACTTATAGTTTCTTGATCTTGTGTTTCCCTTTTCTAGAAAACATTTTTCAAAATGGCCGCCACGGCTGTAACGGAGAACATATGATTACAATCAGCAGCAGCTATTTCCAGTGTTGGGCACAGCTAACCACAAAGCTAACCACTAACTGCTAATTCACTAAACCAGTCTTAGCTCTGCTAACACTGAAATGCTATCTACATAAAATTAGCTATGCTAACAGTTAAACATTAAAAAAATTAGCAGAAGCTAACATTAAACTGCTAATGTCAGCGGAAGCTAATGCTAACCATAAAGAGACATCATCTTCCTCCAGTTGATGACTAGCGTGAGACTCGCTGACAAACAGTTTCTGGTTTTGCTACATAATGACAAAGTTTATTAAAACCATTAAAATTTTTAATGTGAAAAAACATACTAAAGGGTTAGCATGTTATCACAGTCGGCCCGTCTCATCGGATTAATAACGAATAAAAATGGCGGTGCGTTTTCTCACCGGCCACTGTGACCTTCGCCGTCCGGCTGACGATGCTCCCCAGTCCTTCCAGCGTGGCGAGGCATTGGTACTCCCCTTCGTCGGGCCGGTGGTGCCGGGAGTGCACCACGTTCTGCACCGTCAGCGTGCCGTTGTCCAGCTGCCGGCGCCGCTCGTCCACCACCGCGCTCAGCAGGACGCCATCTTTACGCCACGTGATGGAGGCAGGGCCCGCCGCGCCCGCCTGGGCCTGGCAGTCCAACCGCAGCGCCCCGCCCCGCACCGTCACCGTGTCCTGGGGCTCCACGGTGAAGGCCAGGTCCACAAAGCCAGGGCCGGGCGACGAGGAGGAGGAAGACGATGGAGCGTCGGAGGCTGGAGGAGAGGAAGAGGAATCGGTCATTTCATCCAGAGACGACCTGACCAAAGAATGTTTCCAACATCTCACCCAAACAAACCCAAAGCCATGCAGACAACAACCAGAGACATACTTTGACTAGACTGATCCTCCAATCAACAGAAAGAACTCAGTAATTATTGTTGTTCTGGAAATGAATAAGCAAAATGATCTATGAGTTACATTAGTTTGGAGGATAAGAACAACGGAGGCTAAGTAGTGGAAGCTAATGCTAATGGGCTAACTTCAATTTAAATTATAACGACAAAGTTCAAGCACCAAATTCATTCTGAAATGATTTCCATGTTCTCCAGGTTTTATTATTTAAATAAAGTTATTGAGGAAAAACAGAGAATGTGAAGAAACTGAACTGCTGTGTGTTAAACCTTCAAAATAAGAGCATGTGAAGAGTTCCTACCAATCAACAACCCAAACCTTCACACCGACGTCAAGCTTTACTCAACTGAAAGTTTGCAAAAGATGATTTAAGGGACGCCGAGAGCGAGAGCGCGGCGGAGGCCGAGAGCGAGGGCGCGGCGGAGGCCGAGGGCGCGGCGGAGAGCGAGGGCGCGGCCGAGAGCCGAGGGCGCGGCGGAAGCCGAGAGCGCGGCGGAGCGGCGAGGCGAGGCGGGCGGAGGCCAGGGCGCGGCGGAGGCGAGGCAGCGAGCGGAGGCCGAGCGCGGGAGCCGGCGCGCGCTCGGCTGGACGCACAGCGTCACAAATGATGTAATTACTGGAGTCGGCTTCAAAGCCACCTGGTCAGAACCGATCAGAACCGGTCAGAACCGATCAGAACCGGTCAGAACCGGCGCTGGTACCGCTGGCATCCGGATGCTAAATATTTCCTCACACTCATTCTGCCTTTTATCAAACCAACTTTAATGTTTGGAGGCTTTGAAGTAAAAACTGCAGGTTTGTTGTTTCAAACAGAATATTTCATTTCCCCAGTTTGCTGAGTTTTGCTCCAGCAGCTGGACCCGGACGCTGCGCAGGTCCGTAACTCGGCGTTCCTCTCAGAGCCTCGGCCTCCTGAGCCTCTCCTTTGTTTCATGATGTGTTTCTGCTGCTGACTGCAGCGGCGGCGGCGTGAGGCGGCGGCCTTTGATGTCGTCGCTGCTAAAAGGCCTTTCATCGTGATCAGAGAGCCGGTTTGTTGAGTCAAAGCCGGCGGCGGCGCCATTCCCTGGAAAGGCTGACAGGAGGAAGGGAACGACCCGGATCACCACGCGCCATCTTTAAAGATGGAGGGAGGGGAACTGCAGACGGGCAGAAACAGACTCTGTCTGCAGAATCAACCTTTGACCCCAATCAGCCCCATTAACCTTTGACTCCCTTTACAGACAATATGTAGGAAACAAAACTTCTACACTATTCAATAATTATTACATTTATTTAGCATAAATGCTAACTCATACGTCTGATTTCCGTTCTGTCACAGAAAGCAAAATATTACGACTTTACCAACAATCTCCTCTAATTTAAATATCTAATATTTAAAAATCTAATATTTAAATTAATCGCATCATTTTAATACCACAGCTCCTAAAGTTTTGTGCGCACTAGACTAAGCTAGCTAAATCAGCCAATCAGAGCGCTGGAGCGCCCCCTGGCGGCCACCAGGTGTGTAACAGGTTTGTCTGACTGCAGAGATCTTCTATAAACAGTGGAGGATGTATCACCGCGCACCAGGACCATTAGATTAAAAACAGAAAAAAGAGGAGTAAACAGACACGAAAAACAAAAAACAAAAATATAGAAAAAAATAGAAAACCTATTACTTTGAAAAGCCAAAATACGTGAAAATGCTAGAAATACCCTCAGACATTTTGAGATTAATGTCATTTTAAAAATGTAGAAAACTTACAACAAAAGAAAACAATTTCTAGAAAAACAATTTGAACATTTTCTAAAATTTTTGATCCAACTTTTTTCTAGTAAATTTTCACAGTTCTGGAACTCTAAAATTGTCTCTTTTTTTCTCCAGATAATTTCTCAGGTTAATCTAAAAATCAACAAAGTTTGAAACTCAGAAATGTTCCCATTTTTGGTAGGAATTTTTTTTGCTGTAAATGTATTAATATTTTGGCCCCAATAGGCTGCCATATGCAGGTAGTAAAGCAGCTACTGTGGAGTATTTTCTGTTGTTTTTATTGAAATGTTGTACCTGTAACAGGAAGTGGAATATTTCCTGTAAGTTGAAACCTGGTTGTGAGGTTGAGCAGAGGGATCGTTTTATTTTGCAAAGCATTGTGGGAGAACCCAGGAGAACCATATTAAACAGCAGGTCTGCAGGTTCAGAGCGCCGCTATAAATCACCTGAACGTCCAATCACAGGTGTTCCTCCTTCACTCTTCATCCCTCCTTCCTCTCTCTCCTCTTCCTCCTCTCTTTTCCTTCATGGTTTCCTCCTTATTGATTCCCCCCTCCCTCTCTATCAGTAAATCACTTTCCTGACAGCTCAATCTGTATTCACTTCCACCGCTCACACACACACACAGCTGGGCAGCGTGCCCTTGTACTCCGCGTCCTGCAGTTTGATGCTATCACTCTCTGTCGCCGTTTCTTCATATTTCATCTGAAACATTGAGCTGCTCTTCACTTCATGTTTGAAGACAAATCTTTTCTGTTACCGCTTCGGTGTTGTTTTTTATTTTTTTGCAGCACTTCTGAATATTTTAGGGGCTTTAGGGGAAAAAGCAGAATGATTTTCTGGAAAATGTCTGGTCTGCTGCTCAGTTCCTAGATTTCTGAGGGACTTTTCACATTTTCTGGTCCAGCCGTCTTGGGAAGACGTGAAATTCATGGAAAAGTTTCATATTTTTTGTCCCGCATTTCAGAAATGAACCTCATTTCATATGGATCAAGCCTTTAGTTATTGTAATATTTATGAATATGGCTCACAGAGAATGAAAATGTAAATATCCAGACAAAGTGGAAACATTCTTAGAAAATTGAGTGGAAGGAAAAAGGTGCGCCAGCTGAAACTGAATCAGGAGTCGACAAGGAAGAGGAGATATTAGCTTTGGTTTTAGCAGTAAAACAGTTTCACTGAGTGTTTTTGCAGTGGTCTAACTAAACATAACTTAATATTTAACTTCATGTTATGCTAACACTGAAGCTAACTAGCTTGCTAACTGTCACACCTTTGAACATGAACAATCCCTGTTATTTTTCTCTGACGTCAGACTAAGTAACTTGTTTATTATCATTAATCGGTGACAGTTTCCAGGTTTGTCCTCCATTTTTAACTCATTTTTCTTGTTCTAACGTTGGTTTCCTCCTGTTGAGCGAAACGCAGCTCTGAGACAAAGCAGGAAAATGAAACCTGGCAGCAGCAGGACGGCTCAGCGTTTAATATTCAGCTGCTGTAGCAACAAGCAGGAATGAAACAATGGGCCGGTCCTGCCAACAGAACCCTGCAGCATTTAACAGCAGCCCGAACACGGCCGGATCAGAACGCTGCTGATCGGGTCGGCACGGCAACGCCGCTTAAATCCAGAGTTTAACTGGTGAGAGGCGGCGACAGCGCGGTGGACGGTGGCCAAGCGACACACACACACACATCCCAACACACACTAACACACCCCCACACACACACCAACACACACTAACAATGGCCGACAGCGATGGCCGCCGTCTGACAGGAAGACTGCATTACGACTCTGGAGGCGGGCCAGAAACGGGATTAAACACCACACAGCTGCCGGGATGGACCAAACCGGACCAGATGGACCCAACCGGACCAGATAGACCCAAACGGACCAGATAGACCCAAACGGACCAGATGGACCCAAACGGACCAGATGGACCCAAACGGACCAGATAGACCCAACCGGACCAGATGGACCCAAACGGACCAGATAGACCCAAACGGACCAGATAGACCCAAACAGACCAGATAGACCTGCTGCCTGTCGGTACCAGTAATGTTGGGTTTGAACCGGACCGTCCATGCCGACTCGTCCCGGTGAGTTTCTGTTCTCTCCGTTTCTCCTCCTCTGATATTTCCGCCAGTCGTCCTTAATTAGCCCGGCCGGCTCAGCCCGCTGTGTGAGCTGCTAATTACTCCGAGTGTGTGAGAGAGTGAACACTTGTCAATCCCAGCCCATTTCTTTCTGTTGTGTAAATTAAATTAACTCCACTGGCTGTTTACACACGGCAATAATTAAACGCAACGTCAACGCTTCTGATGTGGAGCTCAGAGGGGAACGTGGGGAATCCGTCAGACATGTTCGGTCCGCTTCACTCTGCATCAGCTGCACCGCGTTAAAGATCCGCTTATAGTTAAAGATCATTTATAGTTAAAGATCATTTATAGTTAAAGATCCGCTTATAGTTAAAGATCATTTATAGGTTTTTGAAGTATAGTTGCTAGAATAGTCACCATTCACTGTTTCATGAAAAAGTTGCCAGTTTTATGCCGGTCACTTCTTTGAAATAAAGTTGCTAGTTTCCTGTTAAATTTGTTGCTAGTTGCCTTGAAAAGTCACTTAAAATAGCAATAAAGTTGCTATGTTGCAAGTAACAGTTTTTATATTTTGCTTCCAACATGCTGTGCTGAACGCCTGCAATAGATGCGCTACACCGCCCCCTAGAGTCTAGGAGAATATTAGCTACAGTGAGAATTAATCAGCTGTTTTTATTGACCCCATTAACAACAGTAACAAGTATTTATCCTTTATTAACCCTTCAAACTGCATCCTACAGGAAATATTAGCTGTATTGACTGTATTTTTGTTTATTCCTGCCTCTAGTTGCAGCTTTAAAACAAAGTCACTAGATCTTTTTCTCTCAGGCATTATCCTGGCCACCCTACAGAGGAGCCTCATTTCAGCTCTTAAGAACAGTTTTTCTGCTCTATAAAGTCTCTTATATTTTAGCTCAGTGTGACTCTGCAGGCTCCTTCAGCCTGAATTTTCCCACTTTACACAATAAAAGGTGAGAGTCGGAGGAAATGATGATCATATTCAAACCTTTTCCAGATGAAATGTTTTGATTTTTAGTCTAAATTACATTTAAACCGATTCAGATTCAGGTAAAGCTGATATTTTTATGTTTTTGTTCCGGCCACTCAGGAGACAAATTAAAATAATTTTCTCATTTTAGCAAGGTGGAGAACTGAAGGAAATTCATGAATTAAATATTTTCACACACACACACACAAACGCAGAGCAGGATGTCGGATCCCCAGAGGAAACCTGATCATGTTCCTCAGTTAAAACCCCAATAAGCATCCGGTCGGCACTTTGTTACCGGAGACCTTTACTGCTGTCACACACAATTACCAGAGGGTCAACAGCAGGCCAATTATACACACACACACACACACACACACACTCGGAGCGTATCGTTGGGAGGAGGCAGCAGCTGTCATAACGGAGCCACCAGGCCGGTTTGGGATGACAGCGGCTCTGCGGAGCGGTGGGAGGGGAATATCTGTCAGGATGATGCTCCTGGTTCACGCCGGGTTCATTTCGCGGCTTCTGCTTTATGAGCCGCTGCTTTAAAAAGACAAAGGAACTTTATGACTAAAACATCCTGGAACCAGAACCGGACCGAACCTGTCAGGGCCTCTGAGCAGATTTGCTTTCAGGGAACCACATGATCCTTCATTGTTCCTAAGCTAACATGTGCAATGCAGCTGCTAAAAATACCATCATTTATAATTAGCTTACATCACAACGCAGCTGCTAGCGTTAGCATCATTTATAGCTAGCTTACATCATAACGCAGCTGCTAGCATTAGCATCATTTATAGCTAGCTTACATCATAACGCAGCTGCTAGCATTACCATCATTTATAGCTATTGAACATTGCACCAATGGTGGTTTAAGTTAGCGGTGCTCAAAACTTACTAATAATTTCCTTGTTTTAAGGGAAAGGAGATGTTTGTTTAACATATTTTCACAGATTATGTGACATAAATCCTAATTAGGAGTAAAGTGGATTTAACTAAGCAGAACCGCTCCGGTCCGGTCCTGATCCAATCGGGACCAAAACCTGCAGCCTGAAGCAGAGCGGCTGCCGGATCAGTCAGCGGTTTGAAGGAATGAACTGGAAGCTGTGGGAGGAATGGGAGAAGGATGGGAGCAGGACGTCTGAAAAGTGTGGCACGCATTTGTATATGACTCACACCATTCATGGTAAAGCATGGTGGTGGCAGCATCATGCTGTGGAGAAGATGGGTGGAGCTAAATTCAAGAAGAAAACCTGCAGAGTTAGAAGTAGAATGGGCTAGTCAAAGTCCAGACCTAGAATGAGCAAAACAGTTCAGTGGCTGTTTGAGGCTGATGGAGGCAAACACCAGAAGAACAGAAGGGTGTTAAATATAAAAGCACGCCACACTTTTCAGATTTTTTTGTTGAAAATGTTCTAAATCTTTTTGAATCTTCCAGTCCAGTTTTGCTCTGGGTTCATCTAAAGTTGATTGATCTTCTTGACTAATTATTGATTCATTTTGTTTTCTTTTGTATGAAAACTCTGAGCCGTCGTTCCATAAGATCAAGGGCAGAATTTCTCATAATAACAATAACAATAATAATATTTTATATTTTAATTTGTTGCACACTGACAGAACATTGTTTTCTTACATTATTAAACTTACATAAAGTTGGAAAACAAAACAAAACCTAACAGGTCAAAAATAAAAGATGAAAAGAAAAATTAAATATTTTATCCAAATGAGAAACTGAAGGATTCATGTCAGCAGAAACTCTGATGGATATCAGAGATCCTGCAGGTCCAAACATCTGGGCCGATTCTTCTGGACCCAACCAGAACCAGAACCAGAAGGTAAACCAGTTACAATCCGTCCCAGTACAACCAGTAAGGCCTTCCTGCCTCCAGAGACCAGAACCGGGATCCCAGTCTCCTCTAACTGGTGCTGTGTGCGTTCTGTTCACTTCGACCCGTTTGGATTTAATGAGGATAAATGTAAAGCATAACGATTTGACCTTATTTGCTCACAACAAACAGGAGTCGCCATGGAAACGGGAAGCTGTTGAGTCGCCGCTCGAATCAATCATTTATGGAGATTCATGCTGGCAGCTCCAGCAACAGCAGCAGCAGCAGCAGCAGCAGCAGCTCCAGCAGCAGCAGCAGCAGCAGCAGCAGCCAGCAGCAGCTCCAGCAGCAGCAGCAGCAGCAGCAGCAGCTCCAGCAGCTCCAGCAGCTCCAGCAGCAGCAGCAGCAGCTCCAGCAGCACACCCATATTAGAAGTTTATTCACTGAGAAACGATTATTAATGAAACCTGAAGGAGAAATAAATGGACGGACGAAGCCGAGTTTTGCTCTCAGCAGCTTCAGTTGGACCAGAAGCACCAGGCTGATCTGCAGCCAGTCGAGTTTCTCTGCTGCTGTGTTGATTCATGATGACTCAGCAGAAAGCTGCAGTCAGCAGTTTGGGTTCAGCAGCTCAATGGAAACGGGACGAAGCGTCAGTTTACATCAGTCCATCCAGAACCAGGACCTGGACCTGGAAGACAACCAGGACCAGAACCAGGACCCCAGCCTGCTGTCCTTCTCCACCATCAGTCTCCATGGTAACGTTTGGATGTTTTAAGGAGGAACTTTGCTGTTGTCAATATTCATTGTTTTAAACATCAGAGGAGCAGAACCTGGTTCCTGAATCCGGTTCCTGAGTTCGGTTCTCCTCTGCAGGCGCTTCCCGTCCGTCTGATGCCGGTTTGAACGCCGAGCAGAGGAGAAACACGCTAAACATGGTTGAGCTCAAAACCAGGTTTATCTGTCGGCTTCATGCAGACAATTAGCAGCAAAGCGCTGAGTCCGTTTTTATTTTACCTACACGAATGAAGCTGGGGGCGGGATCTATCGCGTGACATCACACCGAACCGGATCTACATGAAGAACCAGAGCCAGCTGATATTCCCCTCCCCCACCAGTTGCCACCTACTGTCAGTCAGCTGGTTGAAGAAAGAAAGTTTCCAGAAATGTTTCCTTTCAAAGTAAAACAGTCATATTTTAGACCAGCGCAGCGCCACCTGTCGCTTTTCTACGGTACTGCAGCCAGATCGGTTTGTTCAGCACTGATAACCCAGATTAATATAATCCTGCCATCAACCCACCAGGAGCAGAAGCTCCAATATGAGCAGGTTGCCTGGGTTTGACTCTGTCCAAATCATCAGTTTGATCTCCCTCCCTCCCTCCATCTCTCTCCCTCCCTCTGTCCCTCCTGTCCGTCCATCTCTCTCTCCCTTCCTCCCTCTGTCCCCTCCTGTCCTCCTCCCTCCCTCCCTCCCTCCCTCCCTCCCTCCGTCTCCCTCCTGTCCCAGAGGACCCCTCTCTGACAGGCGTCTGCTCTGAGACCCTCTGATGTCCTGTGGGTTGGTGTGGAACAGGATGGGGGTGTTTATCACACTTCCTGTCAAATCTGGACAAATGCTGGCAGATATTCTGTGCTTATGGATTAAATCCCTGGACGTTATAAAAGAGGCAGAGCGTTTCTCCTGGTTCAAATGAAAACTTAGGAATATTTTATCCCTGAATGCTGAAGTAAACCTGGATTATGTGCAGCTTGTTTGGTGAATGAAAGCAGAGGAATGGATTCAGAGCGACAGTAAAAACAGATTTAATCACAGAAACATTTATTTCAGATGTAAAAGCTCTGAGGCTGTTTAGTTTTTATAACATCTCTCGCCATGTTGTTTAGGCTAACCTGCTAGCTGCTATGTAGCGACATGTTGTTTAGGCTAACCTGCTACGTAGCGATCAGTTTCTATGTGTTGAGTAACGTTCAGCAGTTTGAATTTTAATCGTTTGTTCATAGATTCTCTGTAACGGCCCAGCATGCTCAGCACAAGTGGAAAAATACTTAAGTTTTAAAGTAATTATGATTTTATTTTATGCAACATCACAACAAACGAACTCTGGTGCAGAGCGGAGCAGGACGACCTGGACGAGTCTGATCCCGTCTAAACGCACGCACACACACACACACACACACACACACACCCACACCCCCACACACACACACCCCCCCCATCAGAGTGTGTGTGTGTTGGATATCCATGACCAATCGGGACAGAAGCCACAGGCTTCCCAACTGCTGCCCCCCTGAGACGGAGCGGCCAGTTTGTCCCCCGGCTGACAGATTGGGAGTTTATGGGTGTTAACAGACTGGGGGGAGGAGGGGGGGGGGTTACTCCTCATCATCATCAGTCATCACCCCAGCCTCCTCCTCCTCCTCCTCCTCCTCCTCCTCCTCCTCCTCCTGTAGGGAACTAATGGGAGCGGCTGGCAGACGAAGGTCAACACCGTGACCCCGCCCCAACAAAGCAGAGAGAGAGAGTGTACTTTTAAAGGGGTGAATGACGGGGTCAGAGGTCAACAGCATGTTGACCTGGGGTGGGGGATCCTGTTAGGAGACGAGGAAACAAGTGGATCCCGCTAACGAGCAATCAAACTCGTTAATAACACACAGAGCGACCTTTGACCCCGCTCATGTTGCAGGCTGTGGGGATGAAACGTTCGCTGTGATTCTCCTAAACTGCTGTTTGCTGCAGAAGCGTTTTGTCTGAAACCGGGTCGAGTGGCGAGCGGCGCCGCGGACAAAGGAGGCGGCAGGTGTTGACATTTTCCAACAACGAAAATAATCAGAGCGGCGCCGAGTTCACGCAGAACAGGATCAGGTTCTGCTCACAACTTTGATGGTTTCAAAGAAAAACAATCCAAAAATAATCAATAAACTGAAAGAAAATCATCACCTGAAGAGATGAAACTTCAAATAGAGGCTGGAATAAATGCAGAAAGAAAAACTTTAAATGTTAAAAATGATTTCACATCTTAAAACCAGAATGAAAATATGAAATTATTTAACTTTTGACTGTTTTGGTTCCATTTCTGTGATGATTTACAACCGGAACTCGTCTGGCAACATGAAGTAGGTTCAAAGATATCAAAATGTCTAGATCCAACGCTCAGGAGCCCTCAGTGAAGGTCAGAGGTCATGATTCAACAAAGGGAACGACTTCAAAGACCAGAACCAACGCTGATCCAAACGAACAAGAAAACTAAACTTTTCTGATCTTCAACACTTCAGAGAAAATCTCCAGTAAACCTAACAGCATTTCAGATAAACAGACCTACATCAGGTCAAAGGTCATCCACAGTCAAGTTAAGTCTGTTTTCCAACCTGAAAGTCCAGTCGACCCGGTTCTACTGGAACCAGAACATCTGTTCCACCTGCAGCTGCTCTGAGTCCAACCAGCCTGTTCCCCTCCTGGCCTGTGGGGGCGCTGAACCAACAACCACTGAAGAAACGACACAAAAACCTCTGAAGACGCTGAGAGCAACTTCCTTCTTCAGCAGATGAAACAAGATGGAGGCGTCAGATTGTAGCGGCTGGAGGATTTCTCTTTAGGCTAAAGACCAGGAGCCATTTCTGCTGCTAGCGCTAGGCTAACCGGACTTCCTCTGCAAACGGACTGGAGTTGGACCAACGCAGAGAAAACAGCTCTGGTGGGAATGAACCTTAAAAAACTCCAGGAATTCCCCAGGAAACCAAATAAACGATTCGTTTCTGTTCATCTACTAGAGCAGAAACCCAGTGATGAGACCTGCTGGTTCTGAGACCTGCTGGTTCTGACCCGGCTGGACCCACAGAACGTAGAATATGATGAGACAAATGGTTTTTATTGAGTCCAGGAAACGACCTCTGATCCACATTGATCAATCTGGACAGATGGACATTAATCTATGTTCATGGATTAGAACCAGAAGAAGCAAACTGGGTCTCTGAAGGTTCTGCACCAACCACTAATAATCAACAACAAACAACCCCAGGCTTCCGGGTTAAATTTAGCCTCCATGTTTAGTCACCAGTGTGTGTGTGTGGGGTGTGGGGGTGTGCATGTGTGTGTGTGTGTGTGGCTGTCAATCACAGCAACCGGAGCGTAAAGATGGAGGAGGGGTAACGCCTCAGGGAGCCATGAAGAGCCCGGCTCTCCATCCTTCCTGCTGGTTTTCCTCCTAAATCTTCCCTTTCAGAAGCTTTTCTTCCATGTTTTATTGAAAAACATTAAAATCAGACATTTAAATAAAAACAGGCTGTTTTCCCTGCGGTTCATTCCCTGCAGCTCTTGGACCAAACGATTTGATTCCAGGTAAACCAGCTGATCTTCAGCTGAATATTAACAGCCACCCTGCAGCAGCCGTTCGGAGGTCAACTCCACCGCTATCCTGCAGGGGATTATGGGTAGGCCGGGCAGCCACTGCTCACACAGAAACACTCAGCTGACGACTCTCTGTGGACTTGTTAATGTGTGAAGGTGTGTGTGAGTTTTCAGCCCAAACAACCAGACTCAACAGCGTTTCTGTCCAACCGGATAAACAGAAGCAGCAGCAGAATCACTGGAGATGATTTACTGAACCTAGAATGTTTGTCTGAGCAACTCCTGCTTCTAAAGCACAAAGCTGCTTTAGTCCGTCACACCTGAAGCAGCTGGCTAACCTCCCGCCCTGACAGGAGGTTAGCCCTTTTTGTCAGGGCTAACCCTGACAAAGGTTAGCCCTGTTGAACCTTTAGCCCTTCCCTCCACGACTGGACTTTCTTTCTTTATGGTTTCTACTGATGGTGCAGTACGATACTCCTGTTGGTCTGATGCCAAACCAGCGGTGAGCACTGCTAGCTACAAAGCTAGCTGCGCTAACCGTAATGCAATAATTAGTTACACTAAAGCTGAAGTGCTACACCAACATGTTTAGCTGAAGCTAATGCTAAAAGCGTTTAGCTGAAGCTAATTCTAAAAGCGCTACAGCAGTGGATTCCCACCACCTGTCTCAACAGTATATCTGTATATACTGGATATACTGTTAGGGAACAGTATATGTTCTCTGACAGTATATCGCCCTCAACAGGTTTAAATTGGTCACTGCGCATTTACCGGTAGAGTTTTCTCTTCAGGAAGTGATTCTTTGTTTTGGAGAATAAAAAAAGAAAAGATCAAATTAATTTTAGAAATGTAAAGATTCTTTTTCTTGACTGAACCGAACCAAAAACGTACCAAACTGTGATATGTGAGCTGCTAAACCCCATCCTGCTTACAGGTGAACTTTGTTTCTAATTGTCTGACAGAATGATGAGTAAATATGTAAAAATATCCAGAACGTTTTGATTTAACCTCCTTTCATCTCCATCCAGTCAGGTGTCTCCCACTGAGAGGACTTCCTGTTTCCTGTCCAATCAGAGCGCAGCGAGCAGAGCGACACGCCCTTAGCTGATCAGTTTGAGTTCATTGAATGAAATCTGTCTGAAACGGTACTGAGGGAAATGATGATGGGGATTAAATGATGATTACAGTCTTCATCGGTGGTGTAAATGGAAGCAGATCCTCGTTCAGGCCGTGGCAGGAAACAGACGTAACGACCCGGTGATTAATTCACATATTGATTTTTAATAGCAGCTATGACTGAGCAGTGAGAGCAAACAGGATGTGAAATAATCTGTTGAAAAGCGATAACGACGCCGTGATGAACCGAGCTACCGGTCCTGATGAGGGTCAGCGTGCACCAACGCTCGCCGCTCTGATCGGAAAAAAGGAGGAAGTAATGGAGGCGAATCCCAGAGTGAACAAATCGACCTGCAGGGCCGAGTCGGCCGCTAAAAACACGACTTTCAGTTCATCCTCAAATGTTAACATGATTTTAAAATCTCATGTCTTCCTCAGGGCAATCTAATAACGTCAACCATCGGAAAGTTTAACAGCTCCAATATTTTCTGTGTTGCCGACGGTTGGAGCCGGAGCCAAACGGGTCAAATGCCTCCCGGCCATCACCAACATCTAATCGCTTCAGACACTGCAAACAGACTTTAAAATGCTGAATATTTTACTTAAAACAAAATCAAGTTGGATGTTTTTACTCAGTGAACATGAATTACTGGTTGGAGCCATAGAGCCGAAAATAAACCTAATAAACCCAATAAACCCAATAAACCTAATAAACCCAATAAACCCAATAAACCTAATAAACCTAATAAACCCGGCCCACTTTCCTCTCTGATTCACCTGTTGGGTTCAGAGTCTCTACGGCCACCGCTAGGGTGTTAGGGTCACCGTTAGGGCCGATAAGGTCACCGTTAGGGCCGATAAGGTCACCGTTAGGGCCGTCACCATGCAGCCTTTAAATAAAACGTTCCCTCGTGCTGAGTGAAAACACAGAAGATGTTGGTCGTGCTGTGATCTTGGTCTGCGCCTCGTTTTTCACTCGGCTGCTTTGTTTGATCCGTAACAGAAGAAATAATTTGCCTCATTTCTTCCCAGTAGGTTTCATTAATGAGCCTCACAGACAGAGCGGCTGAATTTACTGCGCGTCGTTCTGAGATGTTTGGGTTGGTTCTGGTTCTCCATCAAAGCCCATCAGTCATATTTAGGCCAGGAAGAATCGATTTCCTGCCCTGGATGCTTCAGTAACACAAACCCAGTCATTTGTGTTTGTGTGATGGATCATATTAACCGCAGCGCAGTCAGTGTGTCATTACGTTGGTTCTGTGTGTGTGTGTGTGTGTGTGTGTGTGAGCTGTATGTAGGTCAGGAACTGGCAGGGAAACCTGGGATTCCTGCAAAGTGGAACCGTCTGGTTCCTGTGTGTTCGGGTCGCACTCGCCTGTCGGCCCACCTAGACACCGACTCGTTAGGCTAATTGGTGGGACTAATGGGGGGGGGGACAGATGGGGCGGTAACCGCGGCAACCTGTCAGCACCGGCCTCACACCTGCAGAGTCAGCAGAAACAGCAGCAGCTGGGAGAACTGGGAGGTTCTGCTGGTCCATCTACCCACAGAGGACATGATGAGCTTTTCCACCATTTTATCAGAGTAAATAAATCAAACGTCAAAAATCATGTTTCATGTGACCAAATAACTGGATGAAATAAGATCCTCTTCCTCCTCCTGCTCCTCCTCCTCCTCTTCCTCTTCCTCTTCCTCCTCTTTCTCCTCCTCTTCTTCCTCCTCTTCCTCCTCCTCTCTCTCCTCCTCCTTCTCCCCTCCTCTTTCTTTCTCTTCCTCCTCCTCATCCTCTCTGCATTTCCTCAGGGGAGCAACTGAGGAAATGTTTCTAACGTTTCCTCGTCACGATGCAAACCGATAGCAAACGCTGATGATGAGCAACACAAACAGGATTTTCTTCCTGTAGAACCTGAGAAGGTTTTTATCTCCTGAGGTTCTGTACCGGGTCCGGTTACCCGGCCGCCCCCAGCTGGCCTGGAACGAGCTGCAGATGTTCCGGTGTCTGTTTATCCATCGTTAATGTCAAAAGGTGGATTTCTTTGTCTAATTGGAAGTGACAACATCAGAGCCGCTGAAGGAATCGATATGACAAGAGGAGACGAAGAGGACGGACGTCTCCACTGGGACAATGTCTCCAGGAAACCATCAGAGACACTTTATTATTCAACAAATTGCACCACAATATTTACACAAAATGTATGTAATAATGAGGTGAATGAAAATAAAGTAACAAACATCCACAGGGACAAATTCACTGTCATTCTGATCCACCAGCACAACAAGCTGCTGTGATTCAACAGGACATCAAATGGATCTGAGACGTGAAAGTGTTTCATTTTTCATAAGAATTCAAACATGAGCAAAACCAGGAGTATTTAAAAATATCTGTCACATAAAAACTGCAAATAATAAACAGGAAGGCCATTCAATCATTTTGATCCATTCTCCTCTCTGCTCTGATTAAACCTGCTGTTCCCCTCCTGGCCTGTGGGGGCGCTGCACCAAGAACCACTGGAGGAAACGATACAAAAACCTCTGAAGACTCTGAGAGCAACTTCCTGCTTCGCCAGATGGAAACCTTCAGATTTTATTAAACGTTGTATATATCAAATATGATTTAAAAAAATTCTAATTTAACATCCTGGAATTGGGCCTCTGTCTCTTTAAGAACCTCCTGCTCTTTCTGAAGCTCCGCCTCCAGGAAGTCATCCCAACACTATCAGTCCTTTTTTAATAAAGATTTTTGTCTCTGATTTAGCTCCATATGTTCCCTCTCCAGCAGTGAAAACAAACACGTCCGCTCAAACGGATCAAAGTGAATATCTGAAGCGGGAACATCAGCAGAACAGGTCGGGATGTTCTGAGTTTGATCTGCAGATGTTGTCGGATCAGAACCAAGCAGCATCAGTGGAACCTCGGTTCTGATGCGTTAAAAGGGGCCCATCAGAACCGGCTGGGCTGCTGGGTGAATTACGGCCCGGAGCCGACGGCGGTTCAGGGCCGTTTCTCTTCTGCTCCAACATCCCTGCTGACGCTAACGAGAAGCACCAGATCCAGCGTGACAGCGGACAAAGCTTTAACAAGCAATCACTTCCCTCCAGAGGAACGAGGCCAACCTGCAGCTAAAGCATCCGGGAACCAGGAAACAATCAGGGGTTCTGATTAACGTTCTCCTGGAGCAGTCTGTATTACAGCGGCTCTAAAGAAGCCTCTGACTGAAGACACTGACAAAGAGAGAGCTCAGAATTTTCATGATGTTATGGATTGAAACAAATGACTTTCCAAATAAGATCATTAACTGCATAATTGCAAAAATTGAAGTTACAAAAATAAATCTGCTTAATAGAAACAGAAATAGTAAATTTATTTAAAAAATCACGTTTTTTGATAAATGCACTAGAATGAGGTCAGTTTTACTTCAGCTGCTTGAAACAGATGGGTTTCCCAGAACTACAATGGAAACAACTTTATCGAATTGATCACATGACCAACAGCCGGACGTTACTACTGGTGGAAACGCCGGAGAAGACGACAGGAAGTGGTCAGAGGATGATGGTTCGGTTTGGTCTCAGTTCATTCAGGTCATTTTGTCCATTTCTGGTGCCAATATCTTAGTAAACTGAAATGAGACAAAACTTACTAGTAACTTTCTAGATATAGAGGCTTTTTTTAAGTAAACAATTCCTTAATTTTGATGAAACATGTTCCACTATCAGACTATTTAACTTATGAGACATTTTTTCCATGCTACAAGTAAAATCACCTGCCAACACAAGAAGTATTTATTTAAAACAAGCCTCCATATCTTGCTGAAAAGTTACTTTGAAGTTATTGTTCTTATTTCAGGATATTTGCATTAGAAATGAGACCAGAAACACTCGGTCAGATTTGGTGTTTTTACAGTGCAGTGATGGTTAAATGATTAGCAGAGATATGGGAGAACAAGCGAGTGCTGGATGGGTGAGACTGACAGCCTTGAACAACCAACATGGAAACAATTAAGTTCTGATATTTACCACTTCCTGTAGCTCCAATGTTTTTACTGGTCCTACTTATTCAGTTTAATACGAAACCTATTAAAGCTCATTAATTCAGAGCTTTTTCAGCACAAATATAGTGAGGAGTTCCAGGGTCAGCACGGGATCCACTAATTTCACAGAGATTGGTTCAGAGAACAGCAGAAAGAACAAAGCAGTGAGGAAGAGGAGGGGGAAAAGTTCATCCTCTTCCTCCCTCGCTCTCCTTTTCCACCGTCTCCGCCTATGCCCCTCGCTCTGTGGCGCAGTCCCGGTGATATATGGCCGCCATCAGCAAAAATAATGGCTCGTCTGCCCGTAATCTTTTATTTCTCTGCAAGGCTGAGGGGGGAGGCAGGAGGGAACAGGAGCAGGGAGCTGGTAAGCAGAGGTAGAGGAAGATTCTTAGATATGTGGATGATGAGGAGGAAAATGAACCAGGAGGAAGATTCTTTACATTAAGTTTGACTGGAGCAAAACAAACTAATCAGATTTATTAGGATAAACTGGATTTATGCAGCAGAAAGTCAGAAATCCTAAACTTTTCCAGTTCAAATAATATTTACCATAACCATAGAAGAGAGCTAAATCATGCTACATAAACATGCTAATGTTAGCTTAGCTCAAAAATACATATACAACAGAGAGGAGAGCTACTATGGAAACATGACACATTCACATGGAAGGAAAAGTCCTTTTTTCCCCACATCCATCTTTTCCACAGCAGTCTGAATCCCAATCCGATGTTTTCAACCCTCCAAAAAGAGGACTTGTACCACTTCCTTATGGTGCAAAATTGGATACTTATCCGATTGTTTTCAAACCGTCTGCAGGCTGAACGGCCATTTTATCAAACTTTTACATGATTGATTTGAGACATGCTTCATAATTCTGCACTAGAAAAAGCAAGATTCAGTAAATCTGGATGTAAACGAAGGCCAAAGCTAGCAGTGCTAATACTAGCATATTTCAGGGTTGAAAACTTCCCCAAAAAATCTTTAAGATATTGTTAAGATAGCCAACAAACTACCTTCCTATCTTAACTAACACTATATGTTAATAAACAGACAGAATGTCACATTAGGAGTAATTTGTTATTGGTTTCAGATCATTGACGTTAGCTAACTAGCATGCTGGTTAGTTTATATTTAGCTAGCTTTCGAGGCTCTTTTAACCCATTGCTTCGTATTTTATTTCCAATGCCACAACTTCACTCACCAGGAGAGCTCTGACTGTTTTACTGTTACGTCCTTTTATTGTTTAAATGTGAACATATTTTGTTTTTTTATGAAATATAAAACTCGCTATAAGAGTTAAAAGTATAAAATATTTTAGCTAAAACGCCGCATAGCTAGCATCACTAGCATCTCTAGCATTAGCCATTGTTTAACTTTCTTTTTTCATCTTCTTACAATCTTGTGACCATTCTGTCGTTAGTTAGTACCAAACAATATTGGATTTTAGAAAAACCTAAATGTAGCGCTTCCCATATCTTTCTTTGAACACATTCGGCTTTGTGTTGTAGCGACATTCGGTTTTATGGAGGCTCATTCTCCACATGTAACAGACATATTGAACCTAAATTTGCCGTAGAGGATTCAGTCCATCTTTCCCATTAGCCTGTGAGTTTCACAGATTAAAGGCGCGGCGCGGCGGACCGAGAGACGCGGCTCTTGGGATTAAGTGTAAAATGTATTGAACAGCTTAAGCAGCAGCAAACGAATCACAGAAAGCTGTGATCCCTCTGAGATGAAGCTGTTACATTACATACATTTTGTTATTCGTCCAGTGCTTTAAAGCGTTTTACGGCCCTGTCCTGCTTTACAGTAAAGATTTGATTAAACGTTTTCATTTTTAGTGCTTTATTGTTAAAGCACTCAAGTTTAAATTAAAAAAATGAAAAGGTAGACTTATTTGAAGTATGAAGTTTTAATCTGAAACGCTGGATAGCTAGCACCAAACGTTAGCCTGTGTAAGCTAGCATTCAGTGACGGGCGGTGAGGTTCACGGCCGGTCGGCAGCCAATTAAAGCTTCTAAAATATAACAGAAAGATAAAATAATATTCAATAAGGTCACGTGTTTTAAGTTATTTCAATGTTTTGTTTGTCTGACCTCTCTTTTCTGATTAAAATTGAAAATCGTGTATAATCTTATCTTTATTTTATGAACTTCATGCATCCTTCACCAATATCCTTCTGTTGTAGAAACAATAACGAAACATCCTGTTTCTCATTTTCCTGTTATTTTCAAATATATGGCAGCCAAAAGAAGAGAATAGCCTTGACCCGTTCCGTTCATCTATATTATTTCCTCCAATTGTTTTGGTTCTTTTCGAAGCGTAGAAGAAGAGCAGCAGCAGCAGAAGAAGAGCAGCAGCAGCAGAAGAGAAGCAGCAGAAGAGGAGCACCTGTTGCTCGTTGTGTAGCTATCTGAGGAACGGTACTTTCTGCCTCACCCGTACATTCATAACCGATTAAAAGACTAAATGAGTCACAAACATTCATTGAATATATCCAATAAACGGAAGAACGCCAACATATCAAGAAAATGTGTCATTAAACAAATACATTGGTGATATAAACACAGGCAGCAATGGGCATGCTTCATTCAGTTGTGTGCTACAGCGCCCCCACAGGTCAGGCACAGCACTGCACTGCCTCGCCTTAGTCTTTTTTCATGTATTTCAACAGGTAATACGTAATTTCAGGGATTTTCACCATAAATCTGTTGAAATTACCAATAAGAAAGACTATTTATAGAAAATTAAAGTGGACAAATCAATTTTAGGGATAGGGTTGGGTTGTCTGTCGGGATGGCGACTCTTTTGGTCTCATATGAAGTTCTAATGATTAAAATCTATCTGATATGTAATTACCAGTTTAATCCTTAATCCAAACCAATGATTTAATCTCTGTCTTGAATTATAAACTATCTGACAGGCTTGCCTTCTTGTCGTCTCAATCTGAAACGCGCTCGGCGGAGTTTGAAGCACTGAACTCGTTAACATGGCCTCCTTCGTTAAGGATCTCTCTGCTCGTTAAGCTTCTCCTTCCTAACGAGCCTGTTGGTGACCTTGGAGTTGTCTGTTGGCACGGCGACCTAACGAGCGCGCTCAGAGCGTCCTGTCAGCATATGGAGGCGTCCTGGATGAGGACTGAGGCTCCGCAGGAGGAGATGGACTCCGTCCAGAGGGAGACGTTCGCCCAGAAGGAAAACACTCCCACCAATCCAAACCTTTCCTTTGGAAGCCAGGGAACAGTTTTGGTTTCCCCAATGGGAAGCCATCTTGGATTTTAACAAGAACAGTTTCAATATCGTCTGTATAGAGAAGCTGGGTGAAAAATGTCTGCATTCGCCGTATGATGAGCGTCCACACACACACACACACACCCCACACACCCCCACACACCCCCACACACCCACACATACACCCCCACCCACCTCCTCTCTCAGGGAAGCGAGTATTGGCACCAGCAGCGGTGTTGTGGATAATTTGGTCAGATCTGGCAGAAGCGTTGCCAGCAACGAGAGCCGGAGACCAGACAGGAACTAATGACCTTCACACACACGCCTCACATCAACCATATGCTTCAGCAAAGTGTGTGTGTGTGTGTGTGTCACATGTATATCCAGCACAGGGAAGAATGTGAAGAGTTGAAACAGAGACAATAGTTGGGTCTGGATAACCAGCTTTTTCCTGCACAGATTAAATGGAGCCATGTTTGCTGACAGAGTCAAAGAGGATTAATATCTTTAGATGCTATCGTCCAGTTTTACTCTTCTACCTCACTGCGAACAGAACATCTGGGCCGGACAGATGCTCCAAATGAAACCACTTACTGTACAGCGGATCTGGTTTATAATCCACCGCTGGCACAGTATTGTTGAGTTTCTGGGAATTTCTGTCCATTCAGACTGAATTTAAAGACGAGATCCGCAGCAGGCATGAAGATTCGCGTCCATCTGCTCTGATCCGTCGTCAGGCTGAAGCTTTGAAAGCAGCAGATCCAGAACCGCGCAGCCAGGCGCCCTTTTAAAACCCCACCGGGACAATTTGGTGGAATTATAATCCAAATTAAGATCTTAAAACTCTTAACCCACATTTTAAATTCCAGCAGGAACAGAGAGAGGTCAGCTGAGCAGGGCTAACTGTTCGTTCATTCACTCACTCATTCATTCACTCATAAGCTGGCAGAACCATGCAAACCAAAGAACAGTTCTCACCAACTGAACTGTTCAAAAGAATCATTATTTTCAGTTTTTGTTTTAAATGACGATACTATTTTAACCCTTTGCTTTTGATTTTATTACAAATGCAGCAGCTTAACCTGCCTGGTCAGTTTTATTATCAACACCTTTCGTTGTTTACATGTTTGGTTTTAATGAGCAAAACTTTTCCACTGATCCTGTATTGATTTCATGGCTGCAAAACCATCAACCAACAACATAAAACATCATGAATTTCTAATGTTTAAAGTATTGAAGGACTGTGGCGTCTGAAAAGCTGCAGGACGTTCAGACGCCATGAATCACAGTAAATATAAATGTGGGCTAATGTGAGGAGGCTGAGCTGAGCTCCAGGCTGGACTGGAGCTCAGCTCAGCCTCTCAGGTCTGTTTGAAATCAGAAAAATAGCTAAAGCCCAAAGCATGACGCTCCTGAATGTGACTAGCAGCAGCTCCGCTGCTGAAGGAAGCTTTCTGCTGCCTTACGAATTACAGAGACGCGTTTTGGAAGAACAGAGTTTCACTGCGTTTAGACGGATCAGATGAGACTTTATACAAATGTAACTCATTGAAATGCTGAGGATTTTCCAACAGGAGCGTTCAGACGCTCGCTGACAGAATGATGAATTAATCAGGAGTATCTCTGAGCTGATCAGCTTATTACCAACTGAAAGTGAAACTGCAGCCTGGCAGGACGTGTGTGTGTGTTTATGTTCCTCGCTCTGTGTTGGAGATGCCCCCCCGCCTTGGTGTGATCAATACATCTTGTCAGGCAGTGGTTGATAGATTATTGATTGTAATCAGCCTGTCCTGTGTGTGCAGACAGTCTTTAATTCCTCTGCCAATCCGCCTCAGCGCTCATCTCTCATAAACACACAATTACCTCAAAGAACAGATTAAAATTTGGGTTTTTCTTCTGAACGCAGCGATTTGAGTATCATTATAGATTCACATGATCAGCAGCAGCTCCAGCAGCAGCAGCAGCAGCAAGCAGCAGCAGCAGCCAGCAGCAGCAGCAGCAGCAGCAGCAGCAGCTCCAGCAGCAGCAGCAGCAGCAGCAGCAGCAGTGATGCTGATTAAAGATCAGCAGCTGAACTTCACAAATCAAACATGAAGTCCATCATTCAACCTGCAGGGCCTGAACCAGTGAACAGGTGAGAGGTGGGTCCGGGTCTGGACCGTTCTGATCTGGATCAGTTCAGTCTGGACTGGTCCGGTCTGGTCCAGTCTAGTCTGGTCTAGTCTGGTCCGGTCACTGATCCATCACAGGACAACAGGACGCTGTCCACAGCCGTCCTCAGGGCGACTCAGGCCAAAGTAAAGGCAAGATTCGACCTTTGACCTTCTGGTTGCTAGGGAACAGCGCCAACAACTGGGTCAGACAGAATGTTTCTCCATGCTATTGCTAATATTAGCAGGTTACCAATGGTAAAGGCAAAAAAATGCTACTGTGCTAATATTAGTGCTAACATGTGAGCAGAGCTAGTTATTGTTAATATGCTAATGTTAGTGCTAATATGTTAGCACTAATGCCCACAGCTAATCATTGATAGTACACCATCATTATGCATTAAATACATGTTCCATTACATTCACTCTACTAGGTTACTGCTAACATGTAAACTGTTATCCAGCTATTCTCTACAGTTACCTATAACTGCTTTGCTAGTGCTAGCGATGAAAACTACCAAATAGTACTGTTACCATGCTAACACCCAAAGCTAACTGTGAATTTCAACATTTGTGAAAATAGTACAGCAGATCCTAACGTTTAAACCATAAAGCCTCTTTTGTCAAGTGAGAATCATGAATATGTCAAATCCTGCAACATAAAAAGTGAACCATGGATAAATGTAACTATAGTATCATAGCATCTCTAGCCCTGAAGTCGTTGGTTAGCACCGTAGATGCTAAAGCTACGCACCAGCTGTGAAACACGGAGGTGGTGTGTTGATGATCTGGGCCTGAGTACCTTCCAGTTCCTGTGTGGGTCATGACCTCGTCCAGCCGACTGTAGAAATGTGAGACCATCTGTCTGTCAGCTGAAGCTTGGACCGAACTGGGTCACCAACCGAACAACGACTGCAAAACGCCGCCGAGAAAATCTGCCGCCCTAAACCTCCTAAACGGATTCAAATCCTTAAAGCACCACAAAGTCTTTTCATACAATCTTCCCCCGTCTTTGAGTCATTCTTCAGCCTAAGGAATCATGCATGTCCATGAGATCTCATCTGAAATACTCGGATATATTCCTGAGACAGGAAAAATCCTTAAACCCCCCCATGCAATTCCTTCTGATGCAAGTATGAAGCTATAACCATAAATCTGCCGGGCGCCTGGCATCGAAACCATCAGACACGCAAATCAGATATGATTGTTGAACTCCGCTGGATCAAACGCAGAATAATAAATAAAAAATAAAAAGCTGACATATTCATGGGCAGCCAGCGGAGGAGGGGCTCCTTCACCTCGGCGGCCTTTAATAGACAGGCTGGTTTAATTCTTAGTCTCTCCAGAATCCATTAAAGTCAGTGTGGGATATCCATTACCATCTCATCAACAGTCTGCATTTACATAAACACGCATAATTACACAGCGCAGCAGAGTGGAATCAGAAGCTCTGATTATAGACGCGCTCCGTTTATTTATTTATTTACAGCTTCTTCGTCCAATCAGACGGCACTTTAAGGCTGGAGCTGATGACTGAGGCAGCGTGGAACCCCCAACCCCCAACACACACACACACATCTCATTTCATCTCCTCTCTCCTCACCTCTCTGGATATTCAATCTTCATTCGATGCTGCCACTGATGTGTGGAGAGCCCGAATGAGCTACAGGACGAGTGCGAACATGCGCCTGTGTGTCCTGAATATCAATGGCCGCCGCCCCGCCCCCGGCTCCATTTAAACCGACCCAGCGCCGCATCAGGCTGCAGACGGGATCTCCTTTAATCTGACACTAAATTCTCATTTCAGCACGGAGCCGGCCGTAACGGCGCTTCTCTCCCAGATCGGGTCGCGAAAAGGAAGAGCCGCCAGAAACAGAAGCGGAGCAGAAGGAATCGCCTTATTCAGTTCAAATCAAAAACTCTTTATTAGTCCAGAAGGGGAAATAATTGTTCCAGAGACACTGAAGGAGCTCCAGTAGCAGTCAGTCTCACAACCAATCTGAAGAAGCCTCTTACTGAAGACTGTTGGTCTCATGCTAACGTGCTAACAGGTCATCTCCTATATCATCTCCTGGTACCAGAGATGATATTCCTCAGTAGCATGATGTTAGCTAGCTCTGCTAATCCACCTCTTTTGCTTTTGCTGCTCCTCTTTAAGCCTCCACCTGATTTAAAGTCTGATTAGAAAGATGTTGGAGTAGGGGATCTGAAGGGTTGCAGTTCATCCGTTTTGATCTTCTATCGTCCGTTATGACGGAGGGAAGACACGGTTTGAACTTCTTCCTGACTCACTCTGTCTCCTGTTCAACTCCTCTGGGATTCAGGTCAAAGTTCAGCTGTTATTTAAAGCTTTTCAGATGCTAATCAGCTGCTCCCAGTTGTAAAAGCAATTCATTGTTCCCACGGTTGTGAATAATATTAATGGTATCCCGAACCGGAGGGAATAATTTTACAAACAGCAACGATTCAACCAGAAAAATTATAAATGAAGAAAAAGAACCAATCAGTTTCTCCAACATGCTGCCACCAGGTGGGGCGCTATTCTGGAATATTTATGGATGAATGTACGAACATGTCTGCAGGGTAAATGTGTAAAACAGAAACCAAATGGAAACGATAATAAAAATAAGGAGTTAATGAGGCTGATCATGCAGAGAAGCTTCACCTGCAACAGGGACTTACTGAGCCTTTGTTACATCTAAAGGATGTTGGTACTTTAAATGTCCTGATGGTCCAGTCGACCCGGTTCTACTGGAACCAGAACATCTGCTCCACCTGCAGCTGATCTGGTTCTCTGATCAAACCAGCCTGTTCCCCTCCTGGCCTGTGGGGGCGCTGCACCAACAACCACTGAAGGAAACGACACAAAAACCTCTGAAGACTCAGAGCAACTTCCTGCTTCACCAGATGAAACAAGATGGAGGCGTCAGATTTTAGCGGTTGGAGGATTTTCCTGTTAGCACTAGGCTAACATGTTAGCTTTGGTTGTATTTACCCAGAATGCCCTGCGCTTTAGTCCACTTGCCGCTTTTGGAGTGGTCTCTGGTCCGATTGGTGTTCACATACGCATTCAATCTGAACCAGAGTTCACTACAACTAAAGGACCAGAGGTCAGAGGTCGATTAGCGTTTGCACCTCACCAACCAAGCCAGACTTTGTAAACAAACGGACTGGAGTTGGATTTGCTAGGTTTTGATTGTTTTATCACTGTTTGCTGCAACTTTTTTTGCGCTACTTTATTTGACCTTGACTTGCATGTCTTCTGAAGAAACTTTTACAATTTATAAACACTGATCTGGTACTCTGATATGTGTGTACACTTATTTTAAACCTTGAGTTGTGAACCTGATGTAAGTTTTGGTGGGAATGCACATTAATCAGCTGCTTCCATGTGAGGCTCCTAATAAAGTAAAAGTTTGTCAGTCAGGCAGTAAATAACTACAGAATCATTTCTCCTCAATCTGACATTCTGCAAACATGAATCCTTTTGTTGGTCATAACTGAGCTAAAATATAAAAGATTTGATGTCAGACGGTGAGTGTAGGAGGAGTATGTAAATATCTGGCTTCATCTCCGTATATAAAATGAGATCAATTATGTTTCATCAGATTTAATCAGTATATTTACGCTCTAATCCGGGCTGGTGAAGTGCTTCAGTAAGTGTACCTCCCACTGCTCCTGTTGTGAGGTTCGCTCTGGTCCAGACTTGGACTAGTCCTTTAGATCTGCTCGGTTCTGGTCCAGTTCTGGAGTGTCTGAGTGGGGATGTCCTGCCTCTCCTCCATTAGCATAAACAGCAGCAGCAGAATGGCTGCCACCCTCTGCAGCTGCATTAGCATCTCCAGTCCAGCGTCCTTCAGAGGAGACATTATTTACAGGCGCACTGCTGCACATTTATTATTCTGGACCGGTTCTGTCCTCCATCACGCGCCGTCAACGTTTGTCTCCAGTCCCTCCTTAACAAAACGTTCCCATAAACTGGGAACGTTTAGATTTCAGGACACAGTTTGTTCTGCCAGTTTGCATCTTAAAGAGAACAGAAAATGTCACCAATTAAAACTGGTGAATTCTGTTTTAATTTCTCATCATTCAGGTTGATTCAGTCCATGAATTAATAACTTTAAGCCGGGTTTATTCAGCTGTGAGTGTATTTTATCTCAGGTGGGTATATTTATCAGTCATGTCGGCTCCGGCTGACAGTTTCTGGCATCTCAGCTCTATAAGCAGCTTTCTGACTAAACAGACGCCAACTTGGCTTCGCACAGAAAGCCAGGAATGAGGCAACAAGCAGGAAAACCCACGAGGCGACACTTTCATAAGAAATCACTGGATTTTTTAAAATTAGCTGCTTCGTTATTCACATATTTCACCACATCTACCATCAAATTGCTCATTTTTTATGTCTGGTGACAAAAGTTGGTGACAAGTTTGACTGAAACCAGAGATAAAGGAAGTGATCTGGATAAAGAAATCAGATCCTGACATTTAAATCGGTTTTCTGGTAAATCTTCTGTACAGAGCTGGAAAGAGAAACGCCATGAAAACACACCGACACACCGCCGCTGCAGCTCAACGCCGTTCCAGAACACAGCTAACAGGTGCTAACTGCAAAACTAATGGATGCTAGCCGCAGAGCTAATAGGTGCTAACCGTGGAGCTAATAGGTGCTAGCCATAGAGCTAATGGATGCTAGTCACAGAGCTAACGGGTCATGTGGCTAACTTTGCTCGTTCGCTAAGAACCGTCTGATGCTAGGCTAACCACTATGCTAAGCTACTTCGTTCTTTGGAATCTCCTTGATTCCTCAGAATGATAAATTAGCTCTTGATAAATAATCTGAATATTGTTTGATTATTTGTTTTACTGTTTAGTTGTACAGGAATATTTACTGATAAACGATCATTTTAATCAAACAATGTGTGTTTATATTGGGAGCTGCACAGAATAACCCAAAACCTTATTAAAATTCTCAATAGCTAAAAGCTAATGCTACTAATGCTAATAGCAAATTACATCCAATACTGCAGTGACTGATCAATTGATTAAAGATCAATTATCTACAAGTTTATTGATTTCTAATCCAGCAAACTCATTATTTTTTCAAAAATAATGTTCATCTTCACATCTGCTTTGCATGAATTAGTCTAAACTAAACTAGCTTAGCTTAGAGCTAATTTGGCCTCACCCACTAACTCTTCAACACAAACCTTGATATTCAATCATAAATATTTATACCAGACTGTCGATCATGTTATGATTATTTCATGCGTTATAATTGATTGTTGAGGAATCCAAACAATATTCTGGTTAGTCGAGTTATTTCATAATTATTTTATTTTGTAAATAATATTTGAGAGAAGCTGTCTGTTGGTTTTATACATGTGGCTCCAAAACCAGCAGCGCTGAACTTGAGTCTTTATATATTATTATTTTAACTAAGACTTATCAGACTGAGCTGTTATTTATCAAACTTGGTCATTTTGACTTAACTTACTAGTTTTTTTTTAAAAACAATTATTTACAGCTAAAATCAGACTTATTGCAAAATGAGCCAGGTGCATGCACTGCTGGAGGAAACTTTGAGACTTTCTCTGCCAGCAGGAGATCCTAAATCGTCTCCATTCACTCCTCAGATGGACTGTAGCTGCTGGACGTGTAGATCTGAGGTTAAATAAAGTCAGAACGCAGCGGGGCGTTGTTATAAAGCTGTAAATAATTCAGTTCAGCCGGCAAAGATACAGAAAGGATGAAAGGAGAAGAAACAGGAAGTAATCCCTGGGGAGAACTTACACTCATTATGGTAGAAACGTAATCCCAGTTGTTCTGTCTGATCAGGAATGCAGCCTAAAGCGGAGATCTGAGGGAGGAGGAGGAGAACAGGAGCTTCCTCGTGTAACTGAAGGTTACCTGCTGACGTCTAAACAGGAACACACAGTGAAATAAATCAACCAACCGACGGTCCAACAGGAAGACAACCAGAAACAACCAACGGTCCAACAGGAAGACAAAACCAGAAAACCAACCAACGGTCCAACAGGAAGACAACCAGAAAACAACCAACAGTCCAACAGGAAGACAACCAGAAACAACCAACGGTCCAACAGGAAGACAACCAGAAACAACCAACGGTCCAACAGGAAGACAACCAGAAACAACCGACGGTCCAACAGGAAACGACCGTTGGTTGGTTTCCGATTGTCTTTCTGTTCAACCGTTGGTTGTAAAGCTAAGCAGACCAAGTTAATAGCTCAGAGACCAACCTATGTAATTACCACAGCTGCCCGTAGGGGGCAGTAGCAGCGCTGTTGAACTCGGATCCTGCTGCTGGTCTCTACAAACAGACTGGCTCTGTTCTGGAGTGACTGTGGTGGGTTGAAGGGTACGTTCTGCCTCTGACCAGCAGCAATTCCCTGAGCGCGCCGTGTGAGGAAGAGTAATTGGTCGCTGTGATACTTTCTGCGGCTCAGAAAAGATGGCCGCCCATCCTGCAGCAGTTCATTAAACGCCTTTTGTTGGGAAGAAAGTGAAAGGATGAGGAGAACAAAGGAGAAGCAGAACACCTGATACCCACGCTGCACTCAATCTGAGACCCATATGGATTAGCCACTGAGTGTGTGTGTTGGTGTGTGTGCGTGTGTGCGTCTTAATTAAACTCCATAGAAATCCTAAAAAGGCCTGAATCAGTGATTGTCTCTGATTTTTTACACCGTAACGAGTTTAACTCTGCAGAGATGAATCACAGCACAGGAACTATGAGGCGTTTATGCTGATAAAACGAATTTAAAACTGTTTGTTTTTCTCTTAATATTGTTTTCTGTCATCTCACTGCAGAACCAGTAGATAAAACCAACAGAACCGGAGCCGCGGGCCGCTCTGCTCAACAGCAGCTCCGTTTAACAAGCCGGTTCTGATGCAACGTTTCCTCTGATTAACCAGAAGAAACTATGACTAATTATCCCCCAGACTCGATTAGTCTGAGTTCAAGGAGTCTCTGATGTTAAACCTTTGTGTCACTGAGGCCAAAAACCATCAAAAATATGATTTATTTTCAACTGAAATTATAAAACTTTAGAGCTAATGTTCCTCGCCACCTTCTCACTCAAACAACAAAATTTACTAGAAAAACATTTGTTACAAAGAAAAAGATTGTAATTATTTCCTGACATTTTTAACTCCTTTCCAGCCTTGCAGTTCTGCCCCTCCCCCATTTTCTGTGCGAAACCTGCTGGACTGATCCAGGAACATAAAGTGTCACTAAACAAAAAATAAACTTTTGTTTTGCAGATAAACTGCGTTGTGTGTGTGTGCTATCACACGCCCCCTAGTGGCGAGTCAGGATTTGGACCAGCAAGCGTGACTCATCTCCACACTTGGCCACGCCCCTAAATGTATCTTGGCTCCGCCCACTTTGGTAGAATATCTCTAAATCTGTCCTGGGGGCGGGGCTTACACTTTACACTTTAATCTGGAAACTATCCAGATTAAATTGACAATTTCTGGCATTTTTCAGTACAAATTTCTGACTTTATAAACCACATAATAACTTATCATTAGTTTTAACAAAGTTATTGCGTTTTGTTCTTGCTGTGGTACAAATTCAGCATCAGGGACTCAGTATGGTTTTTTTGTAAAGAGTTTTCAGATTTATTCCCAAATGCCCCAATAATTAATCAAAAAAACCAATAAAACAACTAAAAGGGAATTTTGACTAAATCAGTTTATTCTGAGCAGAGCGGAGGAGAGTTTAGCTAAACTCCAGGATGAAACAATTGTGTGTGCTGCGGGTCCAGATGGTGGTTCTGAACCTCCAGAGGATTCTCTGGGCTTGGCACGCTCAGCCTGGCCACAAATCTGCTGCCCTGCTGGGTCTTTGTGAGCCCAGAGGGCCCCCTGCGGCCCCTGGAAGGCCCCCAAAACAAACGCAGACGGGCCAAAAACTCTCAGCGTGTAAAACCTGGACGTGTGGAAAGTCTTTCTTCTGCCTCTCAGGCTGGAGATCCTCTTAGATCGTCGTCCAGACAGCAACTCAGGAGCAAAAAGCTTGAAATTAATCTATGTTAATCTGAAACTTTAAAACACGTTTACATCAGGACTTCGTTCAGGTTCCAGTTCCTCCACGATTTCATGATTATTTTTGTGATTTTTTTCCAATCATAATCACTGATTTTGTGGCGCTAAATTAGAAATATTAATGAGGAATTTGGCAATGTTTCTTGCTCATTAAACCTCTTCCAAAATCTGTGTTATAACAGAATATTAGTGCCAGGCTATAATTAAGAAAATAAAGTAATAACATTATGAGAATGTGTTAAATGATAAAGTAATTACTTATTTGTAAAATGCCAAAATCTCAACATTTAATTTTTTTCTTTTTTGCCTAGCAGTGATAATATTACTACTTCATTTTCCTAATATCACAGTTTTGTGTTATTATGACTTGTGTAACTTTATTTTAGCCATACTAAAACTGTATTCTCATGTTATTAAAAATCTTTGTAATATTGCAACTTTTTCTTGTATTATTATGAATATTTTCAAAACAACTTTTTCA
Source organism: Phalloptychus januarius (assembly GCA_902982915.1). Lineage (NCBI taxonomy): Eukaryota > Metazoa > Chordata > Actinopteri > Cyprinodontiformes > Poeciliidae > Phalloptychus > Phalloptychus januarius. The sequence continues at coordinate 430,778 of CADWAE010000075.1, forward strand.
TGTTTTTGCAGCATTTTTCCAACTTGTAATATTGAGTTTGTTATCAATTTATTACAACTTTATTGTTGTAATTTGATTGTTTTTTTTTTAGCTTTTTTCTAATACTCTATCGTAACATATAGGAAAAAAAACTATTTTTTAAAAAGTTGACAAAAACATTTAATTAGATTTTTGTTCCTCGTCACATTGCTCACAATATGGAACACTGCCACCTGCAGGTTGGAGTCAGCATCACTTAAGCACAATGTTCTTTTACCATTTTAAAATTTGCCATAAATTCCCATCAATCCCTTGGCAGGAAGAAATGCAGGGAATTTTTTGATTTTGTGTAAATTTAACTTAAACTTAATCCACAATAAGCCTCTAAAAAGAACCTGTAATCCACAAACCGAGAGTCCGCCGCTCCGAGAGCCGCTTTGGTCCCCAGAAAGTTAACAACTAAACCACGAAGGTCCTCATTCTGTGACATAAACAAGCACACACACACACACACACACACTCCCTCTCTCTGCACTTTCTTATTCAGACCGACTAATTAAATTATAATTTATAGCAGATTAAAGTCTTACAGCAGTTCAACACGCTTTAAGGACATTTTGGAGAACTGTCACCCCGCCCCTATTGTTCAACACACACAAGTGCAGTCAGCATATAATCCCACTCACACACTCCGCTGTTAATCCTTCACACACACAGCAGCGGTGGCGCTGGATGACCAGGAGCTGTTCTGAAAGCCTCAGGGCTGTTTTCCATCTGACGGCTGAATATAATAACTTTATTGTTTGTTTTCAGAGGTTTGTAAAAGCTCCGATTCGTCAAAAATCCTCATAAATAACAATAACAGCCACATTATGAGGAAATATTACACATGTCGCTCAGTTTGGCTGCTTTGTGTTAGCAGAACAATAAATGCTTATCGGAAAATCTCTGCATGCAACGAGAACATAAACCACGCTTCTACAATAAATCTGGATTTTACCCAGAAAAACTCCAATAAAACCTCAGTCAGACGGAAATACTTTGGTTTTCATTGTCCGCTCTCTATCTGAGGCCTGTGGTTGCTAGGAGACCAAAACCTAAAGAAATTAACACTTTTTAATTATTCACCAATATTAGAGCATTTTTTCCTAAATGGTTAATATTGTAGAACTATGCAAAATAAAACACAGCGTAGGTTTATTAAAAATTAAAGCTTCATTAGTTCAGCCCAAACATTCTGTAAAATTATTTTAGCGTTCTCTATTTTTATTAATTAATAATTGATAAAAACTCCTGAGGCGCCAGAAAACTGTGAAGTCCTTCAGTTGGAGAGGAGGAGCTTTGACAAACGCCGCACTCCCCCTCCCCCACCTGTTGCTGCTGCAAACAATGGTTTATAAATCACAGATTTGGAGCAGTTGATATTTTTTCACGGTTTCTTGATATTGTCTGATTTCTGTTTCGTTTTGGTCCTGATGGAAGTCAGTGAAGGTTCATCTCAGATGGAAGATGATGAAAACAAAAACTTTAAGATCAGATCAAACAGCTGATGTGGTGAAAATGAGCGAAAAAGATCCGGAGCGTTTTGGTTCAAAAACATCGAAATGTCAGAAAACGTTCCTGTTTCGGTTCTGATCCAGAAAACGTTCCTGTTTCGGTTCTGATCCAGAAAACGTTCCTGTTTCGGTTGTGTTCATTTCATCCAAATGTTTTAACCATTTAACTACATTTTAACTGAAAGCCATAAACAAATGAGCAACATTTTCAATTCAAAAGCCATTTTTACTAAATTACTGAATAAATAGAAATCTGAGCTGAATTTATTTATAGATTTAATCTTCATGACAAACATTTAAAGAGGAAATAAAGTCTGGAAATGTAAATGATTTCAACTTTATGCAGAGGAAGAAAATCCTAAAACAATCCCAGAGTTCCAGACTGTAAGAAGATTTTAACAGGATTCAAATCTCTGTTGAGATAAAAACCTGAGACCTTCAGGTGAGACTCTTGAGTTTCTGAACAGTTTTAAAGTTTCTGAAGTTAATAACCTCCAGGCTGTTTGCTGAACAACAGATTCTGTCAGATTCTCTCCAAGGTCTGAATGAAACATGGAAACGTCCTTCATGTTTCCTCTGAGTCCAAACGCCACATAAACGTTGCAGAGTTCTGGTTTTGGGTTTATTGGACCCGGCTTTGTGTTTGAGGGGCCCCATCTGGTGTGAGAGCGGGGGTCAAAAAGCCAACAATGACCTCCTCCCCTCCTAACATCTGCGCGAGCCGAGCGGCTCCGTGTCGCACAGATGGGCGACCAAGTGCTGATTGTTATGGTGATGAGGGCAATGGCCCCCCTCAGGCCCCCCGGGATTAATCTGGCACTCCAGCAACCCAACAACCCAGAGCAAAGTTTAAGAGTCACAAATCTGATCCATATCTGTCCAGATAGAAAATATGAGCCAGAAAAAATGAGGATTTAAAGTATCAATCATCCAGCAGACAGAAAATAAAATGTTTTTCTGTAATATTTGTCTCTGAAGGAGGAAATATTTTGTTATTGCACCAAAACAGTTATTAATAAACCATTTCTGCTTCAAAAGGATCATTATGATTGACTGCAGAAATGATAACAGGAAGGCATTTTCCTTCCCGTTATCCTCCATTTGTTTTTACGATGCCTCGCAGAAAGAGCGCCCCCTGTCTGCAGACAGCTTCCTCCGTGCTCATGTGACTCTTTAACAGTTTCAGGAATCGTTTATGTCCAGTTCACCGTTTGGCTTCTTCTGCTGCAGAATCACGACGCATTTCGGACAAAATGCGACGTGACGCTTTGGAAAGTTCAGCCTCATGTGAAAGTGGAACAAACCAAATTATTTTGTTGGAGGAAAAACTCAGAATCCACTTAATCACATTGAACACAAGCAGAAAGTGAACGGTTCTGAACCGGTTCTGAATGGTTCTGAACTGGTTCTGAATGGTTCTGAACCGGTTCTGAACCGGTTCTGAACGGTTCTGAACGGTTCTGAACGGTTCTGAACGGTTCGGTTCTGAACGGTTCCGAAGCGGTTCTGAACGGCTCTGAACCGGTTCTGGTTCTAATGGAGGCTTCGTCCTGTTAACAGGGCCTGGTTCCTCCCCACTGTCGCCACATGCTTGATCCACTGGGCCTCTATTGACTGATCACTAATTAATGGTACAGGAACTTAATTGGTCCGTTTCCCGTCCGGACCGTCTCCGGGTTTCATTCTGTATTAATTATGGTCCAAATAAAACTAAGCTGATTTAATGTGAAACATTCTCAGAAACGGTTCCGTCAGATGAAACGGACCCATCAGCAGAACCCTGGCCGACCCGGTGTCGGTTCAGCTTATTAATGCTGCAGATAACAAGTTCATGTATGACTGAAGTGGAGGCAGAATCATGACCGGATCCGACTGAGCAGCCAATCAGAAGCAGCAGCTCGTTAGCCGGTCGGAGGAAAAACATTTGACATAAATATGAAAAGAAGTTGGATTTTTTTGTTCCTGGTATTATCTGACAGGAAATCCTTCATGTTTTAATAAGTTGCAGCGTTAAAACGTCTGTTTAATGTGATTTAAGCGACGGAGTCGGCTGACGAGCGCCCGGCGTTGAAAACACACCTCTGAACACTAGTTTTATACCTGAGGGGAAATAAAAAGCCGTAATAAATGAGACTGGAAGTCTGGCTGGAAAATGAAACGACTTGCAAAGCAGAGGGATGTTTGCAGAATATGAATGAGGGCCTCAGAGGGGCTCAGCCTGCTGCAGGAGCCGCAATTAAAGTGGCTCTTAAAGCTCCTGATTCACAGACGACCAGAGGAGGATCCAGATCCACGCTGATCACAGGAGCACAAATGCATGCTGGGATCCCAGGAGGCCGCGGCGTTCAGCGGCTCCCAACACAGAGGAGCTGCGATTCAGCCACACGGATCAGTTCAGAGCTGAAACTCCTGCACAGAGCCAGAGCAACATCTAAACCAGAACCACCACACGGCGGGGGCAGAGTCATGATCTGGGCTGCTTTACTGCCACTGATGGAACCGATAATTCTGAATTTAAGCTGGAAAAAATAGATTCTGGAGTGGCCTAGTCAAAGCCCAGAGCTTCATGTGGTCATTCCTGCTGGAAAACCCTCCAATGTGTCTGAATTAAACCAATTCATCCAAGCAGAGCAGGTCAAAGGTCATCCACCGGGAGAAGCTACCATCTGGCAGGTTCAGGGTGTGAAAACATTTTCAGGTTCATCTGAAAACCCATTTTATTCATATTAGTTTGATGATCTGGAGCATTTAGTGTGAAAAAGAAGAAGAAACATTTTATCAAAAGGTTAAAGTGGTAAAATAATAACAGCTGTAATTATTAATAACTTCAACTTGAAACCCAACAAAAATATTCAGGAAACTGCTGACAAGTTCAGATTTTAATTAAAAGAGGAAATCCTCCTAAAGTCACCAGGTTTAGTCACTGAACACAATCAGGGTTTTAAATGTCAAACCTATTAGCATTTTAGCATTTAGCGAACCGGAAATTAGCCTAAGCTCATCTGCACCCATCAGGGCCGCAGATCCCACCATGCAGAGCCTGGCGTTAGCAACATGAGCGGCGTCGGCCTGCAGGCGGCGCTAACGCCAGATGATGCTAACGCCAAACGCCGCTAACGCCAGGCGCCGTTAACACCAGATGATACTAACGGCGCAGCAGGAGTGCTGCTGGCCGACGGCTGCAGCCGCCTGACATTTCTCTCACATTTCCTTCTGCTGAAACAAAAACATTTCCAGGTCAGCGGAGACGATCGGGTTCTAAAGTCAGGGCTCGGGCCCCTCTGAGGACGCTGGGATCAGGACTGAGGTCGGGTTGATTTACTCCTGACCTTTACACCTCAGAGGTCAAAGACTCTCTCTGGACCTGCTGCTTAACCAGGTTCACAGCAAACCAGGGAAATATTCAGATGATAAAAACATTTTTTACAGTTAAAACTGTCAGGAGAAATCTGATAAACTAGAACCAGATTTCTGTTCCCCAAATTAAGGTTTATAATAAAACACTCTGCATGTTTCTGAATGATCTGAAATTATTGTGATCTTTAGTTGTTTCTGCAGCTGCAAGGCTGCGGCTGTGTCACAGTAATTACATTCCCACTAACACAAATCCTCCTGAAAAACGTTCCTGTTCATAATAAACTTCTTCAGAAGTCTGACTATGATCAGACATCAGAGTCTCTGCATTGAACTATCCAGGTGAGACGAACATTTACCCAGATCATCAGAACAACCATCAGCAGAAAATAAATAAACGGTAAATTCCTCCTCCAATCAGAACCAAGGACAAAACCCAGGATTAGCTTCAGGTCCAACAGGAATGTTTTTAAATGATTGAATTAGGCCACTGCCTGACCGGGAGAACCTAGAACACATTTACACAGAACCCGCCTGGCAGCAGTTGCTGCAGCCAGCGGTCGCGTTGCTGCAGCTGGTCGCGTTGCTGCAGCTGGTCGCGTTGCTGCAGCTGGTCGCGTTGCTGCAGCTGGTCGCGTTGCTGCAGCTGGTCGCGTTGCTGCACTGTCGCGTTGCTGCATAATCCTGATAAGTGGCCATAAATCCATCTGGCTCCTGCAGGAGCTCCTCCGGGTTTCTCCTCATGAATATTCATGAGAGCAAAGCGCCTCAGTTCAGCCGATTTATCTGCTGCGACGCTGAAACCTCGGCACTTCGTCCGGTCCGGTCCGGTCTGTTTCCAGAACAGCAGCAGGTCTGCAGCGCAACTCTGGTTTGCAGATAATAATAATAATAATAATAATAATAATAATAATAATAATAATGAAAACCTTCCAACACAAGCAGAACAGGAAGTACCTATCTGTCGACAGGATGGACTTCCTGCCGTTTCTCCTGATTTTGTTTCTTTTTTTTCTCACTTAAATGTTTCAAACAATCAATTATTAGTTATCTGGACTTTGACTAGGCCACTTCAAAGCCTTCATTTTGAGTTGAATTAGTCCCAAACCAACATTTCTTTTGCAGATAAACTGTCCAAATTGGCCCTTAAAGGTTCTATCTTCATGATTCTGAGCTAATTTTTAACATTTTCCTATAAATGTGTTTAATTCTCTGATATCTGGAACCGCCTCAGTGCTTCCCTCTCTGGGTTGAACGGTGGTACTGCAGGCTCATGTCTTCCTCACTCAGCCTGGGTCTGAAGCCATGTCACTCAGACGCGCCCCCTGGTGGTCAGTCGGCATAGAAGTCGCTACATTTGATGCTCGTCGCTTATTTTAGCCAGAAACAGTCTGAAAAGTTGCTGAAGGTAGCAGCCAGGTCAGACCTGCGGAGCTGCAGATGTTCTGGGTTCTTCTGGACTTCCTGTATGAGCCGCTCCACTGATCCAGTTCATGTTTTTAGCTCTGTTCGCCTCCTTCATGTCGTCAGACGGGTCCACTCCGGTGAGTCATTGATTCAGGTTGTGGCAACAGGAACCAACATCAAATTAACAGCCAGTTTGTTTTGGCTCCAGCTGTAAAGCGTCTCTGTCTTCTTCTGCGTTGGAGGACTCAGACACTTTCACCAATTAACTGGATTAAAATGAAACCTAATTAGATCCCAAACAGACTCAAAGTGGAACAGGAAATAACTGCAAACAGCAGCAGAAACAACCTGCTGGCTCCGTTCCTCCTGCTTCAGAATCAGATCCTCATTTTTCATCTGACAAAACAAAACAAGGAGGAGAGGAGGAGCCAGGAGGAGAGGCAGAATAAGTAAAACTAATTAATGTAAAAGCCTGCAGCAGCTTTAATGAGGAGGATTTAAAGGTGAGGAGCAGCTCCTCAGGCAGGTGATGCGCAGCGTTCCCAGCATGAATAATGCATGAAATGTCAGAGCAGAGCAGATGATGTTAAATATAGACAGCTGAGAGCCGAGGACATAAATGAAGAACTAATGTTCAGAGCCGAGGACAATCATCTCTGTAAATTACTCACATGACACTTTTTTCCTCCTGAATAATGAAACATGTCCAGAGATTTAATTAAAACACACGAAGGCTTTCAGGAAGGAGGAGGCGGGAAACGGATCGGGTTCTGAGCCAAGCAGCAGAAATACCTGCAGCCCGACGCTCGGGTGGATCCTGGGAAATGTTCAAACACTGAGAAACGTGAATCACAGCAACATCCTGAAACCTTACAGATGTTTGTTCAGCAGGACGTCACCTGGTGGGCAGAAAACCAGCTCAACCAGCTCAACCAGTTAAACCAGGTTAACCTGGTTCAACCAGCTCAACCAGCTCAACCTGGTAAACCAGGTTAACCTGGTTCAACTGGTTCAACTGTAGAAGTTTAAATAATATTGGGAAACTATTTTCTACTTCCAAATTTAAGCTTTTGTTCTTTGAATTGTAAAAATGTTTAAATTTAGGCTATAAATTATAACAAACTAAATGGAGGAAGTAAATTAAACTTGTGAATGAACAACACAGGCTTTTATTTTGGTATTCTCAGATGAAAACAAGGGAACAAGCTGGCGTTCCTCCTGCTGCATGTGGATGAGGAGGACAAATGGTTTAAAAGCTCTTGAATCGCGTCCTTATTATTCACGACGGCTTATTAAACAAAAAGCTTTAAGCTTTAATGTGATTCTTCAGAATAAAACCTTGTTAATCAGTTCAGGTCTGAATGTTCATCACTTCGTCGTGTGGAGAAGCAGGAGGCGAGTCGGACTGAACGCTTCCTGTTCCAGGCGACCGACTCATTACTTAGTTTTGTCTTGTTCAAGTGGACTAAAATATCTGCACTTGTAAGATTTTGTGTTTTGAAGTGTAAACTTTACATTTAACTCTGGAACTGGAAAAGATCTTAAATATCCAAAATAAATTAACAAAATATTTTATAAAGTCTCTGAGACTAAAGGTTTAGTTGAGACCAAACTAACTGACAGAAACTAAGTGAGAAATGCTGGTTTGGGGAACTTTAACGAGTGAAACCAGCTGAGATAAACTGAGACCCGACGGATCCTCTGGAACGAGTCAAACATTCGACTAAAAGCTTTCAGAGATCAGAGTCGGATCGTCCTCCATCAGCTCCATTAGCATCCAACTGATCATATGATTGATTTGGCTGCAGGCGACTGTAACGCTGATCCCGTCCAGCCTTCGTCCTCCTGATCAATACTTTGATATCAGCAGGAAAATTACAAATTCCTCCCATCAGCAGCTGTTTGATCAGCGGCTCTTTGATCAGCGGCTCGCGGCGGCGGGTCGATGGCTCCTGGCTGATGGAGGAGCCGCGCGCCGCCGCGCACCGCCGCCGTTCACGACCTATCGATCCCCTCGCCTCTCATCGCCCCGTAACCGCCGAGAACCAGGGAGCAGCAGGCCGCTGGATCCGGGAGGCCCAGTTTACCACCAACAGGCTGGGCCGGAACCAGAACCAGAGCCGCAGACATGATGCAGCATTTCATCTAAACTGGACTCTGCTGCTTCAGTTTCTGCCTCTGATCAGCTGAAATAATTCACTGATAATGTTAAATATTTTTGCAAGTTCTGATAAACGATCATCTAATTTAATTCAAGTTCACTTCATCTGAACACCTTTAGACTCTTAATCCCATTTATTCTGAGTCCATCTCATATTTTTCCAGATTTATTAAATCAGCTTATAATTCTATCATCACATTTCTGACTGTAGAAAGTAGAAAACGGCTCTAGAAGTACAAAGCACATTAAACGATGTCAGACCTCATATCATCCATCAGTGATGCTGAGGCAGCCAGGAGCTCCAGCAGCAGACAGTCTTACAACGAATGTAAGGAGGCCTCTGACTGAAGACTGTCGCTACATGATAGCCTCATGCTAACAGCTCAAGATCCGAACAGAAGAGACCAAACCGATTAATCGATTATTCTGACGATTAATCAATTATTCTGGTAATTAATTGATCAATCCGATTTTTTTAATTTGCACATTCTGTACATTTTCACTTAAACCACTTGAGCTCGTTTGATGCACTAGAAATGCATTGAAACACAAAAAGTCTTTTTAAATAAAACACAATGAACATTTTATGGCCTAAAATGCAATAAAAACTTTACTTTAGTGAATGTTTAATCATTTATAGGGATTTTTTAAAGTTGGATGCAAAATGTTTTTCTTTTCAGTTAGAGATGAATCAATAACTAAATTAGTTGAGAATTCAGTAATCAATTAATCATGATTAATCGCTCCAGTTAACTCGCAGTAACGATTAATCGTTAATGGTCAACAGGAAGCGTTTCTCCAGACGGAGAGCAGATTTCGTTCTGCAGATCTGAGTTGGTTCGTCTGCCTGCAGGAGCTGCAGCGATTAACAGGATGTCAGGGGAAGCTGCTTCCTGCAGGTGGATATGATGCAGGCATGTTCAGGTGTTGAATCACAGAACACGAATCCATCCGACTCTAAACTGTTAGAGCAGTAAAACAGCGAACCGACTGGAAGTCCCTGTCTGGAGCATAAAAGGCCTTTTCCTTGTCAATCTGCTGCTTGTTTAAAGAGAGAAACACCTTGAAAGCAGCAGCTCCACCGATATAAATAGCAGCGCTGCAGCCGCAGGATAATCCTGCTCCTTTATGGCCTTAAAGTGTTTGTTTAACCCAGGCCTGGGGGCCCCGGCTGCAGCCCACCAGCAGCTCCTGATGGATTGGACTAAAAGTTAACGCAGACGTTTATGATCCCCACGAGCGGCCTGGTCACCGCCACCTCCAATAAAACCTCTTAAACTATTAGACACACGTTCCCACAAGGATTCAGGCTTCCAGACACAATCCTGCAGAAGAAACGGGAATAACGGCTCCGTAACCTGGAATGTTCTGCTGTTAGACGGCAAAACGCTCCGTTTTCACGCCAGGAACCGTCGACACAGATCCACAGAGATCAGGATGAATCAGAGACACATAGAGACGGTTACAAAGTCAGCCTTCTGCCGCCTGGAGAAACACCAACGCTCTGCTGCTGTTGGATCGAGCCTCCAGGCAGCTTTCAGCTTCGACTCAACACAAATGTGGAACAAACCTCCAGAAAACTGCAAAGCAGCCGAAACACTGAGTTCCTTTAAATCCAGACCAAAAACCCGCCAGAACCTGCTGAAGGAGTACAGAACCTGCAGACGTTCCTCCAGAGGCTCCACCAGCCCAGGAGGAGGCGACTGGATGGTTTCCATGTCAACAAACTGGAGAAGCAACAACAGGAATTGGCTGTCAGCTACAGGAAGTACCGAGAGCTAACAGTGGGATCCGATGGACATGATCAAATTAATCACATTTTAATCAATAAAAAATGTTATTTAAACTCAGGATCATTTCCTGCTGCTAAATTATTGAATAAACAGATTTATGAACTGAACAACTGATATTTATAGTTATTCCTTTGTTTTTTGGACCAAAGTGTTATTTTAAGCTAGCATAGCTTTGCTAACATGCTAACTCCTTTTAGCACAACAACATTGCAACTTCCTGTCCTCAACCACACAGTTTAGTGAACGATGAGGAAAAAAGCTCTAGAACCAAATGAACCTTTCAGTTTCTGTTTGGTTTGGAACAAAAAGTTGGTTTGATTTAAAACCCATCATTTTTCTAAACTGACCAGTTTTCCACCAGTTTTCTGGACCTGGTGTGGTTTTTGCTCCATCCGGAGCCGGAGGAGCGCCAGGCTGCGGGCGGATCGACGTTTAATGATGAAACATTGAGGTTAAAGCTCAGTGGGAATAATCTAATAACAGGAAGCAACAAACATGATGCATTCACCTCTCGTTCACTCCATCCACCTCTCCATACATCATCATTTGGCTGCAGGAGAGAAGAAGACCTGCAGACTGGAAAACTCTTTTCTTCGGGACATTTTTATCCATTTATACTCTATACTCTTTAACCTGCTTTTATCGGTTTAAACGGTTGAATCGGCAGCAGAAGGAAGCAGACTGTTGGAAGAGATGAAGTCAGAAACCATAATTACAGAATCAACAGAAAGCAGAAGCTGCCAACCAATTAATAATCACCAGGGTCTCCAGATTTAAACATTTATGAAAGCATCCAAACGAGCAGGAAAACATTTAAATGGAGCAGATCTGATTTGATCCGTTGCTAACCAAACAGAACCGAAGACCAAAAACTGATGATGAAGCAGATGAAAAAGGTTGATGTTTTCTATCAAATGATCTTTAAAGCTACATAAATAAATTAAACTGTAGGAAAACGTTGAGGGTTTTTAATTTAACATCATGTTGATCTTAGAAATGTTTCTAGCTGAAGATGAATCCTTTGCTTCAAACGATTAATCACTAAAGGAATGCTGTTACTGCCTTTTATTTCCTTATTTAAACAGGAATTGGATCATTTATTTGCTTCTTTCTCATGTATTTATATTGTACAAAAATGTCTTGAGTGAGTAAATGAAAAAAAATGCAGAATGTGGCCATTTTTTCATCCAATTATTCGATTAATCATAAGAATAATCGATTAGTTGATTACTAAAATAAGCCCAGATGATATTTCTGTTCAGAATTGATTTTTTCTAAAAGGCCTTTGGGGAACATTTGTTGAGAACTTTTGATATAAATAGGGCTGAAACAATTTATCAAATTAATCGTGATTAATCGATTATTAAAATCTCATCAACTAATTTAGTAATCGATTGTTTACTGGAGTTTATAGACTGAATAGCTGTAATGACATGATATTCAGATCCGAAATTCAGACAAAACTGTTCAAAATATATAAAAAAAGTTTAATTTAAGAAGAAAAACCTGAAATACTTTTCATTAAAACTCCTCAAATCAAAGTTTCCGCTTAAACCAGTTCAGATTAACTAAAATGTTGTATTTAAAAATTTTCTTATTGTAAAACAGGAATTGATTTATAATTCATATATTCAGATATATAAAAAAACAGGATACATGAAAAATGTGTCGAATGTCCCATTTTTAAATCTGATTAATCGTCAGAATGATCGATTAATCGATTACTAAAATAATTGTTAGCTCTAAAAAACTGAAAGGAATCTGGAAAAAGAAAAACATCCATTATAAACATCTCATAATTTCTTCTCAGGATCTCTGCAGCACCAACTGCTGTGTTAGTCAGAGAAATGATGCAGCAGCAGCATCAGCAGCTGCTGCAGCAACTGCAGCATCCCTCTCACCATCAATTAGCCTAATTAAAGGCTCTGCCTGCTGCTCATTGACAGCAGGAGGCCCAGAGAGCCGGCTGAACCGGTTCTTCAATCATTGAAACAATATTCCTCCGTTATGAACTCGTGTTTATAGATATTTCACACACAAACCACTGATGCCAAATCTGAAGTGTTTTCAGCTCCACAGGAGCAACAAGCAGCAGCAGAACGGAGAGGAAACTTAACGACCTGCTGGCTCCAAGAGCCACAAGAATCTGATTTATTCTCATTTTCACTTCTACCTACAATGAACAAGAAATGTTTAGGTATAAACAAGCTGTTTATACCTAAACAGCTTGTTTTAAATAAATGACTTATTTGACTCACTTATGGTTAAATTTGTATTTATTCATATTTAACATATTGGATGGAATAGCTAAGCTAAAGCGCTAATCCGTAGGTACTGCTAATGCTAAAGCGACATAGCAGTTAGTGCCTTAGCATTAGGTGCTAATACTAAGGCACTAACTTTATTTAGAAACATGAAATGAAACAAAACACAGACAGCAGAGAACAAGATATAAATATAAGTTAATTATAGAACATGTCAAATAAAACGTCAACTTTACACTGCAAAAACAGCTTGTTTTAAATAAATAAATCCTTAACATTGATGAAAAGGTTGTGCTTCCACTTGCAGATTATTTGACTTTGGAAAATAATCACATGAAACTTGCTGAACTTGTAAGTTTTGTTTTATTTTAAGTGTAATAAGATATTTGTGCTAGAAACGAGACCAGAAATGGTTGGTTAGATTTTCTGTTTTGAAGTGTAACTTTGAGTCCAGAGTTGCACTTCAAGAGCAGATAGAATTGGGATTTAAGTTATTTGGATAAAAAAAACATTAGTGCTGTTTAAACTTCAGTTACTTCAAAATAAGAGCATAAATATAATGTGTTTTGGTAACAGTCAGTAACTTTATTAAACTGAAATTAGATCTTAGAATTTATCTGGTGAAATTAGTTCAGAAACTAAATGTGCTAAATGCTTTCAGAGTTAGCAAGACTGCTAAAGAGTTAAGCTAAACGTTAGCTTGGCTATTAGCGGCAGTGTGTTCTCCATTGGTAACATAAATCCTAAGGATCTCTGCAGACGTTTTTATTTATGTTTTAAATAAAAACGTTACACTGTCATCCAGAGGTGGAGCGCCAAGAAGGTAAAACCCGGAGAAACGACCACATTCCTGGAAATTATCAGTTAATCCAGATTGGATGAGAAATTATGCAGAAAAAACAGCAGAACAGTCAGAAAACAGCAGAACAGTCAGAAAACAGCAGAACAGTCAGAAAACAGCAGAACAGTCAGAAACAGCAGAACAGTCAGAAACAGCAGAACAGTCAGAAAACAGCAGAACAGTCAGAAAACAGCAGAACAGTCGGAAACAGCAGAACAGTCAGAAAACAGCAGAACAGTCGGAGCATTTCCCTCCAGAGCCGTTTGGTAAAATGGACAGCGCCACGCCGGGCGCCAATTCCCCACCTGGATACCAGAACCAGGCCCAGGGCTCGGATCAATCAGAGCTGCTGCAGCCCAGACGGATCAACAAGCGTGGCCCAAACCCGGTCAGAACCGTGTGGTCCAAACGGGGCCGACCCGGTCAGAACCAGCACCGGCTGTTTGATACCAAACACATCCAGCAAGGAGCCAAACATCCAGGAATGAAACCACAGAATAAACCCACACACATCCCAGCAGAACCAGTCGGACCTCGACTCCTCACACACACACACCACACCCTCACGGTTCCTCACCCTGGGCTGAGCTGTGCGCTCCCAGCAGCCAGCAGAGCAGCAGCAGGTAGACCCTCCTCATCCTCAGCAGCCTCCAAACATCTCCAGTACATCCCTGCGCGCCCGGCTCCATGCTGCCCAGCTCCAGTCCCTCTGAGTTCAGGAGAAACGCTCCCAAATCCTGCAGAATCCACACGATTCACCCCACAATCCCACTCACTTTCCCCAAAAATCCTGCAGAATCCAGCTGTCAGGTGGAAACCATGAAGAAAAAGAGGCTGGAGGAGAAACAGGGGAAAAAAAAAAAACCTCTGATCTCCTCCCAAAAAAAAAAAAAAAAAAAAAAGAAAGGATAAAATTCCAGCAGAGGAATCAGTTTTCCTGCGTTATTTCAGAGGGAGAGGAAGTTCCAGAAACTAAGAGGGCAGAGTCTCCATCATTCCAGATCAGCGCCGCGATCCGGTCCGCGCTGCCTTCCCGGAGGTCTGCTCCGTCTGCCGGCCAGGACCCACCGAGCGGGTCGCCAGGAGAGGAAGAGGAGGAGGGAGGAAGACCCTCTCTCTTTCCTTCAGACACATCCAGCTGGAGAGAGAGGGGCGAGCGAGCCTGACAGAGCCTGGAGCCATTGATCTAAAGCGGCGCGAAGGAAAGCCCGGAGCCGGACCAACGGAACGGAGCCGCTCCGGCGGGGCTCCAGGCTGGGAGAGGACGGACATTAGCTGAGCTGCACTGCCCCCTCTGGTCACAGAGGGAACTGCAGCGAGGTTACACAGATTCACAGTCATCAGTAAAAATAATGGAAACGTCTATATATGAAGACACATAAGGTTCATCCCATAATATCTGGGTTTAAATACATCTTGTCATTTATTATTTTTACTAAATTAATTTATTTTGACATTCTTAGCTCTGATTCTCATCAACTTAAATGTTTTATTATAAATTAGTCAAGTTGTCTTTTTTAATGTGGCTGGTTAAGTTATATTCCCTCCTTATTGGACTTATTTGGACTTCAAACTAAATATTTATTGGAAATCAAATTTGTCATAATCATGTGCTCATGTCGCCTTGACCAAAACACAAAGGAGCCGAGAAATAAATAAAATCAGCTAAATATTTAGCTTGTAAACTAAACAGTTAGCTAGCGCTAAGCCAAACATTTAGTTTGGAGCTAAATAGTTTGCTACATTTTTACATAGCAAAATATTTAACAAGCTAATAACATTTTAAGTTTAAAACTGCCATTTAGAAATGAATAAAATTTGACTGAATAATGAATAAATAGTCGAAATTATTGCTGTTAATTGCTTAACTTTGTGGCATCCAGTGAAAACCAAACTCAGAACTTCTGACGACCCTGGTTTTTATCTCCGTCCCTCTGAATGTGAAGCATCAGCGACTCCATCCAGACCTGCAGCTCCTGCTCAGCTCCTCACACAGGTACCTGATTACTGGCCTGAACTCGCTGCAGACCAAACTGCACGTCTCTGTTGTTGTGTGGCCATAGATCTGTGTGTTCATCTGTGTCTTTGTTCCAGCAACAGAGCTTTCTTTAAGCCGCGCTGAGCGCTCTCCAAAAAGAACCAATTAGAGCACAATGCAGCTGATAGCATGTTAATTATCAGACAGCAGCCCAGACCAGCACAACTTCTGTCAGTCAAGCTGCAGGTCAGGCTGGAGATTTACCCTTAAAAGGAACAAAACAAGTCAATTTCTCAAGGAATAAAAACCTCTTCCTTTTTATATCCAAACGTTTGTACAAAGTCAAAAAATCAAATGTTACTCTCAGAGTTTTAAAGCTGGAATAAGTCCTAGACAACATCCATCCATCCATCCATTTTCCTGCACCCTTTTCTCTTACTGGGGTCGGGAGGGTTGCTGGTGCCTATCTCCAGCTTCCTAGACAACATCTGGTGATAATTTAACAAAAGGAATTACAATTTAAGAGAAACAAACATGTTTGTCTACCTTCAACAGAGACAATTTGTGTTCTCTGCATCGCCCTTTGACAGAGGAGTTCCTCCAACTGAGATGTTGGTTTGGTTTAAAAACTTTTAAATGATTTTTGGTGATCTAGTTTCACAGAAATCTGGATAGTTTTTTTTGTTTCTCCTGTCTTTGTAATATTTCACTGGTAATTTTTGGGGGCTTGTCCGGGATCTTCATGTTTCTGAACACCAGTGCTGAAATCAATCAATCAATCAATCTGTAACAAATTCCGTGTACACGAAAAAATGCACACGCTCAAGGAAGTTCTTTTCTTATTTTTATCAATATTCGAAAATGAGCACGTCCGTGTATTTACTTAACTCGCCTTATGAAGGACGCTGTAAACGAAGTCAAACAAAACAATAACAAACACTTCAACTCAGGTGTGCGGGGGGCGTGTCCCGCTAGATTTCATCCGCCCAATCAGCTGTTACGCTGCAAACCCTTCAATGCTTTTAGTCAGTCTCACATTACACATAAACACCCCCCCAAACCAAACCATAAACCCCCGTCTCTGAAACACAGTACTGTGAGTTCGTTTGATAATGATAATAGTCCAAAGAAAAAATATAATCCGTCTCTCTGCTGTCAAAAAGTACAAAAGAAGTAGGGATCCGAGTTCAAGAAATGTCGGTGGGGCCCAAATAATCCAATTGTCTCTCAAAAAACTAAATGAAGGAAAAATCAAGATACGTCTCACCGGGCTGGCGTTACCCGGGCGATCTGGTTTGTTCGTCCTGGAGCGTCCTCCGCCTAGTTGCTCCAGGACTCCGGTCCCGGTCCAAACCCCGTGTGGCTTCCGCTTAATCCCAAAGTCTTTTACATGGCTGAGGGTCATCCGTTAATCTCCCTCCCAAGCCTCTGTTCCTCCGAGTTGATCATGGAGCTCCTCCGGACCGTCCGTGGCGTCTCGTCCCCCGTGTACCTGCCACACCCCTTTCTCTCTTTCCTCTGAATGTCTCTGCTTTTATCAGTTCGGGTGCAATCGTGACCCAGATGTTTTTTCCCCGTGGACTATAATTCACTCAACGCGCACATACAAGTCATTCTTGCAAGTTTCATGATACAAAACAATTAATTTGTATTTTATTAACTTATTTTTCATTTCTCAATCCATCCATCATCTATCCATCCATCCATCCATCCATCCATCATCCATCCATCCATCTTATCCGGGTCGGGTCAGGGGTCAGCAGCCTAAGGGAGGCCCAGACTTCCCTCTCCAGCCTCTTGTTCCAGCTCCTCCAGGAATCTCAAGGCGTTTCCAGGCCAGTGAGAGACATCGTCTCTCCAGCGTGTCCTGGGTCTTCCCTCCTCCTGGTGGGACCTGAACTCCTCAGCAGGGAGTCTCCATCCTGACTAGATGCCCTCACTGGCTCCTCTCCATGTGGAGGAGCAGCAGCTCTACTCTGAGTCTCCTGGTGACTGAGCTTCTCTCTCTAAGGGAGAGCCCAGCCTCCCTACGGAGGAAACCCATTTCGGCCGCTTGTATCCAGGACCTGGTTCTTTCAGACCCAAAGTTCATGACCATAGATGAGGGTAGGAACGTAGATCGACCGGTAAATCGAGTTTTGCCTTTTGGCTCAGCTCCCTCTTCACCACGACGGACCGGTACAGCGCCGCTTCACTGCAGACGCTGCGCCGATCCAACTGTCGATCTCCTTCTTCCCTCATTGGTGAACAAGATCCTGAGATACTTAAACTCCTCCAACACTTTTATTTAATCCTGTGACTTCTGTTGTTGGACATCTTTAAATCTGACCCATAAACAGCGGCAGCCGCCATCTTTACCGTATACAGAGTGCTGCTGACGGCTACGTTCACACAGAAATCTGCTAAAGATCAGCAGTAAGTTCATCATCGCGTCCTGCTGAAGGAAGCTGTGAAGTTTTACCACTTTAAAACTCATGTTTCAGTCTTCGGGCTTCTCTGTCTGTGGATCAGCGTCACCTGGGTGGTTCTGGGTAGAAGCACAAGGGGCAGAAATAAATCCTTCCTGCAGCCTGGTAGGAATTTGAGAAGCAGCTCACATAACTGACAGTCAGACCAAAACGTCTGTCGATAGCAGCAGCTGCTGCTGCTGCTGCTGCAGCTGCTTTAAATCCTCACTGAATCCAGTTAAAAAACAGTTTTTCCTTTTCAACACAAAGATGACTTGATCTTTTGTAATTCTTTAACATTAATGATTTGTTCAGTCTGTGTTTAACACTTCAATGATTTCACTGTTTACATTTACGTCCCCTAACAGAGACTCAAACGTCTTAATGTGATGTAAGCTGATCGTTTGGGTCGAGACCAGCTGCAGATCTGACTGGACGTCTCTATTCAGTCAAATCTTCAGCATCTTTTTCCTGCTCTCAGGTCGGATTATTTTCTCCGCTTGTGTTTTCATCAGCAGCGTGGATCTGCAGAGCGGCCGGAGGGCAGATAATGAAACCTGGCAATGAGGCTCGTCTGAGAGCGGATATTAATATCGGACGGGAAATTAAAAGGCTGCGATGTGAAGGCCGACGCGCCGCCTCTTATTGGAAGAAGCTCCCTGGTGCTGAAGCTGATATTAAACATGTTGCTCCATAGAAACACGTTTTATTGAACTTTACTGTTGATGTAAACCAGCGTGACGATGGAGCCAGCTGCTCTGACAGGAGACCAAGTCACCAAGTTAAAAATAAAGATGTGCCCTGCTTTGCACTGCAGAAACACTAAGCTGGTGTTTAGTGCAGACATCTCAATGCAGCTGAAACAAGACTCATTTACAAGAGCTGGTTTAGAGATAAATCATTTTCCCAACCTCAGCTCAGAGCTCAGAGCTGATTTCATTCAACCTGCAAACAAACGTTACCAGTAAAGCTTCATCCTGAGTCGCCTACGGCACAGAAACAGTAAATACATGCAGTTTCAGTGGAAACTGTGGAGCATCGACCCCAAAGACTGACAGGAAAACAACACAGACTCTGTTGTTCGGATTCCTCTCATTAAGCGGAGAAGTGTCAGTCGGCGCCTCTTGTTAGTTTGCTTAACGAGGCCAGCAGGAACCAACAAAGGTCAGGCTTTGGGTTCGTTCCAGCGCCGGCAGATTCTGACTCAACGGCTCCAGTTTGTTTTAATTCCCTCAGCCAATCACAGCGCAGCAGATCCTCCACCCACAGACCGCCGCTAACGGTACAAACAGCTGAAGCTGCATCGCCAACCGAGTTTCACTGAGACGTTACAAAGAAACAGGAAACATTTACGTTTCTGATGAGCCAATGAGCAGCGGCCATTTTGGATTTTAAAGGTGCAGCACGCAGCTTTTATGAACTGTCTGTGTTGTGAGAAAAGATCGATCTCCACCTGCTGCCTGAGCTAATATTGCTGTTTAAAGAAAAGCACCAAAAACAGCCAATCAGAGCCAGGGGGAGGGGCTTAGCACTGTCAATCATCCTTTAGAGGAAAACTGTTAACTCGCCGTTATCTGAGGCTAAGCTAACTAGCCTTAGCATTCATGATTGGCTAGGCTAGCTGCCTCGCAGCAGAGAGAAATTTGCCGTGTTTCCATTAAGCAAATTCAATGTCAAACTGAGCAACTCTATGGTCAAAGGAAATGCAGCTGCAGACGGCAATGAGTAGTTGGACTGGAAAGTCGACCCACAGCTCTCTCTCTTTCTGTCGATTTGATCAAATCTGCAGAGCAGAAACGCCGTTCACACGTACAGCAAACTGAATGCTAACCTGCTTCCTTTGAACATGCTAGGCTACGTGATGGAGGGACGTTTTCTCCAAGATTAGAGACAAACCTTCTTTGTAACGCAACATTACTGACTTACTCAAGTTAAGACATGGAGGCCAATCTTAGCTTAGAGCCGACCATCACTGCCTTCTGTTCTCATCAAAATGACTAGAATAAGATGAAACGTTTGTGCAACAGACAACAGAGCAACGTACGGCCATTTTTACAGAAAAACAGCTAAATAAAAGCAACATTAGAAACAATTTGACATGAGTTAATGGATGCAAAGTTTGCTATGACATCCAAAATGGCCGACTGGCCTGAAGAGCTGGACGTCGCTGATGTGGGAAGAACATGTCAGAGTTTCATGGAGGTTTGGTTTGTTCAGAGAAACAGGAAATGATCTAAACAACCGGCTGAGATGAAGCAGGAATGGACATTTTTTCTATTAAGAGTCCATTTCAGGTGAGACATGATAAAACCTCCTGATGGCGCTGAGCAGCAGCTCCGGTGTGATCCGGCTCGGAGACGCTGGCAGCCCTCGCTTCCTCACAGAGGATTCAAAAGAAGCCAAAACAGCTTTTAGACAAATGAGAATAAAGCGACTTCTCCTCCGAAGCATTCAGCCTCTCAGCTGCAAACAGCAGACAATCACCAAACCACAGAAACACGTCTGTCTAAAAGGCAGGAAGTGGTAAAAAAGGTCAGATTTTTATATGATAATTAACCAAACCTGAAATAATTGCAGAGCAAAGACTCAGAGAGAAACACAGTAAAACATTTACAGTCAGAAATAAAAACGTGGTCAGAGTTGATGAAGTGTTTCAGGTTTTAAACGCGTCGTCACCAGAAGGAATAAAAGAATCCAAAGATTCAGATTCACTTCATTTAAACTACCAACATGAAAAAGGAAAACAACAGGCTGCTTTCTAAACCAGGCACTGACAGCTTCAGCTTAACGTCCAGATTCACGTCTGGCTCCTCTGGTGCAGAATATCGCGCATAATTCTCATGGAAACCATGGAAACGTCGGATAAAAT
Organism: Phalloptychus januarius; assembly: GCA_902982915.1. Taxonomy (NCBI): domain Eukaryota; kingdom Metazoa; phylum Chordata; class Actinopteri; order Cyprinodontiformes; family Poeciliidae; genus Phalloptychus; species Phalloptychus januarius. Next base: position 451,427 of record CADWAE010000075.1, read on the forward strand.
GCCACTCAGACTACTGAAAACTATCGCATACGATTTAATTCCACTTCTAGACGTGGAAGAGATGAAATCATGTTGAAGGTGGAAATTTCAGCCTGCCGTTAAAAAGCCATATTTGTTTTGCGTGTTGACGTTCACTGCTGATAAAAGTCTTAACTTGGCGTCACAACAAGCAACAGGATGAATCCCAGGTGGGCTGGATGGTGTGAAGCGTTCGGTCTGTTTAATGTTGGCGTCGTCCGACCAGAGACCACCCCAAAAGCAGGAAGTGGACTACAGCGCAGGGCATTCTGGGCAAATACAATCAAAGCTAACATGTTAGCATAGCGCTAGCAGCAGAAATGGCTCCTGGTCTTTAGCCTAAAGAGAAATCCTCCAGCCGCTAAACTCTGACGCCTCCATCTTGTTTCATCTGGTGAAGCAGGAAGTTGCTCTCAGCGTCTTCAGAGGTTTTTGTGTCGTTTCCTTGGTGGTTGTTGGTGCAGCGCCCCCACAGGCCAGGAGGGGAACAGGCTGGTTGGACTCAGAGAACCACAGCAGCTGCAGGTGGAACCAGAGCAGGTAACATGACGGTGTTCATGCTGGGCTTCGTCCGGTCGCAGTGAGGGGAGCAGCTGTCTGCAGGTAACTGCTCACCTGTCCTGTTCAGCTGCTAATCCCAATACTTCTGCACCAACCGCACTCCAACAAACACAAAGAAGTGTGAATGTAATGAGTTCTTTAATAAAGGCTAATTAATTGGATCGGTTGGTCCTCAGAATGACAGCGTTAGCACATGAGGAGTCTCTTTAATTAGCTTCCTCTATCATCCAGACACAGACAGGAGGCCCAAACAAAAGCTGCAGAGAAAGATCAGCTTCTGGCTCTTTATTCAAATCAGGAACGGATTCAGCAGTTCTTAATTAAGGGGCTTGATTTGGATTAATGTCTAGGAATTATTGCACGTCTCAATATGCATGAATACAGCAGACTGATTGTTTATGCTGCAAGTTTTCTGCAAGTACGAGCAAAATGTTCTGTAGGCAACACAATGCAGAAAATCCATTTAAACGAGGCTCATTATGCAGAAAGTGAAGAGTTAAATGTCTGAATGGTGACGTGACCCTGGAGTCATTTTATCAGGCTTTAAACCAAACCAAGAGTTCATTCAGCAGAACCTGAACAACAGGAATGTTCATCTGCATCAGAAGTTGTTTTCCTTCCACTCAATGGTTTTTATCAGTGAGTTAAAGTTAAACTAAAGGCCAAATGGGACAAACTCCAACCACCTCTCTGGCTCCTTTCATTTTATATCCATGAATTTAAGACTTTTTAAGACCTTTTTAGTTCCATCATGAATGAACTTTAAACCTGGAGTTCCACAGAAATGTACAAACCTCGTCCAGACAACTGCTGATAAATTTTAACTCAACCCAGACAAACACAAACAAGGCTAGCTAGCTAGCAGGGTTTGTTAGCAGTGAGTTAGCAGTGAGTTAGCGGTGAGTTAGCAGCGAGTTAGCGGTAGCGGTCAGTGAGTTAGCGGTGAGGACTCAAACTTTGCTGAAAATTTGCAATAGAAAAACAGAATACAAGCTTAAACTAGCCAAACAGTAGTGACCTGATAGCTATTAGGGAATTAGTTTTTAAATGAATTTAGCGGTCGAGTTAGTGAATTAGCGACCTGTAATTCACAGAAACCAATGATGTTTAGGAGCGACTAAAATACTCCTGAAAAGTCTCTAAAAATACAGAGAATATACAAGATTAAATAAACTAGCCACAAAAACAGTATGTGACCTGATGAGTGTATTTAAGGCCAACTTAGTTTTTAAATGAATTTCAGAAATTCTTTGGTCCTAATTAGTGGAATTTAAAACCTGTAATTCCACAGAAATCTACAGACTTTGTCCAGTTAGCTGGCAGTCGGCTAACTGGACTCAAGCAGAAAAGTTCAGAAAAGTTCAGTGAGAATAAAAAAAACAATAAAATGTGTCAAAACTGAAGAGTTTGAATAACTTAAACAAATTTAAGAGATTTTAAGGCCTTCATGCAGAAGCTTAAATGTAAGACTTTTTAAGGCCTAGGAGGAGTTTGCTCAGACATATTTACATCCAGCTGTAATAATGACTGAAGTTACATGTAAAATAGGTGAAATAAATGAGTGAAAATGTTTGTTTATTGATTTAAACCCAGATTAGGGGCAGGATTACCCTCTGTGTCTGTCTGCAGGTAAAGCTCACTTCCTGTCGGCAGTGATCGTGTTGGGCCAGACGGGCTGGATAAACTTGGCTCGTTTGAGCCTGAAATCGATGCTGCGAGGCGTTATCAGTTTATTAGCAGTGTTGCTGTGCCTGATAAGGCCTAATGCAGACGCTACCAAACAGCAGCTAAACGGACTCAACAAGCTTCTCTTTGTGTCGGCAGGAAGTCGGATGGTATCTGCAAAACAAAGAGCAGCAGAGAGGAGGAGGAGGAGGAAGGTTTGGCTCCACAGCGGAGAGGAAGGATTCAGAAACCAAGACTAACAAGTTCAGAAGAGATGAGCTGAAGAAAAGCATCCAGTGACACCAGCAGAAAGAAGCAATCAGAGCGCCGTCTACGCAGGTTCCACTGCGTGACGCTGAGGGCTCAAACAAAGTCCAACCTGGAGCCGAGAGCCAGAAATCCTATGAAGTTTAATCTGCAGGAGGATTTAACCAGAACTGGAGCTGATTAATCTGATTAATCATTATATATTCATCAGCTGGGCTGCCCAGTGGCGCAGCTGGTAGAGCTGTTGCCTTGCAGCAAGAAGGTGGACAGAGGGACGGATGGAGGGATGGATGGCAGTGGGCGGAGCGAGGCAGTGGGCGGAGCGAGGCAGTGGGCGGAGCGAGGCAGTGGGCGGAGCGAGGCAGCGGTGTGCTGAGGCAGCGGGCGGAGCGAGGATGTGCGGAGGCTCGTCAGTATTCTGGCGGCGGAGCTGCCGGCGTCTATCGATCAGACATTTAGCTGAATGTTGCCATCGAACGGCGGCTGCAGACTCAGGCGCCCCCCCACTGGGAAATCAGAGACTCCCAGTGGGGGGGCGATCGACAGAGGGGAGAGAGAGAGGCAGCGGGAATATCAGCTGACAGATGAAGTTCTAATCCAGAATCACCAGATTATTTATTCTTCTTCTATGAATCTAAACCACAGCTTGTTGACGTGGCAACCATTTGATGCTGTCGGCGCTCCAGTTACTGCCTGATGACATCACAGCGCCGCTCATAAATCAAACAGTTCTTGTGTTTTGATAGGATGGAAAAACCTTCAAAATAAAAAACTCAACCAAAATAATTTAATGAAATAAAAACTAGATTCAAGAAAATATTTTTGATTACAACTTTAAAATGATTTTTCATGTTTGCTGTATAAAACAATCCAGTTCTCAGCTTGTTTAGGGTTTGATTATTCTGCTATATGAACTGAATTAGGATCATTTTCTGATTTTCTGCAGGAGTTTCTGGACAAACGAGGTTCTACTTATTATAAAAGTCATTAAAAGATTAATTCTTTGTTCTACTTAACATTTTCCAAAGATGCATCATCTTTCATCTGCAGCTGGGGGCCGCAAATAAATCAGTCCAAGGGCCACAAACGGCCCCCGAGCCACACTTTGGACACCACACAGGTTCTGACTACGGCAGCCTGGAAGCTGCTGCTCTGCTTTAAGATCTGCTGTAGTCTGAGATTAAACCAATGAATCCTGTCTGGATTAAGAACCGGGTCCCGCCTGCAGTCACATTCATGCTAGACATGAAACTCGTCCAGTCAGCAGAGACGCTGCAGGAGCTTCACGCCGTCAGCGGGAGGCAGAAACCGAGACGACTGATTCAGACGCAGACGCCTGAACTCAAACACGCCTCCACAACGCCTGGACGGCTTTTCTTCACCAAATGTCAAGTATTATTAACTGGAGGCGACTGAGGCGCTTAAATGAAGATAACCTGGAGTCGTCCACTGTGAGCCAGGAGAGATTATCAGGCCATCATCCAGAAAAACCAAACAGCGGCCTGGAAGAGAGCAGCGGCTCAGCTGAAGGTCAACTGTCAGTGCAGATAATCAGGAGAGTCCGAACGGCGTCACACACACACACACACACACACCACACACAGCCACTCACACTCAATCAGCAGAGGCAGATCAATCAAAGAGAGACAACTACAGTCAGCAGGTGGTGATGGAGAGGAAACTAATGGTCAGCTTCCTTCAGCTGGCTGGGTGTGTGTGTGTGTGTGTGTGTCTGCGACCCGCAGGTCAGATCTATAATGGAAGATCCTCTTCCCCATCACACACATCATCTGCAGCAAACGGCTCAGAAGCAGAGACCCGACCGGACCCGACTGGACCCGACCGGACCCGATGAATCTCTGCTTCACGTCCAGAAACAGGAAACAGTTTCAGACGTTACCTGGCAGGTGATCGTCCCAACAAGACGCCACGGCGCTCCTTCAGCGGCGCTGAGCTTTCTGGATGCATTTCTGCCTCGAGGGGTCCAGTTCAGTCGGTCCGGTTCGGTCCGGTTCTGGGAGCTGCTGATGACACGTTGCAGAAGAATCAGAACTTCCTGTCAGACAAACTGCAAATACTGACAGCAGCTCCGTGTCCATCGACCGTAAAACACAACAGAATTATCTAAGAAAATAAAAACTTTATTTAATATTTATTTTTTATGATTTACTTTTGCAATTAAAATCATGATTTTATGGAGATAAATTAAAAATATCTGCAAAGAGTTTTGTGATATCTGTGTTTGTACGACAGTAAATCAGATTTTTTTGTTACGGCTGATGCAGCAGTGGAGAAATGCTGCCCCCTGCAGGTGGGAGTTAGCATCTGTTTTGTTTTTGACCAATCTGCAGAAAATTGGCAATAAACTCATGACTGTGCATTAGCATGAAAAATGTTTTGAATTTGGCAACAAACAGAAACTGGCTTGAAACATCGTTTCTAGGATGCGGCAGCAAATCGGAGGCTGAGTTTTTATTCGGTGAGGAAAAGGAAGCAGAAAGTGAAGCAGGAAGTTGAGCAGAAACAAGCAGAGGGATCCGCTCCCAGATGAAGGAGGCTGAGCCGTTTGTTTTATTATTAACGTGGCTCCCAGCAGGACGCCTCTTGTTTTCTCTCCAGGAAATGATTCATTCATCGTTTCTTTGGATCCGGCTTGTAAAACCAGAACCGCTGCAGTTTGGATATTTTCATGTTTGTAAGAACATGGATGTTTGCACTCTGCTCATGTTTCCATCCATTGTTTCAGTTTCTGTTCATTTCTGAGCCGTTTTGTCCAACAGAACAAATCACCTTTAATCCTGAGCCCAAACTGAACCAACAGACTTTATTTCACTTTCAGACCAGAACTGTTTTGAAGTAAATCAGCTTTTTCTCATTTTTACTTTTGCTTCTCAGCAGAGTTCATCACTTCCTGCTGCAGAGTTCAGAGTTCATCGCTTCCTGCTGCAGAGTTCAGAGTTCATCGCTTCCTGCTGCAGAGTTCAGAGTTCATCGCTTCCTGCTGCAGAGTTCAGAGTTCGTCTCTTCCTGCTGCCGTGGCGATCTGCGGCCTCTACTCGGTGGCGCTCGCTGCAACAAGTGCTTCCTAATCTGCGGTGATCTGGGCTCGTCGGCGGATCAGTGCGGATTAGGCAGATTAGCCGTTTCCAGCTGCAGACGAGCCGCCGGAGCTCCAGCCTGGAACCGACAGCCAGGGAGCGAGGAGAATCGCACTCAAAGCAAATGAAGGGATTCGGCGCGTTTCTGCAGTCATTACCACGGCGACGGGACGATGTGTGGCTAATAGGAGGATCTAATGGACGGCCTGAGGCGGGCGAGCGACGCAGAGAGAGAGAGAGGCGAAGGATGAAAGAAATGGAAATAACTTCATGCTGATGAAATCCGTCGGTTTTTTAATCCATCAACAAAATACTGTGATTTTTTACCTTCTGAACAACAAAACTATTTTAACTGAACTAATCACCTGGTTATTTTTTGTAGGTTAAAAACTTTTATATTGTTGCAGGTATTTGCTTGTTAAATGCAAACAGTTTTAGGTTTTTACATGAATATGAAGACAGACGGATGCATATTTTACTAAAGCCTCGTATTTTATTAAGATATTAATAAAATTAGGATTCTGGGTTTGGTGCCTGTGGTAAGGCACAGACCCAGCAGTGTTTCCATCTCTGCTTTGGTGCATTAACTCTTCTGGAGAAGCAAACATCAGGATGTATCTGACATTCAGGACGTTATTTTGAATTTTCCACCTGATCAACCTTTTCTGATCAGGTATTCAATAAGAACGTTGAAGAAACACGGCCGGGTCGGAGCCGGGTCGGTGCCGGGTCGGAGCCGGGTCGGTGCCGGGTCGGTGCCGGGTCGGTGCCGGGTCGGTGCCGGGTCGGTGCCGGGTCGGTGCCGGGTCGGAGCCGGGTCGGTGTTAGCTCCTCCTGAGTCGCTCACAGTGAATTATTTTCCTTCCACTTCATATCTTTGATCGAGGCGTTGAGCCTCACTGGTGGACGAAGTTCATTTGTAAAGTGTTGTTAGAACCCAGGCTGAATGTTCAGGAATAATTCAGCAGGAGCTGCGTTTGTTTTAATAATGGCACGACTGAGGAGGAATTAAAGGGCCGGCTGCAGAATTAAACACCCACATTGTGACAAACAGCATTTTGTATCGAAGCAGGCAGTGAGGGGGCGTTTGCTCTTCATGGAGCCGTTTTTAGGACACATGAATGTTAATGTCAGAGTGAAGCCCAGGGGTCGGAGCGGATCAGAACCGCATGAAGAATCCAGTTTTATAAAAACAAAACTTGTTTCCAGTCAGATAAGAAATAATGGGAACAGCAGCACCAGGCCCCCGAGGCCCCGAGGGGCCCCAGTCAGATAACTGATGCAGCCATTGAATTTCAATGAGTCCTGAGAGGAAAACCGCCTGAAGTCCATTTAACTCCCACCAATCACACATCTGTCCGCCCGGTTCCTGCAGGAGCTCTGCAGGTGAAACCGCTGCAATGCTCTCTGGAGCCTCCGGGGGCGCCGTGGAGACGCCACAGGCACAAGGTCCTGGGGACGGACGGTCCTGTGGACGGTCTTGGGGACGGTCCTGTGGACGGACCTGGGGACGGTCTTGGGGACGGGCCTGGGACGGTCTTGGGGACGGACCTGGGGACGGTCTTGGGGACGCTTCCATCAGCCAGAGTTTGGACTAAACTTCCTCATGGTGTCAAAATAAAATCCCTTCCTGATCTTTTTTACCTGTCAGTTCATAAATAACATATTTCATTGGACTAAATTGTCTTTAATTGTCCAACCAGCTGAAAGCAAAACCCTCAACACTAAACATGAATTCATGTAACTTTTCCTCCACAGCGACTAATATAAATATAAAACTTAATGTTAGTCATTTATGAACATACTTGAACTGTTTGTCCACTTTCACATGTCAACTGGGTTCATATCGATCTGAGGCTCAATCCAGACTCTGGGATTAGAAACGCCTCTTCAGCTGCAGTTTGGAAATCAGGGAACATTTCTCCATGGAAGAACTCCGGACAACGAGACGCATTAATTCAGAGACGAATGGGAGATTTTATTTTAAGTCATTATTCAGTTGCTTCTCTGCGTAAAGTTGAAAATGTGCCATCGAGGTGAGAGAATGACGACGGCCTTCAAGACGCTGCATCCATCCAGGGACGAGTTTTCTGCACTGAACTCCTCCAGATGGACGGTTCTGGTGTGTTCATGAACAGCACAACCAGTTCAGAGGTCAGCAGGTTTCAGCCGCTGGCTCTGGGTTTCCTCCACAGCTCGACCAGGTGAGTCTGCATTGATCCAGCCTCGCTCTTCTTCTGCTCAGACAGCAGAAAGACGCCGTCCTCCTCCATAAATCAGCCGTGTTCTGCTTCTTTACGTCTCCTCCGGCTGTAACGAAGCGCTGCTAATAAAGTGATTGGGAGTCTGATTTACTGCATTGATCTGAACACAGAGCTGCCTGCCTCCATTGTTCCAGCAGCTTCTCCACGGCTGCAGGAGACGTGATGCGTTATCCTTCCTTCACTGCTGCGCCTTTCTTCCCCACATGCAGACAAAATGGAGCGGATGTGGCGATGCATTCAGGGACCGTGATGCTGCTTCAGTTTAGACACAACTCCAGCTGACAGCAGAGCCCAGCTGGGCTTAAAGTCCCAAAACATTTTATCCCTTCAGTTTGATGCTTTAGAATCAGTCGGTAAAAACGTCCTTCAGGTTGGTTGTGATGGCAGGAATGTATTTCCAGCAGCAGGCGGTTAGATGCAGTTCAGAGAACGCGGCTAAAATCTGCAACTTTTCAGTTTTGAAGACATCTGTAACAGTATCGATTATTTTCAACAAAGTGCTTCATATTTGTCCAATTTCATCAAATCAAGTTAAAATGTCTGACAAAAGCATCTCAGACTTATTCAAACAAGCTGCTGAAATCTGGGCGTGAAGCAGCTTTACCAGATGAAATGAATAAACTAAAGTTCTTCTACAATCGCAGAAATTCACGCAGAATCAACAGAAATACCACGTTTTTCATGCTAATGCATAATTATGAATTTATTTAAAATTTTCCACAAAAATGATGAAAAACATTTGGTTTGTGTGATGCCAACTCCTGCCTGCAGGGGGCAGTGCTTCATATTTCTGCCTCAGACTTCACTGATATTATAGTTTAATGAAGAGTCAAATGTTGGTGTCCATAAATCTGTTATGCATTTTTTCTCTTAATCCTTTTCTGTATATTTCTAGATTTTGGAAGAGGTTTAATCATAAGAAACACAAATTTCCTTACAAATATTTAGGAAGTACAACCATAAAATCAGTGATTTATTTACTTTTATTCTGGAGCAACTTCAAATTAGTAAATATATAAATAAATAAATGTGTTAGTGTAAACAAATATAATAAATATATAAACTGAATGATTCCTATTAGGAAAATATATTGGGGTTTTTATTTATTTCCTGGAGAATCTATTGGTCAATACTAACCGTATTTAGTTAATATTGAATGAATTGAACCAGCCAGACGTTGGAGGAAGTCCTTTAACTAATCTGATCATTCAGAACGTTTTAATAACTTCCTGAATCCTCTCAGCCAATCAGAGAGGAGCAGCAGCTGCCTATAGATTCCTGTCCAACGTTTGTTTCAGTCAGCCTGTTAATTAACGTCCTGCTGGCGTTCCCAGCATGCAGAGCGGCCCGATCCCATCGGAGCGGCATTAAGGCCTTCAGAACAGGACTGTTGGGCCGTCATCCTATGAGGAAGCTTATCAACTTATTACCTCGCCGGTTCGATACGGAGGAGACGTCTGACATTTACTGCAGGACGCTCATCAGTCTAACGAGAGATTCATCCTCCAGCAGCAACATCCAGCCCTGGTTACAGCAGCTTTCATTAAACCAATCAGCACCTCAGAACAAGTCATGTTTAAAAAGCCCAACAGGCTTCAGGCTCATCCCTCTCTCCATCGGCTCACAGAGACGGAACGGCCTGATCTCCGGGTCCCGATCTCCGGGTCCCGATCTCCGGGTCCCGATCTCTGATCTCCGGGTTCTGGGTCTGCAGCGTCTCTTTGGGTGAAACGTTTCCAGAGAAAAACTCAACCTGGATCGACTCTTTCTAAGCACGTCTGATCTGCAGGTGAAGCCAGCAGCCAGCGCTGCTCACCAACGTAGCTAAAACACTGACAACAGGTCGTCAGACCTTCACATCAGAAAAACTACGTTTAGATTAATCTGGAAAATAAGAGACGATCAGATCTGAGAGATAAAGCAGTGAAAGGATTTTCAGTAAAAACATGAAGAGCATTTCCTACCAACCTGCAGCTTTCAAAGCAGCAACAACCTCTAACAAGCTGTGGCCACAAGGGGGCAGTAATGCAGCAGAGCAGCTTTAAAGCAGCAGAAGAAGACCCAACGTTCTGCCAGGAGAAAAAACCAAAGCAGTCATTTTGACTGACGCAGCCAAAAAAACATCAAAAATCCAAAATACTTTTTCAGAAAACAAGAAAATAAAAATCAGTTCGAATCAGAAATCAACGTCGTTTGGAAATAAGTAGTGACTGGAATCCTACATATTAATGAAACAAAACGATTACACTTAAATTATTTCATTCTGACACCAATGAGCATCTGAGGAAACACTCTAAAAACATCCGACTGGGCAGGAATTTCACTGGATTTGATTTGACTAGGACATAAAAGCAAACAAACCAACAGGAAGTCAACGAACCATAACGGATCTGAGACAGTAGGAAGAAGCAAATGCTCATTTAATCAGACTCTGTATGCCTGTTATACCATTTATAACCATTTACATGGAAACTGAAGTGAATCCTAGCAACAGAAACTACTCAGATAAACCGGGTCCAAGCCGAGTCCAGTTCACCTGACGCCACCTGCCTTCAGGGGACCTGGACCTGGTCGTTCCTCCTGAATCAGAGCCACAATCACTTTTACATCTGGTCCAGTTTCTGACCCCCTGCTTCATAAAAAGCAGAGAAGTCTCGACCTCTGACCTCTACATCTGCTGCAGGAGAAGATGTAGCAGCTTGGCTGTTTGTTCGGAGAGCAGCCAGAGAGGAAGCTGGCAGATGGAAGCAGATCCTCCATGCACACCGTAATGAAAGCCTCACAGCTGGAGCAGCTCTGCTGTCACATCCAGCCTGCAGCTCAACGACACGTCATCACCGGTGGAAACCAGCCCAACTACAATTATGCTTCATGGAGGAAGAACCCAGCTGATGCTGAGGAGGTTTCCTCATCTAAGTGAACATTTTGTCATTCGAACGCATCCAGCTCTGCCTGCAGGTATTGATCCAACTCACAGGGATTAATATTAATCACAGCAGGACGCAGAAAAAACATCACCAAACTGAGGCAAAGCCTCTGCGGACAGCGTTTGGTATTTATATCACACCAAGTTCAGGAAACCTGAGAAAACAACGACTGGAACAGAGGAGACGAAACCCCTCACAAATAAAACCAGAGACAACCGTGAGGCTAACACCGACAGGAGACTCTGAAGGACAACCGTGAGGCTAACACCGACAGGAGACTCTGAAGGACAACCCAAACCGTGTTCCTGAACACCGCACCAATTATTAGCTTGAAAATTAACGACTAAACTTTCAGAACTACAGTTTTTGTCATTCATATTTATGAATTAGTCAGATTGAGCTTTTAAACCTCGAGTTAGAGTGCTGGTTTACTGGGTCTCCAAACTGCAACGTTTCTCATAACTTCCTTCAAAGCTTCAAAAACAGTTTCCTGGCCGTTTGCTTCAGAAATACCAGAATAAATAATTCGTAATGTTAGGAGAATGAAATAGCAACTTTATGAAAACTGGACAAGAATTAAAAATGCAAATGAGTAAAACTGAGCATCTTGTGAAGTTCTACGATGACATCAGTTTTACAAACAAGTAAATATTTCATCTCTTAACTCATCAGCAGCAGAACTTTGAAACGACCCGTTTAAAGACCACAGACTGATCGGCTCATGTCAGATTTTATCCCTTTATCTCATAATCTGTCACTCTTATGGTAATATTCTGTTTTTATCCTAATATTATGGCTTTATTCTCATAATCAAACAGAAATAATCACAGGTGAGAGCAGCTCTTGATGTGGGTGTGAATATTCACTCTGACTTTCATCCTCCATGTTCCTGCTGGTCATTACCTGGAAGAACCTGGAGGAACCTGGAGGAACCTGGAGGCTGACTGAAGCTCACCTGAGCAGGTTGGAGGGAACAGGGCTGAACCCTGCAGTCATCCACCTGTGGACACACACACACACACACACACACACCGTGCATCAATACATGTTTACTGTCATGCAAAACGATTACAGATGAGAAAAACAAACCGACTGCCTGAGATATCATTAATCTTTAATCACCTCACAGTAAAATCATCAAAGCTCCAGCAGATCTGAAGGATTTTTCTTTAAAGAATCAATGAAACGGAATATATTTCATCTTTTCATTCAAATTCCAGTCATATTCCTGAAGCAAACAGTTTTACAAAAGAGCTTTTTTCTTCTGAATCTGAACAGATCAGAACAAGCGCTGAGGTTTAAATAATTATTTCTAAAATGTCACGTTCTGACAGTTCTTACCTGCAGAACTCATCTCCAGGCTCCCTGTCAGCGGAAACAGAGGGAAGCAGGTGGAGACGTTTCTCTGAACTGAGATGCATCGATGTTGTGTTGACAGACGCCCTGAACAGCCGAACGACTCAGAGCCACTCGCTTCCCTGTGCAGGAGGCGCCGTCTGCTCCACCAGGGGCAGGAAGGACCGACGACTGGAGAGTCAGAAACACAGAGAGTCAGAGCTGCTGCAGGCTCTGCTGCTGCTGCAGATGCTGCTGCTGCTGCAGGTTCTGCTGCTGCTGCTGCAGGTTCTGCTGCTGCTGCAGGTTCTGCTGACTGAGTCACACTCAACCATTTATTCACCATCACATCATGAACGTCTCTTTCATCTTCTATTCACCACAAAACAAGAACAAACTTCCAGAAAACTGGAGGCCAGCTGAAACACTGAGATCCTCCAACCCAGACTGAACCAGCTGGAGCTGAGGTTTGATGATGTCACTGGTTTCTGATGCTTTTGTTTTTATGATATGATGCACTTTGAAATGTTTCGTACAAACAAACTTTATTGATACTGGCTGTTTAAACACGGAGGTTTTACTGCAGCTGCTGAAACTCATTGAGACGCGATTCTACATTAATATTTAACGCAGATCTTTATGTTTTCGTCCACCTTTAGTCCAGGAGTGATTCCTGCTTCACTCAGAAACCAGACGCATAAAATCTTCTGTCTGTCTGACATTGGATGAACGATGGGAGAACATTTTTACAAACTCAAAATCAGTATTTGTTAGAGCTGCCTTTGAACTCTTTGTGAACCTAAAATGAGTTTTCTGTCATTCTGGTCCATGTTCCAGCTCGGGTTCTGAAGTTTTCAGATGTGAGGTCCGGGTTCTGCTGCATCACGTTGGAGACACTCTGTCTGCATGTTGGAGGACGTTCTCCATCTAAAACCCATTTGGACCCAAACTGCTACTTTACTGTGTCTTTATTTGTTGCTTCTGTCTCGCAGTCTGTGAAGCGCATCGCGATGCTGCCGCTGCCGCATCGCGATGCTGCCGCTGCCGCATCGCGATGATGCCGCTGCCGCATCGCGATGATGCCGCTGCCGCATCGCGATGATGCCGCTGCCGCATCGCGATGATGCCGCTGCCGCATCGCGATGATGCCGCTGCCGTGATTCATGGTGATGTTCTCAGACTTTTCTCCTTTCACCTCCTAAAGGAACGACAGTCACTACGACTCGTCAACATGTTTGGTTCTAATATTAAACCAAATCCTTGCTGATGCGCCTGCTGTCAATGTATGGTAAACATTTCAAAAAGCATCAGATTATTTTTTAACTCCCATGATTATGAAATCTATGTGATGATGGATTAATATGAGAAATAGTTGCTGGGTTACCAGTTGCTATGGGGACCGAGTCCTTTTCCTGAACAGTTCCTGAGTGAGAACCGGAAGTCATGTGGGAAAATGTTCTGGATGTTTTCCTGTAAAGTTTAGCATCTGTCAGCAGAGACGATCATTTCAGTGATAGCAGCTGTGAGGCAGCGGCCATTTTTAATGCAGGTCGCTGCTTCTTAACACAAAACAATAAACATTGTTGAAACAAAAACAGAGTAATGATTCATATAAACACGTCTGGACATAAAGCCCAAACACATCAGCACTGAGACCAGCGGCCGTTGCTCACCTGTATCCAGGACATCCGCCGCCATCTTGATCCGTAAACCGGGATGTGTTGGACGGAAGCCGCCTGGGGCCTCGTTTGGCTCCGTTTGGTTCCCTGAGCTCTTCATGTCTGCCACCCTGAAACCAACAGCTAAACCGAAGCAAACACGGAGCCATTATTGAAGCTGACGTCACTTCGACATGATGACTCAGCGAAATAAATGTCCCGGATGTTTAAACTCGTTTTCCTCCGATAAGCCAGGACTGGTTCTGTTCGCTCGCCGTATCTCTGCTACTGTAACGTCTCTGCCTTCAACTGCAGCTCATTGTTCACTTTATTTTCCCACCGCCATGACGTCGCTCTTAACCTGAGGGGGTGGGGGGGGCTTCTTCCGGTGGACGAGGTCACTCCTTCCGGGTTGGCTGTTCCCGCCCTTTCCTCGCGCATGTGCTGTCGCCTAGCAACCGTCAAAGCACTAAACTCGAGCTGATTTCTTTACGTTAATTTATGAATTAGATTTTAATTTATTTTTTTACTAATCCTTTCTGCTTCTGCTCAAAAACTGACATTGAGTCCAAATACTTTTAGAACATTGTCAAATTTAAATTGTGATTAAAAACCATGAAGGAATCAAAGTTAGGTCCAGCTTCCTGGTGTAAAGCATCCTCTGCTGATGCAACACATCTAAAGTTTAATGGAAATGTTTTTACATTGTGTGATGCATTTCCATTAAATGTCTGTCCACATTATTTCCAATCAAGGGATAATTAGGAACAAAGGCAAAACCACATTAGCAGCACATGATGTGACTTCTAGAAGCAAAGTGATTTGCAGAGGCATCCTCAGTATGTTAATGACTAAATGTGAGGCATCCCCAAGGATTCTCACTCCAACAGGAAGAAATGCACAGAATGCCACCCTGTGTACATCCATGCATTAATTATGTGGAAGACAAACTCAGGCCTGGATTTCTGTGTTTTCTAACCTTTGTTTCCACCTTCTGGTCTCGGTTCAACACCTGATCCAGAAAATGTCTCCTTTTCACGCTGTGAACCGATCGGTTCTGGTTCGCCGAGCTGCGTTCACACCGAGCCGCCTTTTTATGTAAATGTAGGCAGCCCTTCATCGCCCCCTTCATGTTTATGCAGGAAAGTATAAATTATGTATAAATTAAAAACATGATGTGTTAAGTTTAATAAAAATGTATTGGCAAGTGGCGCGGCTATAAGTGGGATAATACCCTCCAAGTTTGCTCTTATCCTGATTAAAATGGATCCCATGGAGGCGAGAAGCACTCAGCGTGAAACCATCCATTACGCCGGTGGGTTATTATCCTGCATGTACACACAGGTTCTCAGTGTGTTTTCCATTAACCTCACAATTTATGAGAGCACTTGTAACCCTGCTAGCAGCAGACGCAACAGCCGCAGCCTGAAGACGTCCAGAGCGATGAGCCAAGATTGGATGGAGCCTTCAGAGGCCTGCTGGGGAATCAGACGGGTCACATTAACGTTTCAGACACACAAAACCTCATCGACTGACCCTGGTGTCCAGCCTGAGCCCACAGCTCTAATTAACGATAATTAAAAGTGTCTCCATGGCAACAGTGGAAAAACAAATATAGCATCTGTGGAGGAACGCTGCGCCGGAGAAAGAAGCTTCCAGTTCTGGTAGAAGAAACGATAATCCCATTTAATCCGGAGTTTCAGCATTCATCCCTCATTTCCAAACGTTTGCATGAAGACAGGCGACATCTTTAAGGTTTCTAAACCATATCTCTTATTTTCTGCTGCCCTCCTGACAGCAGCCACCAACACAGTAATCAAGTGTCTGTTCTCTGATTTCGGCTCCATTTGCAGGGAAACATATTTTATTTAAATGTTAAAATATCCCTGCAGCCTGAAAATAGAAGCTCCCTGTTACGGCGTTCCTCAAGGCTCAGGTTCAGTCAGAAATTAACAGTAATTTAAATTATTTTAGTATAATTTTAGTTAGTTAGTGTGGATTAATTTCCTTTGTAAATGTTACAGTTTAAAAGTAAAATAATTTAGTATTTAGTTTACCTTCAAATGAAATATTTAGTTTACAAACTAACCTGGATATTCATCTAGCAAGACAATATTCAGTTTGTAAATGTTTTTTAGCTACAAACTAAATATGAAGTTATCAAGCTAAATTTAGCTCAATTAATAAAATTAATATCAACTATTTAGATTAACAACTTAATGTTTAGTTTAAAATTAACATTTAAAAATAATAATTAAAGCCCACTTCCTTGTTTTTACAGGTGAATTCAGGTAAAGCCTGTTGCTCTGCATGCGGCCCTGGTTTCCTCGGTAACCTTTCATTTCACCGCTTTGCAGATGACTTGCAGATTTATCGGCCTGTAAAAGCAGGACAGACTCATTTCAGGCAGTTTTCTTGCCTTGAAGATGATGAACAGCGAACGTCCTTAAACCTTTTAAAACTAATGGAAACGAACTGTGAGCCATGATATTTACAGCTCCGGAACGTTTCGCCCTCATTGGAAAACAAGCCCTGAACTCCTGGTGGAAATGCTACAGCAGTAAATTCAACCTTGAGTTTCCCTTTTAGTTTATTCACTGAGACGGTTATTTCTCCCAAACTCACTGTGTGAAACGTTTCACTGGGAAGCAGCAGAGGAGAAACTGCAGCGGCTTTGGTTCTGTTTTAAAACCAGAAACTAAGAGCTCATAGAGCAGAGATCATTTATATCACAATATGAACTAAAATCAAGCAAATGAACTAGTTTTCTTTTTTGATCCAGAAGGATTTCACAAATTTCTCATATTAAAATAAGCAATTTGATTTTTTAAATTGTTTTATGTTCAGCTTACTGTCAGAGTTGGGTCACTTTCTTTCAAAACATTTTCTATTTTTAGCTTAATAAATGAAGTAAAGGCTGATCTGAATGCAACAAAGTTTACAGTAAACCTGCCTGAATAAACCTGCCTGGTCCAGGTTTACTTTAAAAACAAAAAGTTTGTGTTGCACTCTAAGCTAATCAATAAGTTTACTCTGATTAAAAATAGAAACATTAAAGACAGCAGGACAACATCACAAACAATCTACCAACAATACCACAGAAGAAGAACTGAAGAGCAGGAGCTGCAGTCACGCAGCTGTAACTGCAGCTGGTTCCTAAGGAACCAGAACAATCTGAACACGAGACGTTCTGTGTGATTAGAGCAGAATAAAGATGAAGCTGCTGGCATCAGCAGAAGTAAACGATTGTTTATGGAGGAAAACTTCCTAGTTTTCCCCTGCGGTGGCCTGAGGCCTGCTGGGATAAGCTCCGCCCCCCTCCGCCGCCTCCGGTTGATTTCTCCCCCCAGCAGGTTCATCCAGGCGCAGAGAAACACCTGGAAGTTAAAGCTCTGCTGCTGCTGCTGCTGCTGCTGCTGCTGCTCCGCTGCTGGAGCTGCTGTTGCTGCTCTCTGCTGCTGCTCTGTTTCTGCTCTGTTTCTGCTCTGCTGCTGCTCTTGGAAATGAGCGACTGGTTTGCAGGGAGGAGATTTTCCTCTGATTTATTTCTCCAGCCGTGTGAAATTTGACCCTTTAAAATGAGTTTTATGTTCTTGGATCTGTGGCGTTAATTTTTATGCAGCAGCTGCTCTGACCTCTGAGAGCTTAAGCCTCCGTCTCTCAGAGTCTGTAATTACATTTCGAACTTCTTCCAGATTAACAGACACACACGGAGCGTTTGCCCCGGGAGGCGCCGGCCGACCCACAACACCCTCTGCATTTGTCAAAGACAGCAATTATGATGGAGGGAAGATTAATGTTTAAAGTGGTGAGCACTGCTTCACATCCCACTGCAGGGATGCAGACGGAGGCTTCTGATTGGCTGACCAGCCTCCAGCACTTTAACCTGACAGGTAAACAAGTCAGTCACCGTGGCAACGAAACAGCGGCCAGGGCCTGTTGATGATAAAACTGAGGCTTCATTGTCACTTTGTGATGCAGCAGCTGTTACATTTAGTCACTTATTGAAACTTTACTTTAGGAGTATTTTACTGTGCTGCACTTTTTACCTTTACTTGAGTCATTTTATCATAAAGTTCTTCTTTATGAGTAAAACTTGTGGATTTTCAACCCACTGAATGAACAAAATGTTTTAACCAAAAACTCAAGTCACACCTGCAGTTCTTAAAGTTTCATGAGTTTTTTTTATTGAGAAACTCATTTGGAAAAATGTTATTTTGCCTCATTTTGTTATTTTTGCTACTTTAGTGGAAATATCAAAACTTCCACTAATATTTTGGATATTACATAATCCATCTGATTATGTAATTATAAATATGAGATGATTGATAATTGTATCAGTTAGTATTTTGTGAACTTTATTAAACATGTTTTACTCTAATTGCAGTGATTTAACGTTTGTCTGGGCTGCATCAGAGTTGAGTTGCTCATTAAGTCACATATAATATATAATATATAGAATATATAATATATATAATGTATATAATGTATCTGTATTGTATTAAGTGTTTGGATTTTAGCTTTTTCACAAAGTTTGAGAATAAAAACTAAATACATTTTAAAACATTTTTAGTTTTCATTATGGCTGAACATGTCAGTGATTTCCTGAAGCAGCCGAGTGTCTGGCGATGGAGATACAGCAGAGCTCAACGCCAGCCAATCAGGTCGCAGGATTTCACCTGTTGTTCCACACCTGAGGCTCGGTGTGTGTGAGCCGCCGGCTGGCAGCGGGCCGCCGGCGGCGGAGCCACAGCACACAGACACAGAACCGGCTGCCTGTCAGTGTCAGACTCACTAATAGGCTGATGTCAGGCCAACCGCCGTTAAACACACTGCTGGGCTACACACACACACCCCCACCCCGCCACACACCCACCCCCACACCCCACCACACACACCCCCACCACACACACACCCCCCCACACACACTGAGCTCTTGGTCTCCGTGTCTCTCAGGCCCAGTCAGTAGAAGCGAACTGTTTTCTCGGTTCTTCCTGTTGATATTTGCTTGTTTCTGCCTGATTTGTTTGTTTCCTCTTTGCTGTTGCTGCTCGGCTCGCAGCCCCTCCCTCACCTGTTGCTGTGCTGCGCCGCTTCCTGCAGCAGCTCAATGCTTTCGTTTTGTTGTTTTGTGTTGTTCACATTTCCAAATACATGCAGCTTGGATGAATGGCTGCATGTAGCCACATTTGAAAAGATCGGATATGTATCATAGTGGGGACCTCGAATTCAGCCTTTTGTAAAAATCTGTTCTGTTAGCATCAAGGTGTTTTAGACTCGGTTCTACTGGGACCAGAACTTCACCTGCTCCATCTCCAGCAGCTGTCGTTCTTCTTCTCTGCTCTGAGTCAAACCAATCAACCAACCCCACCTACTGCTAGGCCAACACGTTAGCTTTGGTTGTATTTACCCAGAATGCCCTGTGCCGTAGTCCACTTCCTGCTTTTGGAGCGGTCTCCGGTCCGCTTGGTGTTCACATTCAAACTGAACCAGAGTTCACTGAGTGCCTGTGTCAAGCAGCATTAGATGTTGCTTCATAATCCAGTCATTATTGGAAAATACCCTTCAGTTGTATTCTCTCCATTCTCTCCAATCCTGTTCAATCCCTTCAACTCCAGCCCGTTGGCCTAGTCAAAGTCTGTTCGGTTGTTGAGTTGTGAGTGCTAATCGAACCCAGACCAAACCTCGGTCTGGGTTCAGTTTGAATGTGAACAACAAGCGGACCGGAGACCGCTCCAACAGCAGGAAGAGGACTAGAGCGCAGGGCATTCTGGGAAAATACAGCCAAAGCTAACATGTTAGCCTAGCGTTAGCAGCAGAAATGGCTCCTGGTCTTTAGCCTAAAGAGAAATCCTCCAGCCGCTAAACTCTGACGCCTCCATCTTGTTTCATCTGGTGAAGCAGGAAGTTGCTCTCAGCGACTTCAGAGGTTTTTGTTTCCTTCAGTGGTTGTTGGTGCAGCGCCCCCACAGGCCAGGAGGGGAACAGGCTGGTTCAGAGCAGCTGGAGGTGGAGCAGAAGTTCTGGTTCCAGTAGAACCGGGTTGACCGGACCATCAGGAGGAAAACATCGTCTGTTTCTGTTGAAATCTACTGATTTAGATTAGCCGTCTGCTCCAGAGCCAGAAGTGGCTCTTAACTTGAAAATAAGGAAGATTTTTAAAAGCAGACAGAAAAACAAACTCAGTCTTTTCCTTTTGTCAGTATTGAGTTTCCAGAGCAGAATAACATCAGACTGAAGTTAAAAATGATTCTTCAGAATCTGATCAAAACATGTTTGGGATTTAATGCTTTACATTAGCTTGTTCAGCTTCCAGTAATTAATGCACTGCTTGATTTATTTGAGGGATTCCTGGATTTTGTGTTTTTCTTCCCTATAAATTCAAGGTTTTCTACACTTTTCAGAGCTGCTGGCAAGAAATCGAGTTTTCTAGGAGAGGAATTGAAATGAGCTTCATTCTGTAGTTGAACTGCACCACAAACAAACCTGCTGCTGTTTATTTGCTCCTGTTTTCCCAGGAGAGACGCAGAGCCACATTCTGACTGAAGTGCATCAGCCTTTCAGCTTCAGAGCGTTTCCTCTCTGCGCCCGTCTGGAGGCCCTCAAAGCTTTGATTTCTGCTCTTCACAGCAACGCGGCGGCTCTTTAGTCTGAGTTTCACTGAAACAGCCTCATCAGGCGCTGCAGCACAGAATGAAGGTTGCAGCACTAATTGATGCTTTAATTAACTTATTAACCAAACGGCTCGTTGTCATCCTGAAACGACGGCTGAGCGAAGCAGCCAGGAGCTGCCGCCCGCCGCGGCGCCAGGAGACCCAGAGGCTCCTGGATCATGTTGCTTATTAACACGTCTGAGGCAAAAATAAGTCAAATAACATAGAAAAAGCAGCAACGGCGTCAGGGCCTTGACAGAACATCTGCCAAGAATCTCAGAACTTTTGAGGGAAAAACTTTGAATTTGTGGGTCTGAATTTGCTGAGCTGCAGAATAAAATCAAGTTTTCCTGAAGAGACTCCGGTTCCTGCGAATGACATCCTGAAACTCCTGACATCCAAAACCAGCAAATCTCTCAGGTAAGAGCTTCACCTGCTGCCCCGTCACCATGGTAACCAGCATTACTGCCATTTCCTCATGCAAAACCCAGCAGATGAGATGCTGCATGACGCCGCAAACGCAGCCGCCTGGATCTACGTTTTCAGAAGATTCTGTTGTTCAGGCTGCAGAACCTACCAGGAAATTATTCACATTTTTATTAAAAAATACAAATCTGAAGGGCCAGTTTGTGAGTTTCCTGCTCTGACCTGCTGCAGCTGGCGAGGCGCCTCGTTGATCACTGAGAAATCACCAGAGGCTGCAGGACGAGATGGGAGTCGCTCAGAACAGATCGGTTCCCCCTCACGGTTCCCCCTCACGGTTCCCCTCACGGTTCCCCTCACGGTTCCCTCACGGTTCCCCTCACGGTTCCCCCTCACGGTTCCCTGGAGGTCCGAGTTTCATCAGGATGATGGACATTTAGTGATTCTCCATCCACCAGCGGTTGGTTGAACCCAGAAGGCAGCGGGGCAGCATGATGCTGCCACCACCGTGTCTCTCCCAGTCCATCCTGTCTTTGGTTTAACTGATGAGCTTCAGCATCAGGTGAGCTGCAGCAGATCTCAGTCGCTTGGTCCGGAGCAGCTCACACTGTCAAAACTTAACCGTTAAACTTTATTTTAAGTCACAAGAAAACATGTTGGGTCATTTTTATAATTTATCTAAATGTTATAGTTGAATATTCAGATTTTTATGAAAGAAATTGTCAGGATTTGGGTTTTTGGATGTGTCTCTCCCCATCGGTTCCCTGCTGGGAGTGGCCTGGAGCAGAGCCTCGCAGCTGCAGCTCGTTGGGATCATCAGCCAGAGAGGTTTTAAGGAACTGCTAGACCTCACCTCTCCGCCGGATGATTACTCTGTCACGGTAGTCTCTAGCTCTCTAGACATCTCGTTCTTGTGACCCTCTTGGGTAAAACCTCAGCTTGTTGTTTGTCTCTCTCACTCAGTCGCTGTCTCTTGTTCCCAGGTGTTAGCCTGGCTCCTCTGAGTTCCACCTGCCTGCCCGCTCCAGCCCCAGCTCACTCCTGTAGGAGACACTTACCTTGGACCTTCCGTTTGGACGCTCGGAACCATCCTGCTCTTTCCCCCCTCCTGCTCAGAAGCCTCAGTGGAAACGTAAGCCGACACACCTGCTGCCCCATCTGACAATTAGTCTTCCTCTGGCGAAATCACTAACCCCTCTCTCCGCTTCGAGAACCCGATCCAAAAGAACCACCTGCAAGACACTTTTATTTTTTGCTGTTGTAAATAAATCCTTAACTAACTGTTGCTTCCCGAGTTTGATTCTGCATGTGGGTCAGAAGCCAACCCTCGAACATGACAGAAATATCCTAATATTTCTTATATTCCTTTAAGCTGAAACTGGATGTTCAGCTTTCTAAGGTCAGATAATCTTATGCTTAATGAAGCAAAAAGGTTTAAAAAGCAGTAAATATTCTGCAGCTCAATTCAATACTAAAACAGTCAGAAGCAGGAAAAGGATTTTCAAAGCACTAAAACCAAACAGCCACTCAGGTCCTCTGAGATCATATTGAACTGATTGTTAGCAAGTTAGATATTTGGGTTCTAACTAAATACTTTTAAGCTAAGGATTTAGTTAGTATTATGATGTGTAACCATGACAACACTGTGCTGGTTAGCATCTCCAAGCAGCAACAGGTGGAGAAATCTCCAGGGTTTCAGTCTCTATGGATGATTTTCATTTGGTTTTAAAATCTTTACACGTTTTCCCTCCATAATGGCTCCATGCTGGAGGAAGAATCACCTGAATTAATCATCAAAAGGAGAAAAGTTAATGACATTCATGAGCGGATGGGAACTTGTGACTGGCCAGATCCATTTCTGATCCAACATGGAGGAGCGCAGCGTCTGCACGACCGGATGCTGCTGGAGCTGCTGCTGCTGCTGCTGCTGCTGCTGCTGGCTGCTGCTGCTGCTGCTGCTGCTGCTGCTGCAGCTGCTGCTGCTGGCTGCTGCTGCTGGAGCTGCTGCTGCTGCTGCTGGAGCTGCTGCTGCTGCTGCTGCAGCTGTTGCTGCTGCTGCTGCTGCTGCTGCAGCTTAATGTAAATAGACAGAAACATTTCCAGCAGAAGCAGGAAGTTAATTGGACCAGGACAACAGGACCTACACCTGCTTGTTCTCCTCCTCCTCTTCCTGTTTGATATGGACGTCCAGCACCAGGCCTCCTGACCCTGGAGGTTCTGCTGCCTCAGAGATACCAACCCTGAAATTAACAACCTGCCCTCCTCCTCTCCTCTGCTCTGCTCCTGTTTTATCTCCCTGCCTTCCATTCCTTCCCTCCACCCGTCATTCACTCTTCAACTCTTTGTCTTGTTTGCATTCAGATGTCCTAACCTCTCCCTCCACGTCTTACTGGGCTTTTTACTGCAGATTCTTCTTATTTTTTAATGAAAATAACATTCCTAACATTATTACATGTTAAATGGAATAATGATGCTTACATGCAACTGTAAGAGTTTAAACCAAAAACCATCAATTCTCCTCTCTGAAATACCAAAACCTCCATTTTTACCATTTATTCATGTCTATCAATGTTTAAATATTAAAAAATGCTTTTAAAGGTGTGATTAACCAGACGCCAAGCTGCTGGATGAAACGTGGAACTATAGAAATATTCCTGGAACAATAATTACAGAACTAAAATTAAACGTTTAACTAATAAAAGGAGTTTTGCTTTTTTACAGTGCTCCAGCTCCAGATTTCATTTTTAACATTATTTGCATTATTGAGTTAATTAACAGCCTGGAATCAAATTGTTACCAAAAACAACATAAAACTGAACATTTTCAGTCAAATCTGATGGTTTTAGATTGTTGTTCTTCTTACCTTTAGATAAAAACACTCATCGTGGTTTTTGCCACATATCAAAGGTTTAACAGGTTCAGAGATTCAATGTGATGATGAGGAGAAACAAGTTTATCTTTACAGACTTTCATCAACAACAATCAGTGAATATTTTCTGCATGTTTCGTGTTTTTGAAGATCTCCTACCAGAACCGAACCGGAGCGACTCGGTTCCGTTTCTGTCCGGTTCCGTTCTCCCCCGGTTCGGTTTTGCCCGGTTCGGTTCTGCCCGGTTCCGTTCTCCCCGGTTCGGTTCTCCCCGGTTCCCGGTTCGGTTCTATTCGGTTCTCCCCGTCCGTCCGTTCGGTTCGGTTCTGCCCGGTTTTGTCCGGTTCGGTTCTGCCCGGTTCCGTTCTCCCCGGTTCGGTTCTCCCCGGTTCTACCCGGTTCGGTTCTATCCGGGTCTCCAGGGAGCGTCCTCGATCAGAGGCAGTGCAGCAGCATCAACCCGCCTGCTGCCTTCAGAGCGGACAGCCGATTGGACAGGAGACACCTGTGGAGACAGGTGTGCACCGCTGAAATGCTTCCCCCAGCCGGCAGCTTTGAAGCTTCAACCACTGGATTATTTGGCTGTGAATTTAAGGTGGACTGTTTGGGTCAGCAGCCAATCAGCCGAACGGAGACAAAGCATTTTCTGACTCTGATGAAGATCAACTGCCATCATCATCCTCTAAGGAACATGGCGTCCTGATTCATCTGTTAGGGAAACGAAAAGGCAAAGTTCTGACCAGAACCGGATCGACAGGTTCTGCTGGACCTGGACATCCTCCAGTCTCAACAAGATGGCAGCATGATGTAGTTTTAGCATAAAGCTACATGTAGCTGAGCCACAAGAATCAATAACATTTGTTCTGCTAACGCTAAAGCTAACGCTAAAGGGCTCTGCCAGTATGGAACTTAGTGCTGGATGCTAGCGCTAAATATGGGGCTGCAGTGATGCATTGTGGGTAGTGCAGGAATATCCTGGATGATCTGACAAACCTTTACAAGCATGGCTGTTTTATCTGGCATACAGCAACATGCAGACATTGTATTTATGTTCATACTTTGTATGTTTAATGCTTCATGAAAAGTTATTGGGGGAACAAAAAGTGAGAGGAAATGAAACTGCTACACAAAGACACTTCAAAATAAAAGCATAAACATCCTGACAAAACTGAAAAACTTCAATACAGATGTTGAAATTAAACACAGCGAAGTAAGTTAGCTCTTTAGAGCTGGTTTAAAATGTGCAGCTAAGTGTGCTAAACGTTTAGCATTGCAAAAGCAGTGAGCTAAAGGTTTGCTCTGCTATCGTTAGCAGTAGCGTGCTAACCAGTTTATAAGTAGCTTTCTTGTTCTCATTAGCTTAAACATCAGACATTTTAATGTAGACTGAAAGTTAAAAACAGTCTAGTGTATTTAAAATATTCCTAAAAGTGCCTTTTTACCAGAGTTGCTGCAGTAAATGGTTTTGTTCATAATTGTTTCATGTTGCGTCTTTGACCGAACAGTGAAGTGAGTCTTTGTTGGATCGAACCGGCCCTCCGCTCCTCCATCACTGTTTCCAGAACCTCCTCCGGCCGCATGGACCCATCGATCCGGCTGCCTCCTCTCAGCCGGTTGATTAATGGCGTCAGGATGGAGGTGAGGCGGAGCCTCGACGAATGGACAAAGTTTCAGCAGGAAACGGAGGTCAGGAAGTCCATCATGACCCGGAGAGACGGGCAGCTGCTGCTGCTGCAGGAAAAACCAGACAGACACGATCCGGTTCTGATCGGACAAAAGCTGCGATAAATCAGCAGTAACAAACGCTTATGATGATTAATGATCAGTTCAATAACAGGGTGGATGGATGATGGACACATTCATTTTATTTCCATTTCCTTTATAAATACCTGACTGGTTCACCAACATGAGTTTAATGAGGGATCACCAACCCAAAGCTTCACTTTATTAAATTAATTTAAACTTATTTCAATTCTTGTTTGATAGCAACCATCAGAGTTTCATTGTCATGAAACCATTTTAAATAATAAACGTGAACGCGGCCAGTGAATGCAGACCAGGACAGGAAAGGAAGAGGCTGAGGCGTCTCTGGGTCGGGGGTGTACTTAGTTTTATTTAACCGGGACTGGATCTAAACCATGTAGCAGGATGAAGATCCATCAGAAGGTCCATCTGGTCTTCAGGTCCAGGTCAGAGCCTGCAGCCTCTCAGGTAGCTGCTCAGGTCTCGGTTCTGACAGTAAGTAGTCCAGGCCACCCTGAAACCAAGAACAGTGTCACCAGCGACGGTCCAATCAAAGTAAAGTGGTCCCATCATCACCACATCACGTGACCCACCAGGCACGGATGCCATTGGGATCCCTGACGACCCGTTTGGCGCAGGTGATCGCCGTGGTCACATCGTCTGTCTGGAGTTCTGTGGGAAGATTCACAAACTGGAGCTTCTCTTTGCAGGGAAACTCCCAAAGCAAACGTGAGGATTCAAGGCTTACGGCTGCAGTTGATGCTGCATCCGTTGGCTCTTGAGACGCCGCTGTCTCTGCACCAGTACTTGCTGTTGATCTGGAAGATGCCGTAGTCAGTGGAGCCGTCTGTGTTGCGGTTGGTGGCTTTGGTGTTGAAGCGAGACTCGTGTTGGGTCAGGCAAACCCCTACGACAATCAGGAAACATCTGGGTGAAGAATAAACTCTGGATAGGAAATCATTCAGCTCCCATCAGGGCTGCAAGGGAACTAGACCCCTGGGGGGAACTAGACCCCTGGGAGGAACTGGACCCCTGGGAGGAACTGGACCCCTGGAAGGAACTGGACCCCTGGGGGGAACTGGACTCCCGAAGGGAACTGGAACCTTGAGGGAACTGGACCCCGGAAGGGAGTCCAGTTCCCCACTTGGAATGAAGGGGTTCATTACAAGTGGAACCAATCTGTCTCTGAAAACCAGGAAAAGATTCATGAAAGGACTGAAGATGAAGGAAATCAAAGGTTTGTTAAAGGTACATATGATGCTAACAGCTGATGGTTCTGTACTTACAGTCGGCCAGGCTGACGCCACGGTAACCGTCCATGCCACTGGCCTTCAAGGTGCGCGCCCAGGCACAGCGCTCAAAGACCTTAGCATTGGCCACAGCCAGCAGCAGCAGCAGCAGCAGCAGGTTCTTCATCGTCTTCATTTCTGGTCTGAATGTTTCCACTCCTGGTTTCGATGTGCTCAGCTTGAGGATCTGCGGCTTCAGCTGCTTCCTAATCTGATTGAAAGTCGTCCAAATTCAACAATAGAAGGAGCAGCGAAACATGATGTTCTGATTTCAGCCCAGTTTCTCTCTGTACTCCTGAATTTGAACTTTGCATGTTTTTCAGTGAGGAAAGCGATCAAAGTCCAAGAATCTGGAACGTTGTGCAAGAAAATGACCAGAGTCCAGAACAAATGTTCACATCTAGTGAGGTTTTGATTAAATATTGTTTCAGTAGTTTGTGTTTAGGTGATTCTGTCCTCACTCGTTTCTTCACTGGTCATACAGGCTGGCAGCTCCAACGCAGATATTTCAACAGGTCTCAGCGGGTCACAGTGGGGCACAGGGGCTCACAGTGGGGCACAGGGGGTCACAGGCCAGGGGTCACAGTGGGGCACGGGGTCACAGGGGGCCAGGGGTCACAGTGGGGCCACCGGGTCACAGTGGGTAACAGCGGGTCACAGCAGGTCTCACCGGGTCACAGCCTGTTTCTGTTCAGGTCATTTCACCTGAAATGTTTAAAGCCTCAGCTTCCTCTGACTGAAGATAATTTACCTTCATTTAACATTCAGCTAAATAAAATGTGGCATCTGGTTATTAACTGCTGAACCTCCTCAGGTCGCTGGATGTTTAGATTCATGCTCTTATTTTGAAGGGTAGATTGAGGATAATTTAGGCAGCGGTTCTGTTTCCTCTCCTCATGCTCCCTTTTTCTCCTAATAACTTTAATTAAAACAGATCAGAGTAAAAAATAGAGAGCAAAATGTAAACATAAACAATCTGTAACAGCATTTAGAACATGGATTAAAAATTAAAATGGTGTCAATGGTTGTAGTAATACCATAAGATCTATCAATCTATCGATCTATTGATCTATCAATCTATTGATCTATCAATCTATCGATCTATTGATCTATCGATCTACCTCAGACTGTTGTTACCTCTTTTAATGATTAAGATCAATGTAATCCAGATTTATCCGATCATTTGTACTTATTGGATCAGGAACCATCTGTTAATTACAGGAAAAATCACAATAGTTACTCCCAGATCTATGTCTGGTTTAAAGACATCAAAACTCTGATGTTTGTTATAAAATGCAGATTTAAATGAATTTATTAAACAGATGTTTTCATCACATTCTATTCTATTCTGTTCTGTTCTGGTTCTGGTTCTGTTCTGCTCTCTGACGGTGTTTCCTCTTACAGGAAGTTGTTCGCTGTCAAACCAGAACCATAAACAAAAGCGGAAGCTCAGAATAACCATCCGGTACTTTAGGGAACTTCTCTGATCTTCTGCTGCTTCATGTTGGTCACACTGAAAGTCGCCCGCAGTTTCCTTCTGTGAGTCGAGTTGAGCCGAGATGAAGGTTCTGGTGGCTCCGGCGGTTCTGCTGCTGGCGGCGGTTCTGGTGGACGGCACAGTGTTTGAGCGGTGCCAGTGGGCCCGAACCATGAAGAGCTACGGGATGGACGGATACCGGAACATCAGCCTGGCCAACTGTAAGTCCGTCCGTCTGCTCGGCTTCACGCAGCGTAGATCCTCAGATCCTCAGATCCTCAGATCCTAGATCCTGAGATCCTCAGATCCTCAGATCTGAGATCCTGAGATCCTCAGATCCTGAGATCCTGAGATCCTGAGATCCTGAGATCCTGAGATCCTCAGATCCTGAGATCCTGAGATCCTGAGATCCTAGATCCTCAGTGTTCTGGGGGAAACCTGCTCCTGCGTCAGCAGCGCCACTGCAGCCACAAAAAAGCTCAGATTCTCCTGAAATTAACATCGATGTCTATAATCTATTTAGAGGAGAAAATAATAATTGACACATTTATTAGCACAATAACAATAACTGTGACCAATAACCACAAAAAAATATTAGTTTTTAAATATTTAGCGAATCTTATAGGCAGTGAGTAAACTAGTAAGCTAGTAAGTTAGTAAGTTCAATACTTTGCTTGGTTACTAAATATTTAGTTCCAAACTAAATATTTAGCTTGAAGCAAGATATTTAGTTTGCTAATTAAAGATTTAGTTTATTTAGATCTAATCTAAAAATGTGTTTGAACATTTAGTTTGAATATTTAGATAAACTAAATATTTAACTTGGATCTAAATATTTAGTTGTAGGCCAAATACTAAGCTTACAAACTAAATATTTAGCTTCAAACGAAATATTTTGATCAAAGTATTGAAATAAAAATTACATTTTAAGCTAAGTATTTAATTTGAAAACTAAATATTCACCTTAAGCTACATATTTAGCTCAGAGATAAACATTAGTATGTTTAGTTTGAAACTGTAGCATGTATAATAAATAACTCAGTGAAAATGTAACATTGAAAAATCAAACCCAATTTCTTTCCCTTTAATGACTAAATATCCCAAATTATTGCTGTTATCTTTACAAATGGCCGCTTCCCATAGAGAGGCGTAGAGGAAACACTAGCAGGTACCAGAGGATCTAACTGATGGATGCTTCGGTAACTGCCTGCGAACTAAAACCCTCTGCTGGCTGTTGCAGCTGACGCTGGTTAAACAGGAAACTGTTTTTGTCTTCAGGGGTGTGTCTGACTTACTGGGAGTCACGATACAACACTCTAGCTGTCAACCACAACCAGGACAAATCCACCGACTTCGGCATCTTCCAGATCAACAGCCGCTGGTGGTGCAACGACACCCAGATCAGAACCGCCAACGGATGTCACATCATGTGCCAACGTAGGTCAAGAAACTCCAATCAACACAACAATCCTCCACATGAAGCAAAATGTGTGGAAAATACTCAGACATTATCCGTGCTGAGCTGGACCGGGCTAACATGTAGCTTAGCTAACTGAACAGTTAGGAGTTAGCTAACCCTAAAGCGCTAATCACAAAACATTAGTTCTGCTAACATGCTGTAACAACATGGTATTTAGCGGGAGCTAACTCTGAAGTGCTACGTGAACACAGTATTTATAGGGAGCTAAAGCTAAGGGGCTAACTTCAATTGGTATTCCAGCTGCCCTTGAAAAGCTACAACCTTCAAACACCAATTTAATTTCAACATAATTTCCATAAAGTCCTTAGATATTCTATTTATGTTTCTATTTTGTTCTCTACTGTCTGTTTTTTTGTTCCTGTTTCTTGTTTTAAATAAAGTTACTGAGGAAAAAAGACAGAATCTGAGGACAGGAAATATAACCACTGTGCAAACAGACTTCAAAATAAGAGCATGAATATAAACTACTTGAAGAAATCTTAAATTCTTACAGATGTTAAACTTTGTCCAACTGAAAGTTTACAAAACATCTAACTAAATTAGCTCTCCACAATTTATTCAAAGAAATGAATTTAGGGGAAGCTAAGTGTGCTAAATGTTAGCAAAATTGCTAATAGAAAAATTAACTAGTACCATCTGGCTGGACCTTTGTTGAATGAGGTCACACATTTCAAAGGGGTTCATATTTATGCAGTCACCATTTTATGTTAAATATTTTTAATTTGTAGGAATCAGTTTTCATTTTTTTTTCAATTTTCTTTGTCAAAAAACTTGCAATTAATTTGTAAAAGCAATTCAGAGGCTAAAACATCCAAGTGGTTGAACTCTTTCTAAAGGAGTTAAAGGCAATAAAATCATTTCCATCGATCTGAGTACAGAATTATTCAGTCATATTTAATCCATTTCAATAGATTTATTTCTCTTTGTTCTGTTAGCTGACATCCAGTTCAACCAAAATAAGAGAAAACTAATTAAATCAGACTGTGAAATTTAAGGTGAATCTCAGTAAATGAAGCGTTTTTTTCTGTACCAGAGCTGCTGAGTGACGATGTGGGCGTGGCCATCGACTGTGCGAAGCGCGTCGTCAGGGACCCTCAGGGCATCGCCGCCTGGTGAGATCATGTGACCCCTCAGCTGATGTCCTGCTTAAATCACTCTGTATGCAGATGACGTTTTCCTCTGTCCGGCTGCAGGGTGGGCTGGCGGGCGCACTGCAAAAACCAAGATGTGAGTAAATATTTGGATGGATGCGGCCTGGATTCCTCATTTCTCTAAACCAGGAAGAAGAAACTCCGACTGCTGATCAAAACTTCATCTGATTAAATCTGTCCAGAATTAAACGATGCAATCAGAAGACGTGGCAAAGTTCTGTCCCTATATTCACAGTTTCAGTTCAAATTAAAATGCTGAATTTTAACCTGATGTCTTGCTTGTGTTTCTCTTAATTAGCTGAAGCTCAGATGTCTCTACTTCAGCTTTGGATTAGGAATCATTTTGTTCCTGTTCAGCTTCAACTCACCAGCATTTATCTGTCTGTTTTCTCAGGAAACCACAGGGATTGCTATGCTAACATTAGCATGTTTGGAGGAAGTTTGGAGGAAATGTTGTTTTTTTAAAAAGAGGAAATGAGAAAATGAAAAAATCTCCAGATCTGTGAAACTGAGGAGGTTTGCAGCAGAAGAGGAACCGAACTGGATGGAGGAAACAGGAAGTGAATCCAGATCAGGAACCAATTGATCTGGTTGTCCAACTCAAGGCTCAGGGGCCAAATGGGGCCCGCCATAAATTCTTATGTGGCCCACTGGACTCCAGATGCTAAATTACATCAGCCAGGTCCTCCAGTTTTCTATGATTACTGGTTCTGGTTGGGTTACTGGTTCTGTCTCTGATGCGGATCACGAACTGGAAGCTGGGAGTCGGAGTTCTGGCTCTGGAGCCGGATAGAAACTGACAGCACAAAGTCATTAGCTGATGCTAATGAGCGCCGGCCGCCCGATGTTATCAGAACCAGAGTCCAACATCTGGATGAGAAACAGTTCATCAGTCCGGATCTGGAGGACTGGGTCAGGAGGTCGGGGGACCTCCCTGTTGGAAGAACTTGTGCGCTTAAGTAGATTTTACTTGTGTAGCCTAGTGAACCTCAGTTAACCAGCTGATTTTTTTTCGGCTCTAGTGGCCTTTATTTGAAAGTAGCTTGACAGGAAATGGGGAAACGAGAGAGGGGGAAGACATGCGGCAAATGTCACCAGGCCGGGAATCGAACCTGTGATCGCCGGCATGAGGACTGAGGCCTCCATATGTGGGTTGTGCTTTGCCCCTGCGCCACCACAGCAACCCTAACCTGCTGATTTTTAACCTGCCTCAGTTTTAGTCTCAGTTAAGGCTACAAAGTTAAAATGTATCATGTTGTTTTCTTACATTCTAGTTTTGTTTTGCAATTTTTGCTGATTCAGTTTGATTTGGACCAAAACTTCATCATCTGCTCCGAGTCCAACCAGCCTGTTCCCCTCCTGGCCTGTGGGGGCGCTGCACCAACAACCACTGAAGGAAGCGACACAAACGAGCAACTTCCTTCTTCACCAGATGGAGGCGTCAGATTTTAGCGGTTGGAGGATTTCTCTTTAGTGTTTGGCTAAAGGCCAGGAGCCATTTCTGCTGCTAGCGCTAGGCTAACAGGTTAGCTTTGAGCGGTCTTTGTTCTGTTCACTTCAACCAAACCCAGACTGACGTTAGTAGATGGACCAGAGTTAGCTTAGCATTCACCTCCTCAACCGAACCGGACTTTCCAGACAAACGGACTGGAGTCGGATTCAAGTGGATGAATCTGAGCTGGTGTGAAAGACACACGACGTTTTGCACCTTTTGGTCCTGTTGGCTGTCATCTGCTTACTCTGGTGGCACAAAGACGATGACAGAGAGTCTCTGAGTAAAACGGAGTGAATAGTGAATCACAGGTGCGACATCTGCAGGTAACATGCTTCCTCTAAATGTGGGGTTCCCAAAATGTGGGTCAGGACCCAGAAATGTGGTCCAACATCAGCCAGATGCAACAAAAACCACCAGATTCAGGCAAAACTTCAGACTTTTCACAGGTTTATGTTCATATTTGACTTTTTGCACAATTTTGGAAAAATTAAAATCTAAAAATCTTCCATTCAAACTGTCAGGGAAAAACGTCCAGATGTCCCGTTTGTTCCAGGAAGTCCCCCGACCTCCAACCGGATCAGAAGAACCACAAAGAAACTCTGAATATAATCTCTTTATTTACTCCAGTTCAGGAAATATACACTAAAGTTCTCTGAATGTATAAAAATTTGTTTTAAATAAGTAATTATTCTGTTTGATATGTCTGTAAATTCTCATAATTATTAAATGAAACCCTGAAGACGAGAAGCTCCTCCAATCAGAAGTTCAGAAAGTTAGCAGAGTTAAGCTGTCCTGCAGGCTGGTCCGACTCCCAACATGGAGTCAGGCTGAGGAGGCGGAGCCAGTGGAGAGGTGGAGCCAGTGAGGAGGCGGAGCCAGTGAGGAGGTGGAGCCAGTGAGGAGGCGGAGCCAGTGGGGAGGCGGTGGGGGCAGGGGAGGTGACCGGAGGAGGGGAGCCAGAGGGGGAGAGTGGAGGGAGTCACCGGAGGAGGAAGAGTCACCAGGAGGCAGAAGCTTGTTGAAGGCTTTGGTTGCTGGTTTGGATCCATCTGAGCTGCTCCGGTTCCACTATACAAACAGGTTACCTGAGGAAACGGACCGGGTTGTGGTCAGAGCGGACCAGGTTTAATTCTGGATTTGGTTGAAGGAGGAAACCCTGAGGATGGTGGACAGGAGGACCCTGAGGACAGAAAGGAAGACGTCAGTCCAAGTTGATAATCTTAATATTCAGAGATTTGATCCCGTTTCTTGTTTCAGCTGCAATAAAACGAGACATTTTCATTCATCACCACTGAGCCTCTCAGTAAAGTTTATTCACATCAGAGAAAATGTTAAAAATATATAAGAAACAATAAAATCCTGTCAAAGGAAAATAATAAGTGGTATTGGGCCCAGAACTGCACCTTGTGGAGCCCCACTTTAAATAACCTGGGAAGATGATGATGTCATGGCTTCCAAAGCTTCTGATTGGTTATGTCTCAACACAGGTTGGTAACAAACAGGACGTTAGTGACCCGGTTACTCTGGTTCTGACAGGAGAACGGGCTGAAAATCCAGCAAACTACCACAAATGAAGACTCTTCACGTCCTCCATTTCTTCTCCTACTACTCTCCCATAGCAACAGCGTTCTGATTGGCTGGGGTTCCTTCCTGGAGGAGGACATTGGCTGACATGATGCTGCCATCACCCAATCATTTTCACTCTCCGGATGTTAGCTTTTACTTTTCTCTAGCAGGAAACTGATGCAGGTCCAGTTCCTCTGCTCTGTCTGCTGGTACTGAGCCCGGTTCTGGTTCTGCTGTTAAAGGGGAGTCTTTCCTCTCCACTGTCGCCTCAGACATGCTTTGTAAACTAATCTGAATATAAACTGAACTGAATATAAACGGACCGTTTCTGTCCGTTTATTTAAACATCTGGTTTCATCTGCAGGTAAATTTATCTGTTGTCTCCATCAGAGGAAAACATCCCCAAGTGTCCTTGCTGCAGTCTGGCTGGTCTCTGACTGGTGTCTGGCTGGTCTCTGATTGGTCTCTGACTGGTCTCTGGCTGGTCTCTGGCTGGTCTCTGGCTGGTCTCTGACTGGTCTCTGGCTGGTCTCTGACTGGTCTTATCTGATGCAGACTGGTTGACTGTTAGCTGGAGTTTCCAGAGGAGCTGATTCAGGCGATTTTCAGCTGCTGCTAATTAGCGAATGTTGAAGCACAAAGAATTATCTATCTGCTTCAAAGTCCTTCAGAGACTGTGTGTGTGTGTGGGTGTGTGTGGGGGTGTGTGTGGGTGTGTGTGTAGGGGTGTGTTTGTGGGTGGGTGTGTGTGTGTGGGGGGGTGTGTG
The DNA here is from genome assembly GCA_902982915.1 of Phalloptychus januarius. Classification (NCBI taxonomy): domain Eukaryota; kingdom Metazoa; phylum Chordata; class Actinopteri; order Cyprinodontiformes; family Poeciliidae; genus Phalloptychus; species Phalloptychus januarius. The sequence continues at coordinate 486,133 of CADWAE010000075.1, forward strand.
TGTGTGTGTGTTCGGCCTCGATCAGGCTGCAGATTATCAGGATTTTCTAATTATTAGGAGTAATTAAGACGAAGTCGTGGATTATGAGGCTGAATCCTGAAAACGCTGCAGCAGACACAGACAGACCTGGAACAATGCAGAGTCCCTCACTGAGTGTGTTCAGCAGCAGTGGGGGAGGGGCAGCGAACAGAACTACACACTGGAGCCGGCAGCAGAAACACAGACTGTTTCTGCATCAAATATTAGATTAATTAGTGGAGTTATTGAAGGCATTCTGCTGATTAGACAGAACTTTTTTATAGTTTTCAGCAGTTAGGCGACGGACAGAGTGGAGCAGAACCGTCTGCTGCAGCAGAGACACGAGACGGAACCAGAAGAAATTAGCTGAAACCAGAAGAAACCAACTGAAACCGACTGAACTGGACCAAACCGCTTTACATCGGCTGAAACCAGTAGAAACCAGTTCATGTCCCCCAGTTAGACCAGCAACCTGTAGATGTACTAACAGCAGACATGGAGTTTATCTGCTGCTCATCCCTTTGCTCATCTTCTTCCTCTGATGTGTCCTCTTCTGTCCCCCAGCGTGTTGCTGCCCCCTGCTGGCCGTTTCTGTGGCTGCAGCCGATTGAAACAGGCTGCTGGTTGTAACCACTCCTCCACTCTGACAGCCTCTTTTAGCACAAACGGCTAACAGGCAGCTTAATACCTCCACAGACCGTTAACAGCAGGTAACAGCAGGACAAACTAATGTTGTGCTGTTGACAGATTGAGTTTAAACTGGTACCGGCCCGATTTGACCCGAATCATCTGCAGCTCAAATGCTGAGAATCAAACTCCCATCATTTGGTCAACAAACTGCAGGTAGTTTGATTGGTTTGTAATTTAGTTAAAAAACAAAAACAGTAAATGCTTTGCTGAATGAATGAATACATTCTTAATCTAATTTAAAAATAAATTGGCTGTAATGTTCAACTTCGCCACTAGATGTCAGTGGTGGCTACAGTCAGCTGTGAGGTGTTGAAGTGAATAAAGTCCCAGGTTAAGTGAAGCCGTTCAGGCAGGATAGGGTTGGGTTAGGGACAAAGGGTTGGGGTTAGGGCAGCCTGGCCTCAACACTCAGGCGGGTTTAAACCCTGCAGAGTTCCACTCACAGCTGGGCGTTACATCACCTAGCGGCGCCAACAGGTTCTGCAGAGAAACCTCTGGTCTGAAGCTTCACCGGCTCCACAGGCTCTGAGGAAACAACCCAACCGACTCAAACGCTCCAAAATAAAATCTGTTTTTCATACCAGATCCGATTTCAACTGATTTTCTAGTTCTTTCTTTTCTAAAAAAGATGTTATAAATGACTATAAATCTGAACATTTAAAATGTTGGACGGCTGCTGGATTCTTCCGGTTTCTCTCCTTCACTTGAACCCACAGACTTTATCTGCATCCCGGTCACCACGGTAACCAGATCCCTGCCTCACCTGTCCGTCTTTAGGCCGTCTTTCCCTGCAGCAGTTCCCGGGAGTTTTCGGCGGCTCTGGCTAAACTGTCGGCCGTCAGCGCCTCCTCCAGGCTGCGGCGGGCCTGGAACACCTTCAGCTCCTGATCCCTGACCAGAACACACAGAACCGGGTCAGAACTGCATCTAAGCCAGCACAGAACTTCTGCTTCATTATTAAGAGCCGTTTCCGTCTGGGCGGATCCGGTTCTCCCCAACAGAACAGAAATATAAAACAGATCATCAGGATTTATTAAATATGTAGAGAATCTGTTCAGATTCGGATCAATTCAAAGTAATGAATCAGTTCAGAATTAGGGAACAGAGTCAAGAATCTGTTCAGCAGTTCATTCAGAATCAAGACTTTCTCTGAGTCAGTTTGGGAATCTGTTCATTCGCTGCTGGAATCAAGATGTAGAGGCGTTCCTGGACCAGAGGGGCTGATGTGAACAGAACCAGAACCAGTAGAACCACAGACCAGAATGTTCCCGCTTTAATTCACATGAAGAAGAAAAACACCAAGAGGAAGAGGAATGGGAGCAATTTGGGATGACAGGCACATTCAGCTGGAGAGACGGAGAAAGAATGGGAAATTAATGGAGGGAAGAGATAAAAAATGAGGAGGAGGAGGGAATACTGCTGGAGGGAGAGAGGAGGAAGATAAGGATGTTTCTGGAAGGAGGAGAAAATGAAGTGGAGGAGGAAATGAATAGACGAAAACAGGAGGAGGAGAGGAAGATGGATGGAGAGAAAGCAAGAGAGAGGGAGAGAGAGAGAGAGAGAGGGCTGGGAAGAACAGGTGATGAAGGATCTACTGATGGTTTCACTGATTCTGCTCCCACAGCGCCCCCTGCTGTCTGACTGCAGGAACAACCAGCATCCCGGGCCTCACCGGATCTGCTCGTCCGTCACGGTGAAGGTCTTGCAGAGCGGCTGGGTCGTGTTCAGCCAGATGGCCGGGTTCTTCTCGGCCGCCGCCGACGTCTGACCGGTGATCGGCGCCGAGCTCATGTGCAGGGCGCTGGCGATGGCCGACAGCAGGACGTCGTCGCCGGAGTCCGGCCCAATGCCTGCGGACAGGACAGGTCAGGGGTCGGGCGTCAGGCCGGGTTGTGCTGGTTCTGCTGGAGGTTTGGTTTTACCCTGCAGGCCTTTGGGCAGGTCCATGCTGCGCAGAACCTGCTCTGTGATGTCCGACGACCGCAGACCCGTCAGACGCTTCTCCCAAAACAGCTGCAGAACAAACACAAGGACTGAGAGCCGGCCAGAACCAGAACCACAACCAGAACCAGAGAGAATCCGAACAGCTGCAGAATAAACACGACCAGAACCAGAACCTGTGGTTGGTGTAGTGGTCATAATGTTCTGCCTGATTGGTTTATAATCAGCTGTGTTCATTGGTCGTCTCTTCTCAGAGCTGATTCCTGATTGGCTCCTCGGTGCCATCTGGTTGCCATGACAACACGGGCCCCGCCCTCACCTGTCGTGGCTGCTCCACGGCTCTCTGCAGGTCCGTCTTCACCTTGTTTCCAGGGTGATTGGTAACCTTGGTAACGGGCTGTTTGAAGATGGAGGCCGTCTGTCTTATGGGCAGAGCCGTGTTCAGGTCCGGTTTGCCTCCCTGCAGGAAAACAGAAACAGGTTGGGGTCGGTCTGATTTATTCATTCATCCATTCCATCAGCATGAACCTGCAGGGTTAACTCATCGCCATGGCAACAGGAAGTTCCTGAGTGATGATGTGTGAACAGTGCTGAACTGGTCCCGTTGAGGTTCTGATGGATCCAGAACCGGTCCTATTAAACATCACTGGGCTGTTTGGTACCAGGAACCTGATGGGTTCTACCGGTCTACTTCTAATGGTTCTGATTCTGAATGTTTTACCACCAGAACCCGTCCTGCAGAGGCTGGTTCTGAGACTCTGGGTCGGTTCTGGAGTCACTTTCAGTTCCCGTTCCGGACGAGCCGGGTCAGAACGGACCAGAAGCACAGTTCTACAGAACCAGTCAGACCGGCTTTACCCTAACAGGTTCTGATAACAGGTTCTGCTGAGGTTTCATTTGGACTTTTTCACCATATCACAACAGAATCCGAACAGAACCGATTCGTCCTGATTCTGAACTGATTCTCTTTTTCTGAACAGAATCCTGAACCTAAAGAGATTCCAGCATCTGAAACAGACTGGAAACATTTCTCCTCTGACCTCTGACCCTGATAAGACTCATGATTTTAAATGGATCAACAGGATGAACAGAATCTAGACTGCTGACTTTGAACAGATTCCTGAATCTGAACAGATTCTCCACCCAGCAGGAGGATCTCTGTTAATCTGCTCATCTGTATAAGCCCCGCCCCTTTTCTGACCACACCCCCCGTTGTAGCTCCGCCCCAAACCTTGGCCAGATTCTGTGCATCGTGTCGGAACCGCTGCTTGTTCTTCTGCAGTTTTCCAGGCATCATCTTCCCGGTCCGGAAGTCGAAGCAGGCCAGGTCCACGGCGTTGCCAAGGTAACGGGCCAGCTGTGGCTTGCTCCGGAACTTCTTCCCTGTCGGACTGGAGGAGACGAGACAACCAGGTCAGCCCGGACAAACTGGACCTGCAGGTTCTGACGAGTCCGATTCAGTCCCAGGAGGTTCTGCTGCGGATTGGGTCACATTCTGGGAAAATAACTGAGCCCCTCTGAGAGGTTCCAGATCCAGCTGATCGATTAATCGTTATTAACCGATTATTGAAATAATCATCAATATATAAAGACAAATTACTGCTTTGTTCACATCTTTAATGTGTTTCTGATATTGTATAAATATGTTATAGGGTTAATTAAAATATGGAACAAATATTTTTTAACTGATTGATCAATTATTAATTGATTTACAATAATAATTGAATAGATTAGAATAATAGAATAATTGATGACTAAAATGATTGTTATTTGCAGCCAGAGTCCAAACTGGGTCAACAGACCCATGATCCACTACAACTAGAAAAGAAAATTAAAGCCGCGAGCGGCGTTGGAGGCCCGAGCAGCGAAGCGACGCCACCGCCTACGGTCCGGCCACCGCCTACCAGCTCGCCACCGCCTACTGTCTCGCCACCGCATACGATCTCAGAGTAAAAGTAAGAGCCACGCCCAAATGCTTTCACGTACAAAAAAGTCTTTGATAACTTTTGACCTACTATGTCTCAAGTGCGTGCTGAGCGACTTTGAAGTCTGTGGGTCAAACGCTGTAGGAGGAGTTCGATCAGATACGACGTCAATAAAATGGACATGGTGGCGGCTTTGATCCAAAATGGCCGACTTCCTGTTGGGTTGGCTCCCAGAGACTTTTTTGTAGGTCCTGACAAGGTACACACGTGTACCAAGTTTCATAAATGTGGGATAAAGCATGGCTTGGGGCTAAGTTTTTAAAATATTCTAGGGGGCGCTGTGGAGGGATTAGGCCACGCCCACAAAATATTACACCATATTCCTGTCTGGGGGTGGGTAAGGAAGGATCTCTGTGAGTTTGGTGCATCTGGGCCGAAACATGTGGAATCAGGAGGCAAACGTAAGGCAGCGCCATCAGCAGTCAGTTCGCCGTGCCGCCACGGCCACGCCCTCCACTGAAAACCTTTGGTGCTTTAAAGCAAATGAGACCAACTTGTTATCTGTCATCTGACACAAGATTATCTTGATTAGGTAAAGAAAGCCAGAGATGGACCTTTACAATTAAAAAAAGTCACTTCCTGTTCTGAGGGGGCGTGGCTTATATGACGTCAGACTGTGATGACATAGGATCGTTAGGGATCCCACCAAGTTCACTCATGCCAACTTTGGTGCCAATTGAGCTTTTTATGTTAAAGTTATAGCGTATCGTTTGTTGCGGCGAGTACGCCAAGTTCGCGGCTCTGGCACGCCCCCTGAACATATGTGAAAAGTCAATTTTTTTGATAACTTTTAAAGCCCTATGCCTTTACTGCACTCTGACCAAGAATGAAGCCGATAGGTCGAAATCTCTAGGAGGAGTTCGTAAAAGTTCGACGTGAGTAAAAGTGAAAAATGGCCAAAATTTGACCTTTGAACCAAAATGACCGCCTCCCTGTGCATTTTAGGGGGTACCTCCAAGAGACTTTTTTTCTTGATTCGGGGGGATCTACCTATGTACCGAGTTTCAGATCTCTACGACCTACGGTTTCCCCCAACTCACTCTAGGGGGCGCCGTAGAGCCGTTTGGCCACGCCCAGTTGTGATTCCACCAGATTCCAAAAATTTTCCTAGGGGGACAATTTTGGGTCAAGTTTGGTGAGTTTTCGTGCCTGTTAAAGGCCCCAAGCAGCGCCGCGAAGTGACGGGAAAATAATAAGAAGAAATCCTGCGATTACAATAGGCCTTCGCAGCGCTTCGCTGCTCGGGCCTAATAATAATCCAGCTGCTGCACAGACCTAGTCAAAGTCCTGATGTCAGCCGGATGCTGAGGTGGGCGGCTGTCCGGTGTGAGTCACTGGGAGTCACTGGGAGCCACTGGGAGCCACTGGGAAGCACTGGGAGCTCTGGAGCTGCTGCTCTTCCAGTAAGCTGCTGACTGATTTCCTGACTAGCTGATGAGTCACCTCCCGACCCGACCCGAAACTCAGCCTTTCAGGAAGTGGCGGAGCCGGTGGCGGAGCCCAGCGACAGGAAGCGCCGCCAGGCGGCCGCTGCCTCGCCGCAGTGCAGGCCTGCAGCAGGAGCCACTTCCTGTGACCCCAGGCTGCAGCAGAGAAGAAGAAGCTGCAGTCCACTCTGGCCTCATTTTCTGATGCATGATGGGAAAAGTCCAGACTGGATGACGGCAGAGCAGCAGCAGGTCCGACATGCGTGAAGGCCTGTCCCTTTAAGAGGGTCTGGAGGAGATCTGGGCTTGGTAGTAAATGCGAGTCGGGTCTCTGTGTTCTTCTGGGTCAGCTCTGGTTCTGGACCTGGAGGCCATTTTCTCTCCTTCTGATTGTTGAATCATGACCTCTGACTTTAACGGAGGCGGCGAGGCCCGCAGAGCTTCAGATTCTCACCTAGTTCCTCAGGGGCCCCAAGTGAGCATGATAAATACTTAGCATGCTAACTACAGCATGCTACGTATAACATATGCTAACTAAACATTTAATGTAACAAGGAAGCAAAGGATGAGCCGTTTAAAAAGCAATACAGACGTTGACCAACAAACAGCAACGGACTGAGGCTAACCAGCAGGAGTTTATATCCAAATTCTTAAGACTGCGCTTTTATTTTGAAAGTCCACTTCCACTTATCAGCAAGAGAATTTGCACATTAGCTCAATATTTAATTCTGAGTTAGCTAAACATTTAGTTTGTATACTAACGAGTTTAGCCAACTTGGAGCAAATTAAATATTTAGCTAGCTCAAAATGTAGGTAGATTGAAGCTAAATACTTATGTGGAGTGAAATATTTAGCTACTGAACTAAATATTTAGCTTGCTAAGTATTTAGTTAGTAAACTGAGCACTTAGCTTGCGCAGAGCTAACCAAATATTTAACAATCTCAAAGCTAAATTCAGGCTAAATATTTAGTTCATATAATTGTTCTTAGCTTGCCAACCAAATATTTAGCTTCAAACTAAATATTTGGCTTGTCAAATTAATATTTAGTTTTGAGCAAAATGTTTGAATCTGTGACATTTATAAATGACTAAATAACACAGTGGAAACACGTCATATTTCCTGTCTAACCCAAATTATTATGCCTGTTACCCATTAATTAACCACATTCCTTCACTATCAGTCCAATAACTAAATAAAGAGTAAATAAAGAACCAGAACACACTGGGCCCGGCTCCAGCCTACTTCATGCTGTCGGTTGGGTTCTGCTCAAGTGATAAATGTGAATTCATTATTCAACCCTGGGTGTGAAAACTTTCTCCCTGGTGTCGTAAAGCAGAACCTGCAGCGGGTTGAACACTTTCACTGGGTTCCACAAATTAATCATTCTGGACTCTATGGACACGATCTGAACTGGGTCAAATAATCCGGGATTGATCTGGAGCAGAGCAGAAGTTGCTGGAATGAAGTGAAAGCAAACCGAAGTTCGGAACCGGCCGGCCCAGTCCCGGCCGGTTCCAGTAGTTCCCGTCAGTTCCAGTAAACAACTGGTTCTGTGGAAAAAACTCCCAGCGGGACATTTCTGGAACCGCAGAGCTGTTTCCCATAAACAGAACGTACTTCTGAGACCAGGACGGCTCGGTTCGGACCAGCAGCTGCTGGTTCCGAACTGATGGATCACCTGTAGTAGTAGACGTCGCTCTTTCCGGCGCTCAGCCCGGACTTCCTGATCACTTCCTCCTTCTTCCAGCCGGGCGGCAGCGCCGGACAGTCCGTCCTCTTCCTCTCCATCACCGCGGGGCTCCCGGTCCGGATCGGTTCCGCTCAGTCCCGGACAAACAGGCGGCGCGCCGAGCTCAGGCGGACCGACGTCACCAACGTTAACGGCAGCGGTCCCGCCCCGGTTCGGCTTCTCTCGGCTTTAACTCGGCCAGAAAGTAAGACCCGGCTCGGACAGTTCTGTGGCCCCGCAGGTCCGGACTGGATACGAGGTTCGGTTCCGAGTGTTCGCGGGGAGAACCGGTGGGTCACAGCAGCTGAACTGGAGCTGAACCGGACCAACTGCAGACTGTGACGTCTCAGTCGGATCGCACTTCTACGACAGGCTCACGCCCGAAGATCGTCTGTTGCACAAGATGACTCACTCCTGACTCAAAAACATCTGAAACTACAGGACGTTTACAGTTCCGGGATTTATCTTAGTATTTCCGCCTGAATAACTAACAATCAGAAAACAGAATGCAAAGAAACTTCTGAGTTGTTTTCTGTTTCCATGTGGATCATATATTGTGTACAAAAAATAACTTTCTAAACATGTATTCATTTCGATTTTATATTGAAATTATATATTTTTTCATCAATTTGCTGCATCAGGACCAGAAATTGCTTAGTGGTGACATGCTAAAAATCATTTTCAATTACCGCTGATTTAATACATAATATTTTTTGTTGAAGATGTGGCAAAGTTTGGTTAATTTTTTAAAATAATCATAGAAAGGACACTACTCCTTAATTAATGTACATTTATTCTGTTAAAACTCAAGGAAATTTCTACAAACTCTTGCTTACAGTGACTTCCTTGTGTTCTCTTGATATTTACTTAATGTAGCACAAAGAAAGCTGTTTATCTGTCAGAATCTTCCTTGATATTTTAGTGCATGACGTGTTTATTTTACACTAACAAAACAGTTGAGAAAACAAGTCATCATCTACCCAGAATGCATTGTGGCATAAACACAATTTCTGTGTGACATTGTTTTAGTTAATTTTATAACACTAAGCAGTTAATGTTTTTTTTACTGTGGTATTTTACATAGGAAATAAATGTTTTTCAAATAAACTAGTCATGGATCCCTTTAATCTGACGAGGGGCCCATCAATTACTTTCTGCTCAAGGCCCCGTACTACTTTGGACCGGCCCTGTTTTCACGCCCAATCTCCGCTAAGCTGCGCATCTCTCAGCGGGATGCGACAGACACAGATTTTCGTGACATAGAAGCTTTTCATTTTCATAATATGGGCTTTATGGGATTCTTTCTGATCTCAGGTCTTCATTGCTCAGCCCTTTGCGCGTTCATGAGTCCCAGATCTACTGCGCGGCCGAGTGCAGCGCAGGTATTTGATATGGCGCAGTCTGAGGCATTATGGCGCTAATAAAAACGTGCTAGGAGCCTCCAGCTTCTACCCTGGACAACCCACCGACCGGCCGGTCCGCCTCTTATTGCCAGCAGTAACTTAGGTAAATTATTCCGAAGTATTTAATGTGATGAATCAAACACTGACCTCTATTGTTGGTGTCTGATTCGCAGGTTTTTGTCTGTAAATGAAAAAGCAGCTCTGGACTGCAGCGTCCAGAGGAGCTGGACGCTGCAGGAACTGGACTGGGCCTTCAGCCAAACTCCTGCCAGTTCAAATACAATGACTGCGGCGTCTCCAGTCTGGACAGAACTGGACAAAAGAGTCTTTATGGTCAAAGACTCTTTGTTTGGCTATAACAGAATATGCATAAAATGAGTCATTTGGAAAATAAACATGTTTTGGAGGCACAAATGCTGAGCAGTCGCTCTACGATCTTTAAAATATGATCATTTAGAAATTAAGTTTAATGTGATCAATTTATGTTGAAATTCTGGCATTAAGACTAAAATGAACTCTTGTCTTTTGTAAAGGTGTCTTCAATATAAACCTTAAATACTTTGGATAATATAAACAAGTTCAAGTGAAAACATTCAGTTCAAAGCTGGTGCAGAAACAGGAGGTCTCACTTCAACACAGAATCATCATCTGTTCGGTGCTTTTCTGGCTAAAACATGTTTGACCTTCAGTGAGTTTACTAAGAGGAATTTTTATTTTAAAAATCATAATATTACTGTAGTCCAGTGAAGTAAAACTCCTGGAATTAAATGCAAGTTACTGCAGTGAGTATTTGGTTGAACCTGGACATGGAGGCAGAGACTGGGCCTTTCAAACAGAAATGTTTATTCATGACTGTAACAGGAAAAGGAAATAGTGTCACAGCGTTTAGTAAACGGGAAGAGTCATGATCTGGAGTTATGTGATGGATCAGAACATGATGTGGAATGTCTTTCAGTCAGAGCTAACACGCTAAGGTAACCATGGTAACAGACATGTCTAGTACTCCTCCCCCTCCTCGTCCTCACCCTCCACCGAGTCGACGCCCACCTCCTCGTAGTCCTTCTCCAGGGCGGCCATGTCCTCGCGCGCCTCAGAGAACTCGCCCTCCTCCATGCCCTCGCCCACGTACCAGTGGACGAAGGCGCGCTTGGCGTACATCAGGTCGAACTTGTGGTCGAGGCGCGCCCAGGCCTCGGCGATGGCCGTGGTGTTGCTGAGCATGCAGACGGCGCGCTGGACCTTGGCCAGGTCTCCGCCCGGCACCACGGTGGGCGGCTGGTAGTTGATGCCCACCTTGAAGCCGGTGGGGCACCAGTCCACGAACTGGATGGAGCGCTTGGTCTTGATGGTGGCGATGGCGGCGTTGACGTCCTTGGGCACCACGTCGCCACGGTACAGCAGGCAGCAGGCCATGTACTTGCCGTGGCGCGGGTCGCACTTCACCATCTGGTTGGCGGGCTCGAAGCAGGCGTTGGTGATCTCGGCCACCGTCAGCTGCTCGTGGTAGGCCTTCTCGGCCGAGATGACGGGCGCGTAGGTGGCCAGGGGGAAGTGGATGCGCGGGTACGGCACCAGGTTGGTCTGGAACTCCGTCAGGTCCACGTTGAGCGCGCCGTCGAAGCGCAGCGACGCCGTGATGGACGACACGATCTGGCTGATGAGGCGGTTCAGGTTGGTGTAGGTGGGGCGCTCGATGTCCAGGTTGCGGCGGCAGATGTCGTAGATGGCCTCGTTGTCCACCATGAAGGCGCAGTCCGAGTGCTCCAGGGGGGTGGGTGGTCAGGATGGAGTTGTAGGGCTCCACCACCGCCGTGGAGACCTGCGGCGCCGGGTAGATGGAGAACTCCAACTTGGACTTCTTCCCATAATCCACCGAGAGGCGCTCCATCAGCAGGGAGGTGAAGCCGGAGCCGGTTCCACCGCCGAACGAGTGGAAGACCAGGAAGCCCTGCAGGCCGGTGCACTGGTCAGCCTGCAGAGGAACAAGCGGGTCAGAACCGGGCCAGAACCTGCAGCTGCTGCTTTAGGCCCGTCACAGTGACTAATGCCGATAAATCATAGCAGAAGCTTATCATTTGGCACGATCATTTCTAAAAAACATTTACATTAAGTCCATTTAAAATAAAATAAAAACAATCAAATTAATTCTAAAATCTCCAGATGGCAGCAGACTGAAGACTTATCATCCAGGTCTTAAGTTTTTTTCTGACCGGCCTAGTTCAAGCACCTTGGAGCCGAACTCACCAGTTTCCGGATCCGGTCCAGAACCGGGTCGATGATCTCCTTGCCGATGGTGTAGTGGCCGCGGGCGTAGTTGTTGGCAGCGTCTTCCTTCCCGGTGATGAGCTGCTCAGGGTGGAACAGCTGGCGGTACGTCCCGGTCCGAACCTCGTCTACAAAAAACAACTGGGTCAATTTATTCACATGAATAAAACCTCAAGTAACTTTTATTTAAAATGTATTTTACTATAAAGTACAAACTGTCACAGTATCATGAAGGTATGAAACAATCTGTGAAAAATAAAGCTCCCCTGCTTCCCCCAGAGCCAGCCAGGAACAACCAATCCGAGTCAGGGGGCGTGTCTTAGCGCCGTCAATCACTATGTACAAAAAGCTCCTAAGAGTGACTGCAGCTTTAAGCCATGAACTCTGATGTTTACCGATGACAGTGGGCTCCAGGTCCACGAACACGGCCCGGGGGACGTGCTTCCCGGCGCCCGTCTCACTGAAGAAGGTGTTGAAGGAGTCGTCTCCCCCGCCGATGGTCTTATCGCTGGGCATCTGTCCGTCCGGCTGGATGCCGTGCTCCAGGCAGTACAGCTCCCAGCAGGCGTTCCCGATCTGGACGCCGGCCTGGCCGACGTGGATGGAGATGCACTCACGCTGCAAACAGACAGCAGAACGGCTTCAGGTTAAACTACATGATTCAACAGAACACCAGCTGATAACGGCTGCAAAGCTATAAAAATACAGACTTTTACTTTCTATTAAAAAAAACATCTGTTGCAGAATTTAGACTTCAAAAGTATTTATATCTTCTGCATAAAAATGTTTCATTTAATACCAAAGCTCAGGAACATTTTAACAGCCACAACTTTTTTTTTACATTTTCATCGACTTTGTCCACTCCGACTTCTGTTTTGTTGTTTAGCTCTTTTCACCCAATTTAATTCTGAACCTTGTTTGATGCCCTTTAAACAACGTAACAGATTTATAATTCCTGATTAAAGCTCCAATATTTTATTCATCATCTCAGAAAAGATTATTTAAATGCAAACTAAACATTTATGAAAGTGTGAAAAGAACAAAGCGACAGGCATCAACATCAAGACAATAATATATTGAATAAGGTAAAAAATAGTCATAAAAAATACTCTGAAATTATATTTTAAAAAGTCTGCTAAGATTTAATGATGTAGACAATCGAGTGGAATAATGTAATAAAATGTACATGTTTTTAATTTAACAGCAAAATAAAGAGCGGGAAAATAAAGCAACTGAAATTTAAACACGGCTCTCATTCTATTTTGATTGGCTGTCGGTCTCCATAGCCCCGCCCCCGGGTCCCGGAGGGAAGCGGTTCCGTCCTCCGGCCCAGTTGGCGCTGGCAGAACCCGGTTAGCGATGCGACGAGAACCGACCGAGGGCAAGCAGCAGCAGCAGCAGCAGCAGGACCGGATCGGAAGGAGAAATCCCAAAGAGTTATTATGAAATAGGGCCGCGGTCTGCAGACGGTTTCCCTGATCCCGAGCACGTGACCCTGAGGATTAGGGCGCGAGCTGAAACCGTTAGCAGTTCATCTGTTTAAAAGTGCGCAGTGACGAAAAAACCATCAAATGACGCCCAGAAAATCCACCACCCCACTTAAAACTTATGTTTGAAATAAAACCCCGGGTCACTCTAACGACTGAGATCGGTTTGAAAACCAAAAGCCGCGTGAAGTGGTTGTGAACAATTAAAAGGATACTTTCAGTCCCACAGAAAAAATCCGGTTCACCTCTCCTGGAATTCCTTTGTAAGCACACATTGTAATAAAGATGCTCTCTTAAGCCTTTCGAGCAATTCTTACCATTCTGTGTAGTTGTTTTTGAGGTAAATGTCAACAAAAAAAAGCCTCGAAGGGAGATGGAAGTCTTGCGGATCGACTGTTATTAGGCGGTCGAAGAAAGACAAAATGGAGACACTGCGGCGGTTCGCGCCGCTTTATGTCACCTACATGAGGCGGGAGGGGGGTTGGACTGTACCACTGGGAGAAGGGCAGGGGGGGGGTTGGACTGTACCACTGGGAGAAGGGCAGGGGAGGGGGGGGTGGACTGTACCACTGGGAGAAGGGCAGGGGAGGGGGGGGTGGACTGTACCACTGGGAGAAGGGCAGGGGAGGCATCAAATAAACTAACATTACTTATTCATGAGGTTCACAGGTTTATAACACCAAAACAAACTAAATATTAAACATAGGGGTTAATAACAATAAAATTAAATACAATTTGTATTTCAAACATGGACAAAATGCAAATATCAGGGGAAACACAAGAAACAAAACACATAACACTTTGAGATCCAGCTTAAAAAAGGAGAAAAAAAGCCAATGTTTATTAAATCCTAATTCAATAATAATAATAATAATAATTATTATTATTATTATTATTATTATTATATAATTACAATTATATAATATATAATTACATTATTATATAATTATAATAATATATATAATAATAATTATTATATTATTTTTATTATTATTATTATTATTAAATGTTTCGTGGCAGATTAGCTTTGCAGGTAGAATTCAATAATATTTTGGTGAAAAAAGTAAAAAATAATAAATAAAAAAAGCATCAAAAGAACAATAATCCAGACTCATAATACAGATTGAGTGGATTATGTGCTTTTGGAGGAGACAGGCCTATGGAAAACAAATACGACAATTATCATAATTTTGCACTGCCACGTGTTTTAGTTTTAAATTAGAAAACATCAAATTAAAGAAAATTCATTAAACTGAATGTTTATAAGGACATTTTTTAAACCCAATATACATTCTTCCAACACAGCGCAAAACTGTGTGAAATAAAACCGGAACAAAATAATAATCGGGGTGAAAAAATGAACAGTGGAACTGCTTATGTGTGAACTGTGGAAATATATCTGGTGCGCAGTAAATTTGTCAGTGTTAAAAGTGAAACCAACGCCGTCTATTTGGTGTTATCGCTTTTAGACCGATGTCAACACTTGAAAGACTTCATTTGACACTTTTTTTGTGTGGCTGAAGGGGTTCGCATCGCTTCATTTGTTTTATGTATTTAACTTTTTCTCTCTTGAAACCCCAAATTGTCTGTAATTATTCTTATTTGTTTTGATTGTTGTAATATTTTAATTTTTGCCATTGAATTAATGGCCTTATGTATGTTCTTGTTATTTGTTTGAAATAAAATTATCTAAAATAAAATAAAAAAAACCTTGAAAGAGTCCAAACGCAGCTCAACTTCCGTTTAACTGTTGACTACTTCCTGTTAGCAACCTGTCAATTCAAACTGACTTCAGAGCAGCTTAGTAGACCGTAACAAGGGAATCCTCCTGGATTAACTTTTACCCCCCGGTTGGACATGAATAAAACACATTTCCGACCATAAAATGTTTTTAGCTTATTTTCTTCCATGTATGCAGCTTCCGGTTGTCTTCGCGGCGCAGCTCGGCGGAGTTTAGGTGAGAAAACTTCTGAGATTCAGTTCGCCATCTTTATTCTGATTCTCCTGTAAAAAGTCCCCGTTAACTCAACTTCTGTTAGAGCTGAGCTTAAACTTTACACAGGATTTTTTTAGCTATCTGGCCACTAAAGGTTATTTTAGCCCCGCGGGCGCTTAGATATAAAATAAGAGTTGGCAAACATTCCTTGTTACTTGGAGTTACTTGGATTCTACAGGGATAAATTCAGAGGTGGGTAGTAACTGGCTACATTTACTTTAATATCTTAAAAAACAGATACTTTTAGGAGTAGATATATTACACTGTACTTTTTAATTTTACTTGAGTAATATTTCTGGATTCTCTGCCCACTCTGAGTAACTTCACTGAATGAAGAACAAACGTGTTAAAAATGCAGACCTGCAGTTTATGTTGAAGTGAGACCTCTTGTTTCTACACCAGCTTCGTAGTTCTGTTAGTTTTCTACTTCCTGAAACATTTAGAGACGAAGAAGAAATCAAGAAATGGTAAACAATGAACATTTCCAACTTATAAATACATAACCTACCAAAAGCTTAATACATTTTTTATAGGAAAAAATAGATTTGGAAAAGCTTTTCTTCTAAATAATATATACCATTATGTGTTTATATTTAGATAATTTGTATAATATCAAATATTATTTATATTATAGTATTTATATTAACCGTTATTATTTATTTATTTTTATTATTATTATCATTATTATTTTTTTATTTTTCATTTAATATTAAATGAAAATAAAATGTAAACAATATTTATTTTTATTAATAAGTAATACCTATGCATACACTTTTTACATAAGTAGAATTTACATGTTATGAACAAACTCACTAAAAAACAGATAGCAAAAACCAAAATGGGTACACATATCTATAACCGTCAAAAAGATAAAAATAAATTAAAAATTACATTAAATGTATCTGATTAAATTAAATCTGATGTTCTGATCAGTTACTTCAGCCTTTTTCTTTTTTATCAAATACTTGTTTATTCCTCAGTTATTTTTATGAATGATTACTATTTACTTGAGTGAAAGCATATTAATGTACTCTTACTAGAGTGCAGTGTTTAAGTGCTGTCCCCAGGCATTGGGGCGCAGGTTTAAAAATCTGTCAGAACTTGATTTGGGTTTATTTGTGTGTGAATAAAGAATGGAGTCCAGCAGCCTGGGGAGCGACTGTCTGTCCCCGGAGTCGACGGTTACGTCTCTGCTGTCGCGCTCCGGCCACCTGCGCAGTGGCCTGCAGCCTCCGAGCCACAGCGCCGATGCCACCTTCAGGTTCAGAGACCAGGTGATGACGATGTAGAGCGGTGAGGCGCGTGGTGTCAGTGATTCTGAGCTGTGGGTTTTTCCTGCCTGCAGGACTTTGAGTCGGCGTCGGAGGCGCTGGATGCCTACATCGCAGACTTTGACCGCAGCTGCCAGCAGTGCAGGTCGCTGACGACGTCGCTGGTTCTGCCACGCAGCCAGCCGGCCAATCACAGGACGGCCAGAAACAGAGACGGTGCGTCACAGAAACATAATAATTATTCATCCATCATGGATTTATAAATGAGTCAGGGGCAAAAAAGTGCAACTGTTTTGGCATAAAAAACTCTTTCTTTCAAGATAAAGCAAATCAGCTTAAAATCTAAACCATGAAATAAAGGATTGCATAAACATTCACTCTAAGTTGAGTTTGCAGTGATCTGATTGGCTGACCTGGTTGTGGTCTGCAGTCCTACGGGAGCGTCTGACCGACTGTGAGCTGGACTTCCTCAGCCTCCCTGTCAGCTCCCTCCATCACCGCCTGAACCGCGACCGCGTCTCCATGACGACGGAGGAGCTGCTGTCCATCCCCTGCGACGGCTCGATGCCCGTCACTCACACGTCTGCCTTCATTCGAGGTCCTTGAACGCACCACCAGGACTCTTCCCCCGTCCATGTTTCAGAAGTCGTGTTGGATGTTTGTCGTCAGTTTGCGATAAACTTTACGTTAAACGTTAAAGGAGCTGTCTGTCTCTCTGACGCCAGGCGTCCTGTGCCGGTCCCGAGGTTCTGAACCGGTCCCGTCCTGCGCCGGATCCAGACTCGGCAGCAGCCATGTTGCTCACCAACGCCTTCACCTGGACCCCGAGCCTCCAGACCGGTACCAGAGACCGGTTCCTGGCAGGGCCTCCAGGTTGGTGGAGTC
Source organism: Phalloptychus januarius (assembly GCA_902982915.1). NCBI lineage: Eukaryota > Metazoa > Chordata > Actinopteri > Cyprinodontiformes > Poeciliidae > Phalloptychus > Phalloptychus januarius. Next base: position 503,232 of record CADWAE010000075.1, read on the forward strand.
TCTGGGTTCTGCAGAACTGGTGACAGAAAAACTACAAATCTTCACAAGATGAATCAGATAAAGCAGGAGATGAACCGGCCCGACGTCGGTACCGCTCCGTATCAGGCTGTTCTTTATCGGCCCCGAAAATCAAACTGGGCCGAAATCAACAACCAGCATTTGGTCCCGTTTCATCTCCGCCTGATTCTGGTTGTTTTGTTACCCAGGCTGTCAAAACAGTAGAAATCAGTTAATATCCGTTAATATTATCCATCCATCCCTTTTCCTGACCCTTACTGGGGTCAGAAGCTGCTGGTGCCTCTCCAGCTGTCATTTCAGGCGAGAGGCGGGGTCACCTGGACGGGTCACCCTGGACGGGTCACCTGGACGGGTCACCCTGGACAGGTCACCAGTCTGTCGCAGGGCAACACAGAGACACACAGGACAAACAACCTGCACACACTCACACCTAGGGACAACGTAGAGAGGCTAATTAACCTGACAGTCATGTTTCTGGACTGTGGGAGGAAGCCGGAGTACCCAGAGAGAATCCACCATGCACAGGAAGAACATGGAAACTCCATGTAGAAAGACCGGGGCCGGGAATCGAACCCAGAACCTTCTTGCTGCAGGGCAGCAGCTCTACCAGCTGCGCCACTGGGCAGTTAATATCAGTTAAAATCATTTAATATCAGTTAATATCAGTTAATATCAATTATCGGCCAAAACATAAGTATTAATATTGGCTATTAAAATCAGGACAGCCTTTCACGTTGCTGTATTCCTGCTTCATTTTTATAAAAAATGGTGTCTCCAAATGCGCATGAATCCAAATTGATAACAGAAAACATGAATAATGTTTCCAGCCAGAAATGAAAAATCTGTTTATTGTTTTAAAATTATGCAGTTTCTGCTCAAAGGCATAAAGAGAGGCATTATTCAGGATCACATTTATGTTAAAAAGGGGACATGGCTTCTGTTTTCACGTGGAGTGGAGAGTCGGCCTGAATGCTGAGTAAACAGTTTCATAGAGATCTTTGCTCTGCCAGGTTTTACTTTGATCTGATGAAGTGAATCGTTTCATGTTTGCTCCTGCAGGTCGAGAGGAAAGCTGCAGACGGACAGACTGAGCCAGTCTGCTGACATTCCCGCTGTAGGTGGTTTGCTTTACCTGTTGTAGTACCTGAACCTCCCTCTGGTCCTTTAACCCCCGGCCTCCTCAGTCTGCACACAGAGCTGCAGATCTGCACCTTCCTCGCTGGCTGACCAGCAACAAGTCGGTCCTGGGCTGCTCTGAGGTCAGCAGCCTGCCGGACCTGACCTACCCCAGCTGGATCCTGTGTGCCTCCGAGCCGCCGCCCTGGGAGGAGCGCGGTACGCCGCACGTCACTTCCTGTCTCGTTTGGTCTGGTATGACTGCAGCTGGATGTCTGTTGTTTCCCAGGCGACGCCAGAGGCAGAGCTCCGTCCTGGGTGTTGGACCTGGAGAAAGACGGAGAGCTGAAGACAGCGCCTGCACAGCTGCCAGGGAGGTCAAAGGTCAGAGTTCAGCTCCTCTACCTTTAATCTCATTTAGGGATGCGCCGACCCGTTTGTTTCACTACTGGTACCGATCCTGAAAAACTGCTGAGCTGCCTTAAAGGGGCAGCGTCATGCTTTCCGGGTTCATGGTTTCATTTTACAGAATATAATTTCCTTTAGTTATTAAAATGACTCCCACATCAAACATGTCGTAAAATACATTTTACTGCATAATTTAACGCCTTGAAATTGGGCCCCTGTTGCTTTAAGAAGCTTCTGCTCTTTCTGAACTCCACCTCCAACATGGCTCCTCTATTAACCCTTTAGGGTATTTTCCACAGAAGTAGCTCCTATAATGTGTTTGCTAATTGCTGCTGACTAGTCTGAAGGAGCTGAGAGGGGGAGGAGCTGCGCCTTGAAGGCGGGGCTAGGTCCACCCAGGTGTTTTTGGAAAGCCGAATGGTTGCCATGGAGATTAAAGGATTTGTCAAACATTATCACGATGCCAGGTCTAGATTGTTTTTCTTATCGGGACCGATGCAGGTATCGGATCGGTGCATCCGGAGGACCATGGAGGATGAAAACATGTTTCTGTTTTCTGTTCTCGTCTCGTTTTCATTGTGTGGTTCAGGCTGAAGGTGAGCAGACGCTCAGAGAGCTGCGGCTGCAGCTGGCCGAACACATCTCCGCCCTCACGGCGCCGCCGTTCAGAGGTACTGACACACAGCAGGGTCCAGTCAGCAGCAAACCCACTGAGGCTAACATGATGCTGAACCCGTCCAGACAACAGGATCGAGTCTCTGATCCAGAAGGCCGATCAGGTTCTGGACGCCCTGAGTTCTGGAGGAGCAGGAGGTTCTGGACCGGCAGGAGGTTCTGGAGGAGCAGGTGAGTCCAGGAACTCCTGACATGACACTCAGTAAGACAGGAAGTTCAAAGCAACCTTTTCTGGAGCTGCTGAGCTGGTTTCCAGTGAGTCCTGTCGGCACCGAGGACCTGCTGCTGTCATCGCCTCTTCGCTGTCCCTCCGCGGCGCCGTAAGATCCATTTACTGTCATGATTGGCCCGTTCAGATTTCCCTCAGTGACTCAAACATGATGAACCTGCAGAACCTCTGGAGCCACAGAGCTGGAGTCGGATCAGACTCTGCTGGATGAGGAGGTAACTGATCGCCCTTAATGCGCCACAGTTCTGATAATTATAACACTGATGGGTTTATAAGAAGCTACGCTGCTAAATCAGTAAACACAAATTATTTCATTATCTTCATTTTATTTGCTAATATTTCTCACAATCCCTCTTTAAAATCTAATGGAATCACTGAATTTGCTCGCTCAGGCTTCAAGCAGTGGTTACCATGGAAACGACACCTGTACGCAGCCCGGCCCGGTGGAGGCCATGAAGCAGATGCTGTTCCGGCTCCAGGCCGTGGAGGCGGAGCTTCAGAGGCAGCGGGTCGACGGACAGAAGACGCCGGAGAAACAGGTGGAGCGTCAGCAGAACCGTTTTACCTGAACTGAGCAAAACAGAATCCTGTTAATGACCCGATTACTAAACTCAGAGACGCTGAGCTTCTGACGCGCCGCTCTGAAGGAGCCCAGGCATCACAACATTTAATTCCTCCTCAGAAAAACGGTTTTGGTTCTGTTGTTTGATTAATTTCCAAAATTACTGTTTTTAATTCCTTTTAGATATTTTTTTCAAAAGTTGCTACGTTTTGTAGTTTATTAATTAACTTACTCACATTTTGGTTAATTATTTTATTTATTTATTATGTTTATTTTCTATGATACATTGATAAATTACAAAATGTGGAAAAATATGAAAGTAAAAAAAATGTATGAAATATTTTCACTATATGGAAAAATTTGGGCAAAGGTAACTCGAACAATAAATAATCCAAATAATATGAAATATTAATTGCTGTTGAAAATTAGAACTATTCATACATGTCACAATGTGTAATCAAATAAATTGGGAAAATTCTTATTTTTTATTTGTGGATGTGATATTTGACAGTTGAATCGCTTCATCTGGCCATTTATTTATTATTATGTTTAATGTCAGTTTTGCCAGGATTGTTCCTCCATACCAGGGTTCTGGTTAAACTCTGGGGAAGTTCGGTTCCAGGTCTTTCTGTGATTTGTCGCCCTCTGCTGGTTCAGCTGTGGTAAAGCAGGAGCCGGTCTGTGTTGCAGGAAGCCGATGTTGATCCAGAGCTGCAGAGTTTCCCAGGAAGTCCATCGCTAAAGAGGTCAGACTTTAAACCATTTAACACTAACACAAATGTTTTTGATATTTGGTTGTGTTTTGTGTTTATTCCTTAAAAAACTGCAAGAAGTTGTAAAATCTGCACGTTATTCTACATAAATTTAGGAGGATTTGTTGCTTCTTCACGTTTTTAATCAAAGAGCCACAGAACGACAGGATTGTTGGTTAATATGAGGGTAAAAGGAGCCTGTCTCTACAGTGAGGCACAGTGGTGGCAGTATCATGCTGTGGGATTTAAAATCCACATCATGATTGCTGCAGACAAACTTACTTCAGATTGTCTCTAAATCTTTGCATTAAGATTTAATGCAGCTCTGATTAATAACTGTGAAGCACGGTGGTGGCAGCTTCATGCTGCGGGATTATTTTTATTTGTTTTAGTATAAAATAAAACACCTGAATTGTTGTTTCTATAATTGCACTTAATTCCAGTTCTAATAAATTGATGCGTCAGGGCGAACTTCCTGGTTGTCGCTTCCTGTTCTCAGAGTCGGGCTGTACCTGAACCGCCTGAAGATGCTGGTGGAGGATCCGGGTCAGAGAGGCAGACGGACGGACTCCTCCTCCTCCCAGCAGGACTTGTCCTGAAGCCGACGGCCCGGCCCAGTTCTGCTGACGATCTGAACCTCGGACTCAATAAAAACGTTTCTGGAGATCTGAATCTTTATTAGAGGAACTCGGCTTAACTTCCTGTTTCCTCCCGCAGCAGGAAGTGCTCCACTGCTGCATGACGTTTATCCTCTGGTAGCTGGTCCTGCGGGTCGGTTCTGACGGGTCCAAACATCAGAGCCAGACGTTGATCAGTCCGTCGCTGCCAGCCGACATCAGAGTCCCGCCCTGGAGGTCAAAGGTCACATTCTGGACACTCCTCTTGTGTCCCATCAGGGTGCTCACGCCGCACGACTGCGCCTCCACCAGCCTCACCAAACAGTCGCCGCTAGCAACCGCCAGCAGCTTCCCCCATTGGTTGAAGGCCACCTGATTGGCGGCGAGTGGCCCGGGTCCACGACGCCCGTCGGCGCCGCCGGCTTCCGGGTGTCCCACAGGTGGACGGCGCCCCTGGAGTCGCAGGACGCCACGGCAGGCGTGGCGGGGCTGAAGGCGGCGTGGTTGCAGGGGTGGCGGTGTCCGCGGAAGGTGGCGGTGCTCACGCCCAGCCGGCCGTCCCAAACCACCACCGTCTTATCGGCGGAGGAGGTGAGCAGCAGGTCGGAGCACGGCAGGAAGGCCACGCTGTTCACCGAGCCGCCGTGGCGCCGCAGGATCAGCCTGCAGCAGCCGCGGCTGGCGTCCCACAGTCGGACCGTCCCGTCGCCGGAGCAGGACGCCAGAACATGGCCGCCGGAGTGGAAGGAGCAGCCCCAGGTGGGCTGGCTGTGACCGGCCAGCAGCAGCACGCAGCGACCCGCGGAGAAGTCCCAGAGCCGGACCTGCCGCACAAACCAGAACCTGCAGTCACTCACAGGCTGGAGGCACAGAGACTGGAGACAGGAAACCAGGAGACAGGAAACCAGGAGACAGGAACAGGAAACCAGGAGACAGGAAAACAGGAGAAGGAAACCAGGAGACAGGAAACCAGGACACAGGAAACCAGGAGACAGGAAACCAGGAAAGACAGGAGACCAGGACACAGGAAACCAGGAGACAGGAAACCAGGAGACAGGAGACCAGGAGACAGGAAGGACATGTTTCCTGCCAACATGTTTTCCCTTCACAGATCTGGAAATCCTTTAAACTCAACTAAAAACAAACAAATCTGTTGAAGGATGTTTGAGAGGTTCAAACTACATGGTTAGTCAGAAAACTAAATGAGTTCAGTATTTAAACTTAAGCTACACATTTAGATGGCGAGATGGACATTTGGCACCGAACTGAATGTTTAGCTAATATGCTAATTACCTTGCCAGTAACCGGAAGTGACCTATCAAAATAAGAGCTGGGTCTTTCGAACTTCTAAACTCCTTACAGAGTTGCTGATGTAAATAAATAATCCAGCCTGATCCAAAGTGTTCGGAGTTTCATTTCTAATGGATCCGGTGATCAAACTCACCGTCTTGTCTCCGCTGGTCGTCGCCAGCCTGGATCCTTCAGGGTGGAAGCTGCAGCCTGACAGCCAATCAGAATGGCCCTCCCCCATCAGCAGCATCCGGGCAACCTGACGTCAACATTCACAGCATCACCACCACAGCTTAACGTCAAGGTCCAGGGGCCAAATCCGGCCAACTGTGCTTTTGACGTGGCCCTCTAGACTGCAGAGGGCCACAAGAATAAAAGCTGTGTGATACTGGGAGAGCTCTGGAGTAAAAAAAACAAATCATCATCCTTCTACTTCCTGTTTCTCTGTTGTTTTCGCCAGGAGTAACATCCGGTTGTTGAACAGTGTTTTCATAGACCCACAATCCACCTCATCCAGGCTTGTTTCCATCAAGCAAATTTATTTTCTTAATTTCAATTTGCTCAACTGTTTTGTTAATTCATATATTTTGTAACAGTAATTACAATATCAACAGCAAATTACATTTTTTGCCATTAATGGAAACATCGCAGTTTTCCCCCATTATCGGAATATGGACAAAGTTTTGCGCGTTGAAGTGGCCATGCGGCCACCAGAGCCCGGCCTACCTTCTCCCCGCTGCGCGGCAGGTCCCACAGCCTCCAGGTGCGGTCATCGCTGGCCGAGGCCAGCAGCGGCCTGGCGGGGTGCGGAGCGATGCCGCTGATGGGCAGCTGGTGCGCCCGGAAGGAGCAGAACAGCTGGAAGCTGCTCTGCGCCGGAGCCTGCAGACCGACCGGCAGCACGCAGGGCTCCGGGGCTCTGCTCGGTGGAGGCTTCCTGGTGGGTTTCTCCGGCTCCGGTTCCGGTTCCGGAAGCCTCTGGGCTCGCTCTTTCTGCAGCCCAAGGAGCGTCTTGGTCCGCAGAGCCACTTCGTGTTTGTCCCGCAGGCACTTCAGCGCCGCCTCGGAGTCCTGCAGCTGCTCCTGCAGCTGCTTGCAGTCCTGGATCAGGACGCGTTTCTGCTCGGAGAGCCGCCGGTGCTGCTGCCGGTGGTAGTCGCTCTCCCGCTGCATGCGCAGCAGGCTCTGCGCCGCCTCCAGCACCTGCTTCCGGAGCCGCTCGGCGTCGCCGCGGACGGCCTCCAGCTGCTCCTGCAGCGCCTGGCGGTGGGTCAGCGCGTCCGGGACGAAGACGCCGCCGCCTCCGCCGCCCCGGGCCAGGCCGTGCCACTCCAGCTCGAAGCGGCTCAGTGTCCGGGTCAGGCCCAGCCTGCGGAGGAAGTTCCGCAGGAAGTCGTCCACCGACTCCGGGATGCTCTGGACCACAGGGTCTTCAGGGTTCGAAGAGGAGTCCTGCTCCTCCTCCTCCTGCTGCTGCTGCTCTTCATCCTCAGCCTCCTGCGCAGAGGAGTCATCGTTCTGCTCCACTTTGTCTTGTTTCTTCGCTGACATCTTCTGTCCTTCTCCTTCTTGTTTAAGCGTAGCCATGGCAACAGCTCACCTTCGGAAGTCATTATTGTTTACTCCGTTACCGTGGCAACGCATCGACGCGAAGAGATTTAAAGAAACAAGACATTTTTAAATTTTGAATCAAATCTACTTTATGGATCCCAAAGGGAAATGAAATGTTCAGTTATTGATGACAGTATTTCTATTCTCACAGTGAGATTAACTGAAAACCAGCAGCTTTTAAATTCCTCCATTAAAGTCTGACAGACTCTTTAGTTTAGAAAAAGAAACAATATCTTGTCTTTAAATCTTTATTTAAATCTCATGCTAAATATTTAGTTTTTTTCTGTTAGCCTGTGTCTTTATATTCATTATTTACATTAAATTTTACATTTAAAGGAGCGTTGACAGCAAATGACAGCTTATTCAAAAGATCAGATTGTTTCATTTATGATTGTGAAGTATTCATAAATAGTAATAATTTGACTTTAATCAAAATTTGTGAAGTTAATTTATTTCATATCCAAGGTGGGACCAACTCAGTGTTTGCATGTCTCAAGTCAGGAACTTTTAATTTCAAGTCAATTCGAGTCGTTTTTATTTTATTTTTTGTAATAATTTGCAATTATACACACAATGTAAATAATAGACCATTTGTTCTTTTTAAAATCTCTATTTATCTCAAATGAAAGAACATATCAGCTGAACACAAAGTATAAAACATGTTAAATTGGACCTCTTTACTGCTCAGTTCTGTTAAACTTGACATTCAATAAAAAGATGAAGATGCTGCCATTCCTGCAGCACAACACAAAGAACCAGAACAGCATTTTTTCCTCTTTTCTCTCACCTGGTAGCTGAGTGAACATGTGTTTTTATGTTCCCATGCCTGAACAATTAACAGAAATCTGTAATTGAGGATTCTGTATTTCAGTTAATTATTCTGCATTGCATTTGCAAAAGACCAAACTGGCCAAACATCCGTCTGTCATTTGTGCACGATGAGGACGTAAAATGATGCCGCCGTAGCTGAAGACGCGCTCCACCGGAGCTCTGCAAGCCGGCACTGCCAAAACGCTGCTGGCCACATTAAAGAGTGGAGGAAGAGAGCATGTTCATGTCCCAGAGGACATTCTGTCCATCATCTGGACGTCCTTCTTCTGCCTCTCACTGCAAGCAGCAAACGGTCCTTCTGATCTTTACCAGGAGTCACATGTTGCTCTGCCTTTGCAGGATCTGCAGCATTTTCCAGGATCAGATCTGAGAAAACATCAAAGGAACAGAAGCAAAAGAGCCTTTACTAGAATTTTAGACAATAAACAAATAAAAATACAGAAAAAGACCAAATACAGTCTCTACCTTTAACTTTGTGTCACGTCTGTCTTCATGTCCTGACTGGTGACGTGGTGTTCCACCCACTGGATCCAAACATCCACCCACTGGATCCAAACATCCACCCACTGGATCCAAACATCCACCCACTGGATCCAAACATCCACCCACTGGATCCAAAGCAGCTGCTTTGAGGTACACTGGATCATTTCCTGACATATGGGCCAGATATGTTACCTGAGTGTCTTACTCTGGTAACTGCCCACCTGGTGTGATGTTCAGGGTCAGTGACCGCACCATTTTTATTTTTACAGAAATTTTTGAAAGATGACAAAACAACTGGATTGTTTTTTTTTAGCAAAGCTTCGTGGAAATGGGTTCTGTGCGACATCACGCCGCCATTTGAAGAGTTATAACTGAAAAAATCATTGACTTAAAGCACTGACTGCAGTAAACAACTTATTGTCAATGTAATTTCCCAAATCCACCGACTGGACCTGGTTCATCATCATGGCGGGACAGAGAGACTCTGTTCCCTGAGTTCCGGTCCAGAACCGGCTTCCTGATCGACCAGAAAACTGCAATTGCTGCAGCCCTGCACACATTCATGACATTCTGTCATTAAATTCATTTCTCTTAAGTGTAACTCTAATAGCTAAAAATGTGATTTATACCAGGTGAGTCTTTCTCCCTGAGAATGTGGACAATGAATTTTATTGTTTCTTTATTTATGAGTTAATTATGTTGTTACAATAAAGGATTTCGACTTTTAAAAGTATCACATTATTTTTAGATTTATTTGATTACTAGATTGCTTCTAGACTTTCATAAATTCATTCAATTATCTTAAAATAAGACCAAATAGGGGGTTCTGTGGTGGCGCAGGGGGGTTTAGCACACCCACATACGGAGGCCTTAGTCCTCGACGTGGCCGTCCCAGGATCCAGGCCTGGCCCGGACCAGGATCCAGGCCTGGCCCGGACCAGGATCCAGGCCTGGCCCGGACCAGGATCCAGGCCTGGCCCGGCCTTTGCCACATGTCTTCCCCCTCTCTCATTTCCCTCTTTCCTGTCCATTCACTGTTAAATAAAGGCCACTAGAGCCAATAAAACCTTTAAAGAAAAAAATAAGACCAAATAGGAGGAAATTGAAGCCTGTTATAATAATTTGTGTCGTTTCTCTGAGCGTCCAGCAGATGGCACTGTTTCCGCCTGGCTGTGGTCACGTGACTTCCTCACATGACCTTCAGCCGGAAGGAATCAGCAGGAAGATCGTTCCTCTCTGTTGTAAATATAGTTTTTTGGTTTTTATTATGTTAAATATGAATGTAACAGTTTTGCTGCTCTGCGGAGGTTTAGCTGCTAAAACAGGACGTTTACCGGTTCCGGTTCGGTGTGTTTTAACGGCTGTTTCCGGTCCAGAACAAACAGAAATTCCTGCCTTAACTGTTAACGGAGGAAACATTTCTGCTCATCTGTTTACGGTCATGCATGTGAACTGCAGCGCAGCAGACGCTTCATTTAAAGTTTCTAGTTTGGGTCAGAGATGGTTCTGGAACCGTGACAGAACCGGCTAACCGGTTCGTTAAGCTAACTGGTTGTTAACCTGCCTGTTTCTGTCGGCAGCGCCGCTCAGGGAGAAAAACACGAACCGTTTATCCGGCTGCAGGGTTCAAATGTTTTCAGCGGCGACTTTATTTAGATGGAAACGTTTTATTCTCTTGAAAGTGGGATAAAAAGTCCAAAGAAAAACTGAAGAACACTGAGAAATATATATATATTTATGAGATTATAAACACGGTGGAAGAAGTATTATGATGAGGGAGAACCAGACTAGAGGAATGCAGTCTGAGTCTGATTCCTTTTTGTTATTGAGACTGTTGGTTATTGTTTGAAAAAATACAGTTTGAATAAATTTGTTTTTTTGTGTGTTTGCAGTGAGTTTTTAAACTAGAGAATCTTTCAGTTTGGTGATTCGTTTCAAAAACCATTTTTAATTCAGAAACCATTTTTTCTACTCAAACGGTTGAGAGATTCTGTTCAAATGAAACGAGGAAAAGAGCTTAAACATTTTATCAGTTCATATAAAAACAAAAATAGATTTGTGCATAAAAGAATTAATGAAAATACATCCGGTGGTCAAGTAAACGTGTTATGCAGTAAAGAAATAGACGCGGCAAAGATGTTTAACTTACATTTTAACATAAATTTCTGAATTGATTCAGAATTGCAGTGCTTTATAACTTTTGGGACGATTTATCGTCCAGAAACATTAGTTGTGGAGTTTTAAGGCCTCCAGTTTAACCTGGGGATGTTTCTGTTTGAAAGAACAACTAAGATGTTCAGTTGGTGATGTTCCCACTCATCTTGTCACTTCCTGTTCGGTCTCAGTTCTGGTCGGGATGGGTTCCGCCGTGGAACGGACGGACAAACACGTGCGGGAGTATCTGCTGTACCGAGGCTTCACCAGCACGCTGAAGCAGCTGGACAGCGACATCAAGGCGGACAAGGAGAAAGGCTTCCGGGTGTGTTGGACCGGACCTGAGCCCTGACCCCAGCTGACCCGGACCGGACCTGACCCGGTCTGACGGTTCCTCTGTCCCTCAGGTGGACCGGATCATCGAGCAGCTGCAGCAGCTGGTGCAGAGCTTCGACCTGGCCGGGCTGAAGGAGTACTGGCTGTATCTGGACCGGCGCCTGTTCTGCAGGCTGGAGGACGTGTACCGGTCCACCGTCAACAAGCTGAGGACCAGCCTGTACCGCTACTACGTCATCAACACCATCCAGGTCTGGTACCTGATCCAGAACCGGCTGCCTGTCATTGGACCGCTAGGCGCCAGTTAGCCTCTATCGCTAGGCGCCTGTTAGCCTCTATTGCTAGGCGAAGGTTAGCCTCTATGCTAGGGGGTTAGCCTCTATCGCTAGGCGCCGTTAGCCTCTATCGCTAGGCGCCGGTTAGCCTCTATCGCTAGGCGCCAATTAGCCTCTATCGCTAGGCGCCAATTAGCGCTACTATCTCTAGGCGCCGGTTAGCTGCTATCTCTAGGCGCCAATTGGCTGCTATCGCTAGGCGCCGTGACCGTTCACCGAGTCAGAACCAGAGTGTTGTAATGCGGGTTTAATGGTTTCTGTTGAAATGCAGGAGAGAACCATGCAGCTGTATATTGATCAGTAATTTAATCTCACATAATGCAGAAAACGTGAAAACAAGCAACTTAAAACAACTTAGACTGACGCTGTGTGTTGACTTTACTGCACACGCAAACCCGTTGCCATGGCAACTGACTGACAGCTCCACTGGTGCAGGAGATTACAGTCAGGTGTATCAGAAACACCAGAAACACAAACACACATTTCTCACATAAATTAAGTATGTAAAGAAAACCAAATCAGAATCTCCAGTCCAATACCGCTTTGCATTTTTTGAATTTTCAGGCTTGATGTTTATTTTGTGATCATTAATAATTGATAGTCAATGATTAGCTAATTTAACCATCTGCTCTGCTGATGATTTGTCACTGTAGGTGTGTTGGTCGCCTTATTTTAGTGTTAAGTGAACTGAAACACACTGACCTGCAGCACATCTACATGCTAAAGTTTCATAGTCAAGCTAGCATAGCTGAGCTGCTTCCTCAGCATTGAAACCTGTGAAATCTCATTTCATATGAAAACATTGGGACATTTTTCAGATTCTTTGTCTAAACATCACTATGACTCAGTGCATAGTGATGTTTATCTCTAACCTGAGCACTCGGCCCATTTCTGGCCCGTTTCCGGCCCATTTCTAACCCGTTTCTGACCTTGTTTCCGTCCCGTTTCTGACCCGTTTCCGGCCCATTTCTGACTCATTTGTGCCCCGTTCAGAAAGGAAACCTGGAGAAGACGCAGGAGTTCTTCCAGAAGCAGGCGCTGGAGCTGCAGGGTCAGGCCGAGTGGCGCGACTGGTTCATCCTGCCTTTCATCCCGACCCCGGAGCAGAACCCGGCCTTCGGACCGTACTTCTCCCGCCAATGGGCCGACACCTTCCTGGTGTCGCTGCACAACTTCCTGTCGGTCCTGTTCCAGTGCATGCATATCCTTCACAGGAAACCACAGCTGCAGTTGATAAAAGACAGAACCAGGCTGATCTCATTTTTGTTTCAATGTTTTCAGAGCAGGTCGATGTAAAAATGAGAGTTTGTTCTCAATCAACTGACCTGGTAAACAGAAAAACATTTATTTTTGGAGAATCTGGATTTTTCCCCCGTAGTTTAAAGTCGGAGCGCCGGGGCGGCCATCTTGTTTTACCAGCGTGTTTAACCATTTCTATTTATTGTGGATCTGAATCCAGGCTGGACCTGTCATGATAATCACATTGGCTGGCGATAAATGAAATTATTGCGATAAATGATAATATTGTTGTTTGGAAACTATTTTAAAGCTACATAGTGATAATAATAATGCAAATAAAAACCACACACCACAGAAACCATAAATCAGATGGATCAGTGTTTCTGTAAACAAAATCATCAGAATGAACATTTCTGACCTGTTTTTAATTTTTATGTGATTAATTGATTAATTGGTTATTGTTAATTTTTTTTTTCAAAAATAAAATCATAATCTTAGAAGAATAAAGTTTAAATAATACATGAATAAAATCATGATATCAGGAGGATTAAGTTGTAATTTTATAAAAACTCCAAAATCAAAATATTAATTATTGAATCTTTTTCTATTTAAAACAATTTCTTTCTTGTAATTTAAAGATGTTCTTCTGGTAAAATGATGTCTTTATTCTGCTAAGATTAAAACAATATTCTTGTACATAAACAATAGTTTGGCTCATCATTCATCAGATTGAATGATTGGAATAAAAGCCACTTTGTGAAAATATTTTCTGTCATTTCTTAGAAAGAAGTCAGATTTGTTATGAAAATAATTGCATGTTTTATTTTAATGAGCAGAATCAACAGGTTGCTTCATTTATAGCTGAATCACATTTTGAAGGTGAAGCCTTTGGGTCCTTAACTGAGCTGCACCTCAGCCGGTGCTGCTGAGCTTCGACTCCGAGGTCCAGAGGATGACGAGTCTGGCTGAGGAGAACGAACAGCTCCGCCAAGTGGTGAGAAGAGGAAGTGTTTCTGAATCTGTAGGCTGCCTGGGATCCAGTGGATCAGGTTTATCAGTCTGTCTCCACATGGGTTTGATCTGCTTTCATTCCAAGGGCTGCTTCAGTTCATTGAGGTTTCTGAACAGCATTTCAATCCGGGCTGGACTTTGACTAGGCCTTAGCAGCCTCAGTTCTTTACTTTTTCACCAGTAGTTTTGTCTCTGTCGTTACGCTTCAGCTGATGCTTGCAGAATGATGTTGTGTTTTATTATTCTGACATGTCGTGTGTGTGTTTCTCCAGCTGTTCGCCCTGCAGACTGAGAGCCGGGACCAGAAGGACGGAGACGAGGCGGTGCAGCACAAGCTGCCGCGGTACGTCCAGAACATGGACCGGCTGGGAGACACTGAGCTGTGAGCCTCTAACATCTCTCTTTACCGATGCCTGACCCAAGCGTTGATTAGTGCCTTTCTGCCTGTTTTTAGTCAGAATTCAAGACATTTGCTATAATAATCCAGTGATATTTTGTTACCAGAGCCGAGAAACAGATTTTACTGAGCAAAGTGGTTGCCGTGGCTACATATCTGACATTTCTAGGATGTCACATCTACGTTTCAATTGTATTATCTGGATTTTAAGTTAAGTGAGTTGTTGCTGTTGCTTCATTGCTAACACTGGTCATTTCTAGCTTTGATGCTAACGTCTTTTAGCATTATGTTTTTGGGTTTTTGCTTTTGTGGTAAAATTGTTGGCTGTTAGCTTCAGTGCTAATAGTTTTAGCTTCATCATCAGTGCTGCATTTAATTATTCAATTAAATGCTCATCACATTCAATTCAATTCAATTTAGCATTAAATAATTACCTTCTATGTGTAGAAGGTAATTATTCAATGCTAAATTTCTCAGGATTTAGCTTCAGTGCTAATTCTAAATCATTTAAAATGAATGCTAATCTGGTTAGAAGTAAGACTCAGTGCTGTTGTTTTAATGATATAAGTTTAATACTTACATTTAATGAATGTTTTTATTTATACTGACAGCTTTTACCATCAGTGCTAGTTGATGCTAATTGCTAATTGTAGCATTTACTTTCCTGCTAATGTAGAAGTTTTCATCTTCAGGGATTATTTTGTTAGGTTTCATGTTTGATGCAATTGTTTTAAATTTGATAATATAAATTTTGATCATGCTACTTTGTTAGCATTCAGCCTTCTTGCAAATGCTGGTAGCTTTTACAATTAGTGCTAAGGTATTGCTAATGCTTTGCATTTTGTGCAGTGCTAATTTTGGTTGATATAATTTTGTTAGCCTTTTTCAGTTGAGCTGTAATGTAATGTTGCTTAGCTTTAATGCTAATGTGCATCATATATTACTGTCACATGATCTCATTTACTCACTGCAGGCTGTAAGTGGATTTTGGTTGTTTTGAAATTTGTCAAAAAGACTTAAAAAGCATCAGAAAATGCAGAAAACACACGTGGCATGTAGCTAGAGATGCTATGGAAAAGAACAAAGTACTAAAGGTTTACCTGATGCCCTTGATCTATTTTTAACCATTTAGCTTTGCTGCTATTGTTGTTAGACCTTAGCTTTATATTGTTTTCAACAGTTTAGTTCTATTACTAATGTTAACAGTTTATTTTGTTTAGTAGTAGTGTTAGCAAGTAGCTTTAGCGCTATTGTTTTCACATCCAGCATTACCTTGCTAATGTTAGCACTTTGCTTCATTGCTAATGTTAGCAGAATTTAACTGACAATGTTTGTTACTAAAGCTCACCATGATGTTTTCCTACTGTTGGTTTTGGTTGAAATTCATTTAGCATTTTGCCTTAGTGCTAACATTATTAGCATTAAGCTTTTGTGTTAACGTTAGCACTGAGTTTTGGCTCAACTCTAATTGCTGCTCAAACATTAGTTTTAGTAATATTCCTAAAATATTACTAATATTACCACAGGAAGTTTTACCCTTAGTAATAATTACTAACTTAGTAACATTTTTGTCATTTAACCAACATTGTGGGTCATTCAGTAAAACAAACATGTCTTGTTTTATTTCAATCAGAACCTTTTTAATAGTCCAGTTGTTTTTTAATTCTTGATTTGTCCTCACTGAATGTTTACGATCTTGGGCGTTTGCTAGCGGTGCTCTGCTTCAGCTAACTGCACATAGCTAGCCTCATGCATCGTCCGCCATGTTGTGAAGAGGTTTCTGTCCGTTCTGACTCAGACTGCAGCGGCGCTAGCTCATGTTTACACGCCATCGACATGAAATGATTCACACCAAAATGGCAGCAGATGTTATTCTCTGTTACTGTTGGCATGGCGACCAGGCCATCCGTTAAATCCATGAGAAGAGATTAATATTTCAGTCTGGAAACTGTTCATGAAAAGGTGTTTGTATGAGAAATGAACTCAGTGAGTCCTAAAGGTAAACTGATGTCTGCAGATGATGTTTGTGTCTCTGATGCTGTTTATTTATTCATGTTTTTATAAATCCTCATTTAAAACAGTCACTTTTCTTCTTGCACTTGATCAGTTTTGTGTTTTAAACATATGTGAAGTGTTTTGACCTGATTTGCTGCTGATGCTTATTTATTTCTGCTGTTTAAACTGTGTGCTGTGATGATGTTGCCAAATAAACAATTCACCTGATGAATTGTTATCTTTGTCCCTGATCCATTTGTAGAAATCAGATTCTGTATGAAAAGGAAAACAACTCCATAAACACTTTGAGATATAAACTTCAATATGTAGCAGGAAACACAGGAAGTCTGAGTAAATAGTATTTTTGACGGGTCTGATTCTTCGGAGCGAACCACAGAAACCGTCCAGAACCGTGGAAGATCCAGTTCTGCTCCCAGAATGCAACACTTCCGGTCCTTCATCCTCTTGCTTTTGGTTTTTTACAATTATCATCATAAAGTCTCTGCAGGTCATGGAATCCATCAGTTTTACTATAAATACACCAAACAAAGAGAAAATGTATTTAATAACATTTTAATAAAGGTGAAAATATGATTTAAAAATCCCAATCCAATGAAACGGTTCAGGTGTTTCTGTAAAACAAGGTGAATCTTTTACCGAATCAATCAGTTCAGTTCGGTTTGAACCAGTTCATCTGTGTTTGTTGAACTCTTGTGTGTCTCAGGGACTTGGTGTCGAGTCAGCGAGTCGTCAGCGCCGCCGCCACGCCCTCCAGGAACTTCTTCTCCACGCTGCTGCCTCAGGCCAAACGGACCTCGATGAAGGCGCCACCGCCCACCTCAGGGTCCCCCAACCAGGCAGTGCTGGGCAGGAAGGAGCTGCCAGCCAATCAGGTGACAGCAGAGGTTTGATCAGCCAATCAGGCAGCAGCAGGGGAGCCTGGACTGTTGGCTTCACCTGTTTAATGTTTTGAGTAGTGAGCAGAATCTGGTCCAGTTTGGCTGAATGACCCGGAACCCCTGTTCCCGGAACCCCTGTTCCCGGAACCCCTGTTCCCGGAACCCCTGTTCCTTAACTGAAACATTTGGTCCATTAATGCTAAAATGCTACACCAACAACATATTTCATGGAAGCTAATGCTAATGCAAATACAAACTTGGTATTTAGCCGAAGCTAACGCTAAATTGCTAACTGAAAGACAACAAGCGTCAGTCACTCATTTAATTTTGACTTTATTATAATTGCTCTGTTCTGACCTCATGCATTGTGTTCATGTTTATATCTTTTTCCCTCCTGTCTGTTTTATTTTTTTCCTGCATGTTTCTTGTTTTAAATAAAATTACTGGTGAAACAGAGAACATGAGGAGAGGAAATGGACCTGCTGCATCTTCAAAATAAGAGCATGAAGTAAACATCTAATTACTTGATGAATTTTTAACGGCCATTAAAACTTCAGCAGGTTTCAAAATGTATAAATTTTTTTGTTTTGTTAGCGTGGTTCTAATTCTCCATCGTAAAACTGAGTTGAACTAAAACGCTGATTTATTTCCCCCTTTATTTAATATTAAAACATGTTTAGGCTGTAAAGTCCAAAGAAGCGTCTCAGTCTAAGGAGGTGAAAGTCGCTTCCAGCCAGGCCTCGTCCAGCGAGTCGCCCAGTTCGCAGCCTCAGGCCCTGAACCAGAACAGCCGCCACAGGAGGACCCAGGAGCACGAGAAGGAGAGGAAGGAGCTCTTCTCCAGGCCGTCCCCTCAGGTACGCCTCACCTGGTCAACGCTCTGATCTGAGGAGCTCCAGCTCAGCTCCACGTTTCCCTCAGGCTGCAGACAGCAGAGCGGACGACGCGGATGCGACCGCAGCAAAGAGCGCGCTGGAGCCGCTGGACTCCTCAGGCAGGGAGGACGGAGGCCTGCAGGTGGAGCAGCCGTTCATCAAACTGAGCCAGGAGGAGTACGGCGAGCATCACTCCTCCATCATGCACTGCAGGTACAGATCACACCTGGACACCTGAACGCCGGCAGACTTTAGACCTGAACTCCAACCTGCTGCCTGTCTGCAGGGTCGACAGCTCTGGTCGCCGGGTTGCCAGTTTGGACGTGGACGGCGTCATAAAGGTTCGTTTATTTCTATTTTATCGCCTTCTAACCTCTGACAAATGAAACTGACTCAAAAAACTGTGTCCTCTCTCTGAAGGTTTGGTCCTTCAACCCCATGATGCAGACCAAAGCCACCATCATGTCCAAGTCTCCCCTGCTGTCCCTGGAGTGGGCCACCAAACCAGACCGGCTGGTAAGACTCTAATTAGGAAAATCTTGATCCAGCCTTGATGTTTCCAGACTTTAGCAGAGGACAACAGCTAACAGCTAGAGTGTTTGTCTGGTCAGCTGTTGCTAGGCAGCGGCGTTGGGACGGTGAGACTCTACGACACAGAAGCCAAGAAGAATCTCTATGAGATGAACATCGATGAAACTCATCCACGGTAAACCATCAGCTAACTGTTAGCTTAAAGTCTACATAAACGGGCTAACAATGCTAGGCTAAAACATGAACCTCCAGGCTTCCAGTGAGAAAGGGCAGCTGTAACATGTTAGCTGCCAAATGCCAGTAAAGCAATTAGCCTGTAAGGATCTTGATTTGACCCATAAAGTCAGGGTTGAGCAGATTTCATAATAAATATTAACGTACAAATGGCTCAGAGCCACAGAGCTGCTAGCAAACCTATTAGCTGCTAAATGCTACAACCAAACAGTTTGCAGATGATATTTTGTATTCCCTTGACCCTTAAAAAGCAATGGGCAAAGATTTCATGTTACACTTTTACTCACCAATAATCCAGATTTATATTATTAATACATCAGAACAGCAGATTGCTAAGGAGAGTTAACACCTAGCTAAGCAGTTAGCATGCAGCAGCTAAAGAGTTTAATATTTCCTCTGGAATCTGTCAAAAACTTAATTCAGATTCAAACAAAATTAGTTTTCTTTGAATTTCTGGAACCAAATCATACATCAGTAGCAATTTTTGAGTGTAGGTTAGCAACATGCTAACTAGCTTGTTAGCTGCTAATTGATACACTTTAATGTATTTTTAAGTAGAAAATAGAAATAAAACATTTACATTATGTCAAAAATGTCAACTAAAGGTACCAAATGATCCAGATGCTGGAGTTTTGTCCCAGAGGAGTGAATTTATTTCCATAACTGGATTTTGTCTGTCAGTATTTTGTCGTTAGCCTGCAGCCCCAGCGGTTCGTCGTTCGTCTGCTCAGCTGCAGCTCTCAGCCGCTCTGGAAGTGTTGATTCTGCTCCTCGGCTTCCCATCCCCGTGTCCGGTCAGCTGCTGCTGTGGGACACCAAGACGGTCAAACAGCAGGTGGGGAGCTAACTAGCGTAGCAACATGAGTCCACATCAACGTGGTTCATTAGAGATTCATTACGTCAGGAATTAAAACATTATTTTAACTGAAATGTTTTATGATGCATTGGGGAACATTTGAAAGGATCTTCTGTCGATAATTGAATCCTCTGCCTCGCAGCTCCAGTTCTCTCTGGAACCAGAACCAGTCGCCATCAACTGCACAGCCTTCAACCACAACGGGAACCTGCTGGTGACGGGAGCTGCTGACGGCGTCATCAGGCTGTTTGGTTGGTGCTGCGAGCGACTCCGTCAGCAGGCTGTAGTCATGTTTGTGTGGAACTGATTGGTGCGTCTGCTCCGCTGTAGACATGCAGCGCTACGAGAGCGCCATGAGCTGGAGGGCTCACGACGGCGAGGTCTACAGCGTGGAGTTCAGCTACGATGAAAACACGGTTTTCAGCGTCGGGGAGGACAGGAAGGTGAGCGACAGGCCGTGTTGTTGTGCTGGTCCGAACGCTGGGCTGAAGTCGGTGTGTTTGTGTCCAGTTCATCCAGTGGAACATCCACCGCTGCGGGGTGAAGCAGTCGGAGCAGGTTCTGCCTCAGGACGCCACCGGCCCGTTCGTCCTGTCGGGGTACAGCGGCTACAAGCAGGCGAGTCTCCTTAGGTTTGATCGCAAAGGACCAAACCGAACCCGTCGGCATGACGATGGGATTAAACCGAACCCGTCGACATGACGACCGATTAAACCGAACTGATCTTGTCTGATCTGTCCTCCAGGTCCAGGTTCCCAGAGGAAGACTGTTTGCCTTCGACTCTGAGGGTCAACACGTCCTGACCTGTTCCACCTCTGGAGGACTCGTCTACCGAGTGCGTACCCTTCATCATCTTCCCCCTCATCAGTTCTTTGGCTCCTTTGTAGCCTCTTTGTAAGCTGTAGCTTAGCTGAAGGTTTGAAGGATCGAATCAGTGGCGAGTCGATCGCAGTAAAGCAGCTTCATTGTTGCTTTATTTAGTTTATTTAGTTTTATTGCAATACTAACTAGAAGTGACCCGAGTGTGGAGCCCTGAGGAACTCCTGATGTTGTCTGACTCTTTGCTCCTCCTCTTCCAGCTGACCAATGGGGAGCCGGCGCTGGACCGGGTGCTGTCGCTGGGCGGACACAAAGCCCCAGTGGTGACGGTGGACTGGTGCTCCGCCGTCGACTGTGGCACCTGCCTCACGGCCTCCATGGACGGGAAGATCAAACTCAGCACGCTGCTGGCACAAAAGTCGTGACCCTGAAGGCGTTGGGGGTCAAAGGGCGACGTAAACGGATCACTGTGCAGTTTCTAATGTTGTCTAACATTATTTTTGTTTCATGTTTCAATCAGCATTAAAGTCTGACTTGAAGTTTCACCCCAAAGCCTGTTTTCAGTTTGGTTTGTTCACCTGTTGAGGCTCAGGGGGGAAATCTGAGATTCAGGATCAGTTTAATGACATCACAGTTTAAACTCTGACCTCAGTTCCACTAATACTGAAGTGCAACAAGGCCTTTAGCAGAAGCTAATGCTAAAGTACTGCATCAACACAGAATTTAGCTTAAGCTAATGCTAATTTCTGTTAAATCTTTAATGTGATGTAACAGGAAAAAGGAACTACTGCATGGTCTTTATGCCCTCCAAAATAAGAGCATGAATATAAACGTCTATCTGAAGAATTAAGTCGATAATAAAACTTCAAACCAGATGTCAAACTTTATTCAGGTGAAAACAGCCAAATAAACTATTTATCTGGAAAATATAATTTAGTTAAGTTGATACATGTTTTCAAAGTTAGCTGAAGCTAACCAAAGCAGATTAGCTCTGCTGTTAGCAGATTAGCTCTGCTGTTAGCAGATTAGCTCTGCTGTTAGCAGAAGTGCAGACTCCTGATGCAGAGTAAGAGGCTTTGATGTTAAGGCGGAGCGGTGAGGTGGAGGAGGGGGGAGGAGAGAGGGCAGGAGGGGGAGCAGCTCCTTTCATGCTCTGGTGGAGGGAATAGTTTTTATCTCTAACAGGAAGAAGATGCCAGACTCGATACATTTTGGTTTAATAAGTTTATTTTCTATTTTCAGCTCAGACACTTGAATATTTTGATCCTTTTCATAATTGATCTGAAAGTTGATGTGATTATTCATGTTTCTAAATGCATGCAGTGATGAGATCGGAAGCAGAAACGCTGCTCTCAGCTGAAGCTGTAGGTGAAATACAAGGTTCCCCCTGAGCTCAGATTGCAGCGGCTGCTGGAGGTTCCCCTCCGGATCGCCGTCCAGCAGCTTCCCAGGAAAACATCGGAGCCAAAGTTCTTGTTGTAAACTCTGAGCGTCAGTCGGCCGCCCAGCCTGGCGCTGTAGTGGCTGAATCCGTCTGACCATGAAGGGTTTCGATTGCCCCACACAACAGACGTCTGACCCACTGGGTACATACTGGGTCCATAGCAGACTTTGACGTAGCCGTCCGGCCTGCTGAACTTGTCGGGCTGCAGGTTTCGGGCCCCGAGGTTGTAGACCCTCAGGTACGAGTGGGTCAGGCCCACAGAGCAGAGCAGCAGGACGAGGAGAGGAAGGCTGGAGGCCATGATGCTGCAAACACAACACAGATTATTGATTCTGATGGAAACACCGCGACCCCCTGCTGGGTCCGTCTGCAAGACTGAACTACTCCGTCAGGACCAGACCCTGAGCGGAGGGATGGACCTGTCTTAACAACACGAAGCAGGCAAAGACTGAAGCCGTTCATCACTTCTGGAAACCAAGAAAATAATCAGTAGAAAGAGAAAGAAGAAGTTTTACCTGAACAGGTGACCAGAGATCTGACCTCCTTCTGCTCCGGTTCCTCCTGATAAAGCCCGGAGCGGAGGAGGAGCATCTCTCTTCACTTTATGACTTTATTGTTGTTTTCAGAGACGCCATCGATCCTTTATCACAACAAAGCCTTCAATCAAACATTAACTGCTGCTAAACATCTTGGTTTCTAGGAAATTTTTATCATTTTATAACAGAGCCGACCCAGCAGGAGGTCAAACCTGGTGACTCTTGATGTTTCCATGGAAACGACTAGAAAGACAAAATCTCTACAAGGTTTGATCAGTAGAAGTGACTGATTTTTCTCATCCTTGCTTTGCTGCCTTTACTTTGATCTGTCTCTATTAATCCACACCAGATCAGCAAATACTAAGTTGAAACCAAAAATGCATTTTTTCTCATTGTCTCAGTTAAATCAGCCCAGGATTTGTTGTAACCTTCGTTGAATTAAAATCTTCACATTCGGCTGGTTTCAGGTCCGTAAGACTCGAGTCAAACATTCGGGTTTCTTTCTACAAGCTTCTCCCACAGTTTCTTATTTTTCAGTTTTCTTGTTAATTCAGAACATTAACAACATTTTCTCATCAACTTCTGTGTCTTTATTATTTTGGAAGCAATAAGTGTGAACAATTTCCATTAAGATTGTTCCCGTGGAAATATTAAGGTTTTAGCCACCTGATGGTTCTGACCTGTTTTATTTAAACTTGTGAAATGACAGGATTTTGACTCTTTCTGTTAGATATTTTTGTCAGTGAATAACGGAAACGATGGTGGAAACGAGGTCAGTGCAGGCTTGAAGTAAACAAGGTGAAGCTACAAGGTCAGAGTGCAGTAAATTTAATCCCAGTTTACAATAAATCAGGAACAAAAAGGCTGATGAATCATTTTACTGCAGAGATACTGGAACCTGCTCTCTATTTCCCTGTAGTTTTACTGGCATCACTGTAAACTTCCAGGTACAAAAGATTAAGATGTTTGTCTAAAGGAAATAAAAATGGAAAGTATTGGTTATCAGACAATAACATCCTTTTGTTTATTGGACAGTCAGTAATCTGGTACATAGAAACAAACATCAGTAATAAGTGTCCAATAAGAACATACAGAAAAAACATCTTAATAAAGATGAATGTTTTTATTCATAACAGCTAAGCAACTAAATTAATATTTTGTAAACACTAAAAATATTCACATCATTTTCATCATTCAAAAAGATGTTAATATAATGTATTTTCAAACGTAATTTTTGTACAATGCTAGAACAAAATGCCAAATTTTATGTTGTATTTAAAATAACATAAAAGTCACAAAAACAAAATAAATCTAAAATAAACATCTTTGTCTCCAAAGTTCTCAGATGATTAAACTAATATTAATGCAGAAAACTGAGTTTTTGGAGTTTTTTAAACATCATCAGTTAAAGTTTGTAGTTATTTTCACAGGATGAGTTAAATCAGAAACTTGAATTGAATAAATATTGGTGCAGATTTAATGACATTAGAACTCCTCCAGGTTGAGTGCATTAATGCATGTTGTTCTGTTTAGATAATCTAATTAGATATTATTTCATTTTAATAATCTCATTAGTTGAGTAAATGTTGCGAACAGTAGTAATAATAAACCTGTGAATGTGAACTTGGGCCTGATCGGAACCGCTTTCAGAGCAGGCTGCAGGACGGTTCTGGTAGTTTCCCGGTCTGGCCTGAGGGGGCGCTGTTGCCCGTCGCAGCATAAATCCAACGGGAGAAGAAGGATCAGAAGCTACAACAATAATCCAGGTAAAAGCAGCTCCGCAGGGGAAAATCTGAGGAAAAACGGAGGATTAAGGAGAAAATTACCGGTGTCAGGATTACAGAAGAAGGATTAGGAGAAGACAAGTGGGAATAATCGCTCCTGGAGGTTAATCTGGGCGCCATGTTGTGTATTTTTCCAGATGTTTTGATGCGCAGACTGTAGCTTGTTTTTGACCCCCGGCGCTGTTTTCGTTATTTTTGATATTTTTTCTTAGTTTTCGTGTTTGGTGGCTGAGCGCCAGCAGCAGCAGCAGACATGGAGAGCCTCTACAAGCGGAAAATGTTCGCCTCCATGAGGAAGACCAAGGTGGCCGCCTCCAAGAAGCGCCAGATCGGCCTTCCCGCCTCCATCCTGGACGACAGCGATGAAGGCTCGTTCTCCTCCTCCTCCTCCGGGTCCCAGTCGGACTTCCAGAGCTCCCCGGAGGAGGACAGCGAGCAGGCGGACCGGGACTGGAGCGAGTCGGGCGGGAGCTCCAGCGACGACAGCCGCTCGGTGAGCCGCAGGAAGCGCTCCTTCCTGGGGGGCGATGACAGCTCCTCTTCCTCCAGCCCCGGAGGAGAGGAGGACGAAGAGGAGGGCCGGAGCCAGCCGAAGAGGAGCAGCCAGCCGCGGAAGAGGAGCCGGCTGCAGAGGCAGGACGAGTCGGACTCGGAGCAGACGGAGGAGAAGCGGAAGGAGGAGGCGGAGAAGGAGAAGCGGAGGCAGCGGCACAACAAGCTGCTTGCGCTGTCCCGGAGGATGAAGGCCCGCGTCCCCAACAGGAGGCGGAGCCGGGTCAAGCAGGTACCCCACAGCACCATGCTGCCACCACCAGGTCCAGTTAAAGTCCACCAGCTCAACAAACTGTTTGTGATGGTAGGATTCATAGGTGGTTGCCATGGAAACTGGTTGAGACCCAACCAGACTGCCCCTGTGAGGCGGCCATATTAACTGGATCAGATGCAAGGATCCATCCGCCCATGTGTGACGTCACATGCATTCCCCAGAAACAGGAAGCTTTACCAAAATAAACCAGAAAACTTGAAATAAAATAAATAATTTCAAAAGTGTGCAACATCCATCCATCCAACTGTTCATCCATCCAGACGTTTCTAGAACCCTGGTTCTGGTTCTGTTCTGGTTCCATCCCACTGATTAAATGTTCTAATTAAAGTTTTAGTCTTTATTCTCAAACAAACTCGTCTTATTGGAATTACAAAAATAAATTTGGAAACGTCAATTTAGAAAAAACCCAATAGAAACGATGTTGCAGCATTTTTAATGATTCACTCATGTTTAAATGTTTCTTATTTCATAGAAACACAGCATCTCCAATACTGTATTGTTTAGAAATTAGCGTAATATCAAAGTTTTGCTCCCATTTGTGATGTAAACAGAAACTGAGGTTCTGCTGGTGGAGCTTTACGCCTCCTTACCAGCAGGGGGCAGTAGGTGTAACAGCATCAGCCCATCTCTTCATCGTTTACTAATACAGGCCAGACATCTAGAACCAGATCCGGGTCAGGAACCGGTACTGACCAGAAACCTTCTGTGTTTTCAGGGTTCTGACGACGAGGACGAGTCCAAAGACGGGGAGGACAAAAATGGTGGAGACAAGAACAGCGGGGACAGTCATGGAGACAACACGGAGCAGAAAGACGGAGACGAGGGGACAAACGACGAGGAAGAGGAGGAAGACGAGGAGGACAAAGAGTATGAGAAGCAGTAGCTGGTCCCAGGTCTGAACGTGGGAACCGAAAATTCAAACTGTTGCTTTCTTCTTCTCTGCTTTTCCTCCTGGAGTCGATGAACCGGACCTTCATGACGGTTGCTATGGAAACGGACCCATAGCAGGAACAGGATGTTGAACTAGTTCTGTTGAAGATCTGATTGGAACCGGACCGATTTGGGCCGGCGCAGCTCAGTGGGCGGAGCTTCATCGCTGTGACTACACTTCCCATGATGCTTTGCGTGACAGAGTCCCGGCCTCCTGGGGATGGACCCGGACTCCAGAACCGTTTCAGGGTTCTGACCCATTTAGGAAACGCTTTCCCAGCTTTTTGGACTCGTTTGGTCCAGAACCACAGAACTGGACCTGTAACCAGAACCGGACCTGGTTCTGTCTGACCAGGTCATGTATACATAAACCAACTTCCTGCTCCTTTAATCGAACTCTGAAAGTTTTCACACCCTGTTGAGTGTCCCGGTTCTGTTCAAACCGTATTTTAACCCGGTCCAGTTCTGCAGAATCTCGGTACCAGGATTTTGACTCATTTGGATTCAGTTTTTATTTGCAGAAACGTTTCCCACCCCCCTGAGGTCAAGAGGCCAGGAACCCAGAGATGTTCCAACATCTTAATTTCTGGGAGCTCTCGTCCAATCAGGATGGATTGTTTAAAGTGGGAGGAGTTAAAATATGAACTAAGGCCTCGTTGATGACATCACAGAAGGTTTGAGCCTCAGCTGGCTGCTCAGTCAGCTGCCATAAACAGATGATTAGAACCAGCTAATCTGAGTTTTTATGGTTAGTCAGCATTTATTTTGATGTTTCCATCACAGGTCTTCCTGTGACCTTTAACCCTGAAGCCTCCTCATCATCACCGACAGTGTGAAGGTATCCCATCGTTAGGCTTTCTGTGAAGTTTCCACATGATGATGGAAACATTGCTTCAGTTCGCTCATGAGTCGCAGTATTTCCTGCATTGCTGCAGTAACTTACCGGACGACAGTGCAGGTAGTGCTGCCCCCTGCGGGCTGGGTGGTGCTGCCCCCTCCAGGCCGGGCAGTGCTGCCCCCTGCGGGCTGGGCGGTGCCACCACCTCCAGGCCGGGCAGTGCTGCCCCCTCCAGGCTGGGCGGTGCTGCCCCCTGCGGGCCGGGTGGTGCATTGCAGTTTTAAACTCCATTGTGTTTCTACCATCTGAAATTGCTCTTACAGATGAAATGTGAACGTCTTCTGTCGTGTTTTAAAGGTGGAATATAAAAGTTTTAAACCTTTTAGTGAATCTGCTGGGTGAAACCGACCTGCAGGACGTCGGATCAGATCCGATCAGCTGCAGGACGTAAAGAAGAAAAGGAAGGCGGATGTTCTTCCTTCTTCATGCTTTAACTTGTGAATCTTTTAAGAAGAGCAAACCTGAGTCATTTAAGGCAGAACCCTAAAAGGACTTAAAGCAAATGGGTCGGATCCTGTGTGGTTCTGCTGCTTCTAAAGCTTCTAATTTCATATCAGCATTAATAACTGATAATAATAAATACATCAATGTTTTAACATTGATGTATTTATTCAATGTAAATACATCTTAAATACACTCTTGTACCTTTCTGTTGGTTTTTGCAGCGCTGCGTTTGTGAGCTCGTTTAAAAACTGGATAACTCATGTCCCGTACTCCTCGGTTGTTTTTCTCAGTTCCTGATGTTTCAGTTTGGAGATTCATCACGGAGGTCAGCTGGGTCCGTCTACGGAAGCTCTTAGGGTCAAACTCACTGAAACAGTTTCTACACAGGATGTAAGCGAGTTAACTCTGGTTTTCAGTGTTTCTGTTGCTTAATAAAAACGCTTCACACCAAACCACACTGCTCTGATTTATTGGAATAAATCACTGCATCTTACAGTCAGAGGTAATTTCAGATTGTTGTAACACTGACTGCTACTGGAGCTACTTCCTGCCCACAGCAGCAACATCCACATTGACTCTATGAAGATACTTGGATGATGTGAGTTGTTACATTTAATTTCTCTTTGGGATTAATAAAATTCTTCTGAATTGAATAAAAAAGGCTTTATTGTTTAGTTGATAATCTGTTTTGTTGGATTAGATTTCTTAGAAATTGTTTCACAGAAAGGATAGATATCGGAAATACAATTAAAATTAGAAAAACATCTGGTCTTATCGTGGACGAAATATTTATTAAAGACATGAAAAATCTTCAAAAAGTCCTTGTTTTGTGTGGAGAAGCCTCCGCCAATCACATGTAGGAACGGAGGTCAGGTGACTGGGTCTTGGCCGCCATCTTTGTTACTGGCGGTGAAGCCTTGTTTGGATGGTGAAGGGGGAGAGCAGCGGAGTTTAACCCGGGAGAAGTAGCTGCTGTTTGGGCTGAAACATGGTCCAGACGTGCTCGGCGTACGGCTGTAAGAACCGGTACCACAAAGACAAGGACATCTCATTCCACAAGTAAGCGGACCGGAACCAGGTCTGAGCTCCAGGAGTCGTTAGCTGCTATCGCTGTAGCCGATAGAAACCTGCTGCCACTGCCTTAATCTGACCGCGCTTCTATACGGCTCATTACGGTAGGGATGTAGCGGGAAGCAACTTTATGGTGCGTTCAATTGCATCTCGTAATATAAATAACATGTATAAGTGGCGAGTCAATAATCAGATAACAACAAGACGGTTCAAGCTTTGATCAGTTTGTTAAGTTAATTTTGTTTGTGAGCTCTTAAAAAGTTAAAGATGTTGATCATGGTTGGTTGAATTTGATTACTTTATCGCTAAGTCAGTATAGAGTTTGTATTTTACGAGGCGTGAACGCATCCTAGTAGGGTTTTTGTTTATTTTTACGCTGAGCCGTAAAACTCAGTATAGATGGCCTACTGATTTTTCGAAATTAATATGTCTGTTTTACCGTATTTAAAGATACTGAGCCACTTTTAATCAAATCTGTGCGACTCACACCGATCAAACCGGTAATATATTGTTTAGCATTCATTAGAGAGTACTTATAGCACCAAGTGGTATTTATATAAAGTATTTCCTCCATGTGGGAGCGTAATAACATCGAGACATTTACGTTTTAGAAAAAAACACCTCAATGTTTTTGGAAACAGCAGCTCTTGAAAACGTGAGAGCCGGTTTAAAATGCAGTTTATGACGCACAAAGTATTAATTTTTTTCGTAAAAGATGAAAATAGGGTGATTTTTCACTATGTGGGCAATTATTAGGAATACAAGTCTTATTTTTGAGGGTCATTTTTAATGAACATCTCCAAAGCTCTGCTAATCCAAAATGTTAATAAACCTCAAATATGAATGTTTAATAAAATGAAAGTGAGGAAAATATCATGTGAAAAAGCCATAATATTCCATCCTACTTTTAGAATTACAAACAACTTTCCAGTCAACATTTCTGACATTTAAAGCAGTAACAGTGACCAACAGGGCGGCGCTCCTGCTCAGGTTTCCTCTGGCGCGGCCGGACGTCTGCAGGAAGTGGGTGGCGGCGATGAGGAGGAGCAACTTCAAGCCCACCAAGTACAGCAACATCTGCTCCCAGCACTTCACCCAGGACTGCTTCAAGAGGGAATGCAACAACCGGGTCCTGAAGGACAACGCCGTGCCCTCGTTGTTCGGCTTCGGCCTCAGCATGAAGGTCAGAGGTCACGTGGGCCGGCGGTCTGTCTGTCTGATCATCCATCTCATAGTCCCTCCGTTTCTTTCTGTCTGTTTTTGTCCTCCAGTCAGAAACTCTAGAGAACCCGTTCTCCTCAGAGATCAACTTCCCGCTCCCCCTGCCTGTGACCTCTGACCCTGCGCCGCCGGCCTCCTCCAGCGACCCGGCGGCGGTGAGCGGCGACCATAACTACACGGCGGAGGACTCGGCGCAGCAGAAGCGGCGCATGGAGCAGCTGGAGGAGCAGCTGGAGCTGCTGCGGCGCAAACTGAAGACGGCGCAGCAGAAAGTCCGCCGGCAGCAGCGGCAGCTCAAGAGGCTGCGGGCGGGGCGGGGGGCGCGGGCCGGGCGTGGGCCGCCCGCTGACCGCTACGTGGTCGTACCCAAACACCTCTACCACACCCTGAAGGGGGTCCAGTGACCAGAACCAGGGTTCCCTCCGACCAGCCGGACGGTTTGCTGGTCTGGACCGAAGGAATGTGGACGATCAGCAGCAGTGGGGCCTTCTGCACGACCAGCAGCTGCTCTATGTAAAATAATGTAAATAAATGAGGGATTGGAAGATGAATTTATCTCCAGAATCATTCTCACATCTTCAGCTGTCTCACCAACCCAAATCTTTTTTAATTTGAGGTAACCTAGCAGGGGGCTGAATAAACATGCACACCGCACTTTTCAGATTTCCATTCACTAGTTCACAAAATAAAATTTGAAAAATATTTTTGATTGAAATGTTGTAGTTGGGTGTGAATACTTTTGAAAGTTTTGACCTCTAACTGACATTTGGGTTCAGGCTGAATGTTTCTGTGAAAGTAAGTGCACCCACCCCCAGGACTTCATCATCCTCATCCTCCTGGTTCAGCGGCTTGACTGACCAGCAGGTGGCAGCAGAGAGCTGTGAGTCAGAATTGAGTCATGAATGAAACACAAACTGGATTTATTCCTTTAATGGAGGATAAAATCTGATGGAGGGAAAAACTGGAAGGATTCACAAAATCAGGAGGAAAAAAAGGCAAATTGTGTTTTTTTTAAATCTGACCAAATGTTATTTTTCTACAAACATTAAAAGTCATATGCAAGTAAAAATTTAAGTATTTTAAAGCTTTTTTGTTTCTCTTTTTTCTTGAAGGAGGAGTTTAAAAATGACAATGAAAATTTGATCATTTATGTTTTTCTATTAAATATTTCTGACTATAAAAATATTTATTTCATTTCTTCAGCAAAGTGGGAAACCTGAGGTTTTACTGAAGTATTTTTCCTCCCAGTTAATTTTTGGGTTTAAGAAAGAAAAAAAAAATCATTTTCTATTTTAAATTTTTTCCTGTGTTGGATAAAAAGATTAAAAACTGAATTTATGAATTTCCCTTCAGGAGTTTTTCTTTTCCACTTTGTTGGTTGATTTTTGTTTTGCTGTAGAAATAAAATATATTTTTTATGGCCAGAAATAAATGATAACATTTTCTTCTTCAGGGATAGAAAGAAAAAAAAAGAAAAAATATTTTAATTATTACATTTTTTTTATTTTTACTCATGATTTTTAATGTTGAGAGAAAAACAGATTGTGATGAACTGAATCCACCTGTCCAGGTGGAGGAAGCCCATGCAGTCACATGACCGACTCCAGCCAATCAGGAGGCTGATGAACACTGGTCCGGTTCCCGTTCTGGTCCGGTTCCGTCCTGACCATGACCCCACGGTGGCCCCGCCAGGTGAGCCAGCAGCTGGTCCAGGTGGAGATTGAAGCCCCGCCCCTCCGGCTGACCCACTAACACCTGCAGCTCCCAGCATGCATTGCTGCTGTCTGAAGAGAGGAAAGAAAAAAATCATATTTATTTTAATTTAAATGGAAACTTTCTGTTTTTATCAGAATGAAATATTTAATCCTACAGATTAATATTCATATCATCTTTATATTCATGAGTTAATAATTTAGAGACGTTTTAATCTGAAATGATTCTTTCATATTATTATTGTTTTCATTGTTTTCTAAATACTTACTCCTGGTCTAGTTCTGGTCTTGGTCCTGGTTTGGTTCCTGGTTCTGGTTCAGGTTCTG
The DNA here is from genome assembly GCA_902982915.1 of Phalloptychus januarius. Classification (NCBI taxonomy): domain Eukaryota; kingdom Metazoa; phylum Chordata; class Actinopteri; order Cyprinodontiformes; family Poeciliidae; genus Phalloptychus; species Phalloptychus januarius. Next base: position 534,698 of record CADWAE010000075.1, read on the forward strand.
TTCCTGGTTCTTGTTCTGGTTCTGGTTCAGGTCCTGGTTCTGTTCCTGGTTCTGGTCCAAACTGACCCAGCAGACAGAACCGGTATCTGTGCGTCACTGTGAGTCGTCGGTCGTCACGGTGACGCACGGCGGGCGGAGGCCATCTGACATCAGCCTCCTGCGGGGTTAAAGGGCGTCGCCATGACACACAGTAACAACAGGCTGTCGCCTCGGTGACGTCGGAGCGGCCCAGCCGGGGCGGTTCTGGTTCTGACTCACGTCTGCGTCTGGTTCTGTCGTCATGGGAACGGCCTCCTGAGACGAGACGATTCCTTCAGAAATCCTCCAGCAGCCGGTTTGGGTCGAACCGGGTTCCAAACCCAACGTTCATTTATTCCAGTCAGATTCATTCAGATTCATGAGCCACGATTTTATTTCTGGTTGATGATTTTCTGCCTCCAGCAATAAAAACACAATTATTAGATTCATCAGAACAACATGAAGTTATTAAACTGCTGCTGTTTGCTTTTACCTGCTGCTTTACTAACTTCCTGTGGCAGCTGGCTGTGCTACCATGCTAACACTAGCTAGCATTTTTATTTCCAGTAGTTTTTGGTTTTCTAATACAAAACCCCCATAATTATAAATATTTTACTGTTAAAATGTCATGATTTAAAAACCATCTTTTCAAACTTTTTCTGCAGATGATGTGACTTTAATCCTGTTAAATTCACCTGCAAATCAACAAAAAACATGTTACAAATAAAACGTGTCCACTGTTATGCTAATGCTACATTAGCATATGATGTGGAGTAAAGCATCGTTTTTGAAATGATCCTGTTAAAGATCAAAGTTTTTACCCTTAAAGATCCAAACGTGGAAACCGAGCAGATTTGAGTCGGGAAGCGGAGAGCAGGATGCTTCCTGTGACTCACCGCGCGCCGCACTAAATCTGGAAGCTAACGATAATCTGAATGTTCAGACAGTGGAGCGAATCAAGGCGGGATTAACGGCAGCCGCCCGTAAACAAACATGCATCGTTTTCTCAGGTTTGTCAGCTTTGCTTCATTAATCTGCAAAACAGCCAGGCTGAGGATGAAGGCGGCTCAGTAATCTGCAGGTTTCAGCTGCTGATGGAGGCTGACAGGAAGCTGAGATGCTGCTGCTAATATTTCACAATAAGAGTCCTTCAGAAACTTACAGATTTTAGATCATTTATGAAGAAATCTTGCTCTGCGCAGTGGTGCAGTGGCTGGGTTGCTAGGTAAAGAGCAGAGCTCTGTTGGGGTTGCTAGGTAACGGGTGGAACTCTGCCGGGGTTGCTAGGTAACGGGCGGAACTCTGCCGGGGTTGCTAGGTAACGGGCGGTGCCTGCTGATTTGTGACGTTACATTCTGGAGATTTTTAAGCGAATCATTTTCCAGAAACCAAAATACTTTGAACTTATTACCAGAAACCAGCTGGCTGTTTTTTTAAAGATGTTTTTAGAAGCTTTAGAAACCCAAATGTTTCAATACATCCAAAATGTGAATTTTCCATAAGAGGTTCCCTTTAAAGTTAAAAGTGGTGAACCACAGGGATGAGTTGTTGGTCCTCACACTTGATCCCAGGCAAGTAAACAGAGGACGGAATAAGGATGTTTTATAAGTGAGTAAATACTCTTCCAGCTCCAGCGCTGATCTTTACTGAGTTAAGGATTATCAGTCTGACAGAACATCTTTTGTAAAGTTGAAAGTTTTTGATTTCTGGAAATTTTCTGACTTTCAAAAGTCACATTTTCCTTCTTTCAGCCTTTTTCTGAGATTAATATCAAATCTTCAACTTTTGGAGATCAGAAATTGTAATTTTTTTCAGAACATTTTTTCCCGCCCTGAGGTTTTCCATGATATCTCACAGATCAGCCTGATCATCCTAACCCCGTTAACGAGCCTCCTGCCCGGCGCCCGGCGCTGCCTGCGCCCGCTGCAGCCTGACAGACGGACTGAGAGGGAAAAACTCCCTGCAGCTGCTGCTGCATGAAATCAGAGGAAATTTATGCTGCTGCCTCTTTGTGTTGACGCTGCTGCAGAGCAAGCTGAGCGGAAACTGATCACATGTGATCAGAGTTCAGGCCGGCGGTGCGGCGACACGCACGTTCACGCAGCCATAGACTAATGGCATCCGGCTAAAAATAATAACAATAACAACCATAATGCCTCATGTTGAGTCTGCAGCTGCAGAGCGGAGAGGTCACCATGTGAAGATGAGGGTCAGTGGGCAAAATGTGGCTTCATTTGACTTGTTTTATTTAATTTTAATTAAAACAATAAAATTGGATTCAGTTATTACATTTATTTTAAATATATCATACAATCAGCTTCTATTTTTTATTTATTGTTGGAAAAATATCTAAAGCATGTCTTTAATTTCCGTCAGACGGTAAAGAAGCTCTCAGTGTTTCAGTCATGATTCACTGTAAAAACAGGACGTTTGGTTTGATTAATAATTATTATGTTTCTGTTTTTAATGGTTTTTCCTTGAACTGAGTTTGGTTTGATGCTCACAGGCTTTTTGCACGTCTCTGTTTGTTTGGGCCGACAGATCATCGCAGGGTTATCACTTCCTGCCACGCATCGCCATGGTAACCAGTGCTGGAAAGCTGACCTGCTCTGCAGTAAACAGAAAAGACAGATGAAGGCAATAAATGAGCCAATCATCCTGAAAGAAAACGCCACAAAAACTCTGGGTTGATAGATGTAATCGAAACGTTTAATGGAATTGATTTCTAATTTAATTATTCAAAATAAAACACAACAACCAAGACTAGAACTAAAAAACAAAACCATACATGAAATGGATTACGATGTTTCTGTAAGCAAACTTGCTCTTGAAAATATTAGTCATCATAATCTTTTTAATTTATTTTGCGATTAATTGGTTAATCGTTTCCTGCTTCAGGCTGCAGAATGCAATTTATAAAAATATTATTTTAAATAGTTGCTGAAGCTCCATGTTGTGACAGTTTGCTATGAGGCACATAGTCTGTGAAAATCAACCTGCTCTGTTTTCTCCCTGTGTTTACTAGAAACAACCAATCAGAGCCGGGAGGCGGGGCTTAGTGCTGCCAATCAAGCCCGTGTGCGCGCTGCTTCTCCCCGTCAGACCCTGATGACGGCGGATAAACGGTTTTCCTCTTTCTCTGCCAGGAGCGTTTAGGTTGATTGACAGCCAGAACTTCCTGAGCCAGAACCCAGCCGGACCTGCATGGTTACTGGGTCCAGGTAACCAGCAGAACCTAGTCCTGCTGGACTAGGTTCTGCTGGTCCTGCTGGTCCTGCTGGTTCTGCTGGTTCTGCTGGTTCTGCTGTCTCAGGGCTTCTGGACCGCCTTGGCCTCTTCTGCTGGTTTCCAGGAGTTTCCAGCCGGTTCCGTAGTTCCAGTCGAGCGTCTGCAGATTGATCACTCCGGTTTGTGTTTAACCTACTTAGGCAGAGAGCGGCGCGCTAAGCCGAGCCCCCTGCAGGATTTAACATTTCCAACTGTCAGGATGAATTAACCGGCACTAATTCCACTTTCATCCGTGGCTGCGCGGCGATGCGCGGCGACGCGAGGCGATGCGCGGCGATGCGCGGCGCGGCGCGGCGCGGTGACTCACCACGACGAGCAGGAAACTCAGATTCTTTTCAGCATCCATGTTGATTAGACTCTGATCTGCTACTGGGGGCTTCAGGCAGGAAATACAGCATCAGGGTCGGATTTACTGGACAATTATTTCAGAAAAAGATATTATTAGATCATCTGAAGAGAAACAAATCAATAATTTATTCTAAACTGATCAAAAAATATATTTTTCTTTCTTAAAAACTTAATATCATGAATGTTTTTATTTTATTTAATTATGCACCTTTCTATCAGTGCTGGGATTCTGTTCAAATGTTTAATAGTTGAAGGGCCTGTAAATAATTAAACCCAATTAATAACAAACTATATCAATAAAATCAGCAACATTTTCAATTCAAAAACATTTTAGCTGCTAAATTATTGAACAAACAAAAGACCGTTTACTATGTTTACTATTTTAATCTGTTCTTCAACCAAGAAATGTGGACTGTGGACGCTAACGTTTTAGCTGCTACATGGTTAGCATTGAGATGCTATTTTGAGCTAGCATGGCTTCAGTGAGAGGCTAATTCCTTTTAGCACAACTTGAACACAACAACAGTATTTTCCAGCGTCCAATCAGATCGTTCAGAAGCAGAAATTCAAACCTTCAGAGGGAAAAGAGAAGCGGCTTCGTCGTCCATTGTTGCTGTTAGCAGATGTAGCTGCGTGTCAGATCTACAGCCCTACCAGAAACGCACAAAGAATGCTACAAATAGCATTAAAACATTTTTAATGCACTAAAATCTATGAGGGGCTGCCCAGTGGTGCAGCTGGTAGAGCTGTTGCCTTGCAGCAAGAAGGTTCTGGGTTCGATTCCCGGCCCCTGTCTTTCTGCAAGGAGTCTCCATGTTCTCCCTGTGCATGGTGGGTTCTCTCTGGGTACTCGGGCTTCCTCCCACAGTCCAAAAACATGACTGTCAGGTTAATTGGCCTCTCTAAATTGTCCCTAGGTGTGTGTGTGTGTGTGCAGGTTGTCTGTCCTGTGTGTCTCTGTGTTGCCCTGCGACAGACTGGCGACCTGTCCAGGCGACCTGTCCAGGTGACCTGTCCAGGCGACCTGTCCAGGGTGACCTGCCAGCCGTGTTGTGATGTCGCGACCTGTCAGGTGACCTGTCAGCGAGTCAGACCTGTCAGGACCTGTCCAGGGACCTGTCCAGGTGACCTGTCCAGGTGACCGTCACCTGCAGGCGACCTGAGGTGACCCGCCCCACCTGCGCCTCTGACCCCAGTAAGGGACAAGGGTGCAGGAAGATGGATGGATAAAATCTATGAGATTAAAATTCTAACCCTGGTTTTTAAAAATGTAGTGATAAATAAAGTCTTTCTAATGGATCTAGAACTTTTTCTGAAGTGTAAACAAACATTAAATGGGGTTTATTTAGAAAAATTGACTTTCTGGATGTTTTTGTAAACCTGTTTGAATGAACTGAATTGATTCTAAAACGAGTCCAAACACTTTAAAAAAAACCTGTAGGAATTTTCTGGCAACAAGTTTTTTAGTGGGGGGGCGTGGCCAGCAGCAGCTCATTTGCATAAAAGTGACACAGACCCTAAAATAACTGGTTCTGAAGGGAGTTCACTAACGACAGCTGAGGTGAAATCTCATCATCTGAGATTGATTTTATGTAAGAAAAGTAATGAACATGTTTTTATGAGCCGTAGACGCATCTTAACAGCTTCAGAGGAAACATTGCTGCTCCCTTTAATTAAAACCAATTACACCCACAAAAGGCCTTTTCATTAGTTTTATGTTTTATTCTAATTAGTGAGATCCTGGAAACTTGAACTTATCGCTTCTGGCTCAACGGCCTCAGAAGTCTGAAGGAGCCAAAACATTTTGTTCCCGGAAGATCCGGGGAGACAGGCAGAGAGACAGAGACAGGAGAGAGACAGAGAGAGACAGAGAGACAGAGACAGACAGAGAGACAGGCAGAGAGACAGGCAGAGAGAGAGACAGACAGAGAGAGAGACAGATACATTATTCTCTTTTTTATTAAATTTGAGCTCAACCTTCAACCTTCTGACTCTAAATGTGTTTCTTGTACTTAGTTTTATAAATAGGAGAAAAATGAAAGACGAACTTTGAGGATTTTCTAGTTTTAGCTCCTTTGTGCTTCGACAGATTACAGCTTCGCCCAGAAACACGGAGAGGGGAAATATTAAGATTCAACCAAACTGAAACAGTCAAAGCTGTTTAATTACAGAGACAGAACCTCCCCCTGCAGAACATCCGCCACAAACACGGCTGAGAATTATAGAGCAGCGTGAAGAGGATTAATTACAGCAGTAAGACCTGAAGCTAATGTTCAGAGCGACGCTAATGCTAATGACAGGGGAGGTTTCCCTGCAGCAGGCAGACGCTGCAGCTTTAGGCTGACCTTCATCCACCTGCAGATTCTCCTTCAACAAGCCACTGGATGTTTTATGGAGATATTAGGAGGTAAAATGTTGTTTAAAATTAAATATTTACTACATTTAGAAACATTTCACTTCATTAATAAAGTATCACAAACCAACTAATAAACTCAAAGTAATACCTGAAGATTTAAAGATATAAAAATACTCTCAATAAGATGAACACAAGTTTTCCTTCTGGAATTCAGAAACATTCTTTAAAGGTTAGAAGAGTTAGGATAGATCAATGGCCTACACAAAACCTGTTCGTTTTTAAACAAAATCTTTCTGTTAGTCTATTTTAGCTCCTCTCATCATGAAATGCTTTTGGCCTCTGAGTTTTAAAAGATGGAAAATTATAGCAGCTTATTTTGCTATGTAGACTTATAAATGTGTTGTTATATACATTAATGTTTAAATATTAATGTTTACATTAGATTTATTTGATGAACTGCTGACTGTCTGAACAGGCTGTCACTTTTTCTTAAAAACAGTATTTCATGTTATTTTCTTTTCTGTAATGTTGTAAATTGACCAAACTGAAGTGAGTCTGACTGCGGCGAATCTCTTCCTCTGTCCAGTTTCATGCTGACGTGTTTTTTCCAGTCCAGTCGTTGTGATGGGATCCAACTGGAAACCAGTTGTTGGTGCTTGGAGACAATAAATAGTCTCAAGGATTTCATGGCCTGTCAGTTTGTGCAGGACTGAAGAGAAACGTCGCCGTTAATGAGGAAGAGCAACGGCTGATTGGACACCCACCGCCGGGCCGCCATCCGTCATCCTGACGGGCCGTCCAGGGACCGGCGCCACGTTCACATCAGATTCCCCACTATTTTAGTCCCACTGTGGGCGTGTTCCTGTCAGGAGGAAGGGGCCACTCGTCTTCATCAGTCTGCAGGACAGAAACCTGTCAAACTGTCCAGAACAACCAGAACGGACCAGTTAAAGCCCGACGCACCAAGTTCATCCAGGAAATGAATGATTTATCTAGGAAACCAGGAAAACGTCTGATTGGATCAGCTGAATTATTTTATAAACCTGATTAATCTTTGCAGATTCAGGATGAAATCTGTTTGGTTTATTCAGGTAAAAACATTTTAATAATTGAAATATTAAAATGAATTTAATATATCGATTAATAACTGGGATCAATAAATATGATCAGCAGCTTCAATATCGCATTTATTTCAGATCAGTATCCACATGCTGACTGATGATGCTCAGCACTAAGGCTGAATCGATTAATCGCGATTAATCGATTAATGGAACAATAGTTGATTTAATTACGATTATTCCAACGATTTAGTAATTTAGTGAGGCCATTTGATGAAACAGCAATAATGAAGGAAAAACTGTTAAAAAATATAAACATTTTTTGTTTAAAATAAAAACCTTGTTTATTTTTACCCAGAATTCCTCTGGTGGCTTTAAAAGCTGCAGATTGTAGAGATTTAATAAAATCAGCAGTTTTGGATCAAATCATCCATTTTTCCAGTGCAGAAGAGTCACAGTGATAATGCAGCATCACACAGCCAGCCCACATGCAGCTTGGTGTGTGTGGGGGTCGGGGGGGGGTTGCGAGCGTGTGTGTGCGTGTGCATGTCATCAGCCAGCGTAGCCGGCAGGAGAAGGCAGCTGTCTGACCACTTCTATACACACCAGGAGAAGGTGCTCACACACTGCACACACACACACACACACATTGCCTGCTTAATGAGGGTTAATGAACGGAGGATCCTGATTGGTTCACCGGTTTCTGCTTCCCTCATGCAGGCGAATGGCTCAAATGAGCACACACACTTAGCAAGCTCGGTGTGTGGGTGTGTGTGTGTGTGTGTGAACCAGGTTTTTATATCCATATGGGAACCTATTTCTACAATGTGGGTTATGGGGACCATTGCTCCTTGTGGGGACATTTTCTTGGTCCTCATGAGGAAAATTGTTGTTTTTGCGTTAGTGGTTAGCTCTGTGATGGGTAGGGTTAGGGTAAAGGTTAAGGTAAGGATTAGGCTGTAGAAATTAATGGAAGTCAAAGTGAAGTCCCCACAAGTGTTGAAAACATGACTGTGTGTGTGTGATGTTCAGAGACAACCACCAATCCAGTTAATTTATCATAAAATATATTTTTGGTAACAGTAACTGTAAATATTTCTTTAATACCTTTAACTCATATTTGGTATGGAAGTGAAAAATTACAGTAAAGTCCAATTAAAAAAGTAAAAATGGTAAATGTGACTGAGAACTGAATGTTTAATAAAAGCTTCTGATAAAATCCAGAGAGAAAACAAGAAACATTTTGTGTAAATTCAGGAGGCGTATCTTGTAACATCGAGAAAGTTTCTCACTAAAACGTTTCTGGTTAAAACAGGAAAACATTTCATTATAACGATGCAAAGCTCATTAAATTAGAATGTTTCCTGATTCAGTCAGGCTTATTAAAAAGCTTTTCTCTCTCTGACTTTGTTTCTTCTTACCTGTTTCTTCCAGATGAAATTTTAAAATGTTGCTGTTTTAATCTTACAACCTTTATTATTTAAAAGACTAAATCATTGTCTTAAATGAGATGTAAATCTTGTTATGATGAGTTTTTATAATGTAACTCTGAGTTTTACATCCTTATAATGACAAAACTTTCTCTCCAATAATCCACAAACATAAAAAACATCCAGAAGATTTCAGTAAAAATCATCTCTGTGCCATACCAGAGGCACCAGACGTCTGTGCCTCTGGTATGGCACTCACTGCAATAGAACATGTTTATCAAATGTTTCCATTAGCAAATTAATTCTTTTAATTTTTAGGAATTTAGGAATTTATTTTAAATGTAATGAATGTCTAATGAATGTGATCCTTTAAAATAAAACCTTCAATGAAATAGAGATTTGCAGCTTTTCAGAAACTCGGTTTTGATTCCAGGATAGTTTTCTGTCTGTTTGTCATAAAATCCTGTTTTTATTTATCTGAACCCGACTACCGACCAGCCTCAGTCCAGATCCGAGTCCCTGGTGTGACGCGCCGCTCGTTGGCTCCGGTCTGGTCCGGATCGGTCCACTTCGGTCCGGATCGGCTCGCTCTCCAGCGAAGAGTTGCTCTGCTGCTGCTCCACCCACAGCTGATGAACCAAAATAATCCTGGCGTCAGAACGCCTCCTCACTCACCAGGACCTCCAATGCTGCTGGAAACACGAAGATCACTGGATGTTAGTCAACATGTTTCATATTCTGTATTTACTTACATGATCCCTGAGATCTGGACTTGGACTAGGCCTAAAGAAGGTAGAGAAGCTTCTGGTTGGGAGTTTGTTTCAGTTTCCTGGTGGAAAATGATGGAACAAGAGTTTAATCTGCAGGTTTCCACTTAAATAAACTGCTCCACTGAACAGTTTCACTAATTTGGATGTTTTCTGTTCTTATTGGGAGAAAACTGACCCAACTGTCCCTGATTGGTTCTCATTTCCCTCCATTCGTCCCGTTGAGCTCCATTTCTGGATCTCCTTCTAACTAATTAGTGAACAGGAGACGAGTTGTTAACGATGAGCCTGACCCTTTGAATCAAAATGGAACAAACCTTCATCAGGTTTCAACACCTTCATGATTTCCTAAAACTGAAATCATAAATTTATTGTGACCAAATTATTTGGAAAGGTCAAGTAAATTTTAGTAACCTGGTCAGAATCTATTAAATTGATCCAGTCTGACAAAACAACGTAGGTGAGACAAACTTTGCCTAGCAACAAGAAAAAATAATTAGTTTTTTCATAACAAACTCACTCAAAGCCAACTTCAAGATAATTTTACATCATTCCATTGGAGTTTGTCTGAATAGCCTTTGCATTATAATTGTTTTTAATTGATGGTGTTTATGTTGTTGTTCAGGGCCTGAAATAGAAAGAAAACATGACGAACCGTTGAAACGTTGATGGTTAAAGTTGGAGACGATGCAGCAGGAGGCAGATGTGCAGCTCTGGCCGCTCAGCGCCTCGTCTGCAGCGTCTTTATGTAACCGCAGTCTGAGCTCATTAGACACAGAAACAAACGATGACTAAATGCAGGACAGGCGGCTGGGAGTCCAGTCTGGGGTCAGGAACGAGTTCAGTTTGTTTCTGAGACGTTTGGACGCTCACTGTCAGATCAGTTCAAGTTTAAAGTTCACTCAGCTGCAGCCTCATTTGAACCAGAGTTCAGACTGAAATTATTTTATTTAGATTAAGGTTGAACTCTGTAAAACGGTGGATCTGAGTTACAGTTTGGTTGTGTTTCTGTGTGCCGGTCAGACCAGGTTGCTGAATCCAGACGCGTCGCTCTGCTGATGTTCGCCCTGAATGCAGCTGGCGGCTCTCAGCCCCACCAGGCAGGAAAGCACAACGCAGTCAGAGGAGGAACATGCTAATTTAAGCAGCACTTGTCGTTAAAACAAAAGCTTCTGCCTCATAGTTCTTGTAAGACCTACAATAAATGCCCCATTTACTGGTGGGACATCTAGTATGTATATTATCTATATATTATATTGATGAGTTACTTTTTAACAATACTATAATGATTTATTAAGCCCCGTCTCCATCGCTAAGTCTCTCTAGATGGGCAATACCGGTTCTGGTCTGGTTCTGGCCCAGCTGTGTGTCTCCACTGGTGGAGCGATCCTCGCTATGTGGGCGGAGCAACAGGGCAACTGGCTCCAACTAATGGTGTTGCAGCTAGCTAATTGGATTAAGTTCTGCTTTTGGTGTTAGCTCCTGCTAATAATGCTGGCTATAGCTAATAGTGTTAGCTTCTGCTACTGGCTTTAGGTCCTGCTATGGTGTTAGCTCCATTAGCAGGAGCTAACTGTGCTAACACCACTGCTAACATGGTAAACAGTAGATCACAAACTGATCATGTTTGTTCATTTCCAGGTGTCTTAAAGTTCATTAAAACTTTGAGACTTTAATCCAGACGTTGTGTTAGCTTTCCGTTAGCTTTCCGTTAGCTTTGATTTTATGTGTTGCTGAGAAAATGGTGGAGACTCCAAAGGATGGATGGATCCATTCATCCATGGATGGATGAATGAACTGATGGATGGATGAATGAACCGATGGATGGATGAATGAACTGATGGATGGATGAATGAACCGATGGATGGATGAATGAACCGATGGATGGATGAATGAACCGATGGATGGATGAATGAACCGATGGATGGATGAATGAACCGATGGATGGATGAATGAACCGATGGATGGACGGTGTGTATGACCCTCTGTTATTATCGCTCTGGTCCCTCTCTGTCATCTGCTTTGGCCGATGCTGGTTGAGTGACGTCTTTGTTTTCTACTCAGGTTTTCAACGTTTCAACTGCATCCAGAAATAAAGTTTTCTTTATCCATGAGACTCGGCTGAGTCCCAAACAACCCAAAGGCCTTCTGGGAAACGTAGTTTACCTGAAATGAGGACTTGAAGCTTCGAGGTGACCGAGTTTGTTTCCAGGGAGGAAAGTCTCTCTGAGTCCGATCAGAAACCAGGGAAAGAAAAAACGCAGTGAGAAAGACTCAGATTCTCACTTTACTGACATTTAAATCAGGTACATCACACACACACACACACACACACACACACACCCCCACTCATCCTCACTGAGTACTTGACGGTTTATGGTGAGTCAGCGTATCTGTGGGCGGAGCATCTGAGTCACCCTCAAACAACTCCAGAGCCAATAATATGTTCCTCCATCATCCATCCATCCTTCATCCTTCTCTCCAACGTTCAGCATATCATCCGTCTTTAAAACGTTTCTTCTCCACATGTGAAGCTGGATTTGCTCAGCAATCAGCTGATCAGTGGGACCTGAAGGTGATCAAACCTGCAGCTGCAGCATCATAACGCCGTCCTGCTCCTCTTTCTGCTCCCTTCATCTGGTTCTGGTTTCTCCTCTGCGTCTCCACGGCAACGCCAAACCAAAACTACAAACAAAGACGCAGCTGAAAAGTTTAAGTGTGTGTGTGTTTATGTAACATGCAGAAATGGCTGGAGTCAGCCAACATCAACAGAAAGAGGAGGGGAGAACGGGCCAATCAGAGCGTCCGCTGAGCAGCGAGGCTCCGCCTTCTGATCGCATTGTTTCTTTATTTCTGTTGTTTTTCCTCAGAATGGTTCAAAGTTTCCTCCAATCCAGGAATAATCCTGGAAAACCTGGAAATTATAAAAACAAAAACCGAGAGAACATTAGACATAAAATGATCTTACAAAATTACAGATGTAAGTTCTGGACATCAGAATGAAAACATTTAGTTTCTAAACTGGAAGCAATAATTCAGTTATTTAGTCATAAGATGAAAAACAGAAGTTATGATATTCAGTCATTATTAGTGTCTCAGTTTCAAACTAAACATTTAGTTAGCAACCTAAATATTTAGTTTAAATCAAAATCTTTAGTTTGCTAACCATTTAGTTAGCAAAGTAAAGATTTAGTGAGCTAGATATTTAGTTGGAAGGTAATTATTAAGTTAGCAAACTAAACATTTAGTTTGTTTACTAACTAAATACTAAAAAACCAAATAGTTAGCAAGCAAATATTTAGCTTTCTGGCTAACGATTTATTCCTCAAAGTAAACATTTTTAGCATCAAGCTAAACAATTAGCTGGAAGCTAACTATTTAATTCAGAACTGACATTTATAATGAAAGAATCACTTTAAAATTACAGTATGTTTTTTTCTCTAGTGATTAAATAATCAAAATTTTTGCTGTTAATTTTGACAGTGTAACTTTGAATAATCTGGGATTATCAGGCAGCAGGTTTGGGTTTTTTTTAAGGTTTTTTTGTTTTTAAGGATTATTTCAGCTGTTTCCTTTATTTGACAGGAAAGTTGGTTGTGAAGAAGTGAAAATTGTTTTTAAAATATGAAAATAAACGAGTTTCTATGCAGGCAGATTTAATCTGACGGTTTGAACGTTTCCTGTCTCTCCGGCTCAGTGAGGGGGCGGAGCCTCTGCGGCCTCAGGTGAGGCTCATGAATATTAATGAGTCTGATTTCCCTGCAGGGTGGAACTGCTGCAGAGCAGAAAGCCGAAACTAATCTGGTTTATCTGAGGCTCTGCTTGTTCCTCTGAAGATATTTAATCCATCCTGACACCATCCAACCTACATATTCAGTTTTACAGGAACCCGACCCGAGTTCAGGACGGGCCGTTCTGCCGGACTCTCAGCGCCATGTTGGTTCTGGACCCACAGAGAGAGAAAATGTTTCCCTGCAGGTCGGAAAACTCACCTCATCTTCGCTGCTTCCAACAAAGCAGAAAGAATGAGCCGCTTGTTACTTTATTTAAACCAAAAGGAAAAAATAAACTCATATTCCACCATTTATAGTCAGAATCGAACTTTATCTGAGTCATTAGTTCATCTTTCATCTAATAAGATCTCAAAAAGGAGACAAAACATTTAGTATTAAATGTAAATAAGAAACTTTCACATTTAGTAAATTTCTAATTTAACGAGAAAGTTTCTCATCAAACTGAAAGTTTAATCTAAGCGTTAGATCATTTCTTAAAACAAGAAATAAAATGTATCAGTTTCATCTCTTTTTGCTTCTGGTCCTGAATTTATTTTCAAGGTTTTACAGTTAAATATGGAAACACTTAACTGCCAGAAAATTAAAACAAGGAAGTTTCACGTTTTAACATTACAGTTAGTAAGACGTTTCTTTTTAAATGACAAACTTTATAACGTTACAAAGTTTCAACAGGTTTTATGTCATTAAAACGTTAAAATGTTCCTCATTTTAAAGAGACTTTCTCGTTCAGATGAGAAGTTTTGGTTTGAACCAGTTTTGCGTCTCGTTAATCTGAATGTTTCTCGTTAAAACAACACAAGCTTCATATTTAGTACGATATAAAACTTTGAGTTTTATGAGAAACTTTCTCATGTCAACAAGTTTGGAATCTGGAAACTTCCTCATTGAACGAGAATCTCGTGTTAATGACGAAGTTTCTCTTAAGTTTTAATGTGTTTTTCTCTCGTTAAGACGAGGCTCCGATTCCAGACAAACGATCCTGAAGCTTTCGGACAGAAAGTTTCCCGTCTGGTTTCAGTCTGAGCTGCAGCTGGACGCGTCCTGATGGGTCTCCGCCGTCCTGATGGGTCTCCGCCGTCCTGATGGGTCTCCGCCATCCTGATGGGTCTCAGCCGTCCTGATGGGTCTCAGCCGTCCTGATGGGTCTCAGCCGTCCTGATGGGTCTCAGCCGTCCTGATGGGTCTCAGCCGTCCTGATGGGTCTCAGCCGTCCTGATGGGACCCAGCAGGTGTCTGCGGTCTGGGAGCCGTTCGGACCGGCGTCTCCTCATGGAACAAAGACGGAACCAGAACCAGCTGTGGGCCCAACAAAGCCGCTCAGTTGGTTAAAGTTTCGGGGTCGAGGCGGGATCGTTCTGGTCCTGGTTTTAAAGCTTTGTGGTTTTCCATCTTCAGAGGCGAGAGAAGCAGCAGCGAAGGAAGTAAAAACACATAAAACTACAATGAGCATTCCTGACGTCAGCTGTCAACACTCATCCTTCACAGACATCTTTATTTTTAACAAACAGAGAAAACAGCAACAGAGGAGGGGGGGTGTGTGTGTGTGTGTGTGTGTGTGTGTGTGGGGGTGTGTGTGTGGGGGGGGGGGGTATTAGTCACCAGAAATGGCACCCAGCCTCTCAGTAAGTGGGTCACTCCATCTGGAGCAGAATATGGAAAAAACAGCCACATAACATTTTCTACCAAAACGTCTCAGCAGGAAAAGATCAGCTGACAGGTTGAGAGTTTAATTCCCTCAGCCTGGTTAATTCTTCAGACAGTTGATTAATTAATGATAATTAATACTGACATTGATATTAATCAACATTAATTAGTATTAATCAGGGCTGCCCAGTGGTGCAGCTGGTAGAGCTGCTGCCTTGCAGCAAGAAGGTTCTGGGTTCGATTCCCGGTCTTTCTGCATGGAGTCTCCATGTTCTCCCTGTGCATGGTGGGTTCTCTCCGGGTACTCCGGCTTCCTCCCACAGTCCAGAAACATGACTCCAAATCCTCCCTAGGTGTGAGTGTGTGGATGTTTGTTGGTCCTGTCTGTCTCTGTGTTGCCCTGCGACAGACTGTCCACCTGTCCACCTGTCCAGGTGACCCCGCCTCTCACCCAGAACGTTCACTGGAGAACCAGCAGCTCCTGACCCACTGAGGCATGAAGGCGTATTAATGAATCTTTAGACGGCAGCTGAATCTGCAGACTGAAGGTTTAGCATCCATTCTGGAAGTTTTTCATTTCTGCCGACTGAAGCTGGTTTCCTGGACAGCAGGCGGGTTCTGCTCTGTCAGCGGGTCGGGCTGGCTGGCCCGGTCAGGACGGCCCGGTCAGGACGGCCCGGTCAGTCCGGCCCGGTCAGTCCGGCCCGGTCAGTCCGGGCCGGCGGCTCCCTGCGTCGTTGCTGCTTCAGACTCAGACGTCATCGCAGGATTTCCTTAAACACGGTGATTAAGTTCTGGTTCTGACTCGGTTTGGCTCACAGACTGAGTCACCGTCTGAGATCTTGACCTTTAACCTCTCAAACATTTTCCCCAAACTGCTCAGGAGCCAAATGGAGTCGAAGCCACTTCAGGTATTTGACGCTTCATTTACTGACAAACATTTAAAGAGAAATTAGCAGCAGAAACAAAATGGCCGCTGAGTGACTGTGGTCCATGTTGGAGAAAGTTTTCACACCCTGATGATTTAGTTTCCGGTTTAAATTAGTAATAAAAACAATAATAATAATAATAATAATAATAGTAATAATAATAATAATAATAATAATAATAATAATAATAATAATAATAATAATAATATAATAATAATAATAATAATAATAATAATAATAATAATAATAATAATAATAATAATAATAATAATAATAATAATAATAATAATAATAATAATAATACCTGACGTGTTAAAACTGTGAATGTGTGAAACATAAAGAAACGTCACTGGTTCATGATCCAACATGGAGAGGAAGAGGAAGAGGAAGAGGAAGAGGAAGAGGAGCGCCTCGCTGCCTTCACGCTTCGTTTCCTCCATGTTTTACAGCGAAGCAGCAACGCCTGGGACTCCGGAGGTTCTGGTTCTGGTCGTGCTCCTGATCCGGTTCTCAGCTGGTCTGCAGATCATCCAGGCTGGAACTTTTTCCAACATCTTTTTATTTTTGTTGTTTTGTTTCCTCTGAATGTTTGTTGATAAATGAAACGATAAAATGAGAAGAAAACGGCGCAGCGTTCAGGAACCTTTCAAAAAGCAAAACGTTCTTTAAAAACTACAAATTCACACGTTTGTCTTCAGTTGCTGAATGTTTATCATTATTTTGGGGGGAATTAAAGGAAAAGTTTACAAATAGAGAAAAATTCAATTTGTCACAACAGATTCATCCTTGAACTGGAGTCTGAGGCCACACAGATTTACTCCAACGGCCACAAACGGGCCCCGCGCCACTTTTTGGACACCGTTAGTCTAAAATAAGTTGAACGGTTTTTAAATCTCAGACCTCAAACATGATGATCTGAAGTCTTAGCTGAGAGAAAAAACTCACCACTGCAAAACGTTAAATATCTTCAGGAAACGTGAGACCAGAGGGAACCAAGATGGCCGACGGAGACGAGCAGAAAACAACAAGAAGACGTTAATATGACGGATCGATTATTAAATAAATGCCAAATAGCAATCGACTAATTGTTAAAAAATGATATAGAACTAGAGCAGGTAAAGTTTGGGGAATATTCCTGGTTTATTAATCCGTTTATATTAAACATATAAAATAAAAAGACTCAGTCCAGCTTTACTTTGGTCACTTGGAGCAAATGGATGAAACTGAAAGAAAATATTAATTCATAAGGAATTGGAGAAATAATTGATCAAAATCAGAACATATTAGTTATGAAACAAATATCAAAATAATACTTTTTATTATAACTTGGTGATTTTTGTAATAAACTCAACCCTCAGTGATCCGGATCGAGTTTCTCAGTATTTCCTTCATTTCTCCAGTTTACAGTAAAAGCTGAACTGTAATAAGGAAACATCAAATTTCCCTGATTTCTCAACACGAAACCAACAACTTTACAGTTTTACATCAATTTAAACAAAAACCCAGATGTGGAAGTTCAGCACATTATTTAACTCAGTTTATCGTCATCATTTGCTTTATTGGGAAACGACAGTCAGGCTGAGGCCGACACTTCATCACAGAAACAGCAGAAATCAACACTGAAAACATCATAAATAGAAACATGAATCTGTCAGATCCTTCAGATCATGGAAACATACAAACACCTTCTGTACATCTGTGCAAAAATAGCAAAAAGCCTCGTTCAAGTTTAAAAAATAAATATTTGCTCAGCTTGTTGATCGTTTCAACCCGTTAGCAGGAAGTTCCTTCTCCAGTCCTCCATGTTGCTTCTGACTGAACCTGATTTCCACTGTTTGCTGCAGTGAAATCAGTTGAATTCAGCATAAAACAGCTTTAAAGGGTCGATTCGCCTCCTGGCTGAAGGTTTGTGACTAAATGTCAATAAAAACATGAAAATGTTTCATCAGAAAACTTCATCTTAAAACTGAGCTTATTTACATAAAGTTAAAAAAATCACTTCATGATGTGAAGCCATGAAACCCTAAAATGATTTCAGCTGTGAATCTTTTGCTTCCTGGTTGTTTTTCTTTAAAAGAAGCCGACATGATGCTAACAAGCTGCGCTGCGTTCGGTCGCCAGACAAGTTCTTAATTTTAAATACATTTTCAAATAAAAACAATGTAAACAGTCGGTTCAAGGAAAATGTGAAACTAATATGCTAGTTAGCTGGCAGCTAACGTCAGGGCAGTTGCTGCCCGATAGCTACAGGTTAGCTCCTGTAATTTTTGTCATGCTAGCTTCTGTAGCAGCTGCTAGTTAGCCATTGCATTTAGCTTCATGCAGGTTTTGCATTTAGCTAAACATGTTTAAAATGTGGATTTAACTGCCAGAACTCAGACATAAACACAGGAATATCTCATTGTGGTGAGATTTATATTTAATTCAAACCAAAACAGACCAGAACAGGTTCGTCTTTTTAAAAGAGGAAACGTTCTTCTGTTAGGGAGAAGGACGGATTCTGTATTTCTGCAATATTAGAAATATTTCAGCTACATAATCAGCTTTTCACCCACAGTCCATATAATTCATCTAAATATGCTAAGATCCTAAAGCTAATGATAAGCTGTGAAAAAGTGGAATAAATACAGTTGTATATGAAATACTAATTATTTTTGTATTAAAGTAATTGTGTTTTTTTCAGAGCATTAAATATTCCTCCAGGCTTTTATGATTGATTTTGTTACTTTCTGTTTTGCAGCCAATAATCAATTAGAAATATTTGTGCAGAATTTAGCGACATCTATCACTGAATATCAAGTAGAAGTAAGAGCTACTGCCACCTGCAGGTGGGAGGAATCATTTAAACTCAAAGCTTTAAAGGAAATGTCCAACAAAGTCATAATTTTGTTGCAGGATCAGTTAAATTTGTGTGAATTTCCTTGAAACCACATAAAACTGGAGAGACGGATTATTTAAATGTCTCCCTGCAGGATTCAGAAACATTTATAAAAACTGAAGCAATAGCTTATAACGACAGCAGAAAACAAATAATTCACTTTCTTCCAGTCAACAATGAGCAAACAGTTTAGTTCTGTTTGAAACACAACAGAAAAATTCAGCATTGATCCAAAGATCCATAAAAGATCCTCTTGAAGCTGACTTAACCTTTAACCTTTAAACCTAATAAAACCCAACATCTTTAAAAACTTTAAAGATGCCGACAGGAATCTGAAACTGAATTCATCCTGTTTTTATTCCTCTCAGAGGAGTTCACTCTCTACATCTCTTCCTTTTGCACTTTAAAACATCTAATTTAGCTCCTAATTCTACGTATTTTTATTTAACTAAAACTAAACAGCTGCAGCTTGTAGTTCAGCTCAGAAAAGCTCAAATTCCTGAAACTTTACCTGCTGCAGTCGGACAAAACACAGAACAGCAGCAGCTCCCAGTAAATTTACATCCAGGAATATTTTCATGCTGCACAAAGATGGAAATGTCAAAACATGTCAAAATGTTTTTAATCATAAATGCTGATAAAAAACTGATAAAACATCATAAACAATACATGAAGAGAAACTTACAGTCTGTGATGATCTGGTGAAAACTGTTCACTTCAAAGTTAAATTATGGAAATTAAAACATTTTTACAAATTGTTTCCATTTTGGAAAATTGTCTCCAAACTGCAGAGTTTTTATTTTAATGTTTCTTCAGTTTTAATATTTTAAAATGTTGAAATAAAATCTCCTGTCAGGAAACCAAACGGGTGAAACCCAGAAACCCAAACCGGAAACGTCATCAGGCTCTGCGCTGCGATCCGATTGGCCGACAGCTCCTCACCTGTCCAGGTGTCCTCCAGGTGTCGTCCAGGTGTCCTCCAGGTGTGCTCCAGGTGTCCTCCAGGTGTCGTCCAGGTGTCGTCCCGTTCAGCAGCTGGAGTCCTCGCTGCCGGTTCCAGACTTGGCGGCGGCTCCGGTCGCCACGGCGATCTGGCAGCCGTTGGTGACGTGACTCATGACCTTCTGCTTGAGCTGGACCACCTGCTGCCGCAGCATGGCGGCGGTGGACGCCAGGTCCGTGTTCTGGTTCTTCAGGACCTTCACCTTCTCCTCCAGGCGGGAATCCGCTCCAGTTTACGCTTGCGGCACTTGGACGCCGCGATGCGGTTGCGCAGCTTCTTGCGCTCGGCCTTGATTCGCTCCTGCGTCTCCAGGTCGATGGGGGACAGGGACGGTGGGGACGCGGGGTCGCCGGGCGGGTGGGGGACCTCCGGGACGGTCTGAGGGGCGTCCAGGCCGCGGGTCTGCGGGCCGCCGCCGTACGCCATCTGCCCCCCGGCGTAGGGCATCTGCCCCGGGTTGTAGCTGCTCAGGTTGGTGTAGACCGGCATGTCTCCGCCGGACATCAGGTTCCTCTGGTAGGACGGAGACGGGGACATGTGTCCGCCGCCCACCAGCTGGTTCTGCTTGTGCAGGTCGGCCAGCGCCTTGACGAAGCCGTCGGCGAAGCCCTCCTGCTCGTTGGTGGCCTGGCTGCGGTACAGGAAGGGGTTGGCGGCGCTGGAAGCGGGGCTTGTGGACACCAGGCCCTGATTGGACTGGATGATCAGGTGCTCCAGGTCCGGGGACGCGAGCTTCAGCAGGTTCATGTCCGCCGCCGCGGACGAAGAGCTGGACGCCATCAGGGCGCTGTTCCCGGGTAGGCCCAGGTTGCCGTGGTTACTGCTCCTTCCTGCCGCGGCGTTGCCTCCGCCCAGGAAGTGGTGGGCGTGGCCCATGGACGCCGCCTTCTTGCTCATCAGCATCTTCCCGCCCGGGTAGCGCTCGTACTCGGCCACCTGGCTGAAGCTGGGCGCGGCGGGCGCGTCGTCGTGGTAGAACGGAGTTTCCATGGCAGCCGTCATGGACAGGGAGAGGTCAGAGGGCAGAGCTGCATAATCCGATTAACCTGAACGCCTCAGCAGGTCCACTGACGTCTGCGGCCGGCAGATGAAGAGCTGCAGAGGAAACAGAACCGACATCAGCAGAACCGACAGAACCAACAGAACCACAGAACCACAGAACCAACAGAACCACAGAACCAACAGAACCAACAGAACCACAGAACCGACAGAACCGACAGAACCAACAGAACCAACAGAACCAACAGAACCACAGAACCAACAGAACCGACAGAACCACAGAACCGATCCCTAATCTTCAGCATCTTGAAATCCTGCTTTAGCGTTTGCTGCTAAAAACAAATCCACCTGGAAAAGATGGAAAGTTTTCCACAGAAACGTAACTTCAACATGTTCTATTCATTATTATTCTGTAATTCAGCCATCTAATCAACGCATTTATTGCTAACAGGAAGTAGCGGTTGCTAGGTAGCATGAACCACATGTCTGGTGCCTCTGGTAAGGCACAATGGATGAGGATTAGCAGAGCTAGCTAATATATGAAATATCATCTGTGCTCCTGGATGTTGAGCTGTTAGCATGTCAGTCTGCAGTCAGAGGCCTCTTCACCTTTACTGTGACATTGACTGCTACTGGATCCCAAAAGGACTCAGAATTGGATCAAACATTTCAGATTAAAGCAGAGTTTCATCCATCCCATAATGAGCTGCAGCATCAGCTGAAGTTTCCCTCGAGGCGATGGACTTGGCTCCAGTTTCACTTCAGGATTTTCTTCCAGTCGCTCAAACAAAAGTTTTGTTTCCTGAAACGTCGGAATCCTCTGAAGCGGCGATGAAGCGGTGAGATCGTCCTCAGGAAGGAGAAACTGGCACTTCCTGTCTGGACCACAACGCCAAGCCCAGCCAGAACCAGGAGGAGGAATCCAGGAAAACCCAGGAAAATCCAGGAAGATCAAGGAAAACCTCCAGAACCTCAGGAGGAGCCATGAATCCCTTCTGACTTTCACCTGGAGAGTTTCACCTGCTGCCTCTCTGTGACCCAGATGGACAGATGAAAATGTTCTGAAAAGTGCGGCTGACATTTATTTTGGTATTTGGATAACGAGCCGTCGTGAGCAAAACCTTAAAAATAAAAAAATAAATAACTGAGAAACTTTGTTGGGTTTTATTGGAATTTTCTGTGATATAAATTATAAACTGAAAAAAACAAAACTAATAAAATCTGTAAAGTGTGGCTTGCATTTGTGTTCAGCCTTTATCCTGATGCCCTCAAATAAAATCTAGTGCAAAAAGTAAATGAAATGTTTAACATGAATGTATCTGATCTGTAAACAATAATAATAAAGAAAAAGTCTTAACATCCAGCCAGAGGTATTATTGGATCAGAGCTGATTCATGTAACGGCCTAGTCAAAGTCTAAACCTGAATCTGTAGAAAGATTTTTAATCTGGTGTTCTCCCTCCAACCCGACTGAGATGGAAATGTTTTAAAGGACAGATTCAGACTGGAGAGGTTTAAAGCTCACTAAATATAAATGCACTCCAAACTTTTCAGAATTTATTTGTAAAAAATGTTGAAAACTATTTAAAATATTTTCCTTCTGCTTCATGATAATTCTCCACTTTCTGTCACATAAAATCTCAATAAAACTAAAGTTGGAAAATAGATAAAAAGTTAAAATGTAAATCATGTTCCAAGTTTCAGTTTGATAAGAAAAAATAAAAATAAATCTTCACGTGTTTTATAATAAAGACAATAAAAAAGGAGAAAAATCAGAGTTTTTAACCGTAATTTAAAGGCCATCATCACTGATCAGTGCCCTCTAGTGGACAGATTAGGCAACAGCAGCTGGACGCTCTCGGGTCCGAACCGGATTGTTTCTAAATGAGTTTCTGTTTATTTACTTCATACTTACAATAAAAAGTGTTTTATAATATAATCAGAAATCTCTCTGAGTTAAATACAGAAATATGATGAATAAACGAGTCACTGCAACCGATTTAAAGATGTTTCCACATAAAATACAAGAGAAATGCGACATAAATCTGAATTCAACTGTTAAATGTTACAGTTTCTGCTTGAAACATGAATAATAAATGAAAAGCAGCGACACAAATCATCCACTATGGATTAAAATAATCTGCGTTTCTCGTGTTTTCATTAAAAAGCGCTCAAGTTGCCGTGAAGTTCAGAGGCACCGACACCGACCGCGTCATCATCCGGACTCACCTGCAGAACCTCCGCGGGCCGCCGAACCGGTACCGGAGCGGAAAAACCCCGGAGAGATGAGAGGAAGAGAGGAGAGGAGGGAAGAGAGGAAAGAGGAGGGAAGAGAGGAGAGAGGAGAGAAGAGAGGAGAGAGAGAGAGGGAGCCGGAATAATGTTTGATAATCTGGGAGAGAGAGAGAGAGAGAGAGAGAGAGCTGGGTGAGTCAGAGTCAGACTGAACACACACACACACACACACACACACACACACACACACAGCGTGACTCACCATGATGTTTTCTCCTCATTTACACATTTCTAGTGAAGTTCAGGTTAAATGTCAGATTTCCTCTGTGAGCCTGAAAGTGAACTGGAATCATTTTAATGATCCGACTGGCGGTTTATTAAAACCCAGAAGAAGTTCTGCTACGATGCGCTGTGGGAACCAAATGGAGCATTGAAGACTTTCAGTGGAAAGTTGAGTGGAAGGAGAAAGTGTGAGAGAAGTAGTCAGGCTTTAAGGGACGTTAAAACAGATATATGAAGTTGCACCCGAACCAGAACCTTCTGAACCAGAACCGGACTGTTGCTCAGTCTCAATGTCTCTTTTCAAATTGTTTTTTTTTAGATTTTGTTCATTGAGGAAGAAAAAACCAGAATCCAGAGTGAAGCTTCATCACTGGTTCTGGTCCACCAGAACATGTTAGTTTCATGATGTTGGCTGTAATTTGAAGCTGGACCTCGTACCGAACCAATCTGCTAAATGTACCAATAATTAATTCAGAATTTAAATTCTAGTAATTCAGGGTTGATGGATACGCAGCTGGAGTCCAACCAGCCTGTTCCCCTCCTGGCCTGTGGGGGCGCTGCACCAACAACCACTGAAGAAACGACACAAAAACCTCTGAAGACGCTGAGAGCAACTTCCTGCTTCACCAGATGAAACAAGATGGAGGCCTCAGATTTTAGTGGTTGGAGGATTTCTCTTTAGGCTAAAGACCAGGAGCCATTTCTGCTGCTAGCGCTAGGCTAGCAGGTTAGCTTTGGTTGTATTTACCCAGAATGCACTGCCCTGTAGTTCATCTCCTGTATGCATTGGAACCAGAGTTCAGGTTAGTGTTCACACCAGAACCGGACTTCTTAGATCAACGGACTGGAGTTCGTTTCTGGTTCTGGGAACTTCAGTTTCCACAGATCCTCTGAACCGGACCGGATCGGATCTGGACCAGAATCTGATCCTGTTTGTCGCTAAATGATTAGCGTCACAGCATAAAGTCTGAAAACAGACGACTGAGCAACGACTGTGTGTTTGGTTCTGTCAGAACCGGAGTAATTACTGTAACTCTAGATGGAGCAGCAGAACACACACACACCCCCCCACCACGCACACACACACACACACACACACACACACACACACACACACACACACACAGCCAGTCTCCGGGCAGATGACTGATGGAACATGTGAAAGCCACCAGAGCTGTTCTGGTATTTTAAAGATGTTTCTATAAACACACTGAAACAATTCACACAGTTAGCTTTAAGTCTGGACTTTAACTAGGCCATTCTACCACATAAACCTGCCTTTTCATAACAAGAACTTCTGAACAGTGTCAGTTTCTGGACCTCATATCGTCTCAGGAGTTCATAAAGTTTTTCTCCTGAGGTTTCTCCAACAGCAGATCAGCCATTTTATGCTAACTACTGTATGCTAGCTACCGTATGTTAGCTACTGTATGCTAGCTACCGTATGTTATCTACCATATGTTAGCTACTGTATACTAGCTACTGTATGCTAGCTATGATTTTTGCAGCAGATTTTGCTCCACCTGAGCTGCGGCTCTCTGCAGCTCCTCCAGACTTAACATGACCTCATTTTGGTTTTAGTTTGTCAGTTTCAATTTTAATCTGCAGAAAATTCAGACATTTTTTCTATCGGATTGTTTCTTCTGAATTAGATCAATCCTACAAAAATTGGGTCAAATTATTCAGATTTATTTTTCCTCCAAGCTTCATTTTTACATCTTTAAGACTCATTTCCTCCTGATGTTTAAGTCGTTTCGGGGAGTGAAGATGCTCCAGGTTCTGACCTGCTGGTCGGGTTTGATCTGAGCAGGAAGCCGCAAACATCTGAAAGTCATCAGCGGCGCCGACAGCAGGCGGTGACGTCGAGCGGGTCGGGACACGAGGAAGAGGAGAGGAAGAGGAGGAGAGGAGGAGGAGGAGAGGAGAGGAGGAGGAGGAGGAGGAGGAGGAGGAGGAGGAGGAAGAGGAAGAGGAGGAAGAGGAGGAGGAGGAGGAGGAGAGGAGGAGGAGGAGGAGGAAGAGGAGGAAGAGGAGGAGGAGGAGGAGGAGGAGGAGGAGAAAGAGGAGATGCTAACTAGCTGCTCCTAGCTGTAAAAAACAATCCCTCGTTGCCATGGTTGCGCATCATGAAAACTGTCTGAAGTTTAAAAAAGAGAGAAAACCTTCGTCCATCGGATCAGAACCAGAACCAGGTGATGCTGGAACAGATTTAGATCACAAAAGCTGCTGGTGAATCATGAATCATTACAACATGAACAACTTTTATCTTTATGTTGTTCCTCTTAAAACATAAAGAGATAAAAACATAAAGTTCAATGTATCTTTCAGCAGGCTTGTAGATTGTAATTTAAATGTTAAAATAACATTTCAAGCTGAATTTATTTAATATTTTTATTTTAATTGGATAAAAATAAATGTTTCTGTTTGCAGTGAATATTCTGCTTCTCACTCCAGGAGAAACAAACATGATTTGGTTCTGATTTATTATAACTGTTGACTTTATTCAGGTTCTGAAAAATACAAATAAAAACTGTTAAATCAATCTGTTGATTCAGTTTATAATACATTTGTTTAATACATTTTTAAAATGTGCTTCAGTGTTTATTTGGCAAAACTTAAAAAAGTAAAGAAAACAAACTTTCTGTATCTCTGGCGCCCCCTGCTGTTCGCTCTGAGTCATCACCAGCTGCTCATTCACAGTAAAAACCTGCAGGATTTATTTACAGCAAAAATAATTAACACAGATTTAATATCTACAAACATTTCAACTTTAAGGATCGTTGAATTTAAGTTACTTTAGAAAACAAACAGTAGAAAACTTTGTCCTAGTCCAAGTCCTCCAGTTTCCAGACATTTCAAAGGAGCAGCAGAGCAGAACACATCTCAGCTTGTTCTGTTTGCATTCAAAATATTACAATCTTTTATTTATGAACAACAAAAGGAAGATGGAAAAGTTCATCAAGTCTTGACAGGAACCAGAACACGATACGAAATGTTCAATAAAAGTTTGAAGTTTTTTATATTCAGGATGGTTTCAAATGCAATTTAGAAATGTAAATGGAAGGAATCTAGCATGTAGGCTACATACTAGCATGGGGGCTACATACTAGTTTGCAGGCTACATACTAGCTTGCAGGCTACATACTAGCATGTAGGCTACATACTAGCTTGCAGGCCTTTTGTTATTTTCATTCCTGGTTTAGGGATTCTGTTGTTCCTCTCTCCTGTCTCCACGTGCTTGGGGACAGTAATGTTGGTGTGTTTCATCATGTGATGGTCTGAAGTTTTATTTTGAAGCTCATGTTTGGATCAGATTGTTGGATTCACATCCTTAGAGCTTCAATTCATCTGATTCTGCCGAGTCTCCATCATGTTTCCCTCCATCTTCATGTCGGCTCATTGGGTCGGCTGCGGCGCCATGATGTACTCGGAAACACAGATGATGGGTTTCTGGGCCGCCCAGTTCAGACCGAACACCTCAGCCAGGGTCTGGGGGTGGTAGCCGCTCGGCTCCGGGTCGGCCTGCCGCTCTGGGCCCGCCTGCCGCTCCGGGCCCGCCTGCCGCTCTGGGTCCGCCGCCGGCAGGTTGTACGTCAGGTTGGGGAACATGTTGGAGACGGCGTGGCGGAGCCGGGCCGGGTTGTTCTGGTAGGGGGGCGGGGCTTGTGACATCAGAGTCATGTCTTCCTGCTCTGTGTTGTTGTTGTTCAGCGGCTCTGCGGGTTTGAGGAGCAGCTCTGGGACGGCCATGTTCTCCTCGCCATAGCAACCCAGCTCCGTCTGATGGTAAGGCTTATCGCTCTGGAAGACATGGAGACGTCTCCATCAATTCACAGCCAAAGAGCTAATTAAGATCTTTCATTTAATCCGTGTTGTTTATTTATTTCGAATATTTAAAATGTAGACAAAAATATTTGGTAAGATTTTTACAGTGTAGATTTATTTAGCAAACCTATTAAAAAATATATAATAATGTTCCTTATTTTTCACAGTAATTTATTATTTTCTGTCTGTTTGCCACATAAAGTCCAATAAAGTCATTCTGAGGGCTTACAGGCGAAGTGAACCAGTCGGCCATGTTTGGCTTCGGGATGTCAGGGTAAAACTTCTCCTTGATGCTGTTGGGTCAGAAAAACAAAGTTACAGACTGAGTGCTTGGGTCGGTTCTGTCGGTCCAGGTCGGGTCGGTTCTGTCAGGTCCGGGTCGGTGGTTCTGTCAGGTCCGGGTCGGTGTGGTTCTGTCAGGTCCGGGTCGGTTCTGTCAGGTCCGGGTCGGGCCGGTTCTGGTCTCTCACCAGGCTCTGTGTCTGTAGCACAGGACAGTGATGAGGAAGAGGAGGATGAAGACGGCGCCCAGGGAGATGAAGATGTTGCTCAAACCGTCTGTGTAACCTGCACAAGACAATCAGCCCGTATTTTACTTTGGCGGGTCAAACTGACGGCACACGGGGTCAGAGGTGAACTCGGATCCCGTCCATGTGGCCAGCTGCTAGGGGCGTTCTTATTGGCCGTTTCCACGGCGAGTCGTTGGTGTTTCTATAACAGAGATGCGGCGCGGCGACTCTATCTAGTAACTACAGGATAATTGTCTTTTTGTGGCTGGATAGTGTTAAATCAGCCCTTTGATTGTTGTAAATCTGTACGACAGTTTCAGTTACTTTGCATTGATTTTGGTGACGGCCGATAAAAAAAACCTGGTGTCATCAGGGTTTATTTTTTTCTGTTATTGTTTTGTGTTTTTTATCTTGTTGTGTTTATTGCTTATGTTTATCCTGAGTTCTTCTTCTTATTATAAGATATCTACTTAAATATACGCAAATATTGAACTCTGAAATCAATAATTTAACCCTACTCTCTGTCTGCTTGACTTCTGGATAATTATTCCCTCTCCTTCTGATTTCACTTTCAGATAGTTGTTTTGATGCGCAACCATGGCAACAAAGAATTGTTTTTTACAGCAGCTTGGCATCTAAAAGCTCAAATACACCTGAACTTTGACCCCAAGGCCTTCCTGCTATTGTTTATTTGATGCGAACATAAATATAAACAATCTGATGCGTCACAATGTTTATAAATAATTCCCTAGAATTACCTTTAACAGGTTTACGTTCATCAGTTCTGGTTCTTCTTCAGCCTCGTAGTGAATATTTTAATCTCAGTTTTGTTCTTAAAGTTTAAAACTTCCAACAGAGAAGAAGAAAATGTTTTACTGCCAGGACTGGTGGTGCATCAAGGCGGACAATAGAAGATCTTTGGCAAACAAAAGGATGAATATGACAGTCATTATTTCTGGCGCCGTATCCCCTACTCCAGCATCTCTCTGAAACCATGGAAACCGTCATGGCTGCTCTTGTTTTGGTCTGCAGGAGGAAGGCAGTGTCTCACCCTGGTTGTTAAACCGGATGCTCAAGGTCGTGTTGCCATATTCTCCGCCCGCGCCGGTCAGCACCACCACGGTGAAGGTGTCGGAGTCGCCCTGCAGGTTCGTGGCAGTCAGGCTAGAGGCTGCTGGGTTATCTGAACCAGGACATGAAAAAACTCCAGTTAATCACTCAGATTTATAAACCTGGTTTTACATCAGCCTTCAGGTTTGTGAACTGAAGAACGGCTCAGAGTGGACCTGAAGCCTCTCAGCGTTACCCGTGGCGACTCTGATGGGCCGACCACCGTCTTTAGAGTAATACAGGACGTATCCACGGAAACAAGCAGGCAGCTGTCTGAGAGGAACTGGATCCCAGAGGATCTCCACATCGGAGCCACGCAGTTTGGAGGACAGATTGAAAAACTCCTGTTGTATTTCTGGAACAGAGGAAAGCAAGGGATCAGGGATCCGCGCTGCCTAACTGCCTACCTTGCTAACGCTGTACCTGCGCTACGCTGTCGCTAACGCTGCCGGCTGCTAACTCACTTCCCTCGTTGAAGAAGCCTTCCTTCCTCTGCAGGAGCAGCGGAGCGCCGCGGGTGCAGGCATAGATAGATACCGAGTATCTCCGAGTGTCTCCGGCGTTCTCTGAGGACGAACCAGAGGACATGTCAATGGGACGGACAGACTGAGGACTTTACTGGATCGTGGACTGGATCTCACTGGGTTTTATCCTGACTGAGTTCTGACTGAGAGGCAGCTTTAACCAGTCAACACGCTCCTCCTCAAACGCTGGAAACCAGTCCACTATGTAGCCACAGCTGGCTTCTCGATGGTGGGACCAGGACAGGTTGAGTCCCCCGTCACTCCCAGTTAAGCAGGACACGTTCATACTGGTTTCATCTGAAAACAGAGACACTGAGGGTCAAATGTGAAGACGAAGAAGTTCTGATCAGACCAAAGGAAGAAATGACGGTCCAACGAGTTCCCCTGAAATCTGAAAGGTTTAATCTGGAAACCAAATGGACTCTGCCACCATGATGGACTCCTGCCACCCTGATGGACTCCTGCCACCCTGATGGACTCCTGCCACCCTGATGGACTCCTGCCACCTGATGACTCCATGATGGACTCCGCCACCATGAACTCACATGATGGACTCTGCTACCCTGATGGACTCCTGCCATCCTGACAAAACCAGCAGTGATTGCTTTGGTCTTGGGATTTTCGGCCTGGAGAGAAAAAGGCTGTTAGAAAGACCAAACCTGAGGTCGTCTCTTCTCCAAGGTCGACTATAAAATGTGAAATATCTTATTGCTCCCAAAGGGAAACTCAGTAATGACCAACTGATGGATCTGCCCTTCCTGTTGGAGGCGTGGCGTTCAGAAAGCCATTAGTAAATCTGACAGACGGTTGGGGGAATCAGGGTGAGAAAAATAAACTTTGAAAGAAATCTTCTTAAACCCTGGAGAGTTGTTGATCCAAGTAACTCTTAAAGCTGACAGAAAGTCTGGATCAGAGAAGAAACCCAGAATCGAGATAAAGCAACATTTGAACCAGGATCATAAAAATATGTTTCAGATCAGCGTCTCAGCGGAACCTGGTTCTCAGCGGCTCCATCGTACCTGGACTGGTGGCAGGAATCGTGACGGTTGATGGCGGGGAGCTGCCATGTTGGTTCTTCGCTGTTACCGTGACGACGGGATCCCCGTCCAAAGTGAACTCATGAACGCTGGCGTGGAGATCCTCCTTGTCGAGCTGATCTGAGCCGCCGGTTCTGGTCCAGGTGACCTCATATCCGGTGACGTCTCCGTGGCTCTGATTGGCCAGAAGCCTCTGCAGAAACAGGCGCAGTTAGGAGACGACAGGCTGGAGAAACATGGAGACCAGAAAGGATGAGGCCGGATGCTGGGAGTCCACCGCAGAACGTTTCCACAGAGCCACAACTGCTCATGGAAACGATCAACGGTCGTGTTTTCAGAAACAGGAAGTCGCCTCCAAGTTTCCGTTAGCCATAAAGTTGCACAAATTGAAATTAGGAAAATAAATTTTCTGAATGGAAACACGGCAATTGCAAAAAAATCACATTTTGTGATAAGAAGTTGTGTCAGCATGTGGTGGTTTCTCAAAAACACTTTCATGAGTCACAGGATCAACAGCCAGATGTTGCTACTGGTGGAAACAGAAGAAGACGACAGGAAGTGGTGAGAGGATGGTTTGGTTTGTCTGCTCTCTCAGCACCACAGTTCATAAATAGCTGTGTTGAAACCATAACGCTTCTGGAAAATGGCCGACTACAAAACGCAAGCAGGGAACAGGACAAGCAGGTCAGGCAGGCTGGTTGCTTCTTTGTCACTGTTTTAATCTACAATCAAGCATATTTTCATGAGGTGTTGATGCTGCAATAAACAGGAATAGAGTTTAACTAGCAACAACCAAACATCTCAGAACAACAAAGAGTCTCCCAAACTGAACAGGACGTTTGTCAGGGCTTTGTGCCTCTGGTAAGGCGCTGTGCACAGCGAGTATAGTCTGGGCTTATTTGGTAAATTTTCTCCCATCTCAGAAAAGCGAAGGAATCAACTCAAGAGATGAACATGGGACGTTTTGCAAAATAGAGGAATTTACTTTGAATGTTGCCTCCTCTAATATTGAAATGATGATGGCACCTGTGAGGCTCTGACTCTGAGACCTTCGGTGCTGGAAAACGTTACGGTCAGTAGATCTGCAGAAGCTGAAGACTCACCTTCCAAACTACCACAGTCTGGTTTCCCTTCTTCTGCATCCACACATCCAGAGCATCAGGAACTGCAGGACAAGCAGGTCAATGATTCACAGGCTGGACTCATTCTGAGCCGTTCTGTTCAGAAACCCACCATCGCCCGCAGTCTGGAAGGGAACGCTGCTGCTCCAGTCGCTCCACTTCCAGAAATGTTGAGCAGTTCCACAGCGAACCTTCACCTCGTACTTCCAGTTTGGCCTCAGATCAGTTAAAACCGCCGCCTTCAGTCCGACTCCATGTTTGATCTGCTGAAACTATATCAACACACACAGATTAAATGTGATATTTTTACTAGCTGACGTGTTCCCTTTCTGTAAACGTACGGATCCGTCTGAGGAGTTCATCTGGCAGCTCAGGTTCAGGTCGTGGTACCGCTGCGTCGTCCAGTTCCAGCTCAGGCCGACGCTCCTGGCTTTTATGTCTCCAACGGTGAGATGGTGTGGAGCAAACATGCGAACTGAAACACAGACACTGTTAGCCAGACTGGTTTCAAGGAGCCAGGAGGTTTTAGCTCTTAGCGGCGGCTAACTGCACCTCTTCTGGTCAGATCTGCAGAGTCTCGGATCTCCACCGTTCCAAAAATGTTCTGAGCTGTTAGAGTCCAGTTTCTCTCACCGCCTCCAATCTTGACCTCTTTAGAGCATCTTGCCCCTGAACCAGGGCCACATGGGCTGCAAGACAAAGAATCTAATCAGTTTGAGGTCTGGACTTTGACTGGGCCACCTGTCATCCTGTTGAAGATTTGCTGCTGTGTTTGGGATCATTGTACTGTTTTTGTGGCATTATTGCATTTGTAGACTTGCTAACATGCTATTTTCAAGTTTGATTTTCATGCTAACATATTAGCATAGTACACAACTTGTCAGATGCTAAATTGCTAATTCCTCATTCTGAAATCTGCTAAAATACCAATTAGTTGCATGTCGTCTATAAAGCTACATTATTCACCACAATTTTTTAAAAAACAGGCTTAACGTACTAGCATGTTAGCCTGCATGCTAACATGCTAGTTAGCATGGCATAGGGCTAGTTAGCATAGCATAGGATCAACATAGGACCTCAGACCAACCTGTTAGCATGCTAGCTAGTTGGTTCATCTTACAATCCTTTGTTAGAATTCACATAACTTAGGTGAAGCTAAATATTTATCTTAAGCTAAGTTATTGAGACAAACATGTTAGCAAGTTTGTCATGAGAATATTTACATTGTTACACATTGTGTTAAAGAAACACAAGCGAGTTAGGAATCCTTGCTAACCGCTTAGATATCAAACTAACACGCTGCTTAGTTTGTCTCCTGTCGATATGTTTACTAGACCAACTTACTAGCTTCCTAATTAACTGATAGAAATCCAGGTTAGCTTCTGGTTAGCTGTTCAGTCAAACTTGCTACATGCCTGTTTTATATTCCCAGTCCTGGACTTCCTGGTTGACTCAGAGACTGAAAGGTCTGCAGGTCAATCTTGTTTCTAGAGAGAAGAAACTTTCTCCTTCAGCACTACTAAGCAGTCATACAGGTTCAGGGTCATGACCTTTAGCCTGCTAACTGAGGCTGTTAGAAGCTGGTTAGGAGGTAACCCTTCCCAGATTGACGTGCTGGTGGAAGGTCAGTGCTAACGTCTTTCTGTCTTGGCATTTTGCTCTAATTGTGGTAAAACTGTCTGTCCATAGATTAATCAGTAGATCCATCAATAGATCCATCAGTAGATCCATCATAGATCTACTGAGATCATTTCCTTTTACCTTCCATCCAGCTGATATGTTGTCTGACTCTTGACCTTCACCATCGTGTTTCTTCCTTTGTTCCAACTGCAGTCCACCGACTCCAGATTCTGAGTTTCACACTGAAGGCCATGGTCACCAGGCGGGTCTGATTCAGGGAACAGAAAAACATCTGAGCTTTCTCACCCAAAGGCAGGAAGCCACAGGATCGCCATTTCTTACTTACAGCCAATGAAAACAGTCGATCCTTCCTCTTTTCCTGATTTGGTGACACAGAGAACATCTGCACCGAATTCCGTGACGGGTTTCAGCACAGACACAGTCAGAGCGTATCTATGCTCACTGATCTTGGTGGTGTTGCCATCATTTCCATTCAGATACATTTTGTCAAACTGTTGGCCGTCTGGGACTTTGCAGCAGAAGGTGCCCAAGCTGCCAGCCTCCATCACCGCGTCCTGGGGGAAGACATTTCTGTTGAAGGTGTCTTTATCTGCAGAACAGAAGAGCGGCGTCAGACTACAGCGGAGGACGACGTCTCATCGCAGCGGACAGGACCATACGGAGAACCGCAAGGCTCTACCCTGGAACCCTCCCCTTCCATACCTACATGCTCAGTTACCATGACAGCTTTATAATGTCACCAGGTGACTGAACCATCCAATCACCGAACAAATCGATGCATGGATGAGCCATAACAAACCTAGATCTAGAGTTGAAGATCTGGAGTTATAGATCTAGAGTTATAGATCGGTTAGAAAGTCGGCCTTCTATCAGCTGAAGATCATTTCCAGGAAACATTAAAGATCTGCTGCCGTTGCCACAGCAACCTTCAGGCCTCTGAGGCCTTCTGGGTCTGCTCTGCATCCAGAACCAGACATGGAGAAGCAGCATTCAGCTTCTATGCTCCACAAATCTGGAACAAACTTCCAGAAAACTGTAAAACAGCTGGAACCCTGAGATCCATTCTAAACTGGCTGGTCCTTCTGGAAACTGGAACATTGACCAACATTTACATATTTATGTTGATGACATGTAGAACGTCCTTGTTGCTGAAATGGGCTACTAGGCTTGATTTGACTAGGACCGTTAGGTTCTGAGGTACTGACCCGGCAGAGTCCGCTCCTGGTCCAGCCGGCTCGTCTGGTTGTTGATCTGGGCTCTCAGCCTGAAGGTGTGAGCAGCGCAGTCCATCGGCAGGGGAGACGTCCAGCTCCAGGAGTGGGCCGACCCGATGAGGCCCGGCGCCACCCAGACGCCGTCCTGAAACGTTTCCACAGCGCGTCAGAGGCAGCAGGTCCGACGGGCTTTTATCAACCCGATCGAGTCACTCACTGAATGCACTTCCTGCTTCTCAACCAGAACCGTCACGTTGTAGAGAATCGGGTCGTTCAGAGTCGAGCAGGACGCGGCGTCTTCCCACTCCATCAGAACCGTCTGGTCCGATCGACTGACGTTCAGGTTCTGAGGTCCGCATTGAGAAACACCTGAGGAAAGGACGGGTAGCGTTGTCATGACAACTTCATGATGTCACCAGGTGACCTCATGGTTCTGATCTTCACTGAAGAATCAACAGGTTCCCCAGAGAACCTGCTGAGCCCGGCGCCGGTCCAGTCCAGAACCCAGCGGCCCATCGGGTTTCTGACTTAGAAAATGTTGA
This sequence comes from Phalloptychus januarius, assembly GCA_902982915.1. Taxonomy (NCBI): domain Eukaryota; kingdom Metazoa; phylum Chordata; class Actinopteri; order Cyprinodontiformes; family Poeciliidae; genus Phalloptychus; species Phalloptychus januarius. Next base: position 569,249 of record CADWAE010000075.1, read on the forward strand.
AAGTTGACAGGAAACTTGAAAATATCACTTGATAATTACGTATTATTGGAAGATTAATACCTGAACACCAAGTACAAAGCCTTAAAATTCAAACATTTTAAAAGACTTAAATGAATCAGCAACGCTTAGCCTGATGGGGCCCAACTACAGCCTGGTGGGGCCCAACTACAGCCTGTGGGGCCCAACTACAGCCTGGTGGGGCCCAACTACAGCCTGGTGGGCCCAACTAGCCGTGACCAACTCAGCCTGGTGGGCCCAACTACAGCCGTGGGCCAACTAGGGACCCAGGCTTACAGTGCACTGGGGGAACTGCTGAGCTTAAAGCTTTAACTTGGATTTAATCTGCACAGCTAACAGCTAATGGCTAACGGCTAACAGCTAATGGCTAACGGCTAACAGCTAATGGCTAACGGCACAAATATCCACAAAACCACCAAGAAGAACGGCCAGGATATGAAAAAATGCAATTATGATGAAGCCGTATAATACGAGGATAAAGTCATAATATGGGAAAAACGTAATAATAAAAGAAACATAAGATCACAAGAATAAAACAATATGAGAAAAGTTGAAATAAGAGAATAAAGTCATGATATTAGGTGAATAAAGTAGGTATTTTATAATTCCTGCACAAACAGTACCAATGTTAAATGAATGGATTATATTTTTGTTTTACAAAGAAATAAATATTTAACGTATGAGTAGCAGAACATTGAAATGATTGAATGTGTTTCTAAATAAACGGATCAACACATTTAGTGGATTCTCAGTTTTTTCTGTTCTGAAGTCGGTTGATTCCCTAACAAACCGTCCGAACCGTCAAACTGGTCCATAATCCCGTCAATCTGAGGATTTAAACATGTTCTGTTAATCCGGAGTGAAGGAGAAGCTCACCTGTTTGGTTCTGTTGACTCAGCCGGATCAGAACCAGCAGCAGAGTCCACAACTGGATCATTGTAATCCTGATTTGCTCCCAGTTGCTGTCGATCTGTAACCGGGACATCCGCAGGGATTCAGCTGGCAGAGGAAACATCCAACTGTGGTTCTGACCCGTTAGCAGGCAGAACCGGGCCGCGCAGGCGGATCCAGTGCTGTGCTCCTCCAGCAGCCAATCAAACTGGGAGACTCTGAGGTTGTGAAATCCATGAGGAGCTCAGAGCAGGAAACGCAGCTGCTTCATTCCTGTAAGTGTTAGTCAGAGCGGCTGGATCAGACCTGCAGAACCCAGTGACTGGAAATGATTCAGACTGAAACTAAACCAACAGCAGCAACGGCTCTAACTCTGCAGAAACCCAACGTCTGATTCCACAGAAAACCAGCAGCGGTTCGGATCAGAACCAGAACTACTCAGTTTAGGGAAGCAGAAAGTTTCCCACAAACAGAAGAAAAAGTTTCAAGTTTTCCTCCAACTGAAGGAATCAGATCAGGAAGCTGAAAAAGCAGAACCACAGCAGAACCACTCAGGACGTCTCCAAGTCGTGTCCACTTAGTCTCAACGTCGTGTCCACTTCGTCTCCACTTCATGTCTTCACTTCGTCTCCACGTCGTGTCCACTTCGTCTCCATATCAACGCTTAATAACTAGGGCTGCAAAATCCTCAGGGATTTTCAGTTTATGCAATTAAAAATGTGAATAAACCTGGAGATTAAAATGCTGCAACAGGGATTCTTAATATTATTATTAAATCATATTTTTAGCTAAAAAAAACTAAAATTCAACAGTTTCTCTGTTACCTGAAGCATTAATAAATTCATTTATCTTCAGTGTTTTGTTAATATCACTAAGATAATTTTATTCTTTACTCATAATCTTCCCTAATTCAATACACCAATGGGGTTTTATTTAGAGGTAGCAGAGTAAAAGGGGCCCCTTTCTGTTGGTTTGTCCAGTAAAACAAATAAACTGTGGAAAAGTTCAAAGGGTGTGAAAACTTTTAACAAATCCACATTTTTCTTTTGAATTGTTTTCTGTTCCTGATAAGTTGCTGCTGGTTTCCTAGGCTGGCAGCTTTAGTCCATCAGCAGAAGAAGAAAGTGAGTCATGAACCATCAGAACCAAAGCAAACGGGTCGTATTACAGCCTGGCTGGTAACGCCTTCACAGCCCGCTGGGAAAATCCACCATCAGATAAATTTCTGCTGGAGCTCTGATGCAGTGAGACGGTTTCCTGCTCTTTCACTCATTACAACAAAACATCTAAATTTATCAGTCACTGAGGAAACATTGTGTAAATGCAAAGTTTCTTCACTCAGAATAAATGAAATCCTGTCTTTGGGAAAGTTTCAGCTGTTTTTGGGTAAAATAATTACATTTAACAGTTTTACACTGTACTTTTACCGTCGACACACAGAGAGAAACTTCACTGGATGAAGAACAAACTGGTTTCTGCCAGAAAACCACCAGATACGAACCTAAAATATATGTTGAAGTGAGACCTCCTGTTACTACAGCAGCTTTGTTGGGACCAGCTGTAAGGATTTATTTTATTATTTTGACAAAAAACATATCCGGAAAGTCAGATCTGACTTTTTTGTCATTATGTTAATAAGACGGACTTTATACCTTACTTTGTTGATTTTTTGGTCTCATTTACACATACATGTATATTTATGTATTTAAAAGATAAAAATAACTGGGGGGGGCGGTGGGTGTGTGTGTGTGTGTGTGGGGGGGGTGTGTGTGTGGGGGTGTGTGTGTGTGGTTTAGGTTTGTGTTGAGTTGGTTGAAGATGTGAAAACACAGGAAATGCATCAGAGTGATGATGATTTTATGGTTCCGGCTCATTAAAGGAAAACAAGTCGTCACTTTATGATGTTTTTCTGCTTCATAAACCAGGAAGGCTGGAGGATTTACTTTATGCCTCATAAAAGATTTAAAGAGACAAAAAAACACAATCTGATGAGGGCAACTAAATTAACTTCAGAAAGTGAGACAATTTTCATGTTTCAGTTCATTTTCTACAATTAAAATATTTATTGCATTAAACCTGCTGAACAATAATGCTAAATAAATGCCAGCTAAATCGAATTATGAGTTAAATCATGATTCGGTTAATCAGACCCAGTGGTACCTGTGCTGTTGCAGTTCTGACACAAACATGATGACAAAACTGTCACGTCATTTTCAGACATGGTGGATAAATCAACCATTAAACACATTCTGTAGGTCGATCGTTTCTAAAAGCGTCACTGAATCCCCACCAGATGTCAGTAACAACCCATCCAATCCACACATTTCACCTGAGCAATAAACACAACAGTTCCTCCATCCAGGAGCTGCAGCTTCTGCACAAACTAACAGTTCAGTCAGCACAGTTCATACTTTCCCCTGTGTTGTCATTACACATCATTTAACTCATTATGGTTGTATTTCTGTCCATTTGTGGCCTGGACATTTAATGTGGTGAAATTCACCTTATCTGGTCATTTAAAGTATATTTACTGAGCAAACAGGTGACGTGTTCAACAGTTACTTGACCTGATACATCAACTTTTCAAAATATAGAAAAGTTCTTTGGTAACCACTAGATGGGGCAACTGAAAACCAAAGAAGAAGAGTTGTTCTGAGAAATGCTTGGTGTTTATTGGAGAGAAGCCAATACTGTAGACACGGCCACATCACACGTTCTCAATTCTGACACGCGGTCCTCACATCTCGGTCCATTCTGACACGGGTCTCACATTCGCACGTCCCACATTCTGACACGCCGGTCACATCACACGCGTCTCACATCACACGCGGTCCATTCTGACACGTTCTCTACGGTCCTCACATTCTGACACGTTACATTTCGTTTCACATTTGACAGCAATTGACTTGACAAAAAGCACCAACAGCTGGAAATCAACAGTCAGAGACAATTTTATAAAACCAGCTCATATTAAAACATCGACATCATTAAAGAACTGAGCCAGAAAGGTGTTCAAGGATTCAATGGACCTGCGGCTGAAATCATAAGTTACATATCACATATAAAAAGACAAAGTTTTTTTTTTTATTTATCAAAATGTATATGTGTAAAATCAGAAAATACCTTTCCCGTTTTAGGTCAATTAATTATCTAAATTCTTTTAATAAAGAGAGAGAACACATCAAGTTTCAAGTATTTCAAGTCATTTAAAGTCAAAAGTTGTTTTAGAATAGTAATCTGCCTGTAGATTTCGATGGAGGAGGCCACGTCTATGTTGGTCATGCTTCCAAATATTGAATCAGCATTAAGTTATCTGGTTCGGTAAGCATCGCTGCATTGCAGGACGGTTGTCTACAGCGCGGTGTGACAGCAGGAGGCGGTGTTGCAGTTTTACACCACACTTTGCCATAACTATAATCCCAGAATATGATAGTGACAATCATTTATTATGACCACACTGTAACTTTAGTAAAATACTAACCAAACCAAACTGTTCCTGCTAACTTTCTCCAAAGAATGAAATATAACTATCTGACCTCTATTGCTATGAGGTTACTTTCTATTATTTGGAGGAAGGAGAGAGTTTGCAGAAACAGTTTAGTTTAAATATTTAGTATTTTGCTAAGAGTTACAGTATATGTGCCATCATATTCTGTGATGTCTATATTTCTAGTAGTCATAATATTAGAGGTCTGTTACTTTTCATTATTTGTTTGGTTTTTTCTTTAATTTTACTTTTTGCATTGGTTCTCTCTCCCCTTTTGAAAGCTGACTTTTTGGCATTAGCAGTGTGTTAAAATGCTGCTAACAGCGCCTCCTACAGTCACAATAGAGGTGATCAGAATATGTTGCTACACCAGCAATTTCCGGAAAGCGCATAGCCTCAAACTGTAGCATCAGCTAACAGGCGTAACAGACAAAGGTAACATTTAAAACTTCAACAAAGTTCACAGCTCCAGGAATCGTTTCTTAATTGCCTCGTACAGAAGGTCTGTACTTTAGACTAAGAGTAAAAACATGAGGGTGTTTATTACCAGACCAGCCGGGTCTCAATCCGCTGCTGGCGCCATTTTTGTTCCTCCGCTGTTTCAGGAGTCCAGCAGCCGACGGGCCGTTTCTTCTTCTAGAAGATCCGCTCAAGCACAAAAATCGACACTAATAATTTCATCAAGGAACTAATAAACTTATTTACAGATAAATAACCGCAGTGAATCTCAAACATCCAGGCTAACTCGGCTCCATTAAGCTCTGAGTCTCCAACTAGCGCGTTCCGGCGCCAAATCGCTGCTTCTTCTTGTGTTAGACCAACTATAGTAGCTCGGTGCCGCCACCCGCTGGTCAGAAAATGAACACGGAAAACGTCCGGTAAGCTTGACTTCAAGGACAATATCACTTAAATGTCAAATAAGCTTAAGTCCAATCAAAGCCAAACATTTTTATTTATCACCAGAGATAAAAAATCCGAAGTTTAATTATGGATAAAATAATACAATAAAAATAAAGAAATTAGGGGTGCTGTGGTGGCGCAGGGGCAAAGCACAGCCCACATATGGAGGCCTCAGTCCTCATGCCAGCGGTCACAGGCTTGATTCCCGGCCTGGTGACATTTGCTGAATGTCTTCCCCCTCTCTCATTTTCCCATTTCCTGTCTATCTACTTTCAAATAAAGGCCACTAGAGCCAAAAAAATCCTTAAAAAAATAAAATAAAGAAATTATTTATTTATAGGGTAAAAAGTCATTTTATACAATCAGAACATGGGTAGAGCCCAGACAGACAATCTTCATGTTGATTTAATTTTCTTCAGTTAAAATAGTTGTTGCATAAAACAAACTGACCCACAAATTATCAGTAAAATGTTAAATTAACGACTTCATTCAGCAGAGCTACTTTAATCTGTCAGCAGGAAGACAACATGGCCGCCGCTGTAAACCAGGAAACATTTTATAAAAAAAGAACAAAACAAACAGAAACCTTCATGATTAGCAGCTGATCTGAAGTGTGGCATAAACTGAGGAATCAAAGCAAAACTACAACCGGATCTCTGTCCATTCGAGCCACAGGATCCGGTCCGATCCGCGGCAGAACCTCCTCCCAGAAGAAAGCCCAGCAGAGCTTCAGAGGTCAGAGGTCATGATGTCAAATCTTCCCTTAAAACGTCAAGCCTGGATCAGAAAACTGTCATTTCTATGGTTTTCTCTAAATCTTTATATAGAGCCAAACAAAAATTAACAGCAATAATTTGGATTATTTAGTATTTTATAGGAGAAAAAGAATGTAGAGATTCAATTTTCAAAATTATTTTTTCACAATTTTATGTATTCATTTCTAAATGTTAGCTTCAGAGTAAATAGTTACTAGTCAAATTAAATATATAGTTAAACTAAATATTAAGCTAACCAGCAAAATATTTAGTTTAAAAGATAAATATTTAGGTAAATAGACTAAATATTTAGATCATTAAATATTTAGCTAACTACATATTTAGCTTGTCAAGAATATATTTAGTTTGGAAGTTTGGTGAAAATATGATTTTTAAAAGTGAACCCATTAATTTCCTCCAATAACTAAATGATCGCTGTGAGTTTTTGACTGTAACTTTTTACAGACTTTGTTTCTGAACATGTTGGATCAAACTGACTTCAGGTAAACAGACATTCTGACGTTTTAAATGAAACTATTGTTTGAAGCAGGAAGCATAACACCAGCTGCAGGGAGACGTTTACGGACCAACGGCCTTCTGACCTCAGATGATCGACTATTAACTTCATCTGATTGTTTTTGCAGCATCTGAATCCCATAAAACATTTTAATAATTCAGAAAATAAATCAACTATTTGTTATTTCTGGTGATTTTAAACGTTTCCAGCTGATATTTCTGCTGTTCATCAGAATCATCTTCATGTGATAATCTGAGTCAGAGGATCTGAAAGTGCAGAGTGTCGATGGATGAACTGATCAGAGCGGCGCCCCCTGCAGGTCGGGGAGGCCGTCACAGTTTGGACCTGGGGGTCCGGTCCAGCAGAACCTTCATGTCCAGCAGAGCGTCCTCCACGGCCGCCGTCAGGCCGCCGGCGTCCGTCTCCCCGCAGCTGTTGAACGCCGACACGGCGAAGTTGATGTGGTCGTCCATGGGGTTGTAGCAGACGCCGTAACCGTCGGTTACCACCGGCCCAAAGCACATCACGCAGTCCGTCTTCGACGGGACCTGAGGGGGAGACAGAGGGCGGGGAGGGTCAGAGTCCAGAACCAGGAGCGGTTTGTGTTACAGGGTGACATCACGTCAAGATCCCGCCCCCCTGCGTTAGCTGCTCGCTAACCATGAATAGCATTGTTTTTAGCCATCAACAAAACTCACTAAATCTTAAAGAAAAATGGATGCTGTGCTTTGCTACCAATTATCAACACTACCACAGTGAGATAACAATGTGGGAACATTTTCTAGCAACAAAGAGGAAAGAAGCTCAGTCATGCTAGCTTGACTTTGAAAAGTTTAACGTAGATGTGATGTGGAATTTGTTGTTCAGTTCAGTTAAAATAAAAAAGCAGACAAACACCAACTGACAGATCATCAGTGGAGCAGGAGTTTAAATCAGCTCCTTCTGAAGGGCAGCTTCATTTACAGAAACTTTAAATTCATTTTGTTGTTTATGTTTTATTTGTTTTACATTTTTAAAATGTCTTCCAGTTTCATTGTTAAATGTTAATTAAAATTTAAAGCTTTTCAAAGCTTTAAATTACCGTAATATAACCAAAAATGGTCTCAAAGAAACAATATTATCGTTTATTGCAATAGACTCTGGGATAATTTATCATGCAGCATCGTTTAGAAGCATCAATCCGGGTCGGGTTCTGGACCCAGAGCGGTCCGGTCCGGCGGTACCTGGCTGGTGGACAGTCGGTAGTGCAGAGCTTTAGCGAAGGCTGGATCTGTGAAGATCTCGGGGACGGGAAGTTTCTCCTCGGCCGCCTGCAGCTTCAGGCCCAGCAGGTGTCTGTCGATGGCCTGGCCGCTGATCGCCTGATCAGAAACAGCAGGGACATGTAGAGGCTGAGCAGAACCGGACCGGGTTCGGCAGTAACGGTCAGGTTCACCAGGAAAGTCCAACGTAGTAAAGTATTCTTGAATTGAATAAATAATCCTCCAGCTGAACCTCCTGTGCTGCAGTGGACTCTCACCATGTTGGTGTACCATCTGTGGGCTTTCACTGCTTCCTCCAGCAGATCCACTTTCTCCAGGTTCTGAGCAGAAAAACAAGGTTTTACATTTCACCAAATGAAAAAGCTTCACATTCAAAACAGCAGAAAGACGCGGTGAGCAGAACCGGGTCTGGGTCTGACCTGCTTGCTGGGGTCGTCGAAGGCCTTAACGAAGGCAGCCGAGGCGGTGGTCGCCGATCGGATCGTATCGGTGCGGCCCAGTCGGAACATCCGCAGCGAGGCACTCTCATACGTAGCGCAGCAGCGCTGGTACTTCCTGTTGACGCAGGAAGCAGAACAAACCTCAGCAACTCAAATGCATTCTGGGAAATATGAAGCAACATGGAGGGAAAATGTTCCTGAACCTTGAGACCAATTTCATTAAGTCTGAAGAAGCTGTGGGTCTGACTTCATAACCAGAAGGTGAAATAATCTCTAGGTTTCAATAAACTGACCTTTGAACTCTGTAAGTGTTTGTAAAAATACTGTGAGGTTTATGGAAATGATCCTTTTGGATCCAGAACTAACTGATGAGGCGTTCAGGTTCGGTTTGAATCCAGATTATCTGCTAATCAGCTTTAGGATTAATAAACGGGCTAAACCTGCCGGGGGGGAAGCTGGTGGGGGTGGAGCTGGTTGGGGGTGGAGTTGGTGGGGGTGAAGCTGGTTGGGGGTGGAGCTGGTTGGGGGTGGCTGCTGGGGGTGAAGCTGATGGGGTGAAGCTGCGCCGCGGCGCGCTAACGTCCGGTGTAATGCCTCCTCTGACCTGTAGAAGGCGAGCTGCAGGCCGACCTGGATGAACGCGTCCGGACTCATCCTGTGGGACTTTGGCACGTTCTTCCCAAAGTGTCCGAACACAGAGACCCGCATGTCCAGGTCCTGGGCCAGGCTGTGGAGGGACAGAGGCTCAGAGTGTTTGGACCGGGCCAGGACCGGGTCAGGACCGGACCGGGTCCGGATCAGGCCGCTGCGCTCACCTGTCCATGCTGCTCTTGGCCGCCTCGATGTCCCGCTTCACCTCCGGAGAGACGATGAAGGGAAGTTTCGGAGGGACAGGGAGAGACGCTGCAGGAGACGAAGACGTCTCCAGTTTCCTCCTGCGTCCAAAAGACACAGAACTGCAGATCAACGGCAGATTACTGGATTATGAGGGAAAATAATCTGGATTATCATTTTGATTCAGGTTCTGTTTCCGACAGTGAAAGTGATCGATCACATATCAATATCTGCATCGGTTCTGATATCTGAAAATAATTCTGGGTCCGGTATAAGAGAGAGAGGCAGATCTATTCAGTCTAACTCTATTTATTTATTATGAGGTGGATTATAAATCATTGCACCAGAATAAACCAATAATAAACCAATAACTTCTCAAAATGATCAAACATGTGAAACAACTTTAATCTGTTTAACAGCCAATGAGAAATAAATCCTAGAGAAACTGAAACAACATAGAAATAAAACTTTCAGTGGTTCAGAAATTTAACAGGAATAATAAATGTAATAAGTAATGAAGCATAGAGATAGACTGGATAGATCTGCTCTCTGATCTGGAATGTATTTCAATAAGTGGACGGATACAGATATTAACATCAGATCCGTTCTTTGGTTCTAAGTGTGTTCGGCTGTTTTCGGACCAGACGTGGGTTTTGGTGTCGGTGCTGATAAATGGCTCTACTGACGTGAACTCGACCACGTGGTCGATGAGCGCCACGATGGGCGGGCCTTCAGCCGGAGCGTGTTCGTAGTTCGCCCCGCAGGTCCCGTCTTCTCCCACGATGAACTGAAACAGTAAAACAAGTTCACTCCACTTCCAGACACCTCGTCTGCTTCCTGTCCAGAGAAACTCGACTGCTCCGATTGAACCAACGCGTCCACATTAAGCTGGACGTTTGTTTGACATGTTGAAAAACTAAAGACACAAACAGACCTGCAGAAATTCAGTGGAAATGATCTCAGGTAAAATCCGTCATGTTTCAAGTAGAAATCAATAAACCATCATCATCTTCAGGACTTTATTATTTTTTGCGCTCCGTTAGAGTTTTGTGATATTTTTGCAGAGAAACTGCTTTGCTTGGTAAACCCATCATCATATAAAGATAAATGTGACGTTTTTTACCCGTCACATCCATAACTGAACATCAAGTCAGGCTGGAGCAGCAGAGGAAATACTGCCCCCTGCAGGTGGGAGTGAGCAGGTGTGTGATCTGGAGCGTTGGGGTCGGGGGTCACCTGCAGCGTCTTGTCGAACCAGCGGTTGGCGCTGTAGGCCCGGCTGCCGCCGCCATGCAGCATCTGGACGGCTGCAGCGCTGCGGCTCTGATCTCCAGCTGCTCCAGATGTGGATCCATCCAGACACAGAGTGAAGATGCTCCTCTGGATCGACGACACCGACGCTTCGTTGGTCGGGTCTGAACCAGAGAGGAGAGACGCATCAGAAGGCTCGGATCTACACCAGTTTAACACAGTTAACCAGCAGAAACCAGCCCAGCAGTGCTGGTTCTGACACAGAACATGTTTTATTAAAACAAACCAACATCTTCCAGGTTTAATTGGCCGATTTCTAATCATCTGAATCTCAACCTCTAAATCTCTGCAGCGCCGCTGCCCTCTGGTGGTGGAAGTTGAGCATTACAGCAGATTACGGGCCTTTTCTGTCCCTTTCATAGAGGAACAGCTGCAGAGGCGTTTGTGTGTCTCTCTCCTCTCTGACTGACCTCTGATGAGGTTGAGGTAGGATTTCCCCCAGACGTCTCGGTGTTGGGTGGTCAGGATACCGACAGGTTCAGCACCGGGATCCGGTGAAGCTCTGCAGATCTTCTCCAGCTGAACACAGAGCTGGTCTGGAGTCAGAGGCGTCCCATCGCTGTGGTAGACATCCAGCTGGAAGAACTGAGGGAGCAGAGAGACTTAAATGATTCAAACCAACAGAGCAGCAGCTCTGGATTCAGATTATGAACAGAAAAACTTTCTTCAGCTGAACTGAAGCTGAAGTTATGAAACAGGAACGATCTAGAGTTATAGCTCTGGAGTCAACACACCGCTTCAGTTACTAGAGATCAGGCTGAACTCTGACCTGAACCTTCAGAGCCACATAAAGATGGTTACAAAGTCGGCCTTCTATCAGCTGAAGATCCAGGACTAAAGATCTGCTGTTGTCATAGCAACCTTCTAGACTCTCAAATATGTTTACAAACAAAGTACCACTTGCAGCCAGCAGATGGCAGAGCTGAACCAGTTAAAGATTTTATCTAAAACTAGAATAATCTGGCCTTTATGAACCAAACTCCCCGTATCCCAGCGTTCCCCGTATCCCAGCGTTCCCCGTATCCCAGCGTTCCCCGTATCCCAGCGTTCCCCGTATCCCAGCGTTCCCCGTATCCCAGCGTTCCCCGTATCCCAAGGTTCCCCGTATCCCAGCGTTCCCCGTATCCCAGCGTTCCCCGTATCCCAGCGTTCCCGGTATCCCAAAGTTCCCCGTATCCTAGCGTTCCCAGCAGAATCAACCTGTTCTGACCTGGAAGTTGTGGACCACGGTGATGTGTTTGGGGGGCTGCGAGCTCCTGGCGTGGTTCACCACAGAGTCTCTGCTGAGGCCGGGGATCCGGCAGGACGACAGAACCTCGTAGTACTGGTTCATACACAGAGGCTTCCCACCCAGGAACTCCACTGGGAGAGTCTCACTGGAAACAAACCAGTTCAAATCAAACACCTTCAAATCAATCTGACCTCTGCAGAGAAAATGATGTTTTAACCAGAAATCAGACAAAAACAGAGCAACTTCACTGTTTAAACTTCTGCTTTCACTAATTAGACTGAATGTCTTCAGGGCTGCAGGACTCACTGATCGATCATCGTCTTGAAGTCTAAAACTCCTGCGATGAGTTTGGAAGCAAACCTGCAGAGGGAGAACCTGGTTATTCATGGAGTCAGAGATAAAAACTACAGGTCAGCTTGAGTCTTTACTTCCATCCAGACTCATCAGGACTAGAGGAACGTTTTAGAAAGACTGAGACACAAACAGAACAAACCAACAAAAGAACAAACGGACACTCGCTAAAACAAACAGGACGATTAACAAATCACAGGTTGATTCTCTGAGAACAGTAAATCCTTTCAGGTGCATTCCTCTAAAAAGGTCCATTCAGCCCAACACCACCAGGATGAGTACAAACTGTTTTTTTGTTCACCTGATCTGTCCTTGTTTGTCCCTGAAGTCCATCCTGGGCAGAACCAGGCCTGGACTGGAGTGGACCACCACCGGCAGCCGGTACTGCAGGTAAGCCACCTGGACCCACCACTGGGAGAGCTACGAGCAGAGCCACACGAAGGTTGGAAAACATACAGGAAGCAATGGGATTCAAGGACTTTCAAGGTCATTCCAGGATGAAAAGAAGTGAAGATTAAGGGAGGAATTTCATGAGTTTAAATCTGGATAAGCTGCTGGCCACACCCCCAACTCAACGTTTATATTCACTGGTTAAAATGGCTGCAAACAGATGTGAATTTATACAACCGTACATCTTTGAAAAGCATTAGTAGAGCCTCCTGCACAGCCATAATGCAGCAAATGGTTTCAGGATCATAAGTCAACAACAAAACTCCTCTCTTTTCCAGCAGCCATTGTACAGCGTAAAACCCGGCTGACCAAATGTGCTGGAACTCAGCTGGGGTTGCTAGGTAACATGTGGAACTCCACTGGGGTTGCTAGGCAACAGCACAGTCTGTCTCAACAATTGGGAGGGTTTTGTAATGGCTTGTTTCTTTAAGCACTTTGTTTCTAGAAGCTGTTGAGGCTCAAATAGACGAATAAAAACATACAAACAGTGAGTTTTGCATAATGTGTCCCCTTTCAGTAAGAAAAGGTCAAAGATTTGTTGGATTTTAATTCAACAAATTGAATTAAAATGATTCAATATAAAACTGAATCGAACAATTTAAATTGAATCATTTTAAAACTGTTGGGACTTCAGCTCATTTCTGTGTTTTAAATGCAAAACTTTTTAATTCTACAGAGAAATGTCAAATAAAATCCAAATTAAATATATGAAAACCGTTACCTTAATCCTATCAGTTACAGTCTGAGTTGGGCTCCATAAGCAGAATCTAATGGTTTAACGTCAGTCTCCGAGCTTTGGCCGTACCCAGTTCTCGGCGTTCCTCGCCCGCCGCTCCAGGCCTCTCTGCAGCCGCTCCCCGACGCCGCCGGCCTCCTGGAACTGCTGGACCAGCCGCCGGGTCCGGCTCAGCTCCTCCGCCTCCACGATGGGCTCCAGGGCCATAATGTAGCGCTCGCAGGTCTGCTGCAGCGGGGGCACCGGCAGGCTCGGCAGGCCCCGCTGGTGGCTCAGGTACCTGCCGGCCACCCGGGTGGCAGAGACCGGCTTCACCAGGTGACGCGGCCTCATGAGGGGACGGGGTCTCACCATGCCAGCCCGCCACTGGAGACAGGAAGAGCTGCCACCGTTAAACATGCCAACAGTCCTAATCCTGTTGGACTGAAATAAACATTCATTCATCAGCTGAGGGGAATGAACGTTCCCTGAGTCGCGTTCCCTGTGTAACCGTTCCCAGAAAGTTCCCTGATTGTCAGCAGGTTTGCTTTAAAAACATTTAATCCACATGTAGCCATGATATCTGGGAAAACAAACACATTTGATGCCAAAATCTCCATTTAAAATCACTTAAAATGATAATAACATAAAAATATCAGATGAAAGTAAAATGAGCTTTCAGGGAAGCTTCAGAAAACATTTCTGATTGAGTGGCTTATAGCAAACATTCCACCTTCTGAGAACCTTCCCTGGACTTTAAACTAACCTGAAAGTTACTGGTTTGCAGAGAACAAGAATTTGATTTTAAAAATAAAACTGCATATAAATTTAAGCTTTCGGCAGTTTTAAGAAGCTTAATTGTAATAAAAACCATCAAAAACAGCCCAAAAGCTCTAAAATTAGACTAATCTAATAAATTATAACGGTAAAGGTTGTTTAATGATAAAAGTGTTTGGATCTGATTAACAGTTAGATAAACCATAAAGTTCTGGAGGAGGTTTTATTCAGTCAAACTGACCTTTCACCCAGTTAGCCTGTTAGCCACCCGAGCTAATTAGCTCCGTTCACTTTAATGAGAGCTAAGCTAACAGCTAGGAAACTTCAGCGGTCCGTTTCACTCAGAAAACACCAAAAACTGAACCGTCAGAGTCAATAAAGCTGCAAAAATAAAGCAGAAATCCTTAATAAAAGTCACAGACGCAGTTTATGTTGGTCAGTTTTAGATATTTGGACAGATAGGGAAGTTTCTCCGCTACGTTAGCTGGAGTTGTTCCACTCACCACAGTTCTGCTGCAAAAAGCCAACATTCTGACTCAGATACGCCCACAAACCGTGACCTGAATCCGGGGAGGATCAGCCGCTCAGCTCGGGGTTTTATCCCTGGAAAACCTCAGAAGAAACGAAAATCAACCGAGAAACTTCTGAAGGAATCTGCTGAGCTGCTCAGACGGAGAGAGAAAACTCCTTAAAGAGCAGCGAGACGAGCAGATTCTAGAAAAATAAAATACATTTAAACCATTCAATCAAATATAGACATAGATATAAATAAAGCAGTGTCTCGTTTTATTTTATTAGAAAAATATTTTATTACCTCCTCATTTTATTTATTTCAAAGATCACAGAAAATAAATGTCTGTTGTTGTTTATTGGTGGACGATGTGTTAATTACAGTCATTTTAGTACATAAGAAAGTTTATTTTTCCTCAAATACATATGAAGTCTTCAAGTATTATTTATTACAATTTAAAGGCGTAGCTCTTTTTCAGTTTTTCATTACTAAAATGTTTAATCTATTTCACTTGATTTAATTTTAAAACGGATTTCTTTATTAAAACTATTCTGAAATCATGTATTTATTTGTTTGTTTATCATTATTGAAGGCTTCATTTAAAGCCTAATTTAATTACAGTAATTTTATGAAGTGAAAAAATGCCGTACTTATGCACTGTTTTATACATTGTTTTGCTTGCTTCTATAAACCTTTTGTTCACTCTGGGACCATTAAAATCTTCTTTAGTCTTTTGTAATCTACTCTAGGAAGCTTTCAGTAGTTTTTTCTATGGTGAATATCAAAGAATCAAAATGATTTCGCAGTTTTGAGTATTGAATTTTTGTTGATTTGCTGGGATCTTCTATATGTAGTAGCGGATATCCGCCACGTGGTGGCAGCGCTGAGTTTCGTTTGGTTTAAATCTATGTTTTAAACCTCGCGAACAGACCGTAGAAGAAGAGTGCGGCTCGCCATGGCGGAACAGTCAGGTAAATATGATGTTTCTGCTCTCTGTCACAGTTCTGCTGTTAAACTGGGAGCAATGGTTCTCCTCCCAACAGTTCTGCTGCTTTTCTACGTTTTACCACTGGAAATTCAAACTGGTTTATCTGGACATTAATCTGGCTGCTGAACTGGTTCAGAAAACATTTCAGGTTTTAATATTAACAGCTCTTTCACGTTAGTTATCAAACAGCGATGATTATTTCACTGCTAAATCTCCTTTTTATCGGTTAAATCCGGTATAATTTTAATAATTAGATAGTTTAAAGCTTCTAGTTGATTCTGTGAACCGAGCTGCAGGTCGAACAGCTGCAGAGAAAAATACAGTTTAGTCCGGCTGGAAGGAAAATAATTCAGCTTTAATTAAAATGCATGAAACTGACTTATTAATATCCTGCCTTATTTGTTTATTATTCATTTATTTATTTTTAAATGATTTGATTAGGCTTTCACTGGATGGAAATGCATAACAAGAGAGAGTATTTAACTTTCTAACATCAAGCTGATAAATGGCACTGCTGCATTTATATTTACTGACCCTCAGAACAATGAGAGGGTTTTATTTCCTTACAGTCAGAAGTTTACATGCATTGAGATAAAAATGCATTTTGGGAACGTTTGGTTCATGTTGGATCCAGTTCCTGGTTCATCTGTTCTGTTCTAATCAGGTATAAACATGAAGGAGACGCCCAGACAACAACGGGTTCTGAGTCCTAAAGAAGAACCGGTTCTGGTTTGAAATGTTTGAATGTATCATAGAAAAAAAAACTAAAGACATACTGAAGATCCTGGCTGAAACCAATCCTGTACCAACATGGGCTGAAATGCCACTCTGAGAGGAAGAAGCCATGACTCCAAAAGCAACTTAAAAAGCTAAAATACAGTTTGCAAAAATGATTTAATGATCTAAACCATACGATAAAAACTAACTGTACTGAATCAACTATGGTGAAAACCTATTGACCTGGATCAGCTGATAATGCTCACCTGGTTCTTTCCAGCATCTTCTCCTGAGGATGAGGCGCCTGACGCCGGGACCGCCTACATCATCCCCAAGAAGGAAATCAGCATGGTGCCGGACATGGGGAAGTGGAAACGCTCTCAGGTATGATTTCATCCTGTTGAAACTCCCAGACAGAAACTAGAGCTGCTGCTGTAAAAGGTTCTGGTTCTGGCTGTGTGGTGACCCATCCAGGCCTACGCTGACTACATGGGCTTCATCCTGACCCTGAATGAAGGAGTGAAGGGAAAGAAGCTGACCTGTGAATACGAGTCTCTGAGGTGTGTTTACCAGATCTTATTAAACATTTAAAACATTTAATAGTTTATGAGACAAGTCAAGCTAATTTTTAGTTTAGCGCTAAACTTTGGAAACATTTAGCACACTTAGCTTCATGCAGTGAGCTAATCAGCTAATCCTATTAGCTCATTAGCATGCTAGCATGTGTCCGCCTCTGGTTGCATTTCTGTAAAAGAGAGCTACATCTGGACTCTCCAGAACCAGTTGGTTCTCCTATCGGTTCTGTCTCAGAGCACAGGAAGCAGTTATCTTATTTCTCCAGCACCGGGTTCCGGGTCAGAACTGAACCGGTTCTGTTGGTTTTACAGACGGTGGAGAAGCTGCTCGGCCTTCTGGGAACTCTGGACCGGTGGATAAACGAAACTCCTCCAGTTGACCAGCCGTCTCGCTTTGGCAACAAGGCGTACAGAACCTGGTTCTCTAAGCTGGAGCAGGTTGGGTCAGAACCGCCTCTGTCCGGTCTCGGCGCCAGGCTCGGATCACGTTCTGTTTGCGTTTCAGGAAGCTGAGGCCTTGGTGGCCGCCGTGCTGCCTGCAGAGAAAGCCGCCGCCGCTCCGGAGATCGCCGTCTACCTGAAAGAAGCTGTCGGGAATCCGACACGGATCGACTATGGGACAGGTACCGGTCCGGATCAGAACCTCCCCTCCAACAGCCAGAGGTTCTTTCACTGAACTTCAGCTGCAGTTTTGTTTCATCATTTATCTATAAAAAATAAAAATGTTTTCCGTCTGCCAGCACTTCCAGGTTAAAGGTCAAAGTGTTTCCCAGGTTGAGGTCAGGTAATCCAAACAGCAAGACGGTTCTGACCCAGTTCTGTTGTCTCTTCAGGTCATGAAGCGGCCTTCGCTGCGTTCCTCTGCTGCCTCTGTAAGGTCGGCGCTCTGAGGATCTCCGACCAGCTGGCCATCGTCTTCAAGGTGTTCGACAGGTGAGACGCCCAGGCAGCGGTACCGCAGGGCGGGTCAGGAGGGTCAGACGGGTCAGGAGGGTAAAACGGGTCAGGAGGGTCAGACGAGTCAGGAGGGTCAGGGGTTGCTTTGCTGTTTGTCACACTTAGACTCTTCCAAACATAATCAGGTGTTTCTAAAAACAAATCCACATCTGTTTAAATGAATAACATCATAAACTCTGGACCTGTTTCAGAAAAGTTTTTATCCACAGGAACCAATGCAGAGTTGTTTTAAACATGCCAGCCCATAGGGGGCAGTGCAGCGCTAAGCTAAAAATTGCTAGCCAATCAGATTGCTTCAAAACAACCATCACTTCCTGTTAAACATGGAAGCCAGGAGCTTCAGTTGTAGATTTAATTACTTTTAAAATTGTATTAGGACACAAAGTTATTAAAACACAGGATGAATTTGATCGGGAACCGTTTATCACTGATTTTAGCATTTAATTTGACAAAAAGCAAAAGAAAAAAAAGAAAAGCGCCCTGTAAGGTGTAAATACTTTAGTAGGACTGTTGTTGAGCCTGCAGGTGTTGCATGTCTGCAGGTACCTGCAGGTGATGCGGAAGCTGCAGCGGACCTACAGGATGGAGCCGGCCGGCAGCCAGGGCGTCTGGGGACTGGACGACTTCCAGTTCCTGCCATTCATCTGGGGCAGCTCCCAGTTCGTAGGTGAGGCAGACAGGAAGTGACATCAGCAGAGCATCCTGGTTAATGTGTCTTTACCATAGAAGAAGAAAGGTCAGTTCTTTGAACTGAGAAGAAACATTATTTTTATTTTTTGGATTATTTTGCAGTTTGGAGATTAAAAACTGATGTAGTAAATGTTTGTGTCCAACAGGGGGCAGCAGTCCCATACAATCCACTCTGACTCTGATTTATATTCACCACACAGAAACTAAGTACACTCTCAGAGTACACCTTCTGACCCAGCAGGGGAGCTTCGGTCTGATCCAGTGTTTCAGTCAGATTGTGGTCTGGACTTTGACTAGACCACTGCAGTATATAGATTCTTTTCTTTTTCAGTCTTTCTGCTGCAGATAATGCATAAAAACACATTCTGAAATGTCAATAAACTTTAAATTGTAACAGACATTTAACACTGGAACTGGAAAACGTTTTAAATATCAACAAACAACAAATAAAATGAATTATTAATTATAAATGTTTAGTTGAAACCAAAGCAGAAGACTGAAGAGTTTTATCCAGTTTTTAGTAGAAAGAGAAAACTGATAAATCATACAAATGGAAATTATTGATCTCATTTTAATTTATTGATTTATTGCGACAGGCCTCGTACTACCAGATTTTTATTCCTTAAAGAAGTTTCTTCTTTTGCTTGATTTTTGTTCCTTGGATTAAAACTCAATATAAAGTCAGACTGAGGCAGCAGAGTAGAACTGCTGCCCCCTGCAGGTGGGAGTTAGCATTACTTAAAATCAATAGTTTTGATAATATTGCGGAAAAATAGCAAGTACATAATATTTTAGCATGAAAAATACAGGGATCTGTTCATGTGATATTTTTCTTCTTGAGTACTTCTAAAGCAGCCATGTTGGTTCAGTGACCTTGAACCAGTTGACTGAGATCAGTTAGCTGGTTAATATTTTAATGATTTCTCTGATCAGAATGTTTTTAAATAAATCTTTTCTAACTGTAATTATCTAAACTTGTTCTATTAGTTATTTAAACCCAGAAACATTTTATTTATAGTAGAAAGAAACAAGATGATGTCATAACTTTTAACATCCAAGTATCTTCAGAGTTAGTGTGGATATTGATGCTGATCTCCTGTAGCAGTTAGTGTTACGACGACTCTGGACAGGCCTCTGACTGAAGTCTGTCGCTAGTGGACAATTTCATGCTAACTGCTGAATATCCAGAGCTTTTAGATGAGCTCTGCTAATCCACCTCATTTGCTTTTGCCACAAATATAAAATAATTTCATAAGTCAGAGCATTGTGACTGAACTGGCCTGATCCCACTGAGAGTTTTTAAATCTGAGCGTAGCTTGTGGCTGCACGGCGCCCCCCGGTGGAGACTAACGCTGAGCGTAGCTTGTGGCTGCACGGCGCCCCCTGGTGGAGACTATCGCTGAGCGTAGCTTGTGGCTGCACGGCGCCCCCTGGTGGAGACTAACTCTGGTCTGTCCTCAGATCACCCGACGCTGGAGCCGCGGCATTTCATCGATGAGAGAGTGGTGAACGAGCAGCACCAGGACTACATATTCCTGGACTGCATCCGGTTCATTAACGAGGTGAGAAAATCAGACCATCCAGAACCGGTCCGACCCGACACCCACAGCTCATATTTATTCATACACAACCAGGATTATAAATTCAGTTTCCAGATCTCCTCTGGTCCAAAACCAAAACTTCTGCTTCTGTTTAAACGAAACTCATTTATATGAATTCACAAACAATCCCCTGTCTGAATATTATTGATAAATGATTTAATGTCTGAGGAGGATTTCATGTTTTTGGGTTAATATATTTAAGAACTGATCAAAGCTCTGAGAACAACCAGGAGTTAAAAACAGATTCTGTTTCTCTTTCGTTTATGTTTCCAACTTAATATAACAGATCCAACCTGAAATTAACTTTAGTTTTGGGGTATAATTAAATAAATCCACGGCTTCAGTTAAACAGTCTTTTACATTTGTATTTATTTACATTTTAGGCATCATAATAAACATACTAGTCCCTTCAAAATAAGAGCAACAGACCTCTAGCACGGCGCTAACTGTAGTTAGAACTAAATAAAGAAAAGGTCATTACCAATTTTATTTATTTTTCTTATATGAAACAATAAACCAGATTTCTGTAAATCATTATAAGTTATTTCATGTTGAAGCAAAAAATCTCCAGTACTAGAAAGTTTTAGGAATCATTTTAAACAGAAACTGATTTTTAGTTCAAGAAGAATCTGCTGAGTCAAGGGTTGCCATGGTGATCACCGCCTTGTTGCCATGGTGATTCCCGCCTTTTCCTGGAGCCAGGAACTGGACTAGACATCATAGTAAAGCTGACCGGTTGAACAGAACCTCCAGGTCCAGTTTGTCCAGAACCAATCAGAGCGGAAATTTACTATCAGCCAATGAGAGTTCACTTGGTTCTGATTGGTTAGAAACCAGGAAGTCACAGAAACATACAACTGAATGGAGAAGGTTCTGGATGCTTTATTGGGTTGGATGAAAATAAAAACTACTTTCTGTTCCTGTGATCCATTTAAACGATGAAGGACGGTTCTGTTGGAACAGATGGCCCAGGTCCAAACAGAACCGGGTCTGTTCTTTCTGAACATAATGTGAAGTTTTTCTATATTCACTCATTTCAGCTGTTTCTAAACTTCTCATTTTCATGGATAAGTTTCAATAATATCAGAAATTGTAATCTAATATTATTCATTTTCTTAATGTACATATTTTCCCATTATTTAAGTTTAATTCAGTTCATGTTTCATTCAACTAATTATGTTTAAATTTTAGCACTTATTTTTTTTTGAGTGAACTTTCTACAGATTCAGATGGTGGAAATAAAAGAGCCGCAGCTGAATGTGGGTTTGACCAGGAAGAGGAAGACTGGGGGGGGTGGAAGGGGGGAGAGGAAGGGGGGGGAGAGGGGGGGGGAGAGGAGGGGGAGGAAGGGGGGCAGGGGGGAGAGGAGGTGTGTGTGTGTGCGCGCGCGTGTGTGTTGTGGGTGTGTGGGGGGGTGTGTGGTGTGTGTGTTGTGTGTGCACGCAGGGGTGGGTGTGTGTGTGTGTGTGGGCGGGCAGATGGACTGCGTTGGTCGTCTGCCAGAGCAGGAACTGAGCGCTTTGTTTTGTGAATTTTGGAGGAAAAAGGAGGGGAGGGAAGCCGGAGTGGGCGTCAGTGGAGCGGCTACATCCTTTTTCCTTTTCCCAGTCTTCCCAGTGGAACTCCTCCTTCACCTTTTTCCTCCTCCTGCCTTAGCCTCACCTCTCCCCTCGTCTCGCTCATGAAATGATATTTCTGTGGGTTGATTCTTGTAATTAAGGCTGGAGATATTTCAGATTTATTCCCAGCATTAATGGGTTTAATGTATTCAGACTGTTTCTCTTTCTTCTTCTTGTGTTTTTTACCTTCTGCAGATGAAATTGTTTATTTAAAACTGATCTATGATGCTTTTTTGAATATGTTAGGATACGTCTATGGTCTATACAAAACACGTTCGTTACATTTTTGTATGAATCATTCTTAGATCATCAGCTTTCAGTATATTTTGAGCTCCTTTCAGAAATAGCCACACCTGTCACTTTAAATCCAGATTAGCTTCCGCTGGCCACGCCCCCAAATTTAGCGGTTACACTCACATGTGAAAATGGCTTCAAACAGATATGCAAATGTGAAACCACACATCTTTAAGAAGCATTAGTCGAGCCTGCTGTACGACCAACTGGAATGTGTCAAAGTGGTTCCTGGATGGAAACCCTTTGGCTGTACAATGGCTGCTGGAAAATGAAATGGAGCTCACTTGGGGTTGCTAGGTAACAGGCAGTACCTACTGATTTGTGATGTTAAAATCTGGAGGTTCTACTGGAACCAGAACTTCTGCTCCACCTGCAGCTGCTCTGAGTCCAACCAGCCTGTTCCCCTCCTGGCCTGTGGGGGCGCTGAACCAACAACCACTGAAGAAACGACACAAAAACCTCTGAAGACGCTGAGAGCAACTTCCTGCTTCACCAGATGAAACAAGATGGAGGCGTCAGATTGTAGCGGCTGGAGGATTTCTCTAGTCTTTGGCTGAAGGCAGGGCAAGAGGTCAGGACCAGAGGTCAGAGGTCACTTAGCTGATTGAGGTTCAGATGTGCTGCGATGGCCAGCCTGTTTCAGCTCCGACGCTAGCGGTTTTCCTTCTAACTAGCTCATTGTTAGCTTCTTTCTGAAACCCACTGCTAGCCGATCTGTGAGCCTCGGTGGATGAAACGTTTCCTGTTGTTCCTGTGATGAACTCATTCTGTTTGCTAAGGTTATGATTCATCACCGTCTGACCTGATTGTGTTGTTATTTCAACAGACTTCTTAAATCCTGTTGTTTCATCTCTGGTTCTGGTTCTGGACTCTCACCGTTTCTTTCATCGCTCTCCCATAAAAATTCTTTTAAAGCAAAAACCTTTCTTCAGAGTCCAGAGCAGCAGATGTTCATCAGTCTCGATTAACTCATCGTCAAGAACTTCGCTTCTCGGTTTCTGCTGCATTTATCGGCTTTATTTGAGCGCTGGTAACCATAGCAACAGCAGTATTTACTGTTGAAGTGAAGCTGAAGAATTAAAAAGCCAGCATTGCCGGGAAGCGTTGCACGTGACGACACACGGAGCGATTTTTCTTTTTGTCCTGTTCGGACCTGACTCTGTTTACAGCTGAAAGCGTAAACACGCTCTGCTCCTCGCCGCCCTCCGTCGCCTTCCTGCCGTCTCAGCCTCCCGTTTCTCTCTGTGGTTCTGTGTTAACGTCAGACACTGGGCTTGTGTGCGAGCGCGAGCCCCAAACATGAGTCACTTCCTTCCCCACATGCTGCTGTGAATCACTCCTTCCTCCAGGGAATACGGACTGTCTCCGCCCCCCCGGCCCCGCCCTTCCCCCCGTCTTCTCATGCGAGGCCCTGGAAAGCGTCCGCAGCGGCGCTCAGCCGGCCGGACGGCCAGCAGGATGGAAAAACCAGGTTTCCTCTAAGATCCGGGGTCTGGATCCGGTTGCTCTGCTGGGAGAAGCGAGGAGGCGACGTCTCATCCAGCGTCACTGAGGAGGGACAGTTCTGATTCATTTATGCTCCAGGTTTTATCCAGAACCAGGTTTTCATTCACTGACTAAGTTTCATTTTCTTGTTTATTCACCAAAATAAATCTGAAATAATCAGAAACATTTGAGAGCGTTCCTCATAGCTCAGATTAACCTAGAAAACTAATTAAGAGTCTGACCCCCTGTAATTGGAGCCCCCCCTCCGGCCCCCTTGTTGAACCACCAGTCCAGTCTGCCAATCCAGGGGAACCGGAACCGCCCCGATGTCCATGCAGTGCTGCACAGTCAGCCGACAACATCCAGAGCCTTAAGGGACTCCGTCTCACAGGGACTCCGTCTCACAGGGGACTCCGTCTCACGGGGACTCCGTCTCACAGGGGACTCCGTCTCACGGGGACTCTGTAGGGGACTCCGTCTCACAGGGACTCTGCCAGGCGTTCCCAGCTGACCCTCTCAACACGTTTGGGCTGCCAGGTCTGACCGGCATCCTCCCCCACCACCGGAGCCAACCCACCACCAGTGGTCAGTGGAGTAGGCCCACTCCTGCCCGGCGCCTGTCACTCCAGAGTGGAAGCATGTCCAGCCCGTCTCAAGGAGACTGGTTCCAGAACCAGAGTTTCCATCCATCAAGGGGGTTTTCAGGCTTTGTCTGGTCCCTCACCTAGAACCTGTCTGCCCTGGGTGACCTTACCAGGGGCATGAAGCCCCAGACGGCATGGCTCCTGTCTTGGTTTGGTTTAACTTTCCCAGATAAGAATGTTTTAATCAAAAATACAACAATCTGATTTATTTTAGGAAATGTAAAAGACATGAAAGAAAATGATGAATCATTGCATTAAATGTAATTAATCGAGCTAAATGTGCTGAAGCAGGAACGTTGTGTGAAACATTGTGACACTTTGTGCAGATTATTCAGCTAATTGTTTTAAATTGTGATGTTTCATTTGTTCAGCTGAATGTTTCTTTGGATAATAAACTGCCAGCTAACTGATGCAACTCAGCATGTTGTTAGCATTAGCATGCTAAGCTAACCAGTTAACTGGGCTCTGAATCGTTACTTGGTTTCTTTATTTCGTAAAGGTTAAAATTCTCCATTCTGTGACTCTAATGCAATTAATTCATCTAAACTTTTATTTTCTGATGTCTTAACGATGTGAGTCAGTTCTAACATTTCTGATCATCTCCTTTTGTTCTGCAGATGAAGACGGGTCCGTTTGCTGAGCACTCCAACCAGCTGTGGAACATCAGCGCCGTCCCGACCTGGTCCAAAGTCAACCAGGGCCTGATCAGGATGTACAAGGCAGAGGTGAACCGATCACTGATCACTGAACCGATCACTGAACCTGATCACTGATCACTGAACCTGATCACTGATCACTGAACCTGATCACTGATCACTGATCACTGAACCGATCACTGATCACTGATAAAATATGAGATTAAATCACAGCTTTCCTTCGCTGTTGAATCCAAAGGTTTTATTTTGATGGATTATCTGGAATAATCTCTGGAACAGCCATGGAAATCTCGTCCAGCATTCCAGCGACTGCAGACACCTCCACAGTTCTTGTGTCTCTGCTCCAGTTTCTCGGAAATGTTTGGCTGTAAAAACTTTGGAAAAAAAGAGAGAAAAGGTTATTTTTGGTGAAAGCTTCTCGGTTCTGCGTGAGCAGCAGCTTTGCTAACGGCAGTGAGGGAAAAACGTCTGCAGAAGGAAACATTTCCTCCAACTGCAGCAAAATGAGGCGGTGAAAAGATTGGATTAAAAGTGTTTAATAAGTAAAAAGGAATGTAGATTAACATCAAACAGAGATGGAAATATCTAATTTTCCTGAATAGATTTGACTGATTTCTGGTTCAATGAGACGACTTCTCTCCCAGTTTTCTTGGATTTGTTTTAAACTCCCAGGAACGTAGATGTTTCTGTTGACTGGATTTCTTTTCCTCTCCACTGAAGCTGTGAAATGAGTCTATAGAAACATCCTGAGTTAAATCATCTGAAATGTTTTCGTCTTTTGGCAGTCGGCTTGAACTGAAATACTTCCTTCTTTGGCTGTCGCTATGACAACTGTAAAACGTCGTTTAAAATCGCTGCCTGTTTGTTTACAATTGTCATTATTATCAGGGTCCACCTACAGGTGGCGCTATAATCAGGACGTTTATTCTGATTTACTGAATATGAATAAACATCAGTTATATTGAGAGACGTTTTCACTCTTTAACTCGTTTTTTATTTAAAAACTAAGTTGTCTTTCCCTTAAAACATTATCTTTATGTAAACACAGGGAGAGGTGATTAAAATGTCCTAAAACTAAAAGCTCTAGTTTTTAATTTTAGACTCTAGCTCAAAGGCGCTAGCTTAAAGACGCTAGCTCAAACACTCTAGCTTAAAGACGCTAGCTTAAACTCACTGGCTTAAAGGTGGTAGCTTAAAGACGCTAGCTTAAACTCGCTAGCTTAAACTCACTAGCTTAAAGACGCTAGCTTAAGGGCGTTAGCTTAAACTCTCCAGCTTAAATATGATAACTTAAAGGCGCTAACTGTGTCCACAGGACTTGGTGTTCTGTAGTTTTTACATTCCTGGAATCAGCCGGAGAACCGAGTCGCTCCGACTGAAACACCCAGACTGGTTCTGAGAGCTGCAGAGGCAGGAAAGGGTTAAGGCAGGAATGGAGAGAATGGGACTGTGTGTGTGTGGGCGGTTGGGGGTGTGATGGGGGGAATGTCTAAGCCCGTCTCCCCGCCTGCATGCCCACATCCTGTGTTTTCCAGAGCAGCCTGTGAGTCTTCCCAAAGAGCTGAGGGGCCAGGCTGTCTGCGTTCCCTTCCCCCTCCCCGTTCCCTTCATTAAATCCTCCCTCCCTCCTTCCCTCTGTCGGACCTTCCTCCAGCCTGAAGCAACCATCAGCAGACTTGCATTCCTCGCTCCCTTTCCTGGGCCCCACACACGGCTCGGGGCTGAGCTGCAGACCCAAGTTCTGCGTCTAACGGAGCCATGATGCAGAAACAACAGAAGAACTTCGTCCTGCTTTGGTTCCGCTGCTCTTCCTGCTGTTCGTAAAATCACAGAAACTGAATCCGTTTAAGAGAAACTCCAAAACCTACTCTGGATTATTTTCCTTACAGTTTTCAAATGAAATCATAAAAACAAAAGAGTTTACTGACAAAACTAAACAGCAGGATGAGAGTTAGCGGCTTTCTGGAGGCTGAGGAGGTCACAGAAATGAAATCAGGCTTTTTTAGTTTGTGTATCAAATGTATCCATGTTAGAAGATAAAACCTGAAGAACTAAAGCAACCACTTTCACCTTATTCAGTTTCATTCATTTAAAAGTAAACTTATGTGTAAAAATAGATATTTGCATCATAATCAACTGAGCTAAGCTAATGATTAGCCTGAAGTAAACAGAAGCCATGTTTTGATTCGCAGCTACATTTTCCATGAAGCTTTTATAAAGATAAAACTGGAGAAAGTTATAGATGTGAAAAAGTCCATTATTTATTAAAGATTAGATTAAATTTAAAACCAAAAAATAACATTTTTTATAAGAGCTTGTGGCTGTTGAGGTGAGCTAAGCTATTAGCTGAGTGAACAGCAACATTTAGCCACAATGTGAATCTCAGCAAAAAATCTTCATTTCAATCTAATATTTTGGAATTTAAATACTTTAAACTTCACTGAGCTGAAGCCATGCTAACGGCTAAAAGCTAAGCTGGACATTTCCTGAATGTCTGAAACTCTTTGCTTACCTACATGTAGCTTCTAGTTGATATAAACTGTTTGTTTTTTATCTTTAAATCGATATTTCACATGTTGGATGCTAAATATGCAATAGTTAGTAAACCTAACTTTCTCCACGTTTTTCACTTCCACTGTAATATTTAGCCATGTTATTAATTTAAAAAGTGAGCCCAAGTAATACAATTATAAAACGTCTTCATTTTAACAGGATTAACGATGATATTAACTTTTCTGTTAACTAGTTTTAGAAAACCAGATTATTCTGTAATCACAACAATCTAATCTAAAACTCAGTTGCTAAAATTCAAACCGATTTATTATTTTTAATTCATTTCTAAATCTGTTTTCTTAATCAGTTGGAAACAAATGTGAAAATCTGGTAACTACTAAGTTTGTTTGGTTTAATTAAATTAGAACAATAATAAACAGACCAAATTATGATCAGTTTCCAGGATATTTCTGAGCAGAAACATTTTGTCCTCTGTGACTGATTTTACAAATTGATCAAATATCAGTTCAGCTGCAGAGTCTCTCTCTCTCTCTCTCTCTCTTCTCTCTGTCTCTCTCTCTCTCCCTCTCTCTCTCTGTCTCTTCTCTGCTCTCTCTCTCTCTCTCTCTCTCTCCCTCTCTCTCTCTCTCTCTCTCTCTCGCTGCACCAACAACCACTGAAGGAAACTAAAACCTCTGAAGACGCTGAGAGCAACTTCCTGCTTCACCAGATGAAACAAGATGGAGGCGTCAGATTTTAGCGGTTGGAGGATTTCTCTTTAGTCTTTGAATAAAGACCAGGAGCCATTTCTGCTGCTAGCGCTAGGCTAACATGTTAGCTTTGGTTGTATTTACCCACAATGCCATGCGCTGTAGTCCACATCCTGCTTTTGGAGCGGTCTCTGGTTCGCTTCTGTTCTTCATTAGCCTGTTCTCCTCCATAAGCAACAGTTTTAGCCCTTGTTGCTAATCCGGGTCGCTCTCTGTTGTGTTTTCAGTGTTTGGAGAAGTTCCCAGTGATCCAGCATTTTAAGTTCGGCAGCCTGCTCTCCATCCATCCAGCAAAGCCTTGACGCTCCACAGAGGAAGGATTCCCAACGTTCCCCCAGCGTTCCCAGTTCCAACGGTAGCGAATGCTAGCTGCGTAGCCCGACACATGCATTCCCTCACTGGCATGCTGCTGAGAAAGTTTGGACACATCCTCAACTTTCCTGCTCAGTATGTCGCTGATGACCTCTGAACTCTGGAGCATCTGTGGATTTTTGTCTTATTTATATAAAAGTCTCAGATATAATTTTTATGGTTTTCAGAATGTGTGATCATGAATGCTGCAGTATTCTGATCCAGCAGCTTCCTTCAGCCAGGTCATCAATGAGACTGTTGTGTTTTTGTTTGGCTTTTAAGGCCAAAGCTCAAATTTTCCTCAAATGTGTTTGTTCATTCGCTCAGAGCCGACTGTAAATCGCTAGATATATCCATCTAGATTAGACAGAAAACCTCTAGATTCAGGAAGTCTAGATGGAAAGTCTGTGCATGAGAACGTTCAGTTTGCCCAAAGCTGTCCTCGTCAAGCCCCAGGAAACTAAAACAAATATCAGCTCATTTCTGATGAATATTGTCATTAAAAGAATAAAATAAACATTATGGTTCAGTGTGAAGTGTTGTTTGTGTTTTAACGTCCTAGTCCAAGCAGAAACACAAGTTTTAGCTGCACTTCAACAAACCAGGTTCCACTTTTAGCCTTTCAGTAAACAAACTTAAAATGTTATGATGGATGATCTTTAATAAAAAAAACTCCAGATCTTTTTTAATTCAGCATGTTGTTATATGTACATTTAAGCTAAGTTTATAGATGATACTCTAAACTAGCAATGGAACAAACCTAGCTTCTGCTAGCTTAGCGCACTAAAATGAAAATTCACAGCTTTTATAATTCAGAGTCACCAGGAGACGCAGCAGAGAGTTGGATGTGGATGGATGTGGTTGGATGTGGATGGATGTGGATGGATGTGGATGGATGTGGTTGGATGTGGATGGATGTGGTTGGATGTGGATGGATGTGGTTGGATGTGGTTGGATGTGGATTAATTAATTTAATTAATTAACTCCTTCATGAACTCTTTAATTAACATTAAATTAATTTTAATGTTAATTAACTCTTTAATTAACATTAAAGAGTTAATGAAGGAGCCATGTAGATTTCTGAAGATTCAGTTTCAAGAGTTTCAAATGAACTTCAAAGGTTTTAATGTTCATAAAACGAGTTAAACCTGCATTTATGTTCCCATTTTTATAATGCATTACATATGCATCATAAATGCATTATATGTCATTTTGTGTCACAATGAAGTAACTTTGTTACTTATGTTGTTTTAAAAAAGCTTTATGACTTAAAATAAATTTGACTTCCTGATTTAACATCTTGAAATTGGGCCTCTGTCCCTTTAAGAAGCTCCTGCCCTCTCTGAAGCTCCGCCTCCAGGAAGCCGTCCCAACAATTAATTTTAAGAGATTCTTGTGTCTCCAGATCCACCCAGAACCTTCTCCTGTTCAGAGGTGATGATTTATTGTAATATTGGATTTTATAAAAGACGCTTAGAAACGCAACACAACTTGTCCGACATGTTTGAAACCAGCAGCGTCACTAATGAGCCTCTGCTGTCCTCCCAGTCCTCCCAGTCCTCCCAGTCCTCCACTCCTCCCAGTCCTCCAGTCCTCCAGTCCTCCACTCCTCCCAGTCCTCCAGTCCTCCAGGTCCTCCAGTCCTCCACTCCTCCAGTCCTCCCAGTCCCCTCCAGTCCTCAGAGTCCTCCAGTCCTCCCAGTCGTCCCAGTCCTCCCAGCAGCAGATTTCCAGCAGGCAGACACAGTTTTGTGCAGGAATGTTTGGAATGGGACATCTGCGGTTCTGACCCGTTTGGACTTGTCTGAGACTCAAGTTTTCCAGAGAGAAACGGGATGCAGCTGCAGATGAAATGAAACAGAAACGAGCTAAACTCAAAAGTCATGAACCAGACCGGATCTCATCCTGCTGGGTGGCAGCGGGACCCAGTTAGGAAATCCAGCATAAATGATCTTAAATATGCAAATGAGCTGCAGCCTGGTTTCCTAATCGGGGTTAAATGTGGGCGGGGCTTCCCGCTTCATGAATATTCATGAGCATATGAGGCTGGGTGTGCTTTTTGTTTTAATTTAATTTGAATTAAAACAGAAGGTCAGAAAATAAATCAGGCATAATGCAGGGCAGCCTGTTTGGGTCTCTGGCTACGGCAGCCTGTTAGGGCCAAAAGAGAAAAACTAAAAAGGAGGATTAAAATTATGATAAAATAATCAGAGAATTTTTATATAAATTTTGAAAAGTTGAAAATTTGCTATAAAAAATCTTATATGTTGAAATTAATCAAATAGTTGTTCTTGAGATTAAACATTTCAGAGATTTAAAAATTGTTGGGAAAATATTTAGTTTTGAGATTAATCTCAGAAAGTACAAAAAGTCTAGAACATTTCTGTGTTTTTAACGTAAATGTAAACATTTTCAAACTCAAATGTTTTTGTTTTTTCTGGGATTTTTCTGACATAAATCTGAACATTTCTGAGCTTTTGCTGAAAATGTTTTCCTCCTTTTTAAAATCTTTCCTGTTTTTTTTCTATTGATTTTTGAAATGAATTAATGTTTTATGTGTTCTACTCGTTTTTAAAATGACTTGCAAAAGTATTCACACCCCTTGAACTTTTCCATATTTCCATGTATTTCTTGTCACGCCGCACTTTTCAGTTTTTTACTCGTAAAACATTTTTTTGAATGTTGTAATATTTATTTCTACTTTTCCATTATAACGCACTTTGTGTTGGTGTTCCATATTAAATTCCAATAAATATTTGCTTATCATAATGTGATAAAATATGTAAATGTTCAAAGCGTATCAGCAGGATATTAAATCATTTTGATTTAAATATTTAACAGAATAAAGAATTTAAAACATGTAAACTTTTCACTCATTGTTTGTTGCAAACGTTGTTTTGTGTATTTATGTATGAACACGTTTCTTGTTTTGTCTTGTTATTAATCGGTATGAAACATAAATACTTGTTTTCTGAATCTTCTTCACTAACAGCTCGTTTTCTCTGCCTGTTAGTTTTGATGGTTTCTGAAACTCAGACTCTCCGTCTGAATCACTTTTACTCTAAAACATTTTAATAAAGTTAATAAAGCTCAGTGAAAGAAAATTAAATTATTTATCCAGCCGCCCCTCCTCCATCAGACCTGACCAGTAAAACCAGTGCAGCCTCCCAGTGCAGCCTCCCCCACCTCATCACTCCTGTCTGCTGTCACATGAGAAGCCCCCCCCCCACCTGACCCCCCCTTCAGAAAACCAAACTGATAAAAATAAAACATGTTTATTGATCATCGCCGCCTAAATGTTTGTTTTTATGTTTTATTTCATCTAAAAGATAAAAAATGTGACAAAAATCAGATCAGTGTGTGTGTGTGTGGGGGGGGGGGTGTGCGTGGGGGGTGTGTGTTGGGGTGTGTGTGTGTGGGTGTGTGTCTAGGTGTGTTAGTCTCTCCAGATGGAGGAGCTGTGAAGACAGACGGCTTCAGAACCGAACCCCGATCCGGTTCTGCTTTCAACCGGATCCATCTTCATCATTTAAATCTGGACAAACTTCATCATCCTCATCTTCATCGTCCGACCTGCAGAGCAGCAGAGGAGGAAGAGGAGGAGGGAGGGGGGCTGGCGGTGGCTCCGCTCCGTGATGCTGATATCTTCATTCATTGATTTTAAAGAACTCCACCAAGTGGCACAGAGCAGAGATAACAGCAGGCAGGCAGTATAGTCAAAGTAAAGCAGGAAAAGCGCTCTAATCATTCACTACTTCATATTCTGTCTATTTGAAACCTCTAATCAGTTTAAAAGACATATTTTAGGATTCTTTAAGAAGTTTAATTACATTTATTATGATATGACCTGAAAAATAGATAAAAATATCCTTAGATTTTTTTTAAAAGTGTCAGATTTGACTAATAATCCAAAATGGAGAAGAAATAAATTTATCTCTTCATGTTCAGAGTCGAGGTTCAGCAGTTAGCAGCTGTTAGCACAACAGCAGGGCGGGAAGACATCAGCAATGACCCTAACGCAGCAACGGTTGCTGTCATCAATCTAATGAGGGTTCAAAGGTCATCTCAGCAATGACCCAACAGCTCTACTGGACTCTGTTAGCAGGCTGAAGGTCAAAGGTCAGGAGAACCAGCATGGCTGCTTGGAGGGACTGAAGGAGAAACAATCTCTCTAGAAACAATTGTCCAGTCTACAAGAGAAAAAAATGTATCAAGATGGCCTAGTCAAAGTCCAGATCTCAGAAATCCATGCAGAAAGTTTCCTCTAAATGTTTAGTTCATCTAAAATCTTCTGAGGTTCATCGATTCTGAACATATTTAAATTAGTTTCTCATGATTCTTATGATTTTTGTTCCTGCTGAAACTTAGACACAAAGTTCAGATTTTTATTTTTTATTAAGATTATAAATTTGAACAAATACTTTCTCGAACAGTTTGACCCGGAGATATACAATTTACAAAATACAAGAATACAAAAGAAAATATGTGTAGAATGGCTGGGTTCTCTGTTTTGGTACATAGTGCCTGTAAAGCTAACAGGTTGATGCAGAAACCAGGAGCTTCCCTTTCTAAAACAAAAGGACTAATTCTGATCTGTTCTCACAACGTTCGGACCCGCGGAACCGAGCCGGGACTCTACAGAACGGCGGCCATGATGGAAACAAAACCATGTTTGAGATCCGGAGTCTGTTTGTTCAACATGCTGCTGAAACGCTGAGCGAGCGCTGAGCTTCAGGGTTCTGACCCGGTTCTGACCCATCTTTCACTTCCTGGTTCCATTAAGACCAGACCTCAGACCACTGGTCTGAGGTAACACCTGGACTGGTTCAGGACTGCGTCACCACTGCTGGAGAACCAAGATGGCCGACTCGGCTGAAACCGTGTCACTTCCTGTCGGCTCAGCAGACGTTTCTACAGCAGCAAAACGCCAAAAGATTCAGATTATTGAGCCAGAAAAGCCACCATGTTATTCCTACATTTAGTTTGTACATATTTAGTTATCAAACTAAATATTTATCTTCGTAACTTAAATCTTTATTTGAAAGTTAAATATTTAACTTGTGAATTTAATATTTAGTTTAAAATTCTGACATTTATAAATGTAGGAATAAGGCGGTAAAAATATGAAAAACAAATCCACATTTTTCTCTTTCATCGTCAAAATAAACCAAATTGTTGCTGTTCATGTTTTACTGTGTAACTCTAGAAATAGGACGCAGAAGAAGAAGAAGTGTGGAGGACCTCCAGCCTCCCGGATGTGCAAAATGACCCTCCGGCCCCCCACCGTGTAAACTCTGGACCCGCCTCTGAAATGTTCCCACTCAGAACAGCTGAGCCTGGTCTCCCTTCCGTTGTGCGCCATTTCGTACCCCGGCATGAAATATCTGATTCTGGCTCTGCCGAACCGAACCAGGTCAGAACCAACTGACCATCGGAACATTCATGACCATTTATATTCATGACGAAATAAAAATATTACAAATCAGCGCATCGGACATGGTACGAAACGGTACGTCACGAAGAGGCGGCTCAGAACGCCACGATGGCCCGGGTCCAGGCGCCCAGACCGGCCAGCGCCTGCTTGCTGCAGACCTGCTCCAGGTCGGCCTGGCGGCTCAGGAGCCCCGAGAAGCCGGAGCCGAAGATGGAGATCAGGTTGGAGATGTTGGAGGCGTCCGGGCTGCAGTCCGCGCCGGAGCACTCCTCCCGTTTCAACCGCTTCCGCCCCGCCGTGTAGTCCGACGGCTCCTCCGCGTCCGGCGAGCAGCCGGCGGAGTCCACCTTCCGCTTCCTGGCCGCGGCGCCCGGCGCGCACTGCGGCGCGGCGACCGCGCAGCAGCAGTCCTGGTGCAGGAAGCCGTTCTCCACCGTGGTCACCACGTGGGTGTCCAGGTCCAGCACGGTGGTTTTGTTGCAGTTCTGGGAGAACTGGTCCTCCATGCAGCAGCTCCGGTAGTACGGCTGCTCCGGTGGCTCCGGCTCCCGGCCGCCCGCCGCCCGGCTCTCCTCCCTGCAGCCCGCGGCGCGCCCCGGCTGCGCGTCCTCCGCGCCCTGCGGCTCCAGCGGCTCCAGCGGGTCCAGCTCCTGGATCCCGCTGCAGACCGCCATCACCTCCTCGTACTGCTGCATCCGGTAGATCTCCGCGTACTTCTCCTTGATGTAGAGCTGCCGCGCGTTGCGCAGCACGTAGGACACCAGCAGGTTCTTGTGCAGCTTGATGCCGCCGCGCTGCGTCCGGGAGCTGTGGATCTTCATCAGCGACATGGAGATCAGGCTCTGCGCGTCCACGGCGCACTCCATGGCGCCCCGGTCCACCTCCATCCGGCTCCGGAACCGCCTGTCACTGCTCGGGCTCGGTTCTGGCTGAACTGCTCCAGTCAGCTGTGAGTGGAAACATCGGAGACGCCGCGGCGCCGCTGAGGACCAGCACTCATTTCCAGCCGCTCAGGATGCTGAGGCTGCGTTTATACCCCGCACTGAGCCCGCCCCCCCTCCGCCGCAACCGGCCAATCAGCGGCCAGCGTTCCGCCGACAGACAGCCGCGCGCTCAAAGCAGCCTTCCCTGCGGACCAATCAACGGCTAGCGGCTCCTCTGAACTATTCAAATCCAGCAGGCCGCCTGAGAGGATCGTCCTGGTTCAGGAAAACCTGTTCTGAGATCCAGAGAGAAAAGTTCACGAAACACGAGACTCACCGGCTGCATTGAGAGAATTACCAACCACAAAACATCAGCTTCCTGTAGCTCTATACTCAATACTTAGTACTTTAAATAAATACACTGAGTAATTAGTATTTTAACTCATGGGACCTTTTAGTTAATTTATGGACAAAATGATTTCCGGTCACCCTGACAGGAAGTGGTTTCTCTCTTCCTGGAAACATTTCTGCATTCAGAGGAAGTGACGTCCTTCATCCTGAATCTAAATCTTGAAGGTTCTGGAAGTGAAGCTCAGGCTGAACCGGTGATTTTCATTTCTGTTCATCCAGGTCCTGATTGGATGGTGGCTCCCTGCTTCAGCCAATCAGAGGCAGAGCAACAGCAAACATTCCTGATTCCAACAGGAACTCAAACTCCTCCTGACCGGAACCTGAACGCATCAACCCGCAGAGGGTCTGCCTCCTGGTCACAGCCGGGACGTCCGGCAAGCAGGAAGCATCTGGGGCCCCTGCAGGTGATTCAGGACCAGGAGCCCCTCGGAGTGACTGCAGTAACCTGCGCGGAACCTGTAGAGGGCAGTGCAGCTCCAGTTTTCCTGTTTGTGATTAGAGAGAGAGCGAGAGCGAGAGAGAGAGGGGGGGGGGGAGAGAGGGAGAGGAAAAGGAGTGTGGTGTGTGTGTGTGTGTGGGGGGGGGGGGGGGTTTTCAGCAGCAGAGGCTTTTTATTGTTGAGAAGCAGCTAATTTGTCATTTCGGTGCAGCTGCTCCTCATCCTCATGATGAAGAACAGGATGTTGGACCTGAAGCTTCTGCAGGTGTTCACGGTGCTGCTGGAAAGTAAGTACACCCCTCATCAGGACTGAATGCAAATACAATCTGTTTACTGATTTTAAGTGATTTAAACCTGGAATAAATAAGTACACCCTTCTGTAAGTTAGTGCTGATTCTCACATCAACGACCTTAGAAAAACTGCAGGGGTCAAAAGGTCAAGCTGCTTTAGGGGGACAAATAGCTCCTTGGATTATTTTAATTAATTTATCACCATAAATAAAGTCAAACTGTGTGATTTTAGCAAAATTATATTAAATGTTCATTATATATATATGAATCATCATAATCATTAACTGAGCGGAAAATAAATATATCATAAATATGCAGAATCTGCCCTTTTAATATTAATGTTACTGAAAACCAAGTTGAAAGTTTTTTTTATCTTGTACCTTCTGTAGAGGCTGTTCTCCTGATTGGTTGCTGTATTTTAAGCCCCGCCCATCCACTTCCTGCTCAGGGTCAATAGTTCACCTGCAGTAAAACAAAGAACTGCAGATATTTTTATTCACATGCCACACCAGCAGGGGGCGATGATGTAGCGAGATGAAGATCTTCAGCAGGAGTTCTAGACCAATAGGAGTTGATCTGAATGTTGTTGCCATAGAGCTCTCCTTTAACCTCTGACCTCCTCCACTCAGGTGAGGCGTCTGGTCTGGGTCAGTAGAGCCTCTGCTTCTCCACACTGAGAGGAGCGAACCGGTTCTGATCCTCAGGTCCTGCAGGCTGATGTAACGGAGCCACATTCACTCATTCACTCATTCACTCATTCACTGTGGGTCCAGGCTCAGAGGCGCATCTGGACCCACAGCTCTGAGCTTTCAGACCTGGGATCAGGAACGATCACGTCTGGTTGATCGATTAGATAAATAATCTATAAAACAGTTTGAATAATCTTTGGTCTGAGCTGCAGGTTGATGGAAACCAAGGAGACGAAACCCGATGCAACCAAACGTCTGCAGCCCGACCGGGAACCGGAACTGGATGGTTGCTATGGCAACAGCAGCATACCTCTGATGAAAACATGGAGGAGTTTCTAGGACATTTCCATGATCCTGGAAATGTTCTGCTGCTGGTAGAAGGCCCACTTTGGAACCGTCTTTATGTGGCTCTGAATGGTCAGGTCAGAGGTCAGAGGTCAGCCTGATCTTTAGTTTCCAATACAATCAATCGACTTTGAGAACTGAAAAACCTTCTTCACTGAAGCTGTGTTGACTCTAGATCTAGAGCTATAGATCCTCTTTAATAACTTCAGTTTCTGCTCAGAAACGTTTTCTCCTGCACTGATCTGTTCTGGTGACATCACAATGTGGAGGTGTGCATCATCTGCGTAGTCATGGTAACCTGAGCAGGTAGACATCAGGAGGGTTCTGGGATTGAGCCTTGTGGTTCTCCGTAGGTTCAGCTGCTTTCAGACTTTCCCTGGAAACTGAAGGAGACGATGGAGGTGAAGTGTGTGTGTGTGGGGGTGTGGGTGTGTGAGTGTGTGGGGGTGTGGGGTGTGTGTGTGAGTGTGTGTGTGTGTGATGCCTTCCAGAGAAAGACGACAAAAAGAGAAAGCAGGAGGAAACGCATCATTATAATGGCTCATGCAACCTGATCCTCTGCATACTGAATTTTCCCCCAGAGGGTTTTTTCCATTATCCTGAACGGGGGAGTCGTTTAGCTGATCCAGCCCAGCTTCGCCTTCCTTTATTCCTTCTTTTTTTCCACTCTCTCTCTTCTTTGGCGGTTTTTCTTTTTCCACAGACACATTGTGCAAATGTAACCTTTTGCGAGGCCCAGCCCCCCCCCCGCCCCGCCGCTCCCCATCCCCAGGACGTTGGCTCGCCACTTTGCTGCCAAGAAATATGAAAAACTGGCAGGCTGCCCGTTTTATCTGCAAACACACGGCGGAAAAAAGGGAAAGGTGGATGGAAGCAGCGGGAGGCGGAGGGAGGAGGGAGTGGAGGTGACAGAGACGAAGGAAACGCTGCTGCTGCTGCTGCTGGAGCTGCTGCTGCTGCTGGAGCTGCTGCTGCTGGAGCTGCTGCTGCTGCTGCTGTTGCTGCTGCTGCTGGTTTGACCTTTAGGGTCATGAAATGTTTGGACCGAGGCCGGAGGGCGGAGCTCCATGGATGAAGAGAAAAGTCAAACTTCACAAGCAGCAGCTCATTCCAGCTGATCCAGTCAACGCGTCAAGTTCACTGTATTATTAACATTAGTTTTAAAAGTTTTCAGTCTAAGGAAACGCAGCAGGTTGCTAATCCAGCTAGGCTAGTTAGCAAAAAACGGACGAGTTTCTGACAAAATAAAGGAACCAGGAAACTAAACAGAGCGACTAAAATCAGACGGTAATGTGGGCTCTTTATGTTTGCATGTTTTGTAGCGTCGTGTTTTCTGCGTCCCTCCTTCCTGTATAAACCAACATCTATACTTCATGAGCTCAAACTGTTTCGACTTTTCTCTCTGTTGACGTTTTGTTTTGGGGAAATCAAGGAAAGTTTAAAATATTTCCAAATTTTGGAAAAGAAAATGAATAAACTGCCATAATCTACAGCTGGATGAGAAGCTGCAGGTGTTCTGACACTTAGACCTGAAATCCCTGAACCGACGTGGAGGAGCTCTGGGATCGCCTCAGAATAAACGCTCAGGTTGCTTCTGCAACCAGACAACAAGGAGCAGCTGAAGAGCCGAAACGTCTTACTGAACAACATCCAGTTCTTTAGTTCAGGAACTGTCCAGTTTGGACCCATGTGTCCCCGCTGAAGGACAGGATCGTCTTTCCTCCTCATCCTGTTTGACGTTTCATTGTTTTTCAGTCATTAAAGCTCATACAGTTCCTTCAGCGCGCACCGGGCCGACATGTTGCTTTTCCAGGTCTCTTTTCTTTCTGGGAGCTCTTCCTGTGGTTTGGACGTCTCCAAGTGATGCTCTTCCTGTTGGTTGCCTAGCAACAGAGGAGGGAAAAAATAGATGAGGTGATGAGTGAAGGTGATCCTGAGGGAGTTTGGAGGAGGAAGAGATGTTTTCTTTCCAGAAAGCTGGTTCCGTTTCTGTTTCTGTTCAGAAAAATAAAAATAACCTTCAGCTCCAAACGAGCAGCAGAGCCAGAACCGATTCACCAGCAAGCGGAGAGGAAAACACCAACACAACCCGACTCAGAAAAACCAAAACGCCCATCAGGTGGAAAAACATTCAGTTCATTCAGTGAGTCATAAAGTATTCACCCCCCTAAACCTTTTAGAGTTTTTAATCAACCAGCCTTCAGGCCCCATGAAGACATTAAAACTTACATTTTACAGATTAGGCTCATAAGTATTCATACCCTCTGCACTGAATCATGCTGATAGGAAACCAGAAGCAAAAACCACAAACTATCGTCATGGCAACATCTCCAACGGTTTGGATAATGTTCTCACAGTGTTACGATTGTTTCAATGCTGCTGTAATATTCAGCCAGCTGGACAAAGGTCAAAGGTAGCTACTGATGATAAATGGTCTTCCTGTAACGGCGAGTTGTTTCTCCACCATTAGCTCATTTAGCTGTTGATGAACAGCGCTACGACCCGCCTCCTGGTTCTGATTGGTTGTTTTTGGTCCAGCTCAGGGTGGAGGAGATCAGTCTGTTCACAGATTATCTGTCAATAAACTGTCACAACATCGAGGCAGTTTTTAAAATGATATTTTTATAAAAGTGACATTATTGTAGCGTCAGAGAGCAAAGCGGCGTTCCTCCTGCTGGAGCGAACCGGGATCCAGGAGACCCAGGACCGGAGGTCAGAGGTCAGGGACTCCCCAAAGGGGTCATGATGATGTTGAGAGATGGACACATGTTCGCTAACACGCTAAAACCTGAGCTAATGTTTCAGGTAGCGCATCAGCATTTTTGCTAACTTTGAAAACATTAAAATTTCCATAAAAATCCTAGGATGTAAACTTTCAGCCATATTGTTTTTCTTTGTCATATCCAGTTTATGTTATGAACAATTTATCCCAAAGTGGCTGAAGAACGCAAATACAGGAAAAGGAAATAACCTCTTTACTCACTTCAAAATAAAAGCATGAACATAAACTACTTGAAGAATTATTAACAAAATTTCAACACAATTAAAAAAACTGAAAGCTTCATGGAAACTAAACTGGTGCTTTAGGATTTATCTGGAAATGTAATTTCAAGGAAGCTAAGGGCGCTAAATGTTTTCAAATTAGCCAAAGTGCTAAATGAAAAATTAGCTGCACTATTAGCATAATAGCGGATGTGTGCCACCTCTGAACATCAACATGAACTCTTCATCCCTGATTGGCTGGAGAAAAACCTGGGGTAAATCCTGGAGTAAATCCTGGAGTAAATCCTGGAGAAAAACCTGGAGTAAATCCTGGAGTAAATCCTGGAGTAAATCCTGGATTCTTTACTTTTTGGTTCTCAGCTGTTAAGAATCCTTCTAGTTTATATTCATGCTCTTATTTTGAAGGGGGTAAGACTGTTACATTCCTTTTCCTTCGGCCATTTTGGAATAAATTATTCATAAAAATTACACAGCACATCAGTAATATGAACGATATTTATCAATGCACTCAGAAGAAACACATGAATCCTCCTGCAGTCCTAAGACCGTGAGGAAACTGAGGCTGCAGGTGCAGCTCCAGGCCTTCCAGGCCGCCCAGCCTCTCCTGTTGGTGTGGGAGGAACCAGTGATGGAAGCCAGGATGCATAAATTAGAAGAATCCCAATTAAATGGATCCCAGGAGTGACAGAGAGAAGGAGAGAGAAGGGATCACCGGCGAGGAGCGCAGCGCCGGGTGCAGGATCGATATCTAATTTCAGTGCTGAGCTGGACGCTTTTCCAATAAGGCCAGGATAAAAACACCCCAGCATGAATAGGTGTGTGTCTGTGCTGTCTGCAGGCTACACATCCATCTGCTGCCGCTGCCGGAGAAACCGGAGCCAGAAACCGAGCCGGAGCCGATTTACAGCTCCACAGTTTGGAGTTTTAATCCCAAAACCATCCAGAAATGAAAAAGATTAAATGTACCAACCCTGAGCTTCAGCTGAGCCTGCAGCAACTCCACTTCCTGAGGCACAGTTAGCAAGTAGCTAACAGCAGATCAGCACAACGTCTAAGGCTAAGTACCGGTTAGCATGACGTTAGCATGACGTTAGCATGAGAGGCTGAAGGACCGGGGAATCATGCAGCTACTAAGTGGAACAAGAGATCATCTGTAGACCAAAGTACTCTAGAGCTCACCAATGATAACCAGTAATAACCAGTTATAACCAGTAATAACCAGTATAATTGTTATTAATGTTGGAAATGATAATCCAATGATGCTAGTTTTAACTTTAAGAACATGTTCAAATATTAGACACATCAACATTACTTTGATTAGGCCTCAGATTTAAGTTAACATTTAGTTAGATTTGGCTCAATCAACAGTCTGATCAGCAGAACATTTTCCTTAGACATGATGTGCAAGACTTGATCAAATGAGTCTAATCTGTAGTTTTATATTAATAGTTCTAATTAGTGTCTAAATCATACTAACTTGGGTTAATGCATTATAATCAAAATAATAGGAGGTTAATGTTGTAGTATTAAAACTGTTCAGGAATATGATAAAAGAGTTTTGGAAGATAATTGTGCTAATACTAAAATCTAAAAGTCTGTTTGACTTGATGTGCCACTTGGTGGGACAGCAGGAGGGTCTGCATAGAGATAACTGTTTCCTGAACCCATATCAGGATTGG
Source organism: Phalloptychus januarius (assembly GCA_902982915.1). Classification (NCBI taxonomy): domain Eukaryota; kingdom Metazoa; phylum Chordata; class Actinopteri; order Cyprinodontiformes; family Poeciliidae; genus Phalloptychus; species Phalloptychus januarius. Next base: position 610,753 of record CADWAE010000075.1, read on the forward strand.
GGACACCTGGAGCAGCCTGCTGAATGTGACAGGTAGCCAATCAGAACGCAGCCTGGTGAATGTGACAGGTAGCCAATCAGAACACAGCCTGCTGAATGTGACAGGCAGCCACCAATCAGAACGCAGCCTGGTGAATGTGACAGGTAGCCAATCAGAACACAGCCTGCTGAATGTGACAGGCAGCCAATCAGAACGCAGCCTGCTGAATGTGACAGGCAGCCAATCAGAAAGCTCGGATTAATTTTCGTGCTTTCTGAGGGTAAATTAGGAGGTGAATCCCAACCAGCTGGAGAGCAGCTGACATGGAGATGATATGTGGAAACAACATTAATGTTTATTCAACATTTGGTGCAAAGAATCTCCATAGAAACGACCAGGAGAGGAGCTGCAGCCAAACTGCTACTGCAGGTGATAAACTCGGTAACTTTCCAGCGTGACATAAACATGTTCTAATGATATTCATTCAGTCAGGACTTTACTGACACCAGCCACATGCACTGCAGGTAGATTGGAGTAAAACGTTGATTAATGCTGGTTTTAAAATCAGTTAACTGGACTTTAGCCATTACTTTGTGCCCATTGTTGGACACCACACGCTACGATAGGCTAGTGTTGGTCTCTCAGGTTTTGACAATGGGCGGACCGACAGTTCTGAGATGTGTAGTGATTTGGGCATTAGGCTAAAGGAATGATGAGGGGAGGGTCAGCGGGGAGCAGGAGATGATCTTTCTCATCCAGTGTCATGGAAAAATGCAGGTAGAAACAATAATGACGATAAATTAAAATTACTCGATAGCTTTTTTTAAATCCTACGATTAATTATATATATATATATATGCGGCAACTGTATAATGATGATAAAGCACGGCCCCCACCTTGGCGCTAGCCCAGGGACCCACACCCTCCTAAATGCGGCCTCTGACTCAGAGGTGATCAACCTGGCAACCTGAGAGCTGAAACAGGAAGCAGCGGGGTGCTAGCTGCTGCTAGCTTTCTGACTCTGGACTCAGCAGCTAACAATTTCACTGAGAATCAAAGTCTGACAGGAAATGTCCCTGAACCCGCCAGCAGGTCGCTTCAGCTCGGAGCGACACTGCCATCATGTGGCCGGGAACAGAACTGCATCTGTAGACTGAGCAGGCAGAACCAGAACCTTTAGCTTCAGTTTTCTCCGAACCTGGAGAGAACCCTGTGCATGGTGGGTTCTCTCCGGGTACTCCGACTTCCTCCCACAGTCCAAAAACATGACTGTCAGGTTAATTAGCTTCTCTAAATTGTCCCCAGGTGTGAGTGTGTGTGTGCATGGTTGTTTGTCCTGTGTGTCTCTGTGTTGCCCTGCGACAGACTGGTGACCTGTCCAGGCGACCTGTCCAGGTGACCTGTCCAGGTGACCTGTCCAGGCGACCTGTCCAGGCGACCTGTCCAGGCGACCTGTCCAGGTGACCTGTCCAGGCGACCTGTCCAGGCGACCTGTCCAGGTGACCCCGCCTCTCGCCTGGAACGACAGCTGGAGAGGCACCAGCAACCCTCCCGACCCTAGTAAGGGACAAGGGTGCAGGGAAATGGATGGATGGATGGATTATGAATTATTGCCATTTAAAATATCAAACGTTCCACTTAACTTTATATTTTGGTCCATCTGATGATGATAATTTGACTAGAGTTGACTTTGTATTAAAGACTTTTTACGTGGGTAGAAATATGTTTCAGTGATACTCTTGCAGTTTCTGGCCTCACCTGATGCAGCTCACCTTCTGCAAATCACACAAAAATGGTGTCAAAGATTTGTGCAAAAAATATGTGTTTGTGCTGCTTTTGCTTTTAATATATTAATAAAAAGTTCCAGATCGTTTTGATTTTCTAACAGTGGATGGGCTAGTTGACCTTTTGACCTCTAAACTTTTATTAATACCTTGAAAGCCGAAGCAGCAGAAACGTTTCTGTCTGACTGAAGAAGGCGGCGGGTGACTTCACTCAGGAAGGAAACCTAAAGCACAAAGAATGAAGGTGGATCAAAGGAAACAAAGAAATGAAAAACTGAAGCCTGGGCTGAGAGTCCAGACCCGCTTTCACATGAACCCCACATGTTACTGCAGTGGTTTTGTTTTTTACACTTTATTATTCTGTTACTGGGGAACATTTAGAAAATCTAATTAGATTATAAATGGTTTTTTAAAGGAAAAACCGGAGAACCCGGTGAAAACCTGCAGAACAAGAACCCAGAAATAAAAGACCTGATGACTGAAAAACAATAGTAATAACTTAATAATTATAATAATGAGTTAATAATGGATGTATTACTGAATTTTTTTCTTGTTTGTTATCAAATACCAAATTATTTCTTCTGTTTATCATGCCAGAGCCTGAGTGTGTGTGTGTGTGTGGGGGGGGTGTGTGTGTGTGGGGGTGTGGGTGTGGGGGGGGTGGGTGTGGGGGGGGGTGTGTGTGGGGGGGGGTGGGTGGGGGGGGGTGTGTGTGTGTGTGTGTGTGGGTGTGTGGGGGGTGTGGGTGATCTACTGGCGGGTGGATTGACTCTGGTTTCCGATGAGGATCCTCACCGTCTTCCTGACTTTTGAAATCGTCCTCTGAGCTGGACTTTTCCTGCGTTTCTTGGGAATGTAACTCTTTAGATGCGTCTCCAAGGCCTTCTGGAAAGCTTTGCCGTCCGGAGACATGGCCGCCCGCTGCAGCTCTTCTGCAGAGCCAAAATGCTCTTTCAGAGCTTCGTAGAGGTTTCTAACAAAGTGTGTGTTGTTGTCATTGACCATGCTGACAGAGAAGTCTGTGACGAGCCGTATTCTCTCCCCTGACAGGTAACGTAAGATCCTCCTCATCTCTTTCTGGTTGAAGGAGCCTCCATTTTCCTTTGAGCAGTTTAAAACCGCCCTAAACACAAAGCATGCCGTTCCGATCTCCAGGTCCCTCATCTGCTCCTCTGCGGTTTCAAGGGGCTCTTCTATTTGAACCGTAGTGATCTCTTGAACAAATGTGACAAATTTATTCTCTGGCTCCATAAACCCTGTCTGAAGGTGGGAGTCAGGGTCGGGTTTAAGTTGAATATCGGGTTTAAGTTGAATGTCGGGTTTAAGTTCAGTGCTGGGTTTAAGTTCAGTGCCGGGTTTAAGTTCAGTGTCGGGTTTAAGCTGAATGTCGGGTTTAAGTTGAATGTCGGGTTTATGCTGAATGTCGGGTTTAAGTTGAATGTCGGGTTTAAGCTGAATGTCGGGTTTAAGTTCAGTGTCGGGTTTAAGTTGAATGTCGGGTTTAAGCTGAATGCTTGAGATGGCGTCTCTGGGGACTTGGGTTTCATAAGTTTGTCCAACAAGGTCACTGATCTCTGACAGCACATTGGACACCCTGTCGCTCTCGCTTATGCGATTTGTTTCCTCGTCTCTGATCCAGAGGAAGATATTTTGGAGAAATCTCCTCACCTCGTCTTCTGTTCTGGCATAGAAGATTTCAGGGCAAATCTCTCTCTGGCCAGAAAGGTCACTGATTTTCTCGCTGGAGAGGACAGACTCTGAGAGGTTTTCAGGGGGAACAGGAAGTTTATAATGATGGCTACTGGCGATATCGGTATATAATTTATCTGTCAGTTCCTTGGAAAACTGCTTGATCCTGCCATCCAGCTGTGGGTTTTCCATGAATTCTGCACACAGTCTGTCAAACTGGGGTTTGATGGACTGAAAATCCAGTTTAGGGATTTGGTCTGTTTTGGTTTTGTCAAGTAGTTTTGACATGGCCTGATCTGCTGAATCTTCTGGGACACATCTAGGAAACATGAGGCGAACCAATCTGTTTGACACATATCTGCCTCGTTTCAGTTTCACCACATTTGTGTCACTAGGATCCTTGACTGAGCTCTCCAAAGAAGACGTCATGGTGGCGAACTGGTCTTTGGCAAACCTGGAAAATTGTGGTTTTTTGATAATTTCTTCTTTTGCAGGTGGGACAGTTTTGCCCTTTGACCGGAAAAGGTTTCTGATATCACCAAGAATCTTTCTCAGGTTGAAATGAGGAGCGTGTGAACAAGTCGGATCTTTTTGTCCAACCGAACCTTCAGCCTTACAATAATGAAGGTCGTCAATAATCGTTTTGCTAATTCCATCTGCAACCTCGTTTACTTCGAAATGATCCAGGCCAGATTCTGCATCTTCTGCGCCTTTGGCATCTTTGGAATATTTCTCTATGATTTCAGTAATGCTCTCGCTAACTGAGGCCACAGAATAGAGAGATTTTACAATCGGAGAAACGCTTCTCTCTGTAAGGTCGAAGGCAGTCTCTGCTTCTGCTGGAGACACGCCTGACGTTCGCTTTTCGGTGAACGCACTCCAGTATCTTTCGATGCATCTTGATCTGGGTCTGTTTATGTGTTTTCGGAAACACTGAACTGCATTGGAAACCATATTATTGAAATTTCTCAGGTTAGAAATGCAACCACTTGCAAACACTGCTGGTGATGAAGGAAAACTAGAGGTTCTCCTGATGCCATTTGCAATGGACGTTACTTTTTCAGAGACCTCCTGTTCCATCAGTGAGTTCAACTCCATGCTGCTCTCACAGACCTCTTCTGGTGGAGACACCTTCAGGACGGCGGCCATTTCTGTTGAGATTATGTTGGTCAAATGCACACTGATGTTTTCATCTAGTATTTTAGTCTTCATGCACTTCACCATGTTTTCTTCCAATATTGGCACAAGGACGGTCAGTGAATTTTCCACACATTGTTGAAAAATGTTGGTAAGTATGTCAGCCATGACGCCTGTTATGTGTGAATCCCTCAGACCCTGTGAAAGCAACGTCCACTGCGCTGGAGTTAAAGTGTTCAGGCGGGGCAATATGATGTCCTCCAGGTTGTCAATGGAGATGTGGATGTTTCTCTTCACTAGCTGGTTTGACTTTTCCATTTTTCAAAGTTTTATCTTTATTTTCAAAGTTTTCCTTGAAGAAACGGCGTTCTGCTCACTGTGGCTTCTCCTCTTGGAATGAATGACTTTTACCTGAAACTAAACTAGTTCACGTCAGAAGCCATTGTGACGCAGCCATTCCCCGCGCGAACCGAGACACGCCTACGCATATGCGCATGCGTATAGACATGACCTGTAAGCTAGCTACCAACAGCCGGTGGAAGAACAAGGCCTCGACTGTCACGTGGTCTACGGAGCTCTGTAACCATGGAAACCTAGACTGAATCTAAAGAAAAGCTGTAATTGAAGGTTCTTTTCTACCATTTAATGCGTTAGTCTACATTATTTATGTACCAAACTGTAGAATTAAGCTAACAGGCTAAATGTAGCGCAGAGCGCCAGCGGTCGCGTGACTCCCTACGGAAGCTCGCTAGGGCTTTGTGGGAGCGGGATCCGGAGCATGCTGCGTTTTATAGCCGCAGATATAATAACTGCATGTTTGATTAAAGTACACCTGCTGGTAAAGTATTCATATTTAAGTCTAAAATGATTACAAACAGGTTTTTATGTGAGGAGAGTCTCATTTAGCAGCTGCTGAACAACAGATGTGAATTTTTAAGCGGTTTTACTGACATATATTGTGTTTACTTCAGAGATAAAACCTCAGTCTCTTCCTCTGTTCGGCATCTACTAAGGCCAGATCACATTGCTGAAGGTTCACGATTCTTAATTTTTTATCTTGTGGCCAGTGAGGAGGAACACAACAGAACGCTTCTGACAATATAATGTCTTATTTGTAAAAAGTTACATCAACATCTACTGAATTTATAGGAAACTGAAGAATGATGAGTTTGAGTCCAAGATTGTTTTGTTAAATATGAAATAAATATTTCATCTTTTTTTAAAGGAACATTTTGAATGAATAGTAAGTTTCTCTTGTCCTCAGGTACACCGAGATCAGGCCGGGATTCGAACCCAGGACCTTCCTGCTGCACTGCAAAAGGCTTGAAACTTTTGTTTCCCAGTTTTTATCTCCTCTCATTGAATAACTGGTTTTCTGTGCGAGATTATTTATTTCACCGGGTTCGTTTCAAGGCCAGTAAACCTGGATGCTGCTGATCCTGTGCTTCTTCAAATCTACCAGCAGGGGGAGCTACTTGCTGGCCATCTCCCAGGAAGACCAAATAAGGAAATGACGTGTTGCCGTGTGGCGATGCCTCAAATAGAAAGTGAGTGAAACACGCCGAGGAGGACTGCAGAGCTCCAGCGACACTAAACCAGGTCAGTCCTCGAGTTTCAGCCGGGCTGCAGTCGTCCGGAGCCGGGCAGAACTGCTGCTTTTCACCCCGGGGAGGGAAGCTAACGGCGGCTAACCGGCAGTTTGCTGCTAAACCAGCAGCAAGTAGAAAGGTTTGGGTCTTACTTTTAAAATAGGTTTTCTGCTGTAAGGCTTTAGAGCTCTCAGCAGTCAGTATTATGCCGGATATTTACGCTGAGTCTCCGTGTTGCTTGTAACAGTTCAGACATTTTATTAAAGCGAGCAGGTCAGAAACATGAGCTTTAAGTCACTGAAGCTCAGGGTGACTGGTGGTCACGTGACGGCTGAGGACAGCTGAGCTGCTGCCAAATATGGTCAAGGTTACTGCGCCCACTTCCTGGAAATGACAGGTTCAGACCCACATGTTAGAGGGCGGGACAGGAAGTGGACCCGAACCGGGTCAGAACATTGATACAGCAGGATGCAGTCAGTCAGTCATCTTTCTGTCCATCCATCCAACTATTCATCCATCCATCCAACTATCCATCCATCCATCCAACTATTCATCCATCCATCCATCCATCCAACTATCCATCCATCCAACTATTCATCCATCCATCCATCGTCTGTTTGATCTAGAAAGATGGATGACTTTGGTAACCTTGTGTTGTATTGATTTCTGTTGGATGTCTCCTGAATTATTGACTATTGGCTCCAATCAGCTGATCAGTAATCCATCTCTCCCTGGTGTTCCTGGTTGTGTCCTGCCTCTCCCCTCGTCTCCCCGTGGACAGAATGGGGGACGTGGTGGAGGACAAGTCCAGCTTCTACTCCAATGCGGAGGACTACTGGAAGGAAGTCCCGCCCACCGTTGACGGGATGCTCGGCGGCTACGGCAGCATCTCCAGCATCGACATCAGCGGCTCCAAGGCCTTCCTCAGGAAGTTTCTCGGGGTAAGAGACGTTAGCGTTAGCTCAGTCCGGAGCGCCGCAGTCGCTTCCTGTCCAACGTGTGGCGCCCCCCGCAGAACGGCGAAGGGAAGACGGGGACGAGCCGCGCCCTGGACTGCGGCGCGGGGATCGGCCGCATCAGCAAACGGCTGCTGCTGCCGCTGTTCCGGACCGTGGACCTGGTGGACGTGACCCAGGAGTTCCTGGACAAGGCCCGGACGTTCCTGGGCGACGACGCTGAGCGGGTCGGGAACTACTACTGCTGCGGCCTGCAGGAGTTCGTCCCAGAACCGGACCGCTATGACGTCATCTGGATCCAGTGGGTCATCGGTGAGTCAGAGCCGGATCAGAAGATCCAAACATATTATATGAGGTTATATAACTTTCTTGGCCCGCCTCCAACAAGTCAGTTTGTTTGAAACTAACTTTTATGGACTTTTTATGACAGAAGTTAAAAAATATGTTCATATTTTTTACACAGGAGTGTAAATTTAAATGTGGCATAGATTTAAATTCATATTCAGAAAAGGTGAATATTAATCGCTCAGTGAAACATCACCTGGACCCTCCCAACCCACAGAAACACATTTTGGTCCAGAATGAAGGTTTGCTGACTGGTTATTGTTTTGGAAAATACTTTAAATCTGGCAGACGAGCCTCATCAGAACCATTAGAGATCGGACCCGGACCGTTATAGAACCTCAGACTGAAACTTTCTCCTCGTCCTCCTTTGGTTTGTCTGGGATTTGTTTTAAGGTGTCCGAGTTTAGCAGAGAATCTAAATGTCTGCCACACTTTTCAGATTTTCCGTCCCTCCTTCCCGTTTGCCTGGTTCTGGGGGTATGAATACTTTTGGTTTTCTGCAGGTCACCTGACCGATGACCACCTGGTGGCGTTCCTGCGGCGCTGCCAGAAAGCCCTTCGTCCCGCCGGCCTCATCGTCATCAAAGACAACGTGTCCTTCGAAGGCGTCGTCCCCGACGACGTGGACAGCAGCGTTTGCCGGGACCTGGACATCGTGCGGCGCCTGGTGGACCGGGCCGGCCTGCGGGTCGTCCACGAGGAGCAGCAGCTCAACTTCCCCAAGGAGATCTACCAGGTGCATACGCTGGCCCTCAGGTAGGGGGCGGGGCCTATCGCCGCGGCGACAGGGGCCGTGGCGCCCTCACCTGGACAGTTTCTAAACTCCGTTTTTCAGTCCTGACCAGAACTTTTACCTCAGAACGGTTCTGGTTCTGTCACTGAAACATGAGGCCAGATACAAGACAAACCGATTTATTGATGCTCAAACCGAAACCACAGGGTCCGGGTCAGAACCAGGGCCCGGTTCCGGCCGGGTCAGGACCAGGTCTCGCTCTGCAGGCGGCCCGACTTCTCCATGGCGACCAGCATCTGCTCCGCCTCCTGGGCGGACACGCCCCCTTCCTGCTGGAAGGCGTACTGCAGCGCGTCGCGCACGGCGGCCGGCATCTGCTTGGCGTTCCTGAACAGAACCAGAAACCGGGTCAGGAACCAACGGGTCGAAATAAAAACAGCAAAAACACAAAGTTCTGTTTCTGGTCTCTTCATCTGTAGAAAACTAGAGCAGAACAGCAGGTACAGGTCTGGAGGTTCTGGTTCTGGACTGACCCGGCGATGTAGAAGCAGCCATGTTTGTTGCTCATCAGATCCCAGAGCAGCGCTGCCCTCTCCCTCACGCGGTGCTGAACGTACACCTTCTCCTCCTGAACACACACACACAGCTGAGGACTCCACCGCACCGGGTCAGAACCGGAGCCGGTCCATTCAGGTCGGGTCTGACCTGATCCCTGGAGAAGGCAGTGAAGAGCTGCAGCTTCCCGGCCGCCGTCATGGCCGCCCACTCGGAGCGGAAGTAGAAGTCCTTGGCCTCCGAGCGACAGCCGAAGAACAGAACGTTGGCTGGAGGGAGGAGAGCGGATCAGGATGACGAGCCGATCAGGATCAGGATGACGAGCCGATCAGGATCAGGATGGCGAGCCGATTCGCTGCCACAACTCACCTGCTTTTCCTTCAGACAGCCTCTCCTGCAGCGCCGCCCTGAAGGGAGCGACTCCGGTTCCGGGTCCTACCAAAACCACGGGCGTGTCCCGGTCTGCAGGGAACCGCAGGCCGCCCCGCTTCACCCACAGCGGAACCAGAACCTCGCCTACAGGAACAGAAAGTACCAGGTTTCATTCTGTCATGGACTAGAAACTCAACATATAGAAATTTCTATATGGAAGAAAACGTTTTTCTCCTTCCACACAACTTTCTATTCTATAAAAAATGTCATTTCTAAAATTTCTGCTGAGAAACTTTTAACTGTCAAAAATAAAATAAAAATGTAAAATGAAGTAAAATTTGCTAAATATTTACTTTATATAAAAATAAAATTACAGAAACTAAAAATAATAAAATAATAATTTTATAATATTTCGATAATAAAGTTGAAAAGTTTTTTTTCTCCGTGTTTAAAATCGTTTTAAGGAATAAAAATTTTCTTGCGGGTTGAACAGAACCGGGTCGGGAAGCTCCTGCTGTTGCCATGGCGACCGCAGTGCCTGGGCCCAGATCAGAGCCACCGCGGTTCCGGTTCCGACTGCGCTGAACTGGACCCAAACAGCTACCAGAACCAACCTTGTTCTGGGTCCAGAGAGGCCAGCCAGTTGGAGCAGAGCCCTAATCTGGGTCGGTGCAGCTTGGTTCTGTAGCGGACCACGGCCAGCAGAACCTGCAGCCGGCCGGGCAGAACCTGCAGGGAAACGGACCGGGTCAGAGGTCACGCTGAGGCCCGGGCGGCGGCGGCGGCGGTACCTTCAGGGACGAGGCGATGGAGAAGGAGCGCGGCTGGATCTCCGGGATCAGGTCCAGCAGCCGGTCTGGTTCCAGTTCTGCTGTGGTGAGAGGAAAGTCCGCCAGAACCTGGAACCACAACCAGAACCGAGTTGGCGCGGGGAGCCGGGGTCGTCATGTCGGACGGCGGACGTGACCTCTGACCTCCAGCGCGGTGCGGCGCGGCCGGCTGCAGTACGCCTGCAGCTGGTCCTGACCCGCCGGCGAGCAGAACTCCAGCAGCTTGTCCCGCTCCAGGTCAGAGGTCGCCACGGAGGCCAGCAGCTCGAAGAAGGAGCGGCGCGGAACGGCCGCCACGTCCAGGTGACACGCCACCAGGTGGCGCACAGAGCAGGGCTGAGGCAGCCGGGCTGGAACTGGGTCAGAACCACACAGAACCTGGGTCAGAACCTGCTGGAGCTGATCTACCTGGAGCTGATCTACGAGGAGCGGATCTACGAGGAGCGGATCTACCTGGAGCGGATCTACCTGGAGCGGATCTACCTGGAGCGGATCTACCTGGAGCGGATCTACCTGGAGCGGATCTACCTGGAGCGGATCTACCTGGAGCGGATCTACCTGGAGCGGATCTACCTGGAGTGTCGCCGTTTGGCGTCAGCGTGAATCTGGAGTCCGGGTCCAACCGGAGCAGCTGGCAGAACCGCTGGACGTCGTCCTCTGAGTTCTGGGGACGGATCAGAACCACGTCTCCGGCTGAAAACCTGAACAGAACCACAGAGTTTGGGTCAGAACCGGGAATCAGTTCTCCATCTGGGAACCGGACCAGGATCAGAACCGGACCACGTACTGGATGTTGGATCCGCTGATGTCGAAGTCGAGCAGCCGGACGTCCTGGAAGTGGGTCGGGTCGGTGATCCGGCGGTTGGACAGCATCCGGGCCGGGAACGGACTGGACTCTGAGGGGACAGGTCGCTCCGGGTCGGTTCCGATCCGCTCCGGGTTCTGGTCCGTCTTCTCATCCAGGAAGTGGAGCGTGTACGACGGCGGCAATCTGCGGACAAACAGCAGAACCAAACCGTCCTCAGAACCAACTGGAGCCACGGGTCGATCACCGCGTCCGGCCTGCAGCAGGAGCACAGTTAGACCCGACCGGGTACAGAACCAGAACCTTCTCCCAGAACAACTGGAGCCACGGGTCGATCACCGCGTCCGGCCTGCAGCAGGAGCACAGTTAGACCCGGTCTGGACCGGGTCCGGACCCGGTTGCTACGGCGACAGCGGGAATGTCTCACCCCAGGTCGTGCTGGTCGTCCGCCAGACCCACCGGAACCAACATGGTCGCCCCAAGCTGGACCAGACGCTTCTGGAGCTTCTTAGCCACAAAATTAAACCTGCAGAAGAAGAAGTTCTAAACAGGGAACTGAACGAGTTCTAAGTGGGTTCTGGTTCTGGACTAACTTAGGGTATGATGAGTCTCCCAGTCCCAGAACCGCACAGTCCAGGCAGCTCAGCGACGCGGCCGGCAGAGACTTCCTGAACAAGAACCTCCAGAAGTTCTGGGGAGAGACAGGAAATCGACCCGGATCGGGCCAGACGGGTCGGGTCAGGCCAGAACAGATCAGGTCGGGTCGGGTCAGGTCAGAACGGGTCGGATCGGGTCAGATCGGGTCAGGTCAGGTCGGTTCAGATCGGGTCGGGTCAGACGGCTCCGGTCAAACAGGTCGAATCGGGTCGGACCCAGTACTCCCAGTAAACCCTGCGTTACCTTCATGTTGTCTGGAGCGTCTCCCTGACCGGTGGTGGAGCAAACGAAGACGACCAGAGACTCTGAGATCAGGTCGGCCTGAGAGGAACCAGAACCAGAACTGTTACTGGACCCGTCCGGTCACTACAGAACCACAGGCCCATTAAACAGGATTACTTTCCAAAACCTTTTCCGGTTATTATGAATAAAATTTAACACCCGTAACTCAATAAATACGTCTGATAAAATATTGACTGAACTTCTAGAACCATAAACTGACAGAGGAGCTTCTATCACAGGTTTTTGAGCCATAACATCCAGGCCTCAAATCAGAACATTTGCATTTACTCATGTTAGACACGAAGAAGCTAGCTCTCTAGCTAATACAGTATTAGCGGCTAGTTAGCGGTAGCCTGAACTGAGTCAAACTTTTGCCTAAGAAAAACCAAACTATGCAACAAATGTGAGTTTAAATAATTCCAACATGACAAAATGTAATATATTTCAAGCCAAATTTGAATTTTTTAACCAACTTAACTGTTTGAGGCTGTAATTTTAGATATATTGATGTAAAACTTTTTAAATTAAAAAGCCAGAAAGAAAATAAACCTGCAAAACACAAAGTTTTCACACCTCAAACTTTGCCCTTCCTGTCGCGTTCCAAACAAACTTCAGAAATTTAAGCAACAAACCGGCACAAAACAGAAATGTTTTATGAAACTAAAAAACTTTACTAATACACTTTTAACTAATAAAAATCTGAACATTTTAAAATAAACTAGTATTCAGCCCCTTCTACTGCAATGCCCTGAAATAAAACCTAGTGAGATCAACTGACATGGACCAATCAGAGGAGCACAGGGCCTCTGGAGGAGCTGCAGAGTCACACCGCTCAGGTGGGACAACAAGTCTGGCTCCCAGTGAAGCATGGCAGTGGCAGTGTCATGCTCTGGGAAGCCAGATGGAGCTCAAACCTGCAGCAGAACCGGACTCACCACGTTGTATCCGTCCAGAGGCAGAACCCGGACCTTCAGCCGCCTCCTCTGGGCCTGCCGGCCGACCCGCTGGGCCGTGTCCTGGGCGGTTCCGGTCTGACTCCCGAACAGAACCAGCAGAGCGGGAGCCGCCATGATGTCTGACCCAAACCGGTGAGTCGGGAACAGGAATCAACAACTCATCCAGTCACTGGAAAGTTTAACAACAATGTGCAGATAAATTCATTCATGGTTAAATTTAATAAACACTGAGACCAAACTGGCCCAGCAGAACCAGAACCGATGAACACGGAGATAAAAACGAGCCTGCATGTTAGCTGCTGTCTGCTCTGAAGTTTCTGTTTATTCACCTTTTGTTTTTCACCGATACAGTTCGCGTTTTAAACAAACAAAACGTTATTAGAATAACTTAACATTGACCTTCCTTACTAGATGACTGTTTAAAACACAGCAGGTTTGGTCTCCGAGCAGAGCAGCTAACAGCTAGCAGCTAACAGCTGCTAACTGACCGACAGCAGAGAAAATTACCACATATTTCCACTCGGGAGAAATTTCCTCGCGTGTAAAACTCACAGAAAGGGAAAAACTACAAAGATCAGATATTTACCTCTGCTGTCTTCCCCGGGAACAACTTTAAAAGACCTTAAAGTTAGTTGAAACTACCAGAAAACAGAAACCAAACGAAACACTTTACGGCAAGCCGGCGGCGCGCTGCATTCAAGAACCAGTCAGAGAGTGGGAGACTACAGTTTTATTTGTCTATTGTAAAAAATGTAATTTAATCCAGAAACTCATCTCTGAGTGAAACATGTTATATAGATTATTTCCGCCCAGACTTGGGATTCAAAGCCTTTATTTTTGTTAATTGTGATAATTTTCTGCTTCCAACTAAAGAAAAGATTACATTTAATATCCGCATTTTATCAGATCAATGAAAATATTTTAACACAGAAATGTATTCCTAATATATTTTCATACTTAAATGTCATTTTGTAAAGTCACATTTAAATCTGATGGTGAGCCTGCACAGACTGACCAGTAGATGGCAGTATGAGCAGCGACATGCTGGGGACTAACGGAGCGGTTTATAAATACACAATAACAACACATACTGTATAGGAAAGCAGGTTTTTAAAGTATGGTCGGTGTTTGAAAATCCAGAACTCCCAGCAACATTTAAACTGATTCTGAATGTTGGTCCATTCTGCTCGCTCCGGTCTCTTAACGCTGAACAATCCGGACCTAAAAACGGCTCCTGAATGCAACAGAAAGCTTCACGCCACAGGATGATTACAGGTTTTACTTTATTGTCTTACAGTTTTAATGTCATATTTATACGTGGTGTAAATATGCTAAACATTCAGCCTGATGCAGATATTTTCTGGAAAACACTGAAGAGTTAAGAGCACTTTAGAATAACAGCGTCGACGTCCAGCATCACATGGAGCTGAAACAGGAAATGATTCCTATGTTTGAATGATGACCAGTTTATGAAAGGTCAGCTGATTTACAGAACGAAGAAAAGAAGCTAAAATAACAAACACAAATATAGACTTACTGCATGTTTTCATCACTTTCTGAAAACAAAATATTTTCTAAATCTTTTCTGTCTTTTATTAAAAATCCATAAAGTGGAATTGAGGGAACAGATCAGTTTAAAGTGCTTTAATATTCTGACTGCAGGCGGCTAATTGGAGTTAATTAAAGCTTTTTCATTGTTTTAAAACTCGTAAAGCAACAATAATAAGAAACATGGAGGATTTCCTTAATGTGTAAAACTAAACCATCCTGAGGGAGAACCACTGCTGAGCGGAACATCGACGGCTGCTGCTTGGCTAAAAAAGCAGGAAAGCAAAAAGATTCACAGGATGAAAGGCACCAACAGAACCGGCCCGGTTCTGACCCACAGAGAGAATCCACATGAACCGAACGGCAGACAGAAACTCGTCTCCAGGTTCTGTTGATGGATCTTTAAAACCAGCTGCGAGTTTTTACTTGTTTCCTCAGCAGCTTCAGGACCATGCATAAATACACAGGGAGCGGCCCGGTTCCGGCCCGGTTCTAGTTCTGGTAGAGCCGTATGCGCTGGGAGATGTTGCTGCGGCACAGAGGGCAGTTCTGCAGGGCGTCGCTGCAGACCAGGCAGCAGCAGACGTGACCGCAGGGCAGGAAGATGACCTGAGCCTGGACACAGGAAAACCCGGTGAGACCCGAGGACTGGACCCATCCAGAACCCATCCAGAACCCATCCAGAACCCAGCTGGTCAGTGCTGGACGCCACAGTCCAGCAGAACCCAGGCGGTGTCTTACCCCGATCTCCATGCAGACCACGCACTCTGAGCTGCCTGGCCCCTCCACCGGTGTGGGGGCGGAGGGCGTGACGGGGGTCCCGGGGGTCTGCGGGGACCGCGGCGGGCTCGGGGCGGTGGCGGTGCTGGGCAGCAGAGGGGACGGGGGCGGCGTCAGACCTGTCGGGGTTCCTGCTTTGCTGGTTCCTGCAGAAGCAGCAGAAGGTCAGTGACCCTGAGCGCGGGGTGGGCGGGGCTTAACCCAGGTGTCTCTCAGGTACCTGCAGGGAGGCGGTCCCTGGCCCAGCTCAGCAGAGCTTTCTGGATCCCGGCTTCCTGAACGCCCAGCTGCAAAACAACAACCGGCTGCTGAATGGATCCGCTTAAACCCGCTAAGCTAGCGGTGGTTCATGCTGTAGGTGCTAGCCGTTAGCTGGAAACGTCATAAACCTGAACTCAAAGCAGGAAATATTCAGAAAGCTACAGAAAAAACTAAAAATAGTTTTGATACAAAACGGGTTCATTTCACAAACACATATGAATAACTAATTTATTGAAAAAATATTTAGTTCCAAGCCAAATTTTGCAAATAACATATTAATTTATTAGTTATTCGGCTCACCAGTTAGCCTGATATAGGCTAACTATATCAGTTAGTTTGAAGCCGACCTGAATAATTAAATGAGCCTGAACCCATTTCCTCTTCCTACAGGCTGTTGAGTTTTTACAGTGTAACTTCAAACATGGCGCCTGTGAGCCTGGGTCCAGCCTGACCTTCTTGAGGTCCAGCGCCGTCATGTGGCACAGCGTTTCCATGGTGACGTGGTGGTGGGCCAGGACAGGCAGGTAGTGCTGAGCCGACAGTTTGCAGAGCAGGTTCACCAGCTCCGTCTCCAGACCGGCTTCCTGCATCCAAACCTGCGTTAGGTCATTCATTCACCTCATCAAACCTCATCGCTCGGCGGGCTTTGACTAGACCTGCATCCGGAGCGACAGCGGCTTGGCATCCAGTAGCCGCTGGTACTGGATCATCCAGTAGTTCTGCTGGCTGGAGTCCGACTTCTTCTCTATCTCCACCTGGAAAACACAGAATGCACAATGCTAAAGCTCTGAGCGTAGCAGACACTGCGCCAGTAGGAGCTAACGCTGCGCCAGTAGCCAACGTTGCACCAGTAGCTAACGCTGCGTCTCCTCACCAGAACCTGCCGCAGCTCCTGCTCCCGCTGGTCCCTCTGCTTCAGCAGCTGCTGCAGCAGGTCGCTGAGCGCCGTGCGCTGCTCCACCAGGATCTCCTGAAACACACACCATCGTGGGAAATGCATCATGGGAAATGAAGTTTAATCCTGAACACAGTGATTTACAAAGTAAAATGTGACGAACAAAAACAATGACGCAATAATGATATAAAACAGCAGCAGGATGCAAGTAACATTTTTAATTGATTTAATTTCAGGGTCTGGAATCAAATCTCAAACTGTATCAACTAAATAAACTCTGTTTTTTATTGGTTTATTTGGTGACAGTGAATATTAATTAACATTTTTATAAAAATACCAGAATCAGCCAAATGGCTGCTTTCAGATGAACTATGTACATTTTGTTACATACAAAACGAAGGAAACACAATGACTATTTTCAGAAATGATTAAATTGTTTCACTTTGCTGCTAAATTACTCAATAAACATGTAATCTGAAAAACAGATGTTTACAGTTATTGCGCGTCAGATTTAGGGACGTACCAGAAACACATAAAATCAAAGGTTCCAGGAGGAATTTCTAAATAAAAAGTGTTGATGCTGAGTCAACAATGAGGACGGATGGACAGCATGAGGAACTGAACCAACATGGAGCAAACAAAGGAAGCAGAGCGACGCACCTGCAGGTTCTCGGCATCCAGGCTGCGCCTCTTGACCTCCAGCTTAGTGAGCTGCATGAGTTCGGCCTCAATGAGTTTGATCTGAGGAATGAGAGCCACATGCAGCTTTAACGGCCAGATGGGCGATGGGATGAGCAGCTGGATGACCAGCTCTGGAGGAGCTGCAGAGATGGTCAGCTGAAGGTCAAAGGTCGCCTGAAAGCGGCGGCTCACCTGGTTCCGGATGTAGCCGTGGACGGCGTCCTTCTGCAGCTGCAGCGCCTGGAACGCAGCTTTCTGCATCTCCTCCTGAGGAGCACAGAGACACTGTGAGGGCGCCCCCTTCAGGCCGGGTACGCCACCGCAGCTCGACCTCTTACCTCCTGCAGGATCTGAGCGATGGCCTTGGACTTATCCAGAACCTGGAGCGACAGCATCCGGTCGAACTTCCTGTCCAGAGACTCCAGGCTGGCAGAGGAGACAGCGGTGCGTTCAGGGACACGAGGGTGATGAGTTTAAGGTCAGAGTGGTGCGTTTGAGGACATGTGTGTGTGTTGGTAGAGCGTGGTCAAACCTGCGGTGCGTCTCAGAAACCAGGGTCTGCCTGCGGCTGTCGCTGGCCTCCTGCAGGAGGCTCATGGTGTAGCCGTCTGACAGCATCTTCTGCATGGCGGCTGCAAACACATCCGGACTCAGATGGAACCAGAACCAGAACCAGGTGATGTGAACATCACAAGACGATGCTCTGAGCTGTTAGCGCTGCTAGCTAACACTGCTAGCTAGAATGCTGGCTGAGCTAACCCTGAACTATTGATCATAGACGTTAGCTCTGCTAATGCTAAAGCCACTTGCTAACACTGCATTTAGCGAAAGCTAACAGTGAAACAGTTTCCTGGGCTCCGGGATCCTTCTGTCTGAATAAAAAGCTGGTGAAGTGAAGCCAGAGGCTCCCGGATGGCCGGTACCTGCCACCTCCCTCCTCCGCAGGGAGCCGGCCTCCTCCTGGGTGACGGCCGTCAGCTGCTCCATGCGGATCCTGAGGAGTCACACAAACATCCAGACGTTGAAGGAGTTCAGTGAGCACAGTCAGTAAACTGAAGGATAACCTCCATGTTTTCTTTCTTGCCTCTAAGTTTTTCAGCTAATTGGAAATAATGGGATCAGTTTCTCCAGCAGAACAGTACCGGATCAGAACTCACCGGTCCTCCTCCATGGCCTGGAGGAACTCCGTGCTCTTCTTCTGCCTGCAGAAACATCCACATGACCATCAACGTCTAGCTGCTAGCGTTTAGCTGTTAGCTGCTAGCGCCTCCTACCTGTTGTTGTCCAACAGCAGGCTGCTGATGCGGCTGCTGATGTTGTCCTCGGCCTGCCGGACCCGCTCCAGAACCAGCTGCCTCTCGGCCTCCTGAGCTCTCTGCTGCTGGCTGAAGCCGAGCTCCACGCGCTCCTGGTCGTGATCAGGATCAGGAACCAGATCAGGATCAGGAACCGGAT
Source organism: Phalloptychus januarius (assembly GCA_902982915.1). Taxonomy (NCBI): domain Eukaryota; kingdom Metazoa; phylum Chordata; class Actinopteri; order Cyprinodontiformes; family Poeciliidae; genus Phalloptychus; species Phalloptychus januarius. The sequence continues at coordinate 629,042 of CADWAE010000075.1, forward strand.
CAGGATCAGGAACCGGATCAGGATCAGGAACCGGATCAGGATCAGGAAAACCGGATCAGGATCAGGAACCGGATCAGGATCGGAAACCAGATCAGGATCAGGAACCAGAAAAGGATCGGGAACCAGATCAGGAACCAGAAAAGGATCAGGAATCGGATCAGGATCATGATTGATGGAAGGACAGTGGTTCAGAACCGACCCTCTCTCAGTGTTTGGGTTTCTGGTTCTGGTTCAGACCAGCTTCTCCAAACTCTATGAATATGATTTGTTGATCTGCTTTTCTCTCCTTGATGGGGAGATTCAGAAACGTCTGGATTTCTGTCTGGAACGGCTGGTCCGGAACCAGAACCAGCCGTTCTGTCCTACCTGTCGCACCGAGTTCAGGATGTTCTCCTTGTGGGAATTGTTCATGAGGAGAAGCTGGGTGTGCTCCTTGTGTTTCTCCTCCAGGTGGCGCTCAAACGCCAGCTTCTCCTGCAGCTTTTGCTCCTGAAGGAAACAAAACTGAGAGTCGTTAGCCTGAAGCCGCCGCCGCCGCCGCGCCGAGCGTGATGACATCACCAACCTTCCTCCTCTCATAGTCGCTGAATTTGCTCTGCAACAGAAACAGACGGCGGTTAGCGGCGCAGAGAAACCTGAGCCGGGGTCAGGCTGTGAGACCGACCTGCCAGGCCTCCTCCAGCCCGTCCAGACAGTCAGAACCGGGTTTACAGCAGTCGCTCTCCAGAACCGGCAGCAGGTACTGAGACGGAGCGCAGTACTCCTCACCCAGCTCTGAGAAAAGCATCAATAAAAGCATCCATGTTTAGCTTCACAGCAGTAGGATGAGACCTTCGAGTGTCTAGATCTCCATTTAGCATTAGCATATAGCATTAGCAGTTAGCATCCCGTTAGCTGCCTTAGCTGCTCTGAGTCTGGTCCTACCGTTGCAGAGGAAGCGCTGGATACTCTTTGTTCCCTCTGAGCAGACGGACGCAGGTGGGTAGGTCATGGTAGCAGCATCCAGAGTGAAGCTCTGCACACACACACACACACAACGCTGCAGCAGAGCAGCTGCATGGGCGCTGCAGCAGAGCAGCTGCATGGGCGCTGCAGCAGCTGCATGGGCGCTGCAGCAGCTGCATGGGCGCTGCAGCAGCTGCATGGGCGCTGCAGCAGCTGCATGGGCGCTGCAGCAGCTGCTGCCCCATTTTGGGCATTTCAGTGTGTTGTCGCTGATGTCCAGGGTTCGCAGGCTGCCCAGGGAGCCGATGGCCGCCGGCAGCTCCGTCAGGCAGTTTCCTGTCAGACACAGCGATGCGTTCAATGACCATCCGGGTTTCTCAGTCTCTGAGATAAACGCCTCACCCTTCAGATTGAGCGTCTGCAGCAGCTGCAGCTTGCAGATGGACTCCGGCAGAACCTTCAGAATGTTCTTCTCCACATTCAGGATCTGCAGGGAGGAAGATGGAGACATGAGGAAGAGGAGGATGGAGACATGAGGAAGAGGAGGAGGATGAAGGTACCTGCAGCTTGGTCAGGGTCCCGATCTCCTCTGGCAGACTGCTCAGCTTGTTCTCATGCAGATCCAAAACCTGCAGAGCAGAAAACTGATCAATAATCAATAATCAGAGCAGCAGCGGAAATTAGCTGATACCTTTAAGGTTGCTAGGCAACCAATGTCACATCCTTTAGGCAGCAGAAACTTCAGCTCATTGGTGTGGAGGATCAGCACCTGAGGAAGGAAAACGGCCAGAACCTCAGAACCTGAACCAGAACCTGAACCAGAACCTGAACCAGAACCTGTGTGGATCTTACCTTCTTCTGCTGGACCTTGCAGATGGAGAAGACTTTGGACGGCAGCTGCAGCAAAACCAAACAGAAACATAGAAGAGAGGAAGATCAACAGGTCTAGAACAGAACCAAACAGAACCAGAACCCGACAGAACCCGTCTGGCAGTATGAAGCAGGAAGAACAAAATGTCTGACCTCCATCAGAACCACCTCTAGGGTTCTGGACCGGATTCAGGAGCACGTCTGCTAATCCGCTAACAGCAGAGCTACTGTTTCAGTTAGCGCTCCAGCTAACTGTGGAAACATTTACCACGCCTCGCTTCCCCTGGATTCAATTTTCCAGATCAATTCTTTGTTTTATAAACTCAGTAGAATAAAAATGAGTTGAACTTTAATCGAGACGTTTTTATTCCTGCTGCTCAGGTTAGAAACTTTTCCTGTCCTCACGTTCTCCAGCTGTGATGAGGAGCAGAAAATAATGTTTATTAGCTTCTACTAAATACCACGTTGGTGTAGCGCTTTAGCTTTAGCGACGCTAATGTTTATGATCAGTGCTTTACTTTTAGCTAGTTATTTGTATTTCTGCAGCATCTTTACTCATTTTCTATTGGTTTCCTCTTGAATTATGTTTCTAATATTCTAAGTTTCCTCCAAGCTTCCCATCAGAGCCTCGTGGTTCTGGACCGCAGCGATCCGTTGGGTCGGTCCGTTAGGAGCAACAGAACCAAACCGGTTTGTTGGCTTGATTTACCAGCAGCTGACTGAGATTTCTGTTTCACTTCCTGGTTTCTGGGCTCATCCTCAGCCACAGGGTCAGCTGACTGGCTGGAGCAACGGTCAGGGTCAAAGGTCACCGACAACTGAACCAAGAGCTTCAGAGACCAGCAGAACTACAGACAGGAGGAAGCTGGAATCAAACCCAGTACTTCCAGTTTGTAGCTGTGAGGAGCTGCTAACTCATCAAGCTAACAGCTAGCGGCTAGTAGCTAGTGGCTCCTCACCTCTGTTAGCTCGCAGGCTGAGATGTCCAGGATGTCGTCGGCTCCTTCCTGGTTGGACTGCAGGTCAGGAGAGAAACCATCAGATTGAATCCATCATGAAACCAGCAGGTTCTGCTCTGTTTTGGTCCAAACGGACCCGGACCGGCCCGGTTCTCACCCAGTACAGCTGATGCTCCAGCCTCTTCTTGGAGTCCTCGCTGGGCTTCCTCCTCCTGGAGAACAGAGGCATCCTGACGCCTGTCCCGTCCAGAACCGCCTCGCTGCAGCTGCTGGTCCAACGGGACCGATGGACTGGCTGGAACCCGACCAAACAGAAACCAGTTTAACCAGGACTTCCCTCACTGAAAGCCTGTATGAATATTTTTGGCCCTGTGGGTTAGAAATGCACCAATCAAGTTTTTCCAAATCAGAACCAGTTTCTGGGTTTCTGTGAGGTCCGATCTGCTGATTCAGACTAAGAACCAGAGGAAGTTTGGATGCACCGATATCCAATCAATATTATTTATTTTAATGCCATCCCATAATCCTTTGCTGCCTCACTGTCACATGACCAACTCGCTCCTGAGATGCTAACCAGACGGAAATGAACATTGATTAACATCATCTTACTTATTAAAACAATACGATACCAAAAATGACTAATATCGGACCGATACCGATGTTGATGCTAATATATAGAAACAAACTGAAAACAAACAGCTTTATCGCACGTCGTACTCTGGGATTTGTCTATGATACCGGAAATAACCAAAGATTTCTGATTCAGAGTTGAAATTGTCAGATTAACCTGAACAGGATTAATTTATTAACTTTATATGAATTTAATCTGATTGGTTTCAGCTCAGGAGAAGAGAAGCTGCTGGAGGAAGTCGGGTTGTAAACAGGATGGATGTTATGGATGAAGTAATCTGATTACATGTTGATGCTCTAAGGGGAGGGTCAGCTATTTATGTTGATACTATAATGTCATTTTTCAATAAAGTATTGGTTTAAATTGATGTTAACTTCAGTTAGCTGTGGTTCTGTACTGGTTCTGGTTCTCCATAGAGGCCCAGTAACGGATAAACGTCCCATCAGAACCTGACGGTACCAACCCGGGGAGGAGGAGGATGCTAACCTTCATCATTACGGTAAACAACCGACGCTAACAGAGCTAGCATGTCCGAAATCCCTGAAAACATCACAAACATGACATGTAGCTGATATTTACAGATATAATAAATATATTTTATACTCACCGGCTCAGCCTCGGCGTTGGCTTCTTTCCGGTTTCACTTATTTAAAGGTTGAAGACCTTCATTTAAAAGGGCTCCCGATGTTTGCTAACTACTAACTGGTTAATGCCGTTCCCAAAAAGGACATGGATTTCTCTAAAGTTATAAGTCAGTTCTGTCAGATAGTAAAGTTAATTATTAAAGCGACTTTTTTTACTCTAAGCCCAACAGGCTGGGTCTCCCTCACCCTGTGAAACCAGCTGAATTCACTACGGCGACACCGTCCACTGAAAAACTGTCTGCGCGTCTACGTTGGTTATTACGGCCACATAAACGCCCTGATCGCTCATAGAAACGATTCTTCCGCCATGTTCCGAGTGGCAACATGTCAAATCAATCTGGAGGCAAGCGAAACATTCACTGACGTTTATTTGAGCTCTTTTTACTTCATCTTTTGTAGTAAATCTCTTAACGCACCTCTACAAATTTACAGTAATTCACCCCAAATTCTCTTTTATCACGATGGATGTATTTAACAGCAAAAGCAAGTCGTATGTTTGCAGTTATGCTCCTGTTGCTGTTTAGTAATTAAAAATATTCATAACTAAGTTCTATGTTAGTTACACTATTATTACTGTTTATTAAATCGGATCTTAGTCTGAACACCAGTAAGTGTAATTGTTTAATATGAAATTAATTAATATTTTATTGAGTTATTTGGACATTTTGTGCGTATTTGACATCGTTGTCACTTCTATGTAAACGATGCACTTTAAGAGAACATCTGGAATATGTGTTCTAACACAACACATATTAAGGTTTTAATTAAACTATTACAAATCTAAATATCTGTCCTTCAATGTAAAACATGAGTATGAAATGTTTAAGAAAATACTGAAATATTTAGGTCAAATTTAACTGGCAGATTCCTGGTTTGGTAAATTAGCAGCTAACTCAGGGTAGCTTTTAATTTACGGGATGTTGTTGAATGCAACATGATCGAAAATGGCGACCGTAACATACAGCATAGAAGAGCAACCAGTTCATAGTTTTATATGGTTTGACTGCATGCTTAATAAATTATAATGGATGCTGCCTTCAAGTTAGTTCGTCAATAAACTTATGAAAATGGGATCTACGCCCGGTAAGGGTTTAAAATAAAAACAACGAGAAACACGTTTAATTAAAAATGCTTCTTAATGTTCTGAGACGGACACGGTAAAGTTTCAATAAAATTTACTCAAATAATTTTATAAATTACGGCAAATAAGAACAAACAAGCAAATAAACCTTTTTGTTTTTCTGCTGATAGAAAACAGGAGCTAAAAAGTCTAGATCGATGTGAAGAAAAGCTGCTTTTGATTTCAAGATATAAGTTTGACTTTATGGATCATTAAAAACAAGAAAATCAACACTCCTACTTGGAATTGAACGCACCACCTTGGAGACTGCAGTCTGTTTTCTTCTGTCGCATAATTAGGATGACACGATGAACAGCGCCACCTACAGCCCGGAGTTAAGAACCGGTATTTCTTTAAAACATCTGGGAACATTTTAATGTTGTGAAGTTAAATTCAGGTCAAAATCACGAAACATGTTTTAAAAAATGAACAGAAATATTTATGTTTAAGAGATAAATATATATAAAATATATAAATAAAAAAAATCAACAGATTTTATAGATATAGATATCAGATATTATGAAATAAAGTAAAAAGTTCATGTTATAACTTGAAAATATTTGCCTAATATTCTTTATTAAAATTATAGAAACATAAATAGATAGAAAATAAATTACAGTAGAATAAAACAATACATAAGTTAAAACTATGAAATACAATACACAATTAGAATAAAAATTATTAGAATTCAACTAAACAAAAATATGAATAAGTGGAACCTTAGAATTAATTTTTTTCCTAATTTAAAACGGGAATTGAATATTTATAAAGAAAGCCAGATATATTATTATGTGCTCATATATTTATATATATTTTTTAAATGGGTTAGGGTCATCCGACTTCTTACGAACTGGAAATTTCCCAGAATTAGAACAGGGTTACTGTTTATCCAGCAGGGGGCGCCCTGCGCTCAGTGGGCGGAAGAGCAAATTCAAAATGCTGTAAAATATATATGTTTGTTTTATTTTTAATAAAAACTGGAAACAAAGAAAGTACAACCTAATATTTATTGACCACACGATGTTTATTGGGTTATGTGTTATATTTGTTTAAAAAAATACTAGTTTACTAAATGTATGAAGTAAATTACATTTAGAATGTATATGAATAATTATGAAAAACATTAAAAATGATGATATCCATCTAATACAATTTTAAATTTGATTTAAAGTTTTGTATTTATTAATCTAAAAAGAATAATAAAACATATTTTTATTTAGTTTTGTTTCATATCAAATCATTTTTTTGTAAAGATGAATTATACACTTGGTTCCAGCTGGTCCGGTGTTATTCTGACAGAGATTCATCCGATTATTGTTTTACCTTCTAACAGATCAGTTTGTTTCCAGATTTATTCAGGATTAATGTTACCAAAAGTTAAGTTTAGGAAATATTTATCATGATTTTATTTTTTATATTGCAGAAACCAGAGGAAACCCAGCAGCACAGCAACGGCTTCTTTCTACTGCGTCCTGATTCCAAACCTCTGGAGAAATTAATGTTTAATGTTCCATAAATGCCAAACTTCCACAGATCTTCTTGATGTCATAGTTAAATAAATATACTGATTATTTCTCAGGACACTTTTTCTATAATACAAAGAAAGTTTGGAAGCTCTTTAACTTTATTTCAATATTATTTTCTGTTAATATTTGATATTAACAGAAAATAATAATTTCTGCTCCGTATTTGGATTTAAAACATTTTTATCTTGTTTTCATTATAATAAAGGCTCTAAATGTCGCCCTCTGGCGGCCAGGAAGGAAACCGCAGCTGGAGCGGAAGCAGGAGCCACACCTGCCCTCCTCTGACGTCCTCTCGTGACGTCAGAGGAGGCGTGGCTTCCAGTCGGTTTTAAACCTGAGGCAGAAGAGCAGCGCTGAGCAGGAGCGACCCGCTGCCGGACTTCCAGGGTCCGGTTCCGATCCAGAAGGAGTTTATATGGGATCAGACGGACCGGAGGAGGTTCGGCTCCGCTTCCCGCCCTCCACAGGACAAAACAGCCGCTGAGCAATTCCTCCGGCTGCCGGTTCGGATCCTTTAAGACCAAACGGAACCAGCAGCAGCTTTTCCAGCAGGAGGTGAGTCCGAACCGATCCGGACCAGAAGTTCTGCTTTCTGTCTGCTGGGCCAGGAACAGGAAGAGGAACCTTTCACAGCTTAAATTAAATATCATTTATTTGTTTGGGATTTGTCTTAAATGAAAAACAGAAACATTTTATTTAAAAAAAACATATAAAACTATATTTGGCACTATTTATATCCATTTACTATAAAAATATTGTCACCTTCCTAATATTATTTTTCGAAAGTATTTATTTTATTTATTTTTTTGCCAAAATCACCTTTGGAAAAATGACTTTGTCCACAATTCTAGGAAGGTGATGATATGTAAATAAATACATTTCATTTTGATAAATGCCAGAAAGACAAACTGTTTGTTCAGATTTATTTTACTTTTCAAGCTGAACAGTAAAATAAAATCAAAACATTTATTTTTTATCTTTTTCAATTTTTGTCTAGAGTTTATTATTAAGCAGTTAAATGCATATTTTCTATTTTAAATCTGTTTTTCAGTTTTTACTCTGATTCATACAAAGTGTTTAAGCAACCTGGAGGTCCGGTCCGGTTCAGACCGGTTCTGGTCCCGCAGGGGGAGTGGTTGTTCCCATACAGGCCACCAGGGGGCGTCATTAGCGAGATGACGCCACCAGGCGGTAACAGGAGCTCTGACAGTCACTGTGGGCTCAGCATGCAGAGGCTGGTTCTGACCCGACCAACCAGAGTCCTGGTTCCGCTGGACGTCCGTCCCAGACGTCCGTCCGTCCCAGACGTCCGTCCCAGTCGTCCTCTCTGCTGAATCGGCTACGTAAAAAAACCGCTGGAACGTCTGAGTTAGTGTTGCCATGGCGATTCCGGCTTTTCCCAGGTCAAAGTAGGAAGCATTTCCTGGAGGGCGGGGCGGCAAAACATCTGGCCAACATCACAAAGGTCAAAGTTCTGGCAGGAGTCAAAAATGTAATAAAAAAAAAAAAGTTTTTGATTTTTGTCAGCTGAAATTAAGCATGAATATTTTCATGAAGTGACTAACGTAGTGAAACGTTAGAAGACGGAGACGTGACTCCTGACTGCCAGAAACCAAAGCACTTCCTGTCTCTTCGTCGTCGCCAGCAGCAACATGTTGATCACATGACGGAAACGTTTCCACCAGGCTGAATGGAGAAAAACTTTATTTTTAACTGGGATGTTTCTGGAAATCAGTAAATCTCAAACCTTTAAAATCATCTTTAACCTGAAAACCTCCAGGTGCTGCCGGACTAAACGGCCCGACCCGGTTCTGTTCGGCTGTAGCCCAGCCTCGGGCTTCCTGACTCGGTGTTCCGCCCTGCGGCTGACTGGACCCAGGTCTGCTCCAGAAGAACCGGACCAGCTGCTGCTGCTCATCTGCTGGAACCGGAGCTGCAGCTGTTTGATGTTGCTGCTAATTACAACCCTGGACCCGGTTCTGGTTCTGCAGAGGTTCTGACTCACTGCTGGGCCGGCCAGAGGCTGGATTACTCCCAGCTGTGCCTGGAAACAAGCGGAACCGGGAAGAACCCGGCTGGTTTTCAGGAGTAAAACTGATTAATTATCCAGAGAAAAGAGAAAAGCTCCGAGGTCTGGACGGGTCCGGGCCCGAACTGGACCCGGACGGGTCCGGGTCCGGGCTCAGTTTGGGCCTGGACCTGGACGCTCTCACATTCCTGACCCACTGGCAGGAACTAATCCTGAGATTAACGACTGGATCTGCGGCCAGCACTCACACAGCTGGGAAACTACGGAGTGAAAACAATGGCAATAATTGAACTTATCCAGCCTGTCAGAAAACATGACAGGCTGTTTTCTGACAGGCTGCGTCTCAGTTTCTAACTAAATAGCTAAATATTTAATTAGCAAGCTAAGTATTTTGCTTCAAAGTTAACAGTTAACTCCATCCTAAACATTTAGTTTGCTAAATAAATGTTAGCAAACAGTTAGCTTATAGCTGAATATTTGGTTAGTGGACTAGCTGTTTTTAGATTGGAGCTAAATATTTAGCTAACATGTAAAATCACTTGCAGATAACTTGAATTGCTAACTAAATATATAGCTTAATTAGCACACAACTGTTAGCTTGCTACAATTAGCAAGCTAATTATGTTGCTTGCTGATTAAATATTTCACATCAAACTTAACATTTAACTTGCTAACTTAATATTTAGTTTGCAAACTAAATGTTTAGCTACAAGCTACATATTTAGCTTCCTGTTACCTGTGAGTTTACATATTAGCTAAATAATTGGCTTACATCAAAATATTCAGATATTTAGCTTTAACTGATTTATTTAAGGGCTGCCCAGTGGTGCAGCTGGTAGAGCTGTTGCCTTGCAGCAAGAAGGTTCTGGGTTCGATTCCTGGTCTTTCTGCATGGAGTCTCCATGTTCTCCCTGTGCATGGTGGGTTCTCTCCGGGTACTCCGGCTTCCTCCCACAGTCCAGAAACATGACTGTCAGGTTAATTAGACTCTCTAAATTGTCCCTAGGTGTGAGTGTGTGTGGATGGTTGGTTGCCCTGCGACAGACTGGTGACCTGTCCAGGTGACCTGTCCAGGTGACCTGTCCGGGTGACCTGTCCGGGTGACCCCGCCTTTCGCCCCAAACGTTACCTGGAGAAGCACCAGCACCTCCTGACCCCAGTAAAGGACAAGGGTGCAGGAAAATGGATGGATGTGACATTTAATACTTAATATTTTGTTGTTTTATAAAAACTGGTCTAAATCTTGGGATCTCAATAAAAAACTTTTATAATTAAAGGTAAAAAAAACCCCATAAATACATCATGGTGAAAATATGACTAATCAAAATAAAATCATACTGTTTCCTGTTTCATCCTCCACTTTTGGACGTGGTGCAGATTCAGAGCGTCCCTGTCCTCCTCCAGGTTGCCATGGTGAACAACAGGGTGGACGCGCCCACGGTGGCGGTGCTGGGCGGCGGTGGCGGCGGGGCGGCTGCCCGGGCTTGTGCAGCATGCGGCGGGCGCATCGCGGACCGCTTCCTGCTCTTCTCCATGGAGCGCTACTGGCACACCCGCTGCCTGAAATGCTCCTGCTGCCACGCCCAGCTGGGCGAGTTCAGCAGCATCTGCTACAGCAAGGGAGGCATGATCCTCTGCAAGAACGACTACGTCAGGTAGGCGGGCCGACCGGACCGGACAGGATCCGACAGGACCGGACCCGACCGGACCGGACCGGACAGGACTGGACCCGACTGGACCCGACCGGACCTGACCAGACATGAACGGACCGAACCCGACTGGACAGGGTCCAAATCACAGACTCTCTGGTACCTCTGGTTTGGTTTGACCCCCAGCCTCTGAATTCAGTTCAATAAAATGTATTTGCAGCTTCAGTGTTTTTGTTGTTAGCATTTACTTTTAGTGCTAATGTTTTTAGCCTTTAGCCTGAATGCTAACAGGTATTATAAATTAGCTGTTAGTACTAAAACTTGATTTTTCTAAAAACAAAAATCTTTTAGTATCTTAGATACGTTGTTAGTATCTTTGAAGAGGCGCTGTGGATGGTGATGCTGAGGGCTAGAAGACTATGCTAACATGCTAACAGTTCAACATACAGGCAGCAGGGACTTTTTTATCTCTGTTCATTCAATAACGGAGCAGCAGAAAATGTGTCTGATTTAAATGTGCAATTTCTGCAATTTAAATGATTAATTGCAGCTGGGTGGGTTTAAGCTAGCTGGTTTAGGTTAGCGGGTTTAGGTTGGCGGGTTTAGGTTAGCGGGTTTAGGTTAGCTAGTAGCTGCTGTGAGGCTCGGTGGTGGCAGTATGGTGATGTGGGACTCTGTGTTTCAGGCTCTTTGGCCACAGCGGCGCCTGTAGCGCCTGCGGACTGTCCATCCCAGCCAGTGAGCTGGTGATGCGGGCGCAGGGCAGCGTCTACCACCTGAAGGTTGGTGATGCGCAGCGGAAGCCCTGAAGCGCCTCCTGCTGTCTGACGGGTTACTGACCGGTTACCATCTGTCCCCCAGTGTTTCAGCTGTGCCACCTGCAGGAACCGGCTGGTGCCCGGCGACCGCTTCCACTACGTCAACGGGACGATCTTCTGCGAACAGGACCGGCCCGGCGCCGCCCTGGTGGCGCTGCAGGGCGGCAGCATCATGGCTGACCAGAAGGTCAGTCAAAGTCCAGCTGCAGACCAGAGCAGATCACCAGAGTTGTCAGGAGGCTGATGTTTTTCTCTGAATAATAAACACCTTCAGTCAAAAACAAAATTTTGTATTTGATCTAAAACACTGTAAACAAAAAGCAAAAAGGAAATCAGGACGGCGTGAATACTTTTGTACTCATAAAACTGCTGCAGGTTGTTTACACCGCAGGTTCATAACAATGGCTACCAGGACACAGCATCTTGTTATTTACAATTCATTTTTTTGACATACATATTCAACTCTTAATACGTATTATTTTTGACACTAATGGGTTACCATACATTTTCAACTCTTTTAGTGCGTCTTCTGTATGACACATTTTCATGTCTTCTTTGATTTGGGGTCAAAGTTCAGGTATTAGTGGCTTTGAGAAGATGGTTGCCCCCAGCTGTAAAAACAAATCCTTGTTGCCATGGTTACACATCATAACTGCTGTATGGAAGTAAATAAGAGCAGAAATCCTTCCAACATGTCAGTGTTTCTGGTTCCAGGTTTGCTGAAGAAGACGATGGAGCCAGACATGCCTTCTTCTTCTTCTTCTTCTTCTTCTTCTTCTTCTTCTTCTTCTCCCCCGTCTGTCGCCGTCCTTCATCATCATCTTCCTCCTCCGCCCAGTGAACCCGACAGCTGGTCCGGTCCGGTCCGGTCAGCAGTGGACGCTCTTCTTCTTGTAAATAGTTTGTTTGGGACGCAACAGGAAGTCCTCCAAGGTTTACCAGGAAATTATGAGAACTTGAGGTTTGAACTTTGACTAGGCCGCTGCAGCTCCAGCTGATGGACTTTAATTGGACGCATCCTGGACCAATCAGAGGCTGGAAGTGGTGGGTCATGTGACTGAAAGTTAAGCCCGCATCATGATACCTCCTCTGCCTGTGTGAGCGCCTGCCTGGCGTTGAGCCGACGCGCCGCAGGAGGAACTTCCTGTTCGTCTGGTTTCATTTTTTATGCAAATTTGTCAAAAAAATCTCCATTAAAAACTAAAAAATTCTGAAAGTAAAATGATTTTTACTTCATTATCTGACATGATTCATGTGTTACTTCAGCAGAATTATCCATATCTGCTGTTCAGAACCAGCCGTGTCCAAAGTGTGGCTCGGGGCCGTTTGCGGCCCCTGGACTGATTTTGTGCGGCCCCTGACTGTGACTGGTTTTACCACAGAGATTACCAGAAGAAAACGATGCAGATGGAAACTTTTTAACTTTAACTGGAGCAAAAAGATCAAAAACAAACTGAAAACTTATTAAAATACTAAATATTCATCTTTAAATATTTATCACCTGACAAGTTTTTCTTTGTAAAGGGAAAATCTAGAGAATAACTCAAAGTTTTGTCTCTAAAACAAAGTTTTAGACAAAAAACACTTTATTTTATTAAACTATTACATCATCAAAACGATAAATGAAGATCAGGCTCATTTCAGTCATTCCTTATATAATTTTTGTTTTCAGTTTTTATTGACTTTGTGACGAAGGGTTTAGAAATTCATCATATTTTCAAGCAGCTTCATGTAACCCGAACATTTTTCCATATTGTTTATTTTGTTAATTCACAATGATTTATTTTGTTCAGTTATTTAAACCTTAAAAATCCTCTTTTCTTTAATTCTTGTTATCACGTGGTTTTAGAAAAACCCCAAAAGGGATCACGTGATCTGCTGGTCGCGTCTCAATCAGGCAGCAGCTGTTTGAATGAGGCTGTTTACCTGCCTGATGGAGACGCTGACTGATGCTGCAGCAGCTTCTAGCAAAGCTGTAACCGACTCTTATGCCTCTCGATTTTTAGACTTTGCACAGGGAACCCGAAAGGTTTGGCAAAGAGGGGCTGGTGAGTTTGATTGTTACGTCAGGGAGCTAGAAAGCTAGCGCTAGTTAGCTACATGAACCATTGGACTCAGCATGGTGGTGATAATTAATGAACATGTACATGTCTGAAATTTGTTAAAGAGAAACAATGGATTAATGAATTGGGCCTGTTGTGCAGGCCAGGTGCCCCCCCCCTTCCTTCGTTTCCATGGAGGACTTGCTGGATTGTCCCCCGCTAAGGGAGACGTTTTTTATTTAATTTAATTGTTTTGTTCATGAAATACTATATATATTAATACAATCACCTCTTGCACAAAGTTTGTTGTTGTGCCGTGTCGCCACCTCCTCCAGCAGCCGGACCTGGACACGAAATTCTCTGATTTAAAATTCTGACCATTTGCTTAACCATCACCGTATTCACAGAAGTACAATAGGTTACAACAGGAAGTTTTTAGTCTCAGTCCATTAAAAAAAATAACTTTTATAGAGAGAAAATCAAATCCTCTCAGTGGATCTGGATTTTAACCTTTGACCTTTTCCTCTCAGTGCCTTTGCTTTGCTGCTAATTATCTCTGAGCTGTGGGAGTTAATTGGGAAGAGGAGGCGGTTCGTTAGGCGGCAGACATGGAGATGGCTGCGGCTAAACTGATTAGCATGTTGCGGCTAAACTGATTAGCATGCTGCGGCTAAACTGATTAGCATGCTATGGCTAAACTGATTAGCATGCTGGCTAAACTGATTAGCATGCTGCGGCTAAACTGATTAGCATGCTGTAATGAATTTGTCTTCTGCTACTCATGAGTGCAGACACATGAGAATAACTGACTTCTCCTCATCTTCTGGCGCTGCCTTCAGGTCACCCGGCGGAGCGCGGAGAGCTAAGCGCTCACAGCGGTTCTGAACTACCAAACAGATCCAGCCCGGTTCTGGAAACAATTTGGATTCAACAAACATCTGTAGAAATTCATTTCACTGGATAAAGGCCTGAAGTTTCACCCAGGAAACACTTTTAAAAGAGCCGAAAGAAAGATTTAGCTAGCATGCCAACTTAATGTTTAGTGACATAAATATTTCATTTGAAGTTGAATACCTAACATGCTAACTAAATATCTAGTTTCAAAGTCCTTAATATTTATTAATTAAATATTTAGTTTGAAGCTCAATGGTTAAATAACAACTAAATACTTACTTAGCTAACTGAATATTAAGTTTAATGCTGGGTACTTAGCATGCTAACTAAATATTTAGCTTCAAGCAAAATAGTTTGAAGCTAAATATTTAGCATGCCAATTATGTAGCTTCAAACTAAGAACTTTAATTGCTAAGAAAATATTAGCAATATTTAGTAAACTAAATCTGCTAAACTATGTTTAGTCATGTTAGTTAACAGATTAACTTAGCTGGTGAAGTTATATATTAACATATTAACATTAGCACAGTTAACATGTTATTTGAAGTAAATATTTAGCTTCAAGCTGAGTGCTTAGAAAATATTTAATTTGTAGCTAATTAGTTAGCATGCTAACTTCATATTAGCTACATAAATATTTAGATTGAAGCTCCTCCAGTGTGGAATAAATCCTGAATCTTAATAAATTCTCATTAATCGTGTCGGTGTGAAGCGGCTCTAACTTTAAAGGATCCAGAACAGAACCGTCCGGTTCTGGTTCTGTTGGGTTGAATGGATCCACTGGGAGTCTGAATCAGTAACTCCTCCATCCAATCAGAACACTTTGAATAATTAAACTGATCAACTTAATTAGCTCAATTAAGCTGATCTGACCGGAGCGCGCGGCCATATGGAGGCAGGAAACAAAGGAGGGAACTAATTAAAAGTAAAATAACCAGGATTTTAATTAAGCGGTTCCCCAGACGTCAGCAGGCCGGGATGTGGAGATGTAATTAAAAAGCATCACCCCCCCCCCACACACACACACACCACACACACACACACACACACACACACACACACACACACACACACACACACACACACACACACACACACACACACACACACACACACACACACACGGCGCTTCAACAGCGGCCGGCTCCATTTGTCTCATTAAACCTGATAATGAATCTGAAACATCAAGAATTCCTGCTGGAGTTTATTCTGCTGCTTCCAGAACCGACCCGGTCCGAACCAAACCGACCAGCAGAACTACACAACCTGACCCATCCCAATCCCATCCAATGTAACCCAACCCAACCAGCAGAACCTGTCTGCTCCTCTGGTTCTGGAGGAACCGGTTCTTGTCCAGTTGGACCTGGACATGAACACTGGAGTCGTCTCTGTTCAGAGTACGGTGGCCTGCAGGGACTAAAACCTGCATGATGCCAACTCCAAACAAATAATTCAAACAACATTCAATCAACAAAACGCTGCAACTGCATGAAATAAAAAGAGAAACTAAAGGAAGAATAAACCAACACATTGGCCTCCTGGCCACCAGGGGGAGCCGATCGCCACATCATCTGGGCGCAGAAAACAGTTAAATCTATCGTAGACTTTTTAGGAAGTTAAAGAACAGCAGCAGATTTAAATCTCATTCCTACATTTGCACAATTCCTAACGATGAAAATTTATTAGTCGTTAAAACTAAGAAAATGAGAAAATTTCACCACAAATACTGGAAATTTTCCTCTCCTCCTCTTCCTGCTCTTCCTCTCCTTCCTTCCTCTTCCTCTCTTCTTCCTCTTCCTCCTCGTCACGCCGGGCGGGGCAGCAGTGGGCCCACCAGGCCCACCAGGAGAACGGGCTTTCATTAGCACTCTTTAATTAGGAACAGATGCAATTTGCAGCTCTCGTCTCTCTCAGCGAGTCACAGGAAAACGTGCAAAGATGAACACCCAGGGAGTCCAGCAGAACCGACAGAACCAGCACAACCAGAAGCAGTTCGGAACCAAATGTCGGAATTCACACAACTATATGGAAAATAATCAGATATTTTCACCATTTACCTACTAGGCTCAGTTTGAAGTCAGATATTTTCTTAGCAAGATAAACATTTAGTGGTCAAGCTAACTGCTCTTAACTAAATATTTAGTTCTGACATTTTGTTTTTCCCTAAGTTTGTTAAATTTTAATTGGATAAATATTTACTTTCCAAATTAAAGGTTCGGCTAGCTCAGTGCTAAATATTAAGCTAACTATGCAAATGAGTTAGTTAAACAACATATTTATCTGTTTGTGGTGTTTTCCAGCCTCCAGTCCTGGTTAATCAGCAACAATCAGCCATCAGTTAAAACCGTTTAGACGTTTTGGCTTCAATAAGCAACTTTTCATGTTTCCTGTTTATTGATCCAAGCAACAGATTTTTTTTAATGAAAATTTGCTGGAAGGATGAAGTTCTGCTGGATTTAATGACCTAACCTGCAGTTAGCATTGCTAGTTGCTAACTGAGCTAGCCCTAAAGCATTAATCAGAAACATTAGCTAAACTATTGCTAATAGCTAAAAGAACATGGTGGTTAGCCAGAGCTAACACTAAAGAGCTGGATCCATAACCTTCCACTCATGTCTTCAGTCTGATAATTGTTGCGTTTTGCTAACTCTAAAGTTGATGTTAAACTGTTTATTGTGGAACTGCAGCGATGCATTCTGGGTAAATAACAAGCTAACTAGTTGAATTATTCTAACCCAAAACTTCTACTCACAGTTTAAAACATACTAAGTCAATTAGCACTTTGGACTTCATGAGGAAAAATGTTCTTGAAGTTAGCAAAAGCTCTAAATTAGCTTCGCTGTTAGCGCATTAGCATGAAAACAAAGTTTTCCCAGCTTTTGTGAGTCTGTTTGAAGCTAAGTTTCTGTGTTCCTTCTTAGCTGAGCCGGACTGACAACCTGCAACCCAACACCTCTGTCCTTCTCTGCCCTCCATTCCCCTGCAAACCTCCCGATAGTCCAGGTACAAAGATACAATATAATATCTAATATCTCTAATTGCCTCATTAAAGTGACACACAAGCCAGGGCCGAGGCTGCGGCACGCCGCCTAATTAGACATCCAAACACGCAGCCCAGGGCGAATCACGACGACGATGTTTTAATGAGGACACAGAGCTGAGAATAACCCACAGCCATTTGTTGACGCAGATGCTGGACCTGGTGGAGAATCCAGATCCAGAACCGAGCGCCAGCCGCATCTCTGGAATAACCTGCTGCAGGAGTCTGAGGGATCAGATCAGGTCTGCAGCAGGTTAAAGATCCAGAAACACCTGAGAGTCAGACCTCCAAACAGACCCTGCAGCTCCGCTAATGTCTGATGAGCAGATATGAAACCAGACATTTATCTACAAAAACACTGCAGTCTGATATTAAATCAGTCAAACGTTCCAGTCTGGATTATTTCTGTCAGAATAACAAAACTTTTCATTTTAATTTACTATTCAATAATTAGTAATGATTTACCCGTCGATCTACGTTCCTACCCTCATCTATGGTCAGGAGCTTTGGGTCTGAAAGAACCAGGTCCTGGATACAAGCGGCTGAAATGGGTTTCCTCCCATGGGGGCTCTCCCTTAGAGAGAGAAGCTCAGTCACCAGGAGACTCAGAGTAGAGCTGCTGCTCCTCCACATCGAGAGGAGCAGCTGAGGGCATCTAGTCACGGATGGAGTGGAGGGACGATGTCTCGGGAGGGGGGATCGAGGGTCTCCACTCCTGGAAACGCCTTGGGATTCCTGGAGGAGGGAAAAGAGGCGGAGAGGGAAGTCTGGGCCTCCCTTAGGCTGCTGACCCCGTGACCCGACCCTGGATAAGATGGATGGATGGATGGATGGATGGATGATGGGTGGATGGATGGATGGATGGATGGATAGATGATGGATGGATGGATGGATGGATGATGGATGTTGGATGGCTCCCCGCCCCTCTCTACTGCCACCCTGGGTAACTGAAAGAAACAAATAAATGTGTTTTTCTCTAAGTTCTTGTCCGACTGCTGATCACTGGTGATTTTAACGGGACTGAAGAAGTGAAGTTCATCACCGCGACCAGAACCAGGCTCTCCAGGGGTCCCCAGGGCCCCAAGGGCCCCAGCAGTCCAGACAGGCTGGGTGTTTATGATCCGGGCTGAAGCAGCAAATCAGCAGGAAGAAGTTTCCGTCTGCAGAATTTCTGTGAGAGGAAGAGAGGATTTCTGGGTCCCCGTCCCGACCAGAACCATCGTCTGATTGGACCCGACCCGCCCAACCAAACAGGAGACAATCAGGCAGCTCTCACTATTTCCACTCCTCCGTCTTTATCTCAGCTCACACACATCCCCCCCCCAACCGCAGGTCAGGAGGTTTCGGAGGCGTTCGGCCACAGAGAGTCCATTCACTGGAGGAAAAACAGGAAGCAGCCGAGCATCGCGCTTCCTGGAGCAGCTTTTCCTCCCACAGCGTAAAAACATTCCCTCCAGGTTCACAAAACCCCGATTCACTGACACTCAGCCCTGAGGGCCGCCGCCGCCGCGGAAGGGGAGGAAAGGCAGAAACTCAGATTAATCTCAGAGTTTCTGCCTTTTTCTCAGATTTTACATTTTTCAAGATCAGAAACTTCAACTTTTTTCTAGAACATGTCAGAGTATGAGAAATTATTTCTGAAAAATTGTTGAGATTAATCTCAACATCTTTGAGTTTTTTTGTGCAAAATTGTCACTTTTCATGCTCAGAAATTTAAATATTTTTAAAAGAAAATTTGTGAAATTAATTTCAGCACTTCTGAGTTTTTCCTGTAAATTTACTGCTGCTGTTCTTTTCTACCTGGATGCTGCAGATACGCCTGGCTCTGTCTCCGACCTTCAGCTTTCCGCTCTGACCTCTAAATAAACGAGCATCGGTCGTTAAGCAGAACCTGCAGAACCTGCAGAACCTGGACCCTGCAGAACCTGCGGAACCTGCAGAACCTGGACCCTGCAGAACCTGCGGAACCTGCGGAGCCGCGTCTCGTGTTGCGGCGGGGTGAAGCTGTGAGTTAATGCACTTTCATTTGATGTAATGTCATCTGGAGGAAACTGCTTGTGAGCGTCAAACGGCAGCGAGGCGTTGTGAGGAAGCAGCTGGTCCAGCAGATGAGGTTCTGCTGAGCTGCAGCGGTTCCGAAACGTCCCGGCTCGTTTCCAGGTTCGGAGCGATTACAGCTGGAAACTCAGTTCCTCCGCCTCAGCAGCGCCACCTGCAGGCGGAAATGACGTCATTACGGCCTCGACACGCTGACATCATCACAGGGTTACAGAAACCCAGCCAGATATTTATCAAAGTTTCTGTTTGGTTCTTGAATTAAAGGCTGTAAGAACCGGGACTGGGAACCAGGAACCAGGAACCAAGAACCAGGAACATGACATGAAATGAGTATGGCAAGACTTTTCTAACAATAATTAGGAACTCAGACGTTCTTGTGTCCCATGTGGACCTCTGGTCCAAACTGAATCTTCAACAGAACCATGATCCTGAACACAGCAGCAGATCAAAGACAATGGCCTAGTCAAAGTCCAAACCTTATCCTGAATATAATCAGCAGCATTTTCACAGAAGTATTTTAAATTAACAGGATTTTAACTCCTGGCTGGAAACGATCGTTGAGACGATCAAAGTTTGGATCTAAATGTTTCCATGACGTCACAGCTGAGTGCCTCACACACGCCTCACACACGCCTCACACACGCCTCACACACGCCTCACACACGTCTGATGATGTCATCCGGATCAGACCTGGTCCGTCTGTCTCCTGTCCTCTGACTGCCGTCAGAAACACAAATTTATCTCATGTTTCCTGTGAAAGCAGGAAAATGTCAGAGCAGATGTTTATCAGAGTCGGACCGGGCTGCAGCAGAACTGGATCAGAACCGGCAGCAGAACCGACCCGGAGGAGCCGCTCAGCATTCAGCTGGCCAATGTTTCCCCACGAGGGAACAAACCAGAGGTGAGCGAAACAAACACTCCTCTTATCTTCACCTTTACATGTCCATCAGCTCCCCCCTGGGGTCAAAGTTCACCAGACAGGGAGGAGAAAATGTGAACAACATGTGAATATGGTGAAAGGCTGAAATCCTGTCTGAATGTGGCTGTTAGCATGGAGCTAAGCTAATGAATTAGACCTGCTTTAACCCATTTGGATCAATAAAGACAAAAGCTAAACTCAGATGGGCGGCCATCTTGGATTTTCTCAGCAGTTCAAACAGTTGGATAAATTAAATCAGTTATTTATAGTGACAGTGAATGGAAGCAGCTAAAAGTCTCATTTTTCTTAATACAGAAATATTAAAATAAAATTTTATTCTGATTTGTTTTTGTTTTTTATTGTAATTAACTTGAATCAAAATCCATTATTTAGGTAAAATGAAAATAATTGATCTGGGGAACATTAAAAACACTTGCAAAGGGAAATACTCCTAACATTTTGCTCCAGTTACAGCGGCGTCTGCATTCCTGCTACTTCACTAATAGTGGAGCTAATTTATAGCTTAGCGCTTTGATAACTTTAAAAACATTTTTCACTTACTCTAGATCATTTTTCTGGATAAATTCTAAAACCAGGGTGTTCATTGAAAAAATGCACGAAAAAATTCAGACATGTGAATCGTTTTCGAAACCTCAGGGTGTAACTTAGCCCTTTAGCATTAGCTTCTTCTAAGTATGACACGGGCATAGTGCTTTAATGTTGGCTTTCTTTTGTATTATGTCTTGGTGAAGCATTTTAGCCTCATCTAAATACCATGTTGGTATACAACTTTAGCATTATCTTTTGCTAATTGCGTTGTTAATATAGTGTTTCAATGTTAGCTTCCTTTAAATTCTGTTAGTGTAAAACTTTAGCATTAGTGTCCCCTAAAATACCATGTTGGTATACCGCTTGGAATTAATTTGCATGGTTAGTGGAGCTAACTGTTAAATTAGTGGTGCTAACTTTTTGGTTAGTTGAGCTAAGTGTTCAGTTAGCGGTGCTAACTTTTTGGTTAGTGGAGCTAAGTGTTCAGACTAAGTGTTCACGCTAAGTGTTAGCGGTGCTAACCACAGCCCAATCTTCTTGTGATCTTATTGAACTTGTGAGGTGAAATGTAAATATAAAGTCTAATAATTACTAAAACAGATCAGATCCATGATGCATCGCTACAGTCGGTCTTTACAGAAACTCTGATACAGTCTAATAAAAAGTGACTGATAACTGATAGATCAATATTTTACTGTGAAAGCTTCCTCAGACTTTAACAGACTCCATTAACGCTCCTGTGTGTGTTGAGCCGAGTGTATCGGGTCACGCCGGGCTCTCCCTGGGCCCCCGGTCCTCCTCCAGCCTGCAGCAGGAAACGGGTCATTAAGCTGCGCAGGAAGTGGCCGCTTTGCATTAAACCGGATTCCTGGGAGCGATCCGACACGCGGCGCCATGACGGCTCCGCAGTGATGGATCCCTCTTCTCTAAACGTTTCATCACAGCAGCGGGAGGCTGAGCGCCGCCGCATGCTAACACCAGCCATCATCATCATCATCATCATCATCTCTGGGGTTACATTTAACTCATATTCTGACATGAGTCCATCCTCAGAGGCCGATAATCTGCTCAGATTATTGAATTTATCAGTGAGTTACAGGAGAAGATGTGAGGAATGAATCCTGATCGGAGATGATGGATGGCTGCTCATTATGCTGCGCTAATATGAGAAACAACAGAGGTCATTATGGGATACTGCGTCTCCTGACACGGGCCCAGTTCAGGAACCAACATCTGAAATAATCTGAGATAATCTGATGTAATGTGTCTGTATTTCCATTGTAAATGTTGGTGATTTTCCTTTGTCGTTCGATGGAGGTTTTTAAGAAAATTGATTGTTTCATGAAAATTATCCCCATGTAAAAGAAATGATCTAATCACTAGGAAGCTGCTGTAAAAACTTCCAGGATGAACCGCTGAAAACTCGCTGCACCGCAGCAGCCCTCCAGGCCACTAGGGGGAGTCTGTCATGAACATCGAGGTAAATCTACTGCAGTTCTGTGATATCATGAAAGACATGAAGCTTTATGGAGTTTTCCTCCTTTCTTCTGGACGTCTCATTTTTCCCGACTGTTTGATCCCAAAACTGGGAAACTGAAACTGCTGGCAGGAAACAATTCAGCCATTTCAAGTTTTACTGCTGAACAACATTTATGTAATGAGCCTTATGAAAAATCATCAGTTGTTTTCTATTTTTAACATTTCTAATTCACCAACAAAGTCATTTCATGGGCCACAAAAGGCCCTCGGACCTCACTTTGGGCCTCCTGTAATTAATCAATTAATCAGTCAGTCAAATTATTTCAGCAACAAAGAAGTTCAAAAGGCTTTGCATCATAAAAGCTCTAAAATGAAGGCAGTAAAACCATCAGTCATCAGTTGACACAGAACTGAACCAGAACCAGAACAGAACCAGCAGCAGTGAATCTTGACGGTGTTCAGTGATTTATCCATTTGCAGCGTTTTATTCCCGTTGTTTTGCCATTTGACTGGTATTGTGATTCTACTTCCTGTTTGCTGCGTTTGTGAATTTTGCCGTTTGCGTCATTCATGTTTTTGCAGCATTTTTATCCGTTTCCTGCACGTTAGCATCGTTAGCCTCCGTAAGGCAGAGCAGCCACAACCTTCCAACTGACTGATGGACATAAAGTCTCTTCATTCTGGTTGTTTCCTAACACCGTTTGTTCTCATCTTGTGATTTTCTGGATGTTGTGGTGAAACTGGTCCTGTGGTTCTGTTGGGCCGAGCCGGCGGCCCGCAGCATCGCTGCTGCTGCTGCTGATGTCCTGATGGACCCTGACTAATGCAGTTACACTGCCAGATCAGCAGGGGGCTCCCTCTGTGTGTGTGTGTGTGTGTGAGGCGGAACTGCTGCAGGTTTACGGTTAATCAATCATGGAGGCGCCTTAATGACACCCTGCTGCTTCCCTAATGTCTGCTGGCAGCGGCCGCCTGCAGCTGGCTCCCGCCTCACGCAGGCACGCAGATGGCCGCCTCGCTGACTGCTCACACACACACACACACACCCCACACACACACACACCCCCACACACACACAGCGCCACTGGCTGGAGAAGACGAGGAGGAGGAAGGAGGAAGGAGAAAGGAGGAAGGAGGAGGACTCCTCGGCCTCGCCTGGCTGCCTCTGCCCCGCGGCTTTCCAAATGCAGAAGAAGAAAATCCAGAGAGTTTGTCTGCAAACACCTGGAGAAGCAGCAGAAACACGACAAGCTGCAAAGAGCAACACGACACCCAGCTCAGCTCACCAAGAGAAATCTGAAAAGTGTGGCATGCATTCGTATTCTGCAGTGGTTGGCAGATGCAAACAGAAAACAGCTAAATGAACGATGCCAACTCCAAAACAGGAAAAATGTAACAGAAAAGATGCAGCAAAGAAAATAAACGTTTAATTAACAAACTAGCTAAACATTAAACTAATGTTTAATTAAGCATTAAACATGAAATGTTTTCCAGTTGGATCTAGATTGTGGAAGTTTTACTTTGTTTTCCTGAAACCACAGAGAAGAGTTTCCCTATCTGGGTTTGAATTAGAGCCTGAATCCAGATTCTTCCCTGAAATCAAGACTGGAAGCTGTCAGTTTAGATTTGTCATAATCTTGGTCTGGATTAAAACTGTTCTGTGTTGCTTCGCGAGCCGCGGCCAGGTCCATCAGCATGCAGGTGCTGCGGCTCTCAGGCCCATCTGGCCGCTGGATCGCTTTCTAATTTCTGCTGCTTGTTGTTGTCATCCCTGTCGGCCCGCACGCTGCCTCCTCTTCAGCCGGACTGACAGCCGAGCCGTTCTGGAACTAAAATAGCAATCCATCATCCAGGGAAGCCGCGGCGCGACAGCAGCGAGGGAGGAGGAGAGCCTGCGCTGTTACCATGACGACCAGCTCAGGTACAGAGACAACCCATCCGCCTGAGGTCCAGCTGTTGGGCTGAGGCTCAGCAGATCAGAGGCCTGCTCATCTGCTGTCATGGCGGTTCTTTAACCAGCAGCTGCGCTCAGTCAGCAGGATGAAACACTTTCAGCTGGTATTAAAATATTTAGACTAAAATGAACTCCTGCTATAAACCAGCGACTGGTAGCAGCAGGCTAACAGGTAGCTCACTAAACACGCCTACGATGCCGCCATTGCTTGTCTTCATGGTGAACAGCAACGCCATGTGGAGAGTTGGCCGCCAACCGTGTTAATGTTACTAAAAATGGCCGCCAAACATACCAATATTGCCATTCTGGCCGCTAAATGTTTACAGACATATCTCCCTTCCCACATGGTGAAGTATCTTTTCCAAATGCAACATTGGGGCGTAATTTTACTCTCCAGTGAAGTTTATGAACGTTAATCTTCTTACCTTGTAAACAATGTTGGCTGAGCAGCCAGTCCCGAATCATCGCCGTCAAACATTGAAATGTTTATGAATAAACGACGTTTGGTTTGCCGACACACAGCACTGAGACCATTTTACACCGAAATCACTAAATAAAAGCCAATTGGGCGAAAGGTGTTTCATGGTCAGCTTCGCAGGAGTTAAAGCGCACAGGCTGATTTGACTTCCGGTGTCATGGCGGAGTGGGCCGCCGAACTAAAATGAGTTTTAAATAATGCCGCCATTGAACAGGTGGATCATTCGCAGTATTTGGGAGTTTCGCTTCATATTAACATTTGAGTCACATTTTACCATAACAAAATAAAAACAATCGTAGTTCCATCCATGACCTTACATTTAATGGAGTCGATGAGGCAGCATTATTAAAGTTTATTTAATGTCATTAAAACACTAAAATAAGTTAAGATTCATTTCTGCTTGTTCCTAAAGTTATCTGCTGCCATCTAGTGGACAGATGGCGCCACTGCAGCATCAGAGACCCGGCTTAAGGTCCAGAATGTTCCTCTCTGGTTCCTCCTGACCATCACAAACAAAATGATAAACGAGTTTAAGAAAAAAACAACACATTTTATTAGGTTGTGGTTCCGGCCCAATGGGCCGCTCAGAACTCGTTCCTATGAATAACCTGAGGCAGGTCCAGCTGGGACCGATCAGAACCGAGCGGTTTCCCTCCTGGGCTGAACAGGATCGTTAAAACTGAACGTCTTTTCATGGAGCGAGGCTGATGGACCGGTCCAGAACTGGTCCAGAGCCAGTCTAAAGCCCTCAGGATTCTGGGTCAACCCAAACGTCCTGGAGGTAAATGTAACAAGCAGGACAATCCTGCAGGAAATGTCAGTAAGAGCGTCTGTCTGGCTCCGGATCCGGCTAGAAGACCCGGTCGAACTCGGTCTGGCTGGTGGTGGCCGGGTTCCGGTTCTGGTTGGGCTGCTGCTGTGGCATGTGGCCCCTGCGGCGGGGCGGGGCCAGGTACTCGAACATGGACGTGTTGTGTGTGGACAGCATGTTCTTGAGGTCAGAAGGCATGGGGTCGGACCAGAAGAAGTCGTGGTTGAGGGCGTCGTCGCTGTCGACCCGCTGGGCCGGGTCCAGAACCAGCAGCTTGTCGATCAGGTCCAGGGCGTACGGGTCCTTGACGTAGGCCTTGAGCCGGTCCTTGACCTTCCTCTTCTGGCCCTTGGGCAACTCCATCTTCTGGTACAGCTCGTACTTCTTGTCCACGGCGGGCCAGGCTTCGGCCGTGATGGAGCCGCACAGCTGACTGATGAGGGTCAGCTGGTGCTGCTCCGTGTTGCCCTGCATGATGGGGCTGCGGGTCCACATCTCCGCCATGATGCAGCCTGCCCCCCACAGGTCGATGGGCGGCCCGTAGTCCCGCTCGCCTGGAGGAGAAACAGCCAGAGAGTCAGCAAACACAGCTCCCCCTGCTGGACTAACACTAACACAGAAACAGCTCCCCCTGCTGTTTCTATACACTCATCTGACATTTAATCCAGTTTTCCATCACAATAAACATTTCTGTATCAAGGAAAGATGCTGAAATTATTAGGAACCAGAACCAGCTGCAGTTTCTCACCCAGCAGCAGCTCTGGCGGCCGGTACCACAGCGTGACGACCCGGTTGGTGTAGCGGTTCCCCTGGCTGTTCTTGGCCAGGCTGAAGGCCCGGGCTAGGCCGAAGTCGGCCAGCTTCAGGACGCCGTCTCTGGTGATCAGGACGTTGGCCGCCTTCATGTCTCTGTGCAGAATCTGAGGCAGAACCGGACCGTTAGCAGGCGTTAGCTCCAGAACCAGAAGCAGAACCGGGCCTGGCTGGGCTCACCTTGTTCCGGTGGATGTAGTAGAGGCCGTTGAGCAGCATCTGCATCACCTTCTTGATCTCGGCCAGAGTGAACTTGACGTTGGCGTTGCTCAGCAGGCCGGCCAGGTCGTGTTCGCAGAAGTCAAACACCAGGTAGATGGAGCCCTTGTAGCGGTTGAACTGGGTTGCTGGGCCAAACACACGGAACCATGAGAGCTCTGAAAGCGGGTCGGGCTGGTACCAGACCTGGAGGACCAACCTTTGGTTCTGCAGATCTCAATCAGGTTCACCACGTTCTCGTGCTTCAGCAGCTGTAGGATCTTGATCTCCCTCAGAGCCGTGATGGGGAACTGGAGGAACAGGGTCAGAATGGGTCAGAACTCATTTCAGGTCAGCAGAACCCAGTAGGACCCGGGTCAGAGTCCGGTTTCTCACCCCTTCCTTCTCGTTCTCCATCAGAACCTTCTTCAGAGCGACCTTCTTCCCGGTCTGCCGGTGCTTGGCCTTGAACACTTCCCTGTCAGACAGAAGCAAACAATCACCGAGGATCCTGAGTCCGGATGGGGACGTTCTGCAGAACCTCCAGGGAAATATGAACACAGCTCACCTGATGTGGGGTCTGAGTTTTATATAAATGCTTACAAACACATTTGTTAAAAATTAAAAAGGAGAATCTGTGTCCTGGGCATCTGCCCTTTTAAGGACATTATGAAGTCCAGCCAAGCCTGAGATGAATACAGGTTTATTAAAAAGCTATTTATCATCACTGGAACTTTTAATCGAGCTTTTATTCCTGACATGAAGTAAATATGATTAGAATAATCACTAAAATATGTTAAATACGCCACCATATCATTTAACTAATTTATAGGGTATAATAATAATAAAGCAGCTCAAGTCCCAGGTCAGATATAGAATAGCAGGTCCAACCGGACTGATCAACATCGACTGACCGGGACTCTGACCACATGGGATTCACTGACCGGGACTCTGACCACATGGGATTCACTGACCGGGACTCTGACCACATGGGATTCACGGTGAGTTTCAACCAAACAAGTATCAGACAGTTAATGTGGAAGTGGGACCTCTTGTTTCTACACCAGCTTTGTTGATATTTTCTGTTTGTCTTTTTGCAGATCGAGAAGAAACACCAACAATATCACTGGAAGTAAAATATACGTTTTAAAATACCATAATTTACATATTTCTGTCTGCCTGATGACATTTTTAAATGTTAGACCCGATGTTCTACTTCTTACTTTTACGTCAGTAAAATGTGTCTCTCTGTGGTTGTGGTTGATTCGATCAGGCTTAAATCTCCTGTTCTTCAAGGTTTAACTGGTCAGAAAACGCACTTTAAAAATAATGGCTAAGTTTAACCCAGGCTAGCTCAGGTCGGGTCAATCAAATGTTTTAGATGTTGAGCTACAGTTCATCTCAGGTCCAGATTACCTAAAAAGCGGAAATGGGTCTTTAGGTTCTGGTTCGGAAGCTAATTCCAGTCATTTTCTGAAGGCAACAATTAAAAGCTGATCGTCCTCCTCACCCAAAGGTTCCCTGTCCGATCTTGGCCATCTTTTCATACTTTGAGAACTCGTCACAGAACGGGAACTCCACTCCGTCGTAGTATTTGGACATGATGGCGGCCTCCCGGTCGGGCCTGCGGAGGGAAATAAAAGCCGTTTTCACCTCATTCTGGAGCGTTTTTGGCTGAACAGCGAGCTGGACGCGATGAAAACAGCTCCATTAACTGACTAGAACAATAACCGGAGAACATTATTAAGAAAAAATTAGAGAAATTCTCACTTTTCAGCCGCGGTGGCGTTGCTTGTTTTCTCTCGCTGCATTTCGGCACCGGAAATAGTTCTTCTTTGGTTCGCCCTAACGGCTGATCAAATAAAAACCCGGAGAGCTACCGCCACCAGCAGGAGAGAAGCTGCAACTACAACCTGTTGCATCTGCAAAGATGTACATTTTTCTTGAGCGATCCGTTACTGCTTTGAACTTTGAGTAAGAAGTTAGTTGAATGTATCCATAAACTATTCAATGTATTAATTTAGATGCCATACTTCCTTCCTTATAATTCTGTTGTTTAATTAGATCATTTTAGGAATTGCGTCCATTAGTTTATATATATATTTTTAATTCTTTTGACTTATTTAACAGATCTAATTAGCCATTTTTTATTTATTTCAATAAATTTTTGTCATTTACTCCACTATTATTTAAAATATATATATATTTTATTATTACATATTATTATTTTTGTATTATTTATTTATCGATTTATCATATTTTAGTGCATTTATTTATTTAACTATCAATGTTTTAATAAACATTTTTAAATCAATGTTTTCTCATTCATCGCATCAAAATGTTCAATGCTTTAATTATTTCTTATCCAACTTTCAACTAGAGTTGTAGAATACGCATTGGCCTCCTTTTATTCATTTTGATTATCTATTATAGATGCTTTGGGATTAAATTTCGCTCTATAAAAACATTTTCAATGCGCAGTTGATTGACAGTAAATTTCTGTTATCTTCGTTTTGCTTTTTATTTTTGTAAATCTGATCAGTTTGAACGTGTATTTAATACTTTTTTGACTGTGGCGTGTTTACACCAGAAACATAACAAAAACGTAGAGGGGGCGTATCTGGACGTCATTACGCATTTGAAAGGACCCTCCCATATTTGGTCGTGGCTTCCTGTGACTCCCACCGCCTCATGATGGCTTGTCTGCTGCGCGTGCTGCAGCGGCAGTCGGTGTTTGGCGCCTCGTGCAGAGAACAGGACCCGGTGTTCAGGTTTGCGAGCCGGGCAGTCCGGAACCACAGCACCCAGGCAGTCCGGAACCACAGCACCCAGGCAGCTCCTCACTTCCCCGGCATGGAGTACCAGGTAGGGAGCCGGAGCGCCCGTTAGCTCGGCCGGCTGAGTCCGGGCGGCGGCAGTTTGAGAAGTTTGAACCGAACCGTAACTTTGCACCCGGATGAAGAGACACAGCTGGGTCCAGTTAGCGGTACTGGGAGAACAGCAGAGAGCTAATGGAGGCCGGCTGGTGCCGCCATCCACTGGGTCAAAGTACAGCTGGACATGTGGATCCCGGTTCTGATGGGACCTCCCGGTCCATTTGTCAGACTAACGCATCTGGGTTGTAGCCTCGGGGTTTACAGCCTCCCTGACCTAAATGTCCAGATGTCCCACCAGACAGTAGGACAAGAGTGGACAAACTCCCCTAGCTGGGAACCCAAAGCGTCTCATTAGAATAATAGAATAAAACCCGGCAGGTCTAATAAGAATAGATATTAATTTGAGCTCAGTTTGTGTTTTTCCTTGTTTGTTTTTCCTGCACTGCTCTGATTTATGTTCTCTTTGTCCAACCTCTTAGATTGGCTTCAATATCTTGGTAAATGTCTCGGCATCGGTTGAGTTGATGTGATCAGAACCGGTTTGGGTTTCCCCTCAGTGGAACCAGAATCTTCTGGTACCAAAATGTTGGTTGCTGTTGTTGGCAGCAGCAGCCGACAGAGGCAGACGCCGTTACCATGGAAACAGACTGTAGGTCAAAAATATTCGGGTCCGTCTCTCCTCCCAGACGGACAACCAGACCAGCTAGCGCTAGCTTAGCACAACTTCTCAACCTGCCCCGCTTTTTCAGTGCTGCCTTCAATGAACGTGGGAAATTTCAATAAGAGAGTCGCACAGGATCTGAAACTAAACCAGATCCTGGGGTTCAGCTGCAGCCCTCCTCCCCCAGCATGATGCTGCCACCACTGGTGGCTGAGCCAGTGTTAGCTCAGGGTTAGCTCTGCTCCATGTTGGGTTTGGGTCGTTGGCTCTGTCTGTGTTTCCGGGTCAGGGTGTCATCAGATGTACTCCTGTTGCAGGACGCCGTCTGCACCCTGAACACCCTGCAGAGCAACGCCAGCATCCTGGAGGAGGCCCGCCGGGGGCAGATAGACCCCCAGCAGAACCTGCTGGCCATGCCGGGCTTCCTGGAGCGGGCCGGGCTCACGGTGGGTCCACCAGAACCAGAACCTGCTCTGCTGCTTCAGGCTGACCCTCTGTGTGCTTTTCAGGTGGAGCAACTGGATCACCTCAACATCATCCACATCACTGGGACCAAGGGCAAGGTGAGGCGCTCTTAAAGGGCCGGTACGCCCACCTGATGCAAACAACTGGAACACGATCCTGACCTCTGACCCCCGCCGCTTTGACCTCTGACCCCTGAGCACAGCTGTTCTATCTTCCAGGGATCCACATGCGCGTTCACGGAGCAGATCCTCAGAACCTACGGCTTCCGGACCGGATTCTACAGGTGAGTCCGATCCAGTGAGTCCGGTCCTGGTTCAGAAGTACAGATGGAACTTTAACACCATTTCAACATTTTATTTATTTAATCTGTTTATTTATCTATATTTTTATTTAACATAGAAAAGTTTATCAATGTATTTACTTTTAATTTTACTTATTTATGTACTTAGTTATTTTATATATACATATATATATATTTACTTAATTTGTCATTTAATTCATCATTATATTTATTTTATTTAACAAGTTATTTATAAATTTATCTTCTTCATAGATTAATTTAACAATTTAGCAGTTAGCATTTTATTTTTATCAGTTTATTTGCTTTCTATCATTTATTTATTTGTTTAGTCAGATTTTACTAAATGAGCCAGATTTAGAATAACGCTGCCCACAGCATGATGCTGCCACCACCAGGCTTCATGCTGACTCCAGAACAGAACCGTTTGGGTTCACAGCTGTGGCGGAACCAGTTTAAACTGGAGCGCTTCCTGCCAGCAGCAGCTTCAGATGTGGTTTCTAGTCCAGGTTTCGGTGAAGCAGGTTAATGTTTTGGTTGAGCGCAGGCCTCTGATTGGACGACGTTCTGCTCTGACTTCCTGTTTCCTGCAGCTCGCCCCACCTGGTCCAGGTGAGAGAGAGGATCCGCATCGACGGCCGGCCAATCAGCAGCGAGCTTTTCACCAAATACTTCTGGCAAGTTTATGGTCGGCTGGATGAGACCAAGGTGAGCCCGACCAGAACCAGAACCCGGCCCATAAGGTCACCATCAGAGCTGCTGGATGTTGCGTTTACAGACCAGGGAGAAAGTCAGAGTTTTCAGTGACTGACCTGCAGAGCAGAATCAAACGGTCCGATTGCTCCGCTCCACACTGGGCCCAGTTCCAGGCAGGAGGAAGCAGCTAATGAGTGTGCTGGTGTGGGGCAGAGCGTGACCTCCATGTGACCTCCATGTGACCTCCATGTGACCTCCATGTGACCTCCATGTGACCTCCATGTGACCTCTATGTGACCTCCATGTGACTCCATAGGCCTGCTTATTGGAGACGTTCAGGCCTCACTTTGCATTTTGAAGCTGTGTCACGTATGGCAAACGCTAAGGGCCAAAAATCACCATTTTACCATACATCTGGTTAAATGTATTTGGATTAGTTTCTATGGTTACTGAACATGTTCATTACATTGTTTTTAACAAACTCGGATAATCAGGTTTCACCTCCTCAGTTCTGCATCGTTTCAGGGCTGTTTATGCAAATGAGCAGCATTTACACGTTATACAGCTGAAAATGACTACAGTTCAGTAAAACTGAACAGCTTAAACTTTTTTTAAGCCCTGCTGGGTGGTGGTGGAGGGTTGAGGGTTTGGGTTTGAAGTCCTGCTTATCATTTATCAAACTTAGTAAGATGATTCTGACCTCAGAAAGCCCATGGAGGGTCGATGCCGGCGTACTTCCGGTTCCTCACCATCTTGGCGTTCCACGTCTTCCTCCAGGAGAAGGTGAGCTCCCGCCGCCGCAGCGTCTGATTGGCTGCTTCTCGCCACTGCATCTAATTGGCTGCTTTCGTTCAGGTGGACTTGGCCATCATCGAAGTCGGGATCGGAGGAGCGTACGACTGCACCAACATAGTCAGGTGGGACTCTGCTTAAAGGTGGACGCCGTCACTTTAAGGCTGGAAGCCATTTGTTCCAAGCAGGGGGAAATATTAGCTTACTTCGATTTAGCTTGGCATAGCGACACTTAGCGCCTGTTAGTCTCAGGACAGGGTGGATGTTTGGTTCTGGAGTTGATGCATAGGTTAGCTTAGCACAGGACATCTTAGTGCAGCTTACTGTAATTTAGCTTAGCCCCATATAGCTTAGCATAGCTTAGCTTGGTGTGGCTTGGCATAGTTTAGCTTAACATAGCTTAGCATCCTCTGTCCAGCTCATTGGGTAGAAAGTATCAGGACAGGATAGATGTTGGGTTCTGCTTCTGGTTTAGTTCCTGGTGCCATCTGGTTCTGGTGTTGGGGTTTTGTTTTGGGTTCTGGTTCCGCTCACTGACCCGTGCGTTCCCAGGAGGCCGTGGGTCTGTGGCATCTCCTCTCTGGGAATCGACCACACCCAGATTTTGGGCGACACCATCGAGAAGATCGCCTGGCAGAAAGCGGGAATCTTCAAGGTGCGTCTGGTTCTGGTCGGGTCCAGGTAGGTCCAGACTCCAGGTCCAGTTCTCCACTCAAAGGTCGACTTTTGTTCCGTTTGTGCAGCCGGGGGTTCCCGCTTTCACGGTCCAGCAGCCGCAGGAAGCCTTGGTGGTTCTGAGGGACCGGGCCAGAGAGATCCAGGTGAGTGTCCGGGTCCGGCGGGTCGGGTCCAGCGGGTCCGATCCAGTGGGTCGGCCATCGGCCTCACGTCTTCCTGTCTGCCGTTGCAGTGTCCGCTGCGGGTCTGCCCAGACCTGGACCAGTACCAGACGGAGTCCGGGGTGCTGCAGCTGGGCCTGGCGGGTCAGCACCAGCGCTCCAACGCGGCGCTGGCCCTGCAGCTCTGCCACACCTGGCTGCAGAGGCGATGTGGACCAGGTGAGACCAGGGAGGAGATGGAAAGGACTTTGAAATGACGTCAGAATCTCACTGATGACATCACAGTGTTTTCTTATTGAAATGAGTTTAATCTTAGAATTAAAATTTTATTTTTGTAATGAAAGTTAATTTAGTTTTTTTCTTGGTTCTGACGACATTCTTTCTTTTTAGCTGTTACAAACGTCTCCATCTGTCAGCCGGGTTAGTTTGAGCTCTGCTGCCACCTGGTGACCGGAGGCCAGTTCATCAAGCATAAATAGAGACTATATGGGAAGTCTAGGTGTAGCAGTTCTGGTTAGGAGGTTCTGGTTCGGAGGTTCTGTGTGGAAAAGCCTGTTTGGACTTCCTGTTTGTGCGTCCTGCAGATTCCAGCCCCGCCCTCCCTGATCCGGACAGCAGCTGCGTATTGCACGCGGACTCCTTCCGGCCCGGCGCCGCCATGGTGAAAGGTGGGTCCCGGAACCGTTCGGTCGGACTCGTAGAACCGGCACCGGGTCACGGTTGGTGCGTTTGGTTTCAGGCCTGGCAGACACGCATTGGGCCGGCCGGACCCAGACGCTGCGGCGCGGCGCGCTGACCTACTTCCTGGACGGAGCCCACACCCGCCGCAGCATGCAGGCCTGCATCCAGTGGTTCCAGGAGGCCGCCGCCCAGGCCCAGAGCGGCGCCAGGTGAGCCGGACCGGACCGGTACCAACCTGCGTCTGTGTGAAGCTGTTCCCGTTGACCTGCTGCTGTGTTTCAGTGGAGCCGTGGTCCGGGTTCTGCTGTTCAACTCCACCGGGAAGAGGGACGCTGCCGCCATGCTGAAGCTGCTGCTGGTGAGTCAGAACCGGGTCGGACAGAACCCAACCGGGTCCAGATGGACTAATGGCAGCTTCTCTGCTCTCTCCTCTAGCAATGTCGCTTTGACTTGGCCGTGTTCTGCCCCAACATCCCCGAAACAGACGCCTCCGGCAACGCAGGTCAGAGCCGCAGTCCGCGGGGAACGGACCCGGTTCGGCCCGCGGGGAACGGACCCGGTTCGCCCCGCGGGGAACGGACCCGGTTCGGTTCTATCTTCTCGTATTGTTCCTCCTCTGCCTGCTAATATTCGGTTCTTCTCAGAACTTTAGTGTTTGTATCTGAACATGGATCCGTCTCCTCTCAGACCAACAGAACTTCAATGTCACAGTGGAGAGCATGCTGACCTGTTGCCTGGACAACGAGCGGAGCTGGCGTCTCCTTAGCGACGGCGGAGACGAGTACGCGGCGCCGCTGGTGATCCGGGACGGCCCGGCGCCGCTCGCCGAGAGGAAGGCGGACTCGCTGGTGTTCCCCTGCATCCTCAGCGCCCTCCGCTGGATCGCCCAGGGAAGAGACCCGGTTCTGACCGACCCGGCCCAGACGGCGCCGCCCGTCACACCCAGCATGGCCGCCAAGGCCGCCCCGCTTCAGGACGCCGCTCACGTCCACGTCCTGGTGACCGGCAGCCTGCACCTGGTGGGAGGAGTCCTCCAGCACCTGGACCCAGAGGACGGGTAGACGGGGAACGCTGGGAATGCTGGGTAATCTGGGAATGCTGGGTAATCTGGGAATGCTGGGTAATCTGGGAATGCTGGGTAATCTGGGAATGCTGGGTGCTGCTGTACTTCCAGGCTGGGTGAAACTGGACCCTGCAGGTGGACTAACCGGGTTCTGTCCCGGTCCTGTTGTCGGGTCGTCTTGTTGTTTTGGACTTTCTTTACTTTCCAGGTGGTTCTGATCAGTGATTGGCTGCTGGGTACCATCGGGTCACAGTGATCCAAACAATGAGCCGGTCCAAACCCAGTCCGGTCTGCGTCTAAACCCAACAGAACCGAACCAATCGTGACCCTCCTGACCTTCAGAACCGTTCAGCGTGGGGGCCTGGTTCTGATCGGACCGGGCCTGGGGTTTCTGAGTATTTCTTCAAACTGAACTTGTTTACATAAACCGTTGGACGGGTCGGCACTGTAGAACCAGACCCAGCAGAACCAGAACCTCTGCCTTCATCATACCAGTTCCTCTGTGTGCTTCTGTCTCTTCTACTTTGTTTCGGTTCTGTGGGAAACATTTCAACACTACGGATGGTGCTGATCCGGTTCAGATCAGGTTTAACTTAGCCTTAATTTAAAGGATAATACTGACACCTGCAGGCGGTGAGAGGCACTGCATGCAGAAGCATCAGGATAGATGAACGTTGACTCTTTATCTATCAACTCAGATAATAGATGCTGGTTTTCATATGTTAATTCCATGAATTTCTCTCTAAACTCCGACATTTTGGGAGTCAGACTGTAATGTAGATGTCAGAAAATGTTTAAATTATGGATTTATTTGGTGATGATGGTGCCAATAAAAAATAATTAAGAAATGGTTTCCTGCTTTCAGTTTGAACTGTTTGGGTTTCTGCAGCTGGAAAATGATAAAAACGATTTTAACGCTGTGAGCTCAGTTAGAGAAAACAAACACAAAATCAACCATTTTTTAAAATCAATCAATAAATGGATCATAGACAGTTTGATGCTGAAATGTAGGTCCAGTAATTAAGTCTAAATTACATGTTTAATTTGCATGGTTCAGGTGATGTGGAGTAATACATTTTAATACATTTATGATATGGACTTAATTTAAAATGTGGAATTTATTAACTTCTGCCTGGTGGTAATTTTTACAATAAAGATCAGGTCAATGTGTTCACAGTAACTGATCTATTTTATGACCCGTAAAGTCAAAATTAGAAAAAATTAAGATACAGTCATAATAATTGGACTTAATTCTAGAATCATTGCGACTTTGTTGTATTTTCTGATGAAACCAGATAAAGTTTTAATTGAGTCTTGTTTTTAATCAATACTAATGAGTTTTTACCGTCTTTGTTGTGGAGAACATGTTCAGATGCTGCTCAAGCTCCTGCTTTGTTGTTCTTCAGCTCAACTGTTGAAAACTTACTGGCGTCGTTCTGAGCCAATAGGAACGCAGCGCTAAGAGCCCTCGCATGCCACCCAGCCAATAGGCTCGCACTGGGCGGGGCTTCGTTCCCGGCTAACGTAAGCGTTGTTTGTAGGATGAAGAAGCCGATTCTGGAAGCCATTACGCTGCGCTCATAAAGTGGGCAAATCGTACTATTTTTGCGTACATTACGCACGCTTACCTCCGCCAGGAGCTTCTCCCGCAGGTATGGCTTCGGCCGCCAAGAAGAGGAAGATGAATTTCTCGGAGCGGGAGGTGGAGATCATCGTGGAGGAAATAGAGAAGCAGAAGCAGACTCTGGTGAGCCACTTCAACGCGGGAGTCACGCACATGGCCAAGAACAACGCCTGGATGGACATCCTGAAGAAGGTGAACGCCGTCACCACCTGCCCGCGCGAGCTGCCCGAGGTCAAGAAGAAGTGGTCCGACATGAAGACCGAGGTCCGCCGGAAGGTGGCCCAGGCCCGGGCCGCCATCGAGGGCACGGCCGCGGACTGCGCTCCGGTCCCGGTCATCCTCACCGCCATGCAGCAGCGGATCTGCAACCTGCTGGGGGAGGCCACCATCATCAGCTTACCGGCCGGGACCCGGAGGCGGAGCTCAGCCTGCCGGTGGCGGTGAGCGCGGCGACCACCGTCACCCTGACGGAAGGTAACCACGGCGGGGTCAGAGGTCAACAGCACACTTTATACATTATGTTTAAAAACAACACAAGCGATGGAAAATCATACATTGACTGAAAAAATGGCTGAAATGTAATTTTAAAACATTCGTAAATAGAATTTAAAAATAATTTAAAAGTTTTAAAAATGGATACATTTATGGTAAAAAAAATCAGAAACTTACCAAAATGAATTAAAATGAAGAAATTGGTGAAACGTTATTATTAAAATAATTAGTAAATCTATTACAACAAATAACTCATGAATACATTGTTCTGAGAAACGATGGAAAAATAGTTAAAAAGTAATTTGATAAAAACTTTTAAAAAATAATAAATAAAAATGAGGAGAAAAGACTTAATAAAAGATATTTTAAAACATTTCAATCAAATTAGACTGAAGTTGAACACAAATTTATAAACATACAAAATGTAAACATACAGGAATAAATTCAAATAAAAATATGTTAATAAATATAAAAATCAATAAATTACAACTTACATGAACAAAGATTGTTAAAATAATTCAAGGACAGATTAAACAAAAAGTCATTACTGTTCAAAAATGTAATTATTATGATTATATTGCATCCTTGTCGGTTTTTTCCCCAATTTAGCAACAGATTTTATTTTCATTCTGAAGTTAAAATGAAACAAACATGTCAGCCGTTAATGACGTCACGCTGATGAATGAGAGGCTCTGATTGGTGGATCTGTGATGATGTCAGAACCCAGCTGACCCAGTGCTTTAACCTGCCATGTTGTTCAGCTCTTCCAGGACCAGCAGGGGGCGTCTGTGAGGAGCCCAAACCGCTGGCCGGTAAGTTCTGACCCGGACCTGCTGAGGTTCTGGTCCAGATCTGAGCTCAACCTCTCCGTCTCTTCCGCCTCCAGCTGAAACCACGTACCACGCCCTGGAGGACGGCGGCGTGGTGGAGTACTGCACCGCCGCCATGGGAGACTCCACCCCCGCCGTGATGGCCGCCGTGGAGACGCCGGTGGAGATGCTAGCGCCGTCGCTCGCCTCTCCGGCGCCGCCGCAGGCCAAGCCGCAGGAGCTGAAGAGCCGCATCGCCCTGAACTCGGCGCGCCTGCTGCAGGAGCAGCGCGTCACCAACGTCCACATCCGCCAGATCGCGCAGCACCTGGAGGGCCAGAACGAGCTGCTGCAGGTGATGCGGCGCTGCCAGGAGGCGCAGGCGCTGGCGCAGGAGCGGCAGGCGCAGGCGCTGGAGGGGACGCAGGCCGCGCTGCTGGCGCTGGTCCAGATGCTGCGGCCCGCGCTCAAAGACCTCAGGAAGTTCCTGCAGAGCGGGGCGGAGCCGGTGCCCGCAGCAACGGCGCCGCCCGCAGCCACGGCGCCGCCCGCAGCCACGGCACCGCCTGCAGCAACGGTGCCGCCCAATGCCACAGCTCCGCCCGCAGCCACGGCCGTGGGGGCGCCGCCTGTCGACACCGCCGCCATAGAGGAAGAACAGAGGTCTAAGAGTCCTGCTGCAGCGCCGCAGCGACCCGACCCGCTGGTACACTGACACACTGATCCAAAACCGGTTCTGACCCAGTTCAGACCCAATGCTGGCCCGGTTCTGATTCGCTTCAGGAGACTCACTCAGCCAGATCCAGTTCTCAATCAGTTCTGACCTGGTTCTGGTCTGGTTCTGACCCGCTGAAGGAGACTAATTGCCCTGGTTCTGACCAGGTTCTGATGCTCAGCCTGGTTTTACAGGCTGCAGACAGGAAGCTGCAGTGCTGCAGTTGGACCACTGGGGGCGCTGTGTCCCTACAAACTGCATGTTTTTTATGAATGCAGCTGTTTGGGTCTGGAAACATTAAATCATTTTTAATGAATAAAATCTGAAATCTGCTTTTTAAAGCAAAGTGTGAGCGTTGCTATGGAAACAGCTGGTTGGTAGGTGTTCACTTTCTGCTCGTTCCAGTTGCACATTAATTCCTGAAACAGGAAACCAGGCCAAGCCTACAGTGAAACATGGTGGTGGCAGCATCATGCTATGGGCATGCAGCAGCTGACAGTCGTCAACATCTGGAGGGAAAATGGCCCCCAGGCGTCTCCATGCAGCCTGGTGGCCATGGAGTCTACAGCAGATTAATGATGAAAATACATAGAAGTATTTTAAAATAGTCAAATAATTACACATATTTGTAAATAATGTTTTATATTAATATCTAAGTGTATTTACATTATTTAATAATAAATGTAATGGTACATTAAGGTTGTCACAAACATATTTTAGTTTTTTTACGTTTTCTTCCATTTATTGATTGATTTATTGGGTTTTATATTTCTATATGTGTTGGTTGGGCAGTATTTTCCAGGGGGGCCTCGGGCCCCCAGGTTCCCTCTCTGGGGTCGCCGCTGGTTTCCAGATCCATAACTTTTAAACTGGTTTTAATTTAATCTTTTGTCAGGCTGAGCTGAAATCAGACCGAGAGAAATAAAAAAATTAAGTTCCAGGCAGCAGCAGCGGGGTGTACTTAGTTTATTACTTAGTTTAGTACTTAGTTTATTACTTAGTTTAGTACTTAGTTTAGTACTTAGTTTATTACTTAGTTTATTACTTAGTTTAGTACTTAGTTTAGTACTTAGTTTATTACTTAGTTTATTACTTAGTTTAGTACTTTGGTGGTTGCGCGCCCCCGCGGCGGCGCGGCGCTGCGCGGGCACGGCGCGCCGCCTCTCTCTTTAACCCGCTCGGCTCGGTTCGGCTCGCCTCTGACTGCGGGGCTCCGTTGCGGGGACGAACCCGCACATGTTCTGAAGAGCAGAACCAGGAAGTTCGGAGTTGGGATCCGGTTCTGACCCGGAATGAGGCGCTGCGCGCGGACTGTGCGGTGAGTTTGCGTGGCAGAGCGGTTCTGGAGCTGTGCTGCGGTTCGGAGTTGGTCCGGACCGGGATAACGTCCTGTTTGTGGTCCGGGTCAGCAGGAACCACCGGGAATGATTCACCCGGAACACCGACGGGAATTCTGCCTCCTCTAGAACCGGACCCACTCTGTCCCTGCGTGGTTCGGCTGCGGTTCGGCTACGGGGTTCGGCTGGTTCTCTCTCTGGGGATCATGGCTTTTCTGACTAAGAAGAAAAAGTTCAAGTTCCAGGTCCACTTCGTCCTGGAGGAGCTGACCGCGGTTCCGTTCGTCAACGGGGTTCTGTTCTGCAAGGTTCGGCTGGTGGACGGGGGGGACTTCAGCATCTCCTCCTCCAGGTGAGTCCAGCCGCTTCCGGACTGGTTCCGGACTGGTTCCCACTCAAACCGCTGACTCGACCCAGTTTCTGCTGACTGTTTGTTGGCGGTTCGGT
Organism: Phalloptychus januarius; assembly: GCA_902982915.1. Lineage (NCBI taxonomy): Eukaryota > Metazoa > Chordata > Actinopteri > Cyprinodontiformes > Poeciliidae > Phalloptychus > Phalloptychus januarius. The sequence goes on from CADWAE010000075.1 coordinate 669,263, forward strand.
TCCGGATGGCTTGGCGGTCATAAAACCTGCGACCTTTAGTCCGTGTTGATCCGCCTCGGACCCAGCGCAGGTCGGCTGCTCCGGGGGAACTCAAGGTCCAGACATGAAGAACGTTCTCTTAGAGGAACGAGTCATACACTTCGGAACATTTCCTCCCAACCTGATTTCAGCTGATTTTCTGTAGTTATAGTTATGATCCTCAGTCACGATTAATTGATTATTCCAACGATTAATCAATTCTGCCAGTAATTTTTCTGACAATTAATTGTTCTGATGGTTAATTAAATATTGTTATTATTAATTGGATAAATTGTCACATTCTGGACCATTTTCAATTAACCATTTAATCCGAAATACAAGATCCAAATAAACAAACGACTAAAATCATTTTTTAAATAAAAAAATTTGCATTTTATTTCCTTCAGTGAACGTCTGCAGTTAAAACCTTCTGACATCATGAGAAAAGCCGACTGTCCAGTTAACGATTAATCCATCACTAAATTGGTGATTATTTCAGAAATCGATTAATCATGATTAAACTGATTAATCGTTTCAGCCCAATGTTTTTCTTGACCTCTGTGAAAGGTCAAACTTTAATTAAATATCCTGCTGGTCTCCAGGCTGTTGTGGAAACAAGAAGTTTACCAAAAGGCATCAGAACCAGAACTACTCCTGCAGTCCAGATGAGCAGAAACAACAACTGATGCTCCGGTTTGTTGGTGTGATGGAAACACAGGAATGACCCGATCAGGCTGATACCGGCTGATACCGATTTCTGGTTTCCTTTGAGCTCCGAATGAAGTCCAGTCTCAACCACTTCAACTATTTAAATTCAAATAAAAATGGATCAAATTCTGCAACTTCTTTCCTCTGGATCTCAAATTAAATGTGAGAGGAGATGCTGACTCAACAGAACCCGGGTTCTGTTCCAGTCTGACTCAACAGAACCGGGTTCTGTTCCAGTCTGACTCATTCCTCCCTGCAGCACCGGTCTGGACTCATAACTTCATCTGTTCTCTGTTTCCTGATCTGCAAACCTGCTGAATCGTTCTGTTAGCCATTAGCCGTTAGCCATTAGCTGTTAGCCGCTAGCTGTTAGCCGCTAGCTGTTAGCTGTTAGCTTTCCTCCAGCCTGTCCTGATAAGCGCCACACCTGGAGTCACCTGTCAAGGTGGAACATGAAGAGGAACCGCCATGTACAGTTATGCTGAACATGGAGAAGTGCAGGAAGATGTTAATCCTGTAGATTTTAACTCCTTCTGATTTATTTGTTGTTTTTTAAGGTCACAGATCAAACAATGACTGATCTGTGATTATATTTAAAACAGCAACATAAATAATCTAACAGATGTGTTTTATTCCCTCCATTCAGGCTGTTTTGCTTTGGAAATGAGTTTCCAGTTGCACCATCTCATCATGTGTTTGTCTTGTTTTTACACGCTCAGTTCTTTGTTCTACCTTCAATATTCTCCTTTGCTCTGCAGCCAATAAACTTATTATCTCAGATTTAAACAAGGCAGCAATGAGACCCATCGCTCTCAACATAAATACTAAAACTCTGATGTTTATCATAAAAATCAAAAACATTTTGGGTTCATGTTCTGCTGACATATTTACAGATTTTCCAACAGAAAAGAGCAAAAACAAAAGTGGATAAGCAGTTAGCTTAGGCTACATGCTACATAAAACATCATAAAACTGTTTCCATTTTAAATTAAAGACAAAGGCTGATGAGTTTATCAACTATGAAATCAAAAGTTTGATGTTGAGAGTTTAACATACAAGCTAACTAGCTTAATAGCTTCGCTGCTATGCTACCTAGCTGTGGGCGACTGTATAGCCACTTGCTAACAAGCTGTTAGCTACTTTCTTTTAGTGAATGAGTCACACATGTAAAAAAAAATCAGTCGAGTTTCCAGACTTGCTGTGAGCACGTAGCATCTGTCCTTTTAGCTGCTAGCATGCTACTCCTTAAAATGTTTAAACTGCTATTTGAAAACTTTAAATGTCTGCAACAGTTTGAGATAAGTTCTTAGCTCCAGCTAGCTTCAGTTAGTTGTTTATCCATTTGTTAGTGATTTATTAACTATTTACTAGCTGGTTGTGAAGTCGTTAGCTTGCTAGCTGTTAAGCTAACAGCTGTTACGTTTTGTTCTGCGTTATTTTCAGAAACAATAAAAGTAAAACTGCTGGGCTTTTTGCCACTTTGTTATTTTAAACCTTTAGTTTAGATTGATGCTATAAGCAGAACAGTGAGAATGAAATATCTATAATTGTTCCATCAGAAAACATCCATAAAAACAGCTGGTCACACTGGGAGCCTGTTCTCCTGCCTGTTCTCCTGTTCTCCAGCCGGTTCTCCAGCCTGTTCTCCGCCTGTTCTCCTGTTCTCCAGCCGGTTCTCCAGCCTGTTCTCCAGCTTGGGGGAACAGCCTGTGATTTCCCAGCCATGTTGCAGGAAACACGTGTTGCTTTCAGGGACAGAATATCAGGTCAGCCATATTGTGAAGGAAAGGTTCTGCGTCACAAAGGTGTGCCTGTGTGTCCAGGTGGGCCGGGCCCAAAGCAGAGAACCTGCAGAACCAGTCGGCCCGTCTCGGCCCGGCTGCAGTCGATGGGGGTTTAACACATCGAAACCGTCTGAGGGAAGGAAGTCGAACGGAAGAACAGCATGAAAAAAGTTTATTGACATTCAGAGTCAAAATGTCAATAAACATTTCTGACATTTCAAATGTTTCCTGTGGACGAAGCGTTACGCAACCGCTGCCATGAAATAGAGAATATGAGATAACCGGGTCAGGCTCAGGCAGGTTCAGAGAGGAGAACCGGGTCGGTTCTGGTCCTGCTGGTCCAAGACATAGACCTAGTGACTGGGGAACACGGAGCAATGAAAAAGAGTTTAGACTAAAAATCTACTTTTCTCAGATAAAAGATCTGTTGTACGATCTGCTGTATAATTTGTTGTACGATCTGCTCTCTGATCTGCTCTCTGATTTATTCAGAGATTTCACATCTGCTCTCACTCAGACCTGAGAGCAAATCTGTTCTTTCCAGATTCGTTGAGTTTTAATCTGGAGTTCAACTTGATGGAAACAAACTTTTTTCTTTCTCATTTCTTTTTAACTGAATCTCCTCTCTGATGCTCATCCTTCTTACATGGAAACTGAAACCTGTAGCATCATTAATAACGTTAAACTTGCTGCTGCTGCCAGTCGAGGTGAAACTGAATCAGCTTCTGTAGGAGTTACTGATTCCCTCACAGCTGATTGTGATTTTTGTTGGGTTTGATCTGATTGTAGAGATGTGAGAGCGAAGCGAGCCGGACGGATAAACATCCATCTGCTCGCCGTTAGCGGAGGAGGAAAACCCCGTCGTAAAATCTCAGCTGCAAACCTTTTCTCTGGAGATCTGGGTTGTTTTCTTTTCCTTTAGCTCTGACAGGCTAACTGTTGAGTCCACGGGTCTGTAGACCTTTGACAGACGCTGTGATGACATCATCACCTGATGTACTTCACATTAAAAGCTGATATCTCATGTACTTATTTTTACTAAATAAAAAAGTTTTGCTTCAGGAAAAATTTAATTTACATACTGGAAAGATGAACAGCTAAGATGCTAAACTAGTTAGCTTGTAGCCACATAATAACAAGTTGGCACTGAGGCCACTTGTTAGCTGTTTGACCTCTGACCGGTCAGGCATGCATCTCACTTGCATGCCTGCAGCTTCAGCTCCAGCAAATCCATGTTGAAATTTAAAACGCGCTTGCCACTCCACTCACACTGTAAAAGAAGCAACATAACCCAGAACAATAAGGTTTAAAATCCGAAAGCAGAGATGAATAAATGTATTTCACGCTAACGTATTTGAAACTAAATTTCCATCTCATTAGCTGCACACACTGGAGCTAATGAGATGCACGCCTTTCAGCTAACTATGTAGAGCTACATTTACAAGGAGAGTGTTAGCCTAGTGAGCTAATCAGCTACTTGGCTAACCTGACAACTGGAAAGTTTCTAGATAACCAGGCAATCTCTTAGCTACTTGCTAACATGCTATTAATGTAGCTACAACCAAACTGTTTGGCTTTTTGCTAGCACAATATTTAGCCTCTTGGCAGCAAGCAACTTAGCTTTTTCCTTGCCTTGTAAATTAGCTGTTAGCCACTTACTAAAGATACATTTGGTACTTACTACCATTTAGCTCCATTACTTGCTAGCTAGCTGTTAGCTTTAGCCCCATGTTGCCAAGATTTTAGGTATTTGCTAGCAAACCTTTAGGAGTTTAGGATCTTCATATCTGATATTCTAGAAACGGGAATAAAGTGATTATTCTAATGTTATATTTACAAACGCAGACAAACTGAGGTCTTAGAGGACGTACAATAGTTTCACACCTTTACAGAAAGGCAACATACTTAAGATTCATCAACAAAACATAATTTAAATAATTTTCACTGATTCTTGGAGAATCTTGTTTATTAATGCAACAAGCTGCTTTCTGGGCTCAGAGGTTTATGGTTGCTTTGAGGAAAATCTTCAGTCTCAGCTCTAAATGAAGTGTGTGTGTGGGTGTGTGTGTGTGTTTTGCAGGGAGGAGGTGCAGCAGAACTGTGTTCGATGGGGGAAGAGGTTCTCCTTTGTGTGTAAAATGAGTGCCAGCCCCATCACTGGAGTGTTGGACCCCTGCATCTGCAGAGTCTCTGTTCGCAAGGTAAAACATGGAGTCATGTCCAAACGTCTGAGGCGTCTGAACACGCGTCTCTTGTTGCTGTAAGTCATGTTGGGATTCGCTGTGATCAGGATGAGGAATCTGGAATTATTTTAAATATTCTGCAGAAATAAAATCAGGAAACAGACCTGATGGTTTCTACGGAGGTTAGATAAGGAAACTACAGAAGGTCTCTGTGCTGATTGGCCGGAGATGCTGGAACTGGTGAAGGTCATTGCTTCTGCAGTAAACCACAGTGTGGACATTTCCCTCTGGGATCAGGGAAAGGACGCTGGTCATCAGGACCAGAATGCATCTGTCCACAGAGCGTTCAAGGTTTTCATCTGTGCTGGACAACGCTAATTAAAGAGCTAGCTGCGCTAACCCTAAAACACATCATAACAAATTCTGCTAACACAGTGCTATACCAGCATGCTACTTAGTGGAAGCTAATGCTAAAGCACTATTCAAACATGCTACTTAGGTGAAGCTAATGCTAAATCACTTCTTTGGAAGAGTTTTTTAACTCATGTTTTCAGTTTTACAGTTAAAATTTGTTAGCGCTGTTTTTGACTGCGGTTGGGCTTCAGAAAGAAAATAAACGTTCGACTCTTTACTGTAGAACAACAGCAATGCATTCTGGGAAATGGCAATCTAACTATTTGAATGATTCTTAACAGTTGATAATTAAAATGTCAATTCTGATGCAAGTTTAAAAACAGCAAAATAAATTAGAGGTTCAGAAGCTAAAAATGCTAAATATTTTCAAAGCTAGCAGAAGCACCAAATGAAAAATTAGCTTTGCTGTTAGCAGGTTAGCAGATGATTGCTCAGGCTGGTTTTTGTTAATAAAATCTAAGTCTGTATGCCAGTGGAAATGTTTTGATCCTTTAGGGAAAGCGCCGCCTGGTTTGTTTTCAGCAGGAAAGTCATAAAATTATAAGTGGGACCAGTGGGAACATGTCGGACGTCTCATCCTGAACCTGCCAACAGAAAACCTGAAAACAGGAACTCAACCTGTTCAGTTTCAGTTTGTTCCTGACTGTTTTGCTCTGGTTCTGCAGGAGCTGAAGGGAGGGAAGTCCTACTCCAAGGTGAGTTTATGGAGCGTTTCTGTGTCACAGATAATGAATGTAATGATTAACCGAGCCGAGCCCACAGGCCGGTGAGCCGGGCAGTTCCTGACCTTACCAAGATATTGCAAACGTCAGTTTCTTAAATGGGTCGCGAGGTCATATCAGCCTCTTCACTATTTATTCCTAATCAGTTGAGGTCAGAGGTCAGAGTGTGTGGGGTTAAAAAAGGCTGTTGAATTCATTTTCTCTGATGAAGGCAGAGATGGAAAGGATGAGGAAGAATGGATCCGTCTGTCTGACCTGACTTTCACTTTCTGTCTCTCCGTCCGTCTGTCTGTTTTCCTCCAGCTGGGATTTGCTGACCTCAACATTTCTGAGTTTGCTGGTTCAGGCTCGACGGTCCGCTGCTGCATCCTGGAGGGTTATGACACCAAAAACACCCGGCAGGACAACTCCATCCTGAAGGCATCACACACACACACACCCCCACACACATGCACACACACACACACACACACACCCAGAGAGAGAGACACACACAGATTCAGTCTGTCATCCAGACTTTCCTTTTTCGTTGGAGTTTTTTCTCATTTTTTGCTCATCAGGTTTTTCCTCATGTTTGAATTTGATTCTTAGATGATTTTGGTCTCTTTGTGTCTCCATGAAGTTTCATCAGACAGTTTCTCTCATCCAGGTGACCATCGGGATGACGCTGCTGTCGGGAGATCCCTGCTTCAAAACGTGAGTTCAGGAGGCTGACCAACCTGAGAGAAGGTCAGACTCACCAAAACCTGGATGATGGATGGATGGATGATGGATGGATGGATGATGATGGATGGATGGATGATGATGGATGGATGGATGATGATGGATGGATGGATGATGATGATGATGGATGGATGGATGATGATGAATGGATGGATGGATGGATGGATGGATGGATGGATGATGGATGGATGGTGGAGGTGGATGGACGGACGGACATATTGTTATTATTATTGCAGAGGGTTGAATGAACAGATGGATGACTGCAGCTAATGCTAATGCTAATGCTAGCTGGTGCCTGCAGGCCTCCCAGCACGGCGAAGTCTGTCCTGATTGGAGTGGAGGATCCCAACCTGCAGCTGGCCTGTAAGGGGGACAGCACCACCTCTCTGCAGCCACCAGGGGGCATCGTGGAAGGCCCTGGTGCTGTTAAGTCCAGACAGTCTTCAGTTCGTGGTTTAGGTGGGAACTGCTGATCCGGTTAGTCGTCAGGAATTCGTAATGAAGCCTTTAAACCCGTCCTGTGTTTGTCCGCTGCAGGGCTGCCGGAGCACGCTGACGGCCTTCACAGTCCGGATGACGTCTTCCTCACTCGGCACGTCCGCAGCGCCAGTCAGCACAGCAAAATATCAGGTGTTTCCATCACTGTGATCAATGAGACGCTCTGAGGGGGCGATCTGCTGAATCTGCTTATCTGAAAAGCCTCCACCGCTGAAAACAATCACGAAACCGAAGGAACCAGCGACACATTTAAATGTCTGGGAGGAAAATTAGCAGCTTATTTAATATTAATGCTGATTTAATCTGGATATCAGTTGTGGTATAAAACATTTTCGATCTTAAAAACAGAAATGGAGCTGCAGAACAGTTTCATTTTATTCCCCCATGCTTATTCATACCCGGCGCTATCCATGCTAACTAGCATGCTAACCAAAGATACAAATCAACACTTTACTAACATTTTAAGAAATTATATCTAAATAATTCACATTGAAAATTTAAACAAGTATTTATGTGTATGCTAATAAATGTGAATGTCTGATCAGTTAATTAACTTGTTAGCAAGTAGCTTAATAGCTCAGATATTTAGAGTTTTACCAGCATGTTAGCAAGTTTACTATTTACCAGCAACTAGTTATAAATAGCTAAGTATCATGGACATGTAACCCTCTAAAATGCTAGTTTAGCATGGATATTCACTAGTTAATTGGCAGGCTAGCTAGCTCATTAGCAAAGTAGCAGGGATTTTTCTCGCTAGCCTTCATGTTAACTGGATAACTAACTGGCTAACAACCACATTAACCAGTTAATATACATATTTTACTGGTTAACATTGATATTAAAGCAACAAATTATCATGTTGGTTAGCTACTATAGAGAGCTTTCTAAATATCTAGCATGTTACTAAGTTAGCATGGATATTTACCCAGTTAGCTTCTTTATTAGCAAGTTAATGTTGATGTTTGACCATCTAAATTAACTTGGTGGACAGCAGGTGTGGATATAAAGACTGTTTAGCTTGGAACCAGTTATAACTGTTTATATTAGTTAATATGGATCTCCAGTTAGCATCAACGTAACGGTTTTTACTGGATACAGTTTCCATATTTATATTATACATCACTGGAAAGCTACGAGATTCCAATAATGTTTGTCAATCATTGACATTTTTGATTTTTGGTGAAACGGCAGAGAAATGGAAAAATAATGACGAGCTAACCGCAAGAAGCCTTGATCATCGACAGAGCAGAGACGTCTTCAACAAAAACGCTTTACTCTTCTTCATGATCATTGGAAACCTTCTTCCTGCTGCAGGCTACAGCACCGGTCACTCCCGCTGCTCCAGCCTGACTGACCTCAGTTAATCCATAACGAGTCTTACAGCCACGATCCACTGAAACCTCTAGATTCATCAGAGCTTCCTTTCAGGGCCCAATCCGGCACGGATGTCTAACATTTACATATTATGCACCTCAAAGTGTCCCAGAAGTATCAAGTGCAGAAGGTATTTAGTTTTTGTGAAATGTTAGATTTGTAACAGACTTCAGTCGCTGTAGCATTTTGAGCTTGGGATTAAAGAACAGGCTGAGTTCAGCCGACATGATTCAAAATTCACAAAACAATCAAGATGAATAAAACCGGCTGGTTGACGATCGTCTGGAAAGAGAAAGAGAAAGAGGAAGAGATGACGTCTGGATCAGGAGCTTTTCAGCATTTTGAACTTCTTCTATTTTTCTTCTTCTTCCTGCTGCAGGCTACAGCACCGGTCACTCCCGCTGCTCCAGCCTGACCGACCTCAGCCACCACCGGAACGCCTCGTCCAGCAGCGGCGCGTCCTGCGGCGCCGCTCAGCCCGCCCCGCCGCCGCCGCCTCCCACCAAGCCGGAGCGGCCGCCCCCGCCCTCGGCTGCTGCCCTGCTGTCCCACCGCTCCTCCAGGTGGGTTCTCACCTGTCCCGGCACGCTGGCCGAACCCAGACATGCTGCCTCACATTCCTGGGATTATTTCACTCAGCAGGAGGAACGGGGAGCAGATCGGATCAGGATGAGATTCCCTCGGGATTCTGGGTATTTTTAAAGCTGCAGTTTGTAACTTTGATGAAAATATGATTTTATATGTTTATTAAAACTTTCTCCATGTTGTGACAGTTTGATCAATCTCCTTCTTCCTGAGCTGTCTGAAGAAAACAAACTAAAAACAACCAATCAGAGACAGGGGGCGGGGCTTAGAGCTCTCAGTCAATCTTATGTACTCTCTGCTAAATGTGCTAATGACAGAGAAAAACTTTGTCCACCATCATTGGTGGATATGCTAACTAGCATCGGCATCCGTGACAGGCTATGCTAGCAGCAGCAAGGGAGAAGGGTGATTGACAGCGCTAAGACCCGCCTCTCAGCTCTGATTGGTTGTTTCTAATCAGCAGGTACTAATTCTTACAAGTAACAAACTGCAGCTTCAGGGTCAAGGCAGGCTGATGATGATGATGATGATGATGATGATGATGATGATGATGATGATGATGAAGGACACCGTGGAGTGCCAGTGGAGCTGCGTGGACGACACTCGCATCGACGCAGACGACATCGTGGAGAAAATCGTCCAGAGTCAGAACTTCTCAGCCGGCAGCAGCGATGAAGGTTCAGATCTCACTATGAACCAATCAGCTCTCAGCTCAGACGCCATGAACCAATCAGCTCTCAGCTCAGATGTTATGAGCCAATCAGAATCCAGAGTTAAACAGGAAATTTTCATCAGCCATGGAAAGGAGACATGTTGGATCAAAGTGATTTATTTGATCATTTATTGATTATTTCTGGTTAAATTCAGATCAAAGTTTGTTTTTGTTAATTTTGGATCAAAGGCTCAAATTTAAATGTTTTAATCAAGTTAATTGCAGCATTTGTAATGAATTAATTGAAAAGTTCCCCATTAATTACTGTTTGTATTTATTCCAGTTGATGAATGTTCAGTTTTTGTTTTAACTACGGTAACCATGGTAACCAGATGGCCGTTGTAACTCTGGGCTCTGTTTGTCCTCAGACAGCCAACTGAGACTGTTTGTCAGTAAAGACGGGACTACGGCCCTGAGCGGGACGCAGATCGCCTCCAGGTAGGACTCCAGAACCCGGCAGAACCCGGCAGGACCCGGACCTGACCTCTGCCTCCTGTCTGTCTTCCAGAGGAACGCCGGGCGTCTTTGAGCCGGTGGTGATCGAGACTCACTGAGGCTCCATGATGGAGGTTCTCCTGCTGACCCGGTTTACTCAGAACCAGCGGTTCCCGTCCGCTCCGGATCGTCCACTCACCTCCATTAACTGCTGCTTTTATGTCTGTATAATCTGGATTATTCCAGCCTGGCAGGATCCAGGCTTCCAGATGATGAATCCTGAATGTATGAGAATAATCCAGAATAATCCAGAATAATCCAGAATAATCTGACACTCCGAGGGTGAAATCGTTTCATTCTTTTTATGCACAGAAACGTATTAAACCCATAAAGTTATGAATTGGTCTCAGTCAGACGTGAAGCTGCAGGGAGTTTTGAATGTTTTTATTCTGAAACATTTCAGGTTCTGACCCGATTCAACAGAACTGCTCCACTTTAAGACAACAAAGTTCTGCAGCATTCATGTTCATTTGACCTCATGATGACATCACAAAATGTTTGGTTTTATAAGGATTATTTAACACTGAGGATTATTATTACTATTATTATTATCATCATCATTATTACTGGCTGATCAGTGTGTTTGTATTGCTATAATGATTATTAATAACATGATAGCAGGTTTTGAATCGTTGCCCTTTAATCTGTCGTGTTTCTGAACGGAGAGAAAAAGCTGAATATTTTCTGATCAGCTTCGTTCCTCCAACCTGGATTTGATTTACTTTATTACTTTAAATCCACATCAAGGTGCCATTAATCAGCTGTGCCTTATTAATGCAGGAAAATTAAACATTGATTGTTTTGCTTCTCGGGATCTATAGCTACTGAATGATTAGCCACTAACGGGCGTGCTAAAGGCTAATTGCTAGTTTTTGTTACTGTTCTTTGAATTTTAGTCACAACTTTGACATTGATGCGTGAAAAATGTACTATTCACATTTCTTTTACTTCTGTCCGTAGAACAATTGCAGATGTGTGTGTCTGCTTCAGCTTTAAATGTAGCAGCTGGCAGTAGAGAGGGCAGCTAGCTGCTAACTGTAGCAGTTTGTTGTTTGTCATCTGGGTAATAATTTTAATGTGGTACATGAAAATGTAATGTCGAGATCTACTTGGTCTTTTCTTGCTCTTGAGGTTATGTTTAAACCATCCAGCTGCTAACTGATTTAACTACGGTGTTTAGGAATTAGCAGGTCGCTAGCTGCTAATTTTCCTCAACATTTTGTGCTCTGACTGCATTTCAGTCACAATTTTAAACATTTTTAAGCAAAGTTATGCTTAAAAATATTTATTTTTCCTTACTTTGTTCTTCCAGGCACCCCATAAGAAACATCCTGATCTGCAACATGTTATCTGTAGCATTTAGCAGCTAATGGGTCGATGCTAACGCTCATTATCCAACCTGAAAGTCACCATATGTTGCTTGGAGCTCTATTACTTTATTTGACTTTTATTTGCTTCATTTTGGCTTCTGGTTTCAAAATCTGTTTACTGCTGAGCCGCATCATGTAGCTAAAAGGCTCTTTAGCTGTTTGTCTGTATGGAATCACAGAAGTGCCACAACAAAGAAGAGATAATATATTTTAATAAGAAATATTTGTAATTTTTTTGTTTTTCATTTTTCATATTTATTATTGAATAATTTCTTTGGTGACATATTTTCGTCAGTAAGTTGGTCAGGCGAATTGGAACCTTCTAGGGATTAGCAACACATTAATACTATTATTATTATTAAGAACTACAATGAAGTGTGGCTGCTTAGAAGGAAAATATTCATTTTTGGTGTTGTATTAATATTTCTGCTCTTTATTTATCATCTTCACCTTTAGTCAAACTCCTAATTGGTTTTTGTAATATTTCACACATTTATTCTTCTTGTGGCACTGTTAGGATTCCATACATAGACCAGATTTAGCTTTCTAAAGCTAGACTGACGTCTTTAGAGATAAATGATTATTCTGGTTCCCACGGTGATGAATTATTAGTGCCGTTAAAAGGAAAAGTTTTTCTGCTGGATCAGAAATGTTTCAGTTTTTGCTGCTCACTTTTCACCCAGAGGGACAAACTGCAGTCAGAAGCAGCTCCGTTTTTCTGCATGCAGATGTTTCTGCGGTTCTGTCGGGCTCAGCTGCTCCGGAACAAAGCCCGGCCTGTTCCAGAACCAACAATAGACAGAGAAACGGACCTGAACCGGTTGGTTTGTGGTTCTGGATGTGTGGACGGATGCGTGCAGGTCACGCGTTCGCTCCTTCCGCCATGTTTTAAAAACTGAATATGTCTTATTTATCTGCTCCGTCTGACCCAGAGAGACGTAGAATCAGAAACATCTGAACCCAGCAGCCTGGGTCGGGTTCTGGTTCTGGTTCCTAAAGCTCTATAAACACTGAATTAATTACAGTGCAACCACTCAACTGTATTTCAGACGAAACGTCTGTCAGACATGTATTACCTGTAAAATCATTCTGTGTTTTGACACATAAAGTGTTTTATTTTTTGTTTTGGTGAAAAGGGTTTTAATATTTCATAATGATTCAAATGGAACCGATGAATGAGATTATGATTGTTGTGATGAATTACTGTGTTTGGTAAAGGGAATGTACTCAATGATTTACTTCAGGTCGTGTCAAACTGGGTATTTTGGGTAAATTTAGGGTTGTTTTTATTACTGTTCAAACAGATTTGAACTATTTACATTCTTGTTTTAAAGCAATTGTTACTGGAAGAGTTTATCTCTTCATTTTGTACATAAGCATCAAATAAAATGGAAAAGCTGTGATTAATCTAATTTTGTGCTTCATATTTTCTTCACATTCAAGATAAAAACATTATTTTCCTTTTATTTATGTTCAGAGCTTTGCTAAAGTATTCACACCTCTTGAATTTTTCCACATTTTGTAGCATTGCAGACTTAAAGTGACAGACCAACACAAAGCGATGCCTGATCATGAAGAGGGATGCATCGTTTAAAACATTTTTACAAATTGGTTTTGCAATTATTTTTTTTACAAAGGGTGAATATGATAAAAAAAAAATATTTTTATTTTTGTTATGGTTGAAGTTATTTTTTTGTAAATGAAACTGAAAATCTGATTTTTTTATATCTAAATGAATCTTTAGCGGATGGCGGTGAAATTGCACCATACAGCCGTTAGGGGGCGACGGGGACCTGAGCATTTCTGGTAGGTTTAGGAGAAGAAGGAACAAGCCGGAAGGATTGATAAATAATTCCTCACTACGTGTCTGTAAACATGGTAAGAAATATAAAGTAGAAATCAAACATTTATGGTGAAAGGCTGAAATAAGGTGAAACTTTAGTGTTTAATGTCTGACCGGAAGTTCCGGACTTGAAGCATGAAGATAAAAAAAATTGTTTTTAAGAGGTTAGCCAGTTAGCTTGTAGCCTCGCATTAACTTTAAATCTGATTTGGCATAATACAGACTTATTTTATAGTTTTAATAATTGTGTTGGTTTCAGTCTTAAGTGTAGATTTGAAGCTAATTATCTGCGAACCGTTTCTGAATGATTGGTTTGTTTAACTTCTTTCTCTGTTAAGACATTTTTTATTTATTGAAAATAACTCTAAATGTATAAAATGTTCAACGCCGAATTCAAGAAAAAAACGTTGTTAGCTCAGAAAATACGTTTTATTATCATCGTCTTTACACAGAAATCTATTTTCTGTCTAAAATGTTCCAATTATTTATACTGTGCTGGACGGAACCAATGTGAGGCAGAGGAAAAGCGGAACGTTTAGCAGCTGCACCTGTTCATGTTTCTGGTTCTGTTCAGTGAAAAAGCTTCACTTACATTCAGCCTGCAAGAAAATAACAATTTTAATCTAATTTCATACAACTTATGAGATTTTCCCCTCAAACGGTTAAAAATGGCATAAAAGGAAAATGAAATAATTTCCCATATTTCCAGGTCTAAAGGTTTTATCCATCTATCCGTCCCAGGTTTTTCCAGGTTTTCTCCATGTGTCCCAGGTTTTTCCAGGCTCAGAGCCGGAGCAGAAACGTGTCTGGTGAGCTCCCATGTGTTTGCTGTGTTTCCAGGCTACCGGAGCGGATCAGGCGGTCGGGATGAGTCTGGTTCTGTTCAGCCTGCTGCTCTTCACGTATTACACCGTCTGGGTCATCGTTCTGGTACGGGACCTGATCCGAGGAGAGAAATGAATCCGTTATTATCAATCTAAACATCTAGTCACTGGATATCATTATAAATCCAGTCGTCCTGAATTCAGTTTGGGGTCTTCCTGTTTCTCTGCAGCCGTTCGTCGACGCCCGCCACGTCCTTCACAGATATTTCCTTCCTCGGGAATATTCAGTCATCCTGCCTGGAGTCGCTGCGGTGCTGCTGCTGCTCTGCATAGGTCAGAGGTCATGTTTCCTTTACCTTTCAGTTCCTAACAGACTAAAGCTGATCTGGACCTGGACCTGGTTCTGGTTCTGTCCCATCAGCTTTACTTCAGCTGTTAATATTAATTCATTCAGCCTGTTTATACAGCAGCAGCTGGCAGGTGTTCAAACTGTCTCAGGTTCAGATAATCAGTGAATAAAATGTCACATTTGGTTTTTAATGAGCAGAACTGCATGTTTCACTTTCACAATAAAAGCCCAAACTGATGCAGGAATCAGATTTGAATCTCAAATTTTAACTTGGTTCTGAAGGTTTTTGCGTCTCTTGTTCTGTTCGGTCCAACAGGAACCTTCACTGCCGTCATCCTGTGGAAAAACCGCAAACCAAAGAAAACCGACTGAGTTCAGGAAGCTTTGTTTCGATCTGGAC
This sequence comes from Phalloptychus januarius, assembly GCA_902982915.1. Lineage (NCBI taxonomy): Eukaryota > Metazoa > Chordata > Actinopteri > Cyprinodontiformes > Poeciliidae > Phalloptychus > Phalloptychus januarius. The sequence continues at coordinate 684,265 of CADWAE010000075.1, forward strand.
TCTCTCTGAGGAACTCTGGCTCCCCCTAGCGGCCGTTCCGTCCTGATGACGTCAGAGGCTGAGCCACAGGAATGACGTCACAGTTCAGGAACATGAAACTGATTGTTGAATAATGAGGAAATCTGTAAATATTCAGAGTTTATTGCCATGGAAACAGTTTCCTACAGATAAATGTAGGAGTGAATTTGTGTACAGATGGTTTCACTTTTGTTTACATTGAAATAAAATAAAATGTTTGCTCCTTAAAATTATTTGTCTTTAATGTTTCAGATCAAACAAATAACTGAAACAAACTCAGATCTAATTTATTGAGGAAATAAATCTGTTCCTGTGGAAAAAGTATTAAAAATATGTCTTATGTCTCCATAAAGCTTATTATCAGAAGATTTTTTAATCTGACAGATGAGAATAATTTAGATGCGTTTATTAATTTATTGAATTATTAAATTTATTCCTTAATAAATGCAGATTTGTAAACTTCAAGTAATTTTTTTGAACTGGATTCTCATTTTTTCCCTCATTCCAACAAACATAAAGTACAGATTTGTCTTGAAGGCTGAAAAAATCATGAACAGATTTTATTTGTAATGTTCACCCGCGCTGCATTAATGCTTCCGTCCGGATGGGGGCAGCAGATTCAAGCTACATTTTTAGAAAACCTGAAACCACAGATGAAAAGTGACGTTCGCAGGTTTTATGTTTCTGGAATGTATTACATTAGAGCTGAAACGATTAACCGGATTAATTGATTATTGAAATAATCGTAAACTAATTTATTCACTGATAAAAAAAAAAAGTAACCATTTTGCATAAATAAAATCAAGAAGGAAACTAAAGGGGAAAATACAAAACATTGTGTAAAGAAACACAAAAAATATTACTATTATTATTACGAAAAGTAAATCTTAAAAAACTGAAAAATCTTAATAAATGTAAAAAAATCAGCACTAATATTCCATAAAATTGTTAATAAATCAGAACAATTATTTACTTCGTGGATATTTTATGTGAAGTATCAGAAACTGAAGAGAAATTTGATTTCATGAAATTATTCCATAACAGATTCATAAACCTGAAAGTTTCCAGCCCAGTTTAAAGTTCGGAACCGATGGAAACTCCTGCAGAAGGACCAGCTGCTGGTTCTGGACCGGTCCGCCCAGCTGGGCCGGGCTTTTAATTTGAAGGGACGCTGCTGGTGTGGAGCCGGAGCCCATCAGCCCGCAGAGCCAGTCGGTGTCAGGGTCTGGGTGTGACCGGATCCAGGATCAGCCCCGGTCCGGTCCGGCTGCGGCACATGAGCCAGAGACACCGGACCGAACCGGAACCAGAACCAGAACCAGCAGAACTCACTCTGAGGTGAGCAAAATAACTAACTCTGCTCTGATAGATAGATAGATAGATAGATAGATAGATAGATAGATAGATAGATAGATAGATAGATAGATAGATAGATAGATAGATAGATAGATAGATAGATAGATTTATTTATTAGTTGAATCATTTGATCACTTGATAACTGGTGACATTAACGTGCAGATCATTTAAATGTTTCTGATTGGCTGACGATGAGAGGCCGGAAGTGATGCTCCCAGTTAAACAAACTCTGAGATGAGCTGACCTGCTGACTCCAGGTCCGAACCGGTCCGGACCGAGCCGAACCGAGCCCGAGCTTTGCTAGTCAAATGAAGGCCGGAGGTCTGAATCCATCATGTAAATCCTGATGAGAGGAAAATCTCTGCAGAGCAAAAAGCTTCTCAGCAAACAGGAGGAAAAGTTACACATGAACAGGAATGCTAAGTTATTGGAGAAAAAATCATATTTTCCTATTTTTACTGTTATTCATTTATTTAAATAGCCCAGCTTTAAGTTAAGTACATGAATAACAAACTAATTGTTTTTTGTTTAGCTTACATTTCTGTTAACTACAAGTTTAGTCGTTATATTGCATCTTTTTTTTTGTAATTTAATTTGTCTTTCAGTATTTAAAAAAAAGCCAAAAATATGTAAACAAAACATGGAGTAAATATTTATCTCTTATTATCTTCTGATCATGAAGTTCAGCTGATCAGCTGCGCTACAAACACTATAGAAATAAAAACCTGTCCGCGTTTCAGTTAGTTTTGGCTTCTTCCTCGCTGTTCGGCCTTTCAGGCATCTTCCTGTTTACGCTAGCATGTGCCGTTAGCGCAGGTGACCTTTGACCCTGCAGGTGTCTGGGAACTGGACCCATGTCTGACCCAGACCGGTTCTGCTGGTCGAGTTCTGCCTGGTTTGTGTTCCTCCAGGTAGCCCCAATGTCGGGGACGAACCAATCAGAATCAGAAAAAGCAATGACATCATCATTATTTAAAGGGCCAGTCGTCTTATTAGCTGCAGAGGTTTGGTCTCTGCTGAAACGTGTTAATGAGCCGCTCGGCTCATCAGGCGCGGCGCCGCGGCCCGCAGAGCTTTCATCCCATTGTGCTGGTCGCCATGGCAACCCAGTTAAAGACTGCGGTGTTTGGTTTTCCTGCTGGCCTCCTCTCACTCTTTGATTTGTGCAGAAAGCTTTCAGCACCTCAGGCTGCCGCTCTGCTCTCTGCCCAGATGGAGACGCCTGGACGCCAGCTGCCGCCGCAGCGATCCGGCACGGTGAAGCGGCGGCGCTGGGGCGGCCTGAGGCAGCAGTGGAAACTTCTGGGTCTGTTTGAGATCGACCAGCAGCACGACTTCTACAGCCTGACCTGCAGGATGAAGGAGGGCCTGGCTGCAGCCATACACACCTCCACACACACACCGCCAGCGGTGAGTAGCAGCCGGCAGCGGCAGCATCATGCCTGGTGAAAACCACAGAGGAACGCCTGACGGCTCCCCAACCCGGCCCAGAGGTCAGAGGTCAGCAGCCTTCATGTTCTGGTCTCAAATCCGTTCAGTTCAGTTCCTCATATCTGACTCTGGATCAGTTGAGTCAAACTGAATCATTTGCTTAACATCCATCCATCCATTTCCTATACGTCCTGGTCCCTTAGTGGGTCAGGAGGTGCTGGTGCCTCCAGATAACGTTCCAGGCGAGAGGCGGGGTCGTCTGGACAGGTCACCTGGACAGGTCACCTGGACAGGTCGTCTGGACAGGTCGTCTGGACAGGTCACCTGGACAGGTCACCTGGACAGGTCGCCAGTCTGTCGCAGGGCAACACAGAGACACACAGGACAAACAACATGCACACACACACTCACACCTGGGGACAATTTAGAGAAGCCAATTAACCTGACAGTCATGTTTCTGGACTGTGGGAGGAAGCCGGAGTACCCGGAGAGAACCCACCATGCACAGGGAGAACATGCAAACTCCATGTAGAAAGACCGGGGCTGGGAATCGAACCCAGAACCTTCTTGCTGCAAGGCAGCAGCTCTACCAGCTGCACCACTGTGCCAAACATTCATCTGTAAAATGATTCCTGCTTCGCTACGTCTGCAGATTGTTCATAATCGATGAGGTGATTTGACCTCTGACCTCTGGGTTCATTCTGACGCTGCTCCTCTCTCTGTCCAGTCATTAAATTTATCCGAAACTTTTAAATCTGTACCAAACGTCTCTGATGTTCATTCATTCACTTCAGAGCTGAAGCTTTTTGTTATGTCACTAGTATTAAATGGCTGAAGGTCGCCGCGCCGCCGCGCTGAAGGTCGCCACGCCACCGCGCCGCTGCGCTAACAGCTTTCCACAGATTGATTATTGGATTTCTGAACGAGTGAGCAGTAAAATCATCTCTGTGTTTTCGGATTAGAGGAAAACCAGCATCAGAAACTTTCACAGATTATGAAGTTATTCACCTCAGAAATGGCCCCTTCCTGCTGCCGTAGTTCCCTTTGGCAACTGAAGGTCAAAGGGAACTATGCAGCAGCAGTAAAGCGCAGCAGTAAACAAACCGCTTTAGGGATTCAGCAACAAACTGCCTAAACATCCAATTAAAGTTGCTTTATGTGTCAACGTTGCCGTCTCCTGGGTTCAGGCAACTAAACAAACCAGCAATTATTCCTGAAACTGAAACTGATCCCAACGTCTGGAGATTATCAGGAAACTCCTGATGCTAAGTTAGAGCTACAGCTGCAAACACATTTCACATTTAAAATATTATTAAACCAGAATCCAGACGGTGAATAATTATATTCAGTTTTTATGATTCTTCCTGTCTAAAAGTTTCCAAACGTTGCTGCTGCTGCTAAGCTGTTGCTCAGACTTTGTGTTGGATCAGTTGAAGCCAGCGGACAGAATAGAAGCCTGCTAATCCGCTAATAGCAGAGCTAGTTTTTACCTTAGCGCTTTAGCATTTTTGCTAACTTTGAAAACATTAATTGCTCTTAGCTTCCCCTGAACATGGACATATATGAACAATTTTTAGAGTCTCTCCATGTTCTCCTTATGACACCTGATGGGAATCAGCATTGTCAAATTTAGCGCCTTAGCATTAGCATCTGTTCAAAAACAATTTGATATAGGGCTTTAGCGTTAGCATAACTAGTGTTCAGGGCTAACTAGGGTTAGCATAAAGGTTAAAACATTTCAACTTGGACAGTTTGGCGCCAATATTTATGTTAGCTTTGTGAATTAGCCACAGGTTGGTTAACCTGTGGTGAAGCACATCATCCTTTGTGCTTCACCACAAAGGATGATGCTTTGTGGTGAAGCAGGTCATCCCTCTGAGCTTCATCTGTTATTTTAGAGGAAAGCTTCATCCTGGAAGTGGAGGAATAAATGAATGATTCTAGTTTGTGTAAATATCCTGACAGGAAGTGAAACCTGATCCACGGTTAGCCATCAGTTTGGAGCCTACTGAGTTTCTGTTGCTACAGAACAACCAGAACCATCGACCCGGTTCAGCTCGGGCCTAATCCCTCTGAAGCACAGAGCGCTGACTCAGCAGGGAGCATTATGGCTCGGTCAGCAGCGCCGCCTCTGACATCACGGATCTCCACAGCGACCTCAGCACAACGAGCGCCAGCAGTCACTGAGAAATACACTAACATCCACAGAAAACTCATGTTTAGCCCAAATAAACTAAATTAAACGAGTCGCTGCAGAGTTGGAAGGAGTTTGAAGACTCTCCTGTAGAGGTCTGTGTTACAGCACCTCTGGAAATCCCTCTGACTGAAGACATTCTGTTGAATTCCTGAATTTCCACAGGAACAGATTGATAACCTGAAATATGAAGTAGAATGTTAATCTTTCTGTCTTACTGTGTTTCTGTTTCCAGAACGACCTTTCAGACGATGACTTCAGATCCAAGGTCACACAGGTGCATAAGGTGAGGTCGGGCCGGCAGGCGGCGATTGTGGCTCTGAAGGCAACCCAGACAGTTTGCTGTGTTTGTCCAGGATTTCTCCTTGGAGACGTTCAGTGGCCCGGTGTTCACCGCTCTGCGCGCGTCGCTGGGAATCACAGAGGACGAGTATCTGCGGTCTCTGTGCTCGGAAAGCTGCTACCTGCAGTTCATCAGCAACTCCAAGAGCAAAGCCGACTTCTTCCTGACGTGAGTCTGCTACTCGCTCAGCAGGAAACCGACCTGCTGACAAGGCATGAACAGAAGCAGAGCAATCAGAATATTATAGAAAAGCTGCATGTTAGCATTCTAACATGTTAGCAAGGATTTCAACCACTACAAAATTATTTGCTAATGCTAACAAAACAATTTTACTAGCATAGCTGCTAACTTCAGACATTCTTAGCTATTGGACATTTTTTCAGATGCTATAAGTTTATTTTTTAGGATAGTTGCTAACATTAGCAAATGGTAGCTGTGGCTAGCTGGTATGCTAACTGTGGGTGTGGCTGGCATAAGTTTATTAGCAGAAGGTAACATAGCTTCCTTTAGAATAGCTACTAACATTAGGTAGCTATGGGACCTTGATTTCCAGATGTCTACTGCTATACCTTTATAAGCTAATCCTAGTAAAATAACTTTTTAGGACAGTTGTTAACATTTGTCATTCTTAGCTATTGCAGGTTAATGTTTGCTGTATATATAATTTTTGGCTAATGCCAATAAAATTTCTTTAATTTGTTTATTTGTATTATTTGTTGATATTAAAATATCTTTTTTAATATGTAACAAATTTAAGTATATTACGATATGTAACAAAAGTTACATATTGTTAACATTTGTCAACGATAGTAGGATATGTTGACCAAAAACATAGCTTTTATTAGCAAAGATGCTAAGTTAATGTATGGTAACTGTGGTTAGCTAACATGCTAATGGTGGGCCATTTAACAATGTGTTTATTGCTTCATTTTATGTTTTTGAACCTTCAGAAACGATAAACGTTTTTTTCTGAAGACTCAAAACAAACGGGAGATTAAATTCCTTCTGTCCAACCTGAAGATCTACGTGGAGCATCTGAGGAAGTTCCCACATTCACTGCTGGTCAAGTTCTTAGGTACAACCCACAACCTGACCACTAGCCTGACCGTTACCCTGACCGTTAGCCTGACCGTTAGCCTGACCGTTAGCCTGACCACTAGCCTGACCGTTACCCTGACCGTTAGCCTGACCACTAGCCTGACCTAGCCTGACCTTTAACCCCAAACACCGTTAGACGGAGGACCTGTAAACATGGACATGAACTCGTCGTCCTGATGATTCTCTTTTTTTCCTGTCAGGAGTTCACCGGATCCGGATCCCGCCAGGTCGGAAGGTAAAGGTCCGCTTTGACCCGGTTCTCTGGTTCTGAACATCTGGATCACGAACCGAGGAATCTTGAAACAATTCTCCTTGGAAAAAGTGATTTGTTTCATTCCAAAATGTAGAATTATCAAAACAAAATGTGACTTTTGTGTTATGAGTGAAATAATCTGCTGATGCGTTTTAATATTTCATAGTTATTTAGTTAATCAATCTTCTGTATCTTGTTGAAAAATGACCAGTAAATTAATTTTCTGAGATTTTAGAAGCAGAAGCTAAATAAATTACTTGGTGACATTTTGTGTTTCTGAGTTACTTCCTGTAGAAACCGCCTGATAACAGGAAGTAGGCGCCGGTCTGACATATTAGCTAAAACGTCTGAATTTCTTCTTCTGCTGTTTTGTGGATCTGAACGTTTAGCGCCGCCTGCTGGATCACCTCATGTTTTCTTCTTTGCAGAAATATTTCATCGTGATGCAGAGCGTCTTTTATCCAGACGAACGCATCAACGCCCGGTGAGTCTCGACCGCCGAGGTCCAGGTCGGTCCTGGTTCTGGTCCTGGTTCCGGTCGTCCTGGTCCTGGTTCCTGTCCTGGTTCCGGTCCTGGTTCCAGTCCTAGTTCTGGTCCTGGTTCCGGTTGGTTCTGGTCTTGCTTCTGGTTCTGGTCCGGTTCCGGTCCTGGTTCTGGTCCTGGTTCCGGCCCTGGTTCTGGTCGGGTCCAGTGACGCGGCCTGTGTTCTGCAGGTACGACATCAAAGGCTGCCAGGTGAGCCGGTGGACGGACCCGGCGCCGGAGGGCAGCCAGGTCATCGTGGTTCTGAAGGACCTGAACTTTGAAGGCCAGTTCATCACGCTGGGTGAGGAAGAGGAAGGGGCAGCGCGCCATCTGCTGGTCACACAGAGAACTGCTTCTATCCTCCAGAATCGAACCAGTTCAGTCTGAAAACATCTGAAAAAACCTGCTGAATTCAGGTCTGGACTTTGACTGGGCCATTCTAAACCATCAGTCAGCGTTGATCTAATCCATCCCATAATATCTCTGGATTATGTCAGAAACCAGAGGTCAGATTTGTAATGATAAAAATGCAGAAAGTTCTGCTTGTTTTTGTGATAAAACATGAAGAAGAAACAAGAAGGATGAAATCCAACCCGTCTGGTTCCGCGGTGACACCGACCGGGTCTCTGAGTGACCGGGTCTCTGAGTGACCGGGTCTCTGAGTGACCGGGTCTCTGAGTGACCGGGTCTCTGAGTGACCGGGTCTCTGAGTGACCGGGTCTCTGAGTGACCGGGTCTCTGAGTGACCGGGTCTCTGAGTGACCGGGTCTCTGAGTGACCGGGTCGTTTTGTTTCTGTCGTGCAGAGCGGCAGCGTTCCTGGCTCCTCCAGCAGGTGGAGATCGACACCGGCTTCCTGGAGCGGCTCAACGTTCTGGACTACAGCCTCCTGCTGGCCCACCAGCCGCTGCACCACGACGAGCGGAACCAGAACCTGTCCTTCGCCTCGCTCATCGTCAGAACCAAGAAGTCCGTCCGCTCTGCTGGCTCCACTCACAGGGAGCTAAGTATCTAAATGTGTAGCTGGCTAGCATGCTAGGTAGTTAGCCAGATACATATGTAGTTTACAAACTGGCTAAATAGTAAGATAAATATTTAGCTGGCAAATTTGGGTAACTAAGTTTTGAGACTGCTAAGCTAAATACTTAGCTAGCTATATTTTTAGCTTGATAAGTATTTAGCTTAGCTAGCTATTATAAACTCTGCAAAGTTTATAGTAGTTAGCTAAGTATTGGCTAAGTACCATAAACTTAAACATACTGAACTAGCTTTTATTTTGATAGTCCACTTCCACTTAGCAACTGAATTTGCATGTTGCTAAGTACTTAGCCTGAGCGTTGTGTTTAGCAGATCTAGGGTTATTGTTATGGTCTGCTGCTCTGCAGGAAATATGTGAATCAGGGAGCAGAGCAGAGACTCCATCTTAATTAGCCTCCATCTCCATGGTAACGGCTAATGGGTCGGGTCCTAGCCCCGTTGGGTGATCCTGACCCTGTAGGAGGGAAACGGACCAGGACGTTTTCTGATCCGTTTCCTCAGAACTTTAAAATAATTATCGACCCGGTTCTAATGCCAGGTCCAGTTCTGACCAGACAGTCCGCCTCACTTCCTGTCTGGTACCGTTCCAGGTCCTTGAACCCCGGGTCCAGCCCGATCCACTCCGGAGTCCCAGGAGCGGCTCTGGACGACGCCGGACCGGAACCGGACTCGGGCTTAACGTCGTCCCACGACCGAGACGACTCGACCCGGACGAGTCCTCGGGCCGCCGGACCTGGCGCCGACTCATTCGACATCCCGGACTTCAGGGCCCAGAACCGGCGGCTGCTGCCGAACCTGAAGAACCCGCTGCACGTCATCGACGGACCCGAGCAGCGCTACTTCATCGGCATCATCGACGTCTTCACCGTCTACGGCCTGAAGAAGCGGCTGGAGCATCTGTGGAAGAGCCTGAACCACACGGACTAGACCTGGTCCAGAACCACACGGACTAGACCTGCTGGGTCCAGAACCACACGGACTAGACCTGGTCCAACACGATCTCAGACCGGTCCAGAACCACACGACTCAGACCTGCTCGGGTCCAGAACCACACGAGCTAGACTGGTCCAGAACCACCCGACTGAGCGTCCAGAACCAACGACAGAAGCTGGGTGTCTGCGATTTCGAAACAAAATGGCGGTTTCAAGGTACAGAAGACTCAGAAACAAACCATCATTCTGCATCAGGTCAAAGGCTAAAGGTCACAGCTGCTTGCCATGGTCGAAGGGTTGTTCTTTCTGGAAACAAGATGGCCGCCGGTCTCAGGTCAGCAAAGCCGAGACGTCAGAGACGATGACCTCTGGATGGAACACCAGGCATGGTGGTGGAGGCGTCAGGATGTGGGCTTGTTTCGAACCCCTCAATGATTGGACTAGGCCAATGGTGTCCAAAGTTGCGGCCTGGGTTTTATTTGTGGCCCTCGGACTGATTTTTGCGGCCGCCAGCTGCAGTTCAGGAAAGAAAGAAACTTCTGATCCAGATTAGATTGGGGAGATTAAACCTTTCTAATCTAATCTGGTACAAATAAATTCAAAAACAGTTTGCTGATCCCAGGGGAACCCAATCACCATGGAGACCAAAGTCAACAATCCTCTGAAAACAGAGGATTGTTGTTCAGTACGAAGGCTAATCTGCTAATCCGGTCCATAACAAAATGTATCTGAATCATCGGCGGACCGGATTAGCAGATTAGCCTTCGTACTGAACAACAATCCTCTGTTTTCAGTTATTTGTAATAAAACTAAAATTATCAACAGAATTATTAACAAAGTCTTAAAACGTCTTAAGTCATTTTTGAAAAGACTCACCAATCATAGTTACATTTGGACTGTAGCTAGCTGCTAATATCCACATGCTAACTAGCTAGCTTGTTTTGGACGTTGGTTTTGTTTCGGTTCTGTTCAGGAACCAGCTGGATCCTCCAAACATCTCCTGGATTTCAGCTGGAATTAAAATTAGATTAGATTTTCTGAAACCTGCAGACGTTAAAGTATTTCACCACGTCTGTCCAGACACGTTTACTGACAAACTGACTTTGCTACTCGGCTAAAAACGAGCAGGAAACGAAACAAAAATGGCCGACTTGTTTTATTGATTTTATTTATTTATTGGAACTGATTTTACAAACTTCTGAAACTGCAGCAGAATTCGTGAACGATGTGAGATGCTGATGAAAACGATGCAGGAAGTAAGTACACCCTGCTGGACCACAGCAGGGTGTACTTACTTACTTTTCCTCCCAGTTTCCAGATGATGGTTTGGTTTCTGACCTGCTGCGTCTCAATGTGCCTCATGTATTATTTATTGGACTCTGACGTCTTTCTGCCTTACATTCATACGACATTTTGTTAGAACTGTGACGTTTAAATGAATAGTTTGGATTTTCTGTCATGTTTTGGTTATAAATCTGTATATTTATGCAAAACGACCAGGAAGGCCTGCAGTCCAGTCCAAGAGACAAACATTAAAATCCTTCGTTCTGAGGATTTCTGCCTTCGATTTGCTTCACCAAAGGCTCACAGCCCACAGCATGATGCTGCCTCCGCCTCCTGTCTCCCCGCCTCCTCAGGAGTTCTGATCCGACCGGATCCTCGGACGGTTTCATGATTTCCTCTGTAGGAACTAATCCATCTGTGTTTGAGGAACTTTGACCTGTTTGTGAACTGAATACAATAAAACCCATTTTAGATCCGGGTCAGAACCTGCAGCAGTTAGCGCCACCTTCGGGTCAGAACCTGCAGCAGCTAGCGCCACCTTCGGGTCAGAACCTGCAGCAGTTAGCGCCACCTTCGGGTCAGAACCTGCAGCAGCTAGCGCCACCTTCGGGTCAGAACCTGCAGCAGTTAGCGCCACCTTCGGGTCAGAACCTGCAGCAGTTAGCGCCACCTTCGGGTCAGAACCTGCAGCAGTAGCGCCACCTTCGGGTCAGAACCTGCAGCAGTTAGCGCCACCTTCGGGTCAGAACCTGCAGCAGCTAGCGCCACCTTCGGGTCAGAACCTGCAGCAGTTAGCGCCACCTTCGGGTCAGAACCTGCAGCAGCTAGCGCCACCTTCGGGTCAGAACCTGCAGCAGTTAGCGCCACCTTCGGGTCAGAACCTGCAGCAGTTAGCGCCACCTTCGGGTCAGAACCTGCAGCAGTTAGCGCCACCTTCACCATCAAACGCCTCCCAGGCCTGCACCTCCAGACCTCGACACAAATCTGACCTGATGCCTGGAAGCAGATCTGGGCATCGTGATGCTAATGCGTTAATAGCAGGGCTAATTTTTTGTTTAGCTACATTTCCTAACAAATAGAGCACTTAGCTACAAAGGTCAGTGAGGATTAGCAGGAGTTTGGTCGATCGCTGGATCATCTGATCAGAATCTCCAGTGGTCCAATCTTTTGTTTCACTTGAAAGTCTTTGCTCTGCGCTGCTGCTTATTGGTCGCCATGGCAACGGGTCTGCGCGTGATGCTAAACTAACAGATATATATTTATATGTATGCATATATATTATCACCCGTTTTTCTACATTTTCCCAGGACTAATTGCATCAGTTGTTCGTAGAAATGATCAATTAATCGAACTGATCGGATAATTATGTTTAAAATGTAACAAACTTTGACTCCCATTTGCTTTATGAAATATTTCATCCTATTTGATGATTGATCTGAATATCAGACAGCGGCAATTAAGTAAAATTAAATTATTGGCCAACATAATAGAGCAATTCGCTTTGGTCTCTGTTGTATGATTTTATAGAATCCAGATCGGGGGTCAGCCAGGCCGCCACTCAGACTCAGAGGGTTTTGGGTCTGGATTATTAGCCGTATTGAATCTCATCATGTGTGTGGACAGCAGTGGAGTCACGATCAGATAACTGAAAAATGCAAAGGTTTATACAGAAGTTATTTATTCTGCTTTTGAAATGTTTAATGACATTTTGATTGTTACAGAATCTCATGAAATCAAGTTCTAAAAACTTGATTTCTAAATCAAGAAATCACTTCCTGAAGGACTGGAAGTCCTCCAGGAAGTTGTATTTTATTGTCACAAAAAATATCAGTGAATTGTGAAACTTTTCATCTGCAGACAAGCATTGAGCAAAGACCAGCCGACTGCAGAACTCAGGAAATGACGGAAAAGTTCCTGTTGGAAATCCCATCACCAAGGGAAGGATGTTGTATAGATTAATGAATTACTTCCTTTTTAACAGATCTATATTTCGTAGTGTGTTTAATACCTGCTAAAATGTTATTTTCCAAAGGTAACAATAAATCAGGACGTTTGTCCTAATTTATTGAATAATCCTGTCTGGTTTTCACATGTAAGTTTTGGCTTCATTCATTCTAATAAAGGAAAAGGCCTTCCAGCATCAGCCTGCAGGACAATAACTGTCTGATCCATCCATGACCACCAGAGGGAGCCAGAGAGCTAAATATGAACCAGCAGAGAGTAAGAGCATCATGTCAGGTCTATTAGCGGAGCAAAGGTCCGCTAATAGACCTGACCGCTGACTCCAAACCTGTTTCCTTCCAGGTTTGGAGCTTCGTTTATTATTATTTTATTTTATTCCGGTTTGTTATTTTTACTTCTTGTGTCATTCTTCTTCGTTTCTCTAGTTCAGTTTCTAGTTATTCTTTAATTTTGGATTCCTGTTGTGTTCTCGCTCGCCCCCTGTGCCATTGTCCCTCTCTCTCCGTCACACCTGTGGCCCGTTAGCCAATCAGCTCGCTGCATGGCTCCAGCTCAGCCTCTGCATTTATCCAGTTCCTCCTTCCTGGTTGAGATCATCTGATTTCCAGGAGCAAAGTGACCAGGAAGCATTTAGATTTACACAAAAACAAGAAAATCAGAACTAATAATCACATTCTGAACAGGAGGAAGGACATGAAGCAGTTAGTGGAAACATCAGGCTGATCCAAATACATGAAATAACAGAAACTATAAAGAAGTGATTCTGGAACCACGAGCAGCAGGGATGGAAACACTGGGAGGAAGGATCCGTGGTGACGCTGCTTTGTGCACCCAGGATGCAGCAGAAAGGCCTGCAGAGCTCGTTTGGGAGCAGATATGTGACATCATTTAATAAAACTTTATTAGTAAAACCTTTTCTATTATTGTGATAAAAATCTGATTTTAATTCCAGTTATTCAGTCATCATTCAACAGGAAGAGCGTCATTCTGGTTTAGATGCTAAGCTAATGGATGCTAACGTCCTTATGCAGGTTCTGTTAGTGTAGAGAACCTGCTGGAATGTAGGGCCAAGTTTGGGGCCTACAGCAGCGGCCGGCGGCCGTCGTGGCCCCAGAGACCGGCCTCGACTCCATCTGGACCAAGTCCATCCAGAAGGGCCCGGCGCGGCGTGGCGCCTCGGACGGCGCCTCGGCACGGCGTCACGCCGCACGCTGCAGCAGCGGATCCAAGGCTACGACTGAGACACGCACCTGATGGCGCTGTGTCTCAGCTTTATGAAATCGAGACAATAAAACCAAAATGTGATTTTCTGCTGTTAACAACATAAAATAAACCCTGACATGAATGGAACTGATGAAGCTCTGAGCTGCCTGGAGGCTCCAGGAAAACCTTCCTCAGGATCAAGTTTGGTTTCCTCAAAGTGACGTTCCCAAGTTTAGGAAAAGTCCTAAAGTCTGAAACCTGTCAGGTTGTAACCAGATGGTTTATCAGTAGAAACAGTGTTTACATGAAGTGGCTGTAAATTCCCACCCCTGTTGGGCCCTTGAACACATCTCGGCCCCGTTGCCCCGCCCCCCCTTCCGGTTCACAGGCTGATCAGGGCATTTGGCCACCAGGTGACCCGCCGAGTGCCGCTCTGTTGTTAAATTTAAGGTGAAAGTTGATTTTTGTGCTTTTATTTGATTCATCTGTTAAAATGTCATCCTGAAAGATTAAATAAGATTTAATTTATTCTGTTATGATAAAAATCACTGAGAGGGCCACACATGGCTCCCGGACCACGGCTTGGACATCCTGCTGCGGTGCGTTCAATGACCACTCCAGCAACGCAGCTTCTGTGACACACATGCTGTTTATTGAACATCGATCCAGAAGGAATGAGAAAGAATTCACATTTAACAAAGAGTTCAAACTCTGTAGCAACAAACGACACTTTATCTACACACACAGCGCATGGTCCAGTCAAAGCCCGCGCTCTGAAAACACATCAACAGTTTCCCTCAGAATTCAGTCTCTTAAATCAGAGAATCTCAGATTTAATCCAGAAACCGTTTGATCATGTGACGCCTCCCCTCCGAACCCCGTTGTCATGGAAACAGTCATCGCCACAAAGCGACAGAAGCTGTGGCTGTTTTCTGTGGCTCTGCTGTTGGTTGCTATGGTTTCTGGGTCAGTTGCAGTTATCCTTCTGTTACTCTACCAAAGCTTTTCCTTCCACTAAACTTTCCATGAAAATGCTGAAATGCAGTGTCGGCTTCTTTCATTTTGACGTTTAAAAGAATCGTTAGTGGAAGATAAATTAAGTTGTGATAAATAATAATGTCATTTTGAGACGATTTCCTGGTTTTGATCATTGATTATTCATGAAGCAATTTCATAAATAAACGTTAATTTTGTAAAGAAAACTTCTACCAGAAGATATTTAAAACAAACCATAACTAAAATGGATCATGGTGTTTCTGTAGGCAGAATTCCCCTCAGAAGGTTTTAAATTATCGAGCTCATTTTCGTTTATTCATTTTTATGACACATTTATCTGGTCAGACTCTTTTTCACCTGAAATCAAATAAAGTTCATATCACAGAAAAAAACATTTTACTGTTTGATAATATTTCATAAACATCCAAACTACCAGGATGAACATCTGCATCTGTTCTGGTGTCGTTCAATCTGGTTAGTCCAGTAAAACCAGTTTAATCTGGTTTGATTTAACCCGGATCTGGTTCCTCTCCGCCCGGTTCTGTTCGGATCCGGTTGGGTCCGGTCTGCTGTTGGCTCCTGGGATGCGAGTCAGGAGGAAGCAGGTTGTTTATGAAAGCACAAATCGCCAGCAGCCTGCCACACCAGACGGGGTCAGCCGCTGTGACCTTTGACCTGCGTTAGGGATGACTGAACGCAGTGACAGGATTTTATCACCGATTCTGTGTAGCAACAAACTGAGGCGAAGATGAAGAACTCAGACGTCATGTGACATCACTGGATGCCTAGCGGGGAACATTTAAAGGGCCGGCGCAGCCTCAGTTTATCCTTCACGTCCTGTCCTCATGTTGTCATCATGTTTTCATCATGTTTCATCATCATGTTCTCATCATGTCATGTTTCTCATCATGTTCTCATCATGTTCTCATGTCTCATCATGTTCTCATCATGTCATCATGTTCTCATCATGTTTTCATGTTGCTTGGATTCATCTTGTGCAGCTGCCATGTTGGTGCAACATTAGTACAAAATGGTGAATCATTTTAAATTAAGTTTACAGAGAAATCTGGATGTTTGTGAGTCTTTGGGTGATAAAGGGTTAAACTGACTCTGACCCCAGAAACCGCAGCAACAAATAAAATGTTTCACTATGAAAATGAAAGGAGTTTGTGGTAAAACCGGGTCAGAACCGATTCCCTCCGTTTCTCTTCTCATATTCCAGCTTCAAATAAAACCAAACTTTTGAAAGTTTGACGTTGCATTATGTTATTACTCTGAATACAGCTGCATATTTCTGATCTGTTCTGAACCTCAGCACAGCGTCACACCAATAATTAAAACTCTAAATAATAATAAGTGACAGTTAGATGCATCCTGCTGCATTTCCTCAGTAAAACTGCAGCATCACGAATCTGACAACGCCGCTCTAAATAAATCTGATCCACAGAGTCAGGGCAGCGTGACATCACTTCCTGTTCACAGCAAACGGCTGCTGATCAACACAAATCTAATAAATAAATCTCTACTAGTTCTAAAAATCTTTTTCTGCTTTCATTTCCCTGATTCTGCATTTTGTGTTTAAATCTTTTATTGGAGGATTTTCAGGAATTATAAAAAATCTAATCTGAAATAAAATCAATTAAATGCATTGAAATCTTTGTATTAAATTTCTGAACTCTGAAAGTCGGTCCTAGTCAAATCACAGCCTTTTATTCTGAAATCGTTTTTAGCTCTTATTTGTGACCAAACAGCCATTGTTATGTTTCCCCTTTTTTAAAATAACATTTTCCTGATAGATGAACTGATTCTAAATACATAAAATTATTATATTTTCTTAGAGAAATTAAATCAGTGGAGAGATTTTCATTAGTTTTATTAAATGTAATAATTCTTTTATTCATCAAAAGAACTGAATAATGAATGAAGAAATACATACATTTAGCATCTAAAGGAATCTGGCTTTAAATTAAACTAATGTAATTATTAATTATTAATTATTAAGAACAAATTGAAGAAACTTTTTATGTCGGCAGAAACTCTCCTAGAAAATATTTGAGTTTTTGGTGTAAAATAATCAAAACTGAAAAAGAAAATGTAAAATTTTTTATCCTGATTAAAGTGAAGCAGCTGCGGTGCCGTTAGCCTCCTAGCTAGGCGGCTAACCGGATCTTTCCTCTGAGCCGCCATGATGGAAATAATTTATCCCAAACTCAAAAAACAGCAACGGCTTGTGATCAACAAGCCACTAAATTCATTATGTAGAGTTTGTTTTTTTATGTTTTTTCTTGTATTGTTGAAGAAAACGCTCTGTAACCCACAAGCTAAGCTAGTTACTGCTAAAACTGCTAGCAGCAGCTAGCTTGGTCTCTGTTGGCATGTTCTGCAAACAAACACCAACATACATATGCTACAATTTTTAATTCAATGGAAAAAAATCTGGTACAAAACAGAAATATAAATAAGTGCAATGCTAGCATCTTTAGCATTAGTTCCCTAGCTTAGCTGTTGATTCTTCATGTTTCTGTCTTCTGAACCAATCACCAGCTGCGTTTCATTCAGCCAAGAAGCTCAAACCTTAACCAAACTAGACTCGATAAATTACAACCCAGAAAACCATAAAGACTTGCTGGTTTTTGTGTTACGATGCTAACTGCTAATAGAAGCTAATAGCGTCTAATTTCTCAACCGGTGATCATCCAGACACTGATGGAGTGCGTAAACAAGATGCTTTTGAGTCATCATGTGAGATATTGACCCAATGAGATTCAGCCAATCAGAAAGTTAAATAAATGTTTTCCAACTTGCAGACTGTTTCGACTCGAGGCAGCCATTTTGAATTTTGAGGCTAAAAAAAACTTTCTAAACTTCTTGGGACTTTTCAGGTGATTTTTTAAAACTCAGAAATGTTTACTGAAACTTTACAGTAAGAAGAAAATGAAGCTTCAGACGGTGGAAAAACACAACGTTGGAATTAAAACTGGGAAATTCAAAGTTCCTGGAACAGCCACAAGTTGAGAATCCAAGATGGCAGCTGCACATCAATGCAGCTGAAATCCGGTTTGCTAGCAGCTCTGATGGTTTCAGATAAACATTTCCTTGAATGAATAAATGGAGGGAAATGTTTTTCTCCTGCTTTGCTAATAGCTGTTAGCACCAGAACAATTAGCTTACCCAGACAGGAGCTCAAACGTCGAGATTAAATCAAACGCACCACAATGCAACGTAGGAAATGACTGACAGATGGGCCCCATACGGTTCTGACCACTGGTTGGTTTTAATGGCCTCTGTGGGTCTGATGCAGGAAACCGATGGGTAAACTAGGACCCATAACGGCTCTTTAGAAACTGTTAATGACCCAGCTGGGTCCCAAACAGGAAGCCATTTTGAGCCCAGATTCACTTAGAACCCATCGGACCTGAGAAGAATCCATATGGGGCCCAAATACACGTCGGTGTGATTTAATAAACCAGATCAGATTCCGGAAAACTTTACAGGTTTCATCTGAGAGTTTCGCTAAGATAAAAATCCCTGAACTGAAAGTGAACTGAACTGAGTTGCCAGAGGGTTCAGATGTTTCATCAGACAGAATGCTAATGGTCTATTAGCTTAGCAGCTCCAGGTAGGTCACAGGTACTTTGCCTTTCTCGTTGCCTCGCTCTCCAACCAGCCAATCAGGATCCATTCCTGGTACGGTGTAGACAGTGATGACCTGGACAGAAACCACACAGGAAGCGGGTCAATATGGTTAAACATCTAAAAGCTGAAGGAAAGGAGCTAACTGACGAACAACCAGAAAAGAAACACCGGCCCTTTAAGAATTTCACTGCTGCATAAATGTCTTTGCAGCATCAAAGACATTCAAGTTTGCAATCTGAACTGGAAATTGGGCTCCTGTCTCTTTAAGAAGCTTCTGCTCTTGCTGAAACTTCAGTATCACATCACAAGGTTAGAGAAAGAACGATAAACATCTTCAAACATTGAACTCATTTAAAACACTGACCAGGAAATGATTAATGATGTCATCAAATAATCTAGATTATGCTACGATTAATCTAAAGTTACTGATCCAATTTTACTTAGAAAACAGAAATAAAACGGCAGCAGCAACAGAGAGAGAGAGCTGAGCGCTTTCTGCGTGAAAAAAGCCCCTAGTGGCGGGTGGAGGCATTACCAATGGATCCCAGAACAGGCTTACCAGCTGATGGCCGATTGACAGATCAGTTTGCCTCAGTAAAATAACTAAAAATAAAAGACTTAACTCTTCTCACTGTCTTTCCATTGTGTATGAAATGGTGTGAATTAATATTCATCTTAAAGTCATTTTTACAGTTTTATCAACTGAATATAATATTTTAGTTCCCAAACTTCAACATGTTCTGTTGAACGACCTGATCAGTTTCCTGATGTGGACATTTAGTGGTTCTGTGGTTCTGGTCGGGTCAGACTGACCTCGTCGGCCAGCAGGGACAGTTCGCTGGCGTCGTGAGCGTCGTAGTCGTACAGAACCTTGGCCTTCCTGGAGCCCGAGGCGCCGGGAGACAGGCGCCCGGTCGGGAAGGCGGCCGGATCCGGATCGGGCCCGGCGCCAGCGGGCGGCGGGGGCCCGAGGGGCGGCAGGTGGCCGAGGGGCGGTGGGAGGCCGGCGGCCGAGTTCACACATCTGCAACAAAACAAGCAAATATTCAACCAACACGAAAATCTGAACCAGCAGCACAAACCCAACAGAACCCAGCAGAACCAACAGAACCCAGCAGAACCCAGCAGAACCCACAGAACTGATTGGACCCAGAGGAACTGACTGGACCCAGAGGAACTGATTGGACCCAGAGGAACTGACTGGACCCAGAGGAACTGACTGGACCCAGAGGAACTGACTGGACCCAGGTATCTGGAGCCATGTTTCAGTCATATTTTCATCCTGTTCATTATATTTAGTTTCAGACTAAATATGAATTTGAACTAAATAAAGGCTCTGGCCTCTAAAGGCCAACAGAATGTCATTAATAATTTATATGAATGTTTACTGTTGAACTGGTTTTAAACTGCTGACATATTTTAAGTATCAAACATCAATAAAAGATGTTTCAACAGTTTTTCTCCTCTGAAGTGTCTGGATATGATCATTAATTTAAACGAGACCGGCTGAAGTCGGTGTTGGACAGAAGGTGGCGCTGCAGCTCCTCACCTGTTCAGCTCCCTCTGCAGGTCCTGCATGTAGTGATGACACTGAGCGAAGTACGTGGCCTGAGCCTCCGCAAAGTCCTGCAGACACCTGAGGTGGTTGAGCTGGAGGAGGAAGAGTCAGGATCAGGATCAGTGAGAAAACAAGCTCTGCAGTGGCCTAGCCAAAGTCCAGCTAGCTGCTGCTGCTGAGTCAGCAGGTCCAGGGTGTGAATATGTTTTCTCTCAGGTTGGTTCGGAGAGATTTGGTTCCTTAAATTAGGAGAAAAACTAATTTTCATTCAGGTCACATCCAGACCCTGAATGACCTCAAAGGTCAAAAACACTCAAAGTTTCAGACGTTTTTACATCTGATGAGATTCAGACCTGAAGACACGAAGACAGATCTCATTTGACTAGTAAATAATATCTAAGCAGACATCTGTCTCTCTAAAGTCCACATGAACAGCCGTGGCGGGCCAGATTTGGCCCGTGGGCCTCGAGTTTGACACCTAAATATGTAACAAAACTGAACAAATATGAAAAGATAGAGATAAACATAGAGATAAACATAGAGATTCTTCTTCTTTAGTGAGAGGAGGGAGAGTGCAGAGGAGCGGAAGAGTGAGCGAGTGAATCTTTTCTATCTTCGATTTTTTCTTACTGTTTTTTCACTTGGTGTTTATGTTAATTGTTTAATAGTGTTTTTGTGTTAGTTTAGCTCGTTTTTGGTGTTTGTTTGTCGGGTTTTGGGTGCGGCCGTCTGACAGTTGAGGCTGAGGTTTTGTTTCTCAGAGCCACCGAGGATTTAAATAGTTTTTAAGATTGTGGGGTTTTAAAAATGTATTGTGCACCAGAACTAATTTATAACAAACTGTTGATGTACATATATATGATTTTCAGTTTTTTTACTCTGATTGTCAACAGTTTATTGTGAAATATTTATTGTCAATAAACATTTTGTTAAAAATAAAAAATAAAAAATCTTCTTTCCTTCAGACGATGGAATAAAACAAATAACATCAAAGTTTACATTTAAAATAATAAAAACAGAAAGTAAACAACAGCAGCTGTTTGCTTTCCGGGTCCAGCAGAACCTGATCCACAGAGACCCATCAGGTCCACCTCTGGACCGGACCAGAACGGACCGGACCAGAACCGACCGGACCAGACCGACCGGACCAGACCGACCGACGACCAGACGGACGCGCGACCAGACCAGACGCGGACTGGGCGGCCCTGACCACGGGCCCGCGATGCGCCTCGACCATGTCCGGTCCTCGCCTGCCCGGTCGAACTCCGTCTGGGCAACACGCAGCTCCAGCTCCGCCTGCAGGGGAGAGACGAGAGGACATGGAGACACAGAGACACATAGAGACACACTGAGACACATAGAGACACATGAAGACACATAGAGACACACAGAGACACATAGAGACACACTGAGACACATGGAGACACACGGAGACACATGCAGACTCACCTTGTCCACTTCTTCGCTCAGCAGCTGCGACAAACGGAACCACAGAAACGTTTCAGGTTAAACGTTTCGACTTTCCACCATGAATCATCTGAACCGGCTCCCTGCCATGTTGCCGTGGCGACGCAGGTCAGCAGCAAGAACCGGGTGAACCGGTTCAGATGTGGTGGTTTCCCACACAGGCTCACATATTTACATACACCCCAAAGAAGAAGGAGTCCTCCATCTTTGATGGTCCGCTTTGTGGCAGTTGAGCTAGCAAAGCATCCCTCAGCATGATGCTGCCACCACTGTACAGTGTTACCAGCAGTGGTGGGCAGCGCTAATCAGGAATCACAAACATTAGCTATGCTAATGCTAAAACATAAATATAATCATAACTTGAGAAACTGCTGATGGTAAAAGCTAATCATAAAATTAGCTCAGCTAGCGCTAAAGCTCTGTATCACCATGGTGGACCTCGAGTCCCTCCAGGATGTTTTAATCACTTTTTAAAATCAAAACATTTGGAAAAAAGTTTGAAATTTAGAAACGAAACCGAACTATTTAACATCTTGTGTTTTTGCATGTAGACCTAATAAACGGTTAAAAATCTCTGCAGGAACTCCTGTTAATACTTTACATTCCAGTGGTATCTGGAATGTGACGGACTTCCTGTCTGTCAGCCAATCAGATGGCGGCGCTGAGCGCCCGGCGTCTTACCGCCGACGCGCTGGCCGACAGGACGTAGTTCCTCGGCCGCGTCTCCTGGAAGTCTGGAGTCGCCTGGAGACAAAAGGAGAAACTTGGTTTCATTTCACATTTCAGTTAATTAAATAAAAAAGACTCAGAACGAAGCGGGAGACAGGAGAGGAAGCTCCGGAGGGTAATGTCGCCCCCTAGTGGACAGCGACGGTACGACAAAAAATTACAGAAATATTTGCAAAATACAAAATAAAAAAAGAGTAAAAATTCTATAAGTTCTTCAACATTTGTAATATTTAAATTAAACAGTAGGGAAAATCATTCATAAAATACATAGTAGGATAAACATATTTATGCCAATAATGTATTAAATACACAACAGCACTAATTAACTAGTAAGAAATTAGCTTAATTATGAGTTAAAATTGTAATATTATTATATATCTCATATTTCCTGTGCTACAGTCCATCATTAATAATTTATCTGCAGCTGTGACTCAGCAAACCGACGCTAACATCTGATTGGTAATAACAACCAGAAGAGGTTTGAACCAGTATCAGAACGTCAAACAAATCAAATTATAAAAACATTTTTAATCAACAGAATAAAATACAAAAGCAACAAATGAGATGAAATCTAAACCATAAAGTAGATTGTTTTACAGTATTTTGTTGTTTTTTCAGCTTGTTCAGCTGCTCAGATTAAACATTCCCAACCAGCGGAGCTCCATGTGGGAAAGCAGTGCAACTGATGTTTCTATTGTGATTATTTTATTTGAGGTTCTGGCCCGTTAAGGCGGCTCGGTTCTGGTCTCACCGCTGCCTTGGCTTCGGCCTGCTTGGCCTTCTTCAGACGGGCTTTGCAGATGTCCAGGTCCAAACGCCGGTTCTCCAGGAGCCGCCGCTCCTTCTGCAAACAGACAGAACCAGTGAGAAGAAAGACCCGGTTCGGTCCCCTGGTTCTGATCCGGTTCTCTAACATCGGCCCGGTTCTCTGGGCTTTTTCAGTTTTTCAGTGGTTTCTGTCTTTGGGTTTAGGTACCGGTTCAGAACCAGGAGAAATTCCGATCCCAACAGGTTTAAAGCTGCACTAACTATTATTAAAATGATCTTGTATCATTTATTATTATTAAAAATATTCTATATTAATTATATTATTAAACTTTACATATTTATTAAAAGTGTCTCCATGTTGTGACAGATAATCTGAATAAAAAATTCATTAATCTCCTCTGCCGAGAAACAACCATGACAACCCGCCTCCAAACTCTGATTGGTTGTTTTCTTCTGACAGCGCTAAGCCCCACCTCCTAACTCTGATTGGTTGCTTTCTTCAGACAGCGCTAAGCCCCGCCTCCTAACTCTGATTGGTTGCTTTCTTCAGACAGCGCTAGCAGCTCAGGGAGCAGACAGACAGTTTTAACAAATATGTAAAAAGTATATATTTAAATTAAAATCATTGCAGCTTTAAAGGAGGACAGAGGACGGAAACCGGACCGGATCAGAACCGCAGGTGGTCCAACTCACAGAGATGGTCCTCCAGTCTCCCTCCAGGAAGTTGCGCAGCGGCGAAAGGAAGGTGACGGCGGCCGTGTGGAGGAACTCCCGCTCTGCTCCGCCCAACTTCCTCTGGTACTCTCCCACCGTGATGAGGGTGGTACCTGCAGAGGGTCAACAGAACCGGGTCATTCAGAACCAGAACAAGGCCCGGTTCTGATGCATCGGGACCGTTCCTCACCGTACGGAGTGTCGGCTCCGAACTCCTTGGCGGCGTCCAGCATGAACTGGCCCAGCAGTTCAGCGTTGGTGGTTCTGGACGGGAGCTTCCGGTCCAGCTTGTCGTAGATGAACTCCTCGATCCGAGCGCCTGGTTCCGGGCGGGAACGGAAGACAAGTCAGAATAAAACACTAGAAATATTTATAGGTACCAATTCAAATCTCCAGAACATTTAGAACCCAGATGCATGCTGGGAAATGGAGGAAACTCCTACCTGTGTGATCGACTGAGGCATGAAGGAAAACAGGTTAGATATTAGAACAGAACCGGTCCAGTTCATCAGTAAACAGAATCCCCACCAGGAACTTTAAAACACTTCCTCCAGGAAGTCAGGATTTCAAAATAAAACTGAAGAAGCTGAATTTATAAAGGATTTCTAGCAAAATGTCAACATTATGGATAAATAACATGCAGGAGTTCTGAGTCTGGATCCATCGAGGATCAGCAGCAACACAACTGGAGCTCTTCTTCTTCTGGTTTCCAGCAGGAACCGAAGCTAATGTGGTTCCTGGATCTGCTGCTAGAGGTTCTGTTACCTCCTGATTTACAGTAACATGTTAATTATAACATAAATATTCAATTGGGTCAATGGTTGTAAGGGCAGATGTTCAAACTTATTTAGCATTAACAAAGCTAATGTTTTGATTAGCGCTTCAGCGTTAGCGTAATTACCATGTTAGTGTAGCGCTTTAGCGTTAGCTTCAGCTAAATACCATGATGGAGGAACTGGGCCACTCACTCGGGTTGGGCTGCAGCAGAACCTCTGTCTGTCTCAGGATCTTCTCGGTCCAGTTCTTGGTAGAGTCAGCTTTGGCCAGCAGGTTCTCCAGGTGAGGGTCCAGTTCGGTCTTCTCAGCCTGGCCCAGTTTCTCCTCTGTGAACTGAGGAGAAACATGGAGGTCAACCTGCAACTTCACAGAGCAAACCAGCAGTTGAACATCTGGGTTTTAATTCCTGTAATTTTCAGAAGTTCTCCAGTGATTCTGTTCAGAGCTTCATGTGCAGAAAATGGGCCAAAACATTTAGTTTTAGTCAATTAATGGGATATAATCTGATTCTATGGCTGCCCAGTGGCGCAGCTGGTAGAGCTGCTGCCTTGCAGCAAGAAGGTTCTGGGTTCGATTCCTGGTCTTTCTGCATGGAGTCTCCATGTTCTCCCTGTGCATGCGTGGGTTCTCTCTGGGTACTCCGGCTTCCTCCAACAGTCCAAAAACATGACTGTCAGGTTAATTAGACTCTCTAAATTGTCCCTGTGTTGCCCTGCGACAGACTGGCGACCTGTCCAGGGTGACCCCGCCTCTCGCCCGGAACGACAGCTGGAGAGGCACCAGCAGCTCCCGACCCCAGAAAGGGACAAGGGTGCAGGAAAATGGATGGATGGATAATCTGATTCTGGTGAGTCTGTGTGGATTGCAGCCTCACTTCCTGTCTGACAGCAGAGACGCCTGGTCGGGTCTCCTGCTGCTGTAGTTCATCGACTTCAAAGTTTCTCATTTATTCAGAACTGTTCTGCACACATTGATTATAACGAGTCTTTATTTCTGAACATCTATTCTTCTTTAGTGATCTCCACAGCTCAGGTTACTGGATATTGTCTCTTTTTTGGTCCAGTTCTGTAGCTTCTGCATCTCTTTCAATCTGGCATCATCATTACACGTCAACAGCCAACAGTCTTCACTGTGTTTAGATTGGCAAAGGCACAGAGCTGAAATAAATGTTTTCTCCCCTAACCCACTAATGCCCTGGGCAAAGAGCCCTTTTCTCCACATTTTAAAAACCTCCCCCTCATTCTAATTACTTCAAAATGTTGCCGAATTATATAATGCATCTTCCAGATTATAATCCATAAAATTCATAACCCCAGATTACAGGCAGCCTGAGAATCGGAGCCGTTGGTTAAATCAGCTGTTTTTTGAACGGAGTCTGGCTGCGGGCAGCAGCGGGATTCTGCTGGTGTCACATGAGTGATGGAGCTGATCACAGCCATCAATAATGGATCGAGACAGGACGGACCTTTATCGGCTTACAGCTGCTGCTCATCCGAGCAACAACAACCAGGAAGAACCGCAGAAACCAGCAGAACCGGGACCAGCCGGTGCCGACCGGGCTCCGCACAGCCAGCCTCCCTCCCAGCGGGACCCGGAGCTCCTCTGACCGGCGTTAGGAGCCCCATCGCCCCGCAGCCCGCCGCCGGAGAGCCGCAGCTGTACCTGCACGGCCCGGGTGAAGAACACCCCCGCATCGGAGGCCAGCTTCTTCACGTTGAAGTCCATGGCGCTGGGCGGTTCTGGCTGCCTTTGTTCCCCCGGATCAGCTGCTGATGGAGCGGAGGAGACGCAGAGCTGCGGCCGTAATCCGCTCCGAGGAGGAGGATCGGAGATCTGCTGGCCGCCCTGCGCTTAAAGGGACAGGAGGCGGGACGGAGGGGAGCTGATGCCCTGCACGGTGCACAACACAGCAAATACATATAAAAACATCTATAACACACTTATAAACTACAAAACACCAAACATACAAACTTAATAATATCCGCATGAAGAATGCAATCCAATCAAATGTAGTTACATCTTTAGTTACACACAGCGGCTCAGTCAAAGTCACAGATGAACAAGAGAAATTGAACAAAAACTACAAAATGAAAAGTAGAGAAAAACAAAATTATTACAAACTTTATTTAAAAAGGGACGGCTGAATCCTAAATATCACTAGTTGAGGCGCTGAATCAGATGATAGCATCAGCTGTAACACAGCAGAACAATATTAAAATAAAACATCAATCTATATTCCTGCAGTTGGTGATTCCACATCTGAGCAGGTTTTAACAGTCAGAGCTGCAGCTCAATGTGACATCAGATCAAATAAAATGAGGCCCAACTGTCTAATTCTTAAATCTAAGTGGGGAAAAAATGTTCTAGACCAGCATAACGAACAGAGTTATGCTGCACATCTGTTTGTTCTGACTCTAGACTTTAGTTAATCGTTTTCTGGTTAATCATTGATGCTTGCTTGATTATTTCCTGTGATTATGGATGGAAGTCTAAACCCTCTCCTTCATGTCCCCTACTCTAGCATCTTTGTAGCCAAACGGCCAGTCAGAGATTTAAAGAGGAGCAAAAGCAAAGGAGGAGGATTAGCAGAGCTAGCTAGCAACTGATGGAGCCATGTGGATATCATTTCTGCTGCCTGATTGTTGAGCTGTTAGCATGTTAGCATGAAACTGCTATACACCAACAGTCTTCAGTCAGAGGCCTCTTCAGATTTGTTGGAAGACCGACTGCTACTGGAGATCCTTCTGATGCACAGCAAGAGGAACGATGAGTTTCCTGACACATTGTAGGCTTTGTGGACTTTATTCAGAAAGGACTAAATGTGCCGTTTCCTGATGGAAAGTAAAGATTGAAACTATTTTAGGAAGAGAAACTGAATAATAATAAACCCTATGGGCCTAACAATGCCTACTTTGGCGTCGCCATGTTGAATCCTGACCTTTCAGACTGTCAGTGGTGTCTAAATCAAAATAATTTTATTATAAATCGTTCATTATTGCCATTAGACACTGTAGGCTGGTGCAGCTGGCGTCTTGGAATGGGGGACCCCAAAGAGCCTCGGACCGGCCCTGGAGCGGCCCTGCTCCAGGTTTTAACTCCTAAACCTCCAACATGGCCGCCTTGCCGTCAGCATCCTGATGGAGGAGTTCCTTTAACGCAGGTGTGTTAGCAGCGCAGCTAGCTGCCCCGTGATGACAGCTACCGGAAGTGGGAGCAGAGGAAGAGGAGGACGAAGAGGAGGAGGGGCGGAGTCTGTTTGTTGACATCGGGACGAAAGCGAAAATCAGATGATTGAGGACAGAAAACAGCTTCACTGAGCCCGTCACCAGGACACGAAGCCCAGGTAGGCTCCGGCTCACCTGCCAGAACCCGGACCGGGCCCGGGCCGCGGCTCTGCCCCGCTGACCCGGTTCGCGAGCCGGTCTGATCCAGCTCAGCTGTCCGGTTCTGTTAGCTCCCTGCTAAGTTTGGCTAGGAAAGTCAGCGCTATCAGCGAGCTAATGGTACCGTGAACCTGAACCGAGGGCGGAATGAGGCGGACAGCAGCCCGAACCGGTCCGAACACCAGCTGCTGCTGACCCGGTTCGGTTCTGCTGGGTCACAGGTTCCGTTTCAGTTTGCCAGCAGCTAGCGGCAGCTGCTAGCCTGCTAACCTGCTGCTAACTGTTTCTCCTTCAGTTCATGTCAGTGTTCAGAACAAACCGGGTCACCGAACCCGTCGGCTGGTTCGGACCGACCCGGAGGCTCCGGATCAGATTTATTCCCTGTTGAAAACAATTTCAGATCATGTCTGAACATGGAAACGGCTGGTTTGCTGTGAAGGAGCAGCAGAACGGTTTCATCTAGGTTAATTATTAATAATCTGATTAAGACTGAAATAATCTGAGCTCCACACTTTAGATTTTACTGCTAAACCTTCACCTCATGTTGTGTTTTAACAGCAGAGTGACTGTATTTATATTATAAATGTAATATTAGTGTTTAATGTGACCTCAGCAGGAGAGATGATTGAACTTCAGTGTGTTTTTAAAGTTAAGTGGAAGGAAAAAATGAAACATCAGCCACTCTTCGACCACCTACAGAGTGAGCGCTCTTCTTTAGAAAACATCTCAGCTCAGGTTGGGTGGAAAACATCTGAAGACAGTTTTCATGTCCTGGATTTGGATTCAGGGCTGGACTTTGACTAGGCCATGCTAAGCCATGAATCTGCTCTGATCTAAACCATCCCATAAAATCTCCTGCTGGAAGCTGAACCTTCACCCCAGTTTCTGGTTTTCCTCCAGGATTCATCCATGACCTCTGACCTCTGCGTCAGACTAGTTTCAGAATGATGATGATGATGATGATGATGATGATGATGATGATTTGACATCAATGTGTTAAAACATGAAATATTTTATTTTTTGGTAAAAATACAATAATTACAACTTTAATCCTAATATTACGATTTTCTCCTGGTAATATTATGACTTTATTCTGTTCATATTACATTTTTATATTCATATTATTTATGTGATAATCCAGTGTTATATTATCACTTTATTCTTAAATTATTATGACTTTGTTCTGTTATTATTATGATGTTGTGCCTGGATTAATCCAACTTTAATCTGGTCATTATTAATGTATTTTTCTATTCTGCCTCTGATTCTCCATTATAAAATCCAGAAGAATTTCAAGTTTTCAGATTTTAATATGTAAAAAAAATCAACTTTTCCCTCCACTTCATAACTAAATTTATCCTATTTTTTCTCGACTTTCAGGATTTTTTTCTGGTTTTATCTTGATTCAGTTTTTATTGTTTCTTTTTATTTACTCCGTTTTTCTTCCGGTTATTAATTTGATTTTATCCTGAATTTGTTCAGATTTTTCTTCAGTTTTTACGATAATTTTTTAAAGTTGTTATTTATCCTTCACTTCCGCTGCTTTTTAAATGACCTTAGAGAAACGACTTCCTGTTAATCTGGGATTAGCTTCAGATCATTTCTCTTCCTGTTAGAGTCTGAGGTTCTGCTGAAAACGGATCAGAGTCGATGGGATGTTTAGTCGGTTAAACGGTTTGAACTGTTCTCTCTGCTGGTTCCGGTCGGAGCGTCAGAACCTTTGGTCTCTCTTCCGGACCGCTGACGTTCTGCCCGTCCTCCTTCAGGTCCTCTGTTCTGCCCGTCTCTGACCTGAGCCAGCAGCGGGGCGAACATGGCAGCCAAAGCGGGCGACGACCCGGACAGCCTCATGACGCTGGCCACCGTGTTCTGCCTGAGGAACCTGAGGAAGACCATGTGCTACCAGGGCTTCAGGAACAAGCTCTGCATGCGCGCCGACATCTTCCTGCCCAGCGAAATCTGCGACAAACTCGTCAACACGTACGCAGACCGCCGCTCGCCGTCTGGACGCTCTGTCGCCGCCGCCGCTCTGACTTCCTGTCTCCTGCAGGTACATGGAGCTGGTCCACACCGACAGCAACTTTGAGCCGGAGGAGAGCTTCTTCCAGCTGTTCTCGGACCCGCGCAGCACCAGGCTGACCCGGGTCCAGCTGAGGGAGGACTTCGTCCGGGACCGGGACCTGGAGGCCATCAGGAAGCAGGTGGAGCGCCGCCACTCGGCCTACACACTCTGACCAGTAAACAGGCTGCAGATTTCAACATGAGAAATACAAAAAAATAAACTAATAATTACTTCTTAATTAAAAAATAACTTTTTGTTGCAGAAAATGCAATAAACTAGCCGTCTGTTTTTAATCTTAGATGCAAAATGTTTATTTTTTTTCACAGTTTTGGCTCAATCGTTATTCACTCAGCAAACGACCTTTTTTAGTAAATTCCAGTTAGCAATTAATCAAATAATAAATTGATAAATTAGTTGGCCATTATTTCTGTAATCGATTAATCAGATTAATCGTTCTAATCCAGACTTTCTGAAGGTTTCCACTCTGGTTCTTCTGCAACTGCAGAGAAATAAATTTTAGTTTGTTTGCTTAAAGTGGAGCTAAGCTCCGCCCCCTGACCAACTTAGAAAGATTCCTAAGTGGGCGGAGCCTGAAGACACTGTGTTTAGGCTCTGCCTGACCAAGTAAAGGGGGCGTGGCCAGGAGAAGAGAACTTCATGAGTTTCTCTTTATATTTACTGACTGTTTTTGTGAACAAATTTAGTGACTTTTTTTGGTTATTGCAGACTTTTTATGGTGACATGTAAAACTCCTGACTCACCACCAGGGGGCGTGTCTGAGTGAGATGCTTTTATGATGATTCGGTTGGAACCAATAAGAAAATTCACCTGCAGTGCCACTGTTCAGACGATAGAGGGCAGCACTGAGACAGTTTCAGACTGAATGAAACAAATTTATTCAAAAATGTCACAATTTGCTCAGAAACATGGAGATATAACCTCTAATGACAGATGTAGACAGTTTATCTAAAAAAAACAAGCTGATTAGGAGTTTACTGCCTCTTTAAATCTGATGTAGACTCAGGTTTCTAATTTAAGAAACAGTCAGGGAATTTTTCACAGTGAATAATTATTTTCATTAGAGACACACTGATTCAAAACTTCAGCTTCAGATATAACTTTTATTCAAATTTGAAGCAGATTTTTTATTTTGAATTAAATCTGAACATTAAAAAGTTGCTGCTAATGGATGGTTTATAGATTATTGATCTGACCAACAAACTGGCTCTTTTCTGCTAGTTTAATGTTTTATAGAGTGTAAACAGTATAAACCAGTGTAAACCCGTATAAACCAGTATAAACCAATATAAACCAGTTTTCCACTCTGCTGCCTCCAGGACCTGATCGAGCTCCACCTCACCTACTGCAACAGCCTGTCGTCCCGCAGCCTGAAGACGCTGTCCAGCTTCCGGGAGACGCTGGTGTCTCTCTGCCTGTTCGGCTGCAGTAACATCTTCTACAGGAAGGGCGGCGCCCCGCTGGCCTGCACCGAGGACTCTGAGGACGAGGACGAGGACGTCCCGGCCGCCCGGCAGGCCCTGGAGACGGACTTCAGCTTCCAGGGCTTCAACCGGCTGCGGCTGCTGAACCTGGGCCAGCTGCCCGACGACGTGGAGGCGGAGTCTCTGCTGCGGCCGCTGCGCTCCGTCACCGCGCTGGACCTGTCCAACGTCCGCCTGCAGGGGGCGGCCTTCCTCACGCAGTGGAGGGAGCGGCTGGCCTCGCTCGTCCTCTACAACGTGGATCTGTCAGAGGAAGTGGTCAGCACCGTGCTGGAGCTGGTCAACCTCAGGTAGGAGGAGAGCATGCTGGGAAATCTGGGAGCAGCTGGAGGGAGATGAAATAATCCTATGATCCTGGTTCATCAGCTGAGGGTCAGGGGTCAGGGTTTCACTTTGATGCAGCTCAGAGGGTCTGATCCTACAGGAAGTCCTGATGCTCAGCCACTTCCTGTTCCTGTGCTGATCAGCCAGAAACCACATCAGGCTTCGTTCTGATTGGTTCAAATGTTTTAAACCAGTCATAAATATTAACCCAGTAAAACAGAAATAGAGTTAATTCAACTTTATTCTCAATCCAGCATCGATTTTATCTGAAGCTTCACAGTAGAAACTGGACCAGCTGAATGTTTACTGGTTTCCTGGTGCGGCTCATGTTGTCATCTCAGGGCTTGTGGTGAACGTGTGAATCAGGTAAACTGAGCAGCAGCTGGAAACGTCCTGATTACCAGTTTAACCACTTTGACCAGTTTACCCGGTTAAACCAGTTGGACCAGTTTGGACCAGTTTGGACCAATTGGACCAGTTTGGACCAGTTGGACCAGTGGCTCCAGGTCCTGCAGATGTTCTCCTGCTGAAGCAGAACCGGTCCAGATTCTCTGGGTTTTAAAGCTTCTTCCTGTTTGGTTTGTGTTCATTCTGATCATGCTGTTCACAGCCTGACCTCTGACCTCTGGCCCGGTTCTGCAGACATCTGGACCTGTCCCGGGAGAGCAGGCGGAACGTGAAGTTCAAGATGACCCGGAAGATCCTGACGGTTCTGGTGCAGCGGCTGCTCCACCTCGTCTCCCTGGACATCTCTGGACACATCATGCTGGACAACTGCACCATGCCGCACTTTGAGGAGGCCGTGGGCCGGCCCAGGTGGGTTCTGGTCCCGGTTCCGACCCGGTTCTGACCCGGTTCCCCCAGGTTAACGCCTGCCTGTCTCCTGCAGCACCGAGCCGTGTAAGAGCAGCATCTACCCGCTGCAGGAGCTGAAGAGGCCGCTGCAGTTCCTGGGCCTCTACGACACGACGCTCTGCAACGTCACACACATCCCGGCCTACAAGGTACCAGCAGAACCAGAACCAGGAGGAATCCCAAGACACTTTAAAACAGAATAAAACTGATCTAAAGTTTAGTTTAAACCAGATTTGCAGCTGTTTTAACTGACTGGGCCGGCCCGGAGGTTCCTCTGGACCTCTCTGCTGACCTCTCCTCTACGTTGCCCTTTGACCCCTCAGGTGACCGGGTCAAAGAATGAGGATCAGGTGCTGAACGCCATCGAAGCCTACACCGAGTTTCGCCCGGAGCTCGCCCATAAAGCCATCAACCAGCTGTTCGACATCGCCCGGATCCAGCACTGCAGCCAGCTGCTGCGGGCGCTGCAGGTCAGCACCGGGTCAGAACCAGAACCCAGCCTCCACAGGCCTTCAGGTGTTTCCTCTCCCTGTGTGCAGCTGGTGATCGCCGCCCTGAAGTGCCATAAGTACGATAAGAGCATCCAGGTGACTGGCAGCGCGGCGCTCTTCTACCTGACCAACACCGAGTACCGCAGCGACCAGAGCGTCCGCCTGCGGCGCGACGTCATCCGGGGGTCCAACGGGGGGCGTACCGGAGGTCACCGTAAGTCCGCCGGGGGTGGGGGGGGCCTGAGCCAGGAGCCTGAGCCAGGGGGGGCGGGGCCTGAGCCAGGGGGCGGGGCCTGAGCCAGGAGCCTGAGGCAGGGGGTGCGGGGCCTGGGCCAGGAGCCTGAGCCAGGGGGCGGGGCCACAGTGCTGAGGCGTCTCTCTGCTGCAGGTGCAGAGGAACTGCTGCCTGACGCTCTGTAACTTCAGCATCCCAGAGGAGCTGGAGTTCCAGTACAGTCGGGTCAACCAGCTGCTGCTGAAGATCCTGGAGCCGGCCCGGCAGGACGAGTCCATCCAGAGGATCGCCGTGCATCTCTGCAACGCGCTGGTCTGCCAGGTGGACAACCACCACAAGGAGGCCGTGGGCAAGATGGGCTTCGTCAAGGTAACGTCCACCAGGTTACCTGAAGGGTCACCGGGGTCACCAGGGTTAGGGTTAGGATATGAGCTGCAGTTGTTGGTCTGCCTGCTGTTCACTGAGTCTTTCTCCTCAGACTATGCTGAACCTGATCCAGAAGAAGCTGCAGGACCGAACGGTGAGTCTCCTCCCGTCCTGCTCCAGGTGTGACGGGGTGTGTGACGCTGTGTGTGACGGGGTGTGTGACGCTGTGTGTGTGACACTGTGTGTGACTGTGTGTGTGACGGGGTGTGTGACGCTGTGTGTGACGGGGGGTGTGTGTGACCAGGTGATGGAGTTCTCCTGGAGCGCGCTCTGGAACATCACGGATGAGACGCCTGATAACTGCCAGATGTTCCTGAACTGCCGCGGGATGAGCCTCTTCCTGGAGTGTCTGGAGGTGAGGCGCCACCTGCAGGACAGGGGGTGAAGTGCAGCAGCTCTGAGCAGCCGGTGTCTTACCTGGTTCTGATCCGCAGGAGTTTCCAGACAAGCAGGAGCTCCACCGCAACATGCTGGGGCTTCTGGGTAATGTAGCGGAGGTGAAGTCTCTGCGGCCGCAGCTGCTCACGCCTCAGTTCATCACCGTGTTCAGGTGAGAGTCCTCCGGCCAGGAGGGGGCGGCGTGGGGGCCGTGTGGGGCGTCCTAACGTTGTAACGTCCCACCGCTGCAGCAACCTGCTGGAGAGCAAGGCGGACGGCATCGAGGTCTCCTACAACGCCTGCGGCGTTCTGTCACACATCATGTTCGACGGGCCCCAGGTATGGAGCATGGAGGAGCCGCGGCGCGACGCCGTCATGGACAGGATGTGGGACGCCATCCAGAGCTGGGACGTCAGCTCCCGCCGCAACATCAACTACAGGTTAGGGTCAAAGGTCAATCAGTAGTGGACAGCTGCTATCTATCTGGTTAGAATCAGGCTGTGTCTTTATTTGTAGTTTGGTCCTGAGCAGATTTTTTTATATTTGTTTTGTCTGTGTTGAGGATCAAACCTCCAGACGGCGTAGATATGCAGATCTAGATCTGTTATTAGAAGCTACTTGTGGTGACGGTCCGGTCTGACCTGCAGGTCGTTCGAGCCGATCCTGCGGCTGCTTCCTCAGAGCATCGCCCCCGTCAGCCAGCACTGGGCCACCTGGGCGCTCTACAACCTGGTGTCCGTTTACCGTGAGTATCTGCTGGTTCACCTGATGAACACGACATGATGACTGCTGGGTAAACTGCTGCTGCTGCTGCTGCTGGAGCTGCTGCTGCTGCTGCTGGGGGGCTGCGCGCTGCTGCATGCTGCTGCTGTGCTGGAGCTGCGCTCGCTGAGCTGCCTGCATGGAGTTCTGCTGCTGCTCTGCTGCTGCTGGAGCTGCTGCTGCGCTGCTGCTAGCTCTGACTGCTCGCCGCGTATAAGAATGAGTTTTTATGTGTATTCTTCGTGACAAAACCTTAGCTTCAGCTTCAGTGTGTTTGACTCATCCCACGGTTTATTTTTGTCTGTTTCCGTCTGCAGCCAGTAAATACTGTCCGCTGCTGATAAAGGAAGGCGGCGTTAGTCTATTGGAGAAAGTTCTTGAACTGGAGAGCTCCCAGCCAGAGACCAAGGACATGGCGAGGTGAGACTTTTATTCATGTTCAGCTTCGCTCTCTGGTGGAGCAACAACAGGGTCGTCTGCATAAAGACCAATCAGAAGGAGTCGCTGCTGAAACTGCCCCCTGCAGGAGGGAGTTAGCATCGCATCAACCCAAAGTTTTGACTATTGCTGTGAGAAATTTGAAATAAACTCACAGATATTAATTAGCGTTTAAAAAAATCTTTAAACCTTTAATTTATTTTGTGAATTTCCACAAAAACCTGGAGAAATTGTTCAAGCTTCTGGTTTCCTGTGTTGATCTGCAGAGTCAGCAGGTTCTGGTTCTGGTTCTGATGGGTTTATAACAGCCGTTAGAAGCTTCAATAAAACAATTTAATGCTGCAGAGTGGAGTTTTATCTGTCACGTTTTTCAGTCTGCAAGCCTTTGGGATGAAAGCCAAGCTCCTCAGTCAGCTGCAGTAACATTCATGCCCTTTGACCTCTGTCACGGCTCATCTCAGCCACACGCTGGATTTATTGGGACTTTATGGGGTGGAGCAGCAGGAAGACAAACAGTCAGAAGCTTCCTGCTGGCTCTGTTTCTGTTTGGACCAACCCGGAAGCAGCTGGGGGCGCAGAGCCGTCAGGGGGTCCTGATCCACCAATCAGAAACCGGCTTTGATAAACGGAGCCATGTGACTCTAGTGAGGCAAACATAACAACAAACTTCTGGGATTTCTATTTAAAATGTTCTGGAAAGTCATAAAAACAAGTTTAAACCCAAACCTGCAGTTGCTGCATAGTCAAGGTTTCTGACATCAATATGTCTAATAAACAGGCTGATTATATCCATCCATCCATCCTCCTCTTATCCGGGTCGGGTCGTGGGGTCAGCAGCCTAAGGGAGGCCCAGACTTCCCTCTCCACAGCCAGTTGTTCCTGCTCCTCCAGGAATCCCGAGGCGTTCCCAGGCCAGCCGAGAAACATAGTCCCTCCCTGGGTCTTCCCCGGGGCCTCCTCCCGGTGGGACCTGAACTCCTCACCAGGGAGGCGTCCAGGAGGCATCCTGACCAGATGCCCTCAACTGGCTCCTCTCGACGTGGAGGAGCAGCAGCTCTACTCTGAGTCTCCTGGTGACTGAGCTTCTCTCTCTAAGGGAGAGCCCAGCCTCCCTACGGAGAAAACCCATTTCGGCCGCTTGTATCCAGGACCTGGTTCTTTCAGACCCAAAGTTCATGACCATAGATGAGGGTAGGAACGTAGATCGACCGGTAAATCGAGTTTTGCCTTTTGGCTCAGCTCCCTCTTCACCATGACGGACCGGTACAGCGCCGCTTAACTGCAGACGCTGCGCCGATCCAACTGTCGATCTCCTTCTTCCCTCATTGGTGAACAAGATCCAGAGATACTTAAACTCCTCCACTTGGAGCAGGACACTCCCACCCCCCCGACCCGGAGTAGGCACTCCACCCTTTTCCGGCTCAAGACCATGGCCTCGGATTTGGAGGCACTGATTCCCATCCCGGCCGCGTCACCCAGCGAACCGCTCCAGTGAGAGCTGCAGATAAGGCCCTGATGAAGGCAACAGGACCACATCATCCGCAAAAAGCAGAGCTGCGATCCTAAGACCACCAAAACGGGTCCCCTCAACACCCCGGCTGCTCCTAGAAATTCTGTCCATAAACGTAATGAACAGAATCGGTGACAAAGGGCAGCCCTGGCAGAGTCCAACTCTCACTGGGAACGAGCCCGACTTACTGCCGGCAATGTGGACCAGACTCTGGCACCGGTCGTACAGGGACCTGACAGCCCGTATCTAAGGCCCGTACCCCATACTCCCGAGAACCCCCACAGGACTCCCGAGGGACGCGGTCGAACGCCTTCTCCAAGTCCACAAACACATGTAGACCGGTTGGGCGAACTCCCAGCACCCTCCAGGACCCTGCTGAGGGTGTAGAGCTGGTCCAGCGTTCCACGGCCAGGACGAAAACCACACTGTTCCTCCTGAATCCGAGGTTCGACTATCCGACAGACCCTCCTCTCCAGGACCCCCGAATAGACCTTCCCAGGGAGGCTTAAGAGTGTGACCCCCCTGTAATTGGAGCACACCCTCCGGTCCCCCTTTTTGAACAGGGGGACCACCAGCCCAGTCTGCCAATCCAGGGGAACTGCCCCCGATGTCCATGCAATGCTGCAGAGTCGCGTCAGCCAACACAACCCTACAACATCCAGAGCCTTAAGGAACTCCGGCCAGATCTCATCCACCCCCGGGGCCAAAGTCGATCATCGAACTGCGGCCTAGGGTGTCCTGGTGCCAAGTGCACACATGGACACCCTTATGCCTGAACATGGTGTTCGTTATGGACAATCCGTGACGAGCACAGAAGTCCAACAACATAACACCACTCTGGTTCAGATCAGGGGGGCCGTTCCTCCCAACCACGCCCCTCCAGGTCTCACTGTCATTGCCCACATGAGCGTTGAAGTCCCCCAATAGAACGAGGGAGTCCCCAGGAGGGGCACTCTCCAGTACCCCCTCCAAGGACTCCAAAAAGGGTGGGTAATCTGAACTGCTGTTCGGCCCGTAAGCACAAACAGTCAGAACCCGTCCCCCCACCCGTAGGCGGAGGGAGGCTACCCTCTCGCTCACCGGGGTAAACCCCAACGTACAGGCGCCGAGATGGGGGGCAACAAGTATGCCCACTCCTGCCCGACGCCTCTCACCGCGGGCAACTCCAGAGTGGAATAGTCCCCCCTCTCAAGGAGACTGGTTCCAGAACCAGAGCCATGCGTCGAGGTGAGACCGACTATTTCTAATCGGAACCTCTCAGCCTCACACACCAGCTCTGGCTCCTTCCCCACCAGAGAGGTGACATTCCACGTCCCAAGAGCCAGCTTCTGCAGCCGAGGATCGGACCGCCAGGGCCCCCTCCCTCGGCCACCACCCAGCACACAATGCACCCGACCCCTTTGGCCCCTCCCATAGGTGGTGAGCCCATTGGAGGGGGGACCCATGTCCCTGTCTGCCTTGGGTGACCCTACCAGCCCCAGACAGCATCGCTCCTAGAATCATTGGGACACTCAAACCCTCCACCGCGATGAGGTGGCAGCCCAAGGAGAGGGCTGATTATATCGCTTTCATCATTATCTGTGTTTCTATCAATGTTTTTATGCACATTTTGAAATATCACAGCAGAAAAATCAAAATAAGTTGATATTGTTTAGAGGTGTTTGCGCCCCTGGAGGCGAGTTAATGAGCTGCAGCTGAGATGGAAACATTTCGGTTCTGATGTTGAGAACATTTCCTGTTTATTCCAACCAAACCATCTGACTCTGTGTAGCCTGGGCGGCCCGGTCCAGTCTGGTCCGATCCGGTTTGGTCGGTCCTGGTCGGTCTGATCCAGTCCGGTCCTGGTTGGTTCTGGTCGGTCCGGACCAGCCGGTCTGGTCTGATCGGTCCGGTCCGATCCAGTCCGGTTTGATTCGTCCCAAACCAGCAGACAGAAACTCGACTAAAACATGTTTTACTTTTTTCAGTTTTTTGCGACATTTTAAAAGTTTTAATTTCCTTGGACTCATTTTGGCGCCCCCTGCTGTTTTGCAGGAAGGTGATGGAGCAGTGTGAGAACTTCAAGGAGGATCCGATGGAGACGAACAACGGCCAGGAGGCCAACTACGGCCAGAGAGGCTGAGCCAGAACCAGAACTCCCAGTCTGCAGCCGGTCCAGCTGAGGGGAACCGGCTGGTTTCTGCTTCTTTTCCCGTTTCCTCTTGTTTCGTAGAGCAGAGCGAGTTCTGACCCCGAACGCATCACAGGAGCCGCCATGTTGGAGGGAGGGGCTGCGTGTGTGTGCGTGTGTGTGTGTGTGTGGAGGAGTAGTTCTCAGGTGGGACTGGTGTTTCCTCCTCTGTTAGCGCCGGCGGTCCGGTCCGACCCGGTCCGGTCCGGCGCTGGACTTGTTGTTAAATATGTAAATATTCAGTGTGGGTTTCTTCTTTTACTGTGTGGATGTTTTATAAACGGCTGTAAACACTCATGACTTCACAATATTTAAACGGAAATGATCTGCTGTCGACTGTCCAAACCAGCAGCCCTGGACAGAACCGAACCGGAACCAGTTACACCAACTGGACCCGAACCAGAACCAGTTACACCAACCGGACCCGAACCAGAACCAGTTACACCAACCGGAACCGAACCAGAACCAGTTACACCAACCGGAACCAGTTACACCAACTGGACCCGAACCAGAACCAGTTAAACAATAGAAGCAGTGACTCAGAATGACTCAGCAGAAAGTAAATCCCGTCTCCGGGTCGGTTCTGGGTCGATTCCTTTGGTTCCTCTCTGATGAGGAAGAAACTGCTGAGTCGTTCTTGAAACGCCATGTCACTGGTTGCCATGGTGATTTCCGCCGTTGCTGAGGAGACAAACTGTGGCTGTGCGAAAACTAAAAACGTTCAGCCTGTGAGAACCAGGCTGAACAGAACCATCGGGTCCGGTTTCTCCCAGTCAGAGTGGGCGTGGCTCTCTGGGCTCTGATTGGTCAGAAACCAGGAAGTCCTGGCTGGAAGGAGACAGAAAGACCCGGGTCAGAGCCGTCATCACTGGACTCCCTGCGACCCGGTTGTGATGGTTCTGATGGAGCAGGCGGCTGAGGGACAGAGGTCCAAACAGAACCGGGTTTCTCATTAAAATCATGTTCATATCTGCAGTTTGGTGAATTTCTGGATTTTTCAGTTCTGTTTGGACTCTGGTCTGGTTCTGATCCAAACGGAGTCTCCGTTCGCTCTCAGAAAGACAGCTGGCATGTCTGAATAATCCAGAATATCTGGGATTATTCCAGAGGTCAGAGGACAGATTGTAAGAATGTTGATGAACTCCGGAGCGACGGTCCGGTCCAGAGATGCGCCTCCATCTTGGTTCGGTTCCCAGAACTTCAGTCGGGTTAAATAATCCCAGAACCTTCACCAGGATTTCTCTCTGTTTCTGATCCTGGTTCTACTGGACATTCTCTCCAGTCTGGGTTTTGGTTCCTCGTTGTCATTGGTTCTGTTATTGATCCGGTGCCTGTGATCCGGTCCCTGTGATCCGGTGCCTGTGATCCGGTTCCTGTGATCCGGTGCCTGTGATCCGGTGCCTGTGATCCGGTGCCTGTGATCCGGTGCCTGTGATCCGGTGCCTGTGATCCGGTGCCTGTGATCCGGTGCCTGTGATCCGGTCCCTGTGATCCGGTGCCTGAGGCCTCCGCAGCATTTGGACCCAGCAGCAGCAGAGGAGCGTTTCGGTCTGAACAGGAAACTGTTTGGTTATTTATGGGTTCTGGTTCCGTCCAGATGAAGTTTCGGTTATTGTTGATTTATCCTCTGAAGGGTTTGATCCCCAATGAAAAACAAACGGTTCCGTTTCTGTTGATCTCAGTAGCTTCATGACTTTAATGTAAAAATATGAATAAGCAATAAACATGGAGTGGATAAACGAGCCGCTGCTTTGGTTTTATATTCAGCCAGATTCAATAAGTTAATAAATTACAGCAGCAAAAATGTTATTTACAAATAAACTGCAGAATTTAAATGTTTATCCTGATTCTAACTTATACGTCTGACCTTTGACATTCACGTTCACATTTAACTATTTTCAAAACTCAAAATGCTTATTTTTCATGAAATAGTTCAAATGAATTACATTTTCAATCCAATGTTGAATATTCAGAATTAGCTCATAACTTTAAAACAAATTCCTGCTGAAATAAGTGGTATTCACAAAAAAGTGGGGTTTAATTTTTAATATCTGAATGTTTAGCAGCTAAATTAAATATTTTCCCTTCCAATCTGATTTGTTTCTGATGAATTTAATTCAGTTTATAGCGGATTTAATCTTTATTATATTCATTTAACTGCCACTAGATGGCAGTTAAACATTTCATGTTTTTAATTCTGCCAGTTTTCTCCAGTCTAAATCCACAACTAAAGCATCCACTATAATCAGAAATTAAATTAAAAGACGTTTATTAATCATCCCTAACATCACAAACAATATGGCCGCCACCTGTAGGAACACAACGGCCATTATTAAAATAAACACGTTATAATTTATATTGCTTATTGAATCACACACTGATTTGAAATTTGGGGTCAGAGTTCAGGTCATAATTACTTTTATCTGTTGAAATTGTGTATAACTATGACGTCACGGAGCTCCAGATACCAACGCAAACTGAATGCGGCGTCATGTGCTTGTTTGTCCCTCGCCGCCCTCCGTCGCTCTGCCTGCTGGCTGAGAAGGCGGAAGTTCCAGCAGGCTGCCTTCCCCGAGT
This sequence comes from Phalloptychus januarius, assembly GCA_902982915.1. Taxonomy (NCBI): domain Eukaryota; kingdom Metazoa; phylum Chordata; class Actinopteri; order Cyprinodontiformes; family Poeciliidae; genus Phalloptychus; species Phalloptychus januarius. The sequence goes on from CADWAE010000075.1 coordinate 725,660, forward strand.
CCAATAATTCGTTCCCGCTTCTGGGAGACAGGCTGAGAGGGAAGCAGCGTCACCTGCCAGACATGTCTACTGCCTACAAGAACAGGTGAGTTCTGCTCCTCAGGTGAGACTCAGAGCCAGCAGGGAGAAAAACGCAGCTTGACCGCAGAGAAACGGATTAGCTGGAGCTAGCAGCCCCGCTAACCAAACAAAGGCTAACTTCACGTTCAACACGCCATTAATTTAATCTGAACCGTCGTTAATACATGTCCGCTTAGATTGTCTCATTTTAAGCCATTTAATGTTTATAAAACGCTTTTAAAGGGTGGAGTCAGTTAGCTGTGTTTGTTTAGCATCGTTAGCTCCCTGTTAGCAGATCAGCTGACTGCTTCCAGCTGATGACGTCATCAGAAACAAACATGAATGTGCAAACAGCTGCTACAAAAATCAACATCTGTTTAGATAAAGAAGAGGATCATCTGCTGGTTGAGTCCGGAGTTGAACTGGGTTGAATCGCCTCCCTGATGATTTTCTCTGATTCACATCATTTAACTTCATTCAGGATGAAGAATTACAACATTTTAATTTAAATGTTTTAAAACAGTTTCTTTATATCAGAAACTTTAGTTCAGGAATAATTTCAGGTTATTTTCAAACAGATTTCTGAGCTTCATGCTTTACATTAGGCTGCAGAACAGATTACTGATGTACTGTTACCAGAACGACCGACCATCCATCCATCCATATGAACTCTGACCTCAGATCGTGTGGTCACCATGGTAACAGTGTTTCTGTTCCTCATCCGGTGTAATAACTTCCTCCTCGTTTCTTTAGGATCCAAGAGTTCAAATCGGCGTTGGGGGAGGAAAGCATCAACCTGACGATGCTGAGGGAGCTGAGCTTCAGCGGTAACCTTTGACCTCCAACCAGTAGCCCCTCTGCTGTGATTGGTTCAAACTGACTCTGGTTGTTTCCCTCAGGAATCCCTCATGAGGAAGGACTGCGCTCGCTGTGCTGGAAGGTGAGCTTCACTCACAGGAAGGTCCAGAACCGGGCCAGGAACGGGCCACAGCCAACCTGCAACCGGCCCTGAGCTTCCTGTGTCTCTGTTGTATTATTGTACTAAGTTCTGTACCATCCGGGTTCTGACCCGGTCCGTTCATCCTGCAGATTTTGCTGAACTACCTGCCGCTGGACCAGACGTTATGGGATTCCTTCCTGAAGAAGCAGAGGTAGGAGAACCGGGCCGAACAAACCGACCCGCAGCAGACGGGGCGGTTCTTCAGGCCGTCATGCCTCTAACAGCCAGCAGGGGGCGGAGTTTTAGCAACGTCCCACTAATCACCTTTTGAATTGTTCAAATGATTAATTGATTCTCAACCGGCAGAATAAATGATCAGTAATAATCATCTGTTTGGATTTCGCTGCTTGTTTCAGCAGCAGCTGATGGCCGACCCGTTTCTCTGGTTCTGAGTCCTGTTTCATCAGTCCGGTCTGGTCCGGTCCAGTCTAGTCCGGTCTGGTCCAGTCCGATCTGGTCCGGTCCAATCCCGTGTTCTGTCTCCACAGAGAGGTTTACTCCCAGTTCCTCAGAGAGATGATCATCCAGCCTGGAATCGCCAAGGCCAACCTGGGCCTGTCCAGAGCCGACGTCACACTGGAGGACCATGTAAGTACTGACCCGGTTCTGCCTCTGACTGGGCCTTGCAGACGGATGATTTTGGATTATGAGCTGATCAGAACCAGCTGTTGGTACCAGTTCTACCCGATTGGAAGTCAGAACCGGGTCTTTTGCTGTTGCAGCCGCTGAACCCGAACCCGGACAGCCGCTGGAACACGTACTTCAAGGATAACGAGATTCTGCTGCAGATCGACAAGGATGTGAGGTAAGAACCCGGACTCTGACTCTGACCCGGACCCGGGCCGGCTCTGACCGGTTCTGGTTCTGCAGGCGGCTGTACCCGGACATGGCGTTCTTCCAGCGGCCCACCGACTATCCGTGCCAGCTGATCCTGGACCCAAAGAACGACTACGAGACGCTGCGGCGCCGCGTGGAGCAAACCACGCTGAAGGCCCAAACCGTGAACCGGAACCGGAGCGGAGTCACCAACGTGAGTCAGCAAGGGGCGCCACCGCAGGGGGCGCCACAGCAGGAGGCGGGCAGGGGGCGGGGGCCCACGCAGGAGGCGGGCAGGGGGCGCCACCGCAGGAGGCAGGCAGCAGAAGAAAACTGCTTCTGATTATAATAAATAAAATAAAAACAGACATAATAAAGTAAAACGGCAAAAAATAATTAAAACTATTATGTTTAATATTTTTCATAGCTTTCAAGTTTATTTTTATTTGTTTAAATATTAGTGACATTTATTTTTATATTATTATTATAAATTTAATAAACATGTAATAAAAAACAACATTTATTTTAGTCTTTTAGTTTTTGTAGAACCTGGTTCTTCTCCATCTAACCTTGACCTGCTGGTTCTGACCTGCCTGTCCTCCTGAACCTGATCTCCGGTTCTGTCCAGGTCAGCTCTCCGGGGAAGGCTCTGAACCTGTACCCGTCCAATGAGTACGAGGTTCTGCCCAGCGGCAGCGAGGCGCACTGGGAGGTGGTGGAGCGGATCCTCTTCATCTACGCCAAGCTGAACCCGGGCATCGCCTACGTCCAGGGCATGAACGAGATCGTCGGCCCCATCTACTACACCTTCGCCACCGACCCCAGCAGCTCCTGGAAAGGTTCTGGTATTCTGGTTCAGGTGGTCCGTTTCTGGTTCTGGTTCTGATGGCGCCGTGCTCCGATCCGCAGAGCACGCCGAGGCCGACACCTTCTTCTGCTTCACCAACCTGATGTCAGAGAACCGCGACAACTTCATCAAGAGCCTGGACGACTCCCAGTGCGGCATCACCTGCAGGATGGAGAGCGTCTACGCCATGCTGCGGGACAAGGACCACGAGCTCCTCCTCAAGCTGGTAACGCAGCGCCGAGGACGAGGAGGCGACCGGCTGGTGACCGGCTGGGACCGGCTGGGACCGGCTGGTGACCGGCTGGCCGGCTGGTGACCGGCTGGAGACCGGCTGGTGACCGGGCGGCGACCGGCTGGTGACCGGCTGGAGACCGGCTACTGACTGCCTGGCCAGCTGGTGACCAGGCGGGTGACCGGCCGGTGACCGGCTACTGACTGCCTGGCCAGCTGGTGACCAGCTGCTTTAAACTTTGTATTTCAATACAAAGTTTAAACAGAAATAATTTATTGAAATATCAATTAATTCCCAGTAAATTGGGTCTTTCTGCATTAACTTCTGTTCAGCTCGTGGTTCCCGTGGAGACCGGAAACCCTCAGCCTGGCGGCCTCCAGGCTCCCTTTGCCCCGCCAGGCTGAGCGTCCCTGTTTCTGACCCAGAAACACAGACAGCTTAGAGTCGGTTTAGTGAATCAGAAGCTCGATGCTAACATGGTTTCATCAGGCGGAGCCGTCCAGGTCTACCTGCATCTCCATTAAAACTGACCCGTCACCGGTTCTGGTGTCCCACAGGAGGAGCAGAACATCAAGCCTCAGTACTTCACCTTCCGCTGGCTCACCCTGCTGCTGTCCCAGGAGTTCCTGCTGCCAGACGTCATCCGGATCTGGGACTCCTTGTTCTCCGACCGGGACCGCTTCCACTTCCTGCTGCTGGTCTGCTGCGCCATGCTCATGTGAGGCTCCCAGGTTCTGCTCCGGGTTCTGGTCCCGACCCGTTACTGTAGCTGAACCCTGACCCGTCTCTCTGTCCTCCTGTCCAGACTGATCCGGGACAGCTTACTGTCCGGAGACTTCACCGCCAACATGAGGCTGCTGCAGGTAGATCCACTGCTGTCGTTAATAATCAAAAACCAAATCAGGCCGACCTCTGACCTGAACCGACCTCTGACCTGAACCGACCTCTGACCTGAACCGACCTCTGACCTGAACCGACCTCTGACCTGAACCGACAGAGCCACATAAGACGGTTTTAAAATCAGCCTTCCATCAGCTGAAGATCTGTCAGTCCTTCTGGTTCTGGTTCTGGTTCCGGTTCTGGTTCATGAATGACTTTGACTTGTTTTGTTGCTGAAATGTTAGAAACTCCAAGTTCAGAATCAGGTTCGATGTTTTTCTGCTGAGGAAGAAAAATGATTTTAGAAGAGTTAAACTATTTACTTTGAAATGTTCCAGCAGTTAAACGCCACAAACTGCTTCCTAAACATTTGAGTTAAAATCTTAGTTTTTCCAGAACCAGTTCAATATAAATCAAATCCTTATTTATCCCGAAGTGAATTAAATGTTAAACCTTCCTGATGTCCTGCTGACGTTTTTTTGTCATTTTCAGGTAATTAATTGTTTGTGTTGATTTCAACCTTTCAAATCAAACATCCTGTCAGTGAGATTTGGCTGCAGAAATCAAATGAAAAGCAGATTTTCGGGTCTCGTTTCATATTTGGCTTTTCTGGATCAGAATTCCTTCATAAAATCTCTGGAGTTTTTCCTCCTGGTTTATTTACTGATCTCTTTTCTTCCTGCAGGATTATCCCATCTCAGACGTCCACCTCATCCTGACCAAGGCCAAAGAGCTGCAGGAGAAATGCTAACCAGGACGAAGGTAGGAGGTCGGACTGACAGCCGGGTCAAAGGTCAAACCTGCTTCATCGTCCGTCATGGTAACAAGCCTCCTCTTCCTCACGAACTGAACAGAAAATATTGTTTTATTGATCATCTGGAGGAGCAGCCAAAACAATCCAACACTACAGAGCCGGTTGCCATGACGACGGCTGGAGGGAAGTCCAGCGGATATCGCAGATCATCTGAGGCGTCGCTTTGTTTTTAATGTCACAAACTTTTGGGCCTTTGTGGAGCAGGAAGTGACGAGATCTACGTCAGTGTTTAACATCCGGTTCTGCTTCTCCGGGTCGGATTCAGTGGAACCGGTTCCTCAGCTCAACAGGACCTGCAGGATCAGAGACTTTCTAAAGGTCCAGAACCAGCAGCAGTTACCAGATACTCAGAACCAGGGTTTGGACTTCACTGTGAGACCAGACGGACCGCCATGCTGCACGTTTTCCACCTTATCCCCGTGGTTCTGGGTCCAGTTCTGGGTCCATTCTGGATCTGGTTTTTGGTTCCGGGTACAGGTTCTGGTGAAGCACAGTTCTGTCTGGTATGAATCTTCTCCGGAGGTTTTCTGCTGGTGCTCAGAGAACAAATTTTAGTTCAAACCCAAGTAAACAGGAAACTTCTGGTCAGTATTGTGCAAAAGTTTTAAACCACACACTTCCTGTGATCCAGATGTTCCTGAAATCTTTTACTGGTTTGAATCAGCTGTTCTCCAGACTTTCTGAAGGCCTCAGTCCAGATTTCAGACCTAGAAGAATCGCTTCTCCAGTGAAGTTTGGTGACGAACATGTACAGATGTGCTGCAAATGCTAAAACCCTTAATGCAAACCAAAATGGCTGCAATCACGGGAAACAGTAGGCTGGCTGTTGCCTTCCACTCCATTCTCAACTCTCTTCTTTGCTCAGTCTGGGATTCCTCCCATTGATTTGGATTACTCCAGAAAAATATCAGGTCAGTCAACAAACAGCATGAGAAGTTTTTAACGATTACGTTCATTTTCCGATCTGCTTTAGAGACGTAGTCCTTAGTTTTAGCGACGGCAGCAAAGGGAGTGTAGGAAGCCAGTCAGTTGATGGTCACACTTCCAGATATTGAATTATTAACAGTCTCACTCAGATCGGCTCTTCTCTCTTCCCAGTGGAGGATGAGCGTTTACAGGCCACAGTTAGCTTCATGGTGTTGAACTGATGTTTTACATGCATCACAGCCAAACATTAGTGATTGGGTAAAATTGAAAATGTCTACAGAGGAAACAGGAAGCGATCCCAGAGACCCTCTGGAGGAAGCAAAGCATAGAAACAAAGAGCTGGTTTTTACCAGGCTAAGGAAATAAAGCAAAATTGAAAACGCTGCAAATAGTGAAAACAAAAGCAAGAATAAAACCCTGCAAACTCGCTTCAAAAAACGGAAGTCCTCCAAACCACTAGGGGGAGTCGACCAGAAGAAAGGCGGAGAAAGAACGAGGGTGCGTTTCACTTCAGGACTTTTTCAAAGTATGTTAGATTATTCTACACCCACAGCATGTAAACATGGTTAGGTTACCAACTCAAGACTCCCCCTGCTGGTCAGGAGGACTTTTGTTTTGATGAGTGAGTTTGCAGATTTTGCTCCTTTTTTGGAATTTGCAGCATTTCCTCTTTTGCTCCCATTTCCTGTAGGAGTAAGACGTGTTTGCTGATTATTATAAATTTTTTCTGTTGCATTTTGTGCTTTTGAGCTTACATCATTTATTAGTTTGTAGCGCGTTAGCATCATGAGGTCACATCTAGTCTCCTCCAGTCCAGATCAAGATGTTTTCCTGAAGTAAACTCTCTGATCTCTGATCTCTGCCACATATTGAGTCAATTTTAACAAATTGTTATGGTGCTAAATATAGTTAGCCATGCTAGCTGCTAACAAGAAGTTTCTGTGGATTTAATCAGTAAATAAACATTTTAATCATGTTAGTTAATTCTGTCGACGCCACACTGCCGTCATGCTTTAACAGATGATTGTTCTGGATGATTTGGGTCTGAGTTAAAACATTTCTCTGGAAATGAGTGAAAAAGCATAAAAACTGGAGAACTTGTTTATCCAAACCACTTTGAATGATTTATAGGAACAATCTGGAAGTTATGAGGAAATGAGGGTTTGGTTTTAGATTGGGCATTAAAAACAAAACCTAAGGCTCTGACATTAATCATCTCATTAAAACTGAGTTTATAAATGTTTCTTAAAGTCCAGAATATAAATCAGATTTTTTTCCCTCCGAAACAAAAACAAAGCAACAAAACTTTTCTTTTGCCAAATGAGCCAAAAGTGATTTTGTTTTCCAAACCATGAAGTCAGTGTTTATGTTCGGTGACAAACCTCCACAGTTTTACTGCTTTAATGACTCTAAATGCATCATCAGGGTTTAATCTACTGAAGGATCGTCTTTAAGCTCTTTACATATGAAGCATCATAACGGCGTTTAAACAGGAACGTTTTTGAGCCCAAACTGTACAAAATGATGGATATTTTCCAGTTTCTCCGAAACACCTGCAGGATCCTGTGGATTTAAGTGCAATCTAAACCGGAGCCACTAGATGGCTCCACTTAGGCAGAACGTATAAACTCTGTCATCTGAACCTGATCCGGTTTGGGTGAAAACTGACTAATCATGTTGAGAAAATCTCTTAGTTTATATCCAATGAACATCTGGGCTTATTTGAGCATTTTGGATCAGAACAAATTAAGTTTACTGACATGGAGACCAGAATTGGTTCTGGTTCTGTCGTCCAGCTTTGATCCAAACACCAGTGACTCGGAATCTGTTCGTTTCTGGTCTCGTTTTCAGGATCTGCTGCTGCTTTTTGGGATAAATTTGAAGCTTTTGCCATTTTTTCCTCCTGATGATCAAAAGTTTCTGCAACATGGTTAAGTTTACAAAAAGCTGATGAACGGTTACAGAGCTCCACATTCACACCAAAACACACTGAAGGTATTTCTGAAGGTATTTCTGATGTGCACCAGGTTTTACTTTGAGGGATTGTTACTAACGACGTCCTCATCAGTTTAATGTGTATTTATTTCTCCTTTTCTGTTTGATTGTTGAATAAAACTTGTCTTTTTATTTGCATGATTTTACATTTTGTAAACTCAAAGGACGTCTTTTGTAATATTCTCCAGTGTTTAAAATAATTGTATATAAATAGTTTTTACATGTTTGCATATGTGAATTAAAATAAACAATGACATGATCTGATGCAGATTGGTGCAAACTGTGCAGTGACCCCTCTCCATGACCTCAGTGTGCTGGCTCCCAGGTCACTGTACGTCCAGGATAGTGACAGGTCTCCTCACAGGTCACCTCACAGGTCACCTCACAGGTCACCTCACAGGTCTCACAGGTGAGGCTCCTTCATAAAACCAAGCCTCACATTCCTCCTCTGATTGGTTCTTTTTCCTTGAATACCTCATCAACTGCTATAGTCAGGTTCTCAATCTCCTTCATCTCAGCTTCTTGTTTATTAAAAGCCTCTTTAATCTGTTTCTGTTCATTCAGCTCGATTCTCTCCTGCAGGTTCTGGATGCAGGCTGGAAGTCTGATCCGTTCATTCAGAACCTCCACTGTTGTTTTCAGTGGTTGAGGTTTGGTTTTATCCAGAAAATCTGTGAACTCTTTGAGGCCTTTAAGGGATGTTTGATTGGCACGTTCCAGAAACACTTTGTCTTTTGCTCTGTCTTCATTCTGGCAGTTATTGAATAGAAAGTAGCGACACTCATTGGTAGAGGATTTAATTCCTGCAGCTTCCAGAGCCTGAAGAGGATTTTTGGGTGTTCTTCCATCAGAGTGAGTGATCAGAGCTACAATGTTTCTCTCCAGATCTTTTCCAAACAGAGACGTCACTGAATCAAAGATGTACATCAGTCGGTCACTCAGTCTGTTATCAGTGGCCTTCATCACCAGACCCACTGCATGGATCTCATGAACTCCATCCTGGGAGCGAAACAAGTCCAACAATCTTCGACTGACAGAGTTACCTTCTTCAACGCCTCTGGTGTCTCCATATCCAGGCGTATCGATGATGGTCAGAGAGAACGGCAGAGTTTGACCACCAAAGATCTGATAGACCATCACATCTGATGTCTGACTTTGTGTTTGATGGCTTTTCTTCTCCTCCTCAACAATCTGAAACCAGAGTTCATCCTCAAACTTCCCTCCCACAGCGTAGCTGACCAGAGTAGATTTTCCTGCTCCTGTTTCTCCAAACATTAAGATGCTTTTATTTGGTTTGGTCTCGTGTTTCTCTCCAACCGTCAGTCTGCTCAGAGTTCCTATCATCAGCTGGCAGACAGCAGGAAGTCCAGGATGCTTTCTGAGGTTAAAGCCTCTTTCATTATGGGTTGAGATATGTTTTGCAGCATAATACATAATATTTCAATACAATTTTAATAACTTTATTAAGATGTTAATACTTAGAAATTGCGTTTATTTGGTCAGTTCTTTAATTTGTTGTTAGCTTTTTCAGCCAATAGAAAGACGCGTTTGCACCACGTAGTCATTCAGGCTCTGCACCATTTACAAGCCGGCGTGGAAAGCGGCGCCCCTTGTTGGTGGGGTTTGTCCTCCGGTAACAGATCCACAGGATGATCCACTTGGTCCAGCTGCAGACTTTAACCATGTGTCTGAATCTTAGTTCACAAACCTCGCGATGTTAACTCCTCTCCCGCCACCTGGTTGGTCTGTTAGCCAGGTCTTCCGCCGGCTGAATGTGAAGGAGTGGACCGCCAACAGACTGGGGTAAGCGAACTAAAACCAGGAGACCAGACCCGGTAAAGTTCCGAGTTCTTCTGAGTTCTTACCGAACTAATGACCAGAACCATGTTCGGCTCTGGTTCGACTGGTTTTGATCCAGTCAGAGTTCTGCTGGCTGAGCCGAAGAACCCAACGAGCCTTTAGTGAGTTACTGCAATAATAACCGTTTTATTTCAACATTTCATCACGTAAACATGGACAGATTCAAACTGTTAGCTGTAGATCTATAGCGGATTATCTATAGATCTATAGCGGATTATCTATAGATCTATAGCGGATTATCTATAGATCTATAGCAGATTATCTATAGATCTATAGCAGATTATCATTTTATTATGTAGTAACTGATTTAATTTGTCACCCAGAGTTGATTTTCCTTCCTGAATCCTGGATCCTGAACTTCTTCTCGTGTCCAGAACCACAGATGGATCAAATAATCTGATAAATAATTGATCCTGATCTGATCTGCAGTAGATAATCTATTAAATAGAGCAAAATAAATGAACCCGCAGCACCTTGGTGCATTATTATCATTTAATAAAGTCAGATTTAGGCTAGAGGACAATTCTTCAAGATGATTCGACTGGATCTGGACCCAACAGAACCACCAAGTTTCAGAGTTAAAACAGGAACTTTGTTTGTTTCTCGCGGCCCGGTTAGTTAACATCTGACCCGATCAAAGTCCAACTTTTATCGTCTCAAAGGTTCTGCTCAACGTGTCGCTGGATAAATCACCACGCAGCACAAAATACCTGAGATCCACCTGGAGACGGGTTCTGTTGGACCCATCAGGAGGTTCTGTTGGGTCCAGATCCAGAGGTGAGTCCGGAGCTGCAGTTTGTTTGAAACGTTTCCTCTGAATCTCCTGTTGATCCACAAACATGATCAGAAGATTTTGTTGCACAAAAACATTAAATTATTGATAATCTGCATCGTTTATGTTCTGTCCCTTTCAGAGGACAGTAATAAAATAATGAATGTGGGAGTTATTAATTATTGATTATTGATTTCTACTGGCTGAAATGTAAAATATTATAGTTTGAACTGTTGGATATGAAATATTTCACCTAAATGTAGTAAATAATGTGTCATATATCGGCAGCTGTGAATTGAATTCATTTCAAATTAATATAATTAAACACATTAAATGTTACAGGATCAGATTAGCCCAGATTAGCAGGTCTGGGCTAATCTACAAACCTTTTCCTGTTCATCTGTGTTGCCATGTTTGTTCTTCTTTCAGTTCTTCTCTGGTCTCTCGTCGGTTCCCGTTCCTCCAGTTCAAACTCGTCCAGGTCAGGATTCCTGAATCACGAGGAACTAAATGATGTTTGAATTTTACAGTTTTCTGTCTCCTTTTCCTGAACCTCCAGTTCAGCTTCATTGCTGCTGGTTTTTAAAACTGGGACAAAACCATTGATGCCTTTAAAAGTCCACTTAAAAGACAAAAATGTATAAATGTAACATTAAATATTATTTCTCCTGTATGCTGCAGTGGTGCCACTTCATAAAACCTGTTAGTCCAACAGCACCATAAGGTTTAAAGCAAACTGAGTTTTTAGGTTCTGATTGGCCCGGTTCTCTTCCTGTAATGAGATTAAACTGCTGCACTCTTTAATGTGAGTTTCTGAACCCGGTTCTACAGGATGCGGTACTGCAGCACCCGCGGCGGGGTCCAGAACCGGGACTTCAGGGAGGTTCTGTTCTCCGGATTCGCTCCAGATGGAGGGATGTTCATGCCGGAGACGCTGCCTGCAGTGAGTCCAGAGACGCTGCAGAGCTGGAGGGGACTGCGGTACCGCCAGCTGGTTCTGGAGGTCGCTTCCCTGTTCATCCCAAAGGAGCTGATCCCCAGAGACGACCTGGAGGGTGAGCAGAACCAAACCAGCATCACTAAACCAGCAGCACTAAACCAGCAGCACTAAACCAGCAGCACTAAACTAGCAGCACTAAACCAGCAGCACTAAACCAGCAGCACTAAACCAGCAGCACTAAATTAGCAGCACCAACCCAGCAGCACTAAACCAGCAGCACTAAATTAGCAGCACTAAACTTGACTTTTTTTTTTATTTGCTCTCAAATTAGAATTTTTTTACTTTATTATTTGGGGAAAATGCAAACTTGTGTTTCCATTTATGTCAACATGTTAGTAAAGTATTTTCTGTTCCAGGTTTTAACCAAGTAATTAAGAGGATAAAACCACAAAAGCACATAAAGATGCTGATGTGACTCTGGGACAGAAAAAGTATAGATTCATTTACCAGAAGCTACAATAATCAATAACTTTATCACATGTTCTGTGTTTTCTGAATGTTTTGGACAAAAATATGTGAAACATGAACAGAAAAGATAATTTATTAAATTAGTCCTTAATAAAACACCAACAGGTCATTGTTTGTCATTAAATGTACTTGTTTCTGTGTGACAGCGCCCCCTGTTGGACGGGTTTGGATCTTCGATCCAGTCAGAGAGAAGCTGGATGCTTCTGTGCTTTAAATCTGTTTTTATCCGAAATCTTTTGCAAACTTTTAAATTCAGTTTGATGTTTCCTCAAAGATGAAAATGTAACGTTTTCTATTCCTGAAGAGTTTTGTAGATTTTCTTCAGTTTGTTGAGGCCAAAAGAAGAAGAAGAGAAATGAGTTAAAGAGGAAATTGAACTCAACTGAACTCAACTAACTGAACTGAACTGAACTGAACCGACTGAACTGACAACTGAACTGAACTGAACCACCTGAACTGAACTGAACTGAACCTGAACTGAACTGACCTGAACTGAACTGAACTGAACCTGAACTGAACTGAACTGAACTGAACTGAACTGAGCTGAACTGAGCTGAACTGAACTGGTTGGGTCAGGATGAATGACTCATCAGGTTTCTTCTGCCTCCAGCGCTCATAGCTGAAGCTCTCTCTGGGTTCTCGGTTCCTGACTCGGTCCGGATCGCCCGGTTGAAGGACGGTTTGTCGATTCTGGAACTTTTCCATGGAGAAACTTTGGCGTTCAAAGATCTGGCCATGAGCTGCACCGTCCACTTCCTCAACTACTTCCTGAGGAGAGACGGCAGCCGAGCCGTCGTCCTGGTTGGTAAGAATTCATTCACAAATCCTGGGTTTGTAAATGAACTTGGATTTTCTATCGACTTTATGAGATTCCATCCATTTTCTATCACCTGGACCCTTAGTGGGTCAGGAGGAGCTGCCTCTGCAGGAAACGAGAGGCGGGGTCACCTGGACAGGTCGCCTGGAACTGAACTGACCTGGACAGGTCAATTAATTGACCTGTCCAGGTGACCTGTCTGTCGCAGGGCAACACAGAGACAGACATTCCTCGACTTGTGGTCTGACCAGCAGGGGGACGGTACTCTAAGGTTTAATAGATCGCGTTGAGGATGTTCTGTGATCATGACCTCTGACCCGGTTCTGCTGTCAGGAACTTCTGGAGACACCGGCGGTTCGGCCGTCCGCAGTGCGCGGTCTCTGCAGGGTCTGGATGTTCTGGTGGTTTTCCCTCGGGGTCGGATCACGGCGGTCCAGGAGAAACACATGACGTCCTGCCTGGACGACAACATCCATGTGTTCGCAGGTAGGCCCGCCCTCCGACCCGGCCCGGTTCTGTCCGCGTACCGTCTGACCGTCTGGTTCTGCCACAGCCGACGGCAGCTCAGACGACATTGACCAGCCCCTGCGCCGCCTGTTTGCCGACCAGAACCTGGTCCAGACCCACAGCCTGATGAGCCTCAACTCCGTCAACTGGTCCAGAGTCATGATCCAGGTGCCTCACTTCTTCTACGCCTACCTGGAGCTGAGTGGCCTGGGGGCGGAGCCTGACCTGGGGGCGGAGCCACGGCAGAGGGCGGGGCCTGGACCGCTGCCGGAGCTGGAGGTGGTGGTTCCGACCGGAGGAGCCGGAAACATCGCAGGTGGGTTCTAGGTGTTTGGATCGGAACCAACAGAACCTCCTGCTCAGGTTTCATTTCCTCTCAGCTGAGATGATGTCATGTTTTATTAACTGATCAGTTTGTTTTGGGCTGGTTAATATCTGTAGTCCTGCTAGCTAACTCTGTCAAGCTAACTGCCTGTCAGTAGCAACAGGGCGCCATGTTGTGATGTAATGAGGGTAAGTCAGCGGAGTTCAGCAGTTCCTCGTTTTAAATCATTTAAGTGGTTTTATTAACTGTAAATAAAGAAGCAGCAGACGTTCCTCCATGTTTGTAGTCTTTCCTCTCTGTGGCGACAGCGGCCTTCATCGCGGTGCGGATGGGCCTGCCGCTGAAGCTGGTTGCCATGGTGAACGCTAACGACATCGTGCATCGGACGGTAACCAGCGGCGATTTCTCCATGGCGCCCAGCGTCACCCAGACTCTGGCTCCGGCCATAGACATCCAGGTACACAGCTGGAACCAGAACCAGAACCAGAACCAGAACCGACCGGGTTCTCTGTGGTCGGGTTCATACAGACTCATTTAATCAGGCTGAGCAGGTAGAAAGTTTTATTTTAACCTGAAACTAATAAATTATATTCTAGTATTTTATCAATATTTAACACGTTTCATCTTTGACTTTAATCATTTTATTTCTTTTAATTATTTTGAAAGTTCTTCTATTTTTATATATGATAAATATTTTATATTTGTAATGTCATGGTATTTATTCATATGTTTATGTATATTGTTTGTTTTGTGTTTTATTTATTTATTGGCATTTATTTAACTTTATTTCTCTCTAATTTAATTTTGGCAAAAACAGAAAAGATTTTTGTTAAAACCAGATTAAAACCACAAGAAAACAGGAATAAAATACAGTCGAAATGTTCGTATCATTTTATTTATTGTAGTTTCATAATTTTTATTCCATGTATATCATGAATTTTATTGATTAAATATCTTTAATAAACAGGTTAGTTAAATGTTAAATGAACAGATTCATTCAGCTCTCAGTGTAAAGTTTGGTTGGAAGCCATCTTGGTTCTGGTTCTGTTCTTCAGGACCCGTACAACATGGAGCGGGTCTTCTGGCTGCTGCTGGACCGGGACGGCGCCGCGGTGAAAACCATGATGGAGGAGTTCCAGCGTTCCCATCGACTCAGGCTGCCAGAGAACCAGCGCAGACTGGTACCGGTCCTCCAGAACCCCGAGGCCGACCGGACCGGACCGCAGCAGCAGTAACCGTCTCCTCTCTGGTTCTCCCAGCTGGCCGAGGTTCTGGTGACCGGCGCCGTGAGCGACCCGGGGATCCTGGAGACCATGAGGCAGTGCTGGGAGCAGAACCAGTACGTGTTGTGTCCTCACACGGCCGTGGCCGTCTGGCACCACTACAACAGAACCCACAACCCCAGCAGAAACAGGTGGGGGAGGGGCTCTGCATTCTGACGCGTTCATTTTTATTAATCAGTTTGTTTACCTGGTTATTTTTGCTTTGTTCTGTGTCATTAAATATTTTACATTTTGTTTTAGAAGGCTGAACATTTTATCTGAATTTAATTTTCTGTTCTATTTTTTACATTTAATTTAACTTCATTTTGTTTTTTTCTCATTTATTTTAGTCTTTTAAAATAAATTTTAAATTCCTTTAAATATTTTATTTCCAATTTTCACACTTTATTTATTTTAATATTTTATTAATTCTATTTCAGTCTCAGTTTACTCTTTCTGTCTAACGTCATTTCTTTTAAAATGTTTATAAAATGTATTGAATTTATTTTTAGTATTTTTTTGTTGCAATATATAGTAAAACTGCGGATCCCAAAGTGTGGGGTGCGCCCCTAGTGGGGGCGCAGTGCTATTGCAGGGGGGAGCAGTTCATGTTTTACCTCAATTTGCAAAGATCATCAATACATTTTTAAAAATGTATTGATGATAAAATGTATGGAATAATGTTACAAATAAAAAAATTAACTTGTTTCAAATAACCACAAAGAAAACTCTTTTCTTTGTAAAAGAGTTTAAAATAAACTATTTTAATAAATAAATAAATAAATAAAACAAATAAAAAGGGTTTAAGTATAAAAATAAATAAATGTTTGTAGTTTGTAATCAAATTGTAATGAGTTTATTATCATCCATAAAGAGGCAGAAGAAAACCTTTGGGAGCCGCTGCAGTAAAATAACTACCTAAAATATTAAAACATGTTTTTGTTTAAATTAAGTGTTTTAAAATGAAAACCTTTATTAGATCAGATTTCTGTCCGGTTCTGCCCGGTTCTGTCCTGGTTCTGCCCGGTTCTGTCCTGTTCTGTCTGGTTCTGCCGGTTCTGTCCGGTTCTGCCTGGTTCTGTCCGGTTCTGTTTTTGGCCTGGTTTTCCTCTACGCTCCGGTTTTGGTCTGTCTGTTTCTGCCGTTCTCCGCCTGGTTCTGCGGCTGCTATTCTGTCTGTTCACGTCCGTTCGTGCCTGTTCTGCCAGTTCGGTCTGCGCTGGTTGCCCGTCTGCCTGGCCTGTTTGCCTGACTCTCTGCCGTTCTGTCCTGTTCTGCGGTCTGGTTTGCTGGTTGCCTGTTCCCTGGTTCTCCAGCTGCCGAGGTGCGTTCTGCCTGGGTTGCTGGTGCCTGATCTGCCTGGTTCTGTCCGGTTCTAACAGGTTCTAACAGGTTAATCTGTTCTCTCTCGTTCCTCCTGACGGCTGCAGATGCTACGTTGCTACGGCGTCTCCTGCCAAGTTCCAGGCGGCGGTGGAGAAGGCCGGCCTGACCTTTGACCCCCCTGAGGCCGTGCTGGCTTTGGGCCAGTTACCCACTCGGTACCAGAACCTGGAGAGGAGCGCGGACTGGTGTAAGGACTGGGAGGAGCACCTGAGGGACTGGATCCGGTTTGTGAGCAGAACCAGGAAGAACGGAGGAGTTTGTTACCCTCAGTGTCCATAGAGACGTTTATGGACGTCTTCCTGTCCCTCCGCAGACTTTGTCCTGAAGACGTCCTCCAGTTGGACCTGTGATCAGCATCCAGCCTCTCACTGAACCTGATCTGGATGTGAAGGCAGGACAAATGTTGAGGGTTCAACTAACTCCTGATTGTATGAGCAAAGAAACAAAAGCTCGTTTAAAATAATATCATTTAATGCACCGCTGATTCATTTTACTTTATAGAAATATTAGCAGTAATTCAGTTGTTAACTGAGACACGTTTTAACTTTTATCAAACGTACAATTCTAATAAATCTGTCTTATTAATGTTTTCCAGTCTTATATGTCAGGATAAACGTTCAAGATCTTATTGAACCTGGAATAAACTCCACACTTTTCACTCTGTCTCATTTCTTACAGAAACAAACTGTTTGTTTCTGACAACATGGCGTCTCAGCATGATGAGCAAACTGATCAAAACCTGCAGCAGATTAATCCCAGAAATATTCTGATGTTTGTTTCCAGGTGGATATATCAAACACCTGCATCAGGGAGCTATTGATTTGAAATCGATGACTATGCACGGTGTTCAGACTGTGCCTGTAATAAATGTCACAGTACTGAGGGAGCCAGTGGTCCATGTGCTGCACAAGGTGCCCTTCCTCTCCACTGGAGCACCTGCCCCCAAGATGTCTCTGCACGCCCCTGTCAGAAAAATCCTGTGAAAAAATATTTCCACAGGATTTTAATGTTTTGTGTTTTTTACTTTACAATAAAACACATTTTAATGTCAGAGGAAATTTAGGACGAAGAGCAAAATAACTATTTTCCCATATTTAGTGTCATTGTGGCAGAAAGGCTAACCGACCTGACTCTCAAAAATAGAAATATTTAAATAATAATTCATTCAAAATTAAACTTAAACATTTTTGTTGTTGAGTAAACATTTATTTATTTGACTTTACTGAAATAATTGTGAATGATTGTTAGTGAGGTGTCCCTTCAAGCGCTCCGTGTCGTTCGGCTCCATCACTGCGTTGTCCGAGGACACCTGAACGCATCGGGGCTTTGACAGCGCAGAGCCAACATGGCGGCTGGTCGCTGAAGCAGCCGGACTCCTCCTCCGCCTCTTGTTGTCTCTGGGAGCCTCAGGTGAAGCACCGGGAGCGGACAGGATCCTCAGGGACGCTCGGGGAGCGGATGCCCGCCTTTCTGCCTCCTGTCGCGGTTCTTTTCCAGCTGGTGCTCGGTATGTCCGGAGCGGACTGACACGACAGCCGCAGCGGGCCGGAGGTGGAGCGTCTCCCGGGTTTCCTCACCTGTCTGCCGGTGTGACTCAGAGCAGGTAGGGGGCGGGCGGACAGGTTAACCGGGTACTTCTGCTTATTGTTTTTGTTATTCAGTTTCTTCTGGTTCTTCCTGGTTAACTATGACCGTCAGCTGACTCGCTGCTTCTGGCTGAATATTAACTGTTTATTGCTAGGAAGCCTCTAAATGTTGTTGCGTTCAAAGACCGCAGGGACATTTAACTTCTGTTTATGGAGATTGGTCACCTGGAGCTGAAGGTCTGGCAGTGGTGATGTGGCTCCGCCCTTTGGTCGCGCAGATCAGGTGACCTTTGCCCTCCAGAAGCATCCACGTCACACTGATCCACATACTCTAAACCAGGCAAAACATTATGACCAGGCTGTCCTCCTTTCAGCCTCTGGATTAATGCTTTTTTACTTTCAGACAGTACTGATGTGTAACCGTGGCAACAAGGTGTCATTTTTACAGCTGATTAGCATCTCAAACCTTAAATAACTGAACTATGACCCCAAACCGTCTCACTCAGGCAGAGGTTTAAAGAGGAGCAGCAAAAGCAAAGGAGGAGGATTAGCAGAGCTGCTAACAGCTGATGATGTCATTGTTTCTGCTGCCTGGCTGTTGATCTGTTAGCCCGAACACAGCAACAGCCTTCAGTCAGAGGCCTCTTTAGATGGGCTGGTACACAGACTGCTACTGCAGCCCGCAGCATCACCATCTACAGAGACTCTGAAGAAACTGGATGATCTGAGTTATGACATCATGCAGAGTTCATGAACTGGACCTGGATGTTCTGATCCAGTTCTGTCAGAACCAGCAGCTCCTTTGGGTCCATTAAACATGGATCCTTTAGATTCTGATGAGCAGGGATTTTATTCTACAGGATTTAACTGGTATTTTCTGGATTATTCTGCAGATTCTCCGGACCCGGTTCTGTGTGGTTCTGTATGGTTCTGGGTGGTTCTGTGTGGTTCTGCGTGGTTCTGTAGGGTTCTGGGTGGTTCTGTGTGGTTCTGGGTGGTTCTGTAGGGTTCTGGGTGGTTCTGTAGGTTCTGGGTGGTTCTGTAGAAACGCCTGCAGGTTGTTTTCACCGTTTAGATTCTGTATTTATTTCTTACATGAGTTTAATCATGTGACCTCTGAGTTTCCTAACGATAATCTAAGTTTAACCCTCATTGATCTGATTCTGGCTACGGTCCTGGTCCTGGTCCTGGTCCTGGTCCTGCAGAAACATGGCCCGTTTTCACCCCAGAGGTCTGTTTGGTCTCAGTTTGTGGTTCTGGTTCTGAACTCTGGACCGACTGGAGACCTTCAGAATGGCGTGCTGCTCCGCGCCGCCCCCTGCAGGAGAGCAGAGGCATCGCTGCTGCTCTCAGTGTGAATGAAAGATTCAGATTTGGATGATTCTCATCCTGGTTTTCATACAATAGCAGCAAAATATTTCCACAGAAAGACACTGAGAATCAGAGATTATTCTTTTATTATGAAGTTGTTTCAAACTAATAAAATTAAAATCCCATCAAAGGAAATGATTCAATCTAAAGATAAAAGTAAAATCAGCGTTTAGTTTAAAAATGTGAACACGTCTTAGAAAAGATGTTGTAGAAAGTTTTTATTTTTCTCTTGTGTTTCTAAATGAATTAATTCATCTGAACTGTAGGTAAACTGACCCTCAGAGCCATAAAGGTCATGACCTCTGACCCAGCCCTGGAGCCACCAGCTCTGGGTGTTTTTGACCAATCAGAGCCCAGAGTGCACTCAGAGGTCCTGATTCTGATTCCAGGACCTCTGATTGGTCCTGGAGAATCTGGACCTCGAGGTTCTGACCCGGATGGTTCTGGATCAGTTTCTTGCTCTGATGAAAGTATTGATGGATCTGTTGGTTCATGTTGCCATGACGACTGTTCGTTCTCCATCGCTCCTCCTCTCTTTCTCTGCAGGTAGGCTCCTCCCCCATGAATTGATGATGTCATCGCCTCGGTCGCAGCCCTGTGGCACCGCCCCCTCACCTCTGGACTCTCTGTCCGTCTCGTCCCTGCTGTCCGGGGATCTGGACGACGATGACGGTGAGGAGGAAGGCCTGGGCGACCTGGAGGTCAACCCGTACGACGGCTTGCCCTTCTCCTCGCGTTACTACGCCCTGCTGGAGGAGCGGCGGCAGCTGCCGGTGTGGCGGCTGCGCCGGAGCTTCCTGGAGCATCTGGAGAGCCACAGCATGGTGCTGCTGAGCGCGCCGAGTGGAGCCGGCAAGAGCACACAGGTAACCAGGGAGGAGACCTCTGGTTAGCAGGAAGGCTAGCTACTTTAGCACAGTAGAGAGATGCATATCGTCATGGCAACGATGTTTTTCTGATAAAAGCAGCCTTAGTTCAGATAAAGACACGAGGAACCAATCAGGACCTGAATCTGGATCATCTGGAAAGGTGCAACACTTAGTTAGCATTAGCTTCTGCCAGAAACTATGTTGTCATCATGCTTTAGCATTAGCTTCCATGAATAGCTTGTTAGCATAGCGCTTTAGCACTAGCTAATGTTAATGTTTAGGGCTGTTGCTGCTGAGCTTTGGCTCGTGTTCCCACTGCTGGTTCCTGAGGAGGTTTCAGTAGAAGTAGCTGCTGACGGAGCGTTCCTCTGGGCTCCACCTCTTATGGATCAGAACAATCAGGAATTAATAATTCTAGTCTCCAAACAGTTTATGACAAAATGAAAACAGACTAGAACTGAACAGGTCCCTGGATTTAAACATGTTGGACAGACCAGCAAAGTTTTCACCTGTTTGACTCCCGCCTTGCTGGGATGACCTGGTTACCATGGTAACGCCTCTCCCTTCATGGACGTCAGGTTGAATTTACTCCCTCTGTAACCTGAAGCTCCATTCAGCCAGAGACGCCCTGTCCTCCTTTCAGCTTCCTTCCTGGTGCAGCTTCACCTTTGACCCCATGCTACTCAGTTTGCCCTCGGTCTGAGGTCACTGAGATCGGCCCGCTGGTCTGGAGCTGCTGTCTGTTGCCGTGGTGACCGCGCCCGCTGCTTGATCTCTGATCAAATATTGACTCTGATCTCCAGGATCTGAAGTGTGTTTGTTTTTCTGGTTGTGGATGAAAAGTTTTTATTCTGGGATGTTTGTTCAGGTCTGACCAGACCCAGATGCTTTAATGTTCCTGCTCCGTGCTCAGCAGCGCCCCCTCTCTGCAGGTGGCGCAGTGGTGCGTGGAGTTCGCTCTGTCCTTTGAGTTTTCCCACGGCCTGGTCTGCTGCTCCCAGCCGCACCCCGAGGCGGCGCCGAGCCTGGCGCTGCGCGTGGCCGATGAGATGGACCTGAGTCTGGGCCTGGAGGTCGGATACCGGGTGTCACATGACGACAGCTGCACACCTGACACCCTGCTCAGGTGAGGAGGCCAGGAGGACGTTCAGCCTGATGACGGGAGGAAGATATGAGTTCAGGTTGTTCTGTCAAACAGCCAATCAGGTGGCTTTAAAGGGCAGATCAGAGAGCAACGTCCAGCTTAACAACGATCTGCACCAACCAGAGAAAATGTCTCTAATGAATTAGTTCATATCAAAGAATCAGTTTATTTTTTAGTTTTGGTCTGGAAAACACACAGTGCTGTCCCTTTAAGTTGTTGGTTTGAATCCCTTCCTGTTAACACTCTGCCTCTCTCTGCTCCTCTCTCTTTCTCTCTCTCTCCCCCTGCAGGTTCGTCAGTGACTCGCTGCTGCTGGAGGAAATGATGTCGGACCCGTTGCTGCGGCAGTACCACCTGGTGGTTCTGGACGAGCTGCAGGAGCGAACCGTTCCCACCGACGTGCTGCTGGGCCTGCTGTGTGACGTCTGCCGCCAGCGACCCGACGGCTTCAGGGTCGTCCTCCTCACCCACCCGACACTGGTGCCGCGCCTCGCCGCCTTCCTGGGCCCCGCCGTCCCACACCTGGCCCTGGACGGCGCCGAACGGCCCCCGCACCACCAGGTGGAGGTGATGTATCGGGAGCTTTCCTCAGGGAAGGACCCGGTGTCTGCCGCCTGCCACATGGTGCTGGACCTGCACCGCAGAGGAGAGGAGGGAGACGTGGTGGTGTTCCTGGCCGACGCCCAGGTAGACGGGCAGCAACACAGATATTAATGATAAATACTGAGACATTACAGGAAATATTACAGAAGTATTTCATTCATTCATTCATTCATTCATTCATTCATTCATTCATTCATTCATTCATCTGTTCTTTATTGGTGAATTATTTTCTTCTTCTGGTAAATCAGCTGCTGTGACTCAGTAAAGCTGAAACCTGAGAGCCGTAAGCGATCCGTCGGTTCTGCTGGTTTTGTGCTTTAAACAAGGGGAACCGGTCCGACTGACCCGGTTCTGACCCAGATATGCTGTAGTTTGAACACAAAGAGCAGCGACCCAGAGGGTTAACCCCTTAGTTTCCTCTCCAGGAAGCAGGAAGTGGAGATAACTAGGAGCCAGGAGGAGCGCAGCAGTTCCCTCTGCTGACCACCGGGGGGCAGTAATGAGGCTTCAGGGCAGGAAGGTTCGAATGTTTGGATTGACCCAGTTTTCCCTGTCGGTGCAGGAGGTGGAGGAGTGTCTGGTTCTGCTGCAGAACGAGTCTCTGGCTCTGAGTCCTCAGCTCGGTTCCCTCCGGTTCCTGCCGCTCCACTCCGGACTGGCCGGCCTGGCCCAGCGGGTCTACGAGTCGGGTCCCGGCGCCGAGCCGAAGGAGGGCGACCAGTCTGAGGACGCTGCGGCCGGCAGCGTCAGGAGGAAGGTGATCCTCAGCGACGCGCTGGGTGAGGCGTCGTTCTCCCTGCAGGGGGTCCGATACGTGGTGGACACGGGTCTGCAGCTGAAGACGGTGAGTTCTGGACCAGAACCCTGGGATCTGGGTCGGGTCGGTTCTGAACGAGCAGCTCCTCTCTATGCTGCTTCCAGGTTTACAACCCTCAGATCCGGGCCAACTCCCAGGTCCTGAGGAGCATCAGCCGGCACCAGGCCGACATCAGGACCCAGCGGGTCAACAGCCAGCTGCCCGGTAGGTCCACAGGTTCTGGTTCTGGTGGAGCGGGCGGGTTTCCTGACGGTGTGTCCATCTGTGTCAGGGCTGTGTCTGCGGCTGTACTCCCAGGCCCGGTACGAGTCCGGCATGGCGGAGGCCCGCGGGCCCGGAGTCACCGAGGAGAACCTGAGCCACCTGGTTCTGCTGCTGAAGAGGCTCGACATCGCAGACATGGGCCAGTGCAAGTTCCTGGACCGGCCAGGTACCGCCTGCTGGCTCTGAGACTGGGTCTGGGTCTGGGTCTGGTCTGGGTCTGGGTCTGGTTCTGGGTCTGGGTCTGGTTCTGGGTCTGGGTCTGGTCTGGGTCTGGGTCTGGTCTGGGTCTGGGTCTGGGTCTGGGTCTGGTCCCCGGTCCCAGTCCCGGTTCCGGTCCTTGTTCAGGTCTGACCGGTTCTGTCTTCTGTCCCTGCGTCCTGAGTCGTCATGCAGGCCTTGAGGACCTGGACACCTGGCCGCTCTGGCCGATCTGTCGAGCTCCGGGATCTGTCGGAGCTGCCCTGGAGCGCCTGGCGCTACCGCCGCTCTGGAGTACGACTGCGGGGAGTCTGCTCAGCATCGCGCCATGCTGACAGGTGAGGAAGAACAGGAAGGAGGTCTTCATCAGCAGAGCGGCTCACATCGCCTGCTTCCTTACTGTGAAAGGGAAACAGGAATGAGATCAAGCGCCTAGCGCCCGCTGAGGGAAGGAGAGGGAGGAGGAGAGCAGGGGAGGGAGGGAGGGAGGGAGGGAGGGAGGGAGGAGGGAGGGAAGGGAGGGAGGGAGGGAGGGAGGGAGGGAGGGAGGGAGGGAGGGAGGGAGGGAGGGAAGGGAGGGAGGGAGGGAGTGGGAAGGAGGGAAGGAGGGAGGGAGGAAATAAGGAAGGAAGTGAACATGGACTACTGAGGACCGTCTGTCTGTCCGTTTCTGACTGAACTGTTTCTGTTCCAGCTCCTTCCTGCTTCCTCTCTCCAGACCCCAGCAGACAGGAAGCTGCAGTCTCCGCCTGGCGCCCCCTGCTGCACCCGGAGGGCGATCACCTGACCCTCATCAACGTCTACAATGCCTTCCTGGAGCGTGCGTGCCGCCGGCCCGCAGGTCCTCTGTCTCAGTGTCTCCAGCTCCTGATGTCCCTCGGTTGTCCCCACAGATAACGAGGACGAGGCCTGGTGCGGCGCCACCTTCCTGAGCCACGCGGCGCTGCGGCTGGCCGGGGTCGTCAGGGCGGAGCTTCTGGAGGTCATGCAGAGGATAGAGCTTCCTGTTTCCCCGCCTGCCTTCGGTTGCCAGGACAACTGCACCAACATCAAACGCGCCCTCATCTCAGGCTTCTTCCTCAAAGTAAGTGCACCCTCCAGAAGCCCCGCCTCCTGCTGCATCACCTCCCTCACCTCCTCCTCTTCCTCAGGTGGCTCACGATGTGGACGGGTCCGGTAACTACCTCCTGCTGACCCATCGCCACGTAGCTCACCTCCACCCGTTCTCCTCCTACCGCTGCCGGCAGCCGCCTCCCAGTTCTCCTCCCAGTTCTCCTCCCAGTCCGCCCAGCTGGGTCCTCTACCACGAGTTCACCGTCTCCCGGGACAACTGCATCCGCATCGCGTCCGAGGTTCATCCCCAGATGTGAGTCTGACTCTGCCGGCTGTATTCCTCACAGAAACACTCAGCTACAGATCACTGTAGATGGAACTGCAACGTGACAACACGGCCTCCGTTTGTTAAACCCGTGAAAACTGTAAAAATAAAATGCTTTAGATAGAGAATCATTTACAGACAGACAGGTTCACGCATTTTAACCAGTTACCTGGTGGCCGCCTGCCACTTCGCAGGTCTTTAACCGACTAATTCTTTCTTCGTCCGCTCTAATTAAAAATATGATGCAATTAAAACACCATAACCAATAAATTTACAAAATATGACAAACATAACTACAAAATCCTTTGACAGCTACAAGAGACACGAGGCTGCTGCTCATTCTGTTCATTCAAATCTCACGATCATTTACAAATAAAGAACAATTAGGGACAAAACAAAATGCAATCATTTTATACAAACCTCAAAACGTGAATCAAACAACTTAAATTACATTCACCTAATTATTAGACATAAACATACATTTTCACAACATAATCATTTTAGTGACACTTATAATAGAGATTAACCTGTTGATCTGGTGATTAATCAATTGTTTGTCAAATATTATGACGATTAACTGGTTATTCTGATGATTAATTAGATGCAAACTGTTTATATTTTCATTAGTTTTGGCTCCATTTCGGCTCTGACTGTGTTTCTTAAGCAGTGGCTGAGTCTGTATTCTCCAGTTGATGGTCAATTAATGACTTTCTTTCAAAAACTGATTAATCACAAATCAATTAATCAGATTAATAATTTCAAAGCTACTTTATTGATGAAGCTCCAATCAGAGGCAGAATGACGTTCTTAAAGAGACATACACTCAGGTTCATCTGGTCAGTTTGGGTTGATTTATCACCAGCAGCGCCATCAGGTGGCCACTCAGGGAAATGCAGATTAAAAATTTTCTAAGCGTCCAAAAATAACTTTACTTTGAGATCCGGCGGACCAACACCGATTTCCAGAACCTCGACTGTTTACTGTCCTCTAGATGGATCCGTTTCTTTTCTTCCTTCCATCGTGATCAAATTACCTCCAGCTGTTTTAATATTCTTATTTAACTTTTTCCAAAATAAGAATTAATATAATCATTTTTTATCATCTGTACCATCTGTGCTAGTTGGATCATTATCATGCTAGTCGGATATTTAGCATGCTAGCCTGATCATTAGCATGCTAGTTGGATCATTAGCATGTTAATGCTAGAGCAGTAATGGTCAGTTTTTTGTGATCCCATTTTCTAACACAAAGGAAACAGATTAGTTTAAATTTGTCTTAAGAAATTATTAAATCTTCAGCTTTTAAGGAGTTAAAGCAAAAATCCTGACCCTGAAATATTTTACCATGAAAATCTAATAAATCTGAGACCATCAACATAACCAGAGACATGGAGAATAAACTATATTGAATTTTACTCTTCAGTTTATTGTTTGTGTGGATGTTCTCTCTGCAGGCTGGTGGAGCTGGCGCCTCAGTACTTCCTGGGAAACCTGCCGGCGAGCGATGGGAAGGAGCTGCTGATGGAGCTGCGGCAGAGCGTAGCGCCCCCTGCAGGCCAGCCGGACTCAGGAGACAGGACTCAGAAAGACAAAACGGCTGAGACTCACAGTCAGTCCAGCACAGAGCTGTGCGTCATCCAATGAGACGGAGGGGGCGGGGCTTCTCAGACGGCTGGTTCTGCTTCTGTAATCAGGTTTAATCTGAACTTCTGCTGGAATAAAAACTAATCCAGGAGTTTGACTCCATATGCAGCTGCTGAAGGACATTCACTAATTATTTTCTATTTCCTGTTTTTATTTAAGATTTTAAACGTATTTAATGAGGTTTCGGTGTTTCTGTGGAGTGTTAGTCTTTTTTTAATTGAAAACAGGAAGTGTTTTTTTTTCAGCTCATCCAGAACCTGAATGGGTTCTCTGTGGTTCTGTTTGCTGTCAGGTTTCCTCTCTATGCAGACGACACCGAGGTTTACTCAGATCTGAGTAATAACTCAGATTACTCAGAGATAATCTGAGATAATAACTCAGATTATCTCAGTTTCTGTTTCTCAAACACAGTCTGCTGTCTGGCTTCCCTAATATGGTGTTTCCTGTTTCTGTTGTTTTTATTAGCAATAAAAATACAATTTTCATGTTTTAAATGTGAACATTTTTATGAGTATCTAGTTTAAAGGTGTCCGAAGGAAAAACCACGGCTTGGATCAGGAGGCAAATTCATCCTCTAATATTCATAAGAACGGAGATGAAACCCTGAATGGCTCCAGTTTTATTGCAGATGTTTCCTGTCTGCAGTGGTTCTGGGTCCGGCTGGCGTCGGCGCGGTCACTGCCTGCGGAGGAAGTCCTTGCTGTTCTCCACGGCGGAGCTGCTGCTGGTCACCGGCAGGTTCTTCATGTCCAGAACGTTTTCCTTCAGTGCCTTCAGCTCCAGCTCCGTCTGGGACCGGATGGACTGCAGGGGAACGGAGCCGGGTTAGGATCCGGACATCCTGCAGAACTCACCTGACCGCAGCAGCAAGTACCTCCAGGTCCTTGGTGATGGAATGGTTCGGCCCGTGAGTGACCATCATGATGCGGTAAGCCTCACAGATCATCTTGTGGCCGACCTCCACCTGCCCGGCGTGCCAGTGGGTGACCCCTGACCTCATCAGGGCCAGACCCAGCTGGGCGTTGTTCGGGTGGTACAACTTCCTGTTTGGGAGGAAGGAGAAACTCAGAGACCAGAATCAGACCTTCAGGCTGCATTCCCACCATTCAGTCCACTTTAACCCAACTCTGGTCCGTTTGTCTAGTCAAAGTCCAGTTCTGGTGTGAAAGCTAAGCTAACCCTGGTCCGTCTCCAGACCTCGGTCACGGTTCGGTTGATTTCTCTTTACTCAAAGGTTAAACAGGAATCCTCTAAACTCTGACGCCTCCATCTTGTTTCATCTGCTGAAGCAGGAAGTTGCTCTCAGCGTCTTCAGAGGTTTTTGTGTCGTTTCTTCAGTGGTTGTTGGTGCAGCGCCCCCACAGGCCAGGAGGGGAACAGGCTGGTTGGACTCAGAGCAGCTGGAGGTGGAGCAGAAGTTCTGGTTCCAGTAGAACCGGGTCGACTGGACTGAAGGAGGAAAACCGCCTACAGGGACATTTCTTCACATCAGTCAGACTTTACGTTTGTTCTGGTAGACCTGATGTACTCACGAGTATCCTTCCACCATCTTGCGAGCGTAACCTGCAGCGTCAGAGAACTTCCTGTGGAAGGTCAGCACCTCGGCCAGAACGGAGAGCACCTTGAGTTTGTACAGGTGAGTGTCGGCCAGGACGTCCTGCTGCTTCTCCAGACACTCCTGGCACAACTTGAGCACCTGAGGCAGCAGAGAAGCACTCAGACTGAGCCGGTCAGAGCTGGAGCGGGACGCAGGCGGGGGACAGGCGGGGGACAGGCAGGGGACAGGCGGGGGACAGGCAGGGGACAGGCGGGACGCAGGCAGGGGACAGGTGGGACACAGGCAGGGGACAGGCGGGGACAGGTGGACGAGGCGGGGACAGGCGGAAGAGGCGAGGACAGGCGGACCAGCGAGGACAGGCGGACCCAGGCGGGACAGGCAGGGACAGCGACCAGGCCTACCTGGCTGTGGTCCCCGTCTCTACGAGCTTCCTCAACCTTTTCCAGAGTCTCCTTACTGAAGGCGCCGGCCTCTTTCACGGAATCCGCTGAGGGCTGTGAGGAAAACCCGGTGAGGAGAGGAAGGCGACGTCCTAAAGAAGAACCCAGGACGTTTCACTGACCTTCGCCTCGGCAGCTGCTGCCATCAGGTCGTCGCCAACATGGCGGCTGCAGCGATCGCAGCTGCAGTCGAAGTGGAAACGCTCCTTCAGCTGTTTCTGGCGATCCGCCGACAGGTTCAGGACGTCCACATAGCTGATGGTCAGCTCCTCGCCCTGGCAGATCCTGCCCAGCGCGCGCAGCTCCATCCTGCACAGACCAGCGCAGGAAGACCTCAGTTCTGGTCGGGACCTGATTACTGCGGCCGGGTCCAGAGGGAATGACCTGTGGTACCCACCTCAGCGGAGAGTGCAGGGTGGAGCTCACAGCTGATTGGCTGCAAAAGACAAACATTGAGATGTTGGTTTCTGTGAGAGACAATCAGTCGGTGTCCTCTAATGGACAGCAGCCTGCAGTGGACAGAGTCTGTCTTCAGTTGGATCATCTTTCTGTGTCCTGAGCAGATATTCGTCCAACATGTCTGCTGTTCGTCCTCTGACGATGTCCAACCGTCTTCCTCTGGTCTCCAGCAGACCGGTCCGGTCTACATTGGTCTGTCTAGTTTGTCCTTAAGACTAGGCGGTCCTGTTTTAGACTGAGACCTGCCCAGTTTGGACCCAGCCTTTCATCCAAAGGCTTTCTGGAGACGGCACCGTCCCCCTCTGCATCCCTGAGACTGACCGGAGAGCACAGACCGGTCAGTCTGGACCAGGACCAGGACTGTCCAAGTCTGGATCAGGTTTGTTAGGATTCGGAGAAAGCCTTGAAACTGGATCAGCGGATTGTTCAGAACCAGAGACCCGGTCTGAACTCAGAGCAGGGCGTCTCTTCATGTTTGCCTGTTTCTATGGACATCAGTTAATCTGAAGACTTAATTTCTGTCCTCCTCCTCACACCTCACCACTGTCTCACTCCTGCATGTCCTCATGTTTTCATGCATGTTGCATGAATCGGAAATGTTCCATGACCTTTTGAACTGTGATGTCAGCGAGAGAGTCTACAGACTGACCTCTGTTTGTGTCAGAGGTCCTGATCTTTAAACTTCTTAAACCTTAACCTCCACCGACCTTCAGGTAGAATCACCTACTTTCCGTGGTTCAGGGTGGCGATGCAGTTCGGCCAGCAGTCGTGGTTGACGAGGCTCAGATTGGGGAAAAGTCCCAGACCGACCGTCTGCAGACCTCTCTGGTCAGGAAGGGTCAGTCCGTTGGATTTAATCTGTAGAGACACAGAGAGGTCAGAGGAGAGGTCAGCGGAGAGGTCAGCGGAGAGGTCAGAGGAGAGGTCAGCGGAGAGGTCAGAGGAGAGGTCAGCGGAGAGGTCAGCGGAGAGGTCAGAGGAGAGGTCAGAGGAGAGGTCAGAGGAGAGGTCAGTGTGTCGCCGCGGCGGCGGAGGAAGGCCAACTGACCAGGCCGAAGACGTGGCTGATGAAGTCGGCAGGGTGCTGCTTGGTCCCACAGGACCAGAACCTCAGGAAGGTCTGGACGTCGGCCTGCAGCGTCTGCAGCTCGTCTTCAGGCAGATCCTCCAGGTGGTCCTGCAGCTGATCCACGGCCAGCAGCTGGCTGTCCGACGCCAAACCCTGGTCTCTGTTCCGGCGCCACAGCAGCCGGCCGGCCAGACTGCAGGAGGGCCAGACAAACACAACGGTCAGATGTTTCGCGTCTCTTTGGCTCGAAGCTTCAGTGAGTCTCCAGCATGAACTGAGGAATTGATCAGCCTTTAATCTGCACAAGTTCCAGGATCCGTTCAGGACTGTCAGACCAGACGATTACCAACGTCTCTGCAACCTGGACCGAAGGTCGTCCCTCCTCACCGGACGTTCTCGTTGGGCGCCGCTCCCAGTCTCCTGATGGCGGCGCACTCCTGCCTGTGTTCGTCCCATCCGGCCGTCTGGCAGGTCCGGTCGCAGTAGTGGGCGAAGTGGCACTGGCCGCAGCGGTGCAGGTTGGCCTGGCGACGGAAACAGCTGTGGCACACCTGGGAAGCCAAACTGGGACAAAACACAGCAGATGCTAGCAGCTAGCATGCTAAGCTACAGAGCTAATCCAGGTTCTGGATGGGCTTCATTTGCTTTGGAAATACAGAAACTGTCCTTCTGCTGACAGCGAAACGTTAATCTGGTGGTGATGTAACTCATGACTGAGACCAATGTCTCTGGTTGCCCTGGAGACGTATCGATCATGTCAATATCAGAGCTGAGAAACATTGATCGATATCCATCCATCCATTTTCTATACGTCCTGGTCCCTTAGTGGGTCGGGAGGTGCTGGTATCCCCAGATAACGTTCCGGGAGAGAGGCGGGGTCACCTGGACAGGTCACCTGGACAGGTCACAGCCTGGACAGGTCACCTGGACAGGTCACCTGGACAGGTCACAGCCTGGACAGGTCACCCTGGACAGGTCACCTGGACAGGTCACCTGGACAGGTCACACCCTGGACAGGTCGCCTGTCTGTCTCAGGGCAACACAAAGACAGACAGGACAAACAACCATGCACTCGCACTCTGGGAGAATTTAGAGGCCAGTTAACCTGACAGTCATGTTTTTGGACTGTGGGAGGAAGCCGGAGTACCCGGAGAGAACCCACCATGCACAGGGAGAACATGGAGACTCCATGCAGAAAGACCGGGAATCGAACCCAGAACCTTCTTGCTGCAGCTCTACCCACTGCGCCACTGTGCCGCCACATTGATCGATTTTTATTTCTGTATTTCAGTGAAAATAGTTTTTATTTCTCAGTTAAACGATCTGAGATCTTCAGTTCATCAAGCTAAATTGATCTTTAGATATTTAATTCAACCTGAACCTTTGATGTTTTCATGGGTTCCTGCTGAGTCCGGTCCGGTCCGGCCTGGTCCGGTTCATGTTACAGTTGTCATGGTAACCAGATCAGGTCCCAGAAATGCCTTTAAATCCTCTGAACCGCAGCAGAACCCGTCCCTCCTGGAGGTCCGGTACCGGCTCACCTGCTGTGGACCACGGCGCCGTAGCCCGGTTCGGCCAGCAGAACCTCCCCGGTGCTGAGCTCCCTGCTGGCCCGCAGGCCGCGACCTTTCACCCCGGCGTCAAACAGCTCCATGACCAGACCGGTACCGCTGGACGGGCTGAAGGAGACTCAGCCGTCTGTCCTCGGTGCCCACAGAGGAACCGGGTCGCCCCGCCCCTTCGGACCGGAACCTGCTGAGGCAGGACGGGCCGGATCCTTGTTTGGGTCGGTTCCCCTGTGGGTATTTTGGTCCCAGGCAGCTGCTGCTGTCCATCAGCCGGCGCTGCTGCTGTCCTCACTGAACCGGACCGGAACCAGTCCAGAACAGAACCTCAGGAAGGAAATTCTGTTCTGGACTGGTTCAGTCAGACGCCTGGATAAACAGGGTGACTGACCTCTGACCTCCACCTGCGGGTCGTGCAGCGCTGCAGAGTAAATATTAAATCATAACTACAAACTGAATCGTTTCATTTGTTTATTTGAACAAAAATCAGAAAAACAAAAACTGAAGAATATAAAAATATCTAAATGAAGGAAAAACATTTCATCAAACAGGAAGTGATGTCATCACTGCAAGCAGCTTCACGTGTCAATGAACCCATCAGAATTCACCTGACAGGAACGACTCCGGTTACCGAACATCGTCACCGTTACCATGGCAACATCTCTTAAAGGGACAGGCGTCATTCTGGAGACATAATATTGTTATTATTATTATTAGCTCCATTATTCTCTGACAGCTTCACTGTTTCATGGCTTCAGTATTTATCGCCTGACATCCTGACAGGTCAGTTCATAAGTTCACATTTAAACAGTCTGGAGGTTCCGTGACCCCTGACCTTTTTAAGGCACCATAAACATGGAATGTTTTTTTCTAAAGCAGAAAAACTTTTAAAGTTTTATCTCCAAGTAACATTTTAGTCGACAATAAACGTCATTTTCTAAACTGGTTTCAGAGCCAAAGTTTCATCCTCCTGTTTTCTTGTGTACAATGAAAACGCTGACGTACACGGGAAACCTCTAACATGACCTTTGACCCCGAACGTCATGTTTCTGATGCTGCAGCAGAAATTGTACAAAAGACTCAACTTCATCTGAGTCAGCAGGAAACCAGAATCCCGTCCAGAACCAGAGAGTCGACATGGCGAGACAGAGCAGCAGGGCGGCGACGCACCTGCAGGGCGGCGACACACCTGCGGGCCGGAGGGCGGCGACCCACCTGCAGGGCGGCGACGCACCTGCAGGGCGGCGACCCACCTGCAGGGCGGCGACCCACCTGCAGGGCGGCGACGCACCACCACCGCGGCACGTCTGCAGCCTGTTGAACTTAAAGTCCAAGCCGCTCGGTTTGGACTCGGTTAAACATTAACCAGGTTCTGTTTGATCTGGACGCCGTCCAACATAAAGTCTCTCATTCTGACTCCACTGCAGCTTCGGGTCCAGAATCAGAACCTCTCATGTTCACCAGGACGGTTCAGATCTCCGGTCCGGTTCCTCCAACCTGCTCGTCTGTGATCCAATAAACCAAAGCAGAAAAAAAACGTTAAAAGTTTCTCTGTAGCTTTAAGAAAGTTCTTCAGGTTCCAGGCTCTGGATCCTGGTTCTGATCTAGTTTTATCAAATCTACCTCTAAGGCGTCACATTAGTGCCAAATTTAGGACTATTGCGACCCAGCGGCGGCTACTTCCTTGTAGCAGGAGGCTACTTCTATTCTGGATTCAGTTTCTGATCTGATTGATTGGCTCTGGAGAGAACTAGCTAGTGTTAGCTTTGGAGAGGCTAACAGTTAGCATGTCTAGCCTCCTTCTTCTGCTGTAAATTAGCACGGATAGGCTAGGACTAGCTTTGCTTAGGCAGAGACTGAGCTATGCTAGCATCATAGCCTGTCCAATGCTAACATTAGTATTATCCAATCCGAGGCTAATGTGCAGCAGAGAGAAGGTAGGCTAGTAGGTGGTCAGCCTTGGTATGCTAATCACTAGCCTCCCCAATGCTAACGATAGTCGGTACTCATTTGCTAATGCTGATTGCTAAGTCACTGATTCTGTTTAGTGGTTCTGAACTTGAAAATGAAGAACTGGAGAACCGTCTCCCTCAGCTCAGACGTCTGGCAACAGCTGATCTGCAGGTTGGAATGTTTCCACGGTGACGGGATTAAGATACATCAATTATAAAGTTTCATCACAACATCGACGCTACAACAAAGCGACTCGGCGGCTGCTACACGTCGAACACGTCGACATGTTCTCCGGAGGTGAACTTGTCCTCCAGCAGCAGCTTCATCAGTTTGGCTGAAGACGCCTCGCAGGTCAGCAGCTGACCCTGAGCGAACATGTTGGAGAACGTCTGCTTGATGCTCGGGTCGGCCGTCCGGGTCCGGGCCTCCGCCTGCATCTCCGTGTCCAGCGGTCCTGGTTCAGGAGGATGAAGGAGAGCAGAGATGAAAAACTGAGAGGCTGTCTTCAACAAATTTGGCTGGACAATTAATTGTCTCAAAATTATTGCGATAAACGATGAAATTGTTTAAAGACCATTTTAAACTGATGACATAATAATATAAGCAACATCCTGCCAAAAGTAGATAAGCTTCATTTTCAAAACAACATTTAACACAAACAACCAAAAACTAAAAGAAATGAACTCTCAGCTTCAAGCCAGGTAGGGCTAGCATAAAGCTAAGGAGGGCTAGCATAAAGCTAAGGAGGGCTAGCATAAAGCCAGGTAGGGCTAGCATAAAGCTAGATAGGGCTAGCATAAAGTCTACCTGGAGAGTAGCTGAGCACGCGCAGCTCCGGCTCCTCCTCAGCCAGGACCTTGAACATCATGTCTCTCGCCGCCTTGCCGGTGCAGTAAAGGCCCCAGGAGCGGAACGGCTGCAGGGCGCAGAGCGATGACACGTTGATGACGTAGCGCCGCAGCCCGGCGTGCGGCGGGAAGGCCTGCAGCAGCCGCGCCGTCAGGCACAAGGCGGAGCTGACGTTCAGCGACAGGTAGGCGTCCACCTCGGCCTTGTCCGTGAACCCCTTCACGTACTTAGACACGTCGCCCAGAGACGCTGCGGGAAGGACAGCAGAACCGAGGTTAGAGAGGTTCCGATCCAACCAGAACCCGGCGCTGGTTCTGACCCAGAGGACCCAGGAGGCCTGAGATCCTCAGATAATAACCATAATAATAAATAACAGTAATAATAATAATAATAATGATAATAATAAATAACCGTAATAATAATAATAATAATGATAATAATAATAATAAATAACCGTAATAATAATAATAATAATAATAAATAACCGTAATAATAATAATAATAATGATGTGTTTTCCTCACCAGCGTTGTTGATCAGTATAATTTTCTCCATCTCGTCGTTAAAAGCTTCCCTGCTGGTTCTCATGATGTTCTCCAGACTCTCCACCTTCCCTACATCCGCCGCCACCACCTCCACCTTCAGGCCGGCCCGGCCCGCCTCGGACTCGGTCAGCTCGGCTTGGACGGCCCGCAGGTCGGCCCCGGAACGGGCCACCAGAACCAGCGCCGAACCGGGCTGAATCAGCCGGCACAGGTCCAGGGCCACGGCCCGGCCGAAGCCCCTGGAGGCCCCGGTGATGACGCACAGAGCCCGGCCCAGGTCCGCCGTAGGAGGCATGATGAGGAAGAGGAGTCGGTTCTTCGCCGGGAGGTCCGGATCAGCGGTTCTTCTTCTGTGGTTCCTCTGACTGCTGCCGCCCTGTCGCCACCTCCTGGTTTTATACCCGAGCGGCCGGGCGCTCTGTCAGCAGAGACGATCTCTGATACCGCAACGGGTCAAACATTTACGGATCAGAATCAGGAGATGGTTCCGCCCATCAGAACCTCAGTCAGTGTTTCTGTTATGACCCTGAACTGTTTCCTGTTTGCCCAGGTTGACTTCAGCATTCTGCTGTTGCTCCATCACTTGTTGTGACACATAACCATGGCAACAAGGTGTTTTTACAGGTGGGAGCAGCTGATTAGCATCTCTAAAGCTTGAAATGCCTGAACTTTGACCCCAAATGAGCTTCATGGATCCAGAAAGAGGAGGATGAAACCCTCTCCTCATCCGTCTGATCCCCTACTCCAGCATCTCTAACAGGCAGCCAGACTGAGAGGCAAAGAGGAGCAGCAAAAGCAACGGAGGTGATGAGCAGATCTAGCAACAACTGGTTAGCATCATCTTACCTTCACTTCTAAATTTTACTTTTATTCAAATAAAAGTTTTTCTTCTCTCACTGGAGAACAATCTGTCTGTTACTGCCAAACATCACCTGCTGCCTGGATGCTGAGCTGTTAGCATCATGTGGGTCATCAGTCTGTCAGACAGACTTCAGTCAGAGGCTTCTGTGGGGTTACTGGAACACTGGCTGCTACAGGAGATCCTTTAGAAACGACTCATTTGAATCGTCTTGATGATGTGAGTTACGACAACATTTAATGTCTCTGGGACAAATGTCTGGTTCTGCTCCAGCCTCAGCAGACGGATCGGGATGATGGGTCGGTACCAGCGGTACCACGAGCTCCCACTGGTCATGGTGGTTTTGACCCGGTTCCTCTGCGGACCCAGAGAGGGAAGCCCTGAAGGCGGCTGGTTCTGAAAGCAGCCTGTGTTCCGGCAGCATCCATCGGTTCTGGTTCTGATCCGTGAAGAATCGGGTTTTTTAAGGTTCTGGAGGATTTGGGCAGAGACTATTCTTAGTGTTTACAGTATTTTTAAAGGATTTTTCGGCTCTAGTGGCCTCCATCTGAAAGTAGCTTGGCAGGAAACCAGGAAATGAGAGAGGGGGGAAGACATGCGGCAAATGTCACCAGGCCGGGAATCGAACCTGCAACCGCCGGCACGAGGACCAGGCCCTCCATATGTGGGCCGTGCTTTGCACCCCGTCTTTACAGTTTTTATACAGAACCTGGTAACAGATGTGCTGAGAGCCGAACGGAGCAGCTGGGAGGAATCTGGGTTTTTAATCTGGCTTGTTTTTACATCCAGACCAGATTTAGCTTCTTGCTAACTGACTGAACCTGCAGCATCATCACCAAACAGAAGATAAAACTGAACAAAGCTTCACACAAACATTGGATTCCAGTTTTCAGTGGCAGCTAACAAAGTGGCAGCTGTGTTAACACTAGAGCTTTAATGCTATTATTAGTTCTGCTAATGCTAAAATTCTATACCAATGGTATTTAGCAGAAGCTAATGCTAATGTGCTAAATTCAACCATGTCGGTGTCCGTCTGCTCTGAAACCATTCATAAATGTGAGTTTGTGTGTATCTTTGTGTCATCAGCATCCAATGAGCTAAAAGCGCTAAGCGTGTCTTAGCATTCCTTCATGTGTTCATCTCTTCACTGCGTTTGTTGTTTTCATTACAACTTCAGCTCAGACCTTAAACTTTATTCAAGTTAAACTAGCACCTCAGCTAACAAGATATTAGCTCTGCCGTTAGTGGATTAGCGGCCATGTGTTCATCTCCAGTGTTTTAAAACCTGATTTCTCTCGTTGTCTGAAGGATCAGTCGGCCCGGTTCTGATCCTGAGCGGGTCCAGTTGACGCTCAGACTGAATTCATGCTGATCGGATCCAGGAGGGAACTGGGTTCGTGGTTCCGGGTTTGGGCCCACGGCGTCAGAGCAGAAAGAGACCGTTCAGCAGAACTTCACCCCGATCTCCCTTCCAGAACCAGAACCGGGTCGTGTCTTCACTCAGTCATGACGTTTTATTCTGAAAATCCTGAATAATCTGTTGGTTGTGAATTTATTACAGTTTCTGGTATCAAGTCCAGAACATTTTGGTTCTGCTTCTTTCATGACCGGGTTGGACCAGGTCACGCAGCGGATCATGACCCCATCCACTCCGTGGGTTCAGATCAGACCCAAACGGTTCCAGCATCATCAGAACCATTTCCTGTGGCTCCTAATTACTTCATATGAACTCAGTGAAGCTGACTGGATCTGGGTTCTGGTCATAAACGTGAACATGGTCCAGTTCATGTTCTGGGTCATCGAGGCAGAATAGTGCAGCTGATCCGAGCCTCAGATCCGTTTCGGCTCGCGGGAACTCGGCAGCCACGTGTCGGGTCACACGTCTCCGGCTCAAAGGCGTCTCTGTGTCAGCGCCTGACCGGCGGAGCGGCTGGGGTCAAAGCCTCAACACATCCCTTCATCCAGCACAGGCGCATCATCAAAATCAGGCAGGCGGAACCAGAACCGGCTCGAAACTTGAACCCATTTCAGGCCCCAAACCTGCAGCTCATCAGGATGTTACAGCTGAGATCAAAGCAGGCAGAAATCTGTCCAATCAGAGCGAAGAACCACAACCAGGTGCCTCTGGAGGAGCTGCAGAGATCCACGACTCGGGTCAGGTCACTAACAGGGTCACTAATGTGACATTTAAGATCAGTAAGAGGCCATTGAGGTCCGTAGTGGGCCCATTAGGGCCACTAATGGGTCCCTGTGGGCCACTAATGGGTCCATCAGGGCCACTAAAGGGCCCATTAGGGCCACTAATGGGTCCCTGTGGGTCACTAATGGGTCCATCAGGGCCACTAAAGGGCCCATTAGGGCCACTAACTGTAGTTGCTACCAGTGAATAAAATATTTTTAAATTATTTTCCCATCAAATATTTTCCACATTTCAAACTTTTGGGTCAGAAAACAAAAAGTTTCTTTATTTTACAGGGTTTATTTTTAAAATGTTTTCACAAAGTGGTTGATGAGTTTGAACGTGATCAGATTTATTCGACGCAAACAGCAGAAACTGAACAGTTCAGTTCAGGGCCTGTAAAAAGTTCTAGAAAACCAAAAATCTGAATTAGACTTTAAAAAACGTCCCAGGATCTAAACTAAACGGAGGAAAGTTTGAAAGCGACTTTTCTACTTTCTTCCCTCTTTGTTGCATTTTTTCTACTTGTACATGAAAGTTTTTCCTGGGTTCGTTAAATCGACACCAGAGAGAAACGGGATCTACTGACGGTAAAACGCATGCAGGTGGATGAACCGACGGCGGGTCAGTGAGCCGGTGCCGAACCAGGAGTTCAGGCCCAGAACTGGTTCTACATGCTGGACTCGCTGTGCGCCCGCTTGTCGTTCTCCAGGTCGCTGTCCTGGGAGATCAGCTTGTAGGGTTTCTTCCTCTCCTTCTCCTCCACCACCGAGTTCCCCATCTCCACGTCTCGGCTGCGCAGCTCGTGTCGGGACAGGAACTCCACGATGCCGGCGCCGATCGAGTCTCCCAGGACGTTGGTGGTGGTCCGAAGGCGGTCCCTGAGCGGGAAGACGGGTTCTGGTTATTTCTGTGCAACATCAGAACCAGGTTGGTTTGCTGCAGCTCAAAACGTTCAGTTCTGGAGAGTCTATATTAGTAAAACATGAAAATGTTTCAACAGAGACGTTTGTTAGAGAGACGACAAGGAAACAAGGAGCAAATGCTAGAGAAATGCTTCAGAGCTAATCTGAGCTAACCTGAGCCAGCCTGAGCTAATATGAGCCAGCCTGAGCTAACATGAGCCAGCCTGAGCTAATCTGAGCTAACCTGAGCCAGCCTGAGCTAATCTGAGCTAACCTGAGCCAGCCTGAGCTAATCTGAGCTAACCTGAGCCAGCCTGAGCTAACCCTAGCTAACCATCATGAAGTGATGATAATCCAGGTCACCAGTTGTTATCATGTAGTTTAGTTTGAAATACCAGTTTCACCGCAGAGCCAGCCGAGCCTTTGCCCCAGTTGCCCCAGTTGCCCCAGTTAGCCGAGCCTTTGCCCCAGTTGCCCCAGTTAGCCGAGCCGTTTCTGGTCCTGGTTTTCTAATTGAAACGATTAATTTACGAAACCTAATTATGTTTCTATGTTAAAACTATGTTCAATACAGGGACGATGTGGCACGAGGCTCCGGGGACAAGCAGAAGTGTGTCAGTAGGTGCTGGTGGATGTGGAGCTACTGGTGACCTCTAGAATGACCCCAGTGGAGCCTCCGTTAGCGGTAACCTTTGACCTGGCCTGCTGGCCCAGTTGGTCCGTGTTTACTGGGATTACACTCACAGGAACCAATCGACTGCAATGATGAGAGTGATGTCATCAGTAGGAAGTCCGACGGAGGTCAGTACGATCACCATGGTAACCAGGCCTGCCTGCGGGATGCCGGCGGCGCCGATGCTGGCCGCCGTCGCTGTGATGCTTCCAGGTCAAGAGACAGAAACTGGTGAGTCTTACTGGTGGGTCGTTCTCTACAGAACCGTCGTCATGGTTACCCTCCTTTACCTGATGGTGATGATCTGACCGAAGTTCATCTCCATGTTGTTGACCTGGGCGATGAAGATGGCCGCCAGCGCCTCGTACAGAGCCGTGCCGTCCATGTTGATGGTGGCGCCGACCGGCAGCACGAAGCGGGTGATCCGCTTGTCGATGCGGTTGTTCTCCTCCAGACACTTGAAGGTGACGGGCAGCGTGGCGGAGCTGGACGGAGACATAGACAGAGACATGGACGGAGACATGGACAGAGAGACACTTCAGAGGCGCTGCGGTGCCGACCTGACGACCCGGACTGGGCTTCAGGACTCAGACAGACTCAGAGCTCAGCTGATGTCTCTTCAGTTTGGACTGGGAGTCCAGATCGTCTAGATTTCCAACTCTAGATCTGCAGTTTGTAAAGTTACAGACTCAATAATTAATAGCAATAATTCATATTATTCAGGATGAAAACATGAAGATTCGTTATTCAATTTGTTCTGATCTCTTGATTCTTTGAACCAGCAGGTGGAAGGAAGTCTAATTCACAATTTCTGCTTTTTACTCTTTTTTATGACATTTAAAAAATATCAGAATTCATCCTGACATTTGGATGGAAACTAAGCTAATAGATGAAGCTAACAGATAAAGCTAATGGATGAAGCTAACGGATGAAGCTAATGGATGACGCTAACGCTTTAGCTAAGGCTGAAGATAAAAGCTCCATTTGGACGATGGTTGTAGCAATTCGTCCCAGTCGGCGGGTTGCCGGTTCGAATCCGGATCTGTCGTCTTGCCCTTGGCAGGACGTTTCACCAGCGCCTCCCGCTGGTGGTCAGAGGGCCCAGCAGGTGGCGCTGGTGAATGACTGAAGCAGCAGTGAGTTATCAGAG
The DNA here is from genome assembly GCA_902982915.1 of Phalloptychus januarius. Taxonomy (NCBI): domain Eukaryota; kingdom Metazoa; phylum Chordata; class Actinopteri; order Cyprinodontiformes; family Poeciliidae; genus Phalloptychus; species Phalloptychus januarius. Next base: position 765,702 of record CADWAE010000075.1, read on the forward strand.
AAGAAGAGCTGAGCTAGCAGCTGACTACAGACACAGTTAGTCGTTAGCATGAATCATGACAACATCCAGCAGTGTGAAGGAAACCTTCCTCACCTGGAAGACGTCCCCAAGGCCGTGACCAGAGCCTGCAGCAGCCCAGCGATGAAGATGAAGGGATTCTGTCGAGTGATGACGAAGTACAGCGTGGGCAGGATGAGAACGCCGTGGATCAGCAGCCCGATGATGACGGTGATGGTGTACATGCCCAGCTGGCCGCCCATCTGCGTCAGGTCGTCCATCTCCACGATCTTCCCTGCGATCAGAAACAGGATGCCGATGGGAGCGTACCTGCAAGAAGAAGAAGACCAGAGAGTCGGCGCAGGCCGAGGCAGACCGCTTCGGCTCCAGACCGTGACCACGAAGCGTCTACCACATGATGATGGCCACCAGGCTCATGATGGCTTCGTTGAGGCTGTCGAAGAAGTCTCGGAGGACCTGGCCCTGCTCCTTCATGTTGCCGATTATCAGACCGAAGCACATGGAGAAGACCACCAGGCCGAGAGCGTTGACCCCGTTCACCTGGCCAGGGATGGGGATCACCTCCTCCCTGCTGACCTCCATGACCTCCTGGGTGCCGTTGGTGGAGTTGAAGAGCGACTCGTTCACCGTGACCGTCACATGGACCTTCCTCTTTCCATATTTGGTCTTGAACTGTTGAGAGATCAGAGTTTGAGTTTGATCTGTCTGAAGCTCAGATCGTCTCCAGCTGGTTCCTCAGAGGTCAGGCGGAGGTCGGGTTCTCCTCTAGCACCGGCTCTCAGTCCAGCTGAACCTCTTCAGGAAGTGGGAGACAGGATGTTCTCGTCATGGCCACCAATCACGTCTCTCCAGACCAGAAGCTCAGCAGATCAGCTGGTTGAATCTACATGACACACCTGAAGATTTAGCAGACGCTAACGCTAAAGCTCTGATGTCAGCCATGTTGATATCCACCATGTGTCGATGAATGAACATGTGTTGTCTATATCGCCCCCACAGGTCAGATCTGCCATTACACCAGGCTGTGAAGGTCAGGAAGGGATTTTTTCTAAACTTTCAGTTTCAGTTCCAGTTGATGAGTTTTGCTATCAATTGATGCTGATTCAGCATCTGTAAACTGTCTGCAGTGATGCATTCTGGGTACAAAATAAACGTTATTTCTGTATTGCATCCAAATCAGCAAAGTTAGAATTTAGAAGGAAAAATAAATTCAGTGGCTCTAAACATTGCAAAGTTAGCTCAGGTGCTACATGAACCGTTAGCTGTGCTTTTAGCGGATCAGCAGAAGTTATGGATGATTTTCATTTGAACTTTAGCTGCTTTTCCACTCAGTTTCAGTTGAAATGAACAAACAGTAACTAACTGTCACCTGGTTCGTCAGACTCACTAATGTTTGACATTTTTACCAGATTCAGCTCATAAAACAGGAACAAACTGAACCTTTAACCTTCTGTTATGTTCATGTTGAGTTTATGAAACTTTTTCTGCCTCAGTGATTCATTGTTAATAAAGATAAAAGCTGCCTAAAGATAAGAACATTCTGTGTGATATTCAGCAGAGTATCAGTTTGAACTGACCTGCTGTGTGCAGGCCTGGACCAGGTTTGGAGGGAACATGTTTCTGAAAGGAGACGATAGGAAACGTTTAGAGCTGCGCCACGCCGCGCCGCACCGTGCTGCACCGTGGCCGCAAGCCGCGCCCGCGCACCGCACCGTGCTCCGGCCACGCCGCACCGCACCGTGCTGCCCGTGCCGCGCCGCACCGTGCTGCCGTGCCGCGCCACGCCGCACCGCACCGTGCTGCACCGTGCCGCACCGGCTGCCGTGCCACGCCGCGCCTTGCGCTCTGGAGGTTTGAGTCTGAAATCACCTGATGAGGTCCAGGAAGGCGTCGGCTGGGCTGACCTGCTCGATGGTTTGCTGCTTCCCAAACTCGTCCTTGGAGCCTTTTCCCGGATGGATGATGAGGACGATGATGATGCCGATGAAGACCGCGATGATGGTCGTGGTCATGTAGTAAATCACCGCGCGCATTCCCATCTTTCCTGACGCCTTGCTGTCCAGCGCCGCCATGCCTGAAGCCACGAAACACCAACGTTTATAACAACCAAAACCCAGCAAACAGGAACAGAGTTTACACCATAATCCAGACCGGAGGATCTGGATTAAATTATTACATCAACATTTAATAATTATTCTCTGATGCTTTAGATATCTTCTAAACTTTTAACACTTCCATCCAAAATTCTCCTAAAGACTGATTGACATACTTTTAAAACAACTTAAAAATAAAAATGGCCTTGTTAGAAATAAACAGACAATGTTGAATTTCAGTTTCCTATAATAACTGAGTTATCATCTGTTTCTGTCTTCATTTTGATCTGAGCCAAAGTTTTAAGAATCCACATTTAAACTTTTATTCTTTATTCTAGATACGAACAATATTCAGATTTAAGGTCTAAATTACAATATAATGAACAAAACAAAGTGTAAGAAGTAAACAAATGTTAAGCTTCTGAATTAACGGACAGGAAGTGCTTTTATTTTGATATTCACAGCAGGAAGTGTCCTTTTAATGTAGCAGTTAGCTTAGTAGACGATGCTGGAGGCCAGTGACATTTAGTTTCCTCTGAAATGATCCAAAGTCATTTAAAACAGTCCAGAATGACGTTCATGTGATCATTAACGTGAAGCTAAAGCTAATGCTAGCAGGTAGCTGTTAGCATCCCATAATAATCCACCAAGTTCCTCTTCCACGGAGCTGATGTGTCTCTGGTACATCAGATTAAACTCGAGTCTCAGATCAAGTCCCAGTCAAACCCCATCCACAGACTTTCTGCCCTGAAGTGAAGAAAGCTGGAGACCAAAAAATAAATGATTTTCTCTCCCAAACGTTCCGCCCTGATTGGCCCTGATTGACCCTGATTGGCCCTGATTGGCCCTGATTGACCCTGATTGGCCCTGATTGACCCTGATTGGCCCTGATTGACCCTGATTGGCCCTGATTGACCCTGATTGACCCTGATTGGCCCTGATTGACCCTGATTGACCCAGTACGACCCCAGCGAGTCCAAACTGGAGACTTCCTGCCTGAAGGTGTTTCAGGATCTTCATCACTGATGATGAGTTTTACTTTAAGACATTTTATTCACATTGAGCCCATTTAAAGGGCCGGATGAAACATGAGTCTCTGTGTGTTTGGCTCCATTTGTTGCCAGGTAACCTGGCGGTGAGCGGTGATGTGGATGGACACGTGGCGGAGGAATCTGACCGGTGATCAGGCTGGAGACGAGCAGCGGCAGCACCAGCATCTGCAGCATCCTCATCAGAACCTCCCCAGGGAAGGAGAAGTACTTCACCTCCCGGTAGCTCATCCTGTAGGGACGCAGAGCGAAGCCCAGGATGATCCCTGCACAGAGAGGAACAGAGAGGAACAGTGACTCTCCGCTGCGCTGCCGGGCGGCAGGACGTCTTCTGAGGACCACACACCTACGACCACGGCGCCCACCGTGAAGAGGACAAATGCGTTCTTCCTCAGGAAGGCCTGGACGTCCTCCTTGGAGATCTCCTCCACTTTCCTCTTGGCCTTCATGGTCCGGATGTGAATCCCTTCCCTGATCTGCTGCATCCTGCTCACACACAGCCGGGATTCAAACCCACAACCTCTCACTGCCTGATGAGAGCAGAACAGACAGATGACACACGGCTTTTCTAATAAAGGATCAATTTAAAAATCCACTTCCTGTGAGGCAGCATGTCTCCAAAAACAACATTGGAATCAGTGAGTGATAAAGATTCCTGAACCGGTTCCACCGAGTCGCCTGTAAACATTTAGCTCATAAACTCATGTTTGTAGTGTAAAGTTAGCAGCAATAATTTGGGTTATTTGGCCTGTAATAAGAAAAAAAAGGGGTTTATTCATCCAGTTATCAATGTCACAGTTTAGAACTAAATGTTTAATTAGCTGGATGAATATTTAGCTTCAGCTAGCTCTGATTTAGCACTGAACATGCAGCTTGCTAACTAGTTTACAAACTAAATATTTAGTTGGAGGTTAAATACTTAGCTTGGTAACTAAATAACTTGTTAACTAAATATTTAGCTACCAAGCTAAATCTGTTGATATTTAACTCCGAGCTAAATATTTAGTTAATATGCAAATTTACCTGCTGATAACCGGAAGTGGACGATCAAAATCTAAATTTGCGAAGCTCATTGGATTTTTTATTTTTATTTTACTTCTTCTTTTCTACATCATTTCAGGACAAAACGAAGCGAGGGCCGTTTTAATGTGATGCAGGTGTTTACCCAGGAGCTTCAGCAACAGTTACTGCGCTAGCTGCAGGTTAGCGCAAGACCCTGCTTTTATTTTGACAGTCCACATCCGGTTATCGGGAGGTAAATTTGAATACTAGCCAAGCAAAGTTAAATCTTTAGCTAGCATTTAATTGTGACAAAATAAAAGAAAATATAAAAGAAATATAAATATAAAAGAAAATACAAAATAAGAAACCTGTGAATACTTTTTCACAGCATATTTATGTCACTGTGTCCGCCTGACGTGTTTCCTGTTGGGACAAAATGTCCATCAGGGGAAAAACTTTCCCAGATCATTTCTTCTAAATATTTCTGTTCTGCCTCCTGCTGGATGATGTCAGCGTCCCAAATCATATCCAGAAATGTTTAAATCCAAACGCATAAACTGCCTTAAGGTTTGTTTCAGAGAGCTTCCGGTTCAGCAGCTAGCAATTATTTTAGCAATCGATTAATCTATTATTCTGATGATTAATCAGATATTAAAATTTCACATTCTACAGAATTTTTATTTAAGCCTTTTTATAAAATACTAGAAAGACATTAAAAGATGCAAATAAACAATTCAATTCCTTTTAAAAATAAGAAAACAAACCTTTTATTTCCTAAACTTTAATAGCATTGCTTTAGTAAATGTGGGGAAGGTGAAACTAAAACTACACCAGGCAGAAACAGATTTACAGACTAAAGGGTTTTTATCTTTAATGCAAAATGTATTTTTGTACAGTTTTCAGTGAACGATTAATCGCAGACTAAATTAGTGAAGATTATGTCAGTTATGATTAATCGCGATTCAACCTGCGGAATTAGTACTTAGTTTAATTGAAAGATTAAAGTCTGAGGAGACATTTGATCCAACAGGAGAACTCTGGGATCTGATGAAGATGATGATCATCGCCACCACCATCATGGTGATGGTGATGAAGATACATTCCTCTAGCTTGAACCCGGTTCCTCTCCTGCTGCATCATGTCATAAGGATGAATCTCTGCTCACCTGTTTGCCTCTCCGATCTCAGTGATGCGGCTGCAGAGTCGGAGGAAACTTCCTGCTCTGCTGCTGCTGCTGCTGCTGCTGCTGCTGCTCCGGCGGAGGGAGGGACGGGGACAGGAGGACAGATCAGGAGACGTCCTCTGACACAGTTTCAGGTGTGGAACCTCCCAGGACTCTGTCCATCCCGCTCCGCTCCTCCTCTGGGAAGCTGCGAACACGTCGCGTCTGTTTGTGGGAATAAACCGAATCGTTTCAGGCGGAAAACAGGAACGAGGTTTGGAGGATGCGCTCCGTCCCGCTCGGGACTTGTTATAGTTCAGGATGGATCCTCAGAGGGAAACCGCAGCACAATTAGCTGGAAAAGTGGAGCTGGAGCGGGAATAGGTGACCTGACTGAGGCGATCCCAGGAGAACGGAGTAAAATTAGAGAAGATTCCCCCAAATCAGGACCAGGACCAGGTCAGGGAGACTTTCACAAACCTCACATCACCCAGGAGGCTCTGTGAACGGAATAACCCGTCTGTGCGTCTTGCAGCTCGGCTCCGACTCCTCAGACTGCAGAATGAGACCAAACACTAGGAAATGATCTTGGTTCTGGCTCTGATACCGGATCGAACCACATTCATCCTCCAATAGTTTAATTAAAATACAACAAAGGAACAAACACGTCTGTAAAAGCAAAATCCAGACTAAAATCCAAACCGATTCTAAGGCTTTTAATACATTAAAAAGACCAACACCATAAAATTTCAAATCTTTTTATGCTTGATTCCAATCAGAAGGAGAAGCAAACTGTAGATTTAGATCTTCAGCATAAATTTAAATACAATAGTGATGGCCTAATAATGCCACTTCCATGAACAAACTGTTATTTTGCATAAAATGCAAAACTTTTAACATAATTAACAGATTTTGCTCACTGAATGTGTTCGTTTTTAACTGAAGTACATTATTTAATGCCTTATATCAGTCATTGTAACAAGCTGTGTTAATGAGTATTTAAGACGTAACAAGAAGCAAAAACTGAATAATTTCTGAGACATTTCACGACCCCCATCCACTACCTCCTCGACCCCCCAAGGGATCACGACCCCATGTTGAAATCCTTTAATTTAAGCCATTGTCTCAGTAACAATTAAAGAGCCGGTTAGTGGCCACAAGATCCGACTCTTTTAGGAGCCAAATAAAGCGGAGCCAAATGAAGCGGATCTCACAGAGAAGCTGGAATTCCCAGCACCTGCTGCGTCACGTACGTAGCCAATCCAGAGGAACTCTACGTAAGTTACGTAGATTCGGAGTACGTGCCAAGGTGCCTGGTATGTTTAGCAGCTTTGCTCCTCTATAGTTTCATGTTTTTCTCTTTATTTAATGTTTTCTGGTTCTGGTCCTGTTCAGAACCGAGTCGTTGCTTCAATGCGCTCCGAGCTGACGAGTTGAATCCGAGGAACGGCTTCAATAAGCGGCTTTAGGGCTGCACCTGGACCGCTGCTAGCAGCTTTAGCTGGGTCAGCACCGCCGCGAGTTAGCAGGTCAGCGGCTAACTAGTTAACCAGCTGCTCAACTGTTGCTGTCTTCCTCACAGAGACACCGGGCTGGACAGCGGCTAGACCCCGTGACCTTCACGGCCTGACGGCTGCACCTGGACCGACCATGTCCCCTCGTTAACAGCAGCTCCCTCGGCTCGGTTCGGTTCGCCATAATCCGGCTTTCAGGTCCTGGTTCCCGCCCCGCTCGGAGGAATGGCTCGCTGCCCGGTGGTGAACCTGCTGCGGTTCGGGAACTGGGTGGCGAGGAGCGGCTTCCTGCGGCCTCTGCACGCCGCGGCAGGGTGCTCCTCCACGGAACCAAGAACTGGGTTCAAACCGGACAGGGTTGCCGTGGTTACCAAAACCACGCGGTATGAGTTCGAGCAGCAGCGGTACCGGTACGCCGGACTGTCTGAGGAGGACCTGAAGCAGCTGGTAAGGGTCGGTCATACCCGGGGTCATAATATTTGTGGTTCTGTTGGCGGTGCAGATCTGGTATGTGGAGGGGAAATGCAGTGTCTACACGTTTACGTGTTAAAATCTGAAAAGTGTGGCGTGCCTGTGTGTCCAACCCCTCCAGACGTTCTGCCTGAAGCAGTTTTCGTTAACAATGATGAAACATTTAGCCCTTTTAGAGCCTCTGTTGGGTTAATACATAATTACTTTGTAGCCCCTGAGCAAGGCACTCCCCCCCCCCGAGGTTCTTATGTTACTAATGTTTTCTCAACCTCCAGTCGCTCGGGGCCAATGGCTGCTGGAACCAAGTTCCGGTTCTGCTGGAGTTTTCTTTCCTCTCCACTGTTGCCCCCTGCTGGTCAGGAGGAGCGATGCTGCCAGTCAGCGACTCAGTTTTCCCACACCTAGAACCTCTTTTGTGTTTCTGTGCATGTTGGTGTTGACAGCTGAGAACAAAAACCCCTATGGCTCCATCAGCTCGACCTTTGACATTTGACCTCTGGTTTCTTTCAGCTAGCCATGAAGGGCTCCAGCTACAGCGGCCTGCTGGAACGCCACAACATCCACACCAGCAACGTGGAGCACATCGTCCAGAGCCTGCAGTGAGTCCAGCTGCATGTTGCTGCTGCTGCACTTTGTTGTTGCTGCCTGGGTTGCTGCTGCCTGGGTTGCTGCTGCCTGGGTTGCTGTTGCTGCCTGGGTTGCTGCTGCACGTTGCTGAGTGTCTGCCCATGCAGCAACATGCAGCAGCTCTGGCTCTCTGCCTGCAGGAGCGCCGGCGTCGAGGTGCGGGTTGTGAGGAGAGGGGAGTACGATGAGGAGGTGGTCCGGTGGGCCGACGCCATCATCTCAGCTGGAGGTAAGCTCCGCCCATCCGGTCCTGGTGACCAATCAGAGCTCAGCGTCGCTGCTTTTCCTTTTAGTTATTCTCTTTACTCTTTAGTTCTGTTGAGCTGAACTTGTTGAGTTCTGGACGTAACTGCAAGCATTTCTGTTATCTTCAACTTTCAGACAGAAATATTGTGTAACCATGGCAACAAGGTCCTGTTTTTCCAGCTGGTTGTCATCTAAAAAACTGAATTAACGCCTGACCTTTGACCCTACAATGGCTGATTGTGGAGACTATGCTGCCTTTTGGCATCTCATTACAGTCAGGGGCCGCTGGTACACTGACTGCTACAGGAGACCTTGCAGCATCACTAAATTATTGGATAAAATCCTGCAGAACTTCTTGGTTCTGGAGGCCCAGTTTCTCCTGAGAGTGGGCCGTGGGTCGGCTCTTCTGACGTTGGGTTCATGTTTTCTTTCCTTGTTTATTAAACATGAACTTAAAATGCAAATTAGAGCATCTCTGGTTCTGGTTCCGGTCCTGGTTCTGATAACTGTAGTTTGTTCCAGGTGACGGGACAATGCTGCTGGTGGCCAGTAAGGTTCTGAACAAGGACAAGCCGGTTGTTGGGGTGAACACCGACCCAGAGAGGTAAGCCCCGCCCGTGTTGTTTAAGCCCCGCCCCCTGCATCACCTGCTTCACCTGCCCGTCTCTCCAACAGGTCAGAAGGTCATCTGTGTCTGCCGGTGCGCTACACCCACGCCTTCCCAGAGGCTCTGGAGCGGCTCTGCCGTGGTGAGTTCAGGTGCGTGCTTACCTTTTTATCGTGGTGAGTTCAGGAGCGTGTTTACCTGCGTTCCAGCTGGTTAGCGCACCGCTGATCCATCTTTAAGGTCAGGTTAGCGAGTCACATGGTGCTCAGTTGCCATGTCCCAGAACTCGGAGGCGACTCGTTGATTGTCTGCTTAGCGCTGCGGAGCGTCATGCTGCTGCTGACGCGCTGGGCCGGCTGCTCTGATTGGCTTAGAGCTTCAGCTGGTCTTAGCCGCAGAGATCAGGCTGTAAGCTCTGAGCTTAGCGAACGCAGCTCATTGCTGGAACAGAAACAGGAAGTAGAGCGAAGATGATTCATGGCTTCCTAGAAAACCATATGAGAAGTGTGGCGTGCTTTTGTCCCAGAGGTCTTTGCAACGGTGAAGCTTTCTGCAGACGTTTGAAGCTGGAAGAGACCCAACGAGTAAGAGGGACTGGAGATAAAAGTATGCCACACTTTTCAGATTTCCTCTGTAAATGAAGAATACTTTTGTTTTCTCAAGTTTATTTCTCACCTTCTGTCGGTGTGAATTCTTTTGTCTATGTGTGTAAATCTGGAGGTTCAGACAGTTGGATTAAAAAGCAACTGGTGAGATTAGATTTAATCCCAAGATGAGCAGAAACAGGACCAACAAAGGTTCTATTCAGTTCAGATCGTCTTAACCTGGAGGATGAGGAGTTCAGTCTGCAGCTAAACACTAGCTGCTATTTCTGATCAGCTATCTAATAAGTGATAGGCTGTCGCCAACGCCGGCGGCCGGCCTCCCCGTCAGAACCGGGCCCAGCTGTTCTGTTGTGTCCAGGTGGTTGTGGCGCCAGCGGCTCCGGCTGCACCTGGAGGGAACCGGGATCAACCCGACCCCAGTGGATCTGCATGAGCAGCAGCTGAGCCTGGAGCAGCACAACCGGGCCCACCGGATCAGCACCGTGGACCAGCAGCAGAGTACGCCTCATAGAACCAGGAGATCCGTGAGAACCGTCCCTCAGAGGAACCAGTTCTGGTTCTGGAGGCCCGGTTCTGGCAGTAACTGTCCGTCTCTGCCGTGTTTCAGGACCGGGAGCGCTGCACCCGGCCTATTCAAAGCCCAGCCTGCTGCCGGTGCGGAGCCTGAACGAGATCTTCATCGGAGAGTCTCTGTCCTCCAGGTACCGGCCCGGTCCGACCCGACCCATCCCGCCGGCCGCATGTCCGTCCAGAACTCACGGCTGACTCTCTTCCACCACAGGGCCCAGCTAAAAGTCTTCACTCCCCGTCTCTTCCTCCATAGGGCGTCCTACTACGAGGTCTCCGTGGACGGCGGGCCCTGGGAGAAGCAGAAGAGCTCCGGGCTCAGCGTGTGCACCGGGACCGGGTCCAAGGCCTGGTGAGTCCGGACCGGCACCGGAACCAGAACCTTACTGGTGATGGTCTCCTGCGCAGCAGCTTCTTTCTGAAACTTTAACTGAGCCGTTTCCATCAGAGTTCTTCAGAACCAAACGGTTCTTAACCGGTTCTGTAAAAGGTCCGGTTTATTTCCCCCCTGCCAGAACCTGTGAAACGTTATCAGCTGTTATCAGTTATTAACAAATTTTACACAAATAAATGTTTGACATGTTGGTTTCTTTGATGTTTTGTAACTACTTTCAGTTTTTTGGTTCTGCAGGTCGTATAACATCAACAAACTGACTGAGCAGTCTGTGGAGGAGGTTCTAAGGATCGGTACGTAAAGCGGCCCGGTTCCCAGTGAAGCGGCCCGGTTCCCAGTGGACCGGCCCGGTTCCCAGTGAAGCGGCCCGGTTCCCAGTGAAGCGGCCCGGTTCCCAGTGAAGCGGCCCGGTTCCCAGTGAAGCGGCCCGGTTCCCAGTGAAGCGACCCGGTTCTGTTCTGTTGTTCTGCAGGAGCGTCTCAGGCCGGAGTTGAACTCCCGCTCAGCAGGGAGTTCATAGGGAAAGGTGAGTTTCTGATCCAGCAGTTCTGGTTCTGGTGTTTTCTGATTCTGATTCTGATTTGGTTCTGGTTCTGACCCAGTAACCGATGACTACAACGCGTCCCTGGTGTTCGCCCCGGACGAGCCCCGCCTCTTCTACAGCGTCAGGGAGCCAATCAGCAACCGCGTGTTCTCCAGCAGCCGGCAGAGAGGCTTCGCCCGCAAGTCAGTACTTTGACTAGGCCGTCTGGCGCGGACAGGAAGCAGTCAACGCTGCAGCTTCTTCTTCTGCTCCTCTGCAGGGTGTGCGTTCGCTCGCGGTGCTGGGACGCCTGCATGGTGGTGGACGGCGGCACGTCCTTCGAGTTCAACGACGGCGCCATTGCCACGGTAACCGTGAGCGAGGAGGACCGGCTCCGGACCGTCCTGCTGGACCAGTGAAGCGGGTCGGCGACCGCGGGCCTGTCGCCATGGAGACAGGATCAGGTTCTGACTCACTAAGCCCATAATGAAGTTCTGATGCAGAGCAGAGTGAAGCTGCTGCACAAGTGTCCAGCTCTGCTCTGATTGGCTCAAACAAACGTCCAATCAGAGGACAAAGATCTAAAACCCATAAACACACTGGACCAGTTTACCCAGTAACTGACCTGACATCCCATAATAAACCAGTTCTATCTGCACGGCAGCGCCGCTGCCTCACAGAATCTGCCTCTGGTTATTTAACCCGACCCGTCAGAACCGGACCAGAACCAGACCAGAACCGGGGAAAGCAGCCAAAGGAGAACCGTTAGGCTAAATGCACCGGATAAGTTTTCACACCCCAGTACATTCTGATCAGGGCCAAAACTTTAAGATTAAAGACATTTCAAAATAACAGTTCCTCGTGGAACTTTTTATTATGTTTCTGCTACAGCCATAAATGTGATGCACAGCTACATCGGCTAGCAGCAGCGACAGAAGCTGCTTCTCTGATCAGTTACGTTTCTAATCGATCTGACTGGCCGCTGGGAAAGACTGTTGTGCTAAAAGCAGTTAGCCTAGCAAAGAAGCTATGCTAGCATAAACTAACATCTCAATGCTAATGTGTAGCATTTTCAGTCCAACAGTTTGGATGACATTTGCTTATTTTGTCGGCAGATTTTGATTAAAATGCCTGAAACCTTTTAATGGAGTCTGCCGCTGGTTTTAATTATTAATTTGATTTAATTTTAATGTTTTATTGTGGCGGATAAAAAGCAGAGCGACAGGAAGTGAAATAAAATTATTGATGATCTGGTTTTCTTTCCTCAAATGCAGCAGCAATAAATCTAACTCATTTTTGCCTCTGTTTCCTTTAACTAGGCCATTTTGATCCATGGGCTCAGTAACCTTTACAGTTCAATTTTGTCCTTATTTACTAATAAAATGTATTTATAGAACCATAAAACCTGCTTGACCCTTCAGAATAAAAGCTTTTCACGGTTTTTGATGATTGATAAAGATCTACAAAAGTATATCTAGTTTAAGGTTTTAAACTACTTTGTTTAATGAAATGTTACATTTTTAAGGAAAATGAAGAAAATCATGTAGAATCAACAGTAAAAATAAAATATAGTTTTCCTTCTGTTTAGGAAAATTGATGCAAATTTAACATGAGAAACAGTAAAAACTCATTTCCAGACATTTTAATGGTAATGAAAACAGTTTGAACGTTGCTGTTTTTAAAGGCAGCAGGTCTGACCCTGAGGTCAGGGGTCAGGGTTAATCCACAACATTTTTAAGGTTTTAACCAATAAAAATGTAAAATGTTGTTCTCTGCGTTTCATAATGTTGGTCCCTGCATAAAGATCAGGTTTGGCCTGATCACTGCTGGGATCTTCTGCTTTATTTGCATTAAACCGTTTAAAATCCAATCCGGCGACTGGATCCGGTTCTGGTCGTAGTGACATCAGCAGCAGGTCAGAGGTCAAAGGTTAAATAATAGCTGAGCCTCAGTTTGATGAGTTTTATTAGTTTGTAGATGGAAGCAGGTCCAAACCAGAGCTGCTGGTTCTGGTTCTGGTCCTGGGCGGGGAACGCTGCAGCGGCGCCGAGCATTCTGGGAAAATCTCACTTCTGGAAATGATTGTTACAAAATGTGACGTGATGAACTGGTTTCTAACCAGCAGCGGCTCCGGTCCGCCTCCCAGTCTGGACCTGGAACCAGCAGGTCTGACCAGAGGGGAACCGGTTCCTCCTGGGAACGCCGTCCCGGTTCCACTTCCTGGTATGTTTGTGTTTTAATAAAAATGTTTTACAGCCACTCTGGGTTTGGCTTTATTTTCTTAGAAATGTTTCAACCATGAACAGAAGTGGAAAGTTTTGACAGACTGGATGAATAAATTCTGTTCCTGAAGGTTCTGCAGGATGAAATCGGTCCAGTCCAAACCTGGAGGATGTGGAGGAACGATAAACCCGCAGCCTCTGAGCCGCTTCCAAACTTTAAGATGCAAACCAAACAGGGGCAGAAATACAATTAAAACGCTATTTTTTTAGATAAAACTAATTGAAGTTACTCCAAATGTTTCTGATGCAATGTGACGGCTTCAGAGCGTCGGGTTTCCTCTCAGGCCCTGACCAAGATGGCGGCGGAAGCTAGAAGCTAAAAGCAGAAAGTGGATCATTGAGTCCCGAATAATTTACTTTGTCAAATTCCTCAGAAGCTCAACTTGTAGTTTTTTATTTTAGATTTACAATAATAATAAAATTTAAGCAGTTCCGTTTGGAGCATATTTTTCTTTTTTGTAGTTTTTAATTTTTGGGCGTTATTTTTTTTGCATATTTTATTAACGTTTTACTTTTTGTTCATTTTTTTCAAATCGTGTTTATTTTTAATGTATTTTTTTATTATTATTTTGTAGCATTTTTAGTGATTTTTTAGCATCATTTATTTCAGATTTAGTTCGCAGTTTTGCTTCGAGAAGCGGAAATGACGTAGCGTTCGTTTCTATTCAGCGGCCTCGTTCGGTTTAAACGTCTTTCGCCTGAACGTGAAGAACCGTCTCTGTTTGCTCTGGTTTGGAGTTTAAACTGGTTTGTTTTAGATCATTTGAGCTAAATTATCTCCGGTTTCCTGTTTTATTTTATGATTTTTAGCGACCCGGGTCTTTATTTCGGTCACGTGATCTGGTAAGGCAGTCACCATGGTGACGCTGGCTTCGCTGAAAATGGCCGCCACCGCAGCAGCGTCAGGCACAGTTTAGGTTGTTCCGGTTCGGTTCTGGTTGCATCCGGTGAAACTTTGAGACCAGAACCGTGACGATGTTCGCTGATGAAGATCTGGACTCTGTGAGCGTGGAGTCAGTGTGGCGGAAATCCCAGCAGGGGGCGCAAGAGTCGGTAAGAGTTCAGAGGTCAGCCGCAGCAGATACTGGTTCTGTTCTGAGTGACCCGGTTCTGGTTCTGTTTGTTCTAGAAAGCCTGTCAGACCCCCGCTGTGAGCACCGAGCATGCTGGAGTCCAGACCGGGTCCAAAGCCTCCAGGTTCACCCAGACGGAACCACAGGAGCAGATGGACCCGAAGCGAGCCTTCAGTGGTTCTGGTTCTGACCCACCCGGGCTGGTGGACTTCCTGAGGCGGGTCGAGAAGCTGCTCATCCGGGAGCTGGAGAAGAACTCCAGGAGTCACGCTTTTGATGGGTTCCGGGCAAACTGGGAGGAGAGAAGCCAGCAGGTGAGCCGGAAGAAAAGCTTCACACACCTGAAACACATCAACAGTGACTCCTCTATGGAAGCTCTGAAAGGCAAAAAAATACAGCAACTATGGAAGCTCTGAAAGGCAAAAAAATACAGCAACTATGGAAGCTCTGAAAGGCAAAAAAATACAGCAACTATGGAAGCTCTGAAAGGCAAAAAAACTTGAGAAATCAAATTCACACCAGAAATGAGGAACTGGTCAGATTGGGACTGTTTCACTGTTTACCCGAGTCCCATGCAGTTTCCTGTTTTGATCTGGATAGTATGGAGGAACATTAGTGGAAAATGTTGACGGGATGTGATGTTTGCAGGTTTCCCATCTCCACAGGCTTGAACATCCCGGCGCTCAGGACCAGGGCCTCCATGTGACCGCCGTGGCCTGGAGCTGCACAGGGTCGGTCATTGCCTGCGCCTACGGTCGGTACGTCCACAGATAATTCACAGCTCTGGCCTTAAACCTGGAAAAATCATTTAGTTTAATCACAAAACTCACTTTTATATGTTCTGTTGGCACGTCACACAGAACACCGCGTTGGTGTAGCGCATTAGCTTCCAATAAATACTGCCTTCCATCCAGGAATCTCATTTTCCTGTAACCCGTCTGAACTGGCCCGGTTCCATCGTTTCCCTGAACAGAACCGACGGCGGAGACTGGACCAACCAGAAGTCGTGTGTCTGCCTGTGGAACCTGGACCGCCGCAGCCTGAGGCCCAAACAGCCAGACCTGGTTCTGGACGTTCCTGCAGCTGTCACCGCCGTGTGCTGCCACCCAGAGCGGCCCGCGCTGATCGCAGGTCCACAGAACCAGAACCGGCCGCCTCAGCACCGCCGGCCCAGAACTAAACGGGCCTGTGTGTGTTCCTGCAGGAGGCCTGTACAACGGGGAGGTGGTGGTGTGGGACACCAGCCGGACTCAGGACCCGGTTCTGGCCCAGACCGGGATGTCGGCAGACAGCCACAGGGAGCCGGTGTATCAGGTAGAACCCAGCAGAACCAGAACCTAGTGGAACCAGAATGCAGCTTTGATGTTCTGTTGTGTTGATGTGGCGCCGGCCCGGTTCTGTTCGCAGGTGTTCTGGGTTCCGCTGGAGAAGAAAGGGGAGTTTGGAGTTCTGAGTTCCAGTTCTGGCGGCGGGGTTCTGCTGTGGTCGGTGGACCCGGACCAGGGCAGGATGGTTCTGGTTGCCGCGTACGCCTTCGTACAGCAGCAGGTTCCCCACAGCAGCAGTCTGAAGGTGAGACCAGAACCAAACCGGACTCTGGTACTGGTCCAGACTTTCCTTCCTGGTTCCGAGTAAATTATGGCTTCATTATCCAGAAACATTCATTTAGGGGAAGCAAGTTAGCGAAAAGCGCTAGGCTAAAGGCCATTTAGCTTAGCTGTTAGCGCATTAGCAGCTCTGTGCCGAGCACAGCTAACTTCTGACCCGGTCTGGTTCTGCCTGCAGGTCCGCGGTGGCAGCACCGTGGGCGTCACGGCGACGGCTCTGTCTCCGTGGGACCCGGACACGTTCCTGGTCGGGTCCGAAGGCGGCCTGCTGCTCCGGTGCTCCTTCTCCTCCCAGACGCCGGCCGCCGTGACCTCTGAAGGTCGCAGCGTGACCCCCAGGTTCCCGGCCGTGTTCTCCTTCAGGCCGTCCAGCGGCCCGGTTCACTCCGTCCACTGCTCGCCGTTCCACCGGTACCGACCCGACCCGGACCGATTGGGCTCTGCGGTCCGGTGAGTCTCTCTGACCCGACTCGTCTCTGCAGGAACCTGTTTGCCAGCGCAGGAACCGACGGCCTGGTCCAGGTCCGCTCGCTGCTGCAGGCCGACCCGCTGCTGTCCGTCCGGGTTTCGGACTCCTACGTCTTCCAGGTCCAGTGGTCCCCCAGCCGGCCGCTGGTGTTCGCCGCCGCCACCGGGCCAGGTGAGCCCGACCGGAACCGGCAGCTTGGAGACGAACCCGACGGGTTCCTGACTGAACTCTGCTCTCCAGGTGAGGTCCAGATCTTCGACCTGACTCGGAAGTCCCTGCGACCCGCCGGAACCATCCAGGACGGCGCTCCGGGTCGGGCCGCCACCTGCCTGGCCTTCAACAGCCAGAACCCCCGGCTGCTGGCGGCGGGGCGGGCCGACGGGTCGGTGGGCGTCTGGAGGCTCAGCTCGGACCTGACGGAGCAGAGACCCTCAGAGAGCCTGCAGCTGGAGCAGATAGCCAATCAGGTGGCAGAGTGACAGGCCTCTCAGCCAATCAGCTGTCTGTACTGGACTAAATAAAGGAGTCGGTTTCCAGCGGTAACCAGTAGCGTTTATTGAAGCACACAGTTTAAAAGTTTCACTACAAGCAGTTAAATATGACAGACGCGGTGAGCGGCTCTAGTGTCAGACATGCATCGGCCAGGTGTGTTAGGGGGAGCGGGGAACGCCTCTGATTGGCCGCTGGGGAAGGGGGCGGGATCAGTTGACGAACAGCGAGCGCGTGAACTCCACGAAGTCGAACGCCGACGGCAGCTCGCGGCCCTTGCTGTCCAGGTACGGCTTCATGTGCGACAGGCAGTAGTCGGCCTGCTCCTTGGTCAGGTTCTGGAAGGAAGAACAGAACCGTGAGCTGGGCCCGGAGGCGGAACCGGGCCGCAGCGGCGCCGCACCCACCTGGTACAGCTCCTCCTTGGTGACGTAGGGTTTGTTCTCGGCGCTCAGCGCCCGGAAGGCGCTCTCGATCTCCTCGCTCGACTTGACGTTCTCCGTCTCCCGGCTGATCATGAAGGCCATGTACTCCTGCAGCGACACGTTCCCGTCCCTGAAACAGAACCGGCCCGGTCAGGAAGCAGAACCACAGCCGTCCGAGCCACTCCAGAACCAGAACCCGAGCCCACCTGTTGGGGTCCACCGTGTCCAGGATGGACTCAAACTCCGGGTCGGGTTCTCCTTCCTCCACCATGGGAAGGTCGTAGCCCAGCGAGCGCAGACACGACTTGAACTCCTGGTGGTTCAGGCGGCCCGACTTCTCCTTGTCGAAGTGCCTGGAGCAAAACCAGGAAAGGTCAGAACCGACCCGGGATCAACCGGCCCGGTTCTGGTTCCCATAGCTTACTTGAACATCATGCTGAACTCCTTCAGCGCCTCCTCCGTCACGCCGGTCGTGTTTCTGCAACAACAACAACAGATCAGCGATTCTTCTGGTCATTAATGTGGAGCCCAAAGGCTGGGAGGGGCGGAGCCAAAAGGCTCAGAGGGGCGGAGCAAAAAGGCTGGGAGGGGCGGAGCCAAAAGGCTGGAAGGGGCGGAGCCAAAAGGCTCAGAGGGGCGGAGCCGCTGAGCTGGAAACTGTCAGAACTTCATTAATAAAACCAACAGACATAAATCTAGTGACTTTTATCAAGAAAGCTATTAGTGACAAATTGCACCTTCTCGATTTGTTTCTAGCAGCCTTTACAGGAACGTGACAAGCAACAAGTTTCAACTTTCAAAACAGCGACTGAAGACTAACAACTTTCTGAAAAAAAGATGCTGGTTGGGTCACTAATCTTTTTTTAAAGTGTCTAGAAACAACCAAGAGAAATTCATAGAGTAGCCCATAGAGGGCAGCACCGAGCGTTAACATTTTTACAGACACATGAAGACAGAAGCTGCTGTAGCAGCGGTTCTGCCGTACCGGGCCTGGATCTGCTGCTCCAGGTTGTGCTGCATCCTCATGCCCAGCTGGTCCAGTTGGTCCCACTGCTGGGCCAGCCCCACCGTGCTGTGCTCCGTGTATTTGTTGTCCAGGATCAGAGCTTCCTCCATGGCCGCCCCCAGATCCTCGATCTTCTTCAGCTGGCTGCGCATCGCCCGGATCTCCTGGTGCTTCCGCTGCACCGGGTCAAAGGTCACGTTACCGGGTCGGAACCGGGGCACTGGCTGTGAATACATATGAGCTGCTCACCTTGGTGGCCTCCAGCTGAGACTCCAGGGTTCCGGACTCTTCCACCATGCAGGACCTGAGACCCGGTGAGAGATCCGATCAGAACCAGAACATTTCCATTCCAGCACACATCCACTCCAAGAACCATGCAGCAGCTGTTAGTGGGTCGGAACCTCAGCTCCAGACCGAGCCGAGGTCCGGGTCGGGTTCTGACAGGGGGTGGGGTTAGTTATCAGGGAGGGGCCGAGCGGTCCCAGACCCAACATGATCCGCTTGGTTTTAGAACCAGAACCAGATCAACATTCCAGAAACATCATCAGCTACTTGGTACTGATAGATGCAGAAAACCCGACTGGAGGAAGAGGAGGAGGAGGAGGAGGAAGAGGAAGAGGAGGAGGAAGAAGAAGATGAGGAGGAGAAAGAGGTGGAGGACAGGTCAAGCTGAGGAAGACCATCATCATCATCACACATTCAGGGAGGAGGAGATATTGACCCGTCCAGAAGATACGTCCTGATTGGATGAGCCGCCGCAGCAGAGAGAGAGAGAGAGAGAGAGAGACAGTTAGTAACACGGCAACAGAACCGGATCAGAACCACAGCAGGTGGATCAGATCCGTCACACTGATCAGGAAAATCATCTAAATTAGTCAGTAAAGGAATTAAATCACTTTAGAACTAGAGAGTTTTGCCTTCCACCTAACTTTCCAGTGATACACAGCTTCTTTATCAGACCGAGTTAAATCCTGTTTGTTGATTGGATGTGAAACTGAATCAGATTTATTAACAAGTTTCTCTAATAAAATAAAAACTTTTCAAGCAGATTCAGATTCTGAAGGTTTTCCTTCCACCAACTGAGACGAAGCAGAAATAAATGTTATCAGGACGGATCGGGCCAGCAACCTGGTTGCCATGGCGCGGTGGCAGCCTCATGCCTGACATGTTCAGACCTGGAAGGAAACATGATCCTGAACTGAAAAGTGCGGAGTGTCTGTGCTTCATTGGGTTCTTGTGATGCCACATAAAGGTGTGAATACTTTTCCAGTGTCGCTGCTGTGTTTCAGACTCATTACCGCTGTAGCCTGTGATGCTAACAGCGGTTAGCATGAAGCTTGATTAAGGGGCCATGCTAGCAGCTGTTAGCATGGCCTGCTAACGAGGGTCTTGAGGCGCCACCTGCTGGTTACAGGAAGTACAGCAACACTGAGCAAACCGCCTGGAAATCCAGATATTAAACAATCAAAACGTGTCACCAGAACCGGATCCAAGCCGGTCCAGAGTTATAGATTGGACCGGAACCGGACCTACCTGGTCTCCTGCAGCCACTGGTGGAAGGCGTTGGCGTGCTGAGCGAACTCCTGCCGCAGCTTGTCGTTCTCCTCCTGCCTCCTCTGCTCCTTCTGCAGCTCCAGCTCTCTCTCCTGCAGACAGAACCAGAACCGTCACGCCGGGCCGACCCGGCGCCGCTGCAGCCAGAGGTTCTATCTGGACCTTGATGATCTTCTGCAGGTTCCTCCAGGTCTCCTCCAGGGCCTCCATGGTGAACCAGGTGTAGGGGTTGGACACCACCTGGTAGCTCTTGATCTGCTGGTCCAGCTCGGCCAGCTGGCTGAAGTCGGTTTGGGCCGAGCTCAGCGACGAGCGGAACGCCTCGTGGGCCTCGCGCAGCGCCCGGATCTCCTCCAGGGAGTTGCAGCGCACCGGGTCGGTCAGGTCCTCCTCGGCGTTCTCGAACCAGCTGTTGAAGGCCGAGGCCTTCTTGGCGAAGGTCAGGAAGAGGTCCTCCACCTTGCGGAAATGCTCCTGAGCCTCCAGCAGCTTCTTCTTGCGCGCCGCCGAGTTGGACAGCAGCTGGTTCCAGCGCTTGATGAGGGCGGCGTGCCGCGCCTCGATGGCCTTGGACTGGACGTGCTTGGCGGCCAGCAGCTGGTCCTTCAGCGCCGTGATGTTGGTGATTCCTTCCTGCTGGAAGGCCTGCAGGCCGGCGTCAAACGTCTCCTGCAGAGGGTGGAGTCAGAGGTCAGGGGTCACACGGAGAAGCAGAGGCAGTGAGGAGAACCCACCTGTTTGGTGAGCAGAGTCTGGACGGAGGACAGGTCTCTGCCGTAGTCGTCCGTCTTCAGGCTGTTCTCCTTCTCACCTGGACAGACGGACAACGTTCAGAAGCCGGTTCTGTAAAGTGGAATGGACCAGCTGGACTCCAGAGTCCCGCTTGGTTTCTCAAGGTTCTGGTTCTGCAGCAGCCCCTCCCTGTCCTATAAATCCCACCCAGCACCAGAGGCGGTTCTGGAGGTCCGTACCGATCCAGGACTCCACCACGTCGGCCTTCCAGTTGAACTGCAGGAACGCCGAGTTCTCGTCCAGCTTGGCCTTCCTCTGGGCCGCCGCCCTCTCCAGCTCCGACACCTTCCCTCTCAGGGCGGCCATCTTGGCGCTGATGTTGTCCACATGGTGGTTGTTCTGAGGGGAGCAGAGCAGAGTTTGGTCTTCATGCTGCAGGGCCAGCGGTTCTGACCGGTCTGTTCTGGACTCAGGAGCGGACCTTCTTGATGAGCTCCTCTCCGATGGCGCAGACGTCGCTGACCCGATCCCGGTGGACCGTGAAGTCCGTCTCAAACGCTTCGTGTTTCTTCAGCAGGCCCTGAGGAGGAAAAGGGCAGCGTTCAACGCCTCTGGGGTTTCAGGAAGTGACCCGCACAGGAACAGGAAGTCACCTGCACCGCCGCCAGCGTGTCTCCATAGTCCTCGCTTCCAACCAGGTTCAGCTTCTCGTTGATCCAAGCTTCCTCCTCCTCCACGTTCGCCACAAACTGCTGGTATTCCAGCGACTCCTCCAGCCTCTTCCCTCTGAAAGCAAAGCAAACAGCTTGAGAGCCGTTCCAGGAGTTCAGGCGCCTGGGATCATGACCTCTGACCTGGCTCCAGATAAATCCTTCAGCTCCTTCCAGTGGTCCACGAACTGGGCCAGCCTCTGCTGGATCTCCTCCTGACCGATGGTGTTGTCATCAGACAGCTTCTTCCCGGTGTCCAGCACAGACTGAGGAAAAACAACATCCCAAAGTCAGGAAAAATATCTGCTGTCCCTCCCTGAGCCCAGAGGTCAGGGGTCAGGAGTTCCTACCTGGATAGCCGGCTCATGCGCTGCCAGCTCAGCTTCCAACCTCTTATGCTTCTTCCTCAGGTTCTGAACTCCCGTCAAATCACGTCCGTAATCCTCCGATCCGACCAACAGCTTCTTCTCCCTGAGGGATTCGGAGCAGAGGTCAGTGAAGGTGACGGGTTCTCCCTGAGCAGCAGAGGGTCCAGGTCTTACTTGATCCAGGACTCCTCGTCGTCCAGGTCCCGGAAGAACTGGTGCAGGCGGTGCGACTCGTTCAGTTTGGCGCGGCGGCCAGCGGCCATGCTCTTGATCTTGGCGAAGCGGCCGTTGACGGCGTCGCGCTTGTCCTTGACCTGCGAGGTGTCGAAGGCGTTGCTGGCCATCAGGCTGTCGGCCTGGCCGTTCAGGTCCTTCAGACGGTCCTGCAGGAGCCACACGGGTCAGACCATCATGGCAGCGTTCCCACGCCAAGCCTCTGCTTCCTGTTTCCTGTCTATAAGGACACAGGCCCAGACCCAAGCGAACCTCGTGAGCAGAGATGTCGGCCTCCAGCAGCTGGTGCTTCTTCAGCAGGTTGTTGACTGAAGCCAAGTCTTTGCCGTAATCCTCAGAGGCCAGGAGAGCTTCAACCTGAGGAGACACTCTGGGTGCTTAGCATAGCGCTAACGGTGCTGCGGGGCGGTTCTGCTCAGACCAAAGAGCCCAAAGAGACTAAAGAGCCTAAAGAGACTAAAGAGCCTAAAGAGACTAAAGAGCCCAAAGAGACTAAAGAGCCTAAAGAGACTAAAGAGCCTAAAGAGACTAAAGAGACTAAAGAGCCTAAAGAGACTAAAGAGCCTAAAGAGCCCAAAGAGACTAAAGAGACTAAAGAGCCTAAAGAGTCTCACCTCAGACAACCAGAAGTCAAAGTCCTTGATGCCGGTGTTGAAGTTCTGCTGCTTGTTGGCCTCCTTCAGCTTCTGACTCTTCTCTGCCGACTTGTTGACCAGGAACTGCCACTGCTCGTCCAGAGCGTTGAGCCGCGCCTGCAGACAAAACCCAGACGGGACGTCCTAACCCGTCCCACAGAGTAACCGGAACCAGTGTTTTGGGTGGAGCCCCGGGTCACCTTGACGGCGTCCTCGCTGCCGGCGCAGGCTCCTCTCTGGATCAGGGCGTTCCCGGTGTCGATGACCCCTTTGATCCGGTCGGCGTTGGCGTGCAGCTCCGCCTCGAACGCCTGGTGCTTCTGATGTTTGCTCTGGCGACACAGACACAGAGTCAGAACCTTCTGCTCGGCCCGGTCCGTTCACGCCGGACGCTCTGGGACTTTAACGCACATCGATATGGACACGGAGGACAAAACAACATCGGCAGCAGAACTGATGATGGAGCCAAAACACACAGAGTCACTTCAAGCTGCTTCTGGGTCAGAACCGACCGGACTCATGTTAGAGCCGCACCACATGAGGCAAGCATTTATCGCCATGACAACACGGCAGCCCGGACATCCAGGATTCATATCTGGACGACGACGATGATGCAACATGTGGTGCGGCTCTGGTTCCGATCCGTCCGTCTCACTTTATATTTGACCAGACGTGAGTCCAGAGATCTGAGTCTGGTTCTGCGGACCGGGCCGAGCCAGAACCATCAGGACGGTTCTGGAGAAGGTCTGAAGCAGCCTTAAAGCGGACTCTCCTCCATGGATCTAAACTGGAGGCAGAACCTGAACTAAAACCAGGAGCTGATGGAGGACAAGAAGCCGAACGGACAAACGGACGACCGTCTGCTGGTTAGTGAGCGACACGACTACAACTTACCAGCAGCTTGGACAGCTAGAGAAGATAGAAGAGAGAGGCGTTCAGATGGGATTACAGGGAGGATGGAGCTCAGAGCGGAACCAGAACCAGAACCAACCTGGATGTTGGTGGGATCCTTGTAGGACTCGTCGGTGGCCGTCTGCAGCTTCTCGCTGATCCAGGCCTCGATCTCGTCCACGTCCCGGCTGAACTGCTGCAGCGTCTGGGACTCCCCCAGCTTGGAGCGCTTCTCGATCATCTGGGCCTTCAGCCGGCGCCACCTGGAAAACAGGAGCCCATCCTGATCCAGAACCGCCTGAGCGGGTTCCACAGAGTGACCTGGGCTCCAGTTATTACTGTACACCAGACCTTTATTTTGAAAAACAGCTCACCTGTCCAGAACCTCGTTGCGGCGGCTGTAGATCTCTGGCTTGGCGTAATGATCGGCTCCGATCAGCTGGTCAGCGAAGGACTGCAGGGCGGCGATCTTCTCCTCCTGCAGCGAGTTCAGAACAGATTCAGAGCTGCTCCAGAACCGACCCTGGACCGGTCGGTCCCCCAGCTGACCTGGACGTTGATGGCCTTGTCGAAGTCCTCGTGCTTCTTGATGAGCGCCTCCACGCTGTCCAGCGAGTCGCCCTTATCGTCGCTGGCCAGGAAGGCTTCGCGCGCCGCCATCCAGTTCTCAGCCTGCTCACAGTCCCGGTTGAAGAGCTGAGGGCGGAGAGGGGGCGGAGTCAGCGGGGTTCCGGGCCGGGCCGGCGGTACCGGGCCAGCAGTACCGGGCAGAGTCCGGCTCACCTGCAGCTCCAGGCACTGGTCCAGCATCATGCGGCGCTGCACCCAGGCCTTCTCCAGGTCGGCGCGCTGCTGGTCCAGAGCCTTCAGCTTGTCCTGGATGTCGGCGCTGGCGTAGTGGCCGCGCGCCAGCAGCTGCTGGCCGAACTGCTCGAAGGCCTGGAAGGTCCCGGCCCGCGCGTCGATCTCCGTCCGGTGCTCCTGCAAGGTCCACATCCGTCACCAGAACCGCACCTGCAGCTTACCGCTGACAGGAGGCGCTGCGCTTCGCTCCGCCCACCTGGTGGCGCTCCAGCAGCGCCTCGGCGCCCGTCACGTCTTTAGCCAGCTCCTCGGACGACACCAGGCCTCGGATCCCGTTGATCCACGACATCAGATCCCTGCAGGAGGAGAAACCAGCCGGTCATCGTAACCGGGTCGGTCCAACAGGATTGGATCGACCCGCTGAACCTCATCAAGCTTCAGCGTTTCTAATATCCAACTGCACTAGGAATCATTCACAACATTCGTGTAGAAAGCCCTCCAGCTGCTAGCCGATCCACTGGCAGCCACACTTTCCACCTCATCAGGTAAACGGTCAGCAGAACGAGTCGGCAGATCGATGGACCGGCCGGCTCTGTCCTCGCCGCCGTGTCCCACCTGAAGTCGGACAGGAAGCGCTGCAGGTCGTGGGAGTTGCCCAGCTTCTCCTTGCGCTGGTCGGCGCGGCCCACCAGGCTGCTCCACGCCGTGTTCAGCTCCGTGCATTTCTCCTGGATGTCGTCCACGGCCTCCGGGTGCGACTGGATCAGACGCTCCGCCGTCTCTCCCAGAGACTTCACCTGTTGGACAGGAGCAGCCTGCATCAAGGCCTGGGGGTAGCGGGGGAGCTGGGGGGTCCCGGCGGGTCCTGACCTTATCGCCCAGCGCCGCCAGGTCTCTCTCGAAGCCTTCGTGTTTGCGCTGCAGCGCCTGGACGCTGGCCAGGTCGTGGCCGTAGTTGTCCGTGTTCAGCGCCTGGTTCTTCTCCTCGATCCACTCCTTGGTTTCGTCGGCGTCCCTGAGAGGAAGTGACACGCCTCAGGATTGCTGCTGGTCTCTGATTGGCCGGAGGGGCACCAGGAGGCGGGGTTACCTGTGGAAGCGCTGCACCTCGTGGGCGCTGCCCAGCATGTTGCTGCGGTCCTCGGCCAGCTGCTGCAGCGAGCGCCAGCGGTTGTTCAGCTCCTGCAGGAGACAGCCGCTGGTCAGACTGGGGAAGAATTCACACCCACAACCTCCAGACACACCAACGGGTTCAATGTGACAGAACACAGCGGGTCGGGCAGGTTCTGCTTGGACCAGGTTTGGTTCTGCAGCATCATCCAGAAACAGAACTGGATGATGAACACTTTAAACAGATAAACCACAGTATTGTAGTAAATACTGTTTGTTGCTCATGTTTTATATAAACAGGTTCACTTTTTTTCTTTAAATCCATCAATTAGAATTTTGTAAATGTTACTGAACCCTGGAACAGGAAGAACCTTTAAATATCTAGATATTTAGATATTAGAGAAGCTGATGCAGGAAATATTAGCTGCTATCTTCTTACTCTGCTCCCTTTAGCTCTTTGTTACTTTTGTGAAGCTAAATTTAGCATAAAAATAGCATTTCTTAACTTATAATATCCAGCAGTCCTTTACATTCAGCACAGGGATGATGCTGATATATTTATATATTGATCAGCCTGAATTACAACAAAATGGCCTTCCAGGTATTATTATTGTTACTGAGCTCATTCTAATCTGTCATACCATTCACTTCTTACTGCAACAGATGAACCGGCAGGGTTCTTCAGAGAAGCATATTCAAATGTCAGAAAGGCCTAGTCAAAGTCCAGACCTAAACCCAACAGAGAATCTGAGGTAAGACTTGAAAACTGAACTTGTCAGTTTCAGTCTGCGGATTTTCTTCGTCTTTATTCTGTCCCATAAAATCCCTGGTAATTCATTCAAAATGAGCACATGAACATGCTGACAGGTGGGAATACTTCCTCAGGTGTCAACCAATCACAGCACAGCAGGAAGAATCTGCTGACACAGCCAGGAGCAAACAGGAGACAGGAAGATGGTGAGAACAGAACCAACAGGAAGGACCATATAAGGACAGAGGTGGCCGGGGGGCGGAGCTACGGGTTAGTGTCTGGTGACGATGCAGGACGGGTTTGGATCAGTCGGGTCTTACCTTGATGGTATTAAAGTTAGCCGTTGTTTGGACACCCAGTCGTATGGTCTAAGGTCAAAGGTCAACCAAACAGGAAAAAAACACCACAGTAGTCATGAGCGATTGGCTGATTGAAACCCTTTCATTTCAGATTAATACGATGAGGACAGTAACCATGGCAACGGGTCTGGGATCAGTCAGAGCGATCGGACTGATAGAACCAGAACCAAGCAGCTGGTGGGCGGAGCTTACCTTCCAGGGCGAAGCCGTCTTGGAGTCAGGCTCATCCTGTGGAACACAGAAAAACTGATCAACTCATCAGATTCCCTCAGGGGGGCCAGCAACATGTGAAGGACAGGGAGGAACCGGACCTTCCCGGGAGCCGATCCCTGCTGCTCCTGTTGCTGCAGACACAAAGAGACAAACCCGGTCAGACGGAACCAGCAGCCGGGTCGTCACCCGGACAGCACAGGTGCAGCTCACCTGGACCTGGACCATGGGAGCCTCCTCCGCCA
This sequence comes from Phalloptychus januarius, assembly GCA_902982915.1. Classification (NCBI taxonomy): domain Eukaryota; kingdom Metazoa; phylum Chordata; class Actinopteri; order Cyprinodontiformes; family Poeciliidae; genus Phalloptychus; species Phalloptychus januarius. The sequence continues at coordinate 792,534 of CADWAE010000075.1, forward strand.
TCAGGCCTTCAGACTCCAGCTCCGACGCCACCTTGTTGATGTCCCTCAGCCGGGACTCGTTGGCCTTCAGGTCCTGGATGGCCGGACAGAACACAAAACATCAGAACCTGGACAGAACCTGGACTGGGAGGCTTGGTTCTGAACAAACCCCCCGGCGTTACCTTCTGGAAGTCGTCGAACTTCTTCTGTAGAACCTCGACCTGCTCCAGGTCCGAGCCGACCTCCTCGTTGGTCAGGGCGCTCTCCTTCTCGTGGATCCACTGCTGGAGCTCGTTGGCTTCGCGGAACAACATGAACTTCTTGCAGCTCTTCTCCAGCATGTCCTTCCTCTTCTCTCCCAGCTCCAACAGCGTGCCGTACCTTGGAGAGACAAGGGAAGCGTCAGCGGAGAGACCCAGAGGGACGCCACCGGACAGACATGCTGCCAGAGCCAGGGGAGACGGACACAAGGACGCCTGGCCTGTAGCGGCGATCCTGACATCATGCTGCTGGTTTCACTTTGGGCTTAGTTTAACTCCGTTATCCTCAGTTTGGAGAAATCCAGGATCCGTCATGAAACGTGTCACAGTCCACCTGATTTCTCCAGTCAAATCTTTTCCCATTTAACTCAGGAATAGTTTTGACAGCTGTGACACCAAAGCTCCTACAGGTTCCTTCTCCAAATTTCTTACTTTTCACATTCTACATGGATGGAGTGATGGGAACATTTAGGAGATGCTGATGTGAATCATGCAGACACCCTGCAGGAACATCAGCGGTTCTGGAAAACAGAATTCCCCTTCTTGTTTCACCCTTACCTGGAAAACCCTTTGCATATTTCCAGAAACGAAGCCATAACTGCCAGTTGGTAGCAACAACAGATTGGTCTGACCTTTCACCCTCATCCAGAGAGGTGAGACAACTTTAGGTCTAGTTGCCCTAGTAACGCCTCTCACTCGTTGTTTTTTAACAAAATCAGCAGAACCGCTCAACATGGATCAAGAATTGATCAATTTAACCCTTTTTCCTGGTTGGAGGAGCAGGACCTGTCCGTGGTAGTAAGCACGGGACCAAAGGATGCAGCAGAACCTCAGTAACCCGGACTGGTTTGGGGTGGTACCAAACATCTACATTCAACACAGAATCTGAAATGTTTCAGATTCCTACCAAGTGGAAAAAGGAAGAGAGGAAGCGATGGGATGATACAGATGTTCTTCTATCCTGCTGCTGGATTGAGGATGGAGGGTCACAGACAGACGAGGGAATCTAAGGCTAAACTGCTGCAGATCATAGGGAAACGGGTCGGAACGCCGGATCCTACTCACAGCTCTTCCACCTGCTTCATGCGCACAGACACGCTGCAGGGCTCCTTGGTGACGAGCCTGCCGCAGCGAGGCGAGGTTAGGGGTTAGACGAAGAAGAGGAGACAGAAACAGAACCAGGAGCCGGGTCATTAGTGGGTGGAGCCAGTTAGATCCCACAGGAAGGAGAAACGTGTTAGGAAAGCCCACAAGGCGGGAAAAACGTTTCTTACTGGTTCTCGATCTGTTCCTGTCGAGCCGCGATGCTGCCATGCTCGTCCAGCAGGTTCTCCCTCGAAGACGACTGAGTCGGGTCCAACTTCTTCACATAGGCGGCCGGAACAAAACCCTGCCGGTCGTTCACCTCCACCTTCCACCAGTCCTGGGACATAAAGCCTCATCAGACAGAAGGAACATTCCCAAAACAGACAGACATCCTGCTGCAGAACTGAAGGGTTCTGCATCAATATGCAACGTTCCTTAAAATCATGTTAACATACTACATCTTTCCAGACTCCAATTCCCAAGTCCTCTGTTTTTAAATCTGATTTTAAAGACTAAAATCAGATTTAAATGCTGGCATCAGATATAAATGCATCAGATATAAATGCTGATGCCAGCATTTATATCTGCTGGCATCAGGATAAAAATGTAGAACCTGAAAGAAACAACAGACTGCAAGAAGGATGGGAGAGGTGGATGAAAGCATAAACCAATGGAAGCATAAACTGATGGGTGGAATAGGGAATAAAAGAATGGCAAAACCCAAATATATCTATCAATCATTTAATTTTGCCAGAGTTTCCAGATATTTCCACTCCAGACTTTCCTGGTCTGTTCTGGACCATGGACCCGTCGGAACCAAACCAAGAGTCTGCAGTGAGATCATCAGAAAAAGAGATCTGACTGGAGCCTGATCATCAGACAGATCTCATCTCTTGTGCAGCCTGACTGTGCAAAGAAAAACTTCCGAACAGCCAGGACCGGATCGGATCTGGATCCCAGAATTTTATCCTTCAGGAAAAGAGAACACTGGAATCCTATCAGGAAGCCCCGTCCTGTGAGGTTCTGTACCTTATTGGTGCTGTTAAGCAGGGTCAGGATGTCGCCCTTCTTCATAGTCACTTCGCGCGGACTTTTCTCCTGATAGTCGTACAGAGCCAGAACCAGCTCCTTCCCAGTCTCGTCGTCAGTCGGAGCCACTTGTTGCTGTTCATAATAGAAACCCAACATGTCATCCAACAGACCCCAACTTCAGATCTCATCAGAACTGAGAACAATCAGACTCACCCTGCAGGACTGAGCCTGCTCCTTCAGAGCTTGGATGCTGCTGCCGTACGCCGTCAGGTCCGACATCAGGGCCTCGTGCTTCTTCAGCAGTGCCTGTGGACCAGACCCCGGCGTGAGAACACGCCATCTCTTTGTGGAACAAACAAACAAACTGATGCTATCCTTCCATACCTCAGCTGAATCCTCGTCTTTCCCATAGTCGGGGCTCCCAACGATGGGCTCCTTCTCCCTCATCCAGGACTCGGCCTCGTTGGCGTCAGCAAAGTACTGCTGGGCCTGCAGGGAGTCCTCAAGGTCCTGTCTCCTCTGGCCCGCTTTGCCCTTCAGGGTGTCCCAACGCCCGTGTAACTCCCCCAGCTTGGCCTTCACCTCCTCCCCGGCAAAGTGACCTGAAAACCAGTATCAGAACCATCAGCACCCTGAGAGGAAGCTGGAACGCTTCCAGGAGGTTGAGGATCTAAATCCACAAACCTTCCTCCACCATGGTCTCTCCTTTCTGGGTCACAGCTTTTATCCGAGGTTCGTGACCTGTGATCTCAGCCTGCAGAGCCTGGTGCTTCTTCAGCAGGTTCTGGACTCCAATCAGGTCTTTTCCTGAGAGACAAACAGGAAGTTATGGCTCATTATTCTATCTGAACCCAAAAGGTCAGTCCGAGATCTTACAACCCCAACATTCCTCCAGACTCAGATTACCTCTGTAAAATAAAAAACAAGTTTTAACTGCTCCGTAAATCAGGAAACACAGTAGTGAAGATGGCTTCCATGCACTCGCTTCTAAGGGCAGAGATCTGGGGGTTGATACCTCTGTTGGTGGACGAGGCGATGGGCTCCTTCTCCCTGATCCAGGTCTCCTCGTCTTCCACGTCCCTGAAGAGCTGCTGCAGGCGCAGCGAGTCAGACAGCTTCTGCTTGCGGGCCGCCATCGGCTCCCGCAGAGCCTCATAGCGAGCCACCAGAGCCTCCTGCTTCTTCTGGATGTTGTCTGCGTCAAAGTGGCCAGCTTCTTGGAACTGCCGAGCCTGGATGGTGATCCCGTCGATCCGATCCTGGTGGGGGAACATTCAGAGGAGAGGTCACAGATCTGACCCGTACAGACGGAAATGCACCCAGTCCTGGTGGGTTCTGGGATGTCTGGGTCACCTGGTGAGCTGCCACGTCGGCCTCCAGCAGGGCATGCTTCTTCTGCAGGTTCTGGACGCTCGTCAGGTCTTTCCCGTAGTCGTCAGAGGCCAAGTGACCTTCGACCTCGTAGAGCCAGAGCTCGATGTCCTCCACGTTCCTGTTGAACTGCTGCTGCTGGTTGGCCTCACGCAGCTTGATGCCTGAAACAAACACAGAGACGCTGAATCAAACCATTTCATCCTCGCTGAAGGGTTTCTACACATTCTACTCTCTAATCCACAGATTAGCCGATTTCAGAGCTTCTAACTATAATTCATTGGATGGATGGTTCGAGCAATGATTTAATTCTGGAACTCTCTTTCCTACATTCTTATCCAGACCTGATAAACACTCCTTTCCATCTCCATGGAAACACCCTCTGCCCTGTTTAAAGCCTCTCTACCAGCAGAGCTGTGATTGGTTCCTGCTACCTTTGAGCTCTGTGGCTTCCAGCAGCTTCTTCCATTGCGCGCTGACATCTTCCATGCGGGCGGTGACCTCAGCGGAGGCATAGTGCTTCCTGTCCAGAAGCTCCTGGCCGGACTTCTGCAGGGCATCAATACGGCTCTGATTGGCTGACAGCTCAGCCTCGAAGGCTTGGTGTTTCTGCACCTTCCCCTGCAGGTTGGACGGGTCCTGTGGAAGCAGAGGAGTTAGCCAACAGAAGCATAAACTGATGGAAGCATAAAGTGATAGATCGAAGCATAAGGTCATTGACAGATGGATGGAATAGGGAATAAATGATGGAAAAACAAAGCTGAAGAAGCAAACAGAGACATGGAGTGAGGACAAGCTGCAGCAGACCTTGTAGGACTCATCTGTGGCCGTCTTCATCTTCTCGTTAATCCAACTCTTCAGCTCATCAGAGTCCCTGAAGAACTGCTGCAGGTGGAAGGAGTCCTCCAGGGCGGCCCGGCGGGCCTGAGCGCGCTCGTGCAGGGCGTTCCTGCGGCTCAGGAGCTGGAAGCAGAGACAGATGATAAACCATGACTCGGCTCCTCCAGCTGGAGCTCAGAACTACGGTGGACGGAGAAGACTCACAGCGTCTCTGCGCGTTGCCACATCCTCCTTAGCATAGTGGCTGTTCTGGATCAGCTTGGTGGCAAATTCATCCAGAGCCTGGAGAAGCAGCAGAGGTATGAGTCAACCTGATCCTGCAGAGCATCAGTGATGGCCAGAGGAACCTGGAGATGACTCACTGTGATTTTCTCCTCCTGAGCGCTGAGAGACTTCTCAAAGTCCTCATGTTTCTTCAGCAGAGCTTCCACGCTGTCCAGGGAGTCTCCCAGGTCTTCGTTCAGAAGGAAAGCCTGCAGAGATGTCCAGTTCACCAGTTAATCCACCAGTTAAACCAGCTTACTGCTCCACCACAGTAAGCTGAGCAGACTGTGGCTCAGCTGACCTCCTGCTTGCTCATCCAGTTGTCCACCTGCTCCGTGTCCCTGTAGAACAGCTGCAGGTCCATGCACTGTTCGTACTGCTGCCGGCGGACCTCCCACAGCTCCAGGAGGGACTCCTTCTCCTGGGTCAGGATCCCCAGCTGCAGACACACAGAACACAGCTAAAGCACAACTTAGAGATAAACTGGACCTTCAGGAGACCCGATCTGATGTTCCCACCTTCTCCTTGACCTCCTCGGAGGCATAGTGCCCTGCACTGAGCAGGGCCTGACCAGCTTCATCTGTGGCCCTGAAGCTGTCCTCGTGGGCATCTATTTCCCCCTGGAGGAGACAAAACAAGCCGATCCATGCTCAGTAAAAATGTCCTGTTCTGGTCTCTGACCAGATGCAGCTTTAACGAGCGTCACCTTGTGCTCCTGGTGCCGGTCCAGCAGCGCCTCGGCTCCGGCTACGTCATTGGCCAGCTCATCGGCGTTTATCAGAGCCTTCATCTCCGTCACCCAGCTGGTCAGATCCCTGAAGTCTGCGGTGAAACGCTGCAGACTGGAGGACAGAAGGACACAGTCTGAGCGAGACAATGTCTAACCAACTAACTAGGGAAGAAGATGAAAAAAAAAAAAAACACAATCGCAAATGAAAGATGGTGGTCTGCCCCGTGTCTGGTTGGTTGTTGGTTGGTTGGTTGGTTAGTTGGTTGTGTGTTGGTTGGTTGGTTGGTTGGTTGGTTGGTTGGTTGGTTGTGTGTCTGGTTGGTTGGTTGGTTGGTTGGTTGGTTGTGTGTCTGTGTTTGGTTGGTTGGTTGGTTGGTTGGTTGTGTGTCTGGGTGGCGGTGCGTACTGGTAGGAGTCGTTGAGGCGGGCGTGGCGCTCAGCAGCCAGCGTCTGGATCTGCTCCCAGTTGGTGATGAGTTCATCCTTCTTCAGGTGGATCTGGGAAGCGTTCTGAGGATGGGTCTGCTGCAGGCGCTCGGCGTCTCCACCCAGAGTGTTCACCTGGTTCACAGCAGGGAGCGGGTTAGCACGGGCTGGGAATGCTGAGCGGGAATGTGGAGCAGCAGGAGTCCCACCTTGTCCTTGAGAGCGGCCAGGTCTCGCTCCAGACCCTCCTGCTTCCTCAGCAGAGCCTGAACGCTGGCCAGGTCCCGTCCAAAGTCATCGGACGCCATCAGCTGCTCCTTCTCCTTGATCCAGCTGATGGTCTCATCCACATCCCTGCAGACAGAAGCAGCTCAGAGAACGGTCCAACCTGACAAGTCGTTCATCCTGAGCTTTCCGGCCTTCACCTGTTGAATCGCTGCACCTCGGCCGAGCCGAACAGCCGGGTCTGCCTCTGCAGGGCCAGGCCCTTGAGGCGCTGCCAGGCCGCGTTCACCTCCTCCTGCTTCCTGACGATCAGCTCGTTCTCCGGGTGCGCCTCCTGGATCAGCTTCCCGGCCAGCTGGTTGACCTCGTTCACGCGTTCCTCGTGAGCCGCCAGGTCCGTCTGGAACTCCTCAAACTTCTTCTGCAGGAGCTCCACATGCTCCAGGTCCTGACCCAGCTCCTCAGAGGTCACGATGGCCTCCTGCACAGCGAGCAGTGCAGACCAACAGCCCAATGTAAAACTTTATGAAAATAAAATATTTTTTAAAAAGTATTTTTCTACAACAGGTTTAGGGTCCGGATGATGTTTTTAAAGGACCAGAAGAAAGTTGTAATTATGCAAGAATCAATTTATAATATGATTTTATTCTCATAATTTTACTAAATTATCTGGCCCTGATACTTAATAGTAATAATTAAACATTTATTTATTTTTCTAAACATTTTTTCCTCAAATCGATTCATTTTATTTTTGGATCAAATTATTATTAAATATTTGATTTCTTTAAAATATTTGTCAAATATTAGATCTATAACTAGTTAGAAAATAATGTTGTTTCCAATAAATGTTTTAATGAAGTAAGCGCTGTACTCAGAGGAGTTCTCCGACCAGAACCGGTTCTGACCTTGTCGCTGATCCAGTCCAGAGCGTCTTCACACTCCCGCAGGTACTGCACCAGTTTCTGGGCCTGCAGCAGCCGCATGCCCTTCTCCTTGGTCTTCTGCAGCAGCAGGTCCCAGAGGCGGTGCAGCTCCTCCAGGCGGCTCTGGAAACAGAAAGCCTCTCTGAGTTCTCTAGATCTACGCCTGACGAGTCGGCCTGCTTCATGCTGTCAGACGGGTCCGTCTAACTGGGTCGTGTTCCTGCAGGTTCTCCTCGACGCCATTTATGAACTCATTTGTTTTTGTGCTTGATCATCCGGACCGGACCAGAGAACTCGTCACACGAGAGTGGAAGGGGGCTGCTGGGAAACCGGGTCAGAACTCTGGAAGCACACAGAGGAGCCACTCCAGTCCAAACACACACGTGGATATACTCAGCCATGTTGACGCTGGTGACTATGGGCCTCTGCTGCGTCCGGTACGGAGTGTAGGACTGAACCCGACAGGGACAACAATCAAACCGGGATCATCTGAAGCTGCCCGTTCCCGGCCAGAACCGGCCGGCCCGGATCAGGCTCTGGGAGTCTGTGGACGTACCCGGATGGTCTCGGAGGCGAAGTGTCCCTCGGTGATCATCAGGTTCCCCGTCTTGTCCAGTTCGATGATGGCCGCCGCGTTGGCCTGGACCTCGGCCTCAAAGGCCTGGTGCTTCTGCAGCTTCCCCTGTGAGGACAAACACATCAGCTGCAGCAGAACCGGGCCCACAGCCCCGCCCTGTCAGAACCGGACCTGCAGGTTGGACGGGTCCTTGTAGTTCTCGTCAGAGGCGATCTGCAGCTTCTCCTGGATCCATTTCTCCAACTCGTCGGCGTCCCGGCGGAAGAACTGGAATCGGTACGAATCCTCCAGCTTCTGGCGCCGGACCATGGACAGCTCCTTGAAGCGTCGGTACCGGTCCAGAACCTGCTGCCGGCGCTCCTGGATGTCTTCGGCTGTTTCCAGCACTTTGACTCCGACCGTGTCCATTTTCTGCAACAAACAGAACAGAGAGGATGAGAACCCGGTCTGCGCCAGAACCAGCTGCAGTACAGGTCCGGTTCTGGTTCAGGGAGGTCCAATGAAAACACAGGATGCTGCCATGTGATGCAGCTGATTGGCCAGGAGCTGAAGGTTCTCCTGAATCAGAATCGGAACCAGACCAGAACCAGACCCTGTAGATCTGGATCCGTGGAGTTTAGTTCTGGTCAGCACCAGAAGTCGGACCCGTCCTACAGAACCGAAGCTTTTTCTGCAGTGGGCCAGAACCTCGGCTCCACTGTGAAAGGCCGGACACAAAGCCCCTCCTCCTCCCGTTGCTTAGCAACCAGCAGCAGCTGACATGCTATGAATGCCTGGAGGGGTGGGGGCGGAAATCCCCCGGCGTGAGCGGCGCCGAGTTCCCACACAAAGAGAAGTGAGCGATCAGCGTCTCTGTGGGCTCAGCCTGCCGGACCGAACCGGACCGGGCCGAACCGGCTGCCGCTCAGAACCGACCGCTGGGCCAGCAGAACTCTGAGGGTCCAGCAGGAAGTGAGGCGGGATCTTTCTGTTCCCGTCCAGAGGAAACATGAGCTGCTTCCACGCAGAGGAGGTTTATCAGCGAGCAGCTCGGCTCTGCAGCGCCCGATAACACCCCCCCCACATACACACACACACCCCCACACACATACACACACCACCCCCACATACACACACATGCACCCACACACACACACACACACACACGCACCCACACACCCACACCCCCACAGGCCCCCGCCCTGCTGCAGGAGATAACCCCCCTCAGCAGACAGACACGCCTCCCTTTCTGTTTCTGCATCAAACACGTTGCCGTTTCCTTCCACTAAACTTTCCGGGCTGCAGCCTGTGGTTTCTGATGGAAGCGCTGCTAATGGCTGCTGCAGATGAGCAGGAAGCTCGTTAATGTTTCACTGCAGCAGAACCGCGTTAAACGTCCCGATAATGGAGGAGTGTGTGAGGTAATCAGAGGATGTTAAAGTCCAAGCCGACACTCCCTGAGCCTCGGTGGAGCAGAATATCCACTTCAGCGCCGCCCAGGGAGCGCCGGCTCCAGCGGGGGAAGGGGGGGGCAGGAAGTGCCTCAGGAGACAAAGGAAGTTCGGCTGGAGGAGGTTCAGTCAGCTCCTCGTCTCACTGTCAGTCTGTGGAACTCATCCAGAAGGTTCTGTTGGGTCCAGACATCAGGAGATATACACCAATATCCTCTGTTGCCATGGTTACCATCAGCAGCTAACAGGAAGGCTAAATGATAAATATATATTCTTTAAAAGAAAAGATAACATGAATAATATGGATTCAGAAAAATCCAGGAAGGTTAGCCATGCTAGCAGTACTCGCCAATGCTAACAGATGCTAACTGAAACTAATTGATGCTAAAGACTGTTCCGTCTCATGTCATCTCTGCTCCTCACTGGAATAACAACGGGCGCTAACGGCTACGCTAACAGCAGGATGGCTGCGAGCATAGCATTAGTTCTGTAATCTGTCAACATTAGCGTCGGTCTGCAGGTTTCCGGAGTCAACAGGAGGAAACCTGCACCTTTCTCAGCTGGATCAGAACCCGACCAGAACAGAACCTCCATCACATTTCATCCACATGCAAAGGTTTCACTCCAACAGGAAACATGCAAACAGCCAACAGAACCGGGTCAGCAGAACCCAGAAACACGGCATACACACACAGAGCGGTTCTGTCCTCAGCGCTCTTCCTCTGAGGCTCGGTTCTGATCCGCACTGCTCCAAACCAGAACCTTCTGCTGTGTCAGGCGCAGTGCAGTGACTGGGCAGAACCCAGCAGAACCAAGCCCAGCCTCTGCTGCAGAGACGCTCCGCCCACTGCTGGCCTGGAACACACTCCTCACTTCCACCCTGGAAACCTCATGAGTCCCCTCATTTTCCAGGTTTTTCCTGCCTGTTCACACACACACACACACACACACCCCCCTCACACACACACACCCCCATGCACAGACCCAGCAGCTGTTACCTTCAGTTTGGGTTTAGGAAAAGTCGCCATGCTGCAGGATGGAAGAACCTCAGTTAGCTCTAAAGCTGCTTATAGGACAGCAAAGGTGTGACCAGAGCGGGTCAGAACCGGGCCCAGACAGAGGAACCAAAGGCCCTCTAGTCCAGATGTTTGCATGGAAACGGTGAGAATAAACCAGTTAATGGTTTCTCCAGCGTCCCGGTTCATTACAGAGCGGACCATCAGAACCAGGACTGGTTTATCCTGAAGGCCTAGCTGCTGGAACCTGGACCCAGTCGGGCCGTTTGGTTCCTGTTCTACATCTGCTCTGAAGCGGTCCAATAAAAACTCACACCGAACCGGCCCTGGATCACCAGATGAAACTAAATCAATTTATTATAAGGACTCACAGAAACCGGAGCTAAAGCTGCGTTCACACTGCAGTCTGAACGGCCCAGTTCTGATATCTCCACCCCAAAATCCTTGGTTTGTTCCACTTCCACATGTGGAGCGAAATCAGACACGCAGCTGAGAGTTTTCACATCATTACATCATAATTCAGCAAAGACAGACAGTAAACAACAGCAGCACTGACAGTCAGCTTTCTTTCTACTAGCTTCTTTTGTCTTGTTATGATCCATAGACAGCGGCGGCCATTTTTACCGAGCCCTGCGGGGTCATCTACGTTATTCTTCTGAACATACAGGGCTCAGTTAATATTATGATAAAAATATTACCCTGTTATTTTTTTAGTTTATTTTGTCTTGTTCCTCCATGATGACAACTTGCCCACCCCGGGGCCGGCCCCCTGGTAAATCTGTTCTAGAGCCGCCTCTGCTCGGAATCCGCAGCAGCGCCCCCTAGCTGTTGCTCTAGTATTGCTGCAGTGACAGTCATCAGCTTCTTAAAGCAATTTTCTGAATACAGAAGCTCTGCGGTTCTGGTGAAACCCACTCTGACCCGGTTCGGACCAACAGAGCGGCTGGTTTCAGATCAGATCCGGGCTTATTTCGGTCCTGCAGACTGGTTCCCAGTAAGCTGTCTGGTTTCCAGTTAACTGGATGGTAGGTGAGGAATTCAGCACCAGGCTGATGCTATCGGCTCGGACTGCCATCCGCGTCATTCTGACCAGAACCGATGCTAACCGGGCGGTGTGATGGACGGAGGCCTGGGCGGCTCTTTCCGACCGGAAACCATTTATTTTTATTGAACATCTGTCCAATAATCTGGGTTAATCTGCAGAACCCTCAACCGGTACCATCCGAACCCGCATTGAAACCCAAAGCACGTCCATGAATCGGAACTGCAATCTCCATCATATTCTAAACGCGTTTATTAGCCTTTAAACAGCAAATAAAGCGTCTTTGAAACGATTGTTAACGTTTTATTTCACCGTCGCTGTTAGCTGATGCTGCTGCTAGCCTGTCGGTCACGGCCGAAAAACCCGAACAAACAGCTTTAAAACTACAAAATAAAAAGCAGCATTTATTGGTTTTAAAACTTAACATTGGCTTATCAAGTAGGAAACATGGAAATATTTTCCTTACCGCGAGGTTTTTCCAAAGAGCTAATGGAGAAGATGCTATCGCGAAGAATCGACCCTGACGGTTCGTTTGAAGGGCGGGGCGCTCTGTGGCATGACGTCACTCCTGCAGCTGTACGGAAATACCCGAAGCTCGACGGAAGGACACGAAGGGGCAGGAGATGGAGTGACTTCATTTTCGAGCAAAGACCTCTAGGAGTGAAAAATAAAACTCCCGGAGGAAATACACAACTTCTAGTTTATCTCAGACTCTGCTGTGTTGGGGGAAAAACCTATATTTCATTATAAAAAAAATAATAATTTTGCCATAATCTCTGGATATCAGCATTTTAAAGGATAGTCAAGCCATGGAAATCATATTTCATTTAAAGTGACATATTGTTTATTCCTCTTTGGAAAACTTACTTTTATGATATGAAGTAAAAACTCCACCTTTAATATATTATATTCTTGTTTTCAAAACACAGATATTACTCCATGTGAATAATTGTTCTGGCCCTGAAATAAAGATAAAAATATCTATGTAGTCATATATATGTACATATATGACTATGTAGAGTCTTCTGTTACAGCATGGTTGTATATTTTAGGATTCACATTTCAGATTGTTTTGCTTATACTTTTGGGGCAGTAACAGTTGGGTTGCCAGTTCGAAGCCTGCTCTGTCTGTCTCAGTCACTTTGCTCACTGAACATCCATTGTGAATTGTATTTCCTGGTTGCTAAGCAACCATTATCCATCAGCTGACGACCTTGAGACCCTGCGGCAGCAGATCATTGGACCCGGAGCAAATGCAAACATCTGACCTGTTCAGAATGGAGAAAATTCAAACCAAACCACAACAAGCACGTTTCATGTGGGTTTAGTTCATAAATGCAGGAACTGTTGGTTCTGCCGTTGGTTCTGCTGTTGGTTCTGCTGTTGGTTCTGCTGGTGCAGAGCAGCGGGTCGCCTTGCAGGTAAAGGTGACCCAGATGTTTCAGCTCCATTAGATATCAATGCAGAGCAGCGTTTAATCCGACACGTTGAGCAGAATAAAGAGCTACAGGCATTTGCTCCTCAGGATGAGGAATGATACACAACTGGATCAGAACCAGAACCTGTGACTGGAGCTGAAGGTTTGATTCCCGTAACACTGAGAGGGGCGGAGGGGAAACCAGCTGCATCACACAACAGACACCAGGGGGCAGTCTTCTGGAGCTGTCCCAGGACTGACTGGATCAACCAGTTAAACCAGAAAAACCAGTAGAACCAGTCAACAGCTCAAAATAATTCATACTTTATGGTTCTAATATGGATGTGGTGATGATTGCTTTGGTCTCCAGTATGCATTGGCGTGGCGACGAGGAGTGTCTCAGACGGGTGATGGGGAGCGGCGGGGCCCGCTGAGGAGCGCGTCATTGAACACATTGGCGTAGGACGCTTTGAGGAACTGGACGTAGTTCTGCAGGCTGCGGTTGGTGCTGTCTGACTGCTCCAGGCGGTCCTGGAGGTCCTGCAGGCGGCTCTGGTACCGCCTCTCCGCCTGAGGACCAATCAGAGGTTAGTGACTCGCTACAAGACCAATCAGAGGTTAGTGACTCGCTACAGGACCAATCAGAGGTTAGTGACTCGCTAAGGACCAATCAGAGGTTACTTAGGACCAATAGAGGTTACTGACTCGCTATAGGACCAGTAGCTGTCCAGCAGCAGGAACTCACCTCCTCTATGTTGCGGCCCAGCAGCTCCAGCTCCGCGGCGGTCCGGCTCAGCTGTGCCTCCAGGTCCATGATGGTGGTCTGGGTGGAGCGCTCCTTGTTGGCGGCGCGTTCTCTGGTCTCTGAGATCTGGAAACACGACACCAGAGAAGTAAGTACACCTCTGAGCTCAGATCGCTTCAAAGACAGGAAGAGGTGGAAAACATTTCAGCTAAACTAAATATTGACCTAGAAAGCCAATTAGCAAATTAACTATTTAGCTTTTTAACTAAATATTTAGTTTCAAACTGAATATTCAAAGCAAATATATAGTCAGTAAACAAGTGAAATATTTAGCTTCTTAACTACACATCAAGCTAAATATATAGCTTGCTATCCTGGCTGATAAATCAATACTTAATCTGGAGCTAAATATTTAGCATTCTAATAAAGTTAGAAATTATAATATTTATGAATAAATGAGCAACATGGTGATAAAGTGACTTTGTAAAAAATAAGCTGGTGTTTTTTCTTTGTGATAGGCTCGAGGTTAATTTCTGAGAACATTTCCAGGCGGCGCCCCCTACTGGGCCTCACCTGCTGGCGCGCGTCGTTCACGGCCTCCTCCAGCCTCCGGCTCAGCAGCGAACACTCCCTGGTCTTTTCTTCCAGGGAGAGCTGATTGGTGCGGATGGCCTTCTCCCGTTTGGAGATGACAGTCAGAAGGTCCGAGTTCTGGCTGGAGACGTCGCTCAGCTTCCTGTTGGCCAGCAGGGGGAGCAGTCAGAGCTGCAGCAGGACCCCAGCTGGAGGCTTTTCCTCCACTCACCTCTCCAGAGTCTCCACCTTCAGCTGGAGCTGCCGGTTCTCCTCCATCAGCAGCTGGTTCTTCTGCCGGAGCAGGTCCGTTTGGCGCCCCTGGGTGTCCACCTGACAGAAACACACTGTGAGAAGCAGCAGCAAACCCCCGGGGGTTCTGACGGGTCAGATAGCAGGACCTTCAGCCGCAGCTCTGTCAGGTTGCCGCTCAGCTCCAGGTTGCGCCTCTCGCGGCTGCGCTCCTCCTCCTGCGCCTCCTGCAGCTGCAGCTGGCAGCGGCGCAGAGCCTCAGGAAGAACCTCCAGCTCCGACAGCCGGCCCTGCAGCTCCCGCCGGATCTGCTCCTTCTCCTTCTCCAGCTTGACCCTGACGGCCTGGGCGTCCCGCTCCGCCTGCGCCACCTGGGCCCGGGCCTGCTCCGCCTCGGCCCGCGTGTTCCCCACCTGCAGAGCGGAGCAGCAAGCTGAGCGCCTGGTTCTGCTTTCTGCCTCCATAAATCAAGCTACGGTGAACTGGGCCAGAAATGAAGGTGATGATAAAATAATAACGCAAGTTCAATCTGTAAAAACTCCAAAGAACATTGACTGGAAGGAGACCTGTTAAATATCCCAAATATGTAAACAAAGCAGTAAATAAAATGGATTATGAAATCTGTGAATTCATCTTTAGCTCAAACAGGAAAAACCGAATAAACAGCCAGTGAGGAGTTTTATAAAATAAAATCTCAAACGTTTTTAAAATGGCGGCTTTTCAATGGCATTAGAGCGTACTGTCTCTTTAAGGACAAACCAGCATGGAAACTGCTGCTCTCATTCTAATAGACCATGTGATTAACTAGTTAACTGGTACTCAAATAAGTGAGTACTTTTATACAGAAAGCTACAGCTCAGGATTCAATACAAAACAGCTGTGCATGTAAATAAAGCTGGTACTGTAAGATAATGGGAGCACGAAAACTATCAGTGGGTGTAGAAGATGTCCGGAGGACTACTCGTCGTCTGAGGAGTCTCTGTCGAAATTATAGGCCATGAAGAAAACGTCGGGTCGAGGAGAGTTCTGGCCGGGTCCAGTACCTGGATCTTGTAGTTGTCCAGCAGAACCTCACACTGCTTGATGGAGGTTCTGACCTGCTGCAGCTCCGCCTCTGTCCGGCTCAGCTTCTCTTCCGCCGCCAACACGGCGGCCTGGACGAACACACAGCTCAGCGTCTGCCGGACCCGGACGGCAGGAGAAGGTTCTGATCCGATCCTACCTTCAGCTTCTTGGTCTCCTGCTGGCCGGCCACTTTCTGCGCCGTCACCGCCTGCAGCCGGTCCAGCAGCGCCTGCTTCTCCAGCCGACCTTTATCCTGAACGACCTGCAGCTGCTCGGTCAGCTCCGATATCCGGCTGGGGGAGCAGAACCGCACAGACCCAGAGAACGACCCAGTTCAGAACCACAGAACCAGAACAATGGAGAAATACATGAAGCTGAGTTTGGACCAAACATCCGACTGACCATCCATCATCCATCCATCATCCATCATCCATCCATCCATCATCCATCCATCCATCCATCCATCCATCCATCCATCCATCATCCATCATCCATCCATCCATCATCCATCCACCCATCATCCATCCATCCATCCATCCACCCATCATCCAACCAACCATCATCCATCATTCACCCACCCAGTCAGTAGGTTTAGCTCCACCTCCAGCTGACCCTTCTCCTCTGCTTCCTCTCCATGGCGACGCTGCCAGGCGTTAGCTGAAGCCAGAGCCTCGGCGGCCTGCTTCTCCTGTTGGGCAGACAGAGGTAGTCAGGGTGTAGTTGATCTGGGTGTAGCTGGCCCAGTCATGCGGCCATGTTGGACCCACCCTCTGCAGCAGCTGTGCGCTCAGCTGACCCGCTGCACCCTCGCAGCGCTCTGCCCGCTGTTTCTGGGCCTGGCTGGCCCGTTTCAGCGCCTCGTGCTCTTCCTGCACCTCCTGCTTCGCCCGGCCCAGCTGCTGCGCCACCTGGTCCGCCTCCGCAAACTGCTGATTGGCCGCCCGCTCCATGTTCTGCAGGGACACGATTCGGGTCAAGGACTGCTCTCCAAATCCCCAGTGGAGCTGTGACCTTTGAACGTCATCTGGCTGTGACCTATGACCTTTATCTGCACGATGAGCCGGTTGTTCTCGGCCTCTTTGCTCCGCAGCTGACCGTGCAGATGAGCTCTGGTGGCGTCCAGATTCCGGGACAAATCCGCCGACCTCCTTGCATTCTCCTGCAGTTCCCAAACCCGGATTATGATCCAGATTATAATCCAGATTATGATGCAGATTATGATCCAGATTATGATGCAGATTATGATCCTGATTATGATCCAGATTATAAACTGTTACCTTCTCAGAGTCCAGCTGGGTGGAGAGCTGATGAAGCTCCTTCTCCTTCTCCTGAAGCTTCTTAACCAGCAGCTGAAAAAAGAAACACACAGCGCCCCCCAGAGGAGAGAGGAGAGATTACAGGTTCTGCTCCATCTGGAGGATAATCCTGGAATACACTCCTGATCTAAGGAGTCCAGAGAACCAGAACCACGTTGAGGTCCAGATCTGAATGTAATCCCCTAATCCAGCTGGGATGATGTGGCGTGAACTCACGGCGTTCCAGGCCTCCATGTCAGCGAGCGACTTCAGGAGAACCTTCCTCTGCTCCGACAGGCCAACGGACCCCATCTGATCACAACCAAACCACATCGGGTCACGTATAGCCACTTTGACTAGGCCCTTCTCACCCTTGTCCCTGCTCTGATCTAAACCAGATTCTTCAACCCGCGGCTCCGAAGCCACAAGTGGCTCTTTGGGACTTCTGGAGCCGCGCTAAATAACTCTGAGTATTTTAGTTTTTTTCCTGAAATATTTGCTGTGAATTTCCACAAACTAAGACAGTAAAAGCACCAGAAAGGTTTTTGTAATTTTCATGATCCGGCCGGTTGCTATGGGCTTTATTTGGAGGAATCAGAGGAAATGAGGCTGGAAGCAAAAATATTTAAACGCTCAGTTTTCAGTTCCGCTCCACTGAATCTGTGGGTGTGAATACTTTGCGTACCTGCGACTCGCGCTGCTCCCGCAGCAGATGGCGCAGGGCTCGGTTGGTGACCTCAAACGCCTCCAGCTTCCTCAGCAGTAGCTCTTTCTCCAGGTCCAGATTGGACCACATCAGCTTCTGCAGGCAGAACCAAACGGGTCAGAGGTTACATGTTCCGCCGTGTCGGGTACAGAACCACAGACAGGGCCGCCGCTCACGTTTTTGCCCGAGTCGCCCAACTTGTAGACGTGTTCCTTCAGAGCAGAAACCTGCTTAGCGGCTGCAGCGGCGTCAGCTTCCGCTTCCCTCAGCTTCTGGAGCAGAAGCTCCGGATCCTTCGGATAACCGTCTGGACTGGGGACCACAGGACCACAGGAAGTAACCCCACTACACAGGAAGTAACTCCAGAACCACAGGAAGTACTCCAGAACCGATACCCAGAACCACAGAGTAACCAGAACCCAGAGTAGAACCTAGGAAGAACCCAGACTAATCAGAACCATAAAGTAACCCCAGAACCATAGAACCCACAGATACCCAGAACCACAGGTACCAGACCGAAGACCAGAACCAGATAACCCAGAACCACAGGAAGTAATCATACACAGAAGTAACTCCAGAAAGTAACCCAAAACTAATAAGGTGAGTACCTGCTCATTTCCTGTAATCTCATGGCTCCGCAGCCGGCTGTTTTTCCACTCTTGCAGCTCCTTGCTCTCCTCGGTCAGCTCCTCCTCCTCCTGCTTTGAGGTCACTTGTTGGGAGCCGTCCTGCTGCTCCGACTTGCGGCCCAGGACCTGCTCCTTCCTGCGCTGCTCCACCTGGACGCACGAGACGCAGCAGAACGCGTCAGGAAACCCAACCAGAACATCCTGGTACCTGAACATCCTGGTACCAGAACACAATCAAAGTCTTTCTAAACTATATTGCTGGATCATTTCTGGTTTCATTTGGATCAGACGTTTAAAGGATGAATTTAAATGGCAGTATTATGTGTTTTCCTGCTCCACCTCATCAGAACCAGATCAGAACCGGCTCAAGACTGGATCAGAACCGGTGAAGACTGGATCAGAACCGGATCAGAACCGGATCAGAACTGGATCAGAACCGGCTCAGGACTGGATCAGAACCGGATCAGAACTGGCTCAGGACCGGATCAGAACTGGATCAGAACCGGATCAGGACCGGATCAGGACCGGATCAGAACCCACCTCGGTCCTCAGAGAGCTGACTTCGCTCATCAGGTTCTCGATCTTCTTCTCATACTGGCTGATGCGGCCGCGCAGACGCTGCTCTTCCTCTGAGGTGAGGTCGGACAGCCGCAGCTCAGGTTCTGGGTCCGGTTCTGGCGGCTTGATCTCCAGGCAGTGGGTCGGACCCTGAGAGGAAAATGAGTCTGAGGAAGAGGACAGAAAGAAGATCCGATCGGATTCCGGTGGAGTCCTGACCTCCCATTTGTAGGAAGTCTTTCCTGCAGGAATCCATGGAAGCCGCGTTTTGACGTTGGCGGAGGGACGGAGCGGCGATCTGTCCGCGCTCATTGTCCTCTGAGGGGACATGGAGACAGAACCAACAGGGGATTAAAGTAGACGCTTCAGTCAGGCTCAACAGACAGGAAGGGGCGGCAAGGCGACCTCTGACCTGAGACGTCTCGCTGGGACTCGTCCTCTTCACGTGCAGGTAGAGCGCATCGGCATTGCTGACGTGCACCTGCACCCGGGGCGAACCGGACAGGTTCCTCATGGCTTTGTTCTGGGAAACAACTAGTTTATACTGGCTGGTTGAGAAGGAGGATCAAATCCGATCTGATTGGACGGTGGGGGTGGATATTTACCAAATGATTTTCAGAATAATCTCCATGTTTATGTTAATGATGTTTAAAACACCAAACCCTTGGTATTGTTGGACTTGTTTATTTTTTATTATTTGTGGGCCTCTAAAGGAAAAGTAATAAGAGCAGAGGCCAATTAAACATTTTAAATCATTAAGAAAAATTTATGTAATCAGTGGTTGATTCCTGTGTTGCCATAGTAACAAGTGTAATATTTTCTTTTTTTTGTTACCAAATAAAAACCAATTATTGCTGACTGCGTTTTAAGCCTCTGTGGGCCCCAAATGAAGCTCTGCCCGGGGCCCCTTCATGCTCTGACCGCCTCTGATAGGAGGATGGTTTAGACAGATTCACCTGGTTAATCAGTTTATGGAGCAAAGTCATAAAATAATCCCAATAAGAATTTTAAAAGTGTATATTTTTAATTTCAAAGAAAAAATAATAGGATGGTGCGAATGAACGAAAATCTGAATTTTAACTGAATTTAGCATTTCTAGTTCACAGAAAAATAAAAATGACAAAATATATTTTGAAAATTGCCAAAGACAAAGTCCAACTAACTAACTGCTGTTAACTGGATTTTTATGAATATTTATTGTCTAAAAGGCAGAATAAACAGCTTGGTTATCCGTAATAAAAGCTTACAGCCAAAACGAAAAACAAAGCGTTTCTTACCATGAAGTTAAATAAAGACCAGCCGTTTAAATCCGCAGATAAACCTGCTCTGCTCCGGAGAAATCAGCTCGTCGGATATTTACACGGAAAGTCCGTTGGATACTAGCTAAATAACAGCTCAATAGCTAGCCTCCCTGTGATTGGGCTGTTTGAAACACGTGACAGATTTCACCGCCGCCGATTGGGCAAGAGTCGGCATTCTAACGTTCCTTAGCAACAGTCTCCATTGAAACCGCGGTGGCTTCACAGCAGCCGTGCCCCGAGGAATGTATCTGGATATGTGGAACTTTTTATCTATTCGGTTCAAAAATCCTTCACTTATTCAAAATGGAAATTAAAATATATCGAGACTCATAACTGCTATCATCCAAGTATATTCTAAAAGACGCTGAGTCAGGAGGAATCTCCTGTAGCAGTCCGTCTTTAAACCAACATGTTTCTGACTGAAGACTTGCTGCATGATTGTCTCAAGATCAGAGTTGAGTAATAATTAGTTAAATTTAATCAGTTATATGTAGTTCCATAACTCTTTGTAGCAAAATACTTTTAGCAGTTTTTCTACACTCTTTACTTCTGCTTCGTTATGAGCAGCGAAGCTTATTGTGCTGGAACCCCCGGGGCCCAACAGGCCTCCGCCCACTGTGAGGGCCTCCAACGCCGCTTGTGGCTTTAATTATGAAGTATTTTTACTCTTACTTGGTTAAACACCAGGCAGCAGAGACACGGTCCATAGCAACATGTCCTGGATGAAACCATCAATTGTTGACAAGCTCTGCTCATCCACCTCCTTTGCTTTGCCATTTCCTTTTAAACCTGTCTGACCATACAGTGACAGAGATGTTGGAGTAGGGGATGTTTTCCCATTCAGACCAGAAAAGATTCATTTCTTTCCTTCTAATTTACCTCCAAACGGTTCCAGGCCAAAAGCTCCAGCAGGTTGTTCTGTTTCTAAAGGCCAGGATGAGGAGGTCCAGTTCAAACACCAGAGGGCCAGTAGAGGTTAAGACACAGGTTCCAGTCCGAGCCGGTCTTTCAGATGAACCCTCGTGTCGATGTGGTCAGGAAAAGGGGGGACCGGCGGCTGTCCTGCCCCATCATCAGCAGGTGTGAGCGTTTAGCTTTGGGTCGTCTTCAGGCCGGGGTCAGAGTGGATCCTGACCCCAAACAGAGCCGCTCTAGTTTCAGACACAAGGTCATTTATTTGACTGCATTTGAAAATGATAACCTGTCTGTGTCCCTGCGTGGCTGCAGCCCCCGTCCATCGTTCACTCATAGAAAGACAAAGCAGGCGGTTTATGAAGCCAGATCTTGTTTTTTTATTGATTCTTTCTGGCGACAGAAAACGAGCCGTCGGTACATGAAGGTCTCCATGGCGATCGGGGGTGAGACACGGCAGTCTTTGGCACCTATTCTAAACAAACATGCTGACAGATCATCATCTGTTCTTTTTCATGAACCAAACGACTCAAATCACAAAGGAAACAACAAGCAGGTCAGGATGATGTGGATCTTCAGAGTGTAGAAAAGTAAAAACGAGCTTTTGGGAGAACCGCTGGTTTGGGTGGCAGCTTCCTGCGGTGCGGCGCCAGGAGCTGTGTGCTCAGCTGGTCACCGGGTCAGCAGGTCACCGGGTCAGCGCTCTGCAGCCGACTTCCAGCGAAACGGACAAGATGAGGATTCTGAGATGCAAGGAAAGGATCTAGAAATGATCCATGAGGTCCAGGGTGGAAGTGATCAGGTGGAGACGCACCAAGCAGGATCCTGCTTCCCTCGCAGCGCAAATTCAAATGATGCAAATTGAAAACAGAAATCTAAGATAAAAGTGAGGAATTGTTCCTTAAAGCATGCGAGGCTGACCTGCGCTCACCTGTTGAACACAAAGGCAGCGCTGATAGATTACGATTCATTACATCACAATCAGCAGCTGATTGGCTGAATGGCCGATTTCCTGCTCTCTGATTGGTGCATCTCCAGCTGCATTACTTCTATAATCTGCATCTTTCTGCAGATCAGCTGCTTCAATAACAAACGTTTCACAGTTTCCTCGACGTTTCCGCCTGATTTTCAGACGTTGATGAAGATGATCTGGTTTAATCCTCCTGACATGAAGCATGTCTCTACAGCCAGGCTGTATGGAGCAACAAACAATGGTCCTTATTTAATGTCTGTTCTTCCTCGTTCCAGACATCTAATTTACAAACCGAGCAGAGGCTGAGTCCGGCGGCAGAGCCGGGGCTTCATCTGCTGCTGGGCGGCCTCCGGTTCATCTTGTCTCTTTTCTTTTGTTCGAAGCTCAAAGTAAAGAACATTTTAAAACCCGAAGCACAGAAAACATCACAACAGTAAAAAGTTTGAACAGAAGCTGAAAGGACTTGGTTTTATAGCTGCAATGAAGAGCAGACGAGCCAAAACATTATGACCACCACATGCTCCATTTCAATCTGAATCAGGCGAATCCGTCAGCGAAGGGAACTGACGGTTCGTCGCTTCCTCAATCAAGTAGCAAATATATTCTGCTCTGCTTTGTGTCGTAATGATAAAATGTTTATGTAACTGAGTCATTCCTCCATGTCCCCCAGGGGGCGCCGCAGACACCTGGAGTCTCTGCAGGAGGAATTAGATTAAAACATGAATTATTCTGATCGTGATTCAGTTTCTGGTTCAGATCTGAACCTTCAGAGACTCATTGCTCTGAACTGTTGCCATGGAAACAAACTGAGCTGAGTCCAGCTGTAGACCACAGTGGTCATAATGTTGTGGCTCAAAACTCTTTTTCTTTTTTTATCTTACAGGTTAAAGTCGGGTGTTTCTGTCCTCCTTCAGAATCATGTGGAACACCAGACAGTCGGGTCAGAACCAGCCAGCATGCAGGCAGGACGTCCACAAAACATGGACATGAAAACACAACAAACTACGAGAACCTCAAAGAAATAAAGTGCAAGCCGACGACCTTTGACCCGTCGAACCGAAGGAGGGAAAATACAGAAGGAGATTCTGAGAATCGGAATGTAGATTCAGAAAACCGATCCGATCCGATTCCAGCTTCATATGAAACATGGTAGACCGAACACACACACACACCCCCCACACACACCCCCCCCCCACACACACCCCCTACACACACACACCCCCACATACCCCCCCACACACTGACAATATCAATAAATACTGAAAAGACAGAAAATAAAACTCGGATTTTTCATCAGCCGTGATCCAAAAACAAACTTCTGGGAACCGTCCAGAACCAGAACCGAACTTTGATCCGGTTCTGTTCCAGGTTCTGACCACAGAACCCGTCACATCCGGGTCAGCAGGTCCGAGCGCGGCGCTGTGTCGTCATGGTAACGGATCCACAGAGACTCAAACAAACAACGGGGATAATCCGGGTTATTCAGTTTGAAGGAAAAGAAAAATGATTCATTTTTCAAAATCATGTTTTCACCATGTTTGTCAATCATTTGAAAATGTTGCAGATTCAAAGTAAATGTTCAGTTAGTAGGTTAAATATTATAACTAAATAATTAGAAACTTTTGTCTGATAAAATGTTGAAACTGATTTAAAAACGTAAAAATAACCCAAATGATTCCTGTTTTGTCTGTGTGGGCGCGTCTTCAGTTCCATACATTATTATATATTAAATTCATTTCACACAATGTGACACATTTCAAGCATTTCTTTGCTTTTTCATCTGATTCTGACCGACAGCCAATGGAAGCCGATCATTAAACCAGGCCAATCAGAAGGCTCGTTACTGGAATGTTCTGGTTACTGGCGCCGTCCACCAGGAGGCTAAAATTACATACAAATGGAAAGTTGAGTGGAGGAAAAACCTGTGTACCAGTAACAGGGATGGAAATAAATTATTGAAATCCATCAGTGTGATGAATCTGACTTTCAGTACCTTTAAATTAAAACTGTTTCACCTCCTGCAGGTAGAGGGCGCCGTCGTGTCCCACCGGAGGGCGCCGCGTCCCACCGGAGGGCGCCGCGTCCCACCGGAGGGCGCCGCGTCCCGCCAGAGGGCGCCGCGTCCCGCCATAGGGCACCGCGTCCCACCGGAGGGCGCTGGGAAACCTTTGTGCTTTTATCTCTGCAGAGAAGAACTAATGAAATGTATTTTACTCACAGCATTAAGAGAAACTCTAAGACTCACAGAGGAACCAGATGATCGGGCCTTCTGGGTAAAAACCTGGAATAAACGGAGTGAACCTGAACGCATCTCAGCCCGTCAGCTTATAAACAAACATCCAGGTATCACAGCGAAACCAACGGCAACAACAGATATAAAACGACCCGCTGCGAATGTTGGTGTGGATCAGCGGAGACAAACCAAGGACGTCCAGAGACGACTCGGGGTGGAGAGGACTCGGGGTGGAGAGGACTCGGGGTGGAGAGGACTCGGGGTGGAGAGGACTCGGGGTGGAGACGACTCGGGGTGGAGACGACTCGGGTGGGGAGGACTCGGGTGGAGACGATTCTTCCTGGGTGACCAACGGGAGCATCACTCCTGCTTCCGGGGAAAATCACGGACGGGACGAACAAAAGGACAGAACAGAGCGGGTTCTGGTTCTGGTTCTGGTTGAGTCCGGTGCGGCAGCGCTAGTAGCTGTCCAGCGAATCGTCCCAGAATAAGCTCTGCACATCCAACATGGCGGCCAGCTCCAGTACTTGCTTCTGCAGCAGGCCGCTCTCCACCGTGTCCTGCTTCGGCAGCTCTGGGTACGACTCCGGGAAGCTCCGGGATTCCTGCCAACAGAGGGCGGCGGTGAGTCCGGCCGGTCCCGACCGGAACCGGCTTCATGTTTATGTTACTATAACTGTTTAAATTTGCAGGTTAGCTCATTTAAACAGCTGCTCTACTGCTGATCTGTCAGAGTTGGTGTTTAGGTCGCCTTTTATTTTAAACAATTCTGCAGCACGTCTACATGGTCAGGTTGTCAAAGTCAAGCTAGCATAGCTGACCTATTTCCCTCGTTATGTCTTTCTCATCAAAACTTTTCCTGACCTCATTATCTAGTTTTTTAAGGTTTACCATTAGTAGCAAAACTCTTTATGTTTAATAAATCACATTTAACATTTAGCTCATGATGTTAACAATCTGACAGCTAAAGTCAATGCTAGTGATTATCAGCTAGCCGCTGCTACATCTGTCGCACACCAAAGATATTTAGAAATTCATCTCAGTATTTTGAATCGATTCAGAATTTCCAGGTCAAGCAACTGCGATTAGATTTTTTGGCACATTTCTCTCTCCATAGAGAAGCAGCGACTCACCCGGAACAGCTTATGTAGCCTCAGCGTCGCCGAGCAGAACACGAACCGGATCAGGAGCAGCCGCAGGAACTCATCACCAAAGAACTGCAGGAAGGCCTGATCTGCAGAGACAAGGAGGGTGAGTTCAGGTCCGGCAGCGCCAGGCTCAGCCACTCGGACCTGGTCGATCCCTGTCAGACCCGGTCGGAACCTACCGATGCTCCGGGATCGGGTCAGCATCTGGCCGATGTCCCGGAACACCTTCTGCAGGAAGTCCTGCGCGCGCTCCCACAGGCCGCGCCGCACGCTGCTCAGGCCGCAGACGGAGGAGAAGCCCAGCAGAGGAGAGTACAGGAAGAGTGTGAAGAGGCTGCCACGCTGAGACTGATCTGGACCGGAACCAGAACCACAGGAGAACCGTGAACACCGAGCCTGCAGAAGCCGGCAGCAGACTGAAGCAGGAACCCACCCTGGACGTTCTTTGGGTAGACGGTCGGGGACAGCAGACAAACCAGCGGCTGGCCGAACAGGTTGGAGAAGTTCTGATCGGGTCGAACACAGGAGGATGTAAACAGAACCAGAAAGAACCAGAACCCGGCCAGAACCAGCAGCTCCACCCACCTTGTAGGCGGTGCTGTTTGAGGAATCCACGATGATGAATAGCGGCTTCCGGGTGAAAGGAAACAGATCTCCAGGATGAAGGCTGCAGCAGAAACAAGCGTCAGAACCTGGTTCTGACCCGGAACCGGTCCAGTCTCCATCCGACTCACCAGTGCATCTCTTTCTGGGCCTGGTTCCTCTTCTGGACCGTCTCCCCGTTCACCACGTCCCTGTTGGTGTTGGTCAGAACGCCGCCGAAGTCATACGGACCTGCTGGGGTGAACGGACCCAGAGCCAGCTTTAAACCGGATTACCAGAACTAGTCCAGATTAAATCCAGCTTTAAACCGGATTACCAGAACTAGATCAGATTAAATCCAGCTTTAAACCGGATTACCAGAACTAGTCAGATTAAATCCAGCTTTAAACCGGATTACCAGAACTAGATCAGATTAAATCCAGCTTTAAACCGGATTACCAGAACTAGTCCAGATTAAATCCAGCTTTAAACCGGATTACCAGAACTACATCAGATTAAATCCAGCTTTAAACCGGATTACCAGAACTAGTTCAGATTCTGTTCATTCCACCAGAAGATGATCAGCTGTTCTTCTCTCTGTCACCAGGGCTACAGTGGGCCTTAAAGGTGTACACACCTAATTACGGAGCTAAATTGGAGCCAAACAGTTTGCTAAAAAAAATGTAATTTGAAATTGAAAATTAGTTTTGAACTATTTTAAGTTTATGGCAGTGGTGGGACTGGAAGAAGCAACTTTGTCCTCGATGTCACTCGTGCGTCACATTTCTGGGCGTACCAGAAACACAATACAAAGGTTCCAGCCAGGGGAAAAAATACAAAAATGTAATTATTTACATAAAAATGTTAACGTATTAAAACCCATCTCATTAATTAATTTAAATGAATGCATTAAAGTTCCACCGTAACTAAAACAGGAAACATGAGCCTCCCTAATAATCAGCCCAGGTTCGTTTCCCCTCATAGCTTTGCACCAACAACACATTGAAAATGGTTCTGACCCAGAATAACATCAACAAATATTATTTTTGGAGTTCAGATTAAATGTTTTCTAAACCTTAATCTGTGTTTCTATTAATCACTGCAGATTAATTCAGAAGTCTGAATGTTGTAAAATGTGATTAATTTCTTTATTTATTTTTTAAAATCCCAGCTCAAGTTGAAATATTATGTTTCAATTAAAGATTGATTGTTTTGAACAAAATTTACAGCCATAATGTAGCTCCATACATAATCAACACATAAAAGGTTTGATGATGAAACGTCCCTGCACCTCCTCCGTCATTTTAACCTGTAAAGTTAAAATGACGTCCCTCAGACGTCCTCAGAGACGTCCAGGTCTCTGAGGACGCGTCTCCCTTCGTCCCTGTTCTGCTTCCCCACAGAAGAATCGTTTGTTTCCAGCTGAATAATCCAGGATTATCTATCAGATTATGGCTGGTTTCACCTGTGGGTCGTTTCTGTAGCAGCTCAGTGAATAAATTCTATTCATGTTTCAGGAGTGAGGAGGAAACAATCCGCTCCAGGTTTTACCTTCGTAGTCTAAATGTGTCCCTGGGAAAACTCCAGTAGCTGATAAATACACCAGCAGGACGCTGTTGGCAGGAAGTTCCTGGAAAAAACACAAAAACAGGAAGACTGGACCTGGAAACTGGACCTGGAAACTAGACCTGGAAACTGGACCTGGAAACTAGACCTGGAAACTGGACCTGGAAACTGGACCTGGAAACTGGACCTGGAAACTAGACCTGGAAACTGGATCTGGAAACTGGACCTGGAAACTGGACCTGGAAACTGGACCTGGAAACTAGACCTGGAAACTGACCTGGAAACTAGACCTGGAAACTAGACCTGAAAACTGGATCTGGAAACTAAGGCTGGTCAGGTTTTGCAATCACAAACTGAAGACAAGACGTTGTGGGTCCCATCAGGACTCCAGGCTGACCTTGAAGGAAGCCGACAGGAATGTGTAGAGCTGGCTGAAGGTCGGTTTGTACAGCAGGTATTTATGGGGGTTTTCTCTCTTGGCTGGTTTCTCACTCGGCTCCTGCAGGAAGAACATCATCATCATCATCATCACCATCATCACCATCATCACCATCATCATCATCATCATCACCATCACCATCATCATCATCATCATCATCATCATCACCATCATCATCACCATCACCATCATCACCATTAACCACCCAGCGTCATGAAGACGACTTCAGTCAGTTGCCATGGAAACATTTCAGTTTGTTTCAGATTCATCAATATTTCAATGTGAAAGAAGAACCAATCAGGCGGCTGCAGCTCTTCATCAACTAAAACCAGGAAGAGCCTTACCTTAGACCCTGCTTTAGGTCAGGTTCACCTGTAAAGGTCAAAGGTCACCCGTTCTCACCTCTTGAGTTGGAATAAAAGAACATTTTGTCTCAGCCAGAAACTCACCAGGGTTGCCTGTTTGGACGTCTGTGTTGCCAGGTTGACTGGTTCCCTCTCCAGAGCCTGGAGCATCCGGAACATGTCTACGGTCAACTCGCTGAACTTCACCTGCAGGGGGCAGCATTCAGAACAACGGCATGGAGCACCGGGTCATTTCAAGTCAAGGTCATCAGACTAAATGGAATGAAACTTTTATCCGTTTCTGATGAATCTTTATGTTTCTGATCGTTTCTGATAAAAACCAAACTTGTTGTCAGTTTTGTTCCCCAGCAGGAAGCTGCCAGAGGAACGGGTCCCAGTGTGGTTCTGGGCCCAGAGGTCAGCGGGTCAGCACCTGGTTGTTGCAGTTGCCAACGATCAGGGCGTCGGCGAGGACCAGCTGGCCGACCACCATGCCCTGCTCCAGCGGGGGAACGCCGCCGTCCTGCAGCCGGTTGCTGGTCACCAGCACCGAGTTGTTGTCGTTCAGAACCACGGCCGGGTCAGCCTGTCCACACAAACAGAACACAGGAGTGAACCTCGACCCGGTCATGACCCGACCAAGGTCAGAGGTCGCCCAGGGTCAGAGCTTACCTCGATGAAGGCTGCCACTTCCTGCAGAACCAGGTTCCACTCCAGCTGGTCCTCTGTGTTGAAGCGCTGGGTGTAGTCTTCGATCTCCTCCGATAACTCCTGCAGATGGATCAAAGTTAGAAAACCCGAGCCCAGAACCACAGACCGGGTCGCACTCTGACATGATCAGCATCCCGACCTTCACCAGAACTTTGACTAGGTCCATCTTGTTGAGCAGTAAACACACGACGATGTAGCGGGCGTAGTAACGGAGCTTCTTCACCACCAATTCAGGCCTGTTAAAGAGACAGTCCGTCAGAGCTACAGCAGTCGGGGCGCAGCAGAGCGGGGCGCACCGGGGGGCCGGAGCGAACCCGGGAGGCCAGGGCGCACCCGGGGGGCCGGAGCGAACCCGGGGGGCCGGGAACCCGGGGGCCGGGCGCACCGGGGGGCCGGAGCGAACCCGGGAGGCCGGCCTCACCTGTCCTCCTTGTTGACCTGGTAGTAGTAGGAGCGCTGGCGGATGGCCGAGTAGAAGGAGAAGGCCTCGTTCAGGTAGCTGGTCTCTGAGGTCCGGAGGCTGCAGGAGGCAGGAGGAACGTCAGCACCGTCCCTCTACAGATGCTTCAGCAATGAAAACATTCCCAACGTTTTCATTGAGAATAACAATGAAACAGTAAAAACTCTAAAACTAAGATGATGCTAGTGGAGTCTAACAGGGTCAGATGTGATAGTTATAGTAGGGAACGCTGTAGGGAACCACATAGGAACAGCTAACAGCTAGGCTAACTCCTCATTTAGCCTTTGCTAACTTTGAAATCATTTAGCGCCCTTAGCTTCCCCTAGTTTAATTTGACCTGCTGATTGACTTGAACATGAAATGATGTAGAAATTAAATTGTTTGCGAGGGCTGGGGTCTGTGGTGAGAACTGAAGTTAGCGCTTTAGCGTTAGCTTCCACTAAATGCTGTGCTGCTGTAAAGCCTGATTAGCTTTTTAGCTAGCGGTGCTCTGCTGGTTTCAGACCAGTTGGTTTCATGGTCGTCTTTGTTCAAATAAAGTCGTTTCAGTCATGCAGCAGAAACTGGATTCTACTTTGAACGCAACACTGGTTTTATAGATCTGTCCGGTTTATTTCCAATGGTTGTCCTGGAGCTACTGGAGGTAAAGGGGTCCAACCACAGAGCCCTGAGGAACACCTGGATTCTCCCAACCCGTTTCTGATCGTGTTTTGGACCAAACGGTCTCCAGACTCACTAGTAGTGGTAGTAGAGCTGTCCGATCTTGGAGGCAACCTCTCCGATCTGCCATCT
This sequence comes from Phalloptychus januarius, assembly GCA_902982915.1. Lineage (NCBI taxonomy): Eukaryota > Metazoa > Chordata > Actinopteri > Cyprinodontiformes > Poeciliidae > Phalloptychus > Phalloptychus januarius. Next base: position 822,436 of record CADWAE010000075.1, read on the forward strand.
CTTCAAGCCGTACCTCGTATCCAGAACCTGCCTGTCAACAGAAACACAAGCCCATAATCTGAGGGACAGGCTGCGTCCACCTCAGGGCTTCACTGACCCAAACCAGGCGGGACCGGCTGCAGGTGAGGCGGGACTCACCTGTGCTGCTGCTGGAACTTCCACAGCTTGGTGTAGACGTCGAAGGTCCGGCCGAAGTACGACTGCCACTGCTTGTGTCCGTACTGAGGAAGGTCTCTGCAGCCGGGAGGAAGAAGGGACAGCGTAGGCGAGGGAAACAGGAACACTGAGGGAACACTAGGGAACAGCGTAGGGAACACTGCAGGGAACGACGTAGGGAACAGCGTAGGGAACACTGCAGGGAACAACGTAGGGAACACGTAGGGAAAACTGCAGGGAACAGCGAGGGAATGACATAGGGAACTCAGTAGCGAATGGCGCTGTAGGGAACGCTGTGAAGCAGACAGTCATGCGTTCTGATGCGGTTCTGGCTTTGCGGCCTTTGTTCCCTCAGGTCCAGGATAAAGCCGGTTCCCTCAGAACCTGAGGACAATCGAAGGAGACGACGTCACGCTGCTGGGATTCAGGTCGGAGCGTCGCAGCGTGTCTCTGCACTCCGGAGGAATCCTGCTCCACTTTCCACTGCGGCTCATTGACGCTTCTGCTCTGCTCCCTGGAGGCTGAGGTCTGGACTTTAACTAGGCCATTGTTTCCCCTGCTGTGGTATGTTGGTGGTTCTGTTGGTGACCCGGTTTGGCCCAAACCCCAGAGAGGACTCCACCATCTCCATGGTGGACACCTTGGTGTCCAGAGGACTTTGTTTCATCCTCCGTCCAGACGCAGCTTTGCTAACCTCAGCCCTACCGCTATCTCGACCTTTGACCTGCTAATCCTCATTAGAGCAACAGTTCACCTTCAGCTATACCAATGTTAACAGATGTTAGTTTTTACTTTGCAGGTGAATAAAAGCTGATGAGTGAATCTGGTTTCCAGTGACCTGCTCAGACTTTATCTTCTCTGAAATTCATTTTATTGGTTTCAGTTTGTCTGATGGGGACAATTTATAATGCTGCTGAATTATTCTGTGGCTAAAAAAACCTTCATATGAAACACTGGTTACTGATTGGATCACATTATTGTTTCCTGTCCTGCTTTATTAAAGACCAACTGTGGAAAGCTGGAAGTCGCTTCGATTTCTGGTTTTATTATCATGTTTTCATTTTTTACTCAGTTCAAAGTAAAACCTGAAGTGAAGCAGAACCATGTGGTTCTGTGTGAATGGGTCGGCTCGGCGCCGATCCCCTCCCGCTGTCCGAACGGGCCTGCGATGCTGTGACATCAGCTGTGATGTCGCGCTGAGCCTCCAGGCTAACTGCTAATTTATTCACCAGAATCAGAAGCGGCCAATCAGGAGCCGGCAGGCCGGACCTACCTGAGCCCGTTGAACAGCTGCTTGGATTTATCCAGCAGGTAGCAGAAGTCGGTGACGGTCTTCCGCTCTCCTAGAGGAATGTCATCGTCAGCCTCGGCTCCAGTCATGACGCTTCGCCTGAGAACCAGAAACCAGAAACGTTTCAGTTTAAACAGGACAAATGAAACCAGATGATCCAGATAAAGAGTTAAGATCTGCTGTTAATTCAGCTCTGATGACGTTTGACATCCTGAGATTATTCAACAAATATTTTAGTGTTTTATTAACTTGAGGTTTATTTATCCTGAATATTAATTCACAACATCTTAATGGATAGTTATGATCTGCTTTGACGTTTCTGTGTATTTTATTGCCTTTATATTCTTTTACTATTCATTTTATTTTTGTTACTTCATTCTTTCAGAATTCATTTTCTAAATATTTTAATAATTTTATACCCGGCTGTGATGTCATCAGTAAGCAGGTCGGATGTTAACCTGCCGCCGTAACGACAGGTGTCCTAGTTAAATCACGTGGCGCCCCGTTTTTAGGCCGACCCGCTCCGTCCCAGATTCCCTCCAATCAGGCCAGGCGGGTGGCGGCCATGATGAGCTCCTGCTGCCGAGGCGTCCTACTGGACCAGAACCTTTAAACGGTTCTGATGTCGCTCCAAAGAGACCGGATCAGCTGAACCAGAACCGGAACCAGCAGCCATTAAGAGACCCATCAGGAGCTGCTTTAGTTCCTGAACATTCAGAACCACAACCAGAGTGAAACTAGCAGACAGCTGGGGAAGCACGAGGCGACAGTGGACAGGAAGACATTATGAACTTCATTTGTGATATTTATGTTTTTATTCAAACATATTCAGTGTTTAGTTTATGACCTTGTGTAAAAATAAATTATAATTTTTTTTAGAATTTTGCCAGGTTACATTGGAGTTTGTATTTTATTGGAAAACCATCAAACCATCAAACTCAGCCTGAGAGAAATTACTTCAAAATAAAATCTAAGATTTTTTTGTGGGTTAAAATCCAATTATAATCAATTTTTGTGTTTTATAGATGACAGAAAATATTTTCAGTTTTTATTTCAATCAGTAAATACAAGCTGGAAACAAGATGGCGGCTGCCAGCGTCCCTCTGACCAATGGGACCCAGGAGTCCACAGGTGGAAAAAATCCAGGTTTTCCAAAACTTTAATATTTACAAACAGAAAATTTGATGAATCTAAATCTTGGATTGACCCCCAGCGCTCCGTCAGAACAGAAACAGGAAGTCACGAGTTTTACTTCTGACAACCCAACGATACCGGGTCCCCAGGATACCAGACCCCCAGGATACCGGCCCCCCCAGGATACCGGGCCCCCAGGATACCAGGCCCCCAGGATACCAGACCCCCAGGATACCGGGCCCCCAGGATACCAGGCCCCCAGGATACCAGCCCCCCCAGGATACCAGACCCCCAGGATACCGGGTCCCCAGGATACTGGCCCCCCCAGGATACCGGGCCCCCAGGGCAGAGTAGAGTCTGGATCCCTCAGCATGTCAGGATGAATCCACTGGGAGGACTCGAGCTGACCTTGGGTTGACCTTTCGCCCAGTCCTCAGACCGTGTCCCCTCCCCGAAATAAATCTCTATAAATTACCTTTTGTTATTAATCAGTGAAACCATAAATCATCATCTGTCTATTTGGAAGGAGTATTTATAATATTGTATAAAAAAAGACTTAAATTAAAAATCTGCAGATTTATCAGATTAACTAAAACGATCTGCAGCATCTACACAGTCTGGTTCTAGAAATGATTCTAGCGCAGCTTCCTCTTGCCAGCCCGGTAACCACAGCAACCACAGTCAGAGGCTTCTGAAGGTGCACTGCAACACAGACAGCTACAGGAGCTCCTCCGTCCTCACAGATACAGCAACTCCAGCTTCCCTTCAGACCAATAAACTCCTAATTCACTAAACTGGATGTAAAGAGACAAACATCCGACATTAATCTACAGTAACTCAGATTCAACTTTAGAAAACCTCTCAAAACTCTGAAAAGGAGCATTTCAATCTTTTCTGCATGAGGACCAACCTGAACGTGTCCTGAGTGGAAAAACCCGCTTGGACTCGGTATGTCGCTGTGACGTCACTACCGGACGGTTTCAGTCAGTTCTGACGGCATCACTAATCTATCAGTATCGATGGTCACATGACGTGATGCTGCACAGCATCATGGGAAGTTTAACTGGAGACACACATATATATATAGAAATATATCAACTATCGGTAATAATTGCTCATCAACCATAACAGCAGCGTTAATATCGAATATCGGTATCGGCCCAACATCGGCGGATGATTACTGATTCTTTAAAACGGTTTGAACTTTATTCCACTAAAGTTCATTCTTGGCTCTTTTTATTTTATTTCGTCTCCTTCCTGAATTAATGGCTCTGGTCGTTTTTCTCAATAATTTGAGAAAACTCAAATTATTTAGATCATTATTTTAGGACGGTGAAAATTTAACAAATACAGTAACATTTTTTTTTGCATTGTGTATTTACTTTAGGGTTAAAGGTCACCATTACATGGCTTCGTTTGCATACTGTATAAAAATGTTCACAGACGTTTATGTTTTTTAAATTATTTCCTCATTTTGTGAAGTGAAAGTTGTTCCGCTGATGGAGAATCAGATTAACTGAATCGGTTCCCGTCAGGATGCGGAACATTCCGGAGGGGAATGAGGTTCGGTCCAGAGGTTTGGTGGGAATCGAACCTGGGAGTCAGAACATCTGGAGCCGAGCAGCACCGAGCGGCCGCTCGGGCCGGTTCCGCTCACCTCTGCAGCCGAAGATGAGGATGAGGATGGCGGTGAAGAACCGTGGAGATGCTCCTTGTCTCGGATGCGTGCAGAAAAGCCCCGAGCAGCTCCGTGTGAGAAGCCCGGACTCACTAACATCCCACTGGGTCGCAGATCCCGGCCGGACCGCCTGGAGCCGCCTGGAGCCGCCGGCAGCGCGGAGCCACAGGAGCCGACTGTCACCGCCGAGAGAGACGCTCTGGGAGCCGGGGAGGAATCCGGAGGACGGCCGCTGCTCTGCGGCTCCGCTGCTAGCTGCTTCCGGGTTAAACCCTCCACAATAAGAGCGTCACACACAAAGGTTCTTATTGACGCGGAACCTGGAGGAACCAGCCGAACTTCAAACTCAGCTTGAGTCCAAATATAAAAGCTGGAATGTCATCAAAAAGCTTTATGGGTTTGAATAATTCAGTAACATGCATGTTCTTCTGGGTTGGTTCTGGTTCCGTTTCTTTCCACCCATTAGGCCGTTTGAACAAAATAATCAAAACCAAATGTTACACAATGAGCCAAAAGTAAGAAACATGTAAAACTTTAGAGCTATTTGAAAAGAAAGTGTGTTTTGAAATGTTTTGAGGTCATTTATGTCTGAATTGCTTTGTATAAAACAGATTTTTATTTAAAAATTGTCTCACATCTCTGGCAAAATGATGATATATCTGATCAAAACCTTTTCATAAATGATTCATGTTTTCAGCTGGAGGCTCGGATAGAAATGCATGTAGATCAAACCATAAACAGTGAATGAGAGACTGTTAGAGCATCATGGATCATAAACCTCTGAGGAAACAGCCTGCTGCCCTCAGAGGCTGCCCAGAACCCAGAACCCAGAACCCGGTTCAGGTCGGACTCAAGCATGAACAGGAACCTGTGGGAAACCTGCAAGAAATAAAACCAAACTCACTTTATTATCAGGATCAGTTATGATTATTAATAACTCGTATTAATATGGTTTATTAAAAATGGAACTAAACATTCACACATTTTTACTCTTCATGTTTGAAAACATTTAACTGGTTTTACTTCAATTTCTTTCAGGAAAAAATGAAAATATGCAACTTGATTAGAAAACGTGACTTTTTAAAAAAACTGATAAGCTGAAAAAGACCTTTATTGTCCCTGGTCTGGAGGGATTTGAGTGGACCGAACTGGACCAGCAGACTGAACAGTTTTCTGCCTAGCAACAGCCTGAACCCTCATTTTCCCTCCCTGGAAATGGCGGGAATCACCATAGCAACATGAAGATTCTCTGTTTGGCTCTTTCTGCTCAAATGTTACATTTTATTCTTTCAACCATAAAGAAAATCAACGGGATGTTTGGAGCTTTTATAAAATTGAAGCCGTTTGGCGCCTCGTCCTGCAGGTGAAGCTCAGAACTGAGAATTCATTTTTATTCAAATTACAGGACGGTCAGAGCAGACATCATGCCACAGATGATCGGGACGACTTCACTTGATCTGGAGATCAGGCACTGAAACAACTTATTATGGTCTGTAAACGGCCAGGATTTATCTACTGACAGGATGGGGAAGTTCTGGGCGCATGTCTGCTGATGAGAGATCAGGAGGAACCAGTTCAGCAGGAGCCTCAAACAGTGAGCATGATACTTAAGATGAATAAATTAAAGTTCAAAAGTTTAAGGCAGAATGTAGCAGGATGGGCTGAGGCTGCTCCCGTCACTGGAAACACGCCGCGTCAGCCTCCAGCGCCGAGGGGGCGGCAGAGCGCGTCCAGGCTCCGCCCCTACAGGAAGTAGGGCGTGGTTGTCCGGGGAGGAATGACGCGCTCAGAGTCCGGCACGGCGCGGAACAGCTTGGGCTCCCGCCGGCTGACGTCCTTGAAGACCATGATGGAGGCGATGTTCCCGCAGCGGTAGCAGTAGTTGGGCGCCGACCACACCGTCACCAGCTTCTCGTCGAACATGAACTTGTAGCCCTCGTGCACCAGCTGGTGAGCGCGGCAGATCAGCTTCAGGCTGTTGATGTGAACGAACTGAAACAGAGGGAGCGCCGGGTCAGCAGCAGGCGGGGGAGGGGCGGTTTCTACGGGTCGGATCGCCGTACCTCGTTGGTGACCTTGGAGCCGAACAGCCAGCCGGCGCCGCGGGGGCTGATGGCCCAGGTGTCCACGTCCTCCGGGTCGGACCACACCAGGTCACAGAACGCCCCCTTGTGGGGAATCTCCTGGTTCCGCTCGATGGTCCGGATCTGGTCCAGAGTCTTGATGTCGGGCGAAAGTCCGCCGTGGACGCAGAGGATCTGCTCATCTATCAACTGGACCCGACAGAACAGAGTCAGCTTCACACAACCAAAACCTGGAACAAGCAACAGCTCCGAGCCGGAGCCGGTTCTGATCCGGTTCCATAATCTATCAATCACCTCCTGCATCAGTTAATCCAGAAATTAATCTCCAGATCAGATGGAAAATCCTCATTTATCACCTCTCTGCTAAAACATGAACTTTAAGCTTCAGGGTTGAGCTGGGATTAAAACAGGAAGTAAAACGTCAAAAACAGGAAATGAAAAACTAGAGAAAATGGGTCAGAGCTGCTGCTGTCTGTCTCCATTTATTCAACTGTTTTTTCTCATTTTCTCCTAATTTCAGCAGAATATAGTCATATTTAACGGGTCTGCTCCAGATTTAGATTGACGATCTGATTGCTTCACTGATAATCCAGCTGTTAATCTGGATTATTAGTCATTATTACCTGATGATTGAGTCAATCTGAGTTAACTGACTCAGCTGCGGTTTGCTCTGTCGCCACCAGAGGGCGCTGTTGTGCATCCTAACATTCAGTGGTTGTTACATTAATGTCTGCATTGTTCAGCTAATCGACTGTGTTGCCAACGGCAACGCCAGCCCAGGGTTCAGGGTTCAACTCCTGAATCAAAACTCCTAAAACACCATTAACCCTCCACTATGTCACATCAGGTCTCAGCGCGCCATCAGAACCAGTGACAGCAGCTGGCCGGACCGGACCGGACCGGCAGAACCTCCAGAGGACGGACTCACAGCGGCCACCGTCAGCATGTCGAACACCTTGGTGCAGTACCGCCAGGCGTTGGCATTCCCATACTTGGTCTGACATTCATCTGAAACAGACGAGAACCGGATCAGAACCAGAACACAGGTGGAGTCAGGAGAAGTCCAGGGTGGCGGGTCGGTACCATAGAACCCGTAGACCTGAGTGATCTGCCTGCTCTCATGGTTTCCTCTCAGCAGGGTGATGCGATCGGGCCACTTGGCCTTCAGAGCCAGCAGGTAGGTGAATGTCTCCAGACTGTAGTATCCCCGGTCCACAAAGTCCCCCTGCAGAGAGACGGGACGAGAACCGGATCAGAACCCACTCAGACTCGGATCAGAACCAGGAAACATGCAGCATTAGCTCCTCATCTACCAGCAGGTCTCACCATGAAGACGTAGTTTGTGTCTGGAACCTGACCTCCGGTCCTGAACAGCTCACACAGGTCATAAAACTGGAACAGAAACAGGAAACACATGAGACCCGACGGCGGATCAGAACCGTTAACGGCGGCCGACGCGGTCCCACCCACCTGACCGTGAATATCTCCACAGACGGTGACCGGAGTGGCTACAGGCTGAACGTTGGACTCCTCCAGCAGCAGATCACAAACATAGTCACATAATCTCTGCAACACAAACATGAAAACATTCTGGATTATAATCTGGAGCCACAGCAGCTTCAGGTCTGGATCAGGGAACGTAGATCTAAAGATCTAGAACTGCCCATCCAGTTTCAGCTCTGCCTGATCTGCACTGCGACTCAAACATCAAGAGTTCAGCGGATCGTCTCTGATCACTTCCTGTCAGACCTTAGATTATTCTGGATTATCAGCCCAGAGCTTCAGCCTGACATCAACCCAGATTAGAAACAGAAGAACTTGTCCTGCTTCATCCTGGCTCAGATTTTATGTTCTAGAAACAAAATGATGTCTGGAAACACAAACAGGACAAACTGCCGGTCCGGACCGGAGAACCGAACTGAATCCAGCCGTTTTAGAACCTGTGTGATGGAACTTCAGGTGAAAGCAGCTGGTTCTGATATTGTTTTGTCTGTCAGTTCGTGTATTTTTGGCTCTGTGATGAACCAGAACCAGAACCAGCTCGCTTTAACCCGCTGCAGCAGCGCTTCTGAGCGGCTTCCCCTCGCAGCTGTCCGCCCTCTGGTTCGTTTTATTTCCATCTGACTTGCTGTTATCAGAATGAAGCAAACGGTTGATCGGTTCTGACCCAGATCACCAGAACCAACTCTTCCTTCCTAAACTTAGCCGCTAGCTCGGTTAGCTTCCAGCGCTCCAGAAACTCGACATAAACTCAAAACTCACCTTTAAGTCGTTCTCTGGTAAATATTTGCAGTGTTTCGCTATTTCTACGTATCTGTCGAGGTCTAAAGGAGCCATAATTAAAATGAAGTTTGAAAATCTGAAAAATAAAAAGGGCTAAAGGCGATTAGCCTTCCTGCTAACTAGTTCCGCTTCTCCTTCCGCCTCGGATTCTTCTTCTTCTTCTGCGGCGGAGCGCAGTAGGTAGCACCACATCATGTCCGCCACCTAGTGGTTTAGAGAAGATAATAACTGCACATTAGTTGTTTATAATAAACTAGTTTTAGGAGCTGTGACAAACTGGCGACATGTCCCAGTGACCCCGCCTCTCGCAACATATGTCTCTCTGGAGAGGCACCAGTACCTCTTTGTTATTTTTATCAAATGTGACACAAAACTATGGAGTGAAAATAGTCTCAAATGATTCGTAACTCGTAAAACATGATTCGTAACTCGTAAAAAGGGTACCTATCCAGTTACGACTGCAAAACTACTTTGAGACTCATTTCAGCCTCCCTGATTTGTGTTGTAGATGGTGCGTTCACTTGCTAGTAAAAGCTCGGACATCTGAGTTTACTTCGGAAATTGTTTTTTCCATAGTTCCATATTTTCCTCTCTGCTTGTCTCGTCTCGTGGCTAAGACATATTTTTGTGGAAAATATATATGTCATTAGACCCACATCAAATTTTTATATATATGTTTATATACGATTCCTCGTTTGTGACGTGTACAACTGTAATTACATGAGTGAAAGATTCCACCACTAGGTGGCGGAAGTTTATTCTGCTCTGGCTGGAAGAAGCGTTCAGTCAGACAGTCCAGAATGGCGGGTCGGGTCGGCCCAGCAATCGTGGTGGTGGTTACTCAGAAGTTAGTGGATGTTCCGGATGGCTCTACCTGCAGCCGAGTTCTCCTGAGGTTCGGGACATGCGGTTCTGGAGGCGTAGCAGCAGGACGGCTCTGTTCCAGTGTTAAACCCGTCAGTTCGGTCACCTTGTCTCGGTTCCGAGACCCGATGGACCCATCCCTCAGAGTTTTACCTGCAGCCGAAATATCACCTTAGTTCTGATTTAGTCCGGATCACTCAGATCTGTGACCCGGACTCTCCAGAACCCATTATTATCCCGTTTACTTGTAAAATTAGAGGTTCTGTTAGTGCGGTTCGGCGCTGACAGGTCCGTTCTGCTGCTGCAGATGGCAGAAGTAAGTGGATGTTAAAACTTGTAAGTTTTACCCTCAGAAGTAAGCGGCCTACCCTTCTGAGGGTAGACCAGAAGTACTGGTTCCGACCCGACCCGCCATTCTGGACTGTCTGACTGAACGCTTCTTCCAGCCAGAGCAGAATAAACTTCCGCCACCTAGTGGTGGAATCTGTTACTCATGTAATTACAGTTGTACACGTCACAAACGAGGAATCGTATATAAACATATATATAAAAATTAGATGTGGGTCTAATGACATATATATTTTCCACAAAAATATGTCTTAGCCACGAGACGAGACAAGCAGAGAGGGAAATACATGTTGAACTATGGAAAACTATTTCAGTAAACTCAGATGACCGAGCTATTAACTAAAGAGTGAACGACCATCTACAACAAAATCAGGAAGCTGAAATAGTCTCAAAGTAGTTTTGTCACTATTGGACCTTTTTCGAGTTCGAATCATGTTTCGTGAATCTTTGAGCTATTTTCCTCCAAAACTGGATATTTTGTCCTCATTTGATTTATTCAGATGCTCCAGATCCGTTCTTGATCGGTTCCTGATCCGTTCCAGATCCGTTCCAGATCCGTTCCTGATCCGTTCCAGAAGTGTTCCTGATGCGTTGCTGATCCGTTCCAGATCTGTGTTTCTGTGGTTTAGTTGTTTCGGTTTTCCTGTTGGTGTTGGATGAATCCTGATTTTCCGCTGTGAGCTACAGTTCTGGGATGTTTCTGTCCCAGTCAGAGTTTACTGGGAGTTCTGGTTCGCCGCAGTGAAGAGTTCCTAACGTCTGACTGGATCTGGATTCATGCTGGAAAACAACCGGAGTCAGGCGGCTGCTCCGTTCCTGATCTGGTCCGGCTTGGTCTAATTGCTGGGTGGTGCTGCATCCAGACTCAGCCTGAGTCAGTGACCTTTGACCTGCAGACTGGAGACTCAGTCAGGATCTGCTGCCTTACATTCCCCCTGCTCTCTGACAGCACAGCAGTCAAGTTCGGACTTGGACTAGGCCAACCTCCTTCTCTCCTGCTCTTTTCTCCAGCTGAATCCACTCACCTGTAATTAGCTTTTCTGGTCCTGCCGCCATCTTGTTTCTGGAGAGGAGAAGCTTTCTCCTGGTTCAGAGTCGTGATGGAAACCAGCTTCAAATCAGAACAAAATGCAGAAATAATCGGTTACTCTGAGCTCTGTTGGTGCTTCCTGGCATCGTGGCTGGTTGTGGGGACTGAAGGGTTAATGTTGTGTGAGCAGGAGGAGCTGCTGCTGGAGTGTTGCCTGCCTCTCCGTTGCTCCTGCGACTCCAGACTCGGCTGTGGCTCCAGAGTGACGGCATGATGCGGGTCGTCCTGTTCTGCTGCTGCCTTTCCTCTCTGCACCTCCTGCTCTGCGCTGCGCCGCTGACTGAGGGCGGCACCGCCATCAGCCTGCAGGTGAGTCCACACAACGCCACCGCCGCCGCTCTGAGCAGAACTGCAACCTGAGGAGCAACAGGAGCAATCTGAGCAACATTCCTGCAGAACCAGCAGACCATAAATTAGATCAGAACAAAGATCCAGGGACAGAATCAGAAACGAACAACAGGTGTGTAACGGGTCAGACAGGAAGTCAGGCTGAACCAGACGGGAGATGGAAAAGGTCAGAGTTAACTCAGAGTCTGGAATCAGCAACAGGTTGCTCTGAAGGAGATGCAAAAGTTTAAAATGATCTTAGAATCTCAGAGATCCTGAAGAAATAAAAACTTGTAGATTCACTTAAAACATACAGAAACCTGCTGGGGTATCAAAGGGTAGCTACTGGGTATGTACTACAAGTACCCTTCTGTAAGTAGAAGGGTACTTGTAGGTACTGGGGTGCCCCACTACTGGGGTGCTGGCACCCCATAACTACTGGGGTACTGATACCAGTATACCCCAGGGGGCATCATACCCTGGGGCGGCGCAGCACAGATACCCCAGTATCATAACTGGGGTATGATAACTACCCCATATTGGTATCATGACTAGGGTAGTTGTGATACTACCCTAGTTGTATCACTACTAGGGTATCACTAGTAGTGATACCCTAGTATCACTACTAGGGTATACTAGTAGTGATACTAGTATCACTACTAGTATAACTACTATGGTACCCCATAACTACTGGGGTACTGATAGGGTACCCTATGGGATCTGTACAGTTTGCCCACATGGTGCAGATACTTGTAGGGTATCTGTGTAACTTTTACAAGGAATCTATGGGGCATTTAACCCTCTGTCTCTAGAGACCCTACATTTGGGGGTAATAGGATTCCAAGAGACTCCAGGGACCTTAAGGGTTCTTAAAGGGCACCAGACCAAACCAATGGGGTACTTAAGGGGTATGTACAGGGTACCTTTGCAATGCTCACCAGCAAACTGTGAGGTACTAAAATGTTAACCTTGGGGCACTAATTGGGTAACTGGGTATTTACACTGTGCCTGCAGGATACATGCAGAGGTACTTTAAGGTAGAGACAGAGTACTTTCAGGGTACTGCTGGTGCCTTCAGGGTAACTATGGAGTATTTATGGGTCAACTTTTCCAGATCTCATCCAGTTTATAACAGTCAGAGTTTTTGTCTTCATGTGTCGTTAATAAATCTGTGGTTACAGTTTTACAGGGTGGATAATGAATAGAAACAGAGATGACATCATGAATCATGTTGGAAAGTATCACCTGTAGGATGATTAAGTAACAAATAGCAGTTCATAACTACCACTCTCACAGAACTAAAGAATGTTAATTCCCCCTGAATGAGTGAAACTGCAGCTGTCAGCTGATATAATCTGTCTTCATTGCAGGCTAATGGCTGCAGCGTGTTAGCCTGCTAGCTGACTCCGGATCAGTCCGCAACATTTCAAATGCACTCAGTGATTTTAAATTGTTCAGAAGAAACAATTGGACTAGGTTCCCATGTAGCCCGGAGACCAGGATGGAAATGTTCAGGACCCAAAATGTCTGATAGCTTCTCATGGAGATTCAGAGACTCTGAGCCTGTGAGCCGGGAGGCGACGAACTCAGCTTAGTGAGCAGGGGGGTGACGTCAGTACCCGTTGCTAGGGGTGGTCGACCCGTTGCTAGGGGTGGTCGACCCGTTGCTAGGGGTGGTCGACCCGTTGCTAGGGGTGGTCGACCCGTTGCTAGGGGTGGTCGACCCGTTGCTAGGGGTGGTCGACCCGTTGCTAGGGGTGGTCGACCCGTTGCTAGGGGTGGTCGACCCGTTGCTAGGGGTAAGAATGTAATCAGGAAGTCATGGCAATATTTATGAGGAATGTTAAGTTCCTCATTAAAACTTGTTTTTATTTAGTCTTAATTTTTGCCAAGGTGCAGCAGAGATTACATCAGTTACTCTGAACTCAGATCTAAAGAGTTGAATCTTAGTTTGACTCTGTGGGTCTCAGCAGTTTGTTTACTGAGGAAACAAATGTTGTAATCACTCACTAGTCATCGTCGGTCCTGCAGCTGGAACTCATTAAACACTTTTTAAACCTCGTTACATTTCACTCTAACTTTTCTGACCCCTAATAACGAGGTGGGATTTCCCCCGTTGGGTTCATGGTGTTGGATGGATGCCAGAGCTCGTCTGAAGGGTCGCTGGCGTCAGACTGGGCAGGCGGAGGCTCGTCACGGTGCAGCTGGTGGGGGTGAACTCTGCAGGGGTGCTGAGTCAGCAGAGCCGACGAAAACAGCCACTTACTCAGAGACAAACATGCAGCTGGGATCTGCAGCGTGTCTTCATTCCTGACTCAGTCCTGGTCCGCCAGTCCTGGTCCGCCAGTCCTGGTCCCCGAGTCCTGGTCCCCGAGTCCTGGTCCAGTTTGGATGTTTCTGACTCACTGCAGAAACGTTTGGAGATCATTTCAGCTTCACGGTCATTTGGCAGCCAGATGTTCGAAATATTTGCTGAATTACTGCCAAGAATTTAATCTCTTTTTCAGCTTCTAATTTTTCAGTTTCATCCAGAAATAAGAGAGTTTTGAAGACATTACATCGGATTAGTTTGGGTTCTGGTGACTCTCTGGATCATCAGCAAAACGAATTCCTAGTGAAACAAAACATCCACCCAGATGGCAGCGCAGGATGAGAAACGATGGGCGAAGCAGAAACAGATGCTGGCGAGAGGAAAACATGACAAATGAGATCATTTTCCCTCATTTAGCTGAAGGAGATGAACTCTGGGATAAACAGGAGGATGAGTGGGATGGAGAGAAGGAGAGGAAGGATAGAGGTCAAAGGGGTCTGCTGGTATGCTAACACTTAGCATGCTAACAAATAAGGCATAATGGGTTAAATTAGCATAGACTAGCATGAGATCAATTCAGCTATTATGAGATCAAATTGATAGTTCTCTTGTTTTAGTTAGTAATAATCTAAGGTTCACCTAGCATAAAGTATGCTAGGTGAACCTAGCACCTACACCTAGCCTAGCGTAGGTTTAGATATGCTAGGCTAACCTTAGCTAAAGCAAGATAAGCTAAGATAGTTAAACTATGATAAAGTAAGCTAAGCTACGCTAAGGTAAGCTGAGATAAAACCAGTCTGAGAAAAAACTCAAGATGTAAAATATTTCTCCTCTAAAGCAGCTTATTGAGCCTGGAGATCAGCGGCTTTGTGACCTTTGACCTGTTTCATATGAGTCCTTTTATGTGGATCTGGGCTCATCAGTCAATCGCTCGCTGCTCTGAGACTCTGTGGTTAAATATCTCCTCCTTCTTTCCGCTCTGCGCATCGTTCAGCCGGACGGAGGGAGACGCAGTCACCGTGTGATCTCTGTGTAATCAGACTTTAGCCTGGGTTCAGGCATCGCCTTCATCCCGGCTCACGCATGCAGCCGTGTTCTGGTGCTGATGACCTCAAACGGGGATTTCCACACATCTGCAGCGCTGCAGAGGCCGAGCCGCAGGTCTCCACTCATGTTCCGACCTGCTGCTGGATGGAACTACAACGGCCCATTTGTTTGCAGCTCCTTTCTGTCTGAGGAACCGCGGCGCCGTGTCGGGACTCGTTCACCGTCTGCAGGATCCCCGCTGCCAGCGGCTCACGCTGTGGTTGGTGCAGCGCCAGAGCAGAGCCTGGGGATGTTGGCGAGCGCCTGGTGGCCGGGCTCTTACCCCTGGAGCCCCAAGAGGAAACATGGGTCCCCCTCCAATGGGCTCACCACCTATGGGAGGGGCCACAGGGGTCTGTGTGCTGGGTGGTGGCCGAGGGAGGGGGCCCTGGCGGTCCGATCCTCAGCTGCAGAAGCTCTCGGGACGTGGAATGTCACCTCTGTGGTGGGGAAGGAGCCGGAGCTGGATGTCTGTGAGGCTGAGAGGTTCCGGCAAGAACTAGTCGGTCTCACCTCGACGCCTGGCTCTGGTTCTGGAACCAGTCTCCTTGAGACGGGCTGGACATACTTCCACTCTGGAGTGGCCCGCAGTGACTCTATTACTGATGAGGTCTCAGTGTTCATGTCGCCGGCAGGTCGGCCCGCAGCACCACCAGACAGACAGGCTGGAGCTGGAGCCTCAGTAAACCTTCTGCTGTTCGACATGTTTGGTCTTCATCTGGAGATCTGATGAGTTAAACCAACATTTGGATCCAGTTGTGACAGAAATGGTCGGGCTGACGTGTCTCGGTTTGGTTAGATTTTGGGTTTGCAGTCTCTGCTCTCTGAGAATCACAGACGTATCGACGCTTTGATTTAAGTGATTTCATTTAAAGGGTTTGTGAATATTTCTGGAATCTCCAGATTGACACATTATTGCTCTCTATGCTGACGACTCTGTGGAAATACCTGAACAACTCAAGCTGTGGCTGTGTGAAAACCGTAAAAGGGATCAGAAGGAAAATGGAGTCGGGTGAAGTCCAGTCTGCTGTCGGCATTTTAAACGCTGAGTCGTGGTTCTGACAGAAAGTATGTCTGAGCTGCAGACCTCCACCCGGAGCTGGGACTCATCCCTCATCTTGTCCTGTTGGTGTCCTGCTAAAAATACTCCAGTCACTTCTCAGCTATTTCTACACAAGTCTCTTCATATTCGCTTCACAGTCAGGAGCTTTTAAAGCTTTGCTGTGGTTGGAAAAGGTTTTGTTTTCATTCAAAAGGCGAATTACTTTATTTATCAAGTACAGAATGTAATTGCAGTTTCCCAGGGTGGAGATGAAACCGTGACGGAGGTCACGCCGGTCTGGAGCTTCAAACTGGATTTCTTTACAGAACAAAGGGAACAGCTGTTTGGTCCTCAGATGTTGGAACTTGCTCCGGTCCATAGATCATAACTTTGTGGCGACAGAAGGAATGAATCTGTAGATAATGAAGTCTGTACAAACATGTTTTATAGAGAGAATGGAGGGCGGGACGATCTGGTGACGACAAACACAGAACACACGGAGAACGAGGGCTTCAATTAAAACATGGCTCCGTTTCCCATGTTCCTTAAACGCATCGTCTGATGGACCCACATTTCACTCCAACGTCGCCTCCCAGGAGGTTAATCATTCTGACTGGAGAACAATGACGTTTAGGAGGTTAAAGGGTCAAACTGAGGGGAGCTACACTAGTAGCTCTGGCCTGTTAGCTGGACTCTCTGCTCCAGGTTGCTAGGGTCAAACACTGACCCTGTTCATGATGTCAGAGGTGATAGGAGTGGATGACCTTCATCTGCCTGACCTTTGGCTGGTTTCTCAAACGCTCGCCCAGCTGACTCAGCGGTTCTCTAACCAGGAACAGCTGCTGACCTGGTTCTGCCCGCTCAGCAGAACCAGGTCCAGCACCAGCTGATGCCAGTGAGGATGACTGTCCCAATCACAGCAGCTCATTACCGCCTCAGACTTGGCAGGCCATTATTACTGAAGGCTGCGTTTGATGCGCTGCTCTCAGCCGCTCTGACGTCACACATGTAATTTGTCCCTCAGGGTTTGCACAGCGTGACCCGGGGCAGGTCCGGCTGTGTGCTTGTGCTAACTGAAAGGAACGTCACAGGTAAACGCCACCTGGTCCATGATGGACGTCCCATCAGAAGAAACTGGGTTTTATTCGCCACCATCATGGCTTCTGTGATGGCTGACTTGTCTAGCTAGCTTGTAGCCGACCGTCAGCACTGTCACCATTTTAATGCTGAAATCATCTGAATAAAGCAAAATCCGGCTGTTTGGTTTTTGGCAGGTTTTATGGGAGTTTGTTGACCGTCGACCAGGACGTCACATGGTCAAAGGTTCTGCAAGATGTTTCAATAACTGACTGTGCGCATTGCTTATAGTATGCTAATGATAGCATGTAGCACAACCTTAATAAAGTCTTCAATAAATCAGAAACTGTCCTCCGTCTGCAGGGATTGCCTCACAGCAACACCCATGTTGTCCTAAAGCAGAGGAGTCGACACAAACAGGACACTCTGACCCAAGTGGACCATCCAAAGTCCGTCCTGGTGTCCAGAAATGAGTCAGGGTTCTGGAGCCGTCCTCGCTGTGGAGTCCCTGACTACCCCAGAGTAACACCGCTCACCGGGCCGAAGCTCCTGAAGAGGAGCAGAAAGGAGCGCGGCAAAAGATTTGCTCTGTTTGGAGGCCGCTGGGACAAAACGGACCTCACCTACCGGTAAGAAACACAACCCTCAGCCCAACTGCTCCAGGCTCTGGAGGTGGTCTGATGAGCGGCTCCGGGTCCGACACTGCAGACCTGGAGCCGCTCATCCTTTTCTGGTCCAGGATTTGTTTGAAAACATGTCTGTGTCGTGCAGGATTGTTCGTTTTCCCTGGCAGATGAGCGAAGACAAAGTTCGGCGCCTCCTGGAGGAGGCCTTTGGGGTTTGGGGTGCGGTCACTCCTCTGACGTTCAGAGAGGTCATCAGCGAGAGAGCGGACATCATCATTGACTTCAACAGGTAAGAAAGCCAAGAACCCAAAGCAGATGTTCTGGCTTCAGTTTGGAAACACAATCTGCAGCAATTATTAGTGACTGCAGATGAATAAAACATGTAAACAAGTGAATCAGACCTGAACAAGAGTTCAGCCATCCGCCTTTGTGGTCTGCGAGGGGAGATAAAGGTCGTTCAGATCACAGAAGGAATCCTGGCAGTTTAGAGTCTGACCTGTCGGTGGGCGTCTTCGTCTTTGCTGCAGCAGAACTCGGTTTCTCTGCCAGACCATCTTTGCTTTGACCTGCAGAGTTCAGGGAGGTCACAGACAGCAGTCAGTCTGATGCAACGCCCAGATTTAGTCCCAAAACCTTGTAGACCACGAAGTTTCCTGGCTCCAAGGTGATTCTGGCATTTGGGTTTGAGTCCTGGTCAAGGCAGATTTCTCTCGCTGAATTTGAACCAGATCATAATCAGCAGTTATGATCCATGATACTGAGTTTAGCAATTGGTTAAAATCAGAGCCACAACCAAAAACAACTTTCTGAACTCACCTGAGGCTACATTTACAGGCCGAGTGGCAGAAAGGGATTCTTATAGTTGTTTGCTGCATGGTGACCATTGTTTCTACAGCCGATGGTTTTCTGAGTCGCTGCAGAAACAGAAGCAGCATGAACTGATTTATATTGGTCAGAGGATGCGATCAGGTGTTGTTTTGTAGATACTGGCATGGCGATGACCTCCCGTTCGACGGTCCTGGAGGAATTCTGGCCCACGCTTTCTTCCCTCGCACTCTGAAAGAGGGAGAGGTCCACTTTGACTACGACGAACACTGGACAGTCGGCAACAGCGTTGGTAAGATCTCTGTTTACGTTTGTGGGTGGGAAGCTGGTCTGATCCCTGGGTTGTCTTCGTCTTTGTGAAGGTACCGACCTCCTGCAGGTGGCAGCCCATGAGTTCGGCCATGTTCTGGGCCTGCAGCACTCTCTGGAGCCCGATGCGGTCATGTGTCCCTTCTACAGTGACTCCTACCCTCTGAAGCTCAGTGAGGACGATAAGAGGGGCATCCAGTACTTGTACGGACCGCCGCGGTTCACGCCGCCGGACATAACCGAGACCAACGAGATCGAACCTGAACTGGTGAGGTCCTGAACCCATTTGAACTCTGGTAGCTTTTTATTTTGTTTGTTGGAAGCTAAAGTCTTGATGACTGGATCAGGACTGCAGCTCTGAAGGTCCAAAGTAAGACCATCAAGAAGAACTTTTGATCAAAACAGGAAACTGTTGTAGACTTTCTGTCCCTGCTGCTCTATTTAACATTTTTAGGCCAAAGTCTGAGAAACTGGTGTCTGTTTTCCCAGCCGGACGCCTGCAGGACAAGCTTTGATGCCGTGTCCATGATCAGGGGAGAGCTCTTCTTCTTCAGGTCTCGATATGTTTGGCGAATCCGTGACAGGCGTCTGCAAGGCGGCTACCCGGCCTTGTCCTCGCGCCACTGGAGCGGTATTCCTGACTACATCGACGCAGCATATGAAGACAAGTCTGGAAACATCTGGTTCTTCCAAGGTACAGAAGAAACACTCCTGCTCACGTCTCCAGGAAGCCGCCAGCAGAGTCTTCTCTCCTTCTCAATAAACTTTAATACTGAAGAGGTTCTTGAGGTCAATTAACTGCTAGCCCAGTTGGATCCAGACCTGAATGCTTTGTGTTTCTGCTGCAGGCGGCAGCTACTGGGTGTTTGATGCTGGGCGGAGGATTTCTGGCCCAGACTCCCTGCAGCAGCTCGGCCTTCCCGTCACAGACATCCAGGCGGCTGTGCGGTGGGAGGACGGCCCCACAGAGAAGGTCTACCTCTTCAAGTCTTCGTTTTACTGGTCCTTCAGCGTCCAGGAGACCCGGGTCAGTGACCTCCACCCGCGCAGCACGCACGAGTGGGCGGGACTTCCAGGACACGTCGACGCCGCCTTTCTGGACAGCTACGGTGAGACTCTGGGCCCGGTTCTGGTGAGACTTTGGGTTTGGTGAAACTGACGGTTTCATCCATCTTTCTTCCTCAGGTTACGCCAACTTCCTGAGCGGGCTGTACTACTGGAAGTTGGACCCGGTGGCGCTGAAGGTGCTGGACGGATACCCGCGCAGAATCGGGACGGATTTCTTCGGCTGCTCCGAATCTGCATAAATATGTAAAATAATTTGTAAACTGAGGATAATCTGCTGAGTTATTGTCGTTTCATTAGGATGTAAACTCCTCACTTCGGGTAAAACAGGATCCAGTCCCTCCCAGCTGCAGCCGGGTCCGGTTCTGATCCGGTCCAGTTGTCCTGATGTGAGGAGCCACATCCACTGACAGCCAGTGTGGATCAAACGGTCGCTAAGTTTGATTATTAAAGGTGCTATTTCAGGTGAAGCCTCAGGCATCGCAGATGGTAGAGCTACAGACCTAGAACAGCTCTCACTCCTTCACTCAGATCTGTGCTTGATGGTCTCCCATCTTTCACAGGATGGTCATTATTACGCTTCAATCCTAAAAAAGAGGGTTTTTATTTCTATATGCCATTTGTTTTTATATTTAAAGTGTGTAATCAGTGCAGGACGCTGACGATTCCAGTAAACATGCTGGTGCTGAACCAGTTCTGGTGACTTTATGTGCTTTAAACTGTAACAGAAAAACATGAACTGGTCAAAACGAAAACATCAGTCAGACCGAGGCTGTTCTGTCCTGACGGTCCAGTCGACCCGGTTCTACTGGAACCAGAACTTCTGCTCCACCTCCAGCTGCTCTGAGTCCAACCAGCCTGTTCCCCTCCTGGCCTGTGGGGGCGCTGCACCAACAACCACTGAAGGAAACGACACAAAAACCTCTGAAGACGCTGAGAGCAACTTCCTGCTTCACCAGATGAAACAAGATGGAGGCGTCAGAGTTTAGCGGCTGGAGGATTTCTCTTTAGGCTAAAGACCAGGAGCCATTTCTGCTGCTAGCGCTAGGCTAACATGTTAGCATTGGTTGTATTTACCCAGAATGCCCTGCTCTGTAGTCCACTTCCAGCTTTTGGAGCGGTCTCTGGTCCGCTTGGCGTTCACATTCAAACTGAACCAGAGTCACTTCAACCGAACCCAAACCCGGAGGACCAGAGGTCAGAGGTCGATTAGTGTCCACACCTCACCAACCAGACCTGACTTTGACTAGGCAAACGGACTGAACATTGCTGGTTCTGTTGAGGTTCCTGTTCAGTCCTAGAAAGTCCAGTTCAGTTGGGGAGGTGTGAACGCTAATCAACCAAAAAGCTGAAATCTGCTCTGGGTTCAGTTGAAGTGAACTCTGGTTCCAATGCATACAGGAGATGAACTACAGCGCAGGGCATTCTGGGTAAATACAACCAAAGCTAACCTGCTAGCCTAGCGCTAGCAGCAGAAATGGCTCCTGGTCTTTAGCCTAAAGAGAAATCCTCCAACCACTAAAATCTGACGCCTCCATCTTGTTTCATCTGGTGAAGCAGGAAGTTGCTCTCAGTGTCTTCAGAGGTTTTAGTTTCCTTCAGTGGTTGTTGGTGCAGCGCCCCCACAGGCCAGGAGGGGAACAGGCTGGTTGGACTCAGAGCAGCTGCAGGTGGAGCAGATGTTCTGGTTCCAGTAGAACCGGGTCGACTGGACCGTCAGGAAGGAAACCACCATAGTGTGTTTTAAAACCATATCGGTTTCTTAGGGGTCCAATGTGTGGTCCAGGGGCCATGTGTGGTCCTTGGAGTACTGTTTGGACTTTGGACTAGAATTCAGGTCCAGATGGTTGATTAGCCCGGCCTTCCAGAAAATAAACAAACAAATCAAATCTCTCTAAAATGGAAAGCAAAGTTTCCCTCTTTGTTTTGAACAAGTTAAACGAAAATCATCCAGTGAGTTCAGCTCAGAGTCACCAGACCGGTTAGTTTTCAGCTGAACTTAACAAGTTACCTAAATTCAAAAAAGAAAAACAGTTTATGTCAACAGCTAGGATATTTTGAGGCTAACTGGATTTTATTTAAGGGCATCAGAGTCAACACCTGAATTAGTTTCCTTGGTTCAGTTTTCCTCCACTTTGTGTTTTTCTGAAAACATCAAATATTAATAAAACACATGAAAAGTTTCAGATCCTGATGTGATGAAATGTGGGAAAGTATAGATCCAAAAATATAGATCTACAGATATAGATCCATAGATGTAGATCCATAGATATAGATCCATAAATATAGATCTATATATATATATCTATAAAGATATAGATATCTATATATATCTAGATATATATATAGATAGATATAGATATATTTATATATATACGTATATATATAGGTATAGATCTATTTATATAGATCTATAGATATAGATCTACAGTTCGCTGGTTTCAGTTGCTAAAATTGAAAATGAAAAAGCTGAACATCTCATCCAAATGAAAATGTTTTGACTTTTCAAAATGAATCATTTCACACATCTGGATCAGTCGGTTCTGGTTCTGATCGGGTTCTGTGACATTTCAACATGTTTCTCTTTATATTTGTGACTATTTTTGAGTTTTTTAATAAAAGTGGTAATTTTTCTCCTTTCTTGTGTCTCTGTGATGACGATGCATCTGAAGCCTGCTGGTTCTGGTGCCGGCCGCTCCAGGTCGGTCCAAACCTGGTTCCAAACCTGGTTCCAAACCTGGTTCCAAACCTGGTTTCCAAACCTGGTTTCGATATGTTTGATACGAGACGTTAAGACAGAAACGGTCCAAAATACTTCAAAGCTTTCTGTTCCTTCATCATCCGAACAACCCGGATCCAGGAGCCCCGGTTCTAACCGGGTTGGACCGGGTTCTGATTGGGTTCTGACTGGGATCTTGTCAGGTTCTTGCCGGGTTCTTACCAGGTTCTTGCCGGGTTCTTGTCGGGTTCTTGTCGGGCCGGTGGCTCAGCGTAACCTAGGACCAGCTGCAGGAAGCCGTCCGGATCCGACCCGGTCTGGTTGGATCCATTACTGGGGAACGTTTCTGATGTCATGATTGAACAAAACTAATAAAATTCGGTTTGTTCATGAACTTTTGGACCAGATGAATTCATGGATGAACATAAAACCTAAAATCATTTCCTAAACACAAGCAGGTTTCTGATGAATGATTAATGAGTTTGTTTTCAGACTCGGCTGGGATTAAATGGAGATGTTAGAAAATACACATTATTATGTGAATATGCAGTAAATACTGTTTCAATTATGGTTTATGCATAAAATGAAGGATTAATAAGTTTATGTTAAAAATAGTTTAATTTTATTTCAGTTTTATCCTGGAAACAAAACCAGGTTCCACCGGTTGGATCTTTTGGTTTGAATGGTTGAAACAGCAGAAATGAATAATAATTAAAGCCTCAGACTGACAGCGGGAGAGTCCAGCTGCTGCTGCAGCTCATGGAAATGTTTCAGTCGTTATCATTGGTGTGAATTTTCTCTGCAGTTCAGGATCAGTGAAGCCATTTTTAGATAAAACCTCTGGAGCTGCTTTCTTCTTCAAAAAGCAACAATCTGCTCTGTAATTATGCCAAAACTGAAAACCATTAGCAGATTTTTCTGCTTGGTGGTTTTGTTGTGAAAGAATAAAAATAAAATACAATTTATGGCCTCTGTGAGGTCTAGTTAAAGTTTCCTGCACATGTGGTAATGATCCATGAGAAACAGGCAGACAGACTAACAGCTGTTTCCACTGCGTGTAGCTCCGAGCGACGCCTGCTGGCTGTTACAGAGAATTGCAGCTGCTTCAGGTCTGAGGCAAAATGTTACAGGAAACATGGAGGAGGACGGAGGGCGAGCAGGGACAAAATTAATTAAATGGACCATGAAGCAAACACGGTTAGATCATTTATTAAAGCAACAACTCACTGCAACTATAAGATTAACTTTACTTTTAATGAAAGTTTCCGATTTTTAAGAACTGTAAAGTTCCTGGTTTTGATTATTATCCATCATCCATCCAGAGTCACATTGCAGATTATTTTATTTGACTTTAATGATGCATCAGCCTTTAGGATCAATAACATGTTTGGTTTTATTTAAGGAACCTGAACTTCAGCGGTTTGGGATCGATGTGACCAAATGCAGAGAAGATTCACATCAACAGAATAACAGGAAACTGCAGAACAACCAGAATAATCTGGATTATTTAGATCATTTATAACTGTCCTTCATCCTCCTGGCCGCCAGGCGGCGCTACGCAGCGCGAGGCCGCGTCACTCTGTGGCGACACGTCACTACGTCATGAAAACAAGGCGCGTGTCGGTGGCGGCAGGTTTAAAGAGTTGAAGTTTGGAGCGCAGTGAGAAACCTGAGGGTGAAATCCGGGATTAAAGCGGGATTAAAGCGGGATGTCGGAGGACAGGTAGGGAACTCAGGTCTGGTTTCACCTGTCTCACTTCTCCGCCTCTTTGTTGTGCAGGCAGCAGCGCGGGCTGCTGCACATGAACTCAGCCCGGGATGAATGAGCTTCTGTCAGATTATGAACATATTATTATAATCTGCTCGTGTTTTTATCCATAATCGGACTTTATTCTTGTTGAATGGCGCCGTTTCCTCCCAGGCGGCGGATCCGGTTCATCTGCGGCTCTTTGTCTCATTCCGGCCGTTTAACCCAGTTAAACCCTTCAGACTGGACAGACGTGGTGTTCTCACCTGTGACCTCTGACCTGTGCCTGCAGCCTTCCCCTGCAGGAGCTCTCCTGCCAGAAGCGGTTCGGCATCAAGCGGAAGAGCGTCGGTTCCGAGTCCACTCCGACCGACCTGGTGCTGCTGCGCTCCCCGCGGCCCCAGCAGCCATGGCCGGCCTGCCTGGGGAAGGAGAACCGGGAGACCCGGGAGAACCGGTTCGTCCTGGCCCGGAGATCCCGGAGGAGGCGGCGGTCCGGCTCAGGTGGGGACCCGGCCCGGTTCTGGTTCTGGAGCGTGGTCCAGGTGTGACTCCAGCTGTTTCCCTGCAGGTGTTTCCTGGGATCAGCTGCCGGACGAGCTGCTGCTGCGGATCTGCGGCGGCCTCCCGCTGCCGGACCTGCTGCGGGTTTCTGCGGTCTGCCGCCGCTGGCGCCGCCTGGCGTGAGTCCAGAACCGGTTCTGATGGGTCACAGCTCACTACCACTTCATTATTCAATTTATAGTCATTTTAATTATCGTTCCAGTTTCTGCTGGAATCATCAATCAATTATTGAAACTATCAAGTAATCGATTAACCGCTAGCTGGACTCGTCAGGCAGTAATCGACCAGAACCGCTCCGGTCCAGTTTTAGCTTCAGCTGCTTCATATTCTGGCTCTGGTTCTGCAGGCTGGACGAGTCCCTGTGGGTCAGTGTGGACCTGGAGGGCCTGATCCAAACGGGCCCGGCTCTGCGTTTGGTTCTGAGGACCGGGGTCCAGAGGCTGCGCTGCCCGCGGGCGTTTGTTGAGGAACCGGACCTCTCAGAACCCGGGTGAGTCCACGACTTCCTCCTGGTTCTGCTCTAGCAGTAAGCGGTCCGGTAAGGCCCGGTTCGTGGTTCTGTTCTGGGTTTTTAATGAACCCAAAGATTCAATAATAAGATCTGAAAAGTGCGGCATGCCTTTACACCCTGTGCTCAGCCGGGATCAGGTCTAGACTTTGGCTGTTCTAACCCATAATGCTGCATATTCAGGCTGGTGAACTTTGACCCCAGGCTCAGCACCATGCTGCCCTGTGAGCTGGTTTCTCTACAAACCAGAACATCTGGGGTTGGATGTAAAAGCAGGCCGCACCATTCAGATTTGTTCCGGTAGATTGGAATGTTTCTGTGGTTTGAGCTGTGCGGCTGGTGACTTCTGGTTCTGGTTCTGGTTCTGCAGGCGGCTCCAGCTGGTGGATCTGGACCTGTCCGGTTCCATGGTTTCTCCCTCGGCGCTGCGCAGCATCGTCTGCCGCTGCAGCCGGCTGCGCTGCCTCAGCCTGGAGGCGCTGCCGCTGTCTGACGACGTGCTCAGGTAACCGGGCCGGATAGGACTGGTTCTGATAGAACCGGTTCTGATAGGACTGGTTCTGACGGTTCTGCTTGGTTTGCAGCTGCCTGGCCCAGAACCCGGACCTGCTGCAGCTTAACCTGGGCGGCTGCTCCGGATTCTCCGCCCCGTGCTGCCAGCTGGACTCCTGCCGCAGGTCAGAACCGGCTCCGCTCGGGCCGACCCGGACCGGACCCGGTTCTGACCCGCTCTGCGTCCCGCCTCAGGTTGGAGCAGCTCAACATCTCCTGGTGCAGCTTCAGCCGGAGCCACGTCCAGAGCCTGGTGCAGAACCTGAGCCCCTCCGTCACACAGCTCAACCTGAGCGGCTACCGGGAGAGCCTGGCGCTGGACGGTGAGGAGCCGGAACCGGGTCTGAACCGGGCCGGGCCTGGAGGGTTACCTGTTTTGTGATTCAGTTCTTCAACAAATCATCCGAGTCTGATGAACAGTTTTATTTTGGGTGAACAGTTCTATTTTGGATGAACAGTTCTATTTTGGGCGAACAGTTCTATTTTGGGTGAACAGTTCTTCTGTTTGTTCCAGATGTGAAGGTTCTGGTGGACCGATGTCCGGATCTGCAGACATTGGACCTCAGGTGAGACCGGTGGGCGTGGCTTCCTGCTGCTCCGTGTGGCCGGCGGCGGTGCTGCAGGGTTCTGGTTCTGATGGTCTCTCTGGTTGCAGCGACAGCACGCTGCTGATGGCCGACAGCTTCCTGGTTCTGAAGCGGCTGAAGAAGCTGCTCCACCTGTCGCTGAGCCGCTGCTACCACATTCACCTGGCGGCGCTGTGGTGAGTCACCACGGCCTAGTCAAAGTCCACACCCACTTCATGGTTTCAACTCACTGGGGATAAAAGGCAGCCACACTTTTCAGATCTAACTGATAGAATCAGTTAAATCTTCTGATCCAGTTTGGACCGGAACCAGATGCTGCTTCCAAAGGTTCTGGACGTCGTAGAACAGCTTAGTTGTTCTACAACGTGTTCTGGTTCTGACCCGGTTCTGGTTCTCTGGTTCTGTTCCCAGTGACCTGGGGAAGGCGATCCCGTCCCTGCGGTTCCTGGACGTGTTCGGCTTGGTCCAGGACGGCCAGCTGGTGGCGCTGCAGGACGACTCGCCGCGGCTCGCCATCAACGCCCGGCCGTTCTCCGCCGTGGCCCGACCCACTCCGGCCGGCCCGGTTGGCGCCGCACAGCCCGACCGCACCATGTGGGGCCGCGGCTGCAGACTGAAGGTCCGGTTCTGAGCGGACCTGTGGGTTCCTGGTTCTGTTCAGCGTTCCTGGTACCAGGGGCCAGACGATGGACTCAGCCTCCTGTTGGGCGTCCCGGCTGATTTGGACTCTGCCGGTTCTGATGATGTTAGAGTTCTGGACGGTCTGCTGTAATAATGACTCAACACTGGAATCACTGAACAGTTTTAATGGAAGAGGAGGTTCTGGTTCCGACGGGTCCAAACACGACCTGAATCATTTACCATCACAAACTGGGCGATTAAACACGGATCCGTTCGGTTCTGATCCAGTTTTATACTTGAAAATGTTTACTGATTTTCTCTGAATCGTGTTTGTATTAAAAGTAATTTCCGGGCGTGAGTGTGATGTCATTTCCTGGTGGGAGACTGGAGGCGGTCCGACTCCTGGACCGGTCCTGGGGGATGAAACTAGTCAAAAAATAATCCAATAATCTGGATTATTTAGACATAAGAAGGAAAAAATAGTCACTGTTATTAATTTATGATTTGAAACTAAATAATTAAATATGGAGCTAAATATGTAACAAACATTTGGCTTCAAACTATTAAAGCTAAATATTCACAAAAATTAAATTTTTTAAAGCCTAGCTAACGACTAGCTCTAACAACTAGCTCTAACAACTAGCGCTAACAACTAGTGCTAACAACTAGAGCTAACAACTAGCTCTAACAACTAGAGCTAACAACTAGCTCTAACAACTAGTGCTAACAACTAGCTCTAACATCTAGAGCTAACAACTAGCTCTAACAACTAGAGCTAACAACCTTTCTGCGTCGCGCCCTAATCGCTCTGAAGCTCCAACGGGACTTTTATGAATAACATGGTGAAAATATTCTTTCCAGAGTTCTTATTTCAGCTGACCCGTCCGGTACCGATACCTTCATGTTTTACTGTCCCGGTTCGGCAGGTAATCGGACCATTTGGATCAGCTTGGATGGAGCGCAAGAAACAAGCCAAGTACGTTTTCACAGTACTGAATAGTACCGTGGTTCTGTTCGGCCCGGTGGACCACTGCAGTTAATCAGAACCAGCTGATTTATGGACCGGATCATCAGTGAGCAATAAAGCCACAGCGCAGGTAGATTCGGCCATATTGGTTTATTAGAAAAGTCACTTCCAGCGAGGCGGACATGTTGAACCGGACCGGTTCCGTTCGGGTCACAGAAAGCCAGTTACTCTAGAAAAGCTGATGCAACTGAACTTCTTGGCATTTTGGACCAGCAGATTCTGGATCAGCAGAGTTTCGTTCCCATCTGAGATTTACTTCAGGATCAAATCAGATTCGTAATAAATGAGTTCAGAACCAGAACCAGACTTCAGATTTGGGTTTTTTATTTAAAACAGACAAAAAAGGATTTCATGTGTTTGTGGGAGAAGCGGGTCGAGCCGGAACCGACCGAACTGGCTTTCTGAGCGGGAACATGTAGAGACTGAGGAACGAGCTGGTGCTGGATGGGAGAGCCCCCCCCTGCCCCCCCGGCCCGTACAATATACATTTATATATATAGAAAAGTGGCTAAAGATGCTAGGATGAGACGTTCTCACGGCACCATGGCTTATTAGCAGAAACACAACAGAACCGCCATCTGGACCAACTAACGGACTCTTTAATCTACAGGAAATGACGTGCAGAATGCTACAAAGTTATCGTTGTTTTCATCTGCTGTGTCTGGAGACCGATGACGGGACGGTCTGGCGCCGTCCCCTGGGCCGGGCCTGGCGCCGACGGGTCCACCACACACAGGAGGAAAATATTAGAAACAAAAAAAATATTTTACAAACCCCCCCACCCCCTCCCCACAGACGGGTCACAGTGGGAGGACGGCGCCGAGACGCTTCAGTCGTCCTCACCGTCGTCCTGAAGAGACAGAAGGACAGACACCAGAACCGGGTCAGAACAGAACCAGACCGTAACGCCCTCCAGCACAAGAACACGTTTTGATTCTTCACACAGAATCTGGAGGAAATCACTTTGAGTCGGACAAAAGTTCTAGTTCTGAACCGGATCGGAACCGGTTCTGACAACAGGCTGAAACCGGTTCATGCTCTCGCTAATTATTAAAACCAGAATCAGATCAATAACCTGAGTGGACCGCTTTCATCCAGAAAGTTAGAGCATGTTGCCATAGCAACACGTTCCAACCACAGATCACTTCAGTCTCCATAGCAACGTGTTCTGGTTCCCACTGTCGCCTCATGCTTGTTGTGGAGGGCCATCGTTTACAGTAACCATGACGACGAGCTGCAGCTCTCTCACCTCTCCATCTTCTCCTTCTCCATCCTCATCTTCGCCTTCCTCTTCCTCGCCCTCATCGATGTCCTCCAGACCTTCCTCATCCTCCTCTTCATCGTCCTCACCCTCCTCATCCTCCATGTCAGGGACCTGGGAGCGTGGAGACAGTCAGTGAACCGCCCGGCGGCGCCCCCCGCCCCGGCGGCGCCCCCTGCACATACCAGGTAGTACTGCAGCGGGTTAGGCCAGATGTCGTCCTTGATGACCTCTCCCAGCTCGTCGGCGCCGGCGTCCGAGTGGTCGGTGAACCAGGTGAAGAAGCTCTCCGGCTCCTCGTGCTGACGCTTCTTCCCAGCTTTGTTCGGCGTCTGGCCGCTCCGTTTGGTCAGGTCCTGCAGAGCCCAGAGGTCATTCCAACCACACCAGATCTGAGTTTCTAAAAGCCCCGACTGCAGCCAGATTCAGCCAATCCTGATGGGGGGTAGCCTATTCCGATGGGCTGCCCATCAGAATAGGCTACCTGATGCAGGTTATCGTTTTAACCTGTATCAGGGTTTGTAAACTTTTCCTACAGTAAAATTTCAGCACTTTAAGATTTTTCTAGTCTTTGAAACATTTTCAGGACCGGAGGTACAACAAAACAAATTTACTAAAAAATTAATAACTTATGACTGTTATTAATGGGGGTGTTGTCATGGTGTCCTACAGTCTACAGCAGGAACAAGAAGATGTATGCTAACCTTCATTTCAATTAGGTTATTGATCATTATTCCTAATGATCAAAAACTCATTGATCATTAGGAATAATAAATATTGTTTCCATTGGTTCAGCTAAATGACCTTCCTGCTCAATTTAAATGCTTAAACAGGATATTTACATACAACTCATAAAGAGACATTTATTTCTTCTTTCTGATCGCACGGAGCAAACGCACCTTTCCAGCTTTCCATTTGATCTCAGTGGATTTGGAAACCGGATCGCCGCCCTCGTTGACGTTAAACTCTTTGGAGAGAACTTTGTTCTCGAAGTATGGATTCTCGTCGAAGGACTGCAGGGACACAGAGGAGAACAGGTGGATCAGAAAACATCATCAGCTTCAGAGCAAACTGACAGAATTATCAGACTCACAAAATCTATTCTGTATCCAGACTTGATGTCCTCGAACTCTGTGACCTCAACCTTGGACAGATAATGAAGAGCTTCTTCATCTTCCTCCCCCAGAAGAGCCGAAACTACAAGCAGCAGTCAGAGCAGCAGTTTTTATTTGTTCCTGAAATAAAACCAGAACCAGAACCGGATCGGGCCGTTTACCTTGTGGATGGTTGACGAATGTTGTGACCCAGAAGTTTGGGATTTTGGCGATGAGCTCTGACCTCTTCTGAAAGAACGGCTGGCGTAATTTGTTGTACTTCTGCTCTACTTTTAAAATTTCTTCACTGGCCTGTTCATTTAATCTGGAAAACAATCAGCGTGTCAGAGCAGCAAATGGTTTCCATGACGACGTGTCCGGCTCAAACTCACCTGTCGATTTCGTTCTGTACTTCATCAATGTGTTCGATCGCCTCCTGCTGCTCTTTCTCTGAAACACAAAGCATCAGGATTCAGGAAACAACATCCCAGTAAAAATTATGAACAATTTAATGAAGGTCCAGATTATTATGGTTTAAAATAAAAAACATTTTGGAAATGCTGACAGGTGATCTCATAAACACCTCATATTGTCAAAGATCTACTGGATGGATTTCTAAACTCCCTTCATGAGTGAAATATTAAATGTGAACAATATTTTCTACATAAGTGGAACAGTTTTTACTTCAGAAAACTGAAATGAAAACTTTACTGCAGTTTCAGATGAACTTTATCGATCATAAAATAAAAGTATGATCTAAAATCAGCTGCTGCGTCCTGGGTGCACAAAGCAGCATGAACACAGATCCTTCACACTGCTGATGCTTACATCCCAGCTGGTGTTTGCAGTTTTGTTTTAATGACTGTAAATAGATTTTTTAATGTGCAAACAGATTTATATATAATATGATCCTCCTCTCCACATGTCTTTAGATCTCGGGATGCTTCTGTTTAATAAATACTGTCCAGTATTTCATGCTGTAATCTTGCCCTGTTGCTCTGTGTCTTTATCAGATCTTCGTGTCTCCGGAGCCTCTGGGGCTCAATGGCCCCCCTGGACGCGGTGTTTCCGGCCCCGGGCTCCCGGATCCGGGTTGTGTTTTCCCTCCACGCTGCAGATCGTGGGTTCCCCCCGCTGACGGCCCTCCACCCCCCTCCTTCCTGTTGAGTTTAAGGCGGCCTGGTTTGAATGAAAGTCGGGCTCCGCTCCGTGTCTGCTGTGAAAACCCTGAGCTCAGCCAGCGCCGCCTCCCGCCAATAATCGATCACACTCAACCAAACTCTGTGAATTAGGCCGATCTGGTTATTTGAACAGCTTTTAGGAGCCAAACTGAGAACAACCGCTGGCCTGCTTTATTGTAAACTAACGGCTACAGGCTAGCAGGAGCTAGTAGAAGCTAACAGAGGCTAACGTGGCTAGTTAGCTGCAGCTGCATCACGAAATATCTCAACATGTTGAGCGAACTGAGGCTGTTTCTGGAAACCAGGCGCTTTAACTCCCGGGATGTGGTTAGCAGGAGTCCCTGAGCGGAACCCGAGGCCGTGAGTTCGGCATAACGACGGTAAACAGCTGAAAATGGCGCTGAGAGGAGAACCGTTATTACCGGAGGTCTCGTCCCCTGCGTCGTGGTTTGAATTCTCCTTCCTGCTCACTTTAGCCGCTGAGGCCGACATGCTGCCGCTTCTCCGACGCTCTGTAGACCTGAAGTTCCTCCCGGCGGGTTAAATCTCTGCTCCTGACGACAAAACTTACTTCACCTCACAAACAACAGTCCGCCAGCAGCGCCACGATGGGAACAAACCGACCCGCCTCCGTCAACACATTTATGGCTCTCTGCTGCCCCCGGCGGCCCGGAGGGATGTGGACGCGGCGGGAACTGCATGAAATGATTCAGACTGAGTTCGGTCACAACGTCCAGACATGGAGCTTAAATATGAATCTACAGGAAATAAAATGAAGGAAAAAAGAACTTTATGTACATAGTATATGACTCTAGGGCAGAATATAAATAGTATTTATTAGAGGAGAAAATCAGATTCACACAAAAAAACATCCAAATATGCTAAATATAAACAAAACAGAAGAAACAATTATAACAGTAATAAGAATATTTCTGTTCTAATAACAGTATTTTTATGTTATAATTTTGTACAGGATATCAGACTCACTAATGAACATTAGAGTTTCTAGGAGACTTTAAAATAATCAGATGTGTTTTTATTTCTCGTGTCCTCAGCAGTGAAACAAAATGTCTGCCTTAATTCAAGGATGTTTTCCGTGGAAATGCTAAGAATCCGTCTGTGACATGAAGAAATGTGTGATTTCTTTAAAAAAAAAAACTTCAACTCGACCGTTTCACCTTTTCCAGTTTAAACCTGATACTTTGAGTTTTACTGATAAATTAACCATGAAGTTATTGATCAGGAGACCTGAACCAGGATCACTGACTGGAACTAACCTGGTTTTCTCAACCAGTCCAGAAACTAGTCCCAGCAGGTCTCTGAACAGTCTGTGTCCAGCATGTGTGTGATCTGTTAGCTGCTGTTTCCCTGACCTTTGACCTGTGCCATTACTAGTACTATTATTATTTCCTCTTTAGTTTGTTTCTGGTCAGACTGATGGAGGAAGTGACCAGCAGCTGAGCTAGTCTTGAGGATCCGGCAGGAAGTGATGTCATTATTTTAACACCAGAGGCTTATTTCAGTTTTCTGCTCAAGCGTCGCTGCTGTGACGTCATGTGACCCCGTCACGGCCCGCTGTGGGTCCTCTGACCCAGGCCTTTCAGAGAGCCCGCTGTGGCCGTGACCGGAAGTGACGTTCCTCCGGCTCCTAACCCGCTCTACGTGTTTGGGCCGAGCTGAGTGACTCAGTGCTGTGGCAGGGAGGAGGCTGCTGGAATGCCTTACCTGTGCAGGTGCACCCAGCGCTGCGATCTGATTGGCTGCAGGTGCATCGATGTGCGTTAGCGCGGCCAATCAGCGCGCCGTGACGTCAGCGCGGATTCAAAGGATCGCTCAGATTTGTTTCCATCGGTGTTTGAGGAAGAAGCCGCGGCCATCAGCTCACCTGAGCAGGTAGATCAGTCCGACTGTCCGTCCGCGCACCTGGCCGCCATGTCAGTCCCGACGCCTCAGGTGAGTCCTGCTCCCTTCCTGCAGACCCGGACCGGTTCTGGGGCCCATCAGAATCGGTCCGGGTCACCGAGGTTCTGGCTGGAGTCACAGAGCTGCAGCTGCGGATTTACCTGTTGGTCCAGTTTGTCTCCTCCTCAGCTGGCTTTGTCTTCCTGTCAAACACCTGAGACAATCACTGCAGAACGACTTCCGGCTGCTCGGAACCAGCTGGTCCGGAACCGGACTGGTTCTCAGTCTGCCCCGTGACACCAGCAGAAATCCTCCATTAGAATATTTCTGCCTTGTTTTTGTTCATATTTAATCTGATAAAAACCAGATTGAGTCCAGATTTAGATTTAGAAAACAAACATCAATGAAATCAGTTTCATTGATTCATTAATGAAACTTTAATGAATCAAAGTTTCATTAACTTTGATTTTCTGGTTTCAGTTTTCATTATATTTGAATATTAATCCATCTGTGAACCTGCTGAAGCACAAGATGTTTTGATACTGAAATGCTTCTGAAATCATGAGGAGAATCATGATGGAAGGTTTAGTGGAAGGAAAACGTTTGAGGTAGATAAATAAAATCCACAGAGACGTTCACTGTACAACAAGTGGATGTGATTAATGACTCGTCGACTTTAGAGGTTCATCTCTGAGCATCTGCCCGGCGGTTCCCCAGGGATGTGTTCTTGGTTGAATCCTGTTCCTACTGGACCAGAGGGTCAAAGGTCAACTGCAAAGTTCCAGTAGAGTGTTTCCAGTCTGTTCTTAATGGCCTAGTCAAAGTATCTGAAGAGAAATCTGTTACTGTAGTCTCTCTCTCAGCGGTCCTGGTTCAGTTTAGATCAGATTCCTGATCTGAGTGGATTCTAGAGGGAAAAGGAGCGTAGTCCAGCAGGAAGTGACCCGGCCTCAACTGCTGTGTGTTTCCTGTCAGGATGGGAAGCAGCAGCAGCAGCTGGACATTCTGGACCCACAGTTCCAGCAGCGGCTGGAGAACGCCCGGGCGCAGGTCCGGCAGGAGATTCAGCTGGAGCTCAAGATCAAGGAGGCGGCGGAGAGGATGCGACGGGCGTACCCGAGCCGGCGAGGCGGCGCCGTGGACGGCGAGGTGAAGGCGTCCAGCCGCAAGCTGGAGCAGCTCCACCTGCAGCTGCAGGAGCTCAATGCCATCTCTATGGCAACGGAGAAGGACGACCACGCAGGTAAAACGCTACAGCGGCTATAAACGTTCTGCAGCCGCTCAGTCCAAATAAATCAAAATAATTCAACTGTGGGATCCATTTCCCAGCTTTACAGCTCAACTTTCAGGATTTCTCCAGACATTGTTTAGGGAAAGCTAATGCTAACACGCTACAACAACATGGTATTTAGCAGATGCTAATGCTAACGAGCTACACCAACACGGTATTTAGCAGATGCTAATGCTAACGCGCTGCAGAAGCTTCTTCAGCCTGAACCCGATTTTAATTTTGATGTTATGCTGACTCAATCGTTTCTCCTGAATCCGTATTGGTCAATGTAGGCTCCGCCTCCTCTCTGTGCACCATGTAAGGCGGGAGTAACCATAGCAACCAGGAGATTCAAATTTTGAATGCGTTTGTTGTCTCTGTTCTTTGTGCGTTTCAAAGCGGCCGCCCCAGAGGGGGAAGAGAACCAATCATCAGAGCCGAGTCAGTGGGAGGAAGTGACATCACCGCTGGCCAGCCGCATCAGAACTCTGAAGAAACAGCTGACAATGGAGACCAAAGTGAAGCAGGGCGCCGAGAACATGATTCAGACCTACAGCAGCAGGTCCTTCAAGGTGAGACCTACTTCCTGTCTCCTTCAAAATAAAACCTCAACCGTGACCCAGTCCGGGCGGATCGGTGCCATGACCCGGTCCGGTTTGTGTTCCAGGACCGGAAGATGCTGGCCACGGCCCAGCAGATGCTCCAGGACAGCCGGACTAAGATCGAGCTGCTGAGGATCCAGATCGTTAAAGTCAGCCAGGCCCGGGAGGAAGGCGCTTCCCTCGGTAACCAAACGGAACTGTCCTGGGCCGGCGGTCCCGGTCCCGGTCCGGCTGGCTCTGAGCCGTCCCTCTGTCTCCAGGTCCTGACGAGGAGATCATCAGCCCGGTGGAGCTGCGCATCGCTGAGCTGCTGCACCGCATGAAGGTCGAGTCGGCCGTCGCCAAAGGAGCCAGGAACGTGGCGAAGCTGGTGGACCGGAAGGAGCGGCGGGTTCTGACCGAGGTACCGGCCCGATTGGGTCAGGGGTCCTGTCTGCCATCATGAACTGCCCTTCCTGAACTGCTGTGGTGTGCAGAGCTGCTGGATGCTTTACCCTTTCTCTCATGTTGGGCTGCTTGTAGAAACACAACTGCAGTGGAATCCAGGCACAACATTAAATACATGAACACATTTTGAAATGCAGATATTACATTTATAATTACATGTGGAAGTTGTTTAATCGTAATGTGTTTGATATACCTGTAAATACTTTAATGTAACTATTTTAAGAACGGGCGGGGCCAACACTGTTTACTCGTCGGTGGGCGGGGCCAACACTGTTTACTCGTCGGTGGGCGGGGCCAACACTGTTTTTAGGGAAGATGATTGGTCAGCAGTTGAGCAGGAAGGAGGAAAAACTTCAGTTTTTGTCATAATTGTAGATTTTCAATGATGATTATTTTTATAAATATGATTATTCAGTCCATTTTCATTTTGTCATCATGGCACTTTTTAAAATAATGCAAATATACAAAAAATAATAGAGTTTCCCTCCTATTTATGTTACTTCATCAGCCCTTGGATCATTGACCATGATCCAATTGGTACTGATGGGTTCTGTCCCTCCAGGCCCAGGCCCGGGTCCAGGAGTCGTCCCAGAAGGTGGACCTCCTGCGTCTGTCCCTGGAGCGGCGGCTCGCCAAGCTTCCTGAGGATCATCCCACACGAGCCGCCATCATGGAGACTCTGGAGTCGGGAGTCGCTCCGTCCTACGGAACGCCAAAGAAACAGTCCGCCGCTCCTACGTCTTCCTCCTCATTCTTCAGACCAGCCAGTCTAACAGGTCCAGTACTTTCATAACCCAGAAACCTCCACTGGATCTGCTGCTCTCACTCCCAGATGTCTGTCACTCAGTGATCTCTTGATTCCCGGCAGAGCCGATCTCCTCCATGTTTCTCGGATGTGATTTTCCCGGGTTGAATCCTGAACCCCCTCAGTGTTTGGGTCAAACCTCAGGGAACTGAAATAACTTCCTCCTGCAGAAGTGCATGAATCAAATCATGAGACCTCCATGATCAAAGTCCCTCCTAAATATCAGTTTTATCAGATCCAGAGGAACCGACCGAGTCCGTAGACGGACCCGACGTGACGAGTCTGTTGTCGTCCTGCAGGCCGGCTGGAGGTCTGCCTGATGGGCGTCCAGGACCTGCTGGAGGACGTTCCGGGCCGCAGCGCCGCCCACTTCTCCGGAAACTACGCCGCCGGGAAGTCCATGAAGGTGAAGGGTTCTGGACGGAGTGCCAACGGGAAGACGGGGAAGTCCGACGAACTGTCCTGTAAGGAATCTGCTGTCCTGCATGATGGCGGAGAAACGTCGATGTTTCTGACTCTGATTTAGTTTCTGTTGGGATGAAAATCACATTCAATCCAAACTAAAACCTGATTGATTTTTCTGTCAGGTTCTGGTTTGAACAGAACTTCGTTTCCTGACTGATCCAAACCGTTTCACCTGAGCAGAACCCTCCAGAACAACCGGATCAGAACTGACCCGGTTTCTCCCTCCTGTCTCTGTTCCAGCGGAGGTCAGCGCCGTGCTGAAGGTCGACAACCGGGTCATGGGCCGGACTCACTGGAGGCCGCAGGGCAAGGAGGCCTGGGGCCAGAACTTCAGCACCGAGCTGGAACGGGTCAGTACACTGGTGGTTCTGGTTCTGATCCGAACCAGAGAATAATTCTCCAGTCTAATGGAGCCTCGAGTCTCCAGACGGAGCAGAAGGTGGCTCCTGCTGTACAGCAGTAGTGATTGTGGTTCTGGTCCAGTCCAGGGAGCTGGAGGTGGCGGTGTACTGGAGGGACTGGCGGGCGCTGAGCGCCGTCAAGTTCCTGCGCCTGGAGGACTTCCTGGACAACCGCAGACACGGCATGTGTTTGGAGCTGGAGCCCCAGGGAATCGTCTTCATCGAGGTTTGGCTGTTTCCCAGGTCCAGTCACACAGAACCCCAGTTACACAGAACCAGGCTCGGGTTCTCTTTACTCGCGTCACGTTCAGCAGAACCAGCTGATCAGAACCTTAATGATCCAAACTGCTGCATAATTCAGGAGCATCTCTTTACATCAGAAATGCAACAGGAAACGAATGTAAAAGAAAGTTGAATGAAAGCTGCTGCAGTTTGACCTGCTGACTTACAGCAAGTAGTTTAACACCCAGTGACCCCTGAGTGACCCCTGAGTGACCCCTGAGTGACCCCGACCTTTTGGACTTTTATAACTGTATAAAAATGAAGCTGAAAATCTTTACTTTAAGTCCTGAAACTGGATCAGCTGTTGGTGTTTCCTCCAGGTGACGTTCATCAACCCCGTCATCGAGCGGCCGTCCAAACTGCAGCGGCAGATGAGGATTTTTCCCAAAGAAAAAGGTGAAAATCGCTTTAATATTTCCTCAGGACATTTTAAAATATTTCAGTCGGGGCCTCGTACTGAAGCTACCGACTTCGATGAGGACCGGCCCCGTTGGACCTTGGTTGTCTCGGTAACATCATCCTGCTGTCTGTTTCCTCCAGGGAGGAACTTCCTGCGGGCGTCTCAGATGAACCTGAACTTCGCCACATGGGGCCGTCTGATGATGAGCATCCTGCCGCCATGCAGCTCCCTGGAAGCCATGAGTCCGCCGCTACCGGCTCCCGGCGCCGCGGCGTCCAGTGGCTCGCCGCCACGGTGAGTCAGTTCCGTCGGAGATCCTCCGGATGGCGGTCAGAGCTGATGAATCTGTTTCCTGTCAGAGAGCAAACTCCGTCCAGACTCGCCGTCTCTGAAGAGTCCATCAGAAGATCGCCACGTCCCTCCAGGAAGGAGACGAAAGACGCTTCGCAGGTCTGAGACGAACCTGAACGTTATTATCAGACAAACATTTCTTAACTTGCAGTTTCTCTCTGACTCTCATCTGGAAAAGTCTCCTGACTGGAAGAGCAGCCTGAAGCCCCGGAGGCTGGCGTCGGGTCAGGCGGCGTCGGGTCAGGCGGCGTCGGGTCAGGCGGCGTCGGGTCAACCCGCCTCGGCTCGGCCGGCGCTGCAGTGAGTCTCAGTAAAACCTTTTCCTTCCTCTGTTTCTCAGACTTTATGTAAAGCCGATCCGGTGAGTCTATAAGTGGTTTATCAAAGTAACGCTGAAGCACTGAGAACTAAAGCCGGCGTCCCTCACAGCTCATTTATTGGCTGTTCATGTTCTGTAATCTGGATTAATAAACTACAGAACCTAATCAGGAACCGAACCTTAAAGAACTCGGAACGATCCGCTGGTCATAATGTTTTGGCTGATTCCTGGCTCTAAACACTAACTCTGTAAAGTTTCCTGGATGGCCGCGTCTTGCAGCCAGAACTCTGCCGGCCCGGTCCAGAGGTCCGGTTCCTTCACCGTGTTTCGTCTGCAGGTCCGAGGCGCTGAAGATGGAGGACTTCCAGTGCGTTTCCGTTTTGGGTAGAGGACACTTCGGAAAGGTACCGGAACGCCGGGGTAAAACCCGGAACGCCGGGGTAAAACCCCACGGAGCTAAACGACTCTAACAGAACCTCCTCTGACCCAAACCAAGGTTCTGCTGGCCGAGTACAAGAAGTCTGGGAAAATGTTCGCCATCAAAGCGCTGAAGAAGAGTGAGGTCATCACGCGGGACGAAGTGGACAGGTGAGGGAGACCCACAGAACCTCCAACCATTCTGGTACCAGTACAAAACAGGTTCTGACTCGGTCACAGGAACACAGAACGTTTCCTGAACGTTTGGTTCGTTTAGCAGAACTTCCCAGAGAAACTGAAAGTTCTGGTGGAGTCTCTGACCCGGTCTGGACTCCAACACGACTTTTCCTGGTTCTGGTTCCTTCAGCGTGGACCAGGTTAGGAGATCTAACTCCAATGAGTTAGAGCTTCGTTCGGCTGTTGGCCTGTAGGAGGCGCCGAGTCAGACAGGCAGAGGACAGTTTGTTTCAGTGGTTCTGGTTTGTCTGACCCGGTCCAGTCTGGTGTGTGAGAAGCGGATCTTCGAGGTGATCAACTCGGCCCGCCATCCGTTCCTGGTCAACCTGCACGGCTGCTTCCAGACGGCCGAGCATGTCTGCTTCGTCATGGCCTACTCTCCGGGCGGAGACCTGATGAAGCACATCCACACCGCCATCTTCTCCGAGAAACAGTCTCTGTGAGCCTCCGCTC
The DNA here is from genome assembly GCA_902982915.1 of Phalloptychus januarius. NCBI lineage: Eukaryota > Metazoa > Chordata > Actinopteri > Cyprinodontiformes > Poeciliidae > Phalloptychus > Phalloptychus januarius. Next base: position 862,244 of record CADWAE010000075.1, read on the forward strand.
GCTCAAACGGTCCAGTCAAAGTACAGCAGCACCTTTCAGCTGGGCTCTTATGGTTTCCAGGTTTTATTCTTCGTGTGTCCTGCTGGGCCTGGAGTTCCTCCATCAGAACCAGATCGTCTACAGGTGAGTGACTCAGGCCCCGCCCCCAGGCGCTGCTCATTGGCTGGAATCTGCAGCGGGTTTCCTGTCTGTCCTGCAGGGATCTGAAACTGGACAACCTGCTGATGGATGTCGACGGATACGTCCGGATCGCGGACTTTGGTTTGTGTAAAGAAGGTGAGGAAAAAACAAACCGTTTCCTGTCTTTGATTGGTCCGAAATGTTTGAACCAATGGCAGAGCAGCTACAGTCCCTCCCACCTGGACTGCTGTCCTCATTCACCCGGCATCACAATAGCATGAAATGATAGTGGCATAGATACTGGTTGTGTCTTTTATTGTGAAAATACAAGCAACACTGTTTCCTGTTAAGTCTCAGGTGGTTCTGATCCATTTAACAAGCTAACAGGAAGCTGAAGCTAGGAAGGCTCCCATCTTTTGACCTCTATGGTGATGGTTGCTATGGAGATTCAATAAACAGGAAGGGAACCTGGAACCACTGATGGTTCAGCAGAAACATGAAATGTCCAGCTGGTATTAAACTGGTTAGTTTTTGTTTAAACCATAAAATCTGCTGTCCTGAAGCTCTGTTACCATGGGAATGACGGTTACCAGGGTAACCTTCATCTGTGCGTGTGCGTGCAGGAATGGACCACGGCGATCGGACCAGCACCTTCTGCGGCACGCCGGAGTTCCTGGCTCCGGAGGTTCTGACGGAGAACAGCTACACCCGCAGCGTGGACTGGTGGGAACTAGGAGTTCTGGTGTTTGAGATGCTGGTGGGGGAGGTCAGTGACCCTCAGTGACCTTCAGTGACTCTCAGTGACCCTCAGTGACCTTCAGTGACTCTCAGTGACCTTCAGTGACCCCCTGTGACCCCCAGTCACCCTCAGTGACCCCCAGTGACCCCCAGTGACCCTCAGTGACCCTCAGTGACTCTCAGTGACCCTCAGTGACCCTCTGCACATGTTGCCGAAGGTTCTGCAGGTTTCCGTTCTGAGGAGAACTCTGTTCTGTTCCAGTCGCCTTTCCCAGGTGACGATGAGGAGGAAGTGTTCGACAGCATCGTCAATGAGGAAGTGCGCTACCCTCGCTTCCTGTCGCCTCAGTCCAAGTCGCTCATGCAGCAGGTCGGTTCTGCTCCACCCTCTGGGTCCAGCGGATCCACTGGGTTTTATTGGTGCTGTCTCTGTTCCAGCTGCTGCAGAAAAACCCGGACCGGAGGCTCGGATCAGGGAAGGACGACGCCGCAGAGATCAAACGACACAAGTTCTTCCAGGTGGGTCGCGCCTGGATGGGTCCTGCAGAACCCAGAGCGGTCCCACAGCATGAGAACCGCCTGGTTCTGCTGGTGAAATGTTGACTTTATTAGTGACCATGGAGACGGCGCTGAACTGGATGACCGGGATGGTCAGAGTAACAATTGTTCTGTGAGGTTCTGCTGTTTGCGGCTCGGTTCTGTTTGGGTCAAAGGGTTTAATCCTGTTCTCCCAGGAAATGGACTGGGACGCCCTCCTGGCCAAGCGGCTGAAGCCCCCCTTCCTGCCAACCATCTCGGCTCCGCTGGACGTCAGTAACTTCGACGAGGAGTTCACGCGTCTGAAGCCGGTCCTGACGCTGCCGCGGACGCCGACCGCCGTCACCACCGCGCAGCAGCAAGTCTTCAACGACTTCGACTTCTCCCTGATCAGCTAACCGGGCTGGCGTGGCCCCGCCCACCGGGGGCGTGGCCCACTGGCCGTGGACTCCGCCCCCAGGCTGTTGGCTCCGCCCGCTGGCTGTTGGCTCCGCCCACTGGCTGATTTTTGAACGCAGCACTTTGCTCCCAGTCTGAGCTGTAAAGATCCTGAATGTTTGTTTCTATGATTGTTTTAAATTATTTTTGGATGTGATGAAGACGAGGGTTTATTAACCCAACCAGCCTGGTTAACGTGACAATTGATGAATAAAAGCTGGACTTTCTTCTCAGTAACGTCTTTATTTCTGCTCAGAGTAAAAAACACCACAGTATCAATAAAAGTGAGAAAAACAACCTTTGATTTATTTGGGAGAACCGGATCCGACGGCTCCAGCGCCAGAACTCCTGCAGTTCTACCGTCAATGTAACAAACTGGACCCGGCAGAACCTGTGGGACCCACAAACAGCAAATATGCAGCAGGAACCCGGTTTGGACCGGCAGGCAGCTGAAACACGGCGCTCCTGACAGGAAGTCCGTCGGTCAGCTTCCTGTCCGGAGCGAGGTCAACAAACGACCCGGATAGAAGCGTTGATGCTGCCAGAACATCCAGACTCTGACAGGAAGTCACAGGTCTGAGCTCCGGCTCACTTCCTGTTTCTGTGGTGTAATCGGCTCCTGTCCACCGGTACCAGAACCGCCAGAACCGCTCCCTCTGCACGGCGGTGCTGCAGCAGGAGCCTTTAGGACTGGAGCTGGACGGGCCGCCAGGACCATGGTCTGACCTTTAACCTTCTGGGAATCCATGTGGGTTGGGAACCATGGTAACCAGCGACCAGGACTAAAGATGGCGGTCCAACAGGACCAGCAGCAGACCGGAGAACTGGGGCTTCCAGGGACCCGGACTTTGGGCCCCAAATGTGAGCAGAACCATCAGAACCTGAAGTCTTTTACAGCCCAGGATGAGTGAAGGTGAAAGGTCATCCAGGTTGGTAGAAGTGAAGCGGAAGTTCTGGTCAAAGGAACCATAAAGATCAGAACCCAGTCAGTTTGTTCCACTGACGGATCAGAACCATCAAGTCAGAACTCTGAATCTGTCCAACATTTGGACCTAAAACAACTTTAGTCCTGATTTCCCAGAACGTGATCCGGGTCGGTCAGAACCATGGAGCCGTGATCCGACACGGTGAGCAGGTGGGAACCTAAACCGGGTCGCTGGCCTCCCTGAAGTACGCCTGCTCCCACACCACGCTGCCCCACTGGCAGAAGAACCCCCACAGGTTGCGGGCGGCTCCGCGGTCGAACGGGTTCTCGTCGGCGCCGCAGTGTTTGAGGTAGGAGATGCGGTGGCGCGACATGAACTCCCAGGTGGTGGCGTTCAGGGACACCAGGTAGAGGTGCGACCCGAGCAGCAGCAGCACCACCAGCGCCAGCGGCGCCAGCAGCCCGCAGACCGCCAGCAGCACGCCGTTGGAGCGCAGCCACCGCGACCGGGGGGGGCCCGTCCTGAGGAGACACACGGCCGTCAGTGCCCACGCTCCCTGACCTCTGACCTGGGGAAGGGGGCATGTACTCACCAGGCGACGTGCAGCCCCCACAGCAGCACCAGCAGCTGCAGGGCCAGGTACAGAACGAACCAGCGGTGGTTCCGCTCGCCCACACAGTTCTCGATCCAGGGGCAGTGATGGTCGTAACGCCGCACGCAGTGCTGACACGTCTGGCAATGCTTCGACCTCATTGGCTGCTGCTCCGGACACACAACGACCATCATCACCATCATCATCATCATCACCATCATCATCATCACCATCATCATCATCACCATCATCACCATCATCATCATCACCATCATCACCATCATCATCACCATCATCATCACCATCATCATCACATCTTCCTCCTCCTCCATGTTTTCACTCCCTCTCTTTGGAACCATCATAACTTGATAAACATCTAAAATATGTTTAACTTTCTTCTTTAAGTGAATTTGTAAAACAAAATGAAGTTTTTTCCATTTAAATAAATGTTTTGCTCAGTTAATCCGTTTCTGCTCTCTGGTCTTAGTTACAGTCAAAAACACGAGTTGGTTTTTTAGCTCTGTTGATGATTTTTATCATTTTAAATAAATGTTAATAACAATATTGCCACTGAAGTTTTAGTCATTAAATGAATGCAGATGGCCGCTTGTACTGATGCCGGTTCTGGTTCTGCTGAAGCTCTCTTCCTGTCCTCTCCACTGTCGCCCCCTGCTGGTCACTGATCTGCTGCTTCCTTTGGCAGAAACTTTTAACCAGTTTGAATAATAAACTGAACAGAGAATCTGGATTGAATTGATTTAATATTTCTGAATATAAATCATATTTCTGCCTTCAGATTCAGTTTGTTTGTCATAAACTGATCTGGAACTTCGGATGGTTTCTGAACGTCCCGGATGCCTCAGAGGGATTCGTACCTGCAGCAGGCAGTGGCTGCAGCGGCGCTGCCGCAGCGGCTTGGAGCTGGGCGGCATCATATCCTGCTGCTCCTCTGTTACTCCCAGAGTGAACTGGAACACAGAGCCCACATCATGACACCGCCACCACCGCACTCCATCAGAAGTCTGTATGATCTGCTCAGTTTAAAAGACACTTTAAATAATTATTATTTATTAGAATCATAAATGTAAATCATATTTATGACAAAACATAAATATCAACTTATCGTCGTCTCAATAAATTTAAAGTAATGATCATTTAAAAAAACTAAACTTGCAGTATTTCCAGGTTTGATTTGTTCCATGAGAGCATCAATAAAGTCCTGCGTGGTTCCAATCCAGACCGCCTCCGGCTCACCTGCAGGTCGCCGTCCTCAGTCAGGATGAACCCGGGATCCATGAGCGACACGGCGAAGTACAGCAGAACCGACACCAGAACCAGCAGGACGAACAGAACCGGCTGCAGCAGCCGGCCCGACTCCTCCTGCTTCCTCAGCTCTGCAGGGGAAACAACAGAAGTCCTGACCTGGAGCACCTGGAAAACCTGGAGCACCTGGAAAACCTGGAGCACCTGGAAAACCTGGAGCACCTGGAAAACCTGGAGCACCTGGAAACCCTGGGAATCCTGGAGCACCTGGAGACCCCTCGGACCCACTCACCTGTGTCATACAGGAAGAGGATGAGCGTGATGATCCAGGTCAGAACCACATGGGCCGTCCTCACCAGGAATCCCGAACCGAACACATTCTTGAACATCTTCCTAACTTTCCAGGACCTCCATGCTAACCTTGCGGGCGCTGGGAATGCGGAGCCTGCGGGATGCGAACAGCTCGGGAGGAACCCAGGCTGGACTCAGTCAGAACCCCAGAACAGTTCGACTGGACCGGTCGGGTTAAAGGAACTAACAGAAAACAGTCGAAACCCGCGTCCGAATCCGTGTTTCGGGCCAGCGGTCCGCTAGCATTCCGCCGCTCAGCGGGTTGTTGTCGTCCTGAACGCACACAGCGCTGATTGGTCGACAGCAGACACGTGACAGCGCAGAAGCCAGAGGGAGCGGCAGCCGCAGCCGCCATCTTGCTCAGGGATTCTGACTGTGGTTCTGATCTTTGTTTAATTTCATTTTCTTTTATATCTTTCCCTTTTTTTATTTTCACTTTTTTTAAGTTTTTTTTAATTTGATTTCAATATTGTTTTAGTTTTATGTTTTTTCCAGTTCATATCTTTTACAGCAATGTGTTTTAAATTGATTTTTCAATTCATTCATGCATTTTCTGAATCAGATTTTAACTGGGTTTGTTGTTTTTCTGTTTAATTTGATCATTAATTATTTGTAATCGTTTGGAACCGAGGTGCTGCCCCCTCCTGGTGGTTCGGCTCATTGTAGGAACAAAATGCTTCAGAGTATTAGAAACATCCCCATACCATCATACCTGCACCGCCGTGCTTTACAGTGCTGAGCTGAACTCAGTTTGGGTTTCTGAGTCACTATGTTAAAATTAGTCATCTTTTTATTTGTTGGTATAAAAAACAGTTTATATAAAGTTTCCAGTTGATCCCTGTTTGGTTGCCTGGTTCTCCAGGCCCGGTGTCTCTGTGGTTCTGATCCGATCAGGCCTGCAGCTCTGCAGCTGCTGCTCCATCCAGGATGAACGGCGTTCTGATGGTTTTCCCTTTCAGCAGCTCCAGGCCCTGGGAGCATGACGAGTTCTGAGTATTAGTTCCTAATAACCAGAACCAGAACCCGACGTGGTTCTGCTCCTCACCTCTCCAAAATACGACACCAGAGGAGAAATCTCACATTTCAGCACCAGGTGATTCTCTGCTGACGAGCTGTGGACGACAGACATTCAATATCTACTAAAACCACAAACTGAACCTTCATGTGAGCGTGGGGTCAGCGACCTCTGACCTGGGCGGCATGTGGATGCTGTTCCCCTGCTCATCCAGCAGGGCGGCGCCAGCGGCCGCTGCCCAGCGGCAGTGCTGGGCCAGCAGGGCGTTCCTGGCCGTGGTGGGCGTGTCGCTGGGCGCTCCGTCGGCGTTCTTCAGGGGCGAGAACTCGTCCTGCCTCTGGACCTCCAGCACCACCAAGCTCCTGCAGAGAAACCAGACGGTCGTCCAGATTCCCAGCAGTCCGGAAAACGCCGGCTTATCCGTACCTGGAGAACGGGAACACGTCAAAAACAAACTTCTCCATCTTTATCCCGTTGGGTTCGGTTGGGTTCACCCGATTCCCACAGGAGTCCAGGAACGGGACTTTCTTCAGAGCAACGTGAGGCTTCAGCTGGTCCTTAAATGTCCTGGAAGAGATTCCAAGGTCAGCAGGTCTTCCAGGCTACCTGACGGTGATCCGTCCTGCCGGTTTCTCACTCGACCACGTCCTGCAGGAAGCTCCTGGTGAACAAGTGGTTGCAGATGTTTCCGGCGCTGTACACCAGTTCTCCGGCCGATCCTCGGAGCCGGGCCATTTCGGGTCGGATCTCGCTGTACTCCAGCACCTGAGGGACTCCGCCCACCCTGCAAACCACGCCCACTGGCTCGGCGGGGTGGGCCTTCTCCACCACCTGGTGGAGCAACACGGAGCGGTCAGGACTCCAGCTAATGCTACTGAGCTAAAGTCAGCCATGTTGAAACCTGCTCTGGTTGGAGCGACAGAAAGAAACTGACCTGAAGGTCAGAGTATGTCGCCCCCAACAGGATCAACCCTGTCATTGCACCGCAGCCTTTTGTTCTAAGTTAGCAAAAGCGCTAAGCTAAACTGAGAATCAGTGAGATTTACTTTGAGCTGAGATCTGGACAGGATGTCAGGGTCTGCAGGCTGCAGGTCAGAGGTCAACTCAACAGCTGAATCCTCCTGTGCTCATATTTACCTGGACGCCTCAAGTTTCCAGATGAATTCATCCAAGCTAAAAAAGGAAAACTTGGAAATTTAACTGATAAATTTCAGGAACAACCTTTGACCCTAAAGAGTTTTACTTTTTCCCAGACGGGATCCAATCGATTAGAGGTTTATAAATCAGAAATGAAGTGGGAGTTCTGGATGTGACTGAACCTTCAGCCCCACCTTGGCGCCGCAGTCGGCTCCTTTCGCCACACAGAAGCCGATGAACAGCGGGTCGGCCATCTTGACCAGGATGTTGTCCACGCAGTAGACGTGGACGAACTCCACCCCTCTGCGCTCCATGTCCTGCAGGACGCCGTTGTCCTCCAGCGCCTGGAACAGGCCGCCGTTACCGTCTGACACAGGGAGCAGACCGCCGTCACAGAGGTCACCAAGGGTCGTCACCAAGGGTCGTCACCAAGGGTCGTCACCAAGGGTCGTCACGGCTCTGTTGCATTCCCTGACCAAACTCACCTGGCGCCATGGCGATCTTCCCTTTGCCCTCCAAGATGACCTTCCCATCAAAGGTCACGGCCGGGATCATGCGCTGCTCAAACATGACGATGTTGGAGGGCTGCAGGCCGAAGTGAGCGTTCTGCTGGAAGAAGGTCTGGGTGGGATTCAGCGTGAACTCACTGGTCATGATGTACCTGCACAGGTGAGGAGGAGGAGGAAGAGGAGGATGAAGAGGAGGAGGAAGAGGACGAGGAAGAGGAGGAGGCTCCACACCCTCAGGATGGCTTGAAGTTGATCATCAGTAAGTCTGGACCTGAACTCGTCTCCTGTCTTTCTCTTCACTGCAGCTTTGGCTTTGACAAAGACTTATGAGAACATTGACTTTATTCCACTTGGCTCTTGCTCTACGTTTCATAGAAATCTTTAGCCAGCTAGCAACCTACGTATGGACGTGTGACGTCATTACGGCTGCTACTTGTCCCAACAGCCCGGCAGCAGTCGCCTGTCTCTGCGTTTGATCGTGAAGTTTGTTAACCGTAGAATGTACCGGAATGGCGACAGCAGAAAAAGGAAGCTGGTACCGGGCTGTTCCGTCATCCGCTACACTACTGTTACAAGCTTAGTGAGCATGAAGTCGATGTAGCTTAGCCTAGCACCGAATGTCAGCAATGACGACTATATGATGTTCATAAATCAGCCATCAGATACCGTTCCCCCCTTTAACACAGGGGGGCGCTGTGTGATGGGTAATATTGAGCACTAAAACACATATATTAAGTCATATAGCACTCTGAGGTTGGGTTATAATCTATCTGTCTATCAATCTATTATCTACAACTAGACACATAAACATACATATTTATTATTATTATCATTTTCACGCAAACACGTGAAGAAAGTGTGACAACTTAGCCGAAACATGTTGTTTGAGCTTTCACGGTACCCGTAGTTCTCCAGATAAGCGCTGCTTGCTGCGCGCGCTTTCTCAGTGCTCACAACGAGCACGCGCATATTTTGCCGCCTGGGCGGCGCAGAGCGAAAAGGCGGAGGGGGAGCCGCATCTGATGGGGAAACGCGGATCGACGTAACAGCGGGACTTCCTCCAGAGGTCCGCTCCCCTCTGGGCCCCACTAATATTATACTTTCATATCAGGGTGGAGGCCGCGAGACACCCGCGAGACATCAGCGAGACACCGCGAGACACCGCGAGACATCCGCGAGACATCAGCGAGACACCGCGAGACATCAGCGAGACACCGCGAGAGAATGAGACCTCTGGTTTAGGTGTAGATTTATTCATTTTCTACACCTAAAGCAGGTGTAGAAAATGGTCCCCCTCAGACAGTCAGAGGGGGACCGTCTGAAGCTTTTCGTTTTCGGACTGTCCCCCTCCCAGTGGGGGGTAACGTTTTCCTGCCCTGTAGAGCGGTTCTGGCCCAGAGCGGTTCTGGCCCGTCGGTTCTGCTCTCACCAGGGAACGGTGCATTTGGACCCCAGTCGGCTCTCTGCCAGCTGCTGGATCTTCAGGATCCGCTCGGCTTGGATCTGGTACAGCGTCTTCCTGCTCGGCAGCCCAACGTCGAACATCCCTTTGGGGTAGCGGACCCCGAGCCGCGACCCCTGACCTCCAGCCAGGAGCAGGACCGCGACGCGACTCCTGGAGATCTGCAGGAATCCTGATCACAAGAGCAGATTCATCATGTTGACATTTTTGGCTGACTGGAATTTTTCCCACCTTTTTCACCATTTCTGATGTTCATATATTTAATATTTGTATCCGTCTCAGGCTCTTTAAGCCCAACAGTTTGGTTTCCTTTCTGATCAAACTAAGAGAAAAAAACTTTCTTATTCTGAGTCTTATAAAAATGTAAAGCTGGCCGCTGAACAGGCTGGGAATTGAACCAGCAACCTTCCGATCAGTCAGTGGCTGGGATTCCTGCAGGCGCCATTTTCAATCAAAACTGCTCCCTCTAGTGTACAAGATGTAGTAAAACACGCTGACGTCACACTGCTTTTTAAAACGTGATTGGATGATTCAGTTTGGGTTGTGACTTGGTCCAAAGCTGGAGGAGAGTCATTACTTGCTAATCAATCATTAAGGCGCATGCGCACTCATTCCTCAGAACCATAGCAGTCTGCAGGGATTTTCTGAACTATCGCGATAAAACACGGAGTTAAAATCCCAGCGGCTGTAACCTCGGTTCTGGTTCTGGTACCTTCACGCTCCCATCCGGCCAGACTGTCCGGGTCGCTCCTCCTCACGCTGCCCATGCTCTCCGGGGGAATCGGCTCCAGGTTCGGCTCCAGGTCCCAGTCCGGAGCGCAGCAGGCGGCGGCTGCTGCCTGTGCGGCCGCCCGGCAGTGCTCCTCCAGCCGCGGCAGGTCCAGCTGGCCCAGCTCCCGCAGGAACTCCTCCTGCTGCTCCGAACTCAGCTCCGGCCAGAAGCGCAGGACGTGGGCCTGCCCCGAACCGTCCAGAGCGGTTCGGATCTGCTGCAAGGACGGCATGTCTGGAGCGGTTCTGGTCCCGAAGCGCAGCCAGGAAGTGACGCCTGGCGGCTGAGCAGCTCGTGACTGAAAGCAGTCATGATTCCAAAACCGGAATCAGACCCAGAACCGGATGATTCAGCAGCTCATCAGCTGATCCGGACCGGCGGTTCGTCCTCATGACGTCACAAAGAAACAATCTAGTCTTGTTTTAAATGTTTCCTTAAACCGGAACCAGGATGAAATCCATCCGACTCGGAACCAAAACCCGGATCTTCTCCGGGAATCAGAACCTTCAGCAGAAACCAAAATAAAAACGGAATAGTTCTTATCCCGGTCAGACATAGATCTATAGATCTATAACACACAGACATAGATCCATAGCACACAGAGTGAAACATTCCAGCCTTTATTCTGGTGGTTCTGGTGGGTCCGACAATGAAAACATTCAGTGTTTCAGAAGCTTCTGGTTCGGTCCAAACAATCAGTTTCATCATGATCAGCCAAACCAATAAATACTGAAATAAATAAAAGGTCCGGACCCCTCAGATGGTTCGCGAGGGCCGGGCCGGAGCAGTCCGGTTCGGATCCGTGGCCGGTCCGGTCGGGTTTGGATCCGTGGCCGGGTCCGGTTGGATCCGTGGCCGGTCCGGTTTGGATCCGTGGCCGATCCGGTCCGGTTTGGATCCGTGGCCGGTCCGGTCCAGAATCACTTCAGTGAGTTAAGGACTGTTAAGGATCAGGAGAGTTTCTGAGTTTTCCATGGAGCTTGAACGCCTCATGCTGGGGTCATGTGACCGAAGGGAAGTGATGCTGGTTGTCATGGTGACGGAGTGGGCGTGGCAAGCTGAGGCTTTTCCCATCAGAACCTGCTGTTCTGCTGACCCGGACCGACCCTCCGGTTCTGATCTGGGTCAGGTTCTGGAGGGAAACCGTCCTGGTCAGATGGTCCCGGGAGGTTCTGGTTCTGATCCAGAACCTCGAACCCAGAGGAACTGAGATGATCTACCAGAACCGGTTCCTCCTAACGGTCCAGAACCAGATGGAACCGGGTCATCATCATCAGACATGATGAAGATCAGCGGGTCGGTTCCGGTCCTGTCCGAGCCGGGTCACTGTTTCAGAGATCAGAACCGGTTCTGGGTCGAGGGTTCCAGTGTGGATGCGGCACTCGGTTCCGGTCGGGTCCGGTTCACCTGGACTGGACCCCCAGCGACCTCTTGAGGTGTTCATAGACGACGTAGCTGATGCTGACGGACGGGACGACCTTCATGAAGTTTGGGGCGAGGCCCCGATAGAGGCCGAGCGCGCCCTCGGTGCGGACGATGAGCCGGAACAGGGCCGACATGGAGAGCTGGGGGCCGACTGCAGCGAGGCTGGGGAGACAGAGGGGCAGCGAACGCATCACACAGAGGCCGGGAGACAGCGAACGCATCACACAGAGGCTGGGAGACAGCGAAGCATCACAGAGGCTGGGAGAGCGAACGCATCACACAGAGGCTGGGAGATCAGCAGATCACACAGTGTGGAGACAGACATCACCAGCAGCGACATGCTTTCCTTTATGCAACAGATTATTTTCTGAAATTAAAATAATTATTATTTTTTGTTTCTACTTGTAACAAATTAAATTTTCCAGATGTTTCTGTTAGAAAAGGTTCAGTCAGGAGTTAAAGCTCCAGTTCTGCCCCTGGCCTGGGTCCAGTTCTGGTTCTGGTCCGTTTGGGTCTCAGTTCTGCTTGGTGGGTAAAGCCAACAGCATCTAATCTTAAATTCTACATTTATCACTAAATCAGATGCAAAGTCAAGACGATCTCTTGACCTCTACATGACCTGGAGCCCCATGTTGACTGACTGCTGGTTCTGCTGGTCCAGTCGGGACCGGCTTGGTTCTGACAGGAGCAGCAGCTCAGAAACAGCATGCAGTTCTAAATGACATGAGCGGTTCTGATCAGTCGGACCTTGTGCCTGCATTCGGGTCCGGACCAGCGCCAGCGGGTAACTGGCCAGCTGCCCACAGGTGCTGGAGGTGGTTCCACAGGCCAGCAGCACGAAGACTCCCGGGTCGGCGCTGTCCGTGGCGAAGCGCTGCAGCCAGGAGTTCTTCAGGGTCTGAGGAGAGGAGACGGGTCAGACGGCAGAACCAACGCGGCGGCCCGACCCGCCCGGGCGCTGGTCCACTCACCTCGTAGACGGCCAGGTCGATGCCGGCGTACGGGATGATGCCCAGCATGTTGGGGACGTAGCCCTTGTAGAACGCCGCCACGCCTTCCCTCTGCAGGATGTGCTTGGCGCAGTCCAGGATCCCAGAGTACTGACCCGTCTTCCTCAGGGCCAACCGGGTCTTCAGAACCTGAGGGTACACGAAGCATTCAGGCATTTCACTCTGCAAGGGAAACGCGGCTTAGAGAGCGTGGAATCGTCACACTGGACCTCCGCCATCTTGGATTGTGGAGTAGAAGGTGACAGCAGCTGCAGGCCTGAACCCTCAGCCTCTCCACCTACACACACCTCGTGCTTTCCTGGAAATTTCCTGGAGCTAGCCAAGGCTTACCAGGGCTTTCCAGGAACCTGCAAAGAATTTTGGTGGAACTTTCCAGGAGCTTCATAGGTACAATTCCAGAACCTTTTTGGTAGGTTTAACAAAGTTCCTGCTAAGGTCTTGGAAAGTTCCAGGAATTAGCTTAAAAGAAAGCGATGTTTCTTTTCCTTCCTCTGAACTTTCCATCATCCTGCCTGCCTGTGGAAGCAGGTTTCTAATCTTTCCTGGGTTTGGTGTGAATTCTCACTCAGTGAGGAATTGGATGTTGGTTTTAGAGGAGCTGAGTGTTGGCACCGGGACGACGCCCCTCACCTCCATGGGGTAGATGCTGCTCTGGGCGATCGCCCCAGCCAGAGAGCCCGACACGAACCTCTCCGTCATTCCCAGCGTCTCCTGGTTGCTCCCGATGAGCCGTTTAATCTGACAGACAGCAGATCAGATTCACTCAGAGGGAACGAGTTCTGACCCGGTTCTGACCCGGTTCTCACCTGCTCGTAGGCCATGAACTTGATGGCGGACTCTGGACCGATTTTGATGACGTTGATGCCGTTTCCTCTCCACAGCGAGCGCACGCCGCCCTCGCGGATCATCTGCAGGAAGCCGCTGCCGATGCGCATGCTGTTGGTTTTGGAGGCGTGGACCTGAGAGACGAGCGATTGCTGCATCTTATTCATAATCAGTAATTGATCAATAAAATGCTACTTATGTCCAACTTTAACTAAATCCAACTTCCAGATTCAATGCCTTGAAATTGGGCCCCTGTCTCTTTAAAACCTGCTGCTCTTCCTGAAGCTCCGCCTCCAGAAAGTCAACATGACTCCTCTATTAACCCTTTAGCTGCTGAGCTCAGCAGTTCCAGCAGCTGTTTGCTAATTGCTACTAGCTAGTCTGAAGGAGCTCAGTGGGGGAGGAGCTGTGTCTTAAAGGCGGGGCTAAGTCCATCCAGACGTTTTGCACAGATGACTGGTTGCCACGGAGATTAAAAGATGATCAGACATGAAAAAAAGTCCAGGTTTGTTTCTGATAAGGGAAAAACATTAAAACACGATGGATTTTACAGGGTACTGGCCCTTTAACAGTTTAATGGCTTTCAGTGGCACATTCTGGCTGAGCCGGCCCTTTAAGAACATTCATGACCTTGAATCAAAGTGAGTTTGACCTCTGTTGTTCAGGGAGTGACGGTGTTTTACCTGCATCAGAACCTTGAGCCGGTCCAGTGGCGCTGTGCAGGTACGGGACACGGCGCCGGCGCCTCCTCCGGCCACCAGGTGGCGCCACCACATGCCAGTCTTCTTCTCCTCCGCGGTGAACTCGTCGGGGACGACGATGCTCTCGCCGACGTCCAAGATCTGTGAAGGGAGGCCGTGGCGTCAGGGCTGCCGGTAACCTAGCAACAGCCAACAGGAAGCACGGCGTTATCGTGGCGTTACCGTGGAGTGCTTCCAGTGCAGGATGATCTCGGGGATGTTGTCGGCCGGGTGCAGCAGGTGGTAGTCCCGCCACTCGTCCCAGTCGATGGTCATGGTGCCGTTTTTATCCATGCTGCAGGAGAAAGGACACATCAGTACAGAACCGGGTCAGGGAGGTTCTGACATGCACAGCCGGACCGGATCAGAGCGCCATGCTGGAACGGAAACAGAAGCTGCAGGACGGCAACAAGCAAAAACAAAAACAAGAAGCAACTGGAGGTCAGCTGGAGGTGATACTTACTGCAGGACCGGGGTCCAGATGAACCCCGCCCTTATTCTGGGACAGACCAGAGACACACAGAACCACAGACGGGTTAGACAGAACCACAGGGCTCTGATTGGACCGATGCTTACGGCTCCATAATCTGTAAATGTTCGCCGTTATGCTGATGACACTCAGATCTTCTAGATCCATAAATCAGCATAAGGGTGGAAAGGACCCCAAACCTGCATAATATATTATATTTTATATGGATATGTAAAAATAATAAGTTGTATTTATCCACATCAATGTAGCAGGAATAAAACTAGGAGCCACAGAGTCACAGTTTTATTAAAACCATAAAACCCGGTTCCTCTCACCTCCTCAGGATCTCCTCGGCCTGCTCCTCCGTCAGGTGGATCCCCAGATCCCGCAGTGACAGCATGATCTCCTGCGAGTCGATCCGGCCTGAACCACACAGAGAGGTCAAAGGTTCAGCGCAAAGTTCCGACCCGTGACCCGGTCCGGTCCACCCGTCTCACCGTCGTTCTTCCTGTCCAGACTCTTGAAGACGAGCCGCAGCTTCTTCTCATGATCCCGGAGGTACTGAACGAACTCCTGGAAGTCCAGCTGGCCGTCCAGGTCCTTATCGCCCGCCGTCACCATGCGCTGCACAAAGAGGGGCCAAACATGAGGGCCGGGGGCCAGGGAGGTCTGGGGGCCAAACATGAGGGCCGGGGGCCAGGGAGGTCTGGGGGCCAAACATGAGGGCCGGGGGCCAGGGGCCAGGGAGGTCTGGGGGCCAAACATGAGGGCCGGGGGCCAGGGAGGTCTGGGGGCCAAACATGAGGGCCAGGGGCCAACATGGTTCCTCCCCACCATCACCCCAGGCTTCCTCAGTCATCTGGATCCATTGAGAGAAAACGTTTCATCAGGTGAACGGAGCCGGACTGAGATTTGACCAGAACCAGATCTGGACCTGAAAGGAACTTTAACATTTAACATTAATGTTCATCAAACTGAACATCCAGCAGCCCTCAGAGCGCTGATCCAGTCAGAACCGCTTCAGCTTTCCCAGTACTCCCAGTGAGAACCGGGTCACACTGAACCAGAACCTTTGATCCTGATGGAGCTGCAATTTTCCAGCTGGTTCTGACCCGTCTGGACCCAGATCGCCTCTCTGATGATACATGCTGCCCTCATTTCTGCCTGTTTTCCTTCCACCAGATTTTCTGCTCAGAAGGGAAACCGGACCGTACCGGGCCGGATGATGCTGTACCTGCTGCAGGTCCGGAGGCGTCGCCATCAGGATCAACCTGCTGGTCTTGCTGGGAGCGGCGTCCGGGCCGGAGTGGGCGGGGCTTTTCTGGAGGACC
The DNA here is from genome assembly GCA_902982915.1 of Phalloptychus januarius. NCBI lineage: Eukaryota > Metazoa > Chordata > Actinopteri > Cyprinodontiformes > Poeciliidae > Phalloptychus > Phalloptychus januarius. Next base: position 877,904 of record CADWAE010000075.1, read on the forward strand.
ACCTGCAGCGTCTCGCAGCCTCCTGCAGACCGGGCCGGATCAGAACCGGCCGGGTCGGAACCGGTCGCCTCGGCCCGGCTCAGCAGAACCAGGAGTTCCTGCAGCATCCTGGAGCGTGCCGGATCAGATCAGAACCGCATCAGGATGCGTTCAGGAGCATCTGGTGCTGTGGGACGGCCTGCTGCAGCGTCATCCTCCAGAGCGCTGCAGCATCACTGCAGCCCCGCTGACCAATCACAGCCCGGCTCTCAGCATGGAGATGCGTCAGAGCGAGGGGGGGCTGCAGGGTTTCCCCTTCGTCATCCTCCTCCTGCTGCAGCGGCTCCCACCCAGGCCAACAGAACCACCAGCATCCAGAACCAGAACCTCACACCGGGCCGGCTGCAGCCAATCAGATGCCACTTTTACTGAGTTTGATTAAAAACCGTCATTTTGAAGGGCAGGAAGCTGCAACTTCCTGTTGGGCCGCCGCCTACCGGCGAATAGAACTCAGTGAAGATGAACCGACTGTTACCTGAGTTTTGCCTCCTAACTGAAACTGGGTGAGTTTCAGGTGTGGATTAGTGGCAGGTCTGGCTTTCCGTAGCCCGGCTCCACTCTGTGGCTCGTTCAATCAGCAGGAAGTCAACAACATGCTAACTTCCTGTCTGACAGGCGGCCATCTTCCCCACTGAGGAAAAGTTTCCCATGAAGCCGCCTGGCCAGAACCAGACGTTCTGGACCAGAACCAGAACCATGTGACCCGTCAGGTCCAATCGGCAGCTGGATCTGGGTTATTGGTTCCCCTCCATTCGTCACTGCTGACCTCTGACCCAGAACCCGCCTCCTCTGCAGAATGTTCTGGAGTTTCAGAACCGGTCGGGTCGGGTTTTCAGTTCTTTAACTCAGTTAAAAAGCAGGATGGAGGTCACCGAGAGGTCACTGAGAGGTCACCTAGAGGTCACCTAGAGGTCACTGGGGTCAAAGCAGCATCCAAACCCAGCAGCTGAGCTGCAACAGAACGTCCTAGTCAAAGTCCAGACCCACTAGAACTGCTGTGATTGGACCTTCAGATGAAACCCAGAACCTGAAGTTCTGATGGAGTTCTGGTGATTTAGCGGGTCAACATGTTCTGGTCTGTTTGGTTCTGATCCGGGTTCCGTTCTGAACTTGAGGAACTTTTGGTTCGGAACCAGGATCCAGATCCTCTGGTTCCAGTTCATCTGCCCGTCTGGATCAGTTCTGGACCCAAACACCAGGAGAGGTTCTGGAGGAGAACCTTCTGGTTCTGGAAAAGGTTCTGGTGGAAAAACCCACCTCATGTTCCGAACCTGTGGGCGTGGCGCAGTAACCCAGTCTGTAGTTCGGGAGTTTGAGTTTAAGTTCGGAATTGAAACTAAAAGAAAGGTTCTGGACCGGTTTGGGTCCACAGAACCGAACCGAACCCAGATAAACAGCCTAACTGCCGGAACCATGGCGGGCTGGTTCTCCAACACGACCCGCAGTAACCTGAGCTGCGACCCGAACTCCGGACCCATCCCGAACCCGAACCGGACTCTTACCCGCAGCTCGTGCTCGGTTCGGTGGACCCCCAGCTTCTTCAGCCCGATGCTCAGGTCGTTCACGCAGATCCCGCCATCGCCGTTCACGTCCAGGATCTCGAACAGAACCTTCAGCCGGTGCTCCTGCTCCGGACCGCCGCACACGTCGCACGCGTGGTCCGGGATGTCCGAACCGGACCGGGAGTCCTGGGGGGGCCGCGGGCTGACCGGGGGCGGCCCGCAGCCTCCGCCCGGGTCCACGCCGGCGTGGGCCTCCGTGGACCGACACTGGCAGAACAGCCCGGCGACCAGGCGGGTCCCCTGCGGCTGGATCATGAAGTTCCGACTGAACCGAGCAGAACCGAACCGGGCTGATGGACGCACTAGCACCACGTCACATGTCCCTCCATCTTCTCCAGAACAATCCCAGCTCAGCTTCTCCAATATGAACCAGAACCGTTCTTCTGATCCGGATCAGCCTCTCACAATCCCCGAGCAGAACCTGTTCGGGTCTGTTCCGGTTCTTAGAACGGCTCCTCCGTGGACCGAATCCGATCAAAGCGGTCCGTTAGTGGGATTACAGCCCGGGCTGTTTTAGCGGCCGCCAAAACCCGTTTACCCGGTTGAAACAGAGCAGAATGTCCGCCGGGTCCGAAATACACCCAGAATCATCCGAACCTGGATCAGGTTCTGCAGGTTTTCAATTAAAAGGAATTAATTTACCGCTACCTGAGTGTCCGCGTACTGCGCCAACCGGCTTCTGCTAGTCTCGTTGTTTACCGCGAGACTTCAGAAAAACACGGGACACATTGATCGTGGGAATTCCAGCTCCAGACTGGGATCTGGATCATTTGGCTTCGCTTAGCGGTTCTTCTAGCAGCTAGAAGAACCGCTAGATCATCATCTTTACCTCTGATGAAGGTAAAGAATCACTCTGAGCGTTCAGATGAACGAGGGGAACGGTTCCTGAACGGTTCCTAAACGGTTCAGTCTGATTGTCCTTCTTTAACCCCAACCCTCCCCCAGGCCCGCAGGCTGACCGGGTTTATCATAAAGGATGACGTCATCAGGAAATATTCGGTTAATCTTTGTTTTATTGTTTTCATATAAAAACAGTCAATATAAAGGTCCAACAATTTACAATAGAAGAAGAGATGAAATGATGAAGATCCTCCTCCTCCTCCTCCAGTCTGCATGCAGAACCTCTACTGGGTCAGAACCAGGAGCTTCTGCTCCAACACTGCCCACAGCGGTTTCCACGGTAACTCATCATCCTGGTACCAAAGCGCCTTAATGATGAACCTGAAGGTTCTGGTTCTGGTCAGAACCTGCAGCTGCACGGTGGAGCAGAAACGTGATTTGTTCTGACCATCCGGACCCACCCGGACCGGATGGGTCCACATGGGTCCGGGTGGGTCCAGATGGTTCTGGATGGGTCCAGGTGGGTCCTGATGGTTCCTGATGGGTCCAGGTGGGTCCTGATGGTTCTGTGGGTCCGGGGTCCGGGTGCGTCCGGATGGGTCGCGGTGGGTCCAGATGGTTCTGGATGGGTCGCGGTGGGTCCAGATGGTTCTGGATGGGTCAGTGGTCCTGATGCCGAGGTCCAGGTGGTTCCAGGTGACTGGGTCCCGATGGGTCCAGATGGTTCCGGTCGTGGTCATGCTGCTTGTGAGCGCACCAGGAGGGGCGGTGTTGGCCAGACGTCTGATTCTCCTGTGAATAACCAGAGCAGATCTCTTTATGCTTTTTAACAGAAATGTTTTATACAACAGCAAACAGTGAAACTGATGTGGAAGGAAAAGATTTGAGGTTTTCAACATTTCTTATCAATAAAAACAGAAAAACACGGCAGAACCTGGATTAGAAAAGCCGTCTACAGCTTTTAGTTTGTCATAAACGTTCAGACAGACTGGAGTCACTAAGGCTGAGAAACGTTTGACCCAGACCCGACCAAACGATCAGGAGAACCAGAAACTGGTTTAATAAATGCATCCACCATGAGACTGGCAGTAGATTTCATAAGCAAAATACATCAAATATAATTCAATTAACCTCTTAGCTCACTCTGTGCATATACGAGTTGACCTCCAGCCCTCAGCATATCTAGGAGTTGACCTCTGACCTTCAGCATATCTAGGATTTGACCTCTGACCTTCAGCATATCTTGTAGTTGACCTCTGACCTTTAAGATATTTAGGATTTGACCTCTGACCTTGTGTTTCTGTCCTGGTCTCGGATCTTCTTCTCCATTTCTGCGTCTGTCAGAGTCTCCAGCAGGGGGCACCACTGGTCGGCGTCTCCGGTGTTCCTGATGGCGATCTCCACCGTGGGGAGCGGGTTCTCACTGGGAGAGGGGAAACGGGTCAGAACCGGAGATAAGTCTGGCTCAGACTTAAAGTAAAGGTTGACCTGAATTCAACACCTCAGACGACGTCCTCCGGCCGGGTCCGAACATGTCGGCCTGGGTGCGCTGGTGCCGCTAGGCCCCCTGATGTGGGGGTGTGGCCTCCGCCCGCGCCTGGCGCTGGCCCTCCAGCAGGTCGCTCGACATGTCCCCAACTGGCACCAATCCACGGATGTTCAGCTGCACACAGCACGTCAGCCCTCCGGCCCGGTTCAGCGCCGGTCTGCCACCACCTTGAGAAGCGCAGTCGGCCTGTCTCCAGCAGCCGTCGCTAGGATCGAGCGATCTCTGGCGATGCGACGCCCCTCGAGGACAGGCCAGCGGTTCAGGTCCAGATCCGCCGGATCTCGGCACATCCCGGGTCCAGTAAGCTTCTCTGGCATGGCAGCGTCAGGCCGTCGTTCTGTCGCACGTCAGCAGTCTCCATGTCCAGGTGAAAGCGCCTCAGCTTCTGCCACGTCTCCATGTCCAACCGGATCGAACGGCTCCTCGCGCTCTGGACACCGCCCGGACGCTGAACCGAAACCCAGTTACAGACAGCGGGACCAACCAGATTCAACAGTTTCCACAGTGGGCGGGGCTCATCCAGGGGGCGGGGTTTATTATTGCAAAACCTTTTCTCAACTATTAACTATAAGATTAATTCTAAATGAATGTATAAAAATAAATTTAGAATTATTCTATAACTTTCAGAAAAAGTAAGCCAAAAAACTGTAAACACACAACAGAAAACTTGCATACAAGAACACAAAATAAAAAAATGCAAGTCCCCTAAATTATGACAGAAAAGACTCTTCATAATTGCATAGTTCTGCTTTGGCATTTGTTATTAATGTTAGAAGATTTTTTGGGTAAAATAAGAGCAGAAAGGAACAAAATAACAATAATAATAGTGATAATAATAATAATGATGTTTCCTAAGGAGGCGGATCCCACCAAAGGGGGAAGGTCCTCTTCTTGTCACGGCCAATCCGGTTTCTATTGATGGAGGTGGAGGAAGGAACGGCGTCCAGGTGATGGGAGCTGTTGGGTAGGGTGGGAACCCACTGGCTGCTTCGCTTCGCCTACAGACAGGAACCAATCTGCTTCCTGAAACAGAGACAGGAAGTGGACCAATCTGCTTCCTGAACCAGAGACAGGAAGTGGACCAATCTGCTTCCGAAACAAGACAGGAAGTGGACCAATCTGCTTCATGAACCAGAGACAGGAAGTGGACCAATCTGCTTCCTGAAACAAAGACAGGAAGTGGACCAATCTGCTTCCTGAATCCAGACAGGAAGTGGACCAATCTGCTTCCTGAAACAGAGACAGGAAGTGGACCAATCTGCTTCCGGAAACAGAGACAGGAAGTGGACCAATCTGCTTCCGGAAACAGAGACAGGAAGTGGACCAATCTGCTTCCTGAACCAGAGACAGGAAGTGGACCAATCTGCTTCCTGAACCAGAGACAGGAAGTGGACCAATCTGCTTCCTGAACCAGAGACAGGAAGTGGACCAATCTGCTTCCTGAAACAGACAGGAAGTGAACCAATCTGCTTCTTGAAACAGAGACAGGAAGTGGACCAATCTGCTTCCGGAAACAGAGACAGGAAGTGGACCAATCTGCTTCCTGAAACAGAGACAGGAAGTGGACCAATCTGCTTCATGAAACAGAGAGAGGAAGTGGACCAATCTGCTTCCTCCCTAGAAAATAAGGAGCTTCATCATGTTGGAGGAAAAACTTTCTGTCTCTTTGTTTCCTTTATCTTGCGGTTCAAACCTCCGTCTTCAGCGTTTAGTTTTTTCCCATGTTGTTGGCTCCGTTCAGGTCTTCTCGGATTAGGTGACTATTAGTTTGTTTCATTTGCTTCAGTTTCTACCTTTTCAATCATCAGCATCAAACACTCTGAGTGGAACAGAAAGGATCATCATAACAGCCTGAGGTCCCTAAGAGCGACCCGACCCGGTCCGACACAGTCAGGTCCAATCTGACCTGGTTACCTGAGGTAGGCCGGAGGCTCGGTGCTGATGGACACGGCTTTGTACTTCTCATCGTTCCCGTCGAAGATCTCCTCGCACTCTGAGGCCTTCAGCAGCGTCACGCTGGTGGCTGTAAGCAGTAGGAACACAGCAGAGGTCAAAGGTCGTCTAGCAGCTCTAACCAACTGAGGTCAGGCTGATGGAGGGAGAAAACTGGAGCTGACTGTTCCTTCATTAAACCGTCTGTTCATAATAATCTGATGTTTCTGCAGAGGAATGGATTCTTCTTCATGCAGCAGATTAAAGTTTTTGTCATTGTCACAGAAGAAGAAGAAGAAGAAGAAGATAGCAAAAGCAAACTGCAGCTTGAAGCAGCTGAACTGCAGGAGCAGGACGCACCGTGTGATGAAGCCATGATCTTCTTCCTCTCCTCCACGGAGGCCAGCCGCCTCCATAGTGACGGGTAGCGCTTATAGAGCGAACCTCTGAACATCCGCAGGTAGTTCCCGACCTGGACAGACAGGAAGAGAACCTGATCAGAACCAGAACATCAAATACAGAGAAAACTGGAAATCTGCTGGAACCAATAAATCCTTCAGAGGTTTTAGTCTTTATCAAACCACCACAAAGTTTGACTTCATTAATTAGTTTCACAGAAACTGTTTCTTTTCTCACATCTGCTTAATTTCCAGTTAAATAATGAGCCTCTGGTATAAACACTCATGTATTCTTAACTTTAAAACGCATTTTACAGCTAAAATCAGAGAGAAAACTCAGAAATCTGTCGATTTTAGTTTCTTTAAATGATGTAAAATGAATTAATTTTGTGTATTTAGTCTCTTTATTGTTAAAATCAGTTTCCAAGCAGCAACTCAACCTTAAAATGAACTTAATATTTTAGTCTGTATAAAAACTGAGAAATTCTGGTAAAATCAGCGTAAATCAGCAGCAGGCTGTGAAATAAATGTCATTATTAATATTCTCCAGCTGTTCAGTTCCGGCTCATTCAGTTTATAACTTAGTTTTTTTTAAATGAGCCGGTTTTGGGTCTCAGAATGAATCCAGAACCTCTCGGGTCTTTGTTTACAGCTGCGTTAGCATGCTAACGGCTGCTAGCAGCAGGATGGAGAGCCCAGACTGGTTTTACTGGGAAGCAGGCCTCCAGCACCAGTCACCTCACACGGACATACCTCTGATCCCACCATGTAAAAGTCTCCATCTTCCTCCAGCTGGAACTTCACTGGTTTCTGGCCAAATGTTTTACTCAGAGCTAGCTGCATCTTTGCTACACCGGGGCTAACAAGCTAGATCTGCTTCGGACGCGTTTAAAGCCTCCGGAAAAAGTGGGAGACCGCAGATTTATTTGTTACAACGAAAAATAACACAAGGATTGACCATCTAAAAAAAAAAATCTAATTATATAAACAAGAAAAATATTCTTGTGTATTAACATGTCTGGTATAAATATCTAAATACAGGTTGATAATTTATGTGGAAAAAAATCCTGAGCATGTCAGTGAACATGCATGAAGCTTGATTAACATCCATTTATGCCGTTTCATCAGTAGAAATACTGTAGAAATTGAATTCATTTAATTTTACTTTTGTTTCAAACATGTTCACATCATGATACAGACAATGGAGAAGTATGAACATGTTCCCTGAACTCCTCCTTTAATATATCATCTATACACAATTCTTCACTTAAAGAAACATGATTTCATTTTTACAAGCTGTTTTCCAGATGTTCTGCTGGCTAGCGCTCCATGCTCACCCGTGAAGGAGCCGTCAGGAGGGCCTGATCAGCCAATCAGATGCAGAATCGGGGAAACATGGCCGAACAACCATCAGGAGTCTTCTGAATTCCTTCTTTACTTCCTATCTGGTTTCCTCCTTCCTGCCAACGTCCCTCAATCAATCAATCAATCAATCAATCAATCAATCAATCAATCAATCAATCAATCCCATTTTGTGTGCATAGCACTTTTGGCAACAAGGCATTTCAAAGAGTTTTACATAAGAAAACATTAAAACAAATTCATAGAAACACATGAACATTACATTTTGCACATCAGATTATTGATGAATGTTTCATGATTTTGTTCCAAGCTCAGCTCTAACAGCTGGTTCTTGGTCTGGATTTGAAGAAATCAGTGTTTCAGCTGTTCTTCAGATTTCTGAAAGTTTGTTCCACACTTGTGGTGCATAGAAGCTGAATGTTGCTTCTCCATGTAGAGGTCTGGAAGGTTGCTATGACAACAGCTGATCTTAAATGTGGTGCTAAACTATCCAGTTATTTATAAACTAACATCAGTTTATCCTGTGAGTTACAGGGAACCAGATTAGGGAATGTAGAACTAAATGATGTAGAACCGGGTGGTGTAGAACTAAATGATGTAGAATCAGGCGATGTAGAACTAAATGATGTAGAACCGGGCGGTGTAGAACTAAATGATGTAGAACCAGTGGTGTAGAACTAAATGATGTAGAACCGGGCGGTGTAGAACTAAATGATGTAGAACCGGGTGGTGTAGTCAGGACTCCTGCAGCAGCGTTCTGGGCTTGTGATTCGCTGCTGCAGGAGTCAGAGCCACTACCAGGGGTGGCCACAGGGGGTCCTGGTTTTCCGGCATCCTGCATGTTTTCTGCCCCCCCTGGTGGCAGCAGCCTCCTCAGGAGGTCAAAGTTCTAACCCTACTGAGCCTCACCTGATGCAGGTGAGCTCAACCAGGGAAGAACCAGCACATGTGGGACGCCGGGCCTCCAGGACCCTTTTGGGCTCCCCTGAAACAAACAAATCCCAGTTCTTCATGTCAGACAGGAACCAGTTGAGTTCTGGACCAGAGAGTCCGACCCAGTTCTCCAGTCGGTTCAGTAATATGATCAACGCTGAGGTCCAACAGAACCAGCTCTGTGGTTGACATGGATGTCATTGAACACTTTGACTAGGCCAGTGGCTGTACTGTGGTAACCATGGAAACCAGAGTGGAAGGAGTCGAAGCGGTCGGTTCAGAAGCTGTGCAACTGCTGAAGCTTTTCCAGTGATGTTGCTGGTGAGTGGGAGGTCAGAGGTCAGCCTGTGGTTCTGATGATTGGTCCAGATTGTTTCTGCCAGTGGCATCAAACACTGACAGAACCAGGCAGAACCAGGAGCAGCAGCGGTGACCTTCTGCTCCTCCAGAGGTCAGACCTGGACTCGGTTAAATCTGTAAATGAAACTGACGGACGTTCGCTGCTGCACACATTTATTTGTTTAAAAAGTGAAATGGAAAAGAAGGAATAAATTCTGTTTTATATTTAAATCTTTTTCACACGTCAGGATTTTAATCTGAGACCAAGACAAACATGGAGTCCCGCAGACTCATTGTCCAACGTCTGTCTGCAGTCCCCAACTGCGGCGCTCCTGAAAACGGCGTCGGCGCGACGATTCGGCGCCAGCCAAGAGTTTCTGAAGATGATCAAAGCCAAAAACACAAAGAACAAAACCGTTTGCTCCCCAGAGTCCAGGCTGTTTGGCATTCCTCACCGAGAGCCAAACAAACACCAGGGAAACACCGGGCGGGCGCGTCCGTCCCCTCCCCGTCTCCGCCGGAGGGTCCCTGAAGGCACCGCGGGGCTAGCCGCCCAGGCGCTGGCCCTCCCCCCAGGCGAAGCCGCCGGGCCGGTCCTCAGGCAGCGGGTTGTAGTTGGCGTCTTCCTCCGGCGTGTCGAACAGCATCTTTCTGTGGGCGGAGCCAGAGACAGGAAGCTCAGCCACACCAAGCACGGGGATGGCAGCATCATGCTGGGGGCAGGAGGCTCAGAGGGCCACAATATGAAGGCATGCCACACTTTTCAGATTTTTATTTGAAACATGAATCACCTTCCTTCCCTTCAGCGCCTTTGATCCGACAAACAGGAGCAAGAAAAGATCAGTTTGATTCAAGAGCGGACATGTTGGAGGGCAAGAATGCTGTTCTATTGGACCAGAACCAGGAGATAATCTGGACCAGAACCGGGAGATAATCTGGACCAGAACCGGGAAATAATCTGGACCAGAACCAGGAGATAATCTGGACCAGAACCGGGAGATAATCTGGACCAGAACCGGGAGATAATCTGGACCAGAACCGGAGATAATCTGGACCAGAACCGGGAGATAATCTGGACCAGAACCAGGAGATAATCTGGACCAGAACCGGGAGATAATCTGGACAGAACCGGGAAATAATCTGGACCAGAACCAGGAGATAATCTGGACCAGAACCAGTAAATAATCTGGACCAGAACCAGATATTGCTGGTTTTTATTTTAGTTTGGATGATTTATCTTTGATTTGAACTTCATAATCATAAGAGTCGATTTTAATCCAGAAACAAGTTCTGGATTTATTTTATTTATTTTAATTAACTTTATGATGCAAAAAATTCATTTTATTATTTTTTCCTCTAGATGAATAATATCATTTTCATTTAAGAACATATTCATATCAAAGTAAATTAGATTAATTAATAAAATCTGATCTTTCTGTCAATTTATCTTTTTAAAATAAATGTAAATTATAAACAAATAACCAGTAAAAACAACCAGAATAATAAATATATCTAATAATTAAAGCCGCAAGCGGCGTTGGAGGCCCGAGCAGCGAACTGTGCGCCACCGCCTACGGTCCGGCCGCCGCCTACGATCTCGCCACCGCCGACGATCTCGCCACCGCCGACGCTATCATGCCGTTCCCTAAAATTGTGTTTAGCCAGCAGCCAGCATTGCAAAGGTTTTAACCAATGTGAATCATAGAGTAAAAGTAAGAGATCTAGCAGAAAATACAGGTAACTTCCTGTTGGAGGGGGGCGTGGCTTAAGCAATGTCATCAATTGACCATGTCAATGTGATGAGCACTGATCTATAATGAGACATGGAAAGTTTGATGCAGTTCTGACCTTGTCTGTGGAAGTTATTGCGCCTTGATGTTTCACGGCAAATAGCCAAAGTTTGACACTTGGCCACGCCCAAATGCTTTCACGTACAAAAAAGTCTTTGATAACTTTTGACCTGCTATGTCTCAAGTGCGTGCTGAGCGACTTTGAAGTCTGTGGGTCAAACGCCGTAGGAGGAGTTCGATCAGATACGACGTCAATAAAATGGACATGGTGGCGAATTTGATCCAAAATGGCCGACTTCCTGTTGGGTTTGGACCATGGCTCCAAGAGACTTTTTTGTAGGAGGGGTCGGTCTCCTGGTGGACAGGTCGCCAGTCTGTCACAGGGCAACACAGAGACACACAACGAAGCACACACACATCTAGGGAGAATTTGGAGAGATTTGTTTGTCATGTTCTTGGACTGTGGGAGGAAGCCGGAGTACCCGGAGAGAACCCCCCATGCACCGGGAGAACATGGAGAGTCCATGCAGAAAGAACCGGGCCGGGAATCGAACCCGGAAATAAATATTAAAAATAAGTCGAACAGGATAGAAACACTGAATCAGAAATACAGAAAATGTCATAAATATGTAGATGAAATAAACTGCAGCAAGAACTGAAACATAAAATATAAAATTAAAGTCAGTAAAGGGTTTTGCAGCCTCACATGATGGACGGCGTCCTGAGCCAGCGTCCGCCTCCAGGCTGGTTGGGGAAAACGTCTTCCAGGAAGTAGTAGACGTGACCCACTGCGATCCCTGGAGACAAAAAGGAGGATGAGTTCTGGGCGGTTCTGGGGCGGTTCTGGGCGGCTCGGCGGCGGGTCGAACCGAGCAGGTCGACGATGATGGAGTTCCCCAGCAGGAGGGAGAATCCCATCAGCACCCAGGGCAGGAAAGGCGCCTGGAAGTTCAGCAGGCCGAAGAAGTTCATGCGGACGTTGGGGTTCCTGCGGCTCCAGATGTACACCAGCATGATGGTGAAGGCCTGGCCGAGGAAGACCAGGCTCACGAAGATGCCGAAGATCTGCTCAGCGCGTTAAAGGAGCCACAAGTTCACATACACCTCAGCGACCTTCTGGTTTCAGGTCAGAACCTCTAAAACACTCATTATCTACAGTCCTTTCATCAGCTGTATGTAAACTTGTGGTCTCAGACAGTTTCATCTCGCCCAGTGAAACAGTGTGTTTCCATGGAAACGCCCCGAGGCAGAAGGATACGGTCATCAGCAGGCCGCCGAACAGAAACATGAAGACGAAGTCAGCCGTCCGACCCCTGAAGGAGCCTTCCTCCAACATCCGGCAGTACCGGTACCACATACAGACTGGCCCAAAACACACAGATTGGACCCAAAACACACAGACTGGACCTGGAACACACAGACTGGACTTAACCACTAAAAATACACTATAAGTGTTGATATGATAAAGGAAGAAACAATCTACAAAGCATTGACCCAGAGGGACAGTCTGCACTTCTCAGATTTTTCTTCTGGTTTGTACTTTTGCATAACTGCATGTTGGTGCACTAAATACAGTCAAAATATAAAATAACATGTTTGTGGTTGCAGACAAAACACACAGACTGATTAATTGTCAGAGTAATTGACTGCTAAGATAATCGTTCACTGCAGCTACCTCTTCGCTGCGTCAGCAGCAGCAACATCTGCTGCTGTGAAACAGAAACATGCAAACCAGCAGGATACAGAAATATCATGTTGAACAGGAAATTGAAGCCGACTGGACCGAAGAACAGGAAGTTGGTGATGAGTCTCCATACCTGAGAAGACAAGAGAAAATCCTTCAGCTGCGTTGGTTCTGACCCGGTTTGCAGACGGGTAAAGGAGTGACTCGGTACCTGGTAGTTCCTCAGAATCAGGTCTGGGTTGAAGTAGAGCTGGAACGGTGTGATGATCTCCAGTTGCTGTGGGAGGAAACCGGGAAGAACAGCTTCAGAAACCAGGATTATTCCAGAGATTATGGTCGACCTGGATTAACACTGGGAAACCCTGAGCCGGAGCAGGGTCCATCCTGGCCCTCACATCATGGCTGAATCACTCCAATCGTGACGCAGCAGCTCTGCTGCCTCAGCTCTGATTGGCTCAGCTCTGCTGCCTCAGCTCTGATTGGCTCAGCTCTGATTGGCTCAGCTCTGATTGGCTCAGCTCTGATTGGCTCAGCTCTGATTGGCTCAGCTCTGATTGGCTCAGTTCATCAGTTTCTGGTTCAGTTGTTTGCGTAATTATGGCCTCTGCAGCTGGATGGATTACACTTATTAGGATGTGTAACCATGGTGATAAGGTGTCGCTATAGCAACCGAGAGCATCTGATTAGCATATCAGAAGCTTAAATAATCAATGAACTGTGACCCTGAACCCCTAGGATCTTATCCCCTACTCCAACATCTTTCAAACCGCATGACCAGACAGACTGCTCTCCGGATGTTGAGCTGTTAGCATGTCATGACAGTCTTCAGTCAGAGGCCTCCTGAGATTTGCTGGTAAACTGACTGCTACTGGAGAAAGCGCCATAACTTTAACCTTTTATTCAGCGTAGCGGGAAGCAGGGCCTTCCTCGCAGTTCTGCTCAGATTACGGGTTTGGATGAAGAGTTGGTGCTTCTGCCAGCTGTTCAGGAACGTCTGGAGGTTTTCCTCCTCATCTTCGATCCCAAACATCAGCTGTTCTACCGGACTCTAAGCAACCAGAAGCCTCGGCCCGGTGTGTTTGCTCCGAGCTGGGGTCAGGTCTGGCTCACCGTCAGTCAGAACTCCACATCCACAACGAACAATTTATGATTAAAACTATAAAACACATTTAACTGTCAATAAAACCTTCCTGAGGTCAGGCTGAAGGTAAAGATGTTAACATCCGATGGTGCGTTCAGGGTCAGTCTGTGCCGGAGGGAACCGGTTCACCCCCAACCGCTTGAGACTAAATTAAACCAGATTATAATCTCTGACTGCGTTCATGGCCGGGTTAAACGGACCGGAACCGAACCCTGACGGAGTTCTCAGCTCGGAACAACATTAAACGTGAAGCTAACTTCCTGAATGAGCGGCTCACACTCGGATCTGCAACAGAAACATCTGGAGCTCAACAGAAACCAACAGAGCCCTGACTGACTGACCGGTTCGGTTCGGTCCGCTCGGTTCGGGTTGGTCTTACCACTGCAGCCGTGGTGAGGACGCAGGCCGTGGTGTAAGCCCTGGTAACAACAGGAATCTGTAAATATTCCTGCTGGAGGGTCTGGTAGGCCATTTTGGAGACACTACTGACAGCTTCCGGGGCTTCGTGACACGTCATTGCCAACGAGACGGGGATGCGTTCATGGGCCGTGGGAAAATCCCCACGACTTCCACTTCTGTCATTTCTAAACAGAAACAAGGTAATTCCAATCCGGACCGAATTGATCGTTTTAAGAAAATATTTTGAAGCGTAATCACAATAAAAATAAAATAAAAATATGCAAATCAACAACTATCGCAGTAATAGTAAATTTTTAAAATGTGTTATTGTATATTTTTGAATAAGCCAGTGTTGTTTAAATAAAACTAAAGTAGTTATAAAAGAAAAAAAGAACAGTAGAACTAACTTTAAAAAGTAATTTATTATTATTATCATTGTATTTTATTTTATTTTTTTAACGTACTTGGTGGTCGCTCCATGGAACCCAGCAGTTATTTCACTGCACGTATTGCTGTTCTGTTCATATGGTTTACTAATAATTGCTCTGTGGCGCTTTTCAAACCATTATTTTTATGGTTAAACTGGACGGAACAATAAATGAAGCAAGGTCGCTGTTTTGGAGCCATCTGCTGGTCGGACAGTGTAACTACACACAGGGTTCTTTAGCCCAGACTGCATCAACGTAAGTTGAGCCAAGTATCGATGCGTTTGTTATTTTGCTATTTTCAAATACTTAAATTATTCATAACGGACCGTAAGATTATACTGTTGCACAAGATTAGAGTGTAAACTCGAACAAAGTCTAAAGTTAATGTTAGCAGTGTGAACAACTTGATACTTTTTGCGCTAGTCGCATGCTGGCTGTTAAGCTAATGCTAGCTAACAAGCTAATGCTAGCTAACAAGCTAATGCTAGCTAACAGAGCAGCTGGCTTTCAGTCTTCGCACAAGTTTATTTAATATCGTCCGCCCATATTAGGTATTAAATTTTTTATTCATTATTAGTTTTCAGTTTAAAATGAACATGTGACACGTTGAAATGAGCAAACATTTTGAATAATGGGGTCGCTGCACTTTCTCTCTAAAGCCCCAAACTGTTCGAGGCCTGCCCCCCCCCACAGTTAGCTTCCGGTTTGCAAACCCACACACGATGCTACAGCATATGTAAAGAAACACTGACTTTTAGAATTGTCTTCCTCGCTTTTATTCACCATTCAGTAATTATTATTACATGTTATTTGGTTTCTTTGGACAGATTGTTCCACAGATTTTCTCCATTAACCGAAATACAGTTTTCCATTTGTACAGTCCTGACTTTCTTTTGAAAGTAAACTATGATCCCCTCAAGCTATAAATGCTGCCTCTTTTAATAAATTATTTGCAATGTGTTGTGTATTTCATCCAGAACTTGTGGAATATAACTCTACATCAGGTGGATTTGTTGGTTTTCTGCAACGTTTCCTGCTAATATTCCTAACAGCTCTGAACTGTTAGGAATACAGTTGATAACTCATTGACAAAGTACCTACATGTTTAGTCTTTGAAATAAGAAAATCAAACTATAACAATAAAAACTCGGCCAGGACTCATTTTCATTTTATTCCACAGGCTCCACATCAAAGGAGAAGGTCACTGGAGATGCTAATCATCAAAGGAGAAGGTCGGCGGCGATCAGCAGAAAATAAAGCTGGATTAACAGCCACCTGCAGCCTTTGCTGTCATCCTGAGTCATGAATGTCTACCGAATCGGCTGCTGAAAAGGTAAGGACAGCGGTGTTGGTATGGTAAGCAAACCGGGCCGACATGAACAATCGATGTCATGCCTGACATGTCACTTATTTCTGCATTTCTCATGTACATCATGCTTTGCACTGACTCTTCGTCACAAAGACAGAAACCCTTCATTCTATGGTGCAGTCTTCCTTGCTGGTTCTCCTTTAATGTTGTTGGACCATTTATGGGGCAGGGCAGCCATTAGGGGGCCCTGAGAAAGACGCAATGTAGACTGATACACAATAGAAACAAAACCTATGTATCAACCAGACTCAAATATGCATATAAGTTGAATGAAAGATACTTGGATAAATAAGAAAACTCATCATTACCCTGATGCCCCTGGGCTCCGGCCTGGGTGACCCCGTGCACTTCAGAGAGTCGTACTTTTGGGTTTTTGTCCTTCTTCTGCAGATCATGAAGCCTTTCACTCCAGGTACGTTGCTAGATTTAAGATTAGATTCTGACCGCCACTTCTTTATGGTTTGGGTTTCGATGTTCACACCCCGGGTAGCTAGTGCTTGCTAATGCTAATGATGATGGTGAGCAAAAAAACTAAAGCTCAAAGTGGGGAAATGTTTTAAAAAGTATATGCAGAAGCTTCCTTCCTGTAAACTAACGTGTTCAGTGTTGCACCCAGAGTTGGCTCACCTGTTCATGCTATACCGTTGGTGAGCTCCAGCTGCATCAAATTATTCAGCCATCTACCATTATTTCATTACTTTGAGGTTCCTAGTTCCTCAGATTAGATATTGCTGGTCTGTCGGTATTGTGGACTCCTGGCTCTGACATCTCTGCTGGTCATGTAAAACCTCTGAAAGCGTCAGAACCCTCAGAACATGAAAGAAAGGCTGCAGAGGCAAAGAAACCAGCTAAAGGTAGGAAACGTTTGATCATTTCATATGACTCAGTATGTGACCAGTTTGTTGTTTGACTGATGTTCTCAGTTTAAATGGTTTTGTTGGAGTCCATCATTCAGCAATGTGCATTTTCAGAAAAATGTCCGAAACAGGAAGCTGGTATAGATTCCCAGTCATACAGTAAAAGTTTCCCACTTGAGAAATTTTACTCAGCAGTTAGAGAGTGGATTTAAATACAAGCAGCATCGGTCAGGAAGCACAGCTTACGTTGCTCATGTTTCTGAACTGGCTCTAATAAAAAGGCTCCAGAGCTCCAGAGCTAGAATAGAATAGAAATATCCCAGAGACAAGCGAAGAGACAAGCTACGGATTCATGAGACTATTTATCCAGGTAGATAGATACTAAAAATGATCGAGGAACTTTGAACTTGGTGCCCTGGATTTAAACCAACAAATGTCCAGGTCTCACCTGTAAAGCCACCTCATCAGCAACGGGGTGGACACTGGGACTCCCAGTGTCCCCAGTGTCCCCAGCTACATGTGGGGCAGATAACAGTGTAATATGCAGCAGTTGTGTTGGGCTCTGTATGCACAGTATCAAGCCATTAAAGTTGTCTCCCTGTGACGCGTTTTGTCTCACGGCTGGAGGACACATCAGCGAGAGCGGCCGCCGTGTCTCTGTTCATCTGAGCTGCTGGACTCGGCGTCCTGAGCGGCTCACAGCAGAAGGCTGGGAAGAGACACCTGCTTAATCCGGCTTGTTTCATTATGTTTTGGCTTCTTTGTGATGTTTAGCTGTGTTAATGCTGAGTATTTGTAAATGACGGGTGGCTAATTTACTCTTTCATCAATGTTTTCGCTCCATCACTAATTATAGATAATAACTGTATTGTTCTTATGAAGCTTCGGGAGCCAATTGCTTTGCTAATGCTAAGATAGAAGCCACCATTGGTTCTGTTTGCAGCTCATTGTGTTCATGTCCTAGCTCACCGCCGGCACTCATAAATGCATTGATGTTGGTATTAATGGTAATGAAAGACTAAGCAGCATGCAGTCGCTATTTTCTTTGTTTTTTGCTGAGCTGCTAATACCGGTTGGACTTTAACGCGCCTTGCGACCGTCTGCCATCTTGTGAGTCCAGTTGATTATCTGTGGGAGGTCAAACTGACAGACATTTTGCTCACACACAGGCTGTATTTGGGAGGATATGTGTGTGGCCATCCTGATCTCACTAGCGAAGGAAAAGACTTCATCTTCAAAAACATCCTTGGATTGAAAGTACAAAGTACACCGTCTGCATCCCGTGACTGTAGCCCAGCCGAAAATAAGACTGGCTGCCTGAAACTGGTTGTCTGAGTTCCTGCAGAAATAACCTGATTATTATAGACTAGAGCTTTTGTCTTTACGCTGATGAAGCAGTTTCTTCTTTATTACCCTGACAGAAGACGGCAGACTGAGTAGAGTCCCAGATCGAGAGATTTGACTGCATCCTGCCTGTTGTTGGACCTGCTGAATTCAGCCACTCTCTTCTTCATCAGATCAGACTTTGTCTGGGCAGAAGTCATTCATTTTGGGTAAAACAATTGAAATATTGTTTATTTTATGCTTCTTTTGGTTACATAATCTACAAAGTACTCAACAAAAAACAAAGTGCAACCTGCAAAACATGCAAGAAGGGAAATCACAGATGGAGACGGAACAACTTCCAACGTTGCCCAACATTTGAAGTTGCATGAAGGACAGTAGGTGGTACTTTCCATTACTACGATGAGATAGCTGACTTCAGCTAACTTTGTGTTGCTAGCTAGTGTTCTCCAGGCTACGTTGATTTTCATGAATTTGTCGTTTTAAATCCGGTGCTGCAGCCATGAATAAGTTGCATCCCGTTAGTTTTTGCTGGTGAGCGGGTCTCTGGGTCAGAAAGGGTTTATCTGAGTCTTCTCCCCATTAAACAGTGAAATGGGTCCGTTTAGGGGACAGATCATATACTTGAAGACATCTGCATCAGAAACACAGATTGAGGATAGATTTACTCCAGCCAGTTAATTTTTAACTGAATGTTTCTTGCAGTTAAGTTTAATTCTACTTTAAAATAGAGGAATGATTTTAGAATGACTCTTTTTATACTTTGTAAGTTCAGTTGCACGTGTTTCCTCATGGTTTGAGATAAATGCAGATTTAAAATAGAACACATGATCTATTATCTACATTTAACAAATAATTGCAACATTGTTAAAAAGGCACACAGGACTTGAACTGGTCTGAGACTTGACTCAGACCTTGAATAAACTTGGTCCCACCTTTGCTTGTCACAGTAAGAATGAACTGTTCATTTTTGTTTTTTTGCCTCTAGTGGCCTTCATTTGAAAGCAGCCTGACAGGAAATGAGAGAAGGGAAAGACATGCGGCAAATGTCACCAGGCCGGGAATCGAACCCGCGACCGCCGGCATGAGGACCAGGGCCTCCATATGTGGGCCGTACTTTGCCCCTGCGCCACCACAGCACCTGGAATGAACTGTTAATTTTTAATTTAGCAATCTACCTGGGTGAGTCGTGGCTGCGGTGCAGCTCACCACCATGTGCTCATGTAATGGACGAAGGACTCGGTGGGATGCAAACTGCTTTGGACTTCATAAAGCATTACACAAGTTCAGGCCACTGAAACATTCATATTCACTGAGCTGTGATTTCACTGTACATACCGTTTCATTCTTGCAATAACTAAATTCAGGTAAGTTGTTAATCTGAAGTTATAATCCAAGCCTGGTGTAACCTCTGAATTTGATCAAGGTAGGATATTCTGACGGTGTTTAATTTGCCAACCATGTGCTACCTCTGATTTTATAAAGGTAGGTTTTTCTGAATTTATTACATCAACATGTGCTACCCATGTCCGTCACACAGGCTCCTTATGAAAGGAATTTCTTTCATATTGTAACTAAAGGAGTTTAGTGCATCAACATGTGCTACAAGTGGTTTTTTGAAGGTAGGTGTTATAAAGGCCTAGAAAAATAAGAAAAATAAAATCAAGTTTACTTGTATAGCACATTTCATGAGCAAGGAAGTTCAAAGTGCTTGACATTAAAACAAAAAATATAATTTCATTGACCAAAAACAACATTTGAAGAAGTGCATCAATATTTTCTACGTCTTTATTTTGTATAAATGTTGGACATCCAGAGAAGTTTTAATTAGTGCTTATTCTATAAGGGTAGGTTAAAGTGAAGTGAATTTAAATAGTGATTTTCCACTGTGACCATTCAAAAAGCTGTACACTAGGGCAACATTCACCATCTGCAGTCACACACTGATACATTCCTCTAGTGATGGTGGACAGCTGCTGGCATTGAGCAGCTTCACCTGGTGGAGCTCAGTCGTAATTACATTGTTTAAAGTTCATTCAATCTGATTCCCAACACTTTAACTGGTTACCTGTACAGGATTGCAAACCCCTGCATGTATAGAAAATGGATGGATAGATAGGTTGATGGACTATGAGTATTTATAACAAAAGAACCTGGAATAAAAACTTGGTGATGTGTCTGTGTACCTCAAGCACATAAGATACTTTGTGCTTTTGTGATGTTTGTTCACTTGTGCCAGAACACAATGAGTTGTTTCTTTCATCATCATCTCTCTTTGGACATTTAGTTGTTTCTTTGTATCCTTTCCCTGCTTCTCCAGTCAGATATTTGTAATTTCCTCTGTGGCTGGAATGTGCTCTCCTCTCTCCTCTCCTATATAACCTGCTAGAGGTGTTGTATTGAGGCCCGGCTTGACTTTGGTTGGACCAATTATTGGCCTGAGTTAGATTCCTTCCATGATCTCATTCAGTTTTCTCTTGTGAAGCATCTGAAGAGTCCTCTGTTGGGCTCTGTATCCACACTTTAGCCATGACCTTCCTAAAGGTCATAGTGACCTTTAGGAAGGTCGATTCTAGCTGTCCGCCACTGAGCAGCTCTTTGATTAAACAAGCTGGAGGTATTTGCATATTTTGATATTGATCTGATGCCACGTGCCCATACTGATACTGATACTGATACTGATACTTTCTAAAGGTAGTAATACATTCCTGCATGTCTGCTATGCAGGTTCCTTACAATATGACAGGAATGCAGATTCCTTTCATTTTGTGATTAAAGGACTTTAGTGCATCAACATTTTCTACATCTGTTTTTTAAAGATATTTTATAGAGACTAATTTTTATATATAAGTTTGATACATCCTGAAACTTCTGACCTTTAGGGGTTTTCCTTGAATTTAAAACCTGGAACAGAATTTAGACAAAATGTTACTTTCCAATTGATCCTAGTTACCAAACAGTGTAGTTTACTCGATTAGTTATTCTATCTAAATCAACCCATCGACTTGCAGCATTCAGTACCGATCCAACACCAACTTGGTATCAATATTATCCATACTTTGAATTGATCCTCTCACATGCTGCTCTGTCAGACAGCCCTGGTCTTAGGCTGCTTTCTTCACAATACCTATCAATAAAATTAGTCCAATAATGGTGTTAATAAGGACCAACATGGACTTTATTACCTGTTGTTAAAGTCAAACACCTGAAGAGTTTTATTTCAATTTCTCACGGGAACCTTTCAGTCAGCTGCAGCACTGACATTCATTTTCTAAGTTAGTGCAGCATTAAAAAAAAACAACAATAAAATGTTTAAAGGTGCACCATCAGGAAAAACCAGGAGACAAACATGCTGGGTTTCCAATTTGTTTAATAAAATGTAAAAATGCTTCTTTGCCTTTTTGAAATAATCATCTTCACAGCTGTTTCTGTACAAGCAGATTAAATTACGTTGGGACATTCTTATTATTTGTAACTGTTTCACAATGTTTTTTAGTTTTCTCTTTTCAAAGTGCTCTTGTGAAAATCTGTTTTCTACCTAAAACAGATCCACTCTCCACCTGCGTGGAAATGAAACTACATATAAACACTATTGTGCCTAAATAACCTCCACCATTAGTTATACTGATGTGTGGTGACTTTAATAAACCCGACCATTCATGTTTTCTGTATTCCCGTAGACCTGTGATGTTTGTGATGTTTCATAATGAATTATGCAACAATTGAGCCAAATTTTCCCTCCACCACTTTCTGATGAAAAATGTATTTCGTATTACATGAAAAAAGTAAGATCAAAGCTTTAATCAGTAAGTGAGAATAAAGACCTCCTTACATCTACAGCTGACTCTGCAGCATGCTGGTATTGTAAAGCTGCTCTGCTTCCTTCATCCAGGTTTCTTTTAATTCGCTCCAGTTTCTGGACTTTCTTATCTCCTTTCTCTTTCATCTTCTCAATCAGAAAGTCCAGGTGGACTAAAGTCGATGCTGAACCAACTTTCAGAGCAATCTTTTCCAGTTTGACAACATGCTTGTAGGACTCATCCAGCAGCTCATATTTCTTTGCAGTCAGATGTTGAATTTTTATCTCCAGGCCTTCTAAGGAACTCAAGTTTTTCTCTCTTTCAGTTTTACTGTTTTCATACTTTTGCTTTATTTCGTTCATAGTCATGTGAACTTTTCTTGTTTTGGTCACATATCTCCAATTTTCTTTCACATGATGAGATGTGGGACACTTCCCACTACAAACGATGCAGTGACCTGCTTTGATGACATCACAGAAGGCAGGACTTGGGGCCAGTATGCATCCAGGATAGTGGCAGTTCTCCTCACAGCGAGTACAGCACATAGCTCCTTCAACACAACCACCTTTAAACCAGGCATTGATAGGTTCTTTGGCTTTGTAGGACTCCTCTATTTCTATAGTAAAATTTGTATTTTTTTTCATTTCTTCTTTATATTTAATCAGATCATGTTGAATCTGTCTGATTTGCTCCTGTTTTTGTTCAGTTTCAATTATTCTTTGCTGCAGATTTTGAATGCAGGCTGTCAGTTCGCTGCGTTCCTTTATAACAACAACAGTTGCCTTCACATTTTGAGGTTGTGCCTTTTCCAGAAAGGCAGTGAACTCTGTCAGTCCTTTCTCTGTTATCTTATTGGCCCCTTCCAGGTATTCTGCTTCTTCTTTCCGGTCTTCACTCTGACAGTTATTAAACAAGAAGTACACAGGCTTCTTCTTCTCATCTTTGGCACACTTAATGGTTGAAACTTCAAGAGCTTGAAGGACGTTCTTCGGTGTCCTTCCATTTGAGTGAGTGATGAGAGCTACGATGTTGTCTTCTATGTTTTTTCCAAACAACGACATGATGGAGTTCAAGATGTACATCAGTCGGTCACTGAGACGATTATCGCTTGCTTTCATTACCAGACCCACACCATGAATTGCATGAACACCATCCATTGATTGAAACAAGTCGAATAATCGCTGACTGATGTGAACATCATGGTCTATCCCTCTGGTGCTTCCAAACCCCGGAGTATCGATTATGCTCAGAGAGTAGGGCATGGCTTTACCTTCAAAACCAAATATTTCATAGACGATCACTTCAGACGTTTCATGGTCCGCCTCCTCCACGATTTGAAACCAAACCTCATCCTGAAACTTCACTCCAATGGTGAAATTGACTAGTGCATTGATGAAAGTGGATTTTCCTGCTCCTGTTTCACCAACCAATAGGATAGTTTTATGTCTCTTGCATCCATCTTTTTCACCAACTGTCAGTTTAGTCAGCTTTGCAGATGTTTCCTTTTTTGGCCTCAGTTGGTAAACGGATGGATTTCCTGATTGAATCAAAGTACTTTTGGAGATCATGGTGTCCAGTGTGCAATTCCTAGAAGAGGAACAAACTTACTCAAACCATTTTGAAAACTTACATACTGATCCCATCCTTTCAAAACTAGTTAAAAATAACAATGTTACATATTATCAAGCTTAGATTAAAGCCTTGAAAACATTTAAGACACAATGACTTCAGTAGATTTAAATTGACTTAACACTATCAATTAGAATAACAGCTTTGATGGAATCAAAAGAATAAAACCACCGAAAGAATATTAACCTAAAATATGAACAGCAATACCTTCAGAGTGATTGCAGGTGTTTTCCACTTGTTCTTTGCATCATGGGATAATCATGCCTTATAAAGTAAATGTGTTTTTTACTCTATTAATAGGGTGTTTAGGGCTCTATCTTAATGTTTGAGTGTATTTATGTATTTTCATGTAAATTAATTTAGTTATGAAATATTTAACCTAGAACTGTCAGTGATGCCCTCCGTAGGGCAAATATTACTTTTCCTATTGGTTCAATAGAAAAGCTCAGTACAGTTTTGTCACAGCCAAGCTCTCAGGTATAAAGTCATCTAATTCAGACACAGAGCGCCACCCTGTGGTGAGTAGTTGGAATAGTGAGTGTGATTGTAGCAATCATTGATCTCAACTTTGCAAACGTGTGATTTATTTGCCATGTGGTGGATGCATAGTAGCAGAAACAATACAGGTGTTAGCAGTGATTGTTAGGAGACCTGGAATCTTGTCATGGTTGTTTTGAACATTAGCTTCAGGGAAGACAGTCGCATTGCTCCTTACGTACCTCACTGCTGCACTGCTGATGTCTAGAGAGGGGGGTTCTGCTCTCAGGTTAGTTGGAGGCAGAGGAGCAGGTGGGGTAGAAGAGGAAGGTGGACGCTTTGAGTCACTATCCTTGCTGGGAGATTTACTGGAACATAAAACATAAAAACTATCTTCTATCTGTGTTTTAGGTCAGTTCATGATCATGCTTTGCTTGAGAAACTGGTACACATTAGCATTTGTTCAAACTAAAAAGAAATAAAATATAAATGCAGCAGAATTATAGTTATTTTCTGCATAAAGGCGAATCTTAGATGGCACCGTCACACATACTGGGTATCTAATATCAGGAGTAAATAAGAAGGAAAAGACTCAGCAAATTACATTGTTCCTAAAAGCAGGGACAGACTATTGTTTTAAAGACTTACAGTTCAAAATACACTAGTAGAGTAGGAATTTGAAGAAAATATTTCCAGTCTAATTTTGAAAGTTTTTAAAACTTGAATATTACATTTTCACTCTGAATTTAAACAGATATTAGTGTTTGTACAGATTGAGCCAAACACAGATCCAGTAAACACACATGGGACACGCTGATTTGATCAAATATTTAATTAACAGAAGACCCATAATGTGATGCAAAATACTGTGGAACAAATGAAAGGTAACTTGGGAGATATAAAAATAAAATTCTTTTCAATGGATAATTTGAACATTAACTGCAGTGTCTCAGGATATATACAATGTTATAGTCAGCCACAACTGAAATAAGGAAAATGTATTAATGGTCCTAATATTGAGCTACACTTGGACAGCATTTCAAGTCTATAGTAGAGCTAAAGGTACAAGTCAAAACTACACATGTAGTCACAATGTACTTCTAAGGCTAATTGTTTTGGAGAACATCAAAAGTTCAGCTTAGTTCAAGAAAATACTTAAGAAGAAGAAGAATTTTCAATATTTCTTTTTGATAAATGCTTCAAATTGTATAAATATTTTGTGCCATAAAAAATGGTATAAACTCATATATTTAAAATTAAGTATTTTTCCAACAGTTTATTCTACGGTCATACCCATTACTAACCTACCCATTGTTAAATACGATGCACCAGTTACGATGAGTAGTGTGATTACTGTTGAACATAGCTGCACATAATCATATTTCTGAACATGTTAACATTTATTCAGACTTTTATTGGAATAGTGGAAACGTTTGTAAAAGTAACAGTTCCCAACATGCTACTAATTGATCAAGTTTCTATCAATTAGAGTTTGTCTTTATAACAATACATGATCATTTCTGTCTAAATGTTTGTTGGTTGTTTCTCTTGTTTCTCATTACAAGAAACATGAGCTGCAGACTCTGGTCAATTATTTTGATACTGTACATCATATTTTCAAGTTACATTATGACAAAGATTAAAAAATAGTAGTTGAACAAATGATGATGCGATTTGTTATCTTAAATAACTAAATAATTTTCCCTTTATCAAAATATTTTGGCAAATTCCTTTATTAAAATCTAATCAAAGTTTTATATCAAAGCTTCATGAAGTGTCATGCACCTACGAGATTTTCTTGTTAAACTTGTCCCAGATTTGTAGTGACTTTTGATTCTTAACTTTTTTACACGGTTGTTACTCTGCCCCACAGATACTGCAGTGCTAATCTGGTCCCTTCATCCATTTGGCTTCTCCTCTCCTCTAGTTCCTGAACTTTCTTTGTGTCCCCTTTTTCCTTCATCTTTGCAATCAAGAAATCCAAGTGAACTAAAGTGGTCACAGCATCAGCTTTGAGGGCAATCTCCTCCAGTTTGACAACATGTTGGTACGACTCATCAATGAGCTGGAACTTCTCTGATGTCAGTTTCTGTATTTCATTTACAAGACCTTTTACAATATTAAAGCTTTTCTCAGCATCACCCTTCTCTGCTTTTCTCTCTTTCTTAACTTCTACAGTCTTCTTACACTTCTTGGTCTTAATGACATATCTCCAGTTTTCCTTCACATGAGCTGATGCAGGACATTTACCAGTGCAGACAGTGCAGTGCCCTTTTCTAATGACCTCACAATGTTGGGGACTGCGAACAAGTGTACAGCCAGGATAGTGGCAGTTCTCCTCACAGATGGTGCAGACCATTGCTTTCTCAAAAATATTTTGCCTGAAAAGCTTTATACTTCTCAGAGGCTCCTTTTCTTTGAAAACAACATCAACTTCAACAGTGAACGTCTCTGATTTATTCATGTCTTGTACTTGTTTGACCAGAGCGTCGTGAGTTTGTTTGAGTTCCACTTGTTTCTGCTCTATTAGCAGGATTCTCTGCTGCAGGTTTTGGATACAGGCTGTTAGGCTGATGCGTTCGTTCAGGACATCTGTAGTCGTTATCAGTTTTTGGGCTGTTTTCTTCTCCAAGAAGGCTGTAAATGTTCTCAATCCTCTCTCTGTAATTTCAGTTGCAATTTTTAGAAATTCAGTGTCCTCTGTTCGGTCATCACTTTGGGAATTATCAAAAAGGAAATAAATGGGTTGATTCTTTTCATTTTTGGCACATCTTATTTTTGTAGCTTCAAGAGCTTGAAGAACATTTTTAGGTTGTCTTCCATCAGAGTGAGTTATGAGAGCCACGATGCTTTTCTCCAGGTTTTTCCCAAACAGAGACATGACTGAATTGAAGACATATGAAAGACGATCATTCACTCGATTATCTGTGGCCTTCACCACCAGACCCACAGCGTGAATCTCCTGAATTCCCTCGTCTGATCGAAACAAGTCAAACAATCTTTGACTGACAATAAGATCTTTTTCAATCCCCCTGGTGTCTCCAAACCCAGGCGTATCGATGATGGTCAAAGAGAACGGCAGCGTTTGATCTTCAAACCCAAAGATCTCGTAAACCATCACATCTGATGTCTGGCTTTCAGTCTGGCTGCTCTTCTCATCTTCTACAATCGTAAACCAGACCTCATCCTCAAACTTCACTCCCATGGTGTGGTTGACCAGAGCGTTGATGAGAGTGGACTTTCCTGCTCCTGTTTCACCAACCAGCAGCACGGTTCTGTTGGCCTTGTTCAAATTTTTCTTTCCGAGTGTTATCCTAGTCAGAGGTCCAAAGTCCTCCTTTTTTGCTTTTAGCTGGAAAACCTGTGGGGATCCTGACTGGATCAGGAAACTTTTTGAGATGATGTCCTTGAATTTAGGTGGTGTATTCCTGTTGAAGAAATTTATAATTTACTAACTTAATTCCTCTCCCAAATGCCTTTTAAAATTAATATTAATAATATTGTTAAAGTCAAATTAGGCTAATATATTGTCATTGTATAATGATGTACAATGGTACAATATTAACATAGTTAACTCTCAGAATGAGTCGACACATCCTGCTTATTTTTTAAATATATGTCACTTCCAGGTAGCCATTGCTTGGACTAGGTTATGTATATTTGATTGGGTTAGGAAGAGCTGTTGATTTAATGGAGACAACTCAGACCACAATAAACAAAAAGCATGAGAAGTAAAGAATGTTAATGTCAATGTTCAATACGTTTCCTTCACGTCTTTCACTAGTGCTTCCAGTCAGTGCTTTTATCTGTAACAACCTGCTGGCGCAGTCACTGGACGAGAATATAATACCTACAATACAGTAATTGGGGTAAACAGAAAATAGTAAATCCAGAGAAAATAACTGCTTTTGAAAATAAAAAAATAAGAATAATCCATCATTACAAGCATCATAAGAATAAAGTGGTGAAAAATATGAAGGTTTTGACTTTTTCTCTCTAATGCACTAATTAAAAAATGGCATTTTGTGTTTACTTATGTCGTCTTTGAATAACATTAAATTGTTTGATCTTCTGAAAGATGACAACCATGCAAAAAATTAGAAAGGGGGCAAATACTTTTTCACTGCGCTGTAGTATCTGTTTTAGTACAAAATGAAAGGAAACAGTAAAAACATTCATAACTGTTGGGATATATATCTATATCAAGTATTTTCATGAACCAAGCACTTCATTTGATTAAGAATCACATGATTTTGTGGTTAATAATGACACTTTCTCAGGATATTGGGTTACAAATCCCATATGCAGGTTAGAAGTTCAGGACTGTTGGAGTAAAACAAATAAAGTTTCAGTTTGCTTTCTCTCATTCCTTATGAGCGCCATAATGCTCCAGGCTTGTCTTGTTTTATTCAAGCTAACCGATTAGAGGCGAAGAACTGAAAACTTTAAAAGCCTAAATTATGCGACATTCTTCTTTACTAAATATGAATGAGATGTAATAATAAAATGATTGAGAAGCCATTTTAGACAAAACCCCCCAGTATTTTTAAAGTATTTTTCGGCTCTAGTGGCCTTTATTTGAAAGTAGCTTGACAGGAAATGGGGAAACGAGAGAGGGGGAAGACATGTGGCAAATGTCACCAGGCTGGGAATCGAGCCTGCGACCGCCGGCATGAGGACCAGGGCCTCCGTATGCGGGCCGTGCTTTGCCCCTGCGCCACCACAGAACCCCCCATGAACAAACCTCTTATTGTAAAGCAACTTTAAAACAAAATGGTTTTTAACAACTCGCCTTACATTCAGTATAACAAATAGACATTTGTCCTATTTTATACTATAAAACTATATCTTCAGTTAAATTATGACTTTTCTCTTTGTCAGAAAAAATCTTATTTAGTCTCCTTTTACCACGCATAAACAATAGTGATTGGAAACATGTAAATATATATTTTTATAGATTTATAGATGCATATTTACATGAACTTTAACCATAAATGTTTTTACTTACATTCTTTGCATGATGAAGTCTTGAAGTTCACTCCTGTGAGGTTGAAGCAAGTTTTTATGACTAATCAAAAACAAATAGTCACTGTTATTGCTGTTATCTGTTTAATCTTGTGTTAAAGTAATTCATTATGCAGACTGTGTTGCATTCAGTTCACATAAGTGACCTAACAGAAAGCACAAGATGTGTTTGTTTGAAAAGGTGAAATCAGCTGTAAAACCCTACATTCATGTTCATCAAATAGGTGAACAGTTTCCTAAGTGGACCTTTAAAAATGTAATGGAAAAAAACATAAACATATATATCAGCTTGATGTCTAAGTTTTTATTCTAACCTCAAAATTCAGGTTGCAACATTAGAAGGTTTTCTTACCTGTGCAGACAGGTACTACTCTTCACAATGCTCAGCGAGGCTATGGAGGCAGGTAGAGAGACAGCAGCTTTCAGAGTTTTATATTCTGCGGAAAGGGGAGGAAACTCTGGTCACATGAGTTTCCTCCATGCAATGGTGCCTGAACTGAAAGCTTTCTTTACCTCCTCTGGTTGATAAATCTGCCCTAAACCGTGGAGCTGCTAATGAAACTGAGTCCAGCGTTTCATTCCTCAGTATTTCGTCTTTGTTTTCAATAAACGTATAACGCTATCAAAATGATAAACTTACTTAAATTAAAATGTTTCAGGTGTCTGGTAATCATTTCAACAGCTTCTTTGTATTAGGGAACATTTATCTGTACAGTATCTTTTACAGCATTTTTTAATTTAAACTCTTGATAATCTGTGCTATCATGCTAATGCTATCATGTTATCCTAATGATAGCATTAGATGTCCTGCCTGATTTGAACTGCAACTCTCTGTTTTAGAGCTGCCAACAACAAACCTGTTGTCTGTAAAAGGCCTGCATAGGGCTGCACTTCTACATCCTGAACTAAAACACATTTAATTGCTTTCATTTCAACACATCAGGTTTGCTTTTTATCCAAACTAACCGAGGAATGCTGAACTTAAGGCAGTAAAATGTATGTCAGTTAACGACTGGACAGACTTTCTTTTCTTGGCAGGACGCCAGGCGTTTCCACTCCTTGATGAAAAAACAAAAGGAAATTGTATTTTTCAGAGCAATGAGTTTCTCATTGATCATTATAATTATATTAGCATAAATCGTTTGACCTTTTTATTAGCAGAAGCTTCACTGCCCTTTATCAGTCAAGGTTTGTGACACAAGTCCGGAAAACTGAGCAAAGTTTGATTTTTGTACAACTTTGTTTTTTACTCATGCAAAAATACTTGGATCAGTTTTTGGTACATTTTTTTCTTACTTTGGAAAAAATCACTGCAGTAAACTGATACTAAAAATACCAGCTTAACAGGTTTGACCCTCATTGCTTTGCAATGTCAGACGACTGTTTCTTTCACAGCCACTGATCTGAATCAGCTGGTTGGGTTCGGCTGTGTTCAGATAAAACATTTTAAAATGCACAACATGGAATCTAAAGTTTCGCCTTTTCTAACCATTGTTGAGATGCACTGAATAACAAATGTTATCCTAAGAAACATCTTGCAGCCTTGACCTCAACATTCATTGTGATATGTTTTATTGGTGCCTAATTTATTATTAGAAATCCAGTTTTTTTTTCTGAATCAGATTCTAAATATATTTATTGATGTTTTCAGGACATGACTGAAAACACACAGCTCGCTTTTCATATGTCATGTTCAGTGATTTCTGCATATATTTAGGTACCGAGAACATATTTTTATTATCCAGTTAGGAATTATGCTAAATTATTAAGATATGTTTATAATGACTGAGAAGACAAGCCAACATGCTGACGAGTTGGAAGGACGATGACAATAAAATACTTTACTAAGGTTTTTTCCAGTGAAAGTATGTGTTTATGACACATCTATCTTTGTTTTATTTAAACTTTGGTTACTGCAAAATATTGACATTTATTTACTGTATTTGCTTTTGCATGACCTGCCAGCATTTCAGGCTTATGGAGAAGCTGCTTGTCTAAAAGTTGAAGGGCTGCTGTGGATAGTACACGGTTTCTTGATTGGCTCTTTTACATCGGGGTTCCGTCTGACATCTAAGTGGACAGGTTGCAATAGTTTGATGTTAAAAATGTTTTAATGATACTGATTCTCCATTGTACTTATAGTGTCTGTGTCAAAGTTTGACTTGATTCCAAGTTCCTGACTGTCAGAACTCAGTAGATTTTAAAGAAATGTCCCCCAGCAGCAGAGGAATATATTGTTTCAGTCTTTTAGTTGCCTTTACTCTAATGAATGAGCTACAAAGCAGTTAGAGACACTTAATTAAATAGATAAACTTTGCAACAGGAGTTTATGTCTGCTCCTATCCACAGAGCTTTGTCATTGTGTTGTTTCATTGTTATCACTTCAGTAAAAAGTGCAGCTATCATCAGCTTTAAGATGGTTTATCTTTGTAAAGTCAGTCGTTTCATACAGAACCACTGGACTGAAACACCGGGCTATGCTTGGTGTCAACTGTTTTCAGATAAAACATTTCAAAATGCCAGCATGGCATGTCAGAGAATTTAGCATCCAACCCTGATGGGCAGTTGAAAGGAATCTTTCTTACAGAATGTCACTTGTAAGGAAAACATTTTGTCTGACAGCAACACAATGCTATGACTGTCACAGAATCAGTGCTATCTTCACATTCCTCTCATACAACCTGACATTGTTGGCCTCAGATGTATTTAAATGGAACATTTTAAGATGCACAGTGTGCCATGCAGCAACAAAAACAATCAGCATGTGACCTTGTATAGCTGCTGGTTGAACTTTAGATTCATTGTGATCTTTCTTTGCAGTGATCAAAGGATCTCCATGCTCACTAGCTGAATGTAAGGCATATGTTGAAATATGTTCGTAATTAGATCTGGAGTTTGGTCACTTTCAAATGGAGCCATGAAGTTTCTATAAATTGGCTTTTTTAGGGTTTGTTTTAGTACAAAACACTTAAAGACTGACAAGAAACAATGGATGTCAAGAATCACCTTGTATTTATAGACATGATTATAATGTGGGCCTGGTTTTCTTCCAGACTTCAGGAAAATTGTTAGATTGCACAGCATGTGCCCTTTCAACTATCAAGAAGCTGTTGATAAAATTGATGCGATTGCCCAAAAAGGAAAAAGGGTCATCACTGACAAAATAACCCATATTGATAAGCAGACATATAGATGCCTCCCAGGTTTGTCTTTTACATGGTATCTTACACACCATACTGAAAAACCAGAGAAGTAAATCTGACTTGCAAATATGTTGCTGATCAGGAAATGTGTCGTCTTCCACAATAGTATCTGTTATGTATGTATTTTACCATGTCAGCAGACGCCTTTGAGACACCAGACCTGTTGAAACGCCCTCATGGCTGTTGGGACTGTCCAGATAAGGCTTTCAGGAATGCATTTCATTTTACAAAATGAAACTTTGCTTTTCAAATGCTCTCATTTTATTATTATGCTGCATGTAATGTATTATTGTATAATCACTCAGAGAGTGTGAAAAATACAAAGGGAGCATTCCAATTGGGCAACTGAATTATTTCAACTCTGTATTTCAACTGTTCAGACATCATTATTATTTTTTAGGTTTTGAATAAAATAACATTTATTCATAAACGCATCCAAAAACAAGATTGAAATAAAAGCTTTACATGTAGATTAAAATAGGCATGAACTGGGGAGCAATAAGAGTTCAAATTGCAAAACATTATGTCTTAATCCTGTGCAGGAGTACAGTACTACAGCTGCTGTGTTATGACACATTGCATATGTATTTAATAGGAAAAAGTGTGAACAGTTGTAGGAGTTCATCTCACAATCAGTGGGTTGCTGGTTTGATTCCCACTGCCTGTCTCTCTCCATTCAATTGTAACTATTTATTTTGCTAGTTCATTTAATAGCATAATGAAGTAGCTTCGTTATCTTCAGTTGTAAAAATGCCATATGTATCAAATAAGATTTAAAAGAAAATTGTCTTCATGTGAATGCCTTGAAAATGGGCTGCTGTTTCTTTAAAAACTCCTAGTGCCTCAAAGGCAGAGATTTGTCCACTCAGCCATTTTGCACAGCTGAACGGTTTAGATTGGTTTCTCAAACATACATGAAAGGATGAAGACGACACTGAGTATGTTTTTCATGAGAGAATAACATTAAAACATAATGTCAATTTCACATAATGCTGCCCCTTTACAATGAAGGCAAATTACATCTTGTGTTTAATGTGTTTTTGTCAAGACTTAAAACTTAAAACACAAATGACCAGAACAAAGCTTTTCCCAGACATTTATTAATCAGATTTGTGTTCATATTTCACCGCATTTACAGCAAATAATCACAAAAACAAGAAAATATAGTAAAATAGGGACACAATGTCAAACACACAAAGATCTAATAATTTCTTAAGATTCGAATGCATCTCTAAAAATAATAGTTTATTATTTAATTGAAGTATTAAATACAAGTAAAAACATAATGTATTATTTGATAACAAAACAGTTGAAAATCAAGAAGAGTTCATGCAGGATAACCATGATCCTGCTGCTCCTACGAGGCAATATCATCATATTATGAACATTTACATCATATATAATGTAATCATCAAACTCAGCCAGAAGAATACAAAGCTAAGTGAAGCTATCTGAAGCTACGTGAAGCTATGTGAAGCTATCTGAAGCTATCTGAAGCTATGTGAAGCTATCTGAAGCTACTGAAGCTATCTGAAGCTATCTGAAGCTATGTGAAGCTATCTGAAGTTATCTGAAGCTATCTGAAGCTATGTGAAGCTATCTGAAGTTATCTGAAGCTATCTGAAGCTATCTGAAGCTACGTGAAGCTATCAAGTTATCTGAAGCTATCTGAAGCTATCTGAAGCTATGTGTTTCTCCAGCTGTTTATGAAGTGTCATCAAAATGATGGTAAATTTCAGGAGCACTTCACATATAATGATGTATGGAAAGCAGATCAGTCATCTAATCACATTGTCAGCTTGTGCTGTGATGAACATGTTGAAAAGCTACAGAGGTTACGACAAGTGGGATTTTTAAAATATTTTCATAAAGGTTTTTTTATTTTTTAATGTCTCATTTTGCATTAAGTGGAACCTAAATGAATAGAAACAAAAAAGATTTTTTTATCAGTTTTTTAATAAAGTTACCTTTCTGTTGTGTACACAAACCTTTTGTTTGGTTTATAAACAGGATAAGATTTAGTTCAATGAAAGGAAATTGGAAACTGATAAATCGACCTTGCTGGTATCTCATGTCAACAGTGGATTTTTCTCTGAAAGCATTTTCATTTGTTATTTTCTTGTTGTGTATTGGACTGACACTTTAACATTAGGAATGTCTAGATGAGTTTTATGTGTTACACTGCTGCATGTGTTTAAACTGAAGTCTATTTAAATTTTAACATCTTACATGAGGAACAATTGATACGACATGAGAAATTGATCCAGTGTTTTCATCTAAGCAACGAATGCATTCATTCAAAGATGGACTCTTAAAGGATCCCATTTAGCTGTTACCAGATTTGCTACATTAAGGCCTTTTGAATTTTTTTGCCAGCTGCTTTCAATTTACCCAACATAGACAGAAAGATTGTTCTGGTTCCTTCATCCTCTTTGTTTTTCATCTCCTCCAGTTTACGAATTTTGTTTGTTTCTCCTGTTTCATTCAGTTTTTCGATCAAAAAGTCATATGGGACAAATGTGGACACTGATTTAACGTTCAAAGCAATCTGCCCCAAATTGTCAATATGTTGGAGGATTTCTTCCAGTAGCTGTGACTTTTCTGATTTCAGCTTTTTCAACTCGTTCTCAAGATTGCCCAAAAAATTCAAACCTATTTCTTGTTTTGATTTTCTTTTAATGTCATCCAGGCTTCTCTGAACCCGTTTTGTCTTGTTCACATATCTCCACTTTCCTTTCACATGAGCAGAAGCAGGACACTTTAAAGTACACACAGTGCACTGGCCATCTTTCATCACCTCACAGTCCTCAGGCTTTCTAGAGCTTGAACATCCAGGATAGTGACAGTTCTCTTCACAGATGGTGCAACATACTGCCCCTTTTACTAAAATCATCAACCAAATGTCTCCTTCAATGGCTTCTTTGCCTTTGTAGGCTTCGTCAAATTCTACAGTGGCCTTCTCATTAGTTTTGTTCGTTTCATGTATCTTCAGAGCTTCTTTAATCTGCTTGATTTCTGCCTCTTTCAGCTCAGACAGACGGATTCTTTCCTGCAGGTTTTGGATGCAGGCGGACAGTCGGATCTGCTCATTGAGAACATCCAAAGTCATGTCTAGTTTTAGAGGTGCAGTTTTTTCCAGAAAGGCAGTAAAGCCACTCAGTCCTTTCATTGCTATTTTATCAGCATTTTTATGACACTCTTCCTCTTTCTCTATTCGTTCTTCGTGTTGGCAGTTATTGAAAAGGAAGTAAACAGGTTGCTTCTTCTCATCTTTGGCACATTTAATCTTGGCAGCATTGAGAGCTTGAAGCAACACATTTGGTTTTCTTCCGTTGGAGTGAGTGACCAGAGCTACAATGTTTCTCTCCAGATCTTTTCCAAACAAAGACATCACTGAATCAAAGATGTACTTCAGTCGGTCACTCAGACGATTGACGCTCGACTTCACCACCAGACCCACCGCATCAAGTTCTTGTATGCCATTTTCTGATCGAAACAATTCAAATAATCTCTCACTGATAATGAGATCATATTCAATCCCTCTGGTGTCTCCATATCCCGGGGTATCGATGATGGTCAGGGAGAACGGCAGAGTTTTGCCTTCGAAACCAAAGATCTGATACACAATCACATCTGATGTCTGGCTTTCTATCTGACTTCTATTCTCATCTTCTACGATCTGAAACCAGACTTCATCCTCATACGTCACTCCCATGGCGTAGTTGACCAGAGCGTTGATCAGAGTAGATTTCCCTGCTCCTGTTTCACCAACGAGCAGGATGGTTTTATTTGGTTTGTTGTGTTTTTTTGTCCCTACCGTCAGTCTGGTCAGGGTTCCCAGGGTTTTTTTCTTTGTTTTAAGCTGGTAGACTTTAGGGGATCCAGGACGAATCAGGTCTCTGCTGGGGAAGATTTCCTGTGGACAGTTGTTGCTGCAGAAAAAGCACATTTACTTTAAATATTTAAAAATAAGTTGGTTCTTTTCAAAATTTACATCATAAAAAACATTGTCTCAGGTTTTCAGTATGTAGTTTTTTAAATGTTAAACAAAAATTCATTTTGTACCCTAACTTGGTTCTTATTGACTTGCACAAATCTTTCTTCGTATAAGTCTAGGTGTTAAATATTCCTAAACTTGTATAAATGAAATAAGTTCTGATCACATTTAGATCACAGATTTATTTATAAAACTTTAACTCGAGCAGTAAAGTGGTAACCTCTTTATTTCTATAGTAAAATTATGAAGTAAAATGAATAGATCTAATAACATCAAACTGAATTTGATATGAATAAAAACCATGTTTTTAAAGCACAGCATGTCCAGCTTTCATTGTAGTCGCCATGGTGGAAAGCCTCTCTCTCCCCTCATTTAAAATAATGCTTACCCTAACCTGACCTCTAAGATTCAGTCAAGCTGTCGGATAGCAACCTTATACTTTGTTTTTTCTGCATTTGTAAAGTTGTGTCTGAGAAAGTTGCTCATTTCTGGAACCTGGTTTACATCAAGCATTGCTTGTGTTCAGAATAAGCATGATTTTTTAAAATTATTTAATATTTACCATTAATCACACGATTGTCACGGCAGAGTCCAGTTTAACTGGGTCTCAGAACAGTTTTTTTGGACTGATTGATGACATGTGGCTCCACAACAGGTTGATAGTTCACAATCAGGATAAGTTAATATGTCTTGGGCTAAATACTTAATTTCATTTAAACCCAATAACTATTTTCAATCTTAAAGTGATAACAATGCCAGTTAACGAAGTGGAATAGCTCATAATCTAGGCAAATATAATTTATAGACTGTATGAGGACTTATTGTTAAAAATCCCAATCAACTATTTTACATACTTAAGTGAGAGGCTTTACAATGCCAGTTTCATACAGGACAGTGGACTTTGGCTCTCTAAGGCTACTTTTTACAGACTGTATCAAGGACTTATTATTAAAGGAACTCTAATAAATGCTAATTGACAACTTGAAGGAGAGGTTTCTATCCGTCAGTGTACTCCTCAGTTTAGCTTCTTCAGCTTTCTTCATCTTCCAATCAGGGAAATTTTCTTCATCTTAATTTAGTTTTCATAGGCTTTTCTTTATCCTTCAAATCTAAACTTATCTATTTGGTCTTTCAAACTTCTTTTTCTTGGTTCTCTGCACTTTTTTTGTCTTGGCCACATACCTCCAGTTGTCTTTAACATGTGTTGTTACAGGACATTGCCCAGTGCAAACAGTGCAGTGGCTATACTGCATGACCTCACATTCTTCATGGCTCAGGGCCATCGTACATCCTGGATAGTGGCAGGTCTCCTTGCAGACGGTGCAGCAGACAGCTGATTTAAAGAAGGACATCTCACCACCAATAAGTTCTTCTTCTATGCAGACTTCATCTACTTCAATGACATTTTCATTTTTCTTCTCTTCTTTGAGTTTCTTCAGAGCTTCTTGAAGCTGCCTAATTTCTTTCTGTTTCAGTTCATTTAACTTGATTTTCTCCTCTAGGTTTTGGATGGCGGCTGCAAGTCTGATTTGTGACTTTAACCCAGACTTCACCTGCAGCTGCTGAGGTGAAACCTTTTTAAGAAAAAACATGAACCGACTCATCCCTGCATCTGTCACTGTCCACGCCTTTTCCAGATCTAAGCTAGTTTCCTCTGTGCGAGACTCATTCTGACAGTTATTGAATGTAAAGTGAATAGGCTGGCTGTTCATGTCTTTTACACATGGAGTCCTTGCATCTTTAAGAGCTTGAAGAGCAACTGTAGGTGTCGTTCCATCTGAGTGTGTGATCAGAGCCACAGTGTTGTTTTGAAGGCCTTTACCAAAAAGAGCCATCATTGACTCAAATATGTAACTCAGAGAATCACTTAACTGATTCTCACTGGCCTTCATCACCATTGCCACCGCATGGATCTCATGAACTCCATCCTCTGATCGAAATAAGTCAAACAGTCTCTGACTTACAGTCACACCACGGTCCATCACTCTGTGGCTTCCACATCCAGGAGTATCAATGATGGTCAGAGAGTCTGGTCTATCTTTAAAATCAAAGATGTCATACACAATCACATCTGATGTTTGACCATTCTCCTCTTCCTCCACAACCTGAAACCAGACTTCATCCTCAAACCTCACTCCCATGGCATAATTAACCAGAGCACTGATCAGAGCAGATTTTCCTTGCCCAGTTTCTCCAACAAGTAAGATGGTTTTATTTGTCTTCTTCACATTTTTTTCCCCTATAGTGACTCTGGTCAGCGTTCCAAATTTGTGTTTCTTAGTTTTCAGTCGGCGAACTGTAGGACATCCTACACTGATCAAACCACTGTGGAAAAGAGTTAAAATAAAAAAAATCAGATTAATTATCCTATCATTACACATTTCACTCATTTCTGTACTCAGTTTTACTCTTGACAAGCAATTTATCCTGAGAACAATTTCATAAATGAGAAATCTCATTCTGTCTGCTGCTATGAGGTTTTTCAAAGCTAAACAGTCAAAGATTAACAGCAGTAATTGGGATTATTTAGTTAGTCACCATGTTATTTATTCATTTATAAATGTCACAAGTTCAGAGTAAATATTTATTTACCAAGCTAAATATTTACTTTTCAAGCTAAATATCAAAGCATAAAAACATCTGCAGTAGTCTTAAACTTTACATGTTTTTCTGCATTACATAGTGGAAGATTTTTATTTTACTCACATGTCCATGGTGTTACCTTTTACTAATTTCAGTGATGATCTGTCAGAAGAGGAGGATATAGTATCTGGATAAAAATGTTCATAGCTTCTTTAATGATCAAAAACTGAAGAGTAGAAATACTGATCCAAAAATAAATCACAATTTTCTTTTAACTGTGCCATAACATTGCAATTAGAGGAACTTTTGTAACAAACCTTTTGAAATATGACTTGTATTGCTTTAGTATCTGTAAACAAAAAACTGCAACTGCCATTGTGGCAGCAACATTTCAGGCCTATCATCTGAACATATTTAGACATTTATGAAGCGTGGAACCATTAAAACAGGCAGACAGTACATCCTGTAGATGACCCCAACACAGAGATGGTGTTGGCAGTAGAGGAAAACGATTGTTCCTGTTTTCTTTACTAATAATCCCTGGATTAGCAGGAACATCGAGTTCCTGAACCAGAACAACATTCAGTGAGAGAGATAAAGGAAGATTGACAGAAACATTGGATTGGGAAGTAAAAACGAACAAGGTGGAGCAGAAACCCACCAGCAGAATGTGGAGGATGATGAGTAACATTACTTGCTATGGTTGGACGAACAATAAGACCCTGGATTAGGCTGCAATGAGTTCAAGACATTGAGTTATGTTCTCATGCTTTATGTATTTGTTTCATTTGTTACACTTTTTTCCTTACAAATTGCTTAAAATCCATGAGGAGTTGTCTATTTATCTAAGGTTTACACCAAGTGTTTTACCAACTATGTTTGATGAGGTAACCAAGCTCCTGCTCGTCTTCAACCTGTCCTTCGTTAATATCCCGTTTTACTGTCTTTGCTCTGGTTACCTGGTATCACGGCTGTATTGGACACCATTTTTAAAAGTCTGGCTTGCTGAGCCTGTAGGTCCAGCACTTTCCTCTAAATAAATAAAGCCACATTTAAAGCCTCTGGTCCTCAAACTGAAATCTACCTGTACCCCAGGAACCCCTGTAAAACTGCAGGGACCAGAGTGCCTGAGTGTTGGACCTCAACTCTGGACTTTCTGTCTGCTGAAAATCAGCAGAATACTTTCTTATCCAAATATGACGTCTTTCACATGTTAATGTATTTATTAATTATTTGTATAATTCATATTCCTCTTCTGCCTTTTATTTTTTTTATTTTAATATATTTTTATCTTTAGGCTATCGTTGCAAAATGCTAACTTGTGTATGTGAAAGGTGCTATTTCAAAACATTATTATTTAAAACAGTTTATCTGAAACTTTTACTGAACTGCTGTCTTCATTATCAGACAAGATGGAGGGGTTCACTTGCAGCGGTGCATCTTTACACTAGGAGTCCTTTAGCATGACAAGTTTGACCCCAACAAGAAACATCAGTAACAGGAATGAATCTAGATCTGGAGGTTCTCAGTCTGTGGATGTCCAGAGCTACAAATTAAAAACACTGGAACAAAAAAATAAGAGTGTTTAGATTCTTTTATGAACTCATCTTCAACATATGAACAAATTCTTTATCTGTGCTGCAAAGTGAAGAAGTGTTCCTTATATAAAACACTTTCTACCGGAAGGTTTTCTACGTTTATCAAGTTTTTATTCTGAAGAAAAATGTACAAACTTTGGCTTAATAGTTTGTATCAAAATGATCTTTTTACTTCAGAAGATTTAATGTATTTGACACAATCAACATGTCAAAAGGTTGTTACCGTTTATGAAACATTTTACTCTCATTTTAACATGAAAATACATAAATATGGATGGATTTCCAGAGCAAAAGTTGTTTATTGTCATTTATTGTTAATATCAGAGAGAAATATGATTTACACAAAAAAAAACATAATATTTCAGACATTTGTGTGCAGTTGGATAATCACAGAACGGTGATCACAATTACTAGAAATCTACATTAAAATAATACAAAGGATGTTCAGGTGAACTTAGATGACAAACAGAAAGCAGCAGATATGAAATATGAGATGAAGCACATGCATTTCACTAAGTTGAGTTTACAGGTGAGATCAAACCCTAAATAAAAATTGTAAATATAATGAAAAATATAAACATGACCAAAAACACCCACTTTCGTTTTTGTCACAGAAAATGTTTTGAAATAAGTGAATTATCTAATTGTTCAGCATTTGTTGAATAAAATCTGAGAAAAGTGGTGATCACAGCTGATGCTGTTGATCCCTCAGTGATCTCACCTGTGGTGGCTCAGGAACCGGTTCTGATGGGCTGACGTGTTCAGACCTTTAAAGCTCTGTGGGAGGAGACAGAAAGGTCACATGTTTTTACAGGTACAGTCTTGCTAATAAGAAAGACACCATGTTTTATCTGAGTCAGGTCTTTACCATGTTACAAAACTATTTCTATCAAACTTTAAGAATAAAAAGCTCATCAAATGTTTTACCATGTGTTTATTTAGTAAATCAAGAAGTCAAAATGGAGAAAATATCCCCCAAGCACTCGATCTATGCAAAATGTGTAACGTGTGTTAATTTAGAGCAGATGAGTTTTCTCTGACTGTTTGCATGCAGGATTTTCGTCAGCCTGAGAGAAAATCCATAGGTTTAAAGTCAAATGGGAAAATACAGAAATACATCAAATATTAAACTACCACATTAATATAGTACCTTTACACAATATATTTTTGAGTATTTACTAGTACGGCTATCTTGGGTGGCGTTAATGGGAAATATATTTGAGTTAATTGCATGTGACACTTTTCTTGTTTTTATTGATGGTTCATCAAGTTGTTGAACATCTGGTACCTGAAATTATATGAAATAAGTTCCTCATGCTGTTTGTGGTTAGCCTGGTGCACACGTGTCAGCACTGCTTCCTGTCTTCTGGGAGGTCTTGGGTTTAAATCCCTGCAGGCTGGACAGGTTGAACTAATTATTATGAAATCATAGGAAGTGAAAGTGAGAATCAAGTAAAATATATTTTACAGGACTCGGCTTGCCATGTTAACTATTTTCCCCATTTATGCAATATAATTTGTATATTTGCTCAAATGTTAATACCTTTTATCTCTGAGTTGAGCATATTGAGCATAAGTTTAAAGTGGCTGGCCTGGGAACACCTTGAGATTCCCCCGAGGAGATTCTATTGACATTTCATAAAATTATCATCCTGCACATCTGTGACCTTTCAAATTCAGTTAGTCTGCTATTGAAAGGATAGCATCAAACAACTCAAAATATGCTGACCTTGTTGGGTTTGTTCAATTTTCAAGCTTATCTGCTACAGAGAGTTTAGCTGATGTTTTGTGGTCTATCATGTCCTTGAACCCTTTAGTGTAGAAATCCCCTGCGCATTCATGGTGAGAAAAACAACAGATTTGTGTTTTAGCCAAGTGTCTCCATACACCATTTATTCTCACTACATCAATCTCTCAAGTTCAACCACAAGTTTACACTTTCACAGGTGGTCTGATATAAGACGTCCTCACTTATTGAGTCAGGGATTTGACAGTGGTAGGTTGAGTTTAGCCCCCCCCCCCCCTTGTCACCTAATCCCTTTTTCTAATGATGAACCATTTTTTGTGTTCTGCCAGAACCTTCCAGATACTTATGCATAATGTCTTGGTAGTCAATAGTATACATTCTGTTCAGTTTAACAAGTTTCTTAAATCCTTTGGAAGTCAAACAAGCCACAGCATCAAAATACATGTCAGTGCAGATGAGGTGGTTCTCTGCATCCTTGGTTTTTTGCTAGAGCTACTTGCTGATTTTACTGAAAAGCTCCACCCTAGTTACAGCTACACAAACTGTGTGAATCTAGTTTGAGTCTTCGTAGTACTTTAACAAACTATGTGATCATGGACAGAATTTCATAAATAGATACTTTAAGGAGTATCTTAAATTACTCCTTAAAGTACTTTAAGGATGCAGTTGGTGCAGTTGGTAGCACTGTTGCCTTGCAGCAAAAAGTTCTGGGTTCGATTCCCGGTCTTTCTGCATGGAGTTTGCATGTTCTCTCTGTGCATGGTGGGTTCTCTCCGGGTACTCCGGCTTCCTCCCACAGTCCAGAAACACCTCTGTTTCTGTGTTGCCCTCCGACAGGCTGGTGATCTGTCCAGGGTGACCCCGCCTCTTACCTGAAACATTTGCTGGAGATACCAGCACCTCCTGACCCCACCAGGGACAAGGGTGTTAGAAAATGGATTGATTGATGAATACCTTAAGGACAAGTTATTATCTCTGGAAGATTGCTATAAATAAATATAACAGTGAATCTTACATACCCTGCGACAGACTGGAGACCTGTCCGGGGTCACACCGGCTGTCCGGGGTCACACCGGCTGTCCGGGGTCACACCGGCTGTCCGGGGTCACACCGGCTGTCCGGGGTCACACCGGCTGTCCGGGGTCACACCGCCTCTCGCCTGGAACCTTGGCTGAAGAGGCACCAGCAACCCTCCCGACCCCACTAAGGGACTTGGGTGTTAGAAAATGAATGGATGGATGAATCTTACATACTAAGGCCATATTATGGATTACCTTAATACTGGAATGGAGGTGATGACTTCCAATGAACAACTGCAGTGTTTAATTCTCCAGTTCAACACAAACTAACATCAAAGTTAATAAAAAGAGAAAACCACGGAGCATGTGTACAATAAAAAAGGAGTTTGCATTGTGGACAAAAGTGACTTGAGTTCTTTTAGGACAAACAGAAATTAAAGCTTAGTTAACTATCACCATCTTTCGATGGAATACATGCAATAAATCCATTTCCTAAAATATCTAATCATTCGTAATTAATGCTTAAATGTTGGAGAAATTACATGTTGCACCGCGTCATGCTGTGCTCTTTAAAATCACTCATCTAAACACATATCAAGGTTTGTGTGAGATGAATGTGAAGATGGTATTGATTCTGTTAAAGGGATAACATTGTATGG
This sequence comes from Phalloptychus januarius, assembly GCA_902982915.1. NCBI lineage: Eukaryota > Metazoa > Chordata > Actinopteri > Cyprinodontiformes > Poeciliidae > Phalloptychus > Phalloptychus januarius. The sequence goes on from CADWAE010000075.1 coordinate 921,607, forward strand.
CTGTCAGAGATGTCCCTTTCCTCATGACTGACTTATCTGCAGGGAGATTTCTTTCAGCTACCTGTCAGCATGGAATGTAAAATTCTATTAAAAACAAAGTTCATCATTCGTCTCCAAACAGACGGAACCAGTAGTCCTGTTAGCTGATCCGTTTGGCTCAGCAGCACTACTGAGCTTCCTGACACTTCAATAGCAGCAGGTTTGGTGGCTTTGGCCCCAAATGGCTGTGAAGCCACTATGCAATGAGCAACTCTGAATGGGAAATAAATATTATAGCCTCATAAATAAATGAGCTTAAGACAGTTGGAGAAGTGGTATGTGCTGCGTGACAAACTGTGCATTGTAAAAGGTCTTATCTGAAAAAGGTGGAGACCAACCAGAACTAGAGGTTTCAGTACAGTGGTTCTGAATGACACAACCGTTGTCTGATTTTGCAGACAAAAAAAAATACTGTAGTCATGTTAAAGCTATGAGGGCAGCTTAAAAATACTTTTAGTTTCTCTTCACGAATGTGAAAATTCTGTAAATTAAAAGCAGACATAAAATATAATTTGCAGAGTTTCAGCTGTGGAGTCCTGATGCAGCAAAGCCAAACAAGCAGCCATGAAACATCTTGAGGCGTCCTTTCTGCAGAGCAAAGCCTTGACGCATGTAGACAACCAGCTTATTGCTTTTATGAAGCATCTTAATGCAATGAAACTCACCTTCCAAATACTCTTACACTCGTCAGCATGTTGACTTGTCTTCTCATTTACCACAAAATGTGTATAGCAGAGTACGAAACCTAAAGATGTTCTGAACACCTATGCAGAAATCACAGAATGTAACATGAAACATATTTTATTCTAAGGTGTCGTCACACATCCTTGTAACTTCAATAAATATTTTCTCAATATTTGTTAAAATAAAGCAAATTGGACTTCTAATAAATATTAACCACAAATAAAGTATCTCAATGAATCATGACCCCACACATCCTGGACACAAACTGTTTGACTTCAGGTCAGCTCAGGGTTGTCCCCCGCCTTTCTCTCTGATGAGTTAGCTTCTGCCTGGCTCTGGCGACCTTCATTTGAGAAAGGTCAAACAGGAATGTGAGGGCAGGGAAAACATGCAGCGAAGGTCAACAGACTTGAACCTGTGTTTTATGGTTTTTATGGCCTTTATTTGAAAGTTCTCAGACAGGAAAGTGGGTAATGACAGAGGGAAAACATGCAGCAAAGGTCTCCAGGTTGTGCTTCACTCCTCCACTACCACAGCAAAAATTTACATTTTAAGTGCTTTATTGAGAGTGAAATTGAACCAAAAATGAAAATCATTTTTTGTACTCAAATCAGGTAAGTAAAGCTGTTTCAGATTTTTACTGAATAAAAAAACGAAGTGCTTCATTATGTACAAAAGTAATGAAGCACACATAAATGTGAGCTCAGCTGCTGTATAAGATGCTACAAAATTAATTATATGCTGATTCATACTTGTTAAGTTGGTTTATTTTATCAGTCACCCTTAAGTGGATCCACCTTTGGATAATTACCTTCTTTGTGAAAAGGGTTTTGTGATCTAGTGCCACACAACAAAGGTGTAAAACTAAACAAAAATATCAACTTGTGAAACAGTAGAAAAGAAATTGCTGCCATCTGCTGGCGGTTCTGAGATACTGCGGACATTTAAAATGGAACAAATTATTTAAAAGTTGTAACAGCATTGTCTTATGATTGGACCGCTCATAAAGGTCTGCTGTGGATTGAACTAAAAAATAATAAGTGAAAGGAAATGCTGTTACATTCAGCACAAGATGCAGAGCACTGAGACTGGAGTGGCTAGTTCTACAGAAACCTTGAGGAAAGGCAGTCAAATTTAAAAAAGACTTAAAGGTTATATTTAGGCATCACTTCCAGTGTCAACCAGTATGCCAAAATGCCCTACTTTATTGAACTTTTCAGTTTATACCAGTTTATAAATTAGCACATCAGCAGGAAAGCTACAGAAAGGCTTTCTCAGACGCGGTTCGGTCATACAGGACAGGACGTGTCTCCATGCAGCCACTGAGTGTTTTGCCTCAAGCAATCAAGAATTATCAAACCTTTTATGAAACAGATAAAATGTTCTGAGGAAATGAATAAAATAGGAAATTTGAATAAAATGAATCAACAAAAAAAATGAAATTTTTTTTGGCACCTAATTTATTTAATCTCTAAAAAAATCTGTGGTGACTAAATATTTCTGTCATTTGAATTCAATCAAAAATGCTCACAGCCTTGGCAGATTTAGGTTTTAAATTATTTTCATTCAACCAATAAGTTTTGTGAGAGGAAATGAGATGAGAAGAGAATACAACAAATTTCTCCTTTTGTAGTCATGTTTTCTTAAAATGAATGCAGTTCAGAAGTTATCCATGTCCTTCTAAATAATAAATGAAAATATCCTTATTGGCATTATGGCAGTCTTCTTCCAACAGTGAAGCAATTTTCTGCATGTTTCCTTCAGTATTCTGACGGTTTATATTCAGGTTAGGAATCTGACTTGACAACTCCAGCACATTATTGACTTGATCAGAGGAAACCTGTTGGTCAAATTAAAAGATTGCTTCAAACCTAAATCTGCCAAGGGTACCAACAATTTTGGACCTACCATTATATTTCTGCATGAAATTAAACCCCAATATCTACATATCTCAAATCTATAAAGGGTAAATTAGGGTTTTTTTTTACAGGAATGTCTCTCACGAATACAAGAACATCATCAGATCATCATCAGAAGAAAGTCATCAGATCTATTCAGGATCTGCTGCTATCTACCAGCTAACCCTAGAAAGAACAAAGCTCGGACCCCTGACTCGAGCCATCAACAAGATAAACAAAACCATCTTACTTGTTGGAGAATCAGGGGCAGGAAAATCAACCCTGATCAACACTATGCCACACACATTAATACAGCAGGAAAAATTACTTTCAAATATTTTCTTACAGCATTTACATTTTTTTAGGATTGTGTCAATAACATAAAATGTCAAAACTAATGTTAAATTATTCACTGTTAATATTAGTTTAAAACCAAAATGTTAAGTTGTGATTTTGTATGATTATACTCCTGCTGAGCTGTGTTAAGTGAAACTGGCTCTTAGCCCAGGGCAGCGGTTACGGCCCCAGGCCTTTCCTCCATTTCAGGAAAATATTCATCATGTGACCAATTTGTTATGGTCACATATTAAAGCCCAACGAAACTGAAGCACATTTCAACGGGCTCCAAGTCCATTGTTGCAACTCGACAACTTGGATAAATATGCTGTGAATTGACTCTATAGAAATAAACTGAAATGAACAGGTGAGATAATCGCCCTGATCTCCGGCTGATAAAAGAGGAAAAGTGTTTCTGTCTCAGTAACATTGTGACAAATCCAGTAGGTTTCCTGGAAATCCAGACCGCTTTTAGAAATGCTGCTCAGCAGAAAATGGATTTGGTTTTGTCTTGTGTAAATCTACAGTCTGAAGGGAAACCAAGACATTTTTTAGCACATCCATATGCCTTTTAATGTTTACATTAAATGGAGTAGGAACACATACCATAGGTATGTTGAGCCAAAGGGTAAGTTGTTGTATAATATTGATCATGTCACCAAATAGGAGAACAGCATCGTTTAAAGACGTTTGTGAAGGTAGGAACCTGGTGGGTACATTGGTTGGACTGAACTGCTGCGAGCGTTTCAGATCCATCCAGACTGACCAACAGCTTCGTCCCCATCAGAACTCGGACAGATACGACTGCATGCAAACACACTCTGATAGCAGACCAAAGCAAAAAAAAGTCTGCTGCTGGTCCAACACCAGACACCCGGAGCCTAATGCTTACTGTATTACTCCAATGTAAAAAAATAAACCGCTAAACCCGCTAACCCTGCTAAACCTGCTAAACCTGCTAACCCGCTAAACCTGTTAAACCTGTTAAACTGCTAAACCCTGTTAACACTGCTAACCCCGCTAAACCTGCTAACGCTGCTAGACCTGCTAATCCTGCTAAACCTGCTAGGCAGTTCTTTATATTTTGAGCTTTTAAGTACTTGTCCAAAACTATGACTTTTGGACAAGTCATAGTCCAAAAGTCTATTGAATTAGTGAAAAACTAACTAAAAAGTTAGTTTTCAGTTTTTCATCTAACCACATTCCTAAAAACTTAAAACATTTTATTTTAATTATTGATTTTCCAGTTTAATCTACATTGTAAAAAATGGCCTGTACCAGTCAAACTTTACTTTTGTGATACCCTCCTGCGATTTCTTTGCAATAAACTCCAAGTTCCTTCCTGTTCTCCGGATTCCCCATCATCCTCACTCAGTTTATGCACGTTGCTCTTCCTCTTGGTGATAGTTTTCCAATCAGTCGTATTCAGTCAAAGTAAACGCTTCCTTATTGGGGTCATTTGTAAAAATCTAATTCTTAATGTTATGTTCATGTTTGCATTATTTTCTGAGGCATCACTCTGGACCCTGGGGCCTCTTCCATAGTTAATCAGAGTTGGTGTAGCATCGCCCTCTTCTGGTCAAGATGCAGCTGCACACGTGATTTATTGAAGAAAGTTCAGATACAATTTTCAAATGTATCTGTCTTGGTTTATCTGGACAGAGTGGATCCTAACATACAGAATATAATAATGTACATTAGAAAAACAGCTGTTCTCATCAAAGCACTTCCTTCCTCACCGTGTGAACATTTCAGCATGAGGAGCAAAATGTTAAAAGGTTTGAGAAAAGTTCTTTACTCTGTGTGGGTCTATTACTGATTATTTCCATGTCATTAAACCTTCCAGGTTATAAAGTTCATGACATGTTCTGTGCCTCTGGGGAAAATACAAATTATGAAATGTAGTCAGTTATAAGTTTTTTGTATTTTTAACAAAGTGGAACTCAATCAAACAGTTAAACAGAACATTCCTCCGCTTTTAAAACATTTCGAATCAAACTCAACATCCTGAGCTTTCAGTGCAAACAGCCTTGGTCACGTGACACACAGAGCAAACTCACACTATGGCAACACTTATCTATCTTTATCCACTCCATTAGTTTAAAACTACGCTGCACCAGGTAAACCTTTCCCCCGCCACTTTAACATTTTGATTAAAAAATACTTTTAGAGATTCTAGTTCATCACTCTGGCTCACTAGAACATTTTCTCCCTGAAGTTCACAACATTTTTACTAGTAAAAGTCCTGAGTAGCAGACACTGGCTGGTGACTTGGGCTAAATAGATGAAAATTATGCCTTTCTAGGCAACATTTAAAACCCCAACATGTGGACTAGCAAAAACAAATGATGTCTGCTAGTTTACTGGTGAGCCCTGCATGTGCACCAATCGATTACTGCAGCTTTAAATCTGCCAGTTTGGTGGTAGCACAATATTGAGCTAGTTTGAGCAAAAGTTTAAATTGTAGTTTTAAGTTTGTAAAATTAAAAAGAAAATAAATTTAAAAAAACAAAATATGGCTGATTGCATAATTGAATAAATATACAAATGTCTTGCCATAGCGTCCCAACCCAGGCTCTTCCAGTGTTTGCGGCCGATCTGGGTCAGTGTTGTGCATCAGTTCACAGTCATTAAACATGACGGTTCTCCCCTCAGGTTCATTTAGTTTAAATCAGCTGAATTGATTTTAAATGTTGATGGAAAACAAGAGAGCCAACTTGCATTTATTTACTGTATTAAAACGTTTGTGGTATAAATTCCAGATAAATCTCTGTTATTGTCAGCTGCATTAAAGGGTTTCTTCAGATGCTGACTGCAGCAGCCGCGTTTCTTCAGTCAGGATGTGATGGCAGGTTTTCAGTGAGGAAGTGGATGATGTTCGCTGAGCTTTGTGTGAGTTAAACATTACTTTGTTTTGGAAATGAGGAGCACTTCCACCTTTGACCTCCCCACAATGCGGAGGTTCAGTTTGGTCCGTTCTGTCTGGTAATAAACACATTAAACTAGGACAGATGCTTTAAAATATTGTGTAACAGTTAATAATTAACAGATATAATTCATAAAATACAGCCAACACTAGATTAGAAACAGTTTCTAATCTATTTTGGCTTGACTTTTATTTTCTGGATGCAATCGTCACATTCAGACTGATTCTGGGAATATTATCCATTTAGATTGTGCAGAATAAGTCCGTCCATCCAGCCGGCCGTCATCTTCTGCTTGTCCGGGTCGGGTCAGGGGTCAGCAGCCTAAGGGAGGCCCAGACTTCCCTCCCCAGCCTCTTCTTCCATCTCCTCCAGGAATCCCAAGGCGTTTCCAGGCCAGTGAGAGACATCGTCCCTCCAGCGTGTCCTGGATCTTCCTCTCCTCCCAGTGGGACCTGAACTCCTCACCAGGGAGTCTCTATCCTGACCAGATGCCCTCAGCTGCTCCTCTCGATGTGGAGGAGCAGCAGCTCTACTCTGAATCTCCATGGTGACCTCCCTCTCCTTGGGCTGCCACCTCATCGCGGTGGAGGGTTTGAGTGTCCCAATGATTCTAGGAGCGATGCTGTCTGGGGCTGGTAGGGTCACCCAAGGTAGACAGGTCCTAGCTGAGGGACCAGACAAAGCGCAGCCGAAGACCCCTGATGAAGAGAACAATCTTTGGACTTGGTGTTCCCTCGCCCGGACGCGGGTCACCGGGGCCCGGAGGGGGGGCACGATGGCGAGCGCCTGGTGGCCGGGCTTTTGCCCATGGAGCCCGGCCGGGCTCAGCCCGAAGTGGACACATGGGTCCCCTCCAATGGGAGGGGCCACAGAGGTCGGGTGCAGTGTGGTGGCCGAGGGAGGGGGTCCTGGCGGTCCGATCCTCGGCTGCAGAAGCTCTTGGGACGTCAGAGTAAGTTCACAGTGTCTTAACTCAGGGGAGTAAATTTAACCACTTTATGAAGATTTTCTTGGATTGTGATTGGTAAATTTGGGTTTTAACCTGCCAACCTGTTAGTGCCGATTTAAGTTGTTTATATTATTACATTTAGCCATTATTTGCTTAATTTTAGCATAACCGTCCACCAGGTGGCAGCGAAGTGCCAGCTTCCTGTAAATCATTGGGGAAGCTGTTTGTCAAACGTTAATTACTTTAAACTAAAAACTTCACAGTAATCTGTTTTAATATTCTGAATAAAACCCTGATTGTGTTTTATTGAAATAGAGACAGATTTGGACCACAGAGAGACTTTGTCCTGGTTCCAGGTCCGCCTCCTCATTTACATACAGCGCTACATCACATGACGTCAGCATATGGCGCCCCCTGCTGGAGAAACGTTTAGAGAATTACCAGAATAAAAGATCATGTTAAAAGTGTTGTAAAATTATAACATAAAAATTTAAAAAGCTTAATGACACAAAACCAAAACATGAAGTCAGGAGCAGCTGAAGAACATTTTCTGATCTCAAAAAGTATTCTGATCATCTTTATACTTTAAATATTAATTTGATTTATGTAAAAAAGAGCCAACCAGTCAGTGCTGGGATTAAAATATACTTTTTATTGTTCTTCAGATTTTGATGACAGCAGTTTATTGTCACAGACAGAATTTCATCTTTATGAGTAAAACATGGCAGAACTTTATTAACCTTTGGTTAAAAACCACTTCTGAGTCATTCAGTCCCTGAAAGCAGAGGCCTAGAGGCCGAACGCACACACACACACACACACACTTGAAACAGAAACTCAGTGCCAGCACTAAAGCTCACACACCGGCTCATAAAACTACTAACTGAAATGCAGCTTATTGATTTTGTGCACAGATTCACTGAGGAAAATTACCGCCTCCATTTCCCTTGTTCTCCTTTAAAAACCAAAGATCCAAGGAATCTCCATGTTTTTCTCACTGCATTTACTGATGTGCAAATTTCTGCAAAGCTTTGAAGCAGAAAGCGACCACGACTATGAGAACTATGAAACTTTAAACTCCTCGCAGTCAACTTTCAAGAAAAAGTGTCCAAGTTCATATTTTCTGATTGTTCTCACAGTAACAATGAGAGAACTCTCTCATTGATTGTGCCCTTAATCTTAGGGCACAGATTAAGGTGAAATAAAGCAACTTCTTCACTTTTTAAGGTCGCTGATAAAACAAGACCGTCTGTCAGCAGGCTGCAGCCGACGCAGGAATCAAACAGCAGAACGTTAAAAACTTTAAAGAGACCTGAGAGAAAGGACCAGTCTGGGATCATCAGCTTAATACTGTGTTCAAAAACTAACCCAGGTAGAAAACAAAGACCAACAAACGAGCTAAAGAACTGAATTTAGTCTGATCCAGGCTCGTTAGACCAGGAAACCAGGACATTTGGATCCTTTCGGGATAAGGGACGTTGTTCAGCTTCCAGTCTGCTGCCCAACACCAAGTTCTTCCTGAACCTTTCTGAGAATAAACGAGATAAGAGCTTAAAAATGTTCCCGGCAGCAGGAAACCTCAGGTGCTCGGAGATCTTTAACCGGTGAATAAAAACAAGTGGCCTTCCTGTTAGCAGCTCCAGTTCATCAGATCGTCCTTCTGAAGGTTCAGACCTGAGAGCTTCCAGGCGAATTAGTGGAGGTTTGGTCGGTTAGTTAAAGTCCTTAAAGTCTGATCTGTGCGGGACTTCAGGACCCAACATTACAGAAATCATTTTAAAACAAGGAGGTCATCACTGACAGCTGCAACTTAAGAACTGAGACATCACATGTTCAGTAGTAAGGCCCGATGTTCTCGTAGCCGGCGTAACTCGGCCAGTCGGGGAAGAGTCCGTGTGAACAGGTGGGGCTGCCGTACCGGTCGAAGTGGATCCCGAACTGTGACGAGTCCGAGTGGCGGTTTTTCTTCATGTAGGACCAGACGATGCGGTAGTTCTTGCCCCGGTTGCTGTCCCAGTACTGGTTCCCGCTCACCTGGTAGCACACGGCGAACTCCACCTGCTCGTTGGACCGCATCTCGGCGGGCAGAGACACCTCGAAGGAGAAGGTGTCGCTGTACGAGGTCGGGTACGTGTCCTTCACGTATTCACAGCCGACATCCATGTGGCTTTTCCACGAGTCAAAGGTCACCCGGAGCATCACGGACTTCTCAAACGATACATTTTTTACTTTCACGGTTCCTGCAAAGGCCTTCTCCTTCAGCACACAGTGCTCCAGGCTCACCAGGTTCCGCTCCAGGTTCTGCCGGAACAGGAGGTAGTCTGAGGAGGGCTGAGGGAAGTCCAGCACCAGTTTGTCCTCCTCCGTGGACGACAGCGCGAGCTTGGAGCTCAGCATCTCCTGGATGTTCACAGGGATTTCTATGGGGTCTGTGAACTTGGAGAAGATCTTCACCTTGGTTAAGGACAGACCTTTGTGGTCGGCAAATGTAACACATTTCTTTTTTTTCATGTCTTTGTTGGTGATGGCGCCATCTTCAGGCTCGGTTTTGTTGACACAGGTTGTGTGCCGGAACCTGAGGCAGGAGCTTCGGACCGTAGAGGTATTGGTGAAGACGAACTCCTCCTTGGACAGGTAGAGGGGTATGGTGACGTCCATCGGCATGTCGGGCTCAGGAGGAAACATGCAGAGCACTGAAACACAGAGACGTCAGACTGTTAGTGCCGAGTCAGAGCTTTAAAGCTCCTCAGCTACATTCAGCGTTTTCCTAACATCTGGTCAATGCTGCCTGTAGAAAAGTGGGCTGTAGTCTGTTCTACACTCAGTTTTCTTCAGAGAAAAAGTTTAATTTAAAACAGTAATCTTTTCAACAAATCTGAAGACCTTAAAAATATAATTGAAAATCTGAATTTATCTTCATTCAAATTTTGAATGAAGCCAAAAACCATTTGGTTCTCTTTGCTCAAAACAACCTGAAAACCAGTCTGGAAACCCAGAACCCCGACTTAAAGACATCTGTAGAAATCCCCTTGGGCTCTCTGACCCAGACCTCACCGGCCCTGGAAAACCCTCATCTCTACAGGTCAGGAGAAACGCACAACGATTCCAGACAAAAACATTTCATCGATCTCCCCTCATCGCTGCAACACAGAGTTTATGGATTATTTCATATTTTCTCAGGACGTTTTGCAGCATATTTTGGTTGCAACGTCATGGAAACTTTTGAGTTTCAGCAGGAAGCTGAGCTCTGAAAGGAGACGTCAGAGAAAACAAGCTGCATCGTTTGGACACTGCTGTGCAGAGAACAATGAAGTCTCTGCATTTAGCTCAACAGAAATTTGCACTCAAAACCAAACCCCAGCTGTGGAGCCACACCACCTACTGCAACACAAACAGAGAGGGGCCCAACACCACCAGGAGAGGAATGCCCCCAAAGGAACTTTCTGCAAATGACCCCAATGAACTTCCAACCCGTCAAGCAGTCAAGAACTGAACAGCTGGTCGGGTTCAGGAAGGTAAGAGTTTAAGATCGGACGATTTCAGCTCTGTGGCGGGTTTGGTCAACACAACACACACAAACCAGCTGCACCCAACATTCAGATGGAAACCTCTCAACGTCAGAGGAAACAAAGATGGCCGACTGGCTGTGTTTATAGAATATCTGGTTTACACAACCTGACATGCTGAATGTGACAGAGCGACTGCCAAGATCCTCGTGCGTGTTTTCAGGAACAGCAACGTTGTAGAAAATGATCTAGCATGAAATCCAACCACTGATCCATCAGCAGAGGCACCAGAACCACCAGAGACCCCACCACTCTGTTGGGGGCAGAGGACTGCGAGTCCAGGATCACGTAGAGACTTGAGGCTGCAGGAGTCCGGCGCTCAGAGCAGATCCGCTGATCTCGTTTGACCCGACAGATCCAGATCTACAGAATCTGGTGCCCTTCTGGGTTTCCCAGTAACTCTGTGGTTCTGCCATCCCAACAGCAGGTCCTGGAGGTCCAGTGAAGCCACGCAGGAGGTGGACTGTAGGTGAACTTTAGAGCCGCTTTGGTTCTGAATTTTCAAGAAAGGAAACAAACAGAATCTAAAAAGACTGAAAATGTTTCTGTGGCTCTAATGGAAACGCCACATTGACCACAGCAAACCGAGCTTTGCAATCAGTGACGTGATGAACTTAGTGATTCTGAGTCTCAATATAAAGCCAGAGACTCAGTTCACCTGCTTCAACAGAACCACGGACCGGACCCGAGTCAGGATCCTTTGACACCAGGTGACCACCCACACACAGCAAGGTCACGGTAAGGTCACACCACGACTGATGAACCAGCCATGTTTGCTGGAGGTGAAAACAGGAAGGTTTATTTTGCTCGGGCTGCAGGACTCCACCCAGGACTCCACCCAGGACTCTCTGGGACTCTCTGGGACTCTCTGGGACTCTCTCCGACTCCCCCCAGGAGTCCTGCAGCCAGGACTTTTACAACCAGACAGTAAAAATACTCAATCAGTGAAGATCATCGATGTCTTCAGACCAGTGAGGTTCCACCGTATGACGACTCACAGCTGTAAAACGTTAAGAACAGTTTCTACTCAGCATGTTTGACAACAGCAGGAGAAAAGTAAAGTCCTGTGGAGTCAGAAGACGTAGCGGAGCAGAAATGATTCAGATCCACGTTGTGATTGTTTGGTTCTGATCCGATGCGTCTTTGCAGCTGAAGCCAGAAACCTAAAGGTTGATAAACGAGAGGGAGCTCTTCTCCTCTACGTTCAGCTCAGAAAGTCAAACTTTAATCAGTTTTACTGTCCTGGTTTGATTAAACCACATTATTGACACTCGGACCAGGAACTCCAAGCTAAAGCGGTTTTATCCAGTAGAACCGGGTCAGCACAATGTTCGCTCATCTTCACTTGGAAAGTCTTTCACTTCTCCAGACTCTGAACAAATGTTCACAAGTTTCAGTGAATTTAAAATGAAGATTTTGTCTTTAATGTTTGAATAAAACATGGAGGGAGCTGGATAGCCTGATAGCCTCCTGGCTGCTCTGTGAGATTCACTGTTGGTCCATCAGATGTTCACAGAACACGATTTGAAACTCAGAGAAATCAGATCCATGCTGTTTGTTTTGCAGCAGGTTGACTGAGCCATGTTGGCCTCCGGTGGGAACCCAGGGCGTTACTGCCACTGGGCGTTACTGCCACTGGGCGTTACTGCCCCAGGGCGTTACTGCCCCGGGGCGTTACTGCCACTGGGTGTTACTGCCCCAGGGCGTTACTGCCACCGGGTTCCCTGGGTCTGAAGTGACTCATAGTGTTGGTTGGATTTTTATCTGGGACTTTCTGATAAAACCATAAATGGCTTTAATAGAATAAATGTGACTCGGCTTCACCAATATTCAGACTGGGTTTGATGTTTCCTCTCATCTCGTTTCTATCTGATATGAAACGGTTCTGTAGATCAAAGTGGGACTGAACTGGGTCATATTCAGAGCGTGGCTCCCTGCTGCCTCTTATCAGCGCCAGTTTCTGGGTCAAACTGTGACCCGTCTGGCCCGGTTATGCTCTGGTTGGTGCTGTGGAGACACGCCTTCGGCGCCATGATGTAACCGGCCATTTACAGGCTTACACAACCCTGATGGTCCTAGTCCAATCACCAAAACTCTACTTTTTAGAGTGGAGTAGGATGCTGCCCTGCAGCATTCACAGAGTTAACGGCTGCACAGTTTTCACAAAACCACCAGGATGAAAACATATTTCAGTTCATCTGAAACCCGACTTCACTGGAAAACCATGAAACAAGCCGACATTCTGGCTCCTCCTGAGGCGCTGAGGTTCTCCTGCTGGGAACCGGGTCGGTTTGGGATCAGCACAGCAGAACCAGCCAGAGTCCAAGTGGATATGAAGTATTTAAAGGTCCAGTCAAAGTCATTTCTCTGCTGCCATGTTTTGATTCATGAGTTTGATTCAAAAACAAAATAAAAATCATTACACTGATTAACCGGATCCAAACCGGATCCAACGTTCATTATTGATCCAGTTTGGATTCACAATCAAAACTGAGACATTTTAAAACTGAATCCATGTAGAAAGTTATCAGTTCCTTCCTCAAAACCAAACAAGCGGGCCGAAGCCGAACCCGGACCGGAGCCGAACCCAGACCGGAGCAGAACCCGGGCCGGAAGCGAACCCGGACCGGGACCGAACCCGGACCGGAGCCGAACCCGGACCGGGACCGAACCCGGGCTGGAACCGAACCCGGGCCGGAACCGAGCGGAATAAATCCCAACCCAGCCGGTCGGAACCCGGACCCAGTGGCACATCTTTGGTTTGGACCGACTTCCTCTGCGTGGCTCTGACCCACATCAGGATCGGAGGAGCCAGACCTTCAAACCACAACCCAAAGTTGTCCTGTCCGGAACCGGTCCAGCCTGCTCGGTCCAGAAGAACTTGAGGCAGAAACGAACCGCTTCGGAACCGCTTCCTCTCACTGACCCAAATGAATCCGGATTTCTGCAGGCTCAGGATGGTGAGTAAAAACCACATCCCGTTAAACTTTAATTCATTGATCTGATCGAACAGCAGCAATAAACGTTGTTTCAATTCAAGTTTCCGGCTCCACAAATTCAGTTTTCTGGAATATTTCTCCGGATTTCCGGTGTTTAAATCGGACCTGCGGTTTCTAGCAAACAAACAACGCGCAGAGTTTGCGCAGGTTTACCTGGAGCAGGTTCTGCCGGCCGCCTGCAGCGCCCCTCCGCTGTCACAGAGCAACGAGGAGCAACGAGGAGCCGCTGCACTTTTCTGACTCCACTTCAAAGACCCACGCAGGCTTCACGTGAAACATCCACGCAGCCAATGAGGGCGCCCGCAGGCAGAGTGATCAGCAGAGTGAGGGTCTGCTGTCCGTGGAGGAGGGGCGGAGGGAGGCCCGGCCTGCTGGACGACCTGGAGACCCAGGAGAGAGGAACCTGGAGGAGCCTGGAAGAACCTGGAGGAGCCTGGAAGGTTCTGGATAAATAAACTCATAGGGTCATGTTGATGACCGACGGTCCAACTTGTCTTGGCAGAGTTTATAGAACAATTTAATTTATTTCACATTAATTCATCACATTTTCATATGACCTATTTATTGCTCTGAAAATCCAAACAGATTAAAACAAACTGCTGTCCAGCCATATGAAGGGAAAGTTCAGTGGAAGGACAAAGTGTCATATAAAAGCCAGTGAGACCAGTCCGTGGTTCTGCTGAGGTTCTGGAAGTCCAGGTTGGTTCTGCCCGGTTCTGAGGTTCCTGGATTCTCCTTGAACTCCTGCATTAATATTTCTGCATGTTCTCACGCAAGTGAAAATATTTGATACAAATGTGAAAAAACTGCCAAATTCTGAAAAGTTTAACAATAATGTCAGCAAGCAGGCAAAAATTTAAAGCTGTGTGAAGCCCTAAAAACATTTTTCAATATAAAACGTATCAGACCTTAATGTAAAGTTCTTCCTGTGGTCATGTCCCGTGTTTATTGTCCACACCTGAGTGGAAAATTACATCAGATAACAAAGCTGGCGTAGAAACAGGAGGTCTCACTCTGACATAAACTGCAGGTCTGCATTCTAGGAGACGCCATGAAGTGTCGGTGACTCGGCTGGAACAGCCACAAGTTTGATTCCAGTAAGAGGAGAGATGCTGCATGACAACTTTAAGTAAAAGTACTCGAGTAAATCTGAGTAAACGTAACTAGTTACTGTCCACCGCTGGCGTCACATCATCCATTCAGTTTGAATAAATCTGTTTCCCTGGTTCAGTTACTGCAGAAACACAAAGAGACGATAAACGTTTTTATGAAGGTTGGAGCCAAACTCAACACGAGAGGAAACGTTGAATCCAGATTATTCTGGCTGGTCTCCGGTGGCAGGAGGAGTTATTCCAGGTACTCCAGGCAGGAGGCGGCCGGCAGCTGACAGGAAGTCCACTTCTTCTTCTCCTCCTTCAAATCTTCTCATTCCAGATCCAGCCTTCAGCTGCAGAGACACTGGAAACAAGAGAGACAGACGGGACTTCAGAACCACAGACCTGGAACAAACTCCCTGAAAACCCGACCAGAACCTGAGGGTTCCTCTAAAGCTACAGTTTGTAACTTTATTAAATACTAAGTCTGGTTTCCATATTTATTAAGTCTGCCTCCATGTTGTGACGTTATGAAAGAGATAATCTGTGGATCCATCTCCTTCCTGCTCTGACCCGAAACAACCAATCAGAACCAGGAGGCGGGGCTTTGCGCTGTCAGTCATCCTCATGTACTCGCTGCTAAATGTGCTAATGGAAACAACTTACAGTTACAAGAAAACTGTTTACCCGCCGTCATCAGTGGCTATGCTAACTAGCTTTAGCATTCATTACAGGCTATGCTAGCTGCGGGGGAGGGGCTAGTTTCTATTATTCAACAAACTACATCAAAGTAAAAGTTTTATCTGTATGATAGTGAAACCCGAACCGCTCCGATGACAGCAGAGCAGAGTCCGGGCAGCAGCTGAACCTCGCAGGTTCAAAGGTCACAGTCCGGACAGGAGTTCCCACTCTGACCCAGAAGCAGAGACCAGCTGGTGCTGTGTTTCTGTGGCAACATCCATGAAAACAACCCAACCTGCCGCCATGAGAGCCTACTGGGCCACACCACCAGAACCTACTGGGCCCGCACCACCAGAACCTACTGGACCCGCACACAGAACCTACTGTCCACCAGAACCTACTGGGCCCACACCAGCACAACCTACTGGACCGCACAGCACAGAACCTACTGGGCCCAGACCACGAGAACCTACTGGACCCTCACAACATCCAGCAGAACTTCTTGTTTCTGAGCTGCTGCAGCTCCAAACCAGGGAGGTTCTGTGACTTAACGGGTCAAAACGGGTCAGTGTTCCAGAACCTGGAAAATAAATTCTGCTGTTCAGCATTTCTACAATTAAAGATCTGAAAAGTGTGGTGTGGACCTGCTTTCAGTCCTCTTGACCCAAAACTCTGTAGAACTACGGCTGACTGCAGCTGCAGCAGGACTTTGACTAGGCCGTTCTGTTCTCAGCAGCTTCCCCACACCATGATGCTGCCACCACCATGTCTCACTGTGGTTATGGTGCGTTCAGGGTCATGTGCAGTGTTAGTTTTATACCAAATATAGAGATCAAAAAGTGTTTCTTTTTGGAGGGAACATGAGAATAAAATGCAAAAAAGAAAAATTTTACTGAAATATATTTTTAATAATTAAAGCTACTCTGTTTTTCAACGCTAATTATAAAATATAATTCAAAATAACTTGTGATGCTCATCTTTCTGATTGGCTAACAGCTTAGCTCCTCCAGCTAGAGGTTCTGAGCAGGCTCGGCGGGTCACTCAGAACCTCTGCTGCTGAGATTCTCCGGTTTTGTTGCTAAAGATCTGTGAATATTTGAAGCTATTTTAAGATTCAGATTCTGTTGACAGAACAAAACAAACAGGCTGCATGTTGAACTTTGACCTCCTCATTAATGATCTACAGAGCTGGGGTCTGTCAGCTGATCCAGCAGCAGGTGGGGGAGGGTTCTGGGATCAGAGCGGTTCTGGTACCGCTCTGATCCTGAAGGACATTTTTATTTTAATTGATCCCAGTTATCAGTCAGTTAATTAATTATTCAAATTAGTTTAAAACGTTTCTATGGAAACGTAGCAGAGCATCGAGTCACTGATCATCATTCCTCCTGGCCAACAGGGGGCGACAATAGAGAGGGAAAAACTCTCCTTTAACAAGAAGAAAGCTCCAGCAGAACCAGAACCTGGCAGCAGAAGAACTGAACCAGGAGAATATTCTATGTTAGACATGAAAAGCAGGAAGGCAGAACAGTTTGGTGACGGCAGCATCATGCCAGGAAGGAACCAGCCAATCAGAACGCCCGAACAGAGAGAAAAACCGAGAAAATAAAAAGCAAGAATAAAACTGGAGAGCAGTAGGGACCTACCAAAAGTTCTGATCGGGTTCTGATTGGGTTCTGATCGGGTTCTGGTTGGGTTCTGATCGGGTTCTGATTGGGCTCTGATCAGGTTCGATCAGTTCCGATCGGGTTCTGATCTGGCTCTGATTGGGTTCTGACCGGGTTCTCCGTGTGTGATCTGAACCTCCATGTTGGATTTTCACCCCAGAACCTTCCAGAGGTTCTGAAGCGTTTGTAGCGCTACAGGTTTAGCGTCTTCAACCTCTTGGTTCTGTGGACCGGAACCAGAACTCATCATGTTAGTTAAAAACTAAATTAATTAGTTTAGTTTTAGAGAAATGTAAAAACCAATATAACCTAATTCATTTTT
Organism: Phalloptychus januarius; assembly: GCA_902982915.1. Lineage (NCBI taxonomy): Eukaryota > Metazoa > Chordata > Actinopteri > Cyprinodontiformes > Poeciliidae > Phalloptychus > Phalloptychus januarius. The sequence goes on from CADWAE010000075.1 coordinate 938,766, forward strand.
AAATTGATTTTTAAACCAGTTAGTTTAATTTAGTTTAGTTTTAGTTTAGTTTTAGTTTAGTTTTAGTTTAGTTTAGTTTTAGTTTAGTTTAGTTTTAGTACTCTCTGCTCAGCGCTGTCTGAGCAGGATGTTCTGTTTCTCGCTGCTGTTATGTAAGAACTGTGGAACAGAACGTTTAGACCGACCCGCTGGTACCGGCCCGTTTATCCTGTCAATATTTGCTCAGGTGTTAGTCCACCTGACGGGTTCAGGAGGGGAGAGAGCAGGTCGACGACCTCTGACCCGGATCCGCTTCCTGTCCTGCTGCTGATGAAAACGCTTCTCAGTGTGACCCGAGGCACGTAGTCCTGCACCAGAACCAGAACCCGGGTCCAATGAGCTCATCGCTAATGGGGTCATCATCGGCAGGTGACCTCATCATCAGCTTCATCACAACATTTAAATAAAAATGTTTTAGCAGCAATTCCTTCAATAACTGTAAAGGAGAATCAGGAAAATGTATTTCTGTAATAATTTTATGATTATATTTCAGTTCAAATGGAGAAACTATAAAAACATCTGCAAATAAAGTTTATTTACCAATAATTTAGTTACACAAACAAATCAAAGCAATTCTGCAGGATGCGCTCTGGCACCACAGAGAGGAGTTCTGAGCTCTTTGATCCGGTTCTGGTTCTGATCGGCACAAGAACCAGAACCGTCCCACAGGGAAAGAGAACCTGAACCAGTCACAGAACCGGGTTCTCCAGATGCCTGGGAATAAATGAACATAAAGCCCAGCAGAGTCCAGCTGCTGCTGCAGTTTCTATCCAGAGTTTTCACATGAAAACCAAGAGGCGACTCGTTTGCAACGCTGCAGCTCCTCTTTCTGCACTTTAACTTCCCGTTTCACATGAACAATATATCCTCTCTGAAATCTAAAAGTTTGAAAAAAAAAAAATGAAATTGGCAGTTTCCAAACTGAAGGAGGAAAAAACAAACATGTTCCTAAAGAAATGAAAAAGCATTTTTATCCTGGTTTCACCAGGATTGATCTTATTCTGTCCTATTCTATGCAAACCATAGTTTTCTTTGAACATAAATATATATTTATATTTCTGAATGAGGATAATAGTTGTTTAAGATTAAATATTTATGTATTAATTAATTTTGTAATTTTATTTTAAGTCAATAAAGCGTCTATAAAAAGGTCATTTGATGTAATTAGATGTTTGAAAATGGAAGAGCTTTAAACCGAACATTCTTCATCTCCAGATTAGACTCTTTAATCTGACCTCCCGCTATGACAGCATATTGGTAGCATGTTGGGATTACTGTGGACTGGGATTATTTTAAACACCTTTATATATCAGAGTGTAGTTACTCCTCCGGACCAGCAGGAGGACCCAGGTCCGTTTTTCTGAACCAGAGCCGTTGTAACCACCAGGGGGCAGTGATGAGCGCTGACGGCCCACCCTGAAGCGGACCACAGAAGAAGAAGCTGTGTTGTTTTGCTCAGACGTCACCATCCGTCCTGGAGAACCGGGATGCTGCGCCGCTGATGTCCTCCGGCAGAACCGCGGACTCTGAACTCGGTGGAAGACCCGCTCAGCGCGGCGCGGGGAGCTGCGTGACCGGCCGAGGAGCCTGTGGAGGCGGACACAGCGCCACTTAGACCGCGGTAAGAGGGGACACGTCAGCGGAGGACGCGGAGCGGAGAGACCGACACTTGAGCGAGGCGGAGGGTCTCCGCTGGTCCGGCTGGGGGTTCGGATGGTTGTGGATGGTTCTGCTCGGACCGGTTAATGAACGGAATCGCAGCTGGCTGGGCTCAGCTGGACGGATCCAGAACCAGCAACTGTCTGTGACTAGGTTTATTACGGGTTCGGTTCGGTTCATCTGGGCTTTAGGCTCACAGCTAACATCACCGAGTCACCCGGAAGTCTGGACTTCCCTTTTCTGAGACCAAACATGCGCAGTGCGTCCCTGTGAGTCCCGGAACCGGAACAGTCCAGTTAACCTGAGCTGCTGTTTCTCTGTACATGACGCAATAATTCAGCCCGCTATGACTTCAGAAGGACCGGTCAGCGATGACGTCACGTGCGGGCGGGGTTAGACTGGATCGAACTCAGAATCTCAACAGATCCAGAACCAGAGGGTCTGGTGTTCCCCGGGTTTATCAGGGACCAGCAGCAGGAACCAGGGAGGAGATGGGTCCGGAAAGAAGGTCCAGTGTGTGTTCATCAGAACCAAACTGGGCCTTAAACCCGGTTCCCTTAACCTCTCAGAGTCAGAGCTACAGAAACCTGAATGGACCCAATCTAGAACCGGTCCGATCTGAGCAGAACCGGACCAACCTGACCAAATCAGTCCGATCAGAGCCGGTTGGGTCCGAATCATTTATTGATCCGGTTGATGCCTCTTTGTGACGGATTCGCCCTCCTGCTGCGCTTGGCTCTGCTGCAGGCTGCTGTGTGACCTGCGGGGGGCGCTGCGGCACCATGAGCGGCGCGGCGCTCGGCCTGGAGATCGTCCTGGTCTTCTTCTTGGCTCTCTTCCTGCTGCATCGCTACGGAGACTTCCGGAAGCAGCAGCGCATGGTTCTGTTCGGCACGCTGCTGGCCTGGTACCTGTGCTTCCTCATCGTCTTCATCCTGCCGCTGGACGTCAGCACGGTCGGTACCAACCGGGCCGGTACCAACAGGGCCGGTGCCGCACCGCCCACTGAACCCAGCAGATCCAACCTGTGTTTCTGCCCCCTACAGACCATCTACAGGCAGTGCATGAAGACCATGGGGAACACCTTCCTGTGTCCACGTCAGCCCGACCAACCGGACCGGCACCAGCGGGCCCAACCCGCCCAACACCAGCATGGCTCCGACCAGAAGGTAGGAACATGAGCCTCCTGTTTTGAATGTTTGTGGTTCCAGAATAAACCCAGAGTGCTGAAGATGAACTGAGCAGCTCGGATCTGATCACAGCCAACTTAGAATCTGTTAGTCTATCGATTATTCTGGCTAAACTATATAACTAAACTGCCTCCTTCAGTCGGTTCTGTTGGGTTCTGTTGGGACCAAACATTTGTTCCAGTTCTGCTTCCTCAGTTCCACTCGCCTCTGGTGGTCTTTGGGTTGTCTGAAGAACGGTTCCCCCAGGAATGTTCAGCCTGGTGGGCCACCAGGCTTCACTTGCTCCCCCGCCAGGCTGAACATTGATTGTTTGTTTTAGGTTTTCTTTTTACGTTTGACTTATTTTATTGTCTGTTTAGGTTTTGCTAATAACCTCTGGATATAACACAGAGCTGCCTACTGATATTTTCAGACTTCCTGACCAGGACTCTGTGGTCATTGGTCGGTCAGGGTCTGGAAGCGTGTGATTGGATGATTTATTTCCTGTTGATGTGTCATTGGTCAGCCTGTCTCTGGAATCTCGGTGATTGGATGACTTTTCCAGTTCTGGTGGGAGCTGACGTTTGGTTTCCGTCTCCAGGACCGTCCCGTCGTCGTGCCACCGGCCCTGGAGCTACATCCCTGAAGGCATCATGCCCGTGTTCTGGAGGGTGGTGTACTGGACCTCTCAGTGCCTCACCTGGTGGGTTGGACCTGGAGACGCCCTCGCCTGCCGGCCGGCCGGTTCTGGAGCCGCTCTGACCCTCTGCTGCTGTTCCCAGGCTGCTGCTGCCCTTCATGCAGTCGTACGCTCGCTCCGGAGGGTTCTCCATCACCGGGAAGATCAAGACGGCGCTCATCGAGAACGCCATCTACTACGGCACCTACCTGCTGATCTTTGGCTCGCTGCTCATCTACGTGGCGGTTCATCCCGACTGGCTTCTGTCCCACCTGTCCTGGTGAGGCGAGCTGACCCGCTTCGGGCCCGGCCCCTGCCTGGTTCTGACCTTTGGATCAAGCTTGAAGCAGGTTTCGCTTTAGCTGATCGATTATCCATAATGTAGCAAACCAAAGGTCAAAGGTCGGTTTCTAGGGATTTCTGTCCCCTCTCTGAGCCTCTACCTGATCTCTGGTTGGGGATTCGGCTCTGATCTATTTCTGATCATAGTTTGGGATGGCGAGCAATTATTTTAATAATCAATTATTCTGACATCAGTTCTGCCAATTAATCGATCATCAATCTGATGATTCATTGATTATTTAGATCAAACGTTTTGGTATGGAATGAATCTCAGATGTTGGTGCCGAATCGTCCAGGAGATCTGATGGCAGAGACCTGGTCAGTGAACAGGAACGCGTCAACCTGTTCTGATCCGTTCCCCCGACCCGGTTCCCCGACCCGGTTCCCCTGATCCGTTCCCCTGACCCGGTTCCCCGACCCGGTTCCCCCGACCCCGTTCCCCTGATCCGTTCCCCTGACCCGGTTCCCCTGACCCGGTTCCCCTGACCCGGTTCCCCTGACCTGGTGCCCCGAGGCCCCTGACCTCTTCCTGCCTCTCCCCAGGTACGAGCTGCAGACCATCGGCATCACGGCGGCCAACACGTGGGGCCTGTTCCTGCTGGTGCTGCTGCTGGGCTACGGCCTGGTGGAAATCCCGAGATCCTACTGGAACGCCTCGCGCCACGGACACCTGCTCATGAAGACCTACTTCAAGGCCTCCAAGCTGATGACGGAGAAGGCGGACGCCGAGGAGAACCTGGAGGACGTGATGGAGGTGAGCGCCTCTGAGGGCTACGGCTGGGTTCTGGTTCTGGTCGGGTTGAACTGTGTTCTGCTGCAGGAGGTGAGGAAGGTCAGCGAGTCCATCAAGTACAACCATCCGCTGAGGAAATGCATCGACACCATCCTGAGGAAGGTAAGGAGCCGGTTCTGGTCCTGATGCAGGCGGGTCCGGTAGAGTTTACCCCTGACTGTGACCTCTGACCCCCACAGTGTCCCATGGACTACCAGGAGAAGATGGGTCGGAACATGGACGATTACGAAGACTTTGACGACAAGCAGAACTCGTACCCGACCGAGAAGAGTCTGGTCAAGCTGCACAAGCAGGTGAGCGTCGCGGCAGGCCCGGTCCGGTTCTGGTGCCGCCGCCGTCTCACCCGCCGTCCGCCCCAGGCCCGGACCCGGGTGCAGTGGCAGATCCTGCTGCAGCAGGCCGTCCACCTGGAGGACGTGGCCAAGAACGAGACCAGCCTGAGCCACCAGTTCGTTCACAGCTTCCAGTCCGCCGAGCCGCCGGGCCGGTTCAGCCGCTACGTCTACACCCCGACCGTAGGTGGGTCGCCGCTCCCCGCCGGTACCGCAGCCCGGACCGACCCTGACCTCTGACCCGCCTGTGCTTGTGTCCCAGAGTGGTACTGGGAGTGCCTCCTGAAGCGCTGGTTCTACCGGCTGGTGTCGGTGGTTCTGACCCTGTTCAGCGTGGCCGTGGTCTGGTCCGAATGCACGTTCTTCAGCACCCGACCCGTCCTGTCGCTGTTCGCCGTCTTCATCCAGCTGGCAGAGAGAGAATACAACTACCTGTACATCGAGGTGAGACACCTGATCCAGTCCCAGATCAGGTGGAACCGGAGCCGTGGTCCAGTCCTGACCCAAAGCCGTGGTCCGGTCCTGACCCGGAGCGGTGGTCCGGTCCTGACCCGGACTCCCTGGTCCGGTCCTGACCCGGACTCCCTGGTCCGGTGATTCCTGTTCAGCCTGGCGTTAAGGTGTAATGTGCTGTGTGTCCACCAGATGGCGTGCTTCCTCACCATCTTCTTCCTCTGCACCTGCGTTTACTCCACGGTGTTCCGGATCCGGGTCTTTAACTACTACTACCTGGCCTCCCACCACCAGACGGACGCCTACAGCCTGCAGTTCAGCGGCATGTCAGTGGAGGCGCTGCAGTTCTTTCATTACGGCTCTTCGTCAGACCTGGAGTTAAATGTTCAAAGTTTCATGGATTCATTAATTCTATGATTTTAATTTTGTTGTTTTTTGCAGTTTGTGTTTTTTATCCTATTTAATTTTTACTATTTTTAAATCTAATATTTGCTACAGTAAGTCAGGCTGACCCTGTTCTCCTGGTGACCCAGACCCGGTCCTGACCCTGACCCGGTCCTGACTCTGAACCGGTCCTGATCCAGACCCGGTCCTGACCCTGACCCGGTCCTGACCCAGAACCGCCTGACCCAGGACCAGTCCTGACCCTGAACCGGCCTGACCCAGAACCGGTCCTGACCCAGAACCGGTCCTGACCCAGAACCGGTCCTGACCTCCTCTGGTTCCTCAGGCTGTTCTGCCGTCTCACTCCTCCTCTCTGCCTGAACTTCCTGGGTCTGATCCACATGGACTCGGCCATCTCTCACCGGCAGAAGCTGCCCACAGCCTACACCTCGGTGAGACCGCCGCATCCAGAACCGCGATCAGAACCGGGCTGTTTGGGCCGACCGGAACCAGAACCGGGCTCAGCTCTTCCTGTGTTTCAGATCATGGGCTCGATGCGCGTTCTGTCCTTCATCGCCAACGGGTTCTACATCTACTACCCCATGCTGATCGTCATCCTCTGCATCGCCACCTACTTCAGGTCGGCAGCTTCCCGCTCACCTTTGACCTTTAACCCGACAGGAAGAAGATGAAGACGTCAGTCAGTCAAACTGTATTAACACACAGCAGCTGAATCAAATTTAAATATTTCAGCATTAAAATATCGAATCCTACTGGCCAATGAAAAACAGCCAATACCAACTGGACCAGGAGGCAGATTTCAGAAAACTTGCTGCCCCTCTGAAGGTGTTCTTGGTTGCTCTGACTCAGTCTGGGAACGCGCTGCCTGAACCTCCTGGGCTTCCAGCAGTTCATGGATGACAGCGAGATGACCTCTGACCTCATCGACGAGGGAAAGGAGCTGATCCGACGCGGTGAGAGCGGAGTAAAGATGACCGAAATCAAAGTGACCCAGAACGTTCCTCAAACCGGTTTCTGTTTCCACAGAGAGGAGGAAGAGGCAGAGGATCGAAGATGGAGAGAACCGACGGAGAGTGAGAGGAAGAACGAGCGACATGCCGACGACTCGCTGCCCTCTGGTGGAGAAAACGGCTCACTGCGTCTGTCTGTTTCAGGAGTGGAAGGAGCGCTATGGCAACCAGAGGGAGGACTTCGCTCCGAGGAACCGGAGCAGCCACGAGATGAAGGAGACCAGTTACTCTGAGTCCAGCAGGGACAGACGTGAGTCAGAACCAGAACCGCAACAGAACCACAACTCCAACAGAACCCTAACAAAACCGGTTTGTGGCCTTTAGAGGTGAAGTATTCTCGCTCTGCCGGCCGGGCGGAGAGAGACCGCATCGAGCTGCTGCAGGACGCCGAGCCGCTGGACTTCAACGCCGACGCCCTGACAGACGACAGCCTGGAGGCCGAGGCTGGCAGGTAAACGGACAGTCCGACACACACCTGGTTCAGACACCTGGTTCAGTCACCTGGTTCACACACCTGGTTCAGACACACACCTGGTTCAGCACACACCTGGTTCAGACACACACCTGGTTCAGACACCTGGTTCAGACACCTGGTTCAGACACACCTGGTTCAGACACCACCTGGTTCAGACACACACCTGGTTCAGACACCTGGTTCAGACAGACCAGAACTAGGTGTGTGAACCAGGTGTGTGACTGAACCAGGTGTCTGAACCAGGTGTACTTTCTGTATCACGTAGTTTAGAATAATGCAGTATGTTCTGTATTTCCAGGCCTGCAGGCGGACGCTATCTCTCCATGTCTTCGTCTCGGAATCGGATATTTGACGACGTTTAGCAGCTCCCCTCCTGCCCTGCATGCTACCGACCAGCACACTGTCTGACCTTTGACCTGAAGGTCAGAGGTCAGCGATTTTTACGGATGATGAAGCTGAGCTACTACAGCCATCACTGATGAAGGTCACATTACACTTTATATTTAATTTTGTCCCCATGTTGGTGTTTTAACGTCGTAGTGAAATCCTGACCGATTCATGAGGATCAATAATTTGCACTGACCTGAAATGTCTGAACTACTGACTGGATTCACTGTTCATGTCACATTAAACAGGAAGGATTTTGTTGTTTTAATGAAGTCCGTACAAAATCTGGTTAACTCTAAAAACTGAGTTTTATTTCACTTTCGCTGCTCTGTTTGTTTGTTTGTGACCTGGGAATAAATGGGGCCGATCACTCGACCCTGAGGGACTCCAGGCTTCTGCTCTGAACATCTGAACGTCACTGCAGGATAAAAATAACTGATGTCCCATCATCTGCCTTCTGCTGCAGGAATAACAAACAGAGCAGATGTGTATATATGAAGTGTTTTGTATTGTGTGGTTGATCATGTGACTGTACTTCCGGCTCCTTACTGTGCTGCTCCTGCTGACTCTGCTGAGACTGTTTCTCACTTTGGTCTCTGAAGCTTCAGTTGTACAAACAGAAATGTTCAGTTCCCTCTGCTGTTCTGTCTGAAAATAAAAACTGGTTCATGCTGAAAAGATGCAGCAGTTCTGCTGTCCAATGACTGAATGAATGAATGGATGAATGAATGAATCATAAAGTCCATCCATCAACCTTTAAACTCTTTAGACCCGAGGGATTGATCCGTCTGACCACCGTCTTTCACTAACTGGACTTTGGTCCAGTTCGCTTGAATCCAACTCCAGTTCGGTTCGCTTGGTGAGCTGTGAAGGCTAATCAACCTCTGACCTCTGACCTCTAGTCCTCCAAACCTCGGTCTGGGTTCAGTTTGAATGTGAACGCCAAGCGGACTAGAGACCGCTCCAACAGCAGGAAGAGGACTACAGCGCAGGGCATTCTGGGTAAGTGCAACCAAAGCTAACATGTTAGCCTAGCGCTAGCAGCAGAAATGGCTCCTGGTCTTTAGCCTAAAGAGAAATCCTCCAGCCGCTAAACTCTGACGCCTCCATCTTGTTTCATCTGGTGAAGCAGGAAGTTGCTCTCAGCGTCTCCAGAGGTCTTTGTGTCGTTTCCTTCAGTGGTTGTTGGTGCAGCGCCCCCACAGGCCAGGAGGGGAACAGGCTGGTCAGAGGGATTTCATCAGATGGTTGACTGAAATCTGCCTGAGGTGTGTCTCGTTCTGGACTCAGTCAAGAGTTACAGGATGAACGTCGCGTGAGGAAAAGGCTTGAAATGTTTGTTCATGTTCTCACTTTCAGATGAAACGTTTTCCAACGGATGAGTTCATAACCTGAAACAAGAAGAACTACTTCCTGTTTGAACTTTGACTGATGGTCTGCAGAGGCATGGCAGACCATCAGCCATGGCTGACCATGGCAGACCATGGTCTTATTGGGTTTTATTTTATTTAAAAAAATAAAATAAAACCCAATAAGCATAAAATAATTTAAGTGCCACATTTTAAGATGAAGCATCTCAGAACTCTGGACCAGAAGTGAGGTTCTGGTCCAGAGTTCTAAGTTTCTGTGGGATTCTGACGGTTCTGGTCCCACTGGGCTGAGAGACAAACTGAGAGGAACTCCTTTAGTTTTGTTCAAAAACTGACGAAGATTTAATGAACTGAGACACTTTGACTAGTCCTTTCTTTGAGCAGTATTAGTGGTGCTGGATGACGAGAAGAAGCTGATTGTAGCTTCCCGTCTGTCTGAAGCTGGTTGAATGCCTCCACCTAGTGGAAAGAAAAAAAACTGCAGGATTAGTTTAATTACCTGGATGATAAATAATAAGATTTGATGCTCATCCACGGTCACACGCTTTGATGTACGATAATTCTTTTCGTACATCGTGACCTTCTATTGTTCTAGTATGTGCTGAGTGATTTTTAAGTCTGCAGGTCAAACGCTGCAGAAATAATTCGATCAGATACAACGTCAATAAAAACGACATGATGGCGGCTTTAATACAAACTGGCCGACTTCCTGTTGGGTTTGGACCATGGCTCCAAGAGACTTTTTTGTAGGTCCTGAGAAGATACACATGTGTACCAAGTTTCATAAGTGTAGGTCAAAGCATGGCTCGGGGCAGAATTTTTAAAAATATTCTAGAGGGCGCTATAGAGAAATTAGGCCACGCCCATCAATGACTGTTATGGATTCCTGTTGGGGGATGGATAAGCATAAATCCTAGTGACTTTGTTTGAGTCACTGAGGGATTTAGAGGCAAACGTATGGTAATGGCGTGACCTTTGATTTGGCGCGCCGCCGTGGCCAGACCCCAATGAAAACTGTTGGCGCTTTAAAGCAAGTGACACCAACCGCTTATCTGTCATCCAGCACAGAATCATCTTGAGTCACCGTCGGTCACCGTCGGTCTGCGTCGGTCTGCGTCGGTCACCGTCGGTCTGCGTCGGTCACCGTCGGTCTGCGTCGGTCTGCGTGTTTCAGGTCTCAGCCTGCAGAGGTCGTCTCCAGTCATGCGTGTTTCTGATCGAGCAGCTTCTCGCGCTACAGCGTCACGTTTCACAGGGTTTTGCTGGTTATTCATGTCAGAAACTAATTTCCATATTCTCTAGTTTCCTCCATTCATTTAGTTTGATCCTCTGGTGTCAGTTCATGTCTTATGTATAAATAAAGCTGATATGAACACATTTCTCTTAATTAGTATCATAACTGCATGATTTTGTCCCATGTCAGACGAAGATTCAAATTCTCTCTGCAAAGACACAACTAAATATGACCAAGAATCATTGTCTGGTTTCTCGTGCAAATATCACTTTAATTTAGCAAAACAAACTTTTTACCACGATATGGATTATTTTAATGGTTCTAAATGTTCCTTAATATTGATATTTATTAGATCCAATGGCAGATTATTTCACTTATTCCACATTTGCCCTCATAATAACTCATCTGCCAGTGAAACTGGAGCTTTTTATTCATATTGAACAATTATGTATTTAAAGGAAACTCCTATATTTTGTTGAAAAGTTACATTTAAGTTAGTTTTGTGTTAATTAATGTGTGCTAAACTGTTCCTCTAGAAATAAGATTCTGTCTTTTTGCAGTGTGATTTAAACATAAGTGGAAACTTGTTGGCCAGAGTAACATTTGTGCCTTTATGCCTCTGGCATCGAACCCACGGTTCAACCTGCCAGAAACACTTTGCTCAATTGATCTTTCATTTTTTCAAGATCCTTTTCTGGTGCAGCTGCCCAGCCGAGTATAAAAGCTGTGCAGCTCCTCCTCCGCCCAGACGGCTGCATGTGGAGCTCCGGCCCGTCAAGGTAGGATCAGGTTCAACTCTCCGCAGGTCTGTCCCCGTCCATCTGAACCGTCTTTGTTTCTGCAGATGTTTGCTAAGAAGGCTCAGGTGATCCACAGTGAGGATCTGATCCACAAACCTGTTAAAACAGACCATCAGGTACACGTTCATGGATGTGCTGAGTGCTGCTGGAATAAACCCTGCAGGTACGAGTTCCCACACAAGTTCCCACACGCTTCTCTGCATGTCTGGGCGTCTGACACCAGCGTCTGTCCCTTCCAGGTCCCGTGAGGACAGAGATCCTGGTGAATGTCAGCTCTTGTACTGAAAACACCAAAGACGACTCGGTCGGCGTCTCTGGTAATTCAACAAGTCAGGACTCGGCGACGACTCGGCGACGACTCGGCGACGACCTTCACTGTGAAGACGTGGTGGACTGGAAAAAGCTGAAAACGTTGGTGACCCAGTGGTAAAGCCCGACTGATGGAGGTCGTTGGTCGACCTTTGCTGACCTTTCCTCACTGCAGCCGAGAAAACCTGAAGAAACGTCCAGTCAGCAGAACTTCCTGTCTGCTTGGTGAACCAGAAGCTCGTTAGCTGGAAATGTCTCCGGATTCGTCTCGTTTCTTCAGGCAGGTAAAGAAAAAGTTCCAGGGAGATTTGAAGATACGCAACATGGACAAACATGCGTTTGTTCACCAGATCTTCTACAACTCGTCCGCCGTGACGCTTTGCAGCAAAGCTTCAGGGAACGACTCCGTAAAGGTCATCAGATCCATCTGGAGATCCGTCTGGAGATCCGTCTGGAGATCCTAGGATCTCATTGTATTTTCTCATGGTTGTAAATTGGCAGCGTTTTCAGCTGAATCTGTTGGTCAACCTGCTGCGTTGTGATGTTTCAGAAAGTCAGGAAGGACTCAGTTCACCCTGACCTTTGAACTGATGCACCGATGAAGAAAATGGAATGAAAATTGGTCAAATCATTCATTTACTGGCCTGTTTGTGTTTGAGCTGCAAAATCGCAGGAAAAATGCTTCACAAAATGCAAAAAGAAATTCCATGAATTTACAAGCAATACAAATATTATGCAAACAAACTTTCTTGCTTCTGTTGCAGAAATCCCTTCCAGAACCAGGACTGAGAGCCGAGTCTACAGGACCGGGCCGCGGTTCTTCCACACTCGCTTCCCAGGAATGTGAGCTCCTTCATTTTCCCTCCTATTTCAGTTTCATCAACCTGCAGTTTTTCCTCATAAATCTTTACATACAAAAAACAAAATTAAAACTGTTTGTTCTGTTTCAGTAAATCAAGGAAAGAAAAAAAGAAGAAGGCGAATAAAGAAAAGCGAATCGACAGCTTCAATGTGAATATTTGGTAGTCTTTGTATTTTGCGCCTTCACTGTATTTCAGTGGTGAGTTCCAGTCCAGTCTCACTCCAAAGCCAAGAGGAAACTGAGATTTCTGAACTGAACTGAACAGTTCAGTTCAGTTATGATTTTCTATTTGTTCTTCAATATGTGGTTGTTGTCATATTTTATAAAAACAACCAGAGATTATATACTGAGTAAAGAAAAGTTAACTAGTATTTAACTAGTATTCTTATCTTTACTGAACGAATGAAAGGAGAAACAAATATGAAAATGTTTTCATGAAACTTTTCCGTATTAATTTGGAACCAGGAAAGTTCCTGCCACCGGTCAGATATTTAATAATTGGTATGGACTGATATGAAATGTTTATATTGTGATATGAACAGAGCTGCAGATGCCCAGCGCCCCCTGCAGGAGGAAGACAGAAAATGAAAATCAACATTTTCCTCTTTGGGGAACGTTAGAAAGTCAAATCTTTACATACTACACTGTTTTATTGCTTCTTGTAAATGAAAGTTGAATAAAACATGATTTATAGAAATGTGAAGGTTTTTGTTGTCCTGCAGCTCATTCCTCTGTTCCCTCCGTTCCCTCCGTTCCCTCCTCTGTTCCCTCCGTTCCCTCCTCTGTTCCTCCGTTCCCTCCTGCAGGGCGTTGCAGTCGATGCTCCGCCTCGCCGCTCTGCGTCTGGAAGGTTTTGAGATTTGACTAGACCGTTTCCTGGCCTCCTGTCGTTTCCCCTCCTCTGACAGGGACAACAGGGAGTTTGTGTCTCCATGCAGCTAATGAATAACATCGAGTTGTTTGGTTGAGTTTTGTGGAAAACCAGGTTGTAAAAGTGCAAAACGGCCCAAACAAAGTTTCCTACTGCAGAGTTCAGAGGCGTGTTTGAGCTCTAAGAGTTTTAAATATTATTTATTTAAAACAATCACGGAACTTTATTCTTTACAGGTTAATGCAGCAAGTAGTGATTTGATCATTCAGATTCTTCCTTCCTTAAAGGCTAAAAGTCCAGGGAGATTCGATAGGATGATGCAACATGGGACAAGATTTAATTAAGCCAGATTAACCTATGAATACTGCTGAGTCATCATGATTTATCAGCAGTAATGAAACAAAACCGATTGATTTAACTGGGACACTTCCCTCTGGGCTGAACCGGGTCATGAACAGGGTTCAACCTGTGGACCTCCGGACCTCTGGGTCTCTGGACCTCCGGGTCTCTGGACCTCCGGGTCTCTGGACCTGTGGACCTCCGGGTCTCTGGACCTCCGGGTCTCTGGACCTGTGGACCTCTGGGTCTCTGGTCCTGTGGACCTCTGGGTCTCTGGACCTCCGGGTTTCTGGTCCTGTGGACCTTTTAGCTAGTTTTATATTCACACTGACATTGCTGAAGTCAAATTGAAGAACTCTCTCTATTGTCCTCATTAATTCACTTCACGGAAATGGAAGTCATGATGAGGATCGTCGGCAGACAAATGACGCTGGCAGAGGAAATGATTGCCAGTGAGTTTCTATAAATGTGGGATTTTGAGTCTGATATTAAATCTCCCAGTAATCAGTTTGCCTTCACATCATTAGGTCCATAAAACCGTTTAAATCCTTTTTCACCTGAAGGCTTTCTTCAGCCTCTGCTGAGACGGAAACCTCTTTAGTTTCCTTCCTTCCAGCCTCCGGTTTTATGTTCTGTGTCGGTTCTGCAGAACTGGAGGAGACGGTGGACGTGTGGGAGTCGCTGGCAGGCTGTCTGCCAAACCTGTCTGCGGTTCTGGAGGAGGGATGTTTCTGGTTCAGCTGGACGACGCAGTAAGAGCCGACATCCACACAGCATCAGCTGCTGATCAGCCTGTGAAACTGCATGTCCTCCTGTCAGCTGGATCAGGTCCCTGATGGAGAACATCGGCCCGAAGGAGCCGGAGCTTCGTTCCTGGATCTGGTTTCATCTGTTTCCAAGCAGCAGACAGAAGCTCTCCAGCTGCTGGTCTGCGCTCTGGCCGGTAAACCAGGTTGCCACGGTTACCACCCGGAGGTTACCACGTCCAGGTGGTTTATCTAAAACATCAACATTCATGTCCAATATGAGGACAGTCATTAACTCACTGCCTCTGATGCTGATTTAGGTTGGCTTGATCTTGAGTTAGAATGGCCTAGTCAAAGTCTAGACCTTAATTCAACAGCAATGTCTTGTGGTTAGACTAAAAACCTGAAGCTGTTTAGAACAGTTTCCTAAAGCTTTCAGGAAAACGTTTTCCTGTTTCTGTCCAGATCTACCAGAGAGTATTCCAGCTGCTTCGGTCAAATCCAGTCCGGAAACTCTGGACCGGATCATGGAGATCGTACGTTCATTCACTCTCAGTAACATTTTATTTCAATTATAATTTACTGAATTAATGAAAACTGTTTGTCACCAGATGGAGCATCTTAAGACTGGTGCAGTCAAAGTTCCAGAGTCCCTGGTTCGCCCCCTGCTGGAGAAAGAGGAGCTCTGCTGAAGTCAGGAAGTTACTTGAAAAAAGCCTAAATCTTCTGCGGACGATCATCCTCCCGCCCAGCTGGAGGCGCTGTACATCAGCGTGAGAGGAATCAGAGCAATGCTGCTGGTCTGACTGAATGTTAAAGATCATTTGATCTGGAACAAACATGATGGATGTTTACAAATATCTGCACAGATCAACCGAATGTTTCCAAATGGTTTCCATAAGTTTATGCAATAAATGTTCCATAAAAATGTCTCCAGAGGAATAAAATCATGATTCCTAGTAAAACTATTTGCTTCATTAATATAATTGATCATTTTTGTGATAAAAATCCAGTTTTGTACTTTATAATAATTCTTCTTATCACTTTATTAACTTCACACCATTTCAATATTTCTGAAGATGATTTTAATTTTCATGTGGAAAACAGATTCACTTCGCCAGCAGCGCCACCATGTGGCGTCATGTAAAATTACACCAAAGTCCGGAGGATTTGTCAAAATGTGGAAGATTATTGATCATCCATAAATATGAACTGCATTCATAGCAAATCCTACAAAAAAACTCAAAATGGCTTTTACAAATAAAAAATAAAAATATAAAAAATAAATTAAAAATGCAGGTTTCAAGTTAAATTAGAAAATTGGTCAAAAAAAGAGATTAATAAAACATGAAGGTTTGAGTTCATCTTAATTCAAAACTGAAAACCGACCAGAGTTCGGCTGTGAACCGAACCGGTACCGGAGCTGATTCTGTCAGCAACTCGCTGAGGCCCCCTAGTGTCTGGGTCGGAGAAAACAGGCTGGCTCTTTATTTTCCTGTCATGAGTTTTTTATAAATTTTGTCTATTTAGAATAAAACTTGACATTATAAATCTGCTTCCAGGAAAATTCATGTTTTAATATTAAATAAAATCATTTTTGTTTAGTTTGCTGGTTGCCAGGACGACCTCAGCGACATCCGGCCGTCTGACGTCAGCTCGCTCCTGTTGTCCCGTTGCTATGGTAACTTCGGCCCTCCGCAGAGACGGTTCTGTTTTTAACTGATCCGGTTCCGAGAGAAAAGAGAGAAGATGACGGAGAGCCATGGGAGACTGAAATGTCGGGACGCCCGCCTCATTCTGCCCCGAAGCATCGCGATGGTGAGGAAAGTTCCGACCGACCTGCTCGGTTCCGGTTCGGCTCCAGGTCCCGCCCGACCCGGTCCAGATTCACTGCAGGAGGACAGCAGTTTGTGACTTTATGAATCAGAATAATAACAATCTGAGGGAGGTCTGTTCGGTTCTGATCAGCTGCTGTAGGACCGGGGTTCCCAAGGTGGGGGGCGGGTCCCGCAGCGGGCCGCGAACCCCAAGCAAGAAACGATTCAGAGTCATAGAGTTTTGGACAACAGTGAATACATGAATGATTATGAATGAATACATGAATGATTATGAATGAATACATGAATGATTATGAATGAATACATGAATGATTAACGTATTTAAATGCATTTTACAGTTTCATCATAGGAATTCCTTTTGACTGTTGGACTATATTTAGAAACCAAGAAACTGTGTTGGGATGCGTCCATGTCTCCTGTCTCTGTGTCTCCGTCTCTATGTCTAAGTGTCTCCGTGTCTCTGTGTCTCCGTCTCTATGTCTCTGTGTCTCCGTCTCTATTTCTAAGTGTCTCCATGTCTCTGTGTCTCAGAGAGCCAAGGCGGTCCATAAGGATCCCGTCCAGCACCTGGTGGACCGGAACCAGAAACTGAAGGAGATCCGGGACGAGGTTCTGGAGTTCACCAAAGAGTACCAGGACTGCAGCATGAAGCGGTGGTGGCTGCAGCGCTGCGAGCGCCGCTACGTCAGAGGAGCCGTGGCGAGGGGCGTGGAGGCGGAGCTGGAGCAGCACGAGGCCAACATCAACGACAAGAGAGACAGGTATCAGAACAGAACCAGAACCAGAACCCGCAGCGGACCTCGGTGACGCGGCGACCCGTGTGTCCCTCAGGCTCAGGCAGCTGCTGGTGGCGGAGGAGCAGCAGCTGCTGCAGCAGCTGGAACAGAGCAAGGAGACGACGGTGGAGAGGCAGGCCAGGATGAGGGAGCGAGCGAAGAACCTGAAGGACCAGAGAGAGAGAGAGAGACTGCAACTGGTGTCCGACAAGATGGACCAGCTGTTCATGTAAGAACCAGAGACCAGAACCGAGTCCAGTTACCAACAACCACAGATCACAGGTCTGACCGGCAAACACCAGGTCTGTTCACATCGGGCCAGAACCAGGAAGTCAGTGATAGGAAACAGGAAGTAAGACATAGGAGACAGGAAGTCAGAGATAAGGAGGAAAAAGGAAATAAGAGATATGTACCAGGAAGTCAGAGGTAGGAAACTGGAGGTCAGAGATAGGAACCAGGAAATAGTGGCTCTATGTTCCTGATCCAGTTCCCTACTAATCGGGAATTAGCTCATGGAACTTTATGTCTCTTAGTTAGGAACTCGTTTCGGTTCCTTACTCATTTGTCGTCCAGTCGTGTTTCCTCTGGTGTGGAGGTGAAGCTGAGCTCCTGGTTCTCCTCAGGGAGCGCTGTGACGAGCTGCGCTGCATCCAAAGCCGGCGGCGTGAGCAGCAGGTGAACCGGGAGCGCCAGGACCAGTTGAGGATGCAGCAGGAGGAGCGCCTGCGGCAGCAGGAGGAAGAGGAGCTGTTCCACCGGCTGTGGGAGGCCGACCGGCAGGCCAAGGAGGAGCAGGAGGCGCAGCGGCAGCGGGAGCAGCAGCAGCGGGACGAGGAGCAGCGGCTGATGCTGCAAGAGCAGATGGAGGCGGTGGAGAGCCGGCGGCAGCGGGAGAAGGAGCTAAAGGAGGAGGAGGCAATGCTCCTGGTGAGCCCCGTCCCGCTGCGCCACACTGCTCCCTGCCCAGGCCTGACCTCTGACCTCTGGCCTCCATCGTCCTGCAGCTGGAGCAGACGAATATGGAGGTCCTGCGGCAGCAGCGCGAGGAGCAGCTGCTGCAGCAGCGGCGGCGGGAGCGGCAGCAGCAGCTGGACCAGGACCTGCGGCTGAAGATGAGGCGCCTGGCGCAGGAGCAGCAGCAGGAGCTGGAGATGGACATGAAGATCCTGCAGCAGATCGACAGGGAGGACACGGACCAGAGGCAGGAGGCGGCGCAGAGGAAGGTAGGCAGCTCAAGGGTCAGGGGTCAGCAGTCCCCCGACCTCCTGCTCCTGCTGCGTGTCCTTCTCCAGGCGGAGCGGTGCGAGGAGCAGCGGAGGTACCGGCAGTATCTGGCCGAGGAGCTGCAGAAGCAGAAGAAGGAGGAGCAGGAGACGGAGCAGCTGATGGAGGAGAAGGTGAAGGAGACATGGAGGAAGAGGGAGGAGGAGAGCCGGCGGCGCAGGGAGGCGCGCGACCGGCTGATGGCGGAGGTGCTGGAGACGCAGCGGCTGCAGATCCAGACCAAACGTAAGGAGGAGGTGCTGGTGGAGGGAGGAGGAGGTGCTGGTGGAGGGAGGAGATGCTGGTGGAGGAGGTGCTGGTGGAGGAGGTGCCATTTGGTTTTCTGATTCTCAGCCAGTTTCTCCTCCTGATTCTCCACAGTGGAGGCCAACAAGGACAGACAGGAGCAGCTGCAGAGGGAGAAGGAGGAGGCGAAGAGACAGAGGGAGCTGGCAGCCATGGAGGAGGAGCAGGAGAGGAGGAGGTAGGAGCCTGAGGGCCGCCATGTTGGACTGACCAGGAATCATAAAAGAAGAAACAGCAAACATCAACAGGAATATTTCTATTTCTGTTGAGATCTATTATGGTAGAGCAGACAGTTTCCATGGTAACCAGTTTCTCTGCTGCACAGCTTTAGTAAAACACTGATAATTATGATGTTTTGAATCTAGTTTATTATCTGTGGGCTAATACTTTAGTTTATCAGTAGATAATAAAGCTGTGAAGCCCAAAACACACCTCAGTAAAAACCGTTACCGTGGTAACCACAAACAGAGGTCCGGACACACAACCCTGAGGAACGCCAAGGATTCAACATGTTTTACTGCGTCACATGTAAAGACCTGAAGGTTCGTTGTTTCTGTCCGTCTGTCTGCGCAGCCGCAGGCAGGTTGCGGTTGCGTACCAGGCGGACCTGCAGGCCCAGATGCAGCACCAGCAGCGGCTGCGGCGCCACCAGCAGGAGCTGCAGGGCAGAGAGCAGCAGCAGGGCCTGATCCTGGAGCAGCTCTACAACCTGAGGAAGGAGCAGCTGCTGGACAAGATGGAGGCCTGCAGCCACCCGTTCAGGAGAGCGCTGCAGCCGACTGACTGACCGACTGACCAAACCAGGATTAAACCAGGATTAAACCAGCTAACTGGTCCAGTCTGAGTCCTTCATGCTTCTGATCTGCAGCGAGTTTCAAACCTGGAGCCTAAAGATCCAGGAGGAACTGAGACCATCAGAAACCCGACTGGATCGACCGATCAGTCAAGTTCAACTAAAACATGAGTCAGACATTCTGGTCCAGTTCTGGTTCGGTTCTGGTTCTGGTTCTGGTTCTGGTGCTTCTGGCTGATCTGTGTGTTTATTTTTGAGCTGCTGTTTTTGTTTCATTATTATTTTAATGACCTCTGAATGTAAACCAGCATTGTTGACCTTTGACCTTTATGACTGCTGTATTCGATGGACTGAAGTGATTTTTAACTTGATTCTCTGTTTCTGCTCATCAATAATTTAGACACGTTCATTTCATCACTTCCTGTTTATTTCTGATTTATAGTTAATCAAACACCTGGACCTTCAAAATAAGAGCTGAGACTGATTTAAAACGTCAGTTTAAAGAGTCTGAGGCCTGGAGCTGAATGCTTTCATAATAATAACAATAATAATAACAATAATAATGTCTATTATTATTATTATTATTATTATTATTATTATTATTATCCGCCGACCTGCAGACACAGTTTGACACCACACATCGTTCATTAACCCGTTCAGCTCTCGGCTCTCCCAGACGGCCACCGGGGGCGCTGCTGGGCTGCTGCTGGGCTGCTGCTCGGAGCGGAACCAGACTGGGTCGGCAGACCGGATCATCCAGGATCAGACCTGGATCAGGTGAGTCAGAGGGAACAGGATGACTCAGCAGCACAGACTGCTCAGCTTCTGCTCCACCCTCAGGCTTTTATTGTGAAAGAGCCTGGCTGCTCTGACCCAAACCCCAAATGGTCCCAATGGTTCTGTACTGGTTTCAGACTGGACCTAGAACCAGAACCAGATAGAATAAGATAACAGCAGCTGATGAATGAATCACTTACTGAAGTGATTCATTAGAAATGAATCTTATTAAACATGGAATAAATGTTTGAGTCCATCCAGTTCATCCTGCCAAACCCGGTTCTGGTCCGGCTCACTTGTCCGGTTCCGCTCAGAGACCAACGTTTAGAACCGGGTCAGAACTTCAGCAGGTAGATGTTCCTCCAGACCGGTTCAGATGTCTGGTTCTGGTTCTGGTCCAGGAGTCCAGCTGCAGACAGGTGAGGCTTCAGAAAACCTTCCATTAATGAATCCGATCAGCATGATGCTGCCACCACCGTGCTTCACTGTGGGATCGTATCCTGTAACTGGTTCTGATAAGATCTGATCTGGTTCTGATCCGATTCACATCAGTCAGCCCGCCCTCTGATTCCATCTCTGTCAGATTCTGCTTCACTGCTTTCCTTTCAAAGTAAAAGTTTAATGTTCACCAGGCAGTCTGCTGGCCAGACCAGAACCCGGATCAGAACCAGAACCCGGATCAGAACCCGGGCCCTGCGCTGGTCGGCAGGTTGCCCCCCCTGCAGTGTCTGATCTCTAGCAGCTGTGATTGTGTGGGAAGTGGGCGGGGCCTCCAGGTGAGCGGCTCATACCTGCAGCAGGTGTGTCTGGGAGTGGACCAGTCGGGATAATAGCTGCGGCTCAGACAAGTCTGGTTCTGAACCCGGCAGGATGGCCTCTGATTATGACCCCTACTGTAAGGTAAGGAGCCTCTGACTAGGTGGCGGGGTCAAAGTTCACTTACCATCACATTAGGTAAGCGGGCCGATAACAGCCGGGTCAGTCAGGAGTTCTGCTGTGGGGAAACATTCACTGTTTGTTGGGCTTTTAAATCAGAGGCGTTCTTGGTGGGTCCTGCAGGCCCGGCATCCTGCATGTTTCTGTTCCTCCTGGTGGCAGCAGGAGCCTCCTGAGGAGGTCAAAGGTCTCCTTCAGCCTTGAAAGGAGCCTCATCTGATGCAGGTGAGTTCGACCAGGCAGGAACCAACACATGCAGGATGCCGGGCCTCCAGGATCCACTTTGGGCTCCGCTGGTGTAAATGATCGGATTTTGTCGTCTGGCTGTGACGTAATGTGTTAGCTTCACCGAGAATGGAGCTAGCTAAGAAGCTACGCTGTAAACAACCGATAAAATGTCCCAAACATTCTCCTTCCTCCGACTTTAACTGCTCAGTGTGTAGCCTGGTCAGCACCACTGAACGGCTTGTTCTCTATTATTGGAATCAGGCCCGAGCAGCGAAGCGCTGCGAAGGCATCCCTCCCTATGTATCTCGTCAGGATGTACAAAACAGTCTCTTGGAGCCAACAGGAAGTCGGCCATTTTGAATCAAAGCTACCATTTTCTCTTTCTTATACACATCGTATCTGATCCTACTCCTCCTTCAGCTATTGGCATACAGACTTCAGAACCACTCAGCAGAGTCTTCAGGCATTAAAGGTCAGAAGTTATCAAAAGATTTCTCATACATCAAAGCATGTGGGCGTGGCTAAGTGTTAAACTTTGACTATTCGCCATGAAACATCAAGGTGCAATAACTTCCACAGACAAGATCACAGCTGACATAAAATGCTCAGACTTCCTATGTTTCACTACAGACCATGTTCAATTGATGACATCACCTTAGCCCCGCCCACTTCCAACAGGAAGTCACCTGTTTTTTCTGCTAGATGTCTTACTTTTACTTTATGATTCTATGATTCCAGCTGTCTGGCAGTTCAGGCTGAATGGCCGAATGGCGAATTCAATCCCTCGCCATAAGCATACGGTCGTCTCTAAATCACACATCCATCATCAGATTTGCACCAAACTGGATATGTCTGACCTTTGTTCACCTCTAAAGAGCCCACTTTATTGTAATTTGACTCCGCTGCGCCCTCTAGGTTAATCCAACAGCTATATCTCCTCGCTACATCAACCGATCTGCTCCAGATTTTTTTGTGCATCGTCAGGGAGCTGAAAGCGTCCATACTGGCGGATAGATGGGGGAACTGTGCAAGAGTGTCTGCGGTGGCGAGTGGGCGGTGGTGCTGGAACCCCCGCGGTCACCAATAGGCCTGAGCTGTGAGAGCCTTTTGAGGCTGCTTGCAGCTTTAATTATTATTTAATTATTTATTATTATTATCATCACTTCCTGCACAACTCTAAAACAAAGCAGAAAACTGATGTGATCGTTCTTCTCCTTCTGTTCTGTGACTGGAGGAATTCAAATCAATGGGAGAAATCTCAGACTGAACTGTGTGGTGAGGTTAGAATCCAGCGTTATCGTGTATGAAGACCAATTTCTGCAGAAGGTTCAGGTTCAGAGTTGATGCAATGCCAAACTACCTCCATTTATGTGATGTTATTCTGAAGGAGACCATATTGCAGCTCATCAGGTCCATGAAATCTACAGTAAACCAAAATGAGCCATTTATTTCACAAAATTTCAACAAAATTGTCTAAGTTGTCAGTGATGCAGTTGACACAACGTGGCTAGCCGGAGCTGCTAAGCCCTGCTAGCAAAGGAAGAAACAGGAAGTTCTTTTTATGTCTGACGGTGTTGATAAAAACTTGGGATAAATATCAATTGAGTTGGAAAATATATAAAAATGATTTTTAATTACATTTATTGTAATAAATAATTAGTTATTTGAACACTTATACTTAATTGTCATAATATGTTATCTTAGTATTTCTGTAATTGTTTTAAACTATTATAATGTCCTGAGTTCTGCTCCAGGTCCAGGAGCCACCGGCTGCAAAGTTTAAAATGAAAAATATTCAGCAACACCAGGAAAACATTCATTGTTGTGCTGACCAGGTTAGTTCAGTCAGATATTTGAAAGAAATATATTTTGTGTATATTTTATTCAAATATTGCGCTTCATCCAGACGACCTGTTGGTTCCTCTTCTCACGAATCACTGAAATAATAAATTGGCTAAAAGAATTAGGTAAACATTTAATAAATGATTTATTGATGTAATTATTTGCAAGGCCTAGATGTTAATGTGATCATTCTGATTAGTTTCTCATTTTTTATAAAACTTGTTTTGGTACCTCTGTAAATCTGACGCTCATCCGCTAACGGCAGCGATGAGCTGCTGCTCTCGCTGGGCTGAAGTCCTGCTTCTCTGCGATCTGATTGGACTGTTGTGCTAAAACAAGTTAGCCTATCAGTGAAGCTATTAAAGCTCAAAATAGCACCTCAGTGCTAAACATGTAGCAGCTGATGTCAGCAGTCTAAGCAAGCTGAAGAATGATCAGAGAAACTCTGCTCCAATCTGAAGATTAAAATCGAGAAACATGTCTGAAGTTTAGATGGCTTTTCATCCCATAATTTAGTAGCAAGAAGGATTTTTGAAGTCAAAATGTTCTTTATTTTGTTACAGTTTTTTATTAAAACGTGATTTATTACAGACTCTGAAATAAATGTGATTAAAAATCGAAGCCATTCCCACCACTAGTTAACTTAGTTTTGTCCCGTTTGGCCCTCCGTACGAGCCGACCGTCTGGGTGGACGAGGCTCCAGTCACCCGGTGAAGCAGAAGCTGCTCTTCAGGACAAACCTGAGTGAAACGTGGAGGATTCACTGACGTTCATCAACCTGGAATCATCACAACGAGCAAAAATGAAGCTCCAAACATCAGGAATCCTTCCTCGCTGGGTTTTGGACCCGGTCGGCCCGGTTCTGCCACATTCCTGCTCTTCATCTCTCATTGTTAATTTAACCACAAACAGACGCAGGAATCACCGCAGATCAGACAGACGAGGCGTGAGAATTTATTCATGACCACTTCCTGTTGGACACGATTGGAGACATCAGAGCCTCTGACAGGCGCCACCCCCCCTCACCCCCCCACAGACAGACAGACAGACAGACAGACCGGCCCACACCCCACAGACTGGACCCCCCCACAGACTGGACCCCCACACCCCCCACAGACAGACAGACAGACTGGCCCCCCCAGAGGACCCTCCCACTGGCAGGACCCCCCTGTCCCGCTGGAATTACGTTATTATTTACCGTACTTTCCGCACTATAAGGCGAACCTTCAATGAACGGCCTATTTTAAAACTTCTTCATATATAAGGCCCATAGAGACAGTAGAGGCTACAGTTACGTTATGCATCCATTAGATGGCGCTGCGCTAAAGGGAATGTGAACAAAACAACTTTATTAATAGATTACAAACCAGCGTTCTGACAACTGCATTCGCTCCCGAAATGTTTTCTTCCCGTGTTCGTCTGCATGTCTGATCGCCTTCAGTTTCAGCTCCGCGTGTTAACAGGAACCATTCTGTTAACACGCGAATGGAAATGAATCAGCCCGCTTCACGCGGTCATAATTCCCAGCATGCACCGCGCGCTGCTTACTGGAGACCTGCTGTGGTTCACCGTGTCATAAGGCGCACTGTCGGCTTTTTAGAAAATTGAAGGTTTTGAGGTGTGGAAATACGGTACTTAGGAAGAGTTGAGTGACATTTTAAATTATTTTTAAAACATTTAATCTACTATAAATGCACTGGCTGTGAACACCAGCAGGACATGACTATTAGTTAAAATGTCATAAAAGCTTCCAGCTGCTGCTTTTAACCTCTGACCCCTCAGACTGATCCGCGACCCCTGCGGGTCCCCGAGCCTCCGCTTGAACCACTGCTCCATGTCTCTGCGCGTGCCCGTGAGTGCTTCCACATTTGCGCGTGCCTTGGTAGAAACCTGGATCCAGGAAGCAGCCAATCAGAAGGCTCCTGGCGGAAAACACGGCGGTCAGGAAGAACCGGTCCGGACGGATTCGGTTCACCACCTGCTGGCGCTCCTGGTTCTACTCCCGGCTCGGTTCCGGCTGGTCTGGGCCGCATTGGACCGTCTGACCCGGAGAGAGGCGGTACCGCCCGGCAGCGGGACGCAGCGCCGGAGCTGATCCCGACACAGAGAGCGAAACTCCGGAGGACACCTGCTGCTGCTGGCCGAACCGGAACCGGGGCGCCCCGCAGCGGGTCCAGAACCGATCCGGATCAGAGCGACTCAGTGGACTCCTGATGGGGGTCAGAGGTCACTTCTAGACGGATTACGGGTCTAGGAGGAAGAATGTCTGTGAATGAGCTGTTCACCAAGGTGAGTCCAGTTTACCTGTCGCACACCTGCCGTCCAGAACTCCGTCCAGCTGCTGACCCGTCCTGGGTCAGCAGAGCGGGGCTCTCCGGGTCCGGTTCGGTCCTCATGTAGTTTCTGCGGGTTTTTACGGCCGTGGTCCACCTGTTGCTGCCGGAGGCTGGAAGCGCGTCGGGTTGGGGGAAGCGGGACGGACAGGCAGGAAGAAGCCTGGAAACAGGAAAACTGCGGCGATGTGGGGCTTCATCTGGGAGCCGAACCCGACAGGAGGGTCAGCAGAGGTCACATGGGTTCTGAAGGTCAAAGTTCACCTCTTAAGATTTACACATTGTCCACATTTGTATAAACTCTGTTGCTGTTGAGGAAAGTTCTGTGGCAGAGACGGGACAAAGGGATTAAAACGGAAAAGCCGTAGAGATGTGGGGCTTCCCGTGGTACCCGGATGTAGGAGGACGGTTCGGGAAGTTCTGATCAGTTCACAGGTTCCGAATTAACCCCGCTAAACTGGACCGGTGTGCGGTTCGGTTTCAATTAGGCTGTTTTTCAATGGAGTTCTGAATGAGCCAGACCTGAGTCCCTGGACTCGAACAGAACCTCTGATCCGGTCCGGTCCGAAGAACTCGGGTTCTGGTTCTGGTTCTGATTCTTGACCATCATGACCTCTGACCCGGTCCAGCTGACAATGGGTTGTGAGGTCATGCTGGGTCATCAGCCGGGTCTGGAGAAGCAGTGATGAACCAGAACCAGAACCAACCCAAAAGCTGGTTTTGGCCCAGATGAAGGTTCTGATTTTCTTAGTTCTGGAGGAGATGATGAAGATGTTCTGGTTCTGGACCATCATGACCTCATCAGGTCCAGATGGTTTTTCCCTGCTGACCTCAGCAGGAAAGGGGCGGGGCTACAGGTTCTGCAGGGTAATCCGGACAGAACCCCCACGACCCGGTTAATCCCACAGATTATGTCTGTCTGGTTTCTGGTTCTGATCCGGTTCTCATCTGAGGTTCTGGTTCCGTCTGGTCCGGGTCTACCACGTCAGCAGGTCCAGTTCCTGGTTCCCCTCAGGATTGTTACTGTTTCACACATCGGGTCTGGACCCGGACCGGACCGGACCAGAACCTTTGTTGGTTCTGGGTCCAGCAGCAAACCGGAACCGGGAAGATGGTACCTCCAGGTCCGGAAGGGAACGCTCACCCGGGCTTGTTGGTTCTGGTTCTGACCCGGTAGACCTGCAGTCTGAGAGCAGAGGGTTCTGTTGCTATTAGCAACCATCCAGCAGCCATGTTTGTCTCTGCGGATCCATCAGAACCGACCCTCTGTCAGAACCCGTCCTGGTGTTTCACTGAAATCCGGATCAGAACCAGCTGCAGGTGTTGACCTGGTTCTGATTCTGGTCGGGGTCTGGTTCTGTGCTCCGGGCGTGTCCGTCTGTGACCTTTGACCCCTGCTGCTCAGATCAAAGTTCCTCGCCAGGCGCTGCGGCACGCCCAGGGCTGCAGCAGGGGGCGGAGCCTCAGGGTGGAGCGGCTGGGTCAGGTTTCAGTCAGAACCAGAATCTCCTGGAGGTCTAGTCCAATCCTCCTGCCTACGTCTTCAGCTGCTGACCTTTGACCTGGAAGGAAAAGGCTTTTAACATCTGAAGTGTGGAGTATTTTCTGCTCAGGCTGCAGGTCTGCTGGATGGAGAGCCGCTGAGGTCTGGGCTTTGACTAGGCCATTGTAACCTTGAATCTGATCCACCCAGCATGATGCTGCCACCACCATGTTTGGTGTCTCCTCTCCACTCAGACCTGAGTGGTGCGTCTCTTCAGCTCCTCCAGAACCGCTGCAGACCGACGCCCTGAAATAAAACAGAAAGCACCCAAGTCAAGAAACATGCCACACTTTTCAGATTTTAGTTGCAGAAAATATTAAACTGATTCATTTTCCTCCTTTCAGTTCACACAAAATAATTTAAGGGATGTAAATACACCCCCCCCCCCACACACACACACACCCACAGACACCCAGCTGATAAAAGGGAAACCTCCATGTTTACCATCCAGTCTCTCCCTCTGTGCCAGGAGGAAGTGTGTGTGTGTGTTATGGTGTGTGTGCCAGGAGGGGGTGTGTGTTTGGGTGTCTGTGTGTTAATGTGTGTGTCGGGATGTGTGTGTTATGGTGTGTGTGTGTTAATGTGCGTTTCCTGCTGAGAGCCTGCCGGCAGCATGCTGCTCTCTGATTGGCTGCTGCCTCAGTGTGTTCCAGATAAACAGGCTCATATTGTCCCCAGGCCTCTGATTGGCCGAACCGTAGTGTGACCCGGCAGAACCAGAACCTCAGATGCTCCAGATCCGGGCTGTGATTGGCTCTTGCTGGTCATGTGACCACAGGTGACTCACCTGCATGTAAACATGATGGAAATGAGCGGCGGCACATTTACATGCTGATGTCACTTCCTGTGGGCTTGGTTGCCTTGGCAACAGTATCCAGTCCGGTTCAGCAGAACTTTGGACCAGTAAGGTTCAACAGGTTCTCTGGTTCTGACCATGTTTTCTATTTTCATCGGATCAGAGCCTTTACTGGGTCGGAGTAGTTCAGAACCGGACCGCTGTTCCCCGTTCCTGGTTCTGAATCAGATCTGGATCAGAACCTTCATGGATCTGGGTCCGGAAGTCGGTTCTGACCCGGCTGGGCTCAGCAGGGAAAGCTGGGCCCGTTGCATTGTGGGATATGTAGTTCTGTGCTGCCACAGCCCGGTTCTGACCCGTGGAGCTGAAGCTTCCAGCCTGTATGTAAATATGTGACCTCCATCAGAACCGCTGGCCCAATTAGCCGGAACCGATTTGATTCGCAGAAGCTCATCGAGACTCAGAGGTTCTGTCAGGGCCCGGTTCAGAACCAGCCGATCGGGTCAGACAGTTCATCATCATCCAGATGTTCTGATCCAATGAGCATCTGAAGCTGCTGGTTCTGTCCATTTGGATCAGATGGTTCTGATCCAACTGAGGCTGTAGAACCAGAACTGATCTGGGATCTTCTGGACCACAAGTCCAAAAGAACCAGAACCAAACAAACAGAAGCAGAAAGAGACCAGCTGATCAGACCTGCAGTAGAACCTGGTGGGTCGGGTCCAGTAGGCCCAGTAGAACCAGTATATTCTCTGGTGTTGATCCCAGTCAGCAGCTGGGAAACTTTCCTTCAGTTTCAACAGGAAGTGCTCCTCCACAGTAAAAGCCCTCAGCTGTTTCACTTCCTGTTTGCACTTTCAAGTCTTCCTGCTGCAGGCGGTTCTGGTTCTGGTCCAGAACCGCTCCTCTAACGTCTGGTCTCCTGTGGGTCTGGTTCTAGTTCTGTTTCAGCTGACCCGGTTCTGGTTCTGTTTCAGCTGACCCGGGTCTGGGTCCCGGATCCCGACGATGTGTGGAAAGCTGCAGAAATCACCAGAGACTACAAGGAGGGCGAGGCGGTTCTGCACCTGCAGCTGGAGGACGGGACGGTGAGTGGTTCTGGTGCCATCTGGTTCCGTCTGGGCCAGGCGTTTGTTCTAACAACCAGTTAGCATATTTTACTCTGAAAAGCTGGAAAATAAATGACTCATTCATTAGGGTTAATCAATCACTATCAATTAGTCTGATAAATCGATTCATCCCTGTGTGATCAGGACCCAGTAGGACCCAGTGGGACCCAGTAGGACCCAGTGGGACCCAGTAGGACTCAGTGGGACCCAGTAGGACTCAGTAGGACTCAGTGGGACCCAGTAGGACCCAGTAGGACTCAGTGGGACCCAGTGGGACCCAGTAGGACTCAGTGGGACCCAGTAGGATCCACAGTTTGCTACTGTCTGTATCAAACTGTTCAGAGCTCTCGGGGCTCTCTGATTGGCTGCTCTGATCTGAAGCAGTTTTCCTTTTATGGGCGTTTGACTGTAAATATATTCCAATCAGACCTGAGCTTTTGAACCCGGTCTGCCTCTGTGGCGTTTGACGTGTTGCTTCCAGGATCTGCTTTTCTCAACCTTGTTAAATAATAATGGCTCCTCTGTGTTTAGTCATCCTTATAGTTATTTTGTCCTGACACCTGCAGGCGTTAAACCATGAAGGAAGAATGTTTTTATTGTTTTATGACTTGTTGATTTTCAGCTGCAGTGACGCCCAGATCGGAGGAAATAAATCAGTTCCTCTGTCTTTATCTCAGTTTAGTTCAAACGTGTTTTAATATTTAGCTCAGGACACAAGCAGATCCAACATGGCTGCTCTGGGTCCTGACTGTGCTGTGTTCTGGTCCAGCCCCTGGAGTACCAGGTGGGTCCGAAGGCCAACGCTCTGCCATTCCTCAGGAATCCCGACATCCTGGTGGGGGAGAACGACCTGACGGCTCTCAGCTACCTTCATGAACCCGCCGTGCTGCACAACCTGAGGGTCCGCTTCCTGGAGTCCAACAACATCTACACCTACTGCGGTCAGTCCGCCCAGAACCAAAACCTTTCTGACCCACTGGGCCACTTTCATCACACTTTATCGTTTCCTCTAAACTTCTTTCATTATAAATAATATTTTCATAAATCAAATTCCTAAATATTTTTCTTAATTAAAGTTCGCACCCTGCTGTGTTTCTATGACAACTCTTTAATGCGATGCTGTTACTTATCGTTTAATTACAGTGAACCCTCAGTATTCTTGGTGGTCAGGGACTACAGGTGGCAGCTAACGGCTAAAATACCTGGACTCCCTCTAAAAATAATTCGATTAGAAATATCAAATATTCCCTACTATGCATCAACATGCAGAGCAGAGACCATTGTAGCGCCACAGCAGAAGCTAATGTCTACAGTCGTTCTGATCTCTGCTATTAGGGGTTCAGCCAATCAGAACCAAGGAAAGGGAATGGGACTCCTGGATTGGCTGCTGTCACCAGGCAGTAGTGCGTCAACATTTCATTTCATTTTCAATGAATAATCTGGAGATCCACAGTAGCTCAAATACACAAAGGTTCCTGGTAAAACGCTCTGATCACATGTTGAAGCTCCGCCCCCTGCAGTCCTTAGCTTTAAAGCTGGAGTTTTTCTGCTCTGTGTGTATTCGGTGCACACAGAGTATGTTGTCTACAGTTGAGATTCTTCAGTCCAGGGTTTGAATTTCCTAAATTTTTCCTGACAAATTCCTCCATGGTGTCAACGGACGAGGAGAACAAGCTCCCTGGGCTTTAAGAAACAAAAGAATAGAAGAGTAGGGATGCAGCTCACTGGTGAAGGACATGAAGACAAAGGACAGCGACCAACATTTGAAAACCAGTAAGTTTGATAAGCCAGCTGGCTGCTCAGCCTCGTCTCCCATCCACAGGGTGTATTTATCACGCTGCGGCTGGTTGCTTAGCGACATTATCACCTCTGTGTCGCAAACAAAACAGTCTGATTCTGTACTGAACCCCACACTCAGTATGCAGTCGTTACGACCGTAGCATGGACGTGTCCGGTGGAGTGAACTGAGTGAGGTAGCCTTAACGTCATTTCTATCAGATCGCTAACGGCTCATTTGATCCCAGCTTCCTCCAGAAGATGTTTCTCCTTAATGATGTCTCTGGGTTCCAGGTATCGTCCTGGTGGCTATCAACCCGTATGAGCAGCTGCAGATCTACGGGGAGGAGGTGATCACCGCCTACAGCGGTCAGAACATGGGGGACATGGATCCTCACATCTTCGCCGTGGCCGAGGAGGCGTACAAACAGATGGCCAGGTACGCCTGAGGCTGAAGCACCTCCAGGTTCAAGGCCTCGCAAATTTCTCTGAGCAAAACAGAATCTGGTCTCATGAACACATTTGCCTCATTCATGTTAGAGACGAGAAGAACCAGTCGATCATTGTGAGCGGAGAATCTGGAGCAGGAAAGACTGTTTCAGCGAAGTACGCCATGAGATACTTTGCCACGGTGGGCGGCTCCTCCAGCGACGCCAATGTGGAGGAAAAGGTTCTGGCCTCCAACCCCATCATGGAGGTCAGAGACGTTCAGCTCCAACTCACAGAACTAGACATGAGCCAGTTTACTCTGGAGTTGTCTCTATGCCGATAACACTGTCCTTAAGACAAGGCAAAAATTTAACAGCTAATATATTCCTCCCAACTAACTTTCCTTCAGGCCATCGGGAATGCCAAAACCACCCGAAACGACAACAGCAGCCGCTTCGGCAAGTACATCCAGATCGGCTTCAGCAGACATTACCACATCATCGGAGCCAACATGAGGACCTACCTGCTGGAGAAGTCCCGCGTCGTCTTCCAGGTGAGTTCTTCTCCCTGCAGCGCCCTCTGCTGCCAATCCACTGCTGCTAACTGAAGGTCTATCGTCTCTTCTCCAGGCTGAAGACGAAAGGAACTACCACATCTTCTACCAGCTGTGCGCTTCAGCCAGCCTGCCAGAGTTCAAAGACCTCAGTCTCAGTGAGTCTGAACGCCAGAGACGTTCAGGTCTTCATCAGAGGATTCTTCAGCTGCTGATTTCTCTCATTTTCCCTCAGTGAGTGCAGAAGACTTCACCTACACGTCTCTAGGAGAGAACATTTTCATCGAGGGAGTCAACGATGCTGACGACTTCAAGAAGACCAGAGAGGCTTTCACACTGCTGGGTAAGACGTCTCCTTCAGCAGGAGGAGTGTGAAGGGTGAACTGTGTGTGTGTGTATGAACTGTGGGTGTGTGTGTGTGTGCAGGCATAAAGGAGAGCAGCCAGAGCACCATCTTTAAGATCATGGCCTCCATCCTTCACCTCGGCAATGTGGAGATCGTCTCTGAGCGGGACGGAGAGTCCTGCCACGTAGGAGTACGTCCCCCAGCAGATCGGAGACTCTTTGGGGTTCTGTCAGCGTTCTGACTCGGTTCTGTTTGTGCTGCAGAGGAAAGACGTCCACCTGCAGCACTTCTGCAGACTGCTGGGTGTGGAGCTGAAGCAGATGGATCACTGGCTCTGCCACCGGAAGCTGGCCACCGCCTCTGAGACATTTGTGAAGACCATGTCCTGCCAGCAGGCCGTCAACGCCCGCGACGCCCTCGCCAAGCACATCTACGCCCGCCTCTTTGACTGGATTGTGGAGCACATCAACAAGGCGCTGCACACCTCCACCAAGCAGCACTCCTTCATCGGGGTTCTGGACATCTACGGGTGCGTGGCGAGCTGGCAGGGTGCCCTCCAGTGGCGGCTTCGTGTCGTCTTAACACTGTCCGTTTTCCTGCAGGTTCGAGACATTCGAGGTGAACAGCTTTGAGCAGTTCTGCATCAACTACGCCAACGAGAAACTGCAGCAGCAGTTCAACTCGGTGAGTTCTGCAGAACCGACCCGGTCAGAGAGTCCTGGCTATGTTTCTCACCATCCTGCTGTCTGTGTCTAAAGCATGTCTTCAAGCTGGAGCAGGACGAGTACATGAAGGAGGACATTCCCTGGACACTCATCGACTTCTACGACAACCAGCCCTGCATCGACCTGATCGAGGCCCGGCTCGGCATCCTGGACCTGCTGGACGAGGAGTGCAAGGTAACGACCGGTTCTGCTGGTTCCGACTTCCGTCCTAACTGAGGTTCAGTCCTGGAGATGCAAATTTCTGAGGGACCAGAACAGGGTTCTTCTTCACCTGGACTCTTACTGGACTCTGCTCTTCAGGTTCCGAAGGGAACGGATCAGAACTGGGCCCAGAAGCTCTACAAGCAGCACTCCAGCAGCGGACACTTCCAGAAACCCAGAATGTCCAACACGGCCTTCATCATCATCCACTTTGCTGACAAGGTGAGCAGAACCGGGCCTGCTGCCGGGTCCACAGAATCAGTTGCAGGAAACTTCACAGTCCAGACGAGTTGAAGTGGGACAAACTTAGAACTCGGATCAGAACCACAACATCTCAGACAATTAGCAGAACATGAAAAAGCTCAGTATTTATGAAACGCATATAGATTTATCATATATAGAGTGAAGATTCTGATGGTTCTGGTGGTTTTCGCTCACAGAGAATGAAAACCCAACATTTAGAGTCTCGGACAAATATGTAGTGAGACATTTCTCCAGCAGAGGGCAGTGTGACTCAGGTTCTGGCTTGGACCGGCTCAGAATTCTGATTGGACTTCAAGGTTTTTGTCTCCTCTTTTCCCTCATGATTGGCTGAATCCTGCAGGTGGAGTATCAATGCGAAGGCTTCCTGGAGAAGAACAGAGACACCGTCTACGAGGAGCAGATCAACATCCTGAAGGCCAGCGAGGTAGGAACCAGAGGCAGAGGCGGGTTCTGACTGATCCGAGCCCAGTTTGGACCACTGTTCTTCCTGTTTCCTCCCAGTTCCAGCTGGTTGCTGATCTGTTCCAAGACAAGAGTGACGCTCCGCCCTCCAAAGCCTCCAAGGTGAACGTCCGATCCCTGAAAACGGTTCCCAAAGTCCCCAACAAGGAGCACAGGAAGACCGTAGGACACCAGGTGAGTCCGGTTCTGGTTCTGCACCAACATTCTCTCAAGGTTCTGGTTCTGAAGGTTGGTTCTGTTCCAGTTCCGCTCGTCGCTCCACCTCCTGATGGACACCCTGAATGCCACGACGCCGCACTACGTACGATGTATCAAGCCGAACGATTTGAAGGAGGCCTTCTCGTGAGTCTGTGTTCTTACCAAACCGCCCCGGTCCAGAACCAGCAGGATGGTTCTGGTCAGGTGGTCAGACCCATCCAGAATTAGCAGGATGGTTCTGGTCAGGTCTGACCAGGCTACAGAACTGCTGGAGGAACGTTGTTGAGAGAATGAAGATAAATATGATCGCTTCTTACAGCAGGTATCAGACAGGTTCAACAGAACCAGTTTAAACAGAACCAGTTCAACAGAACCGTGTCCATCAGAGCAGAACTTTCTGTATGTCAGTGATTCTGAGTGACTTGGTATTGGCTCTAAGTTTCTGGTGTTTGAACCTTGAAGTAGGCTATGAGGTTCTGTGGTTCTGGTCAGCTTCATGTTTAGAACCAGAACCGGTGATTCTGCAGTGCTCTCAGAGCCCTCTGGGGTTAAACCGCTCCAGTTCTGTCCAGGTTCTGCTTTGCAGCTGATAAACATCAGTGAGGAATGCAATCTGAGCGTCAGAACTAATCTAATTTGGGTCACATGTTTCGGGTCGGGCCGGGCTCTCAGCAGTCAGTTGGCCGGTTCCAGCGGCTGTAGAGGTTCTGCTGATGTCCAACAAGAGGATGAGGTGAAGTTCTGACCGGCTGAGAATCCTGATTGTGCTGCAGTTTTAACATGTCTGTGTGTGCAGGTTTGACTCCCGGCGAGCCGTGCAGCAGCTCCGGGCCTGCGGGGTTCTGGAGACAATCCGGATCAGCGCCGCCGGATACCCATCCAGGTGAGGAGCATCTTCATCACCGTTAACTCGGCCCGATGTGGGTCATGTGACTGCTAGGTAATCTGGAGTGTGTGTGTGTGCAGGTGGACCTACCCCGACTTCTTCAGCCGGTACCGGGTTCTGATGAGGAAGTCGGACCTGACATCAGCAGACAAGAAGCAGGTGTGCAAGAATCTGCTGGAGACGCTGATCAAGGTGAGACGTGGCTCAGATGAAAACAGACTGCTGCTGAACCCGGCCCGTTCAGAACCTCATCATCTGGATCTGAATGACTCAGAACCAAGAGGTTCTCCAAAGACCTGGAACCAGAAACATCTCAAGTCCAAAGGTTCTTTTTGGGTTCTTCAGGTTCTCTTCAGTCAGGTTAAGCAGAGACGGAGCAGGTCTCTTATCGGAACATCTCTTTGGTTCTGGGTCGGCACTGACCCGCTCCGTCTGTCCTCCCACCAGGAACCCGACATGTTCCAGTTAGGGAAGACAAAGATCTTCTTCCGGGCTGGCCAGGTGGCCTACCTGGAGAAGCTTCGGACTGATAAATTCCGCTCAGCCTGCATCAAGATCCAGAAGACGGTCCGCGGCTGGCTGCAGAGGATCCGGTACCGCCGGGTCCGTCGGGCCGCCATCGGCCTGCAGAGATACGGCCGAGGTTATCTGGCCCGCAGGTGAGCTGTCCTCCAATGCCTCTGACTGGTCCAAACAGATTGTGGTGTTGACAGTTGCTGTTCTCTGCAGGTACGCAGAGTTCCTGCGTCAGAACCGGGCCACCCTGATCTGTCAGAAACAGTACCGCATGGTCCGAGAGCGGAGGAAGTTCCTGAGGATCCTGCGGGCTACGGTCACCATCCAGGCCCACGCCCGAGGCATGTTTACCCGCAGGATCTTCTGGGAGGTACGGAACCGGACACACAGCTCTACTCTGGGTCAGCTGACGGGTCACTGAGTCAGGATCAGGTCAGAGGCAGCAGGTTCTGTAGGACCGATTGGATCTGGGGAGTAAACTGATGCTTCAGCTCCTCCATGTTTATTATCTCCTCCTGAATTCTCAGGTTTCAAACTAACAAAGAGAAATTATTAATGAGGAAATGATCAAAATATTATCAGCAACCAAGCAGGAATTATCTGGGATTATATGCTGTTCTGGAGCTGCCAGGCACAACCAGAACCAGAACTAGGCTCCTATGTGCCATCCAGAGTTTCAGGCAGTGACTGCTGACTCCACAGTTTGAGGCTTTTCTCCTTCAATCAGTCCAGAGCCATCTAGTGCTGAACCGCAACATCAGATAAATGATCCGAGTCCTTCGTTCAGATCAACTTCACTAAAATGCCCCAATAATTAGAGTTCTGCTCTGCTGCTCCCTCTGCTGCTCCCCCTGCTGCTCCCCCTGCTGCTCCCCCTGCTGCTCCCCCTGCTGCTCACTGCGTGTACTGCAGCAGCAGACTGTAAACAGGATCATGTGGATGGAACAAAGGCTGGCCTTGTTCTGGGTCAGAACATCCTGGAGGCTCTGGAGGGAAACAAGAAGTGATTCCAAATAAAGATGAACATAAATCATGTTTTTACTGCTGAGGATAGAAACATCCTTTTCAAATTTCTTCAACTGAGTCCAAACTAGAATATTTAAACTGTGTAACGCATGACTGCTTTTATTTTCTAGATTTATTCTGAACAGAAAACGTCCATGATAATGTAAGAGATTAAAGTTGTGACTTATTGAGTCTTTCATTTTGAAAGTCTAAATTAATCCCTGGTTGATTGCCAGTTTAGGCTCATCCTAATCCAGCCTACTAATAATCTGACACATAGACTCTTATTTTGAAGGGTAAATACTTCCCCTGTTGATCATTGGTGGTGACCAATAGGAGCTTGAATCTGTCTTCTGAATGTAGCTCCTATGGAAGCTGGAGGCTTTTATTTTGAAGGTATTCCTGGTGTTTCCATGTTGCCTTTCCTTTGTTTGGTGCTGACTGCTGGTTCCTCTGCAGTTCATGCTGCACCACAAGGCCATGTTGATCCAGAAGCACGTGCGCGGCTGGCTGCAGAGGAAGAAGTTCAGGCGGGCGCGCGACGCTGCCATCATCATCCAGTGCGCCTTCAGGAGGATGCAGGCCAAGCGGCAGCTGAAGCAGCTGAAGATCGAAGCGCGCTCCGCTCAGCACCTCAAGAACCTCAACACGGGCATGGAGAACAAGATCGTCCAACTGCAGAGGAAGATGGACGAGCAGGTACGTGCGCACTCACATGCCCCCGGGTCACCCGGGTCACAGCCTCCAACACTCTGTTGCTCTCAGTCCAAGGAGCTCAAGACCCAGAATGAGCAGCTGGTGACGGTGAACGCCTCGCTGGGGTCAGAGGTCACCAAGCTGCAGAAGCAGCTGGAGCAGATCCGCAGCCAGCAGCCTGACGGAGGCCAGGTGGAGTCGCTGCAGGAGGAGGTGGAGAGGCTGCGGGAAGAGCTGCAGGAGGCGCAGGCCCACAGGAAGAGGATGGAGCAGGAGCACGGCAGTGAGAAGCTCAGCCTGAGCCAGGTGAGAACGCAGCAGGAGGGATCCACAGAGGACTCATCTGACCTCTGAACTTTGCTCTGCAGCGGGTGGAGGAGCTGGAGGCAGAAAACGCTCTGCTGAAGGAGGAGAAGGACGAACTGAACCAACGAATCCAGCAGCAGGCCAAGAGCTCTGCAGGTGAGTCCATCTGGAGACCCGGTGGTACCAGTCCGTGTTCCCTGGTGACCCGCTTCCTGTTTGTCCGTCAGCCGAGGAGAGCAGCGCCTCCCTGGAGACGGAGCTGAATCAGGAGCGTGAGCGGTACCAGAACCTCCTCAAGGAGTTCTCCAGGCTGGAGCTGAGATACGACAACCTGAAGGAGGAGATGGCTCTGAGCAAGGTGAGCTGGACCAGACCGGTTCTGGTGACCCGACCAGGAACCAGAACCCAAGTTCATCAGTCCATCTCTTCCTCCAGTTCCAACCCGGCCACCACAGGAACCCGTCCAACCAGAGCAGCCTGGAGTCGGACTCTAACTACCCGTCCGTGTCCATGTCCGAGGTCGGAGACACCGAGGACTCCATCCAGCTGGTGGACGTGAGTCAGGGGGCGGAGCTTCGCGAGTACAGGTGTGTTGTGCTAGGATGAGGTCCATTCTGTGTGCTGCTGGGTTTTCAGGAGATGGGAGTGGAGAAAGCTGCCATGGACATCAGCCTGTTCATGAAGCTGCAGAAACGAGTGAGGGAGCTGGAAACCGAGAGGAAGAGGCTGCAGGTCAACCTGGACAAGATGGAGGAGCTGGCCAAGCGCAAGGTGAGCGGGACGGTTCTGCTCATGCAGCCTCTGGACGCGGACTCCAAACAATCAGAGTAACTCCTGATCTTCCTCTGAAGGGTCCGGAGCCCAAGACCCCATCGCCTGATGTGGCAACTGGAGATCTGGCCTACAACAACCTGAAGGTACCTGAGCGCAACCAGAGCCGATCGGCTGCTAGAACCCTAACCCTCCGCAGAGATCCAGATGCTTCTACATGTTTTTGCATCACCAACAACAGGACAACACTGTGCAGAACCGGTCCAGGAGTTAGTGTTGTCATGGTGACAGAAGTAACAGCTCATCCACCAATGAGAACAGGCGAGACGAGACGTCAGGGACGGATAGCAGGGACAGCCTGGCTCGAGATATATGCAGACTCAGCAGAACTGATAATACTTATAATGTGTTAAGAATGACAGAAACTGGTCCAGATCTGGTCCAGATCCGGTCCAGACCCAGACCTGTTAAACAACCAGCAGGTGTGACCAGCAGTTGCTTCTGTGTCTGAGCAGCGGATAAGCAGGGCGTCTCAGCTTGGTTGGTGATGATGTCTGAGTGTGAAGATGTGACAAACCACTGCTCACCTTTGACCTCTGCAGAACTGCCCCATTCAGCGCCTGGCTAAACCAGACTGACAAAACTGACAGTCATCTGGGGAAAAACTGTTGCTAGACCTGAAAATTTCCGCCATGCCCCATTTTACCTACAACATGACCAGCCCCTCCCCCACACGTTGCCCTGGCCATACTGAACGAGTCTGGATGAGACGGTCTTCCCTCTCCTGGATTTACTTCAACATCAGTTCAGTAATGGTGCTGCAGTGGAGCCACCTGGTGGTGGGAGTAAGACATGCAGAGAATTACAAGAAACATTTTATAGAGTGCAAAACTTTCTTCAGAAAAGTTGCTAAAAATGTAAAATAATTAGCACATTGAATGAACATTAAACTACAATAATGTCCAAAACTCAGTTGTAACCAGTGGAACCAGTTGGCCTGGATGGTAACAGCAGCTGTGTTCCTCATCAGAGACAGGAGCTCGAAACTGAGAACAAGAAACTGAAGAACGACCTGAACGAGCTGAGGAAGACCATCGCCGAGCGGGCGTCGCAGGACAGCTCGTCCAATGAGCTGCAGGACGGGTACAACCTGCTGCTCAGTCAGCTGAAGTCGGCCAATGAGGAGCTGGACGCCCGGAAGGAGGAGGTGCTCATCCTCAGGACTCAGATCATCAGCAACGCCGAGAAGAACAGCGACGCCAACGTGAGTCTCCATCGTTCAGTCGGAGCGGAGAGGAAACCGATGAATCCCAACATGCATGGGAGCTTCTGACCAGAGATGTATAAATATAGATATGCAAGTTTAAAAAAGAAACAGGAAATAATGGAATAAGTTTATAAAATGATAAACTAATGACACGAATCCGCTTTCCTGAGGATCATGTGAATGTTTTTACTGTTCTACTTGGTCGTATTTCTCACGAGGCTTCGTCTCTTCATCCTGTCCATCCTGTCTATCATGTCCTGCATGTCCTCTCGTCTCTGTCTGATCAGGAAAGTGAGGTGGACGGAGGTCTGAACAGCAGCAAGGAGCCGCTGGACAAAGAGGAGGCCCTCAAAGCGTATCATGGGCTGTGCGAGTCCAAGAAGTAAGTCCTGTTCCTCCTCAGGAAACGTCATCAGAGAGAGACTGGAGTCAGATTACAGAGGTCCGTTTCCTCTGGACGGGTCCGAGTCGCCTCTGTCTCTGTCTGTCCCTCACCTGCTGCTCAGTCCAGAAGCTTCACAGCTGCTAACGCTCTGCAAAGCGGCCAAAGCATCAGGGTTAATGTTAGTGTCCGTATGTCTAACATAATAATAATAATAATATTAATAATAATAAACCTGAGCTACCTCCATCAGGCTCAGTAGAACCGGACAGAACCAGAGGAGGTTCTGAAGGCTCTGCTCTGGTTCTACATGAGAATTAGTAAAGCAGCAGAGTGGATCTTCTGTGGTTCCGGATCAGAACAGTGACCCGGTCCAGACCTTGACCGAGTTGGTTTTAGGGTTTCGGAGCGATGAACTTGTGTTGGTTAATGAAACCTGTGAGCTGCTCCTCATGCTGACTGTCTCTGCTGCTCTGTCCTCCTGTCTCTGTCTCTGCTGTCCTCTGCTGCTGGACGCCAGTAACCTGCAGGACTGGTGTCTTCTGAACGAGGACGGGGAGCTGGGTCTGGCCTACCAGGGCCTCAAACAAGTAGCCAGGTCTCTGTGTGCGTCCTGCTAGCTGCTAGCTCCTCCTCCCTCTGCGCTCTACACATCTGTGTGAAGTGGTTGTGGTGGACCTGGTTCTGGTTCTGATGTCTGCTCTGAGCTCTGGATGAAGTGACCTCTCATCCAGAGTCGGTCCGGTCGGCCTGAGTGTTTGTCCAGCCACCGTCTCCCGGTGTAACTGAGCTGTGTGTCCTGCAGACTGCTGGAGGCCCAGCTGCAGACCCAAACCCGGCAGCACCGGGACGAGCTGGAGGCGCTGCACACCCAGATCGAGCTGCTGAAGGACGACCTGGAGAAGAAGCAGGAGCTGCTCAACTACATGTCCGCTCTGTCCCCCGAGGCCAAGGTGGACTACACCGTCCAGCAGGAGCTCACACGGCTCACCAACAGCAACCTGGTGAGCAACCTGGACCGCCAGAACCGCCGTCCTGGTCCGGTTCTGCCATCATGACCCGGTTCTGTCTGCTCACAGGAACTCAAGGGCATGGTGGAGAAAATGGAGAAGAACGAGAGGAAGCTGAAGAAGCAGCTGAGGATCTACATGAAGAAGGTCCAGGAGCTGGCAGGTAGGGGGCGCTAGCTCTGTGTCCGTGGTGGACATGTCCCTCTGGTCTTCAGCTTGATCTGTCCATTCTGATGTCTTCATGTCTATGTCTGTCTCTACCTGACTGGTTCTGGTTCTGGTTCTGCAGCTCAGGCTGCGGCTCACGATGTCGATCAGAACAAGGATGACAAGAACAAGATGATCCGCCAGGAGACCCTGAAGAGGAAGGACAAGGACTTCGAGGGGATGCTGGAGTACCTGAAGGAGGACGAGGCCCGGCTCATCAAGACCCTCATCACAGGTGAGACCGCCGCTGGACCTCACGGTTCTGACCCGAGGCAGGACCAGATGATGTCTGAACTATGAGTCGGTACCAGAACAATGTCTAAACATGTAGACTGGGTTCAGAGGTCAATGAGTGATCCAGAACTGATGCCAGCGTTTGGTCATCAGAACCAAACCGGACCTGTTTGACGAATCATAACCTGAAGTGTGCTGTTCCGTCCTCAGACATCCGACCCAACACGGTATCGGCCACCGTCCCCTGCCTCCCCGCCTACATCCTCTTCATGTGCATCCGCCACGCCGACTACATCAACGACGACCAGAAGGTCATCTCTCTGCTCACCTCCAGCATCAACGCCATCAAGAAGGTCCTGAAGGTCTGTCCTGCACGCACGCGCCGCACGCTGTTGTCTGAGAGGCAGCCTGGTTCTAACTGTGTTCCTGTTGGTTCTGCAGAGGAACACCGACGACTTTGAGATGATGTCGTTCTGGTTGGCCAACAGCAGCCGCCTGCTGCACTGCCTGAAGCAGTACAGCGGTGAGGAGGTGAGCTGCTCCGTCTGAGGAACGTCAGGAACGTCTCCTCCTCTGAGATGATCTGTCTGGTTCTCCTCCAGGCCTTCATGACCCAGAACACGCAAAAACAGAACGAGCACTGCCTAAAGAACTTTGACCTGGCCGAGTACCGGCAGATTCTGAGCGACCTGTCCATCCAGATCTACCAGCAGCTCATCAAGGTGGCCGAGGGCATCATCCAGCCCATGATCGGTGGGTCTCTGTTGGGTCCCTTTTGGGTTCCTGTTGGGTCTCTGTTGGATCTCTGTTGGGTCTCTGTTGGGTCGCTGTTGGGTCGCTGTTGGGTCTCTGTTGGGTCTCTGTTGGGTCTCTGTTGGGTCTCTGTTGGGTCTCTGTTGGGTCTCTGTTGGGTCTCTGGGTCTCTGTTGGGTCCTGTTGGGTCCCTGGTGGATCTCTGTTGGGTCTCTGTTGGGTCCCTGGTGGAGTCTCTTTGGTTCTTGGTCCTGTTGGTTTCTGTTGTCCCTGTTGAGGTCAGTTCAGGTCCGGTGGGTCTCTTTCAGGTCCTGTGGTCTCTGTTTTCCTAGTTGGCCTGTTGGCGAGCTGTCAGCCTGGTGGGCTCCTGCTCAGGACCGCTCTGGTCCCATGGGAGATCGCGGCCTGCACAGCACCCCCCGGCAGCTCCCTGCAGGGCCTCATCCGGCAGCTCAGCCAGTTCAACAGCATCATGAGGGACCACGGACTGGACCCTGAGGTGGTGGGCCAGGTGGTCCGCCAGCTTTTCCACTGCATCAACGCCTTCACCCTCAACAACCTACTGCTGCGTAAGGACGTCTGCTCCTGGAGCACGGGCATGCAGCTCAGGTACCACCAGAACCGCCTGGAGCTCTGATCCCTGGTACCAGACCGGAGGTTCAGGTCCGACATCTGGAGTCTGATTGCTGCCCCCTGTCTGATTGCTCAGGTACAACACCAGTCAGCTGGAGGAGTGGCTGCGAGCCAACAACCTGTTCCAGAGCAAAGCTTCAGCCACGCTGGAGCCCATCATCCAGGCCGCCCAGCTGCTGCAGGTCAAAAAGAAAACGTCTCAGGATGCCGAGGCCATCTGCTCGCTGTGCACGGCTCTGACCGTGCAGCAGGTCAGTGGTTCAGCTCCACACCCGGCTGCTCAGCTCTGCATGGATCCTGATGAATAAAAAACATCTTTAGTTTGCGATCCAACAGTAAAGTCCAGATTTACTGGATCTGAGCAGCACCTTGACTTGGTTCCACCGTTCAGGTTTACTGTCACAAAAGTTGGTCTATTCCAAGAACGTCCTAAATATGAAGGCTGCGGAC
This sequence comes from Phalloptychus januarius, assembly GCA_902982915.1. Classification (NCBI taxonomy): domain Eukaryota; kingdom Metazoa; phylum Chordata; class Actinopteri; order Cyprinodontiformes; family Poeciliidae; genus Phalloptychus; species Phalloptychus januarius. The sequence continues at coordinate 981,650 of CADWAE010000075.1, forward strand.
GAAAGGAGTCAAAGAAACATGGAGGTCATAAACACAAAGCGATGAAGATTTTATAAAACTATGAAAGAAAAGCAGGAAAAACACAAAAATTTGAACCAAGAACAGAACCGTGTGGAACTCCAGAGTTCTGGAGGCTGAGGAAGGTCAGCTGATGGAGTTGAGTTTAGAAAAGAAATATTCTCCCAGGCAGCAGAGCAGAAACTCGGCGGAGCCGGCTCTGGTCCAACTGGTGGACCTGAACCTGGAAGCAGGTTGTGACCACTTCCTGTCTGATCCCTACAGATCGTGAAGATCCTGAACCTCTACACGCCTCTGAACGAGTTCGAGGAGCGAGTCACCGTGTCCTTCATCAGAAACATTCAGGTCAGTCTGAGCTGAAACTGTCCTAGTCCCAGTCTGGGACCTGATTCCTGTTCACCAGGTGAAACTACAAGAGTTCAGGAGGAACTTGTGTGTTTTCTGACTGTTGGTCTCTGCAGAGCGTCCTCCAGGAGAGGAACGACCCGCCGCAGCTGCTGCTGGACACCAAGCACACCTTCCCCGTCCTGTTCCCCTACGCCCCGTCCGCACTCAGCCTGGAGGCTGTGCACATCCCCGCCTCCCTGGGGCTGGACTTCCTGGTCCGGGTCTGACCCCGCATCCCTGGGGCTGATGCTCGGCCCCGGCCTTAATTTTCTTCCTCTGGTTGACCTCTGACCCTCCAGCAGAACTGGACTGCGGTTTGGTCCGGTTCGGCCCGGTTCTGCTCCTCTCTAGGTTTAGTTAGAGCAAGGAGGCGGAGCCAGTGGCCCAGGAGGGTTAAAGGTCATTTCCAGGTCCTCCCAGATGGACGTTGGGTAGAAGATCTGCCCCCCACTTCTCTGTCTCAACCAGAACCAGAACCCACTTAATGTTGGAACCAGAACCGTGTGGATCAGAACTTTATACCAATCAGAACTCTTCGTCCTCCAGATTTCTCACTAATTAGAACCAGAAGTTACCAAAATAAAAACATGTTAGTCTGCTTCCTGTGTGGTTCCTCCAGCTGTCGTTACGTTGATGTGCAAAATATTTAAACCAGCTGAACTTTCTATCTTCATCTTCATCATCTGTAATAAAGGTTTTAATATTTCTGTGTAACACTTTTCTCTCATAACACTTCCTGTCCATTGCATAACACTTCCTGTCTATCACATGACACATGACACTTCCTGTCCATCTAATAACACTTCCTGTTTATGCCGTAACACTTCCTGTTAATCCCATAACACTTCTTGGACGAAACAAAACATGAACTAACAGCAGATGGACTAACAGCAGAACTCACCCTTTAATCTGGACTCTGGTTCTAGATATTTCCTGCGTTTCCTGAACGTTGCACTGAACCAGAAACAGAACCAGAACCAACTCAGGAAAAGTTCTTCTGGCCTTTCGGTCCATTCCGGGACGGAACACTCCAGAACCCAGGCGTACAGGTGTTGTGCGAAATCCTGTTCCCCCGTGAAAATCTGTTCCCTGCGTCGGGAGGCGCATTGCAGCCAGAGAGGCGAGTCCGGCGGATCTGGAGGATCTGGAGGATCTGGAGGATCTGATCGTTTCCACGGCTCTTCTGATCGATTCTCGGTAAAACAGCTCATATAATCATGTCAAGATTGTAACATTCAGTTTAATCTGCAGCTGCTGTTTAAAAAGAAGCAATAATAAATGAGTAAAATGAATAAATAAACGCGGTCTTGTGTGGAGGTCTTCTTACGCTGTTTGTTATTATAAACGCAAAGAGAATCGATCTTTCTCCAACTTTAGAACTTAAGCCTGACAAATAAAAGTCACATTTCCAACACGTAGTGATTTTATTATTTTTTATTCCTGATATAAGAGGAGGGAAACTGGCTGATAGAGGCTCCAACTATTAAGAAGAGACTGGAGACTTTCTGCTAAATCTCTTTCTAATGTCAAATATGACAGATTAGTGGATTAAGGACATTTCTAGTATAGTACATACTATCATACATAACAAGTTTTGAGAATTAGAAAACAGTTTCTCTTTATTTCCCAAAGTGATGGGAGAGAATGGATATTTCAGCTGCCTGGAATAATCTGTTCCCCCTTCATAAAATGGGAACAAAATAATTTACCTGCAAGTCTTTAACTATGTTTATTCCTTTCATCATCAGCAATAAATACTGTAAGTTTGATAACATTTGCTCTTTATTTGCCAAAGTTATGAGGGGGAACCAGATATTTTAGCCACCTACATAATCTGTTCCCCCTCCATAAAATGGGAACAAATTAATTTACCTTCAAGTCTATAGCTGTGCTTTTGAAACATTTGTTCCTAATTTCACAAAGGGGCCTTGGGATTGAAACTATGTTTCCATAGCGACCATATGTTAAAGTCTTGAAAGGATAAATATCAAACATAGTTTTCAAAATGTAATTTATTAACTCTATACAACGTAAGCTAGCAGCACCACAACAAACTGAGGAACCTAAGAAACACGCAAAGCACTGACAACTGGTTTCAATTGGTGGGCTTCCCACACGCCTGATGGAACCTGATGGGTCCCATCAGGTTCCATCAAGTCCCATCAGGTTCCATCAGGTTCCATCAGGTCCCATCAGGCGTGTGGGAAGCCCACCAATTGAAACCAGTTGTCAGTGCTTTGCGTGTTTCTTAGGTTCCTCAGTTTGTTGTGGTGCTGCTAGCTTACGTTGTATAGAGTTAATAAATTACATTTTGAAAACTATGTTTGATATTTATCCTTTCAAGACTTTAACATATGGTAGCTATGGAAACATAGTTTAATCCCAAGGCCTTGTAATTAGGAACAAATGTTTCAAGCACAGCTATAGACTTGAGAAATTATTTGTTCCCATTTATGAAGGGAACAGATTATTCCAGGCAGCTGAAATATCCATTCTCTCCCATCACTTTGGGAAATAAAGAGAAACTGTTTTCTAATTCTCAAAACTTGTTATGTATGATAATATGAACTATACTAGAAATGTCCTTAATCCACTAATCTGTCATATTTGACATTAGAAAGAGATTTAGCAGAAAGTCTCCAGTCTCTTCTTAATAGTTGGAGCCTCTATCAGCCAGTTTCCCTCCTCTTATATCAGGAATAAAAATAATAAAATCACTACCTGTTGAGTGACTTTTATTTGTCAGGCTTAAGTTCTAAAGTTGGAGAAAGATCGATTCTCTTTGCGTTTAAAATAAACAGCGTAAGAAGACCTCCACACAAGACCGCGTTTATTTATTCATTTTACTCATTTATTATTGCTTCTTTTTAAACAGCAGCTGCAGATTAAACTGAATGTTACAATCTTGACATGATTATATGAGCTGTTTTACCGAGAATCGATCAGAAGAACCGTGGAAACGGTCAGATCCTCCAGATCCGCCGGACTCGCCTCTCTGGCTGCAATGCGCCTCCCGACGCAGGGAAGTTTTCACGGGGGAACAGATTTTCACGGGGGAACAGGATTTCGCACAACACCTGGTCCAGCTGGAGTTTTGACTGGTTCTGATGATCCAGCCTGGATGCCTGCAGAGGAAAGATGTAGGAAAGCAGCTGGACCGAACCGAACCACAGTCTGTTCAAACACCAGCGGGCCCAGAGACAAGGCGGCTCGGGGATTATGGGTAATGAAGCGTTACTATGGAGCCGTCCGCCATGTTTATGTGGCGGACATAAACATGGCGTCACAATGACGGCGTGAGGAACCTCACTCCGTCATTGTGAGGAACCTGGATGTCGGATCTGAACCTCTTCCGGTCCCGGACGGGCCCTGCTTCCTGTAGAACCAGGAACCAGCTGCAAACGTTTTGAGCTGTGAAGCAGAAACCCGGCGGCTCCCACCGCCGGCAGTTGGAGCAGCTGCAGCCGCCGGGGCTCCGTCTGCGGTCCACCTGCCGCCAGGTGCCGCGAGCAGGCATCCTGTGGGAACCCACCCGGAACCACAGCAGGGTTCTGCATTGGGCCACCGACCCGCTCGGGTCCAAACCACCAACAGCAGCCAACAAAAGCCTGAGAGTTTGAGAACTGGGCCAAAGTTCTGTTCATCAGGTCAGAGGTTCTGGTTGATGAAGACGAGGAGACAGTGAGGAAGACATCTTGTCTCTGCTCTAAGGAACCCAGGCGATCAGCAGACCAGACCCACACGGTACCGGTCTCTGGGAGTAGAGCGGTCCCAGAGACCGGCGGTCCCTCTACCTGTCCAGGCTGAAGACATGTCCCCCATGTCCATGTCTCAAGTCGCTGCAGCCGACTGAAACTCTGCAGTGAATAAAAACCAGATTTCTGGGTAAAGCTGTTTTTTTTCTTTCCGTTTTGAAATGAGCATTTGATTAAACTCCTACAGAAACATTTCATGTGACCAACAACCGGATGAAGAAGAGGACAGGAAGTGATGGGAGGACATGGAGTGATGGGAGGACAGGAAGTGATGGGAGGACATGGAGTGATGGGAGGACATGGAGTGATGGGAGGACATGGAGTGATGGGAGGACATGGAGTGATGGGAGGACACTTCCTGGGAGGACGACGGCGCTGCAGGTTTTTAAGCTGCTCTTGATTTTAATGGTTTATTTCATGGGAAAAACAAAATTATGACATTATTGGAATATTGACCAAGTTTTATGCAGCTGCTGACAGACTGAGTCTGTAGAATGGAACGTGTCCAACAGGTCCATCATGTCCAGATTGTCTCTGTCTGTCCCTGTCTTGCTCCATCTTTCCTCTCACTAACTGCCTGCTGTCAGTTAATCCTCTGAATGAAGAACAAACTGGTTTAAAACCTGAAGTTTTTATTAAAGTTTCATAACTTTTATATTGACGAACAAAGTTTTCCTGCCTTATTTTTCTATGTTACAAGATGGATTATTGTCATTTTGGCCCTTAAAATAGAAATGTCCAAATAACTTAATATTTTGGTCTGTCTGATGATGCAGCTTTTAAATATTAAATTATTGATCATTTGATCGGATCCTCAGCATGTCAGCACTAACGTGGACGGTTATTTTTACTTGAAGCCGTGATTCTGAATGCACTAGTGTTTGGTCCTCTACCAGCCCTGGTAGGGTGTCCTCCCAGCAGAGCGTCCTCCCAGCAGGGCGTCCTCCCAGCAGGGTGTCCTCCCAGCAGGGTGTCCTCCCAGCAGGGCGTCCTCCCAGCAGGGCGTCCTCCCAGCAGGGGGCGCTGCACAGCAGCCTCTCACCCTCCTCAGCTGGAGCTGCTTGTTGTTGTCAGAGGATGAGGTTGGAGGAAGAGGATGTGGTGACGAGTCATTTCTTGCACGGCCTGCATCCCCTTTATTCAGAAACGCAGCAGCAGCTTGAAGCTGCAGGCCTGATGAAGGCGAGGAGGAAGAGGAGGAGCAGGAAGCTGCATCTTCAAACTCTCCGGCTGCTGCGGCTCCTCGCCCTCCTCGCCCTCCTCGCCGCTGCAGACATCAACAGGCGTCTGCAGGATCCACCGGAGCTCCAAACCCACATTTACTCAGTTATTTCAGGCTTGAATCTTCTCATCCTTCATGGATTCATTTCTGCTGCAGTTGAAGCTGAACTCACTGAAAGCTTCTCTGATTTCTGAATTCTGAATAAATGGTGAAGCTGAAAGCAGCTGGATTCAGGTTTCTGCTTTTATTCCCCTGAACAAACTCAGACATGGAGAAATAAAACAGCAGGAATGTTTCTGTCTGAATCAGATCACATTCATACCAGCTGTTCCATGTTCAGACACTTTTATGGATCGCCATGGCAACGACTCGGTCCAGGATCAGGTCAGGGTTCGTTAGATTGAAAACATGAAACTTCCCCAGATTTTACTGGACATTAAAGGGACAGCACCATGTAACTGTGTTACTACGTATGAATACACACATCAGATATGACTTTAATAAATCTGACTTCCTGATTTAGCATTTTAAATTGGGCTTCTGTCTCTTTAAGAAGCTCCTGCTCTTCCTGAAGCTCCGCCTCCAGGAACTCGTCCCAACATGGCTCCTCTATTAACCCTTTAATGTTTTCACCAGCGCTGCTCTGAGCAGCAGCTCCTTTGATGAGCTCAGCAGTTTGCTAATTGTGCTGGCTAGTCTGAAGGAGCTGAGAGGGGGAGGAGCTACACCTCGGAGGCGGGGCTAGGTCCACCCAGACGTTTAGTAGCTGAGTAGTTACCATGGAGATTAAAGGATGTCTTAAACATGCCTTGAAAGACTCAAGACAACATTCCAGGTTATTTTTGTGAGGGAATAGTTAAAGTATATTTTCATGATGCTGCGTCTTCAAAGCGCCGCCTGTCTTCCAGGTCCGTTTGTCTTGAGCGACGCTGAGGTGAAGTTTGCTGCTCAGTGACGATAGAAGCTGGTTGTGATTAAATACTCAGAGGTTCCTCCTGCCGTCGCCTTCAGATTCAGAACGTTTCCTCTGCAGGCCCGGATCCGGGTTCTGGCGGACTCTTCGGATCCGTCAGAACCCGAGCGGCAGCCAGACTCCAAACCGCAGCTGAAGATGTTTTCGATGCTGAGTGGAGATATGAACCTCAGCCTGTGGTTGGGTGGGGGCGGGGAGAGCGCCGCCGCTGGAGCTGCAGCAGCAGAGCCCTGAACGGCTGGTTCCCTGAACGGCTGGTTCCCTGAACAGCCGGTTCAGGTCGGAGGAACCAGAACCTCCAGAACCTCCTGGACCCACAGAACCTCCTCCTGGTTCCTCTGGGATGTTTTCCTTTTCCAGGATTTTCTCGCCTCCTGAACCCTGAACGCAGCACGGTAACCACAGCAACCGCCCACACAGAACCAACGGGCCCGGTTCCGCCCACGGACTCCCTGCCACAGAACAACCTGCAGAACCGGGCCCGTCTCCATGGAGACGACCCTGAACTCTCTTGTTTGAAAAGTTTCTAGCTGCTCCATGTCGGTTTCCACCTGAAGTTTAATTTTAGTTTTACAGTGTTTTCCTTTCATCGCTGTGAACTCCTGGGGTCAGAGGTCGGTGACCTTCAACCTGATGATGCTCCAGGCATTAGACCAGGCCCACATGCAGAGATCAATCATCAGAATGTTCATCAGCAGCTGAAGTTTTTCTGGTCATGGACATAAATTCTGAACGTCTCTGACTTTCCTTCCTCAACTTAAACTGACTGAATCTCCTGGCTTTAGCTGAATGGTGCGGCCTGCAGCTTCACGTCTGAAGGCATTTTAAATGTTGGACTTCCTGTCAGAACAGGGAGGAGGAAAGTTTCAGCCTGAATGGATCCCAGAGAACGATGGGGCCCATCAGATGTTTTCCTTTTGTGTGTCATTTATTGAATGTTTTGTGATCCTGGGTTGATTTGAGGTTTGCTGGTTTCTCTGGTTCCGATCTTTGACTAGGCCAGTCCTGTTCCGCTCCTTAGTGTTTCAACTTCTTGTAGTTTCTGTTTCTCAGCTCCAGTTGCTCTGTAGAGTTAGATTCATTTCCTCTCTCTCCTCTCGCCTGTTCAGTGTAAATATGAGACTCTTTCTCGGTCGCTCCTGGATGGTTTCTCTTGTTATTTCTTGTCATTTTTCTGGTCTTCAGTTTTTGTTTCTCTCTGGCTCCCTGTTCTTGACCTTCCCGTCTCTCTGGGAAAGCAGAACTTTTATCCTCAGTGGGTCAAACCGGGTCACATGAACCGATTCAATATTTCAGCTGCTAGAAATCAAATCTTTCCTGAAGAACTGATCAGAATCTGCAGCTGGAACCCGACCCATATGGGGCCCGTTTATATCTGATCGTGTTCATATTTCGTCTCCTGACCTACAACAGAACCTTCAGCACCGTCACCTGATGGAGCTTCAGTTGCAGCAGAGACGCAGTTTGGACCAGAGCCAGAACCAGAACCGTCTGTCAGCCTGAGCTGGAGATGCGTTCAGGAGAAATGGGAAACATTCCTGACTTTACCCAGAGCCGCTTCATGTTGGATCTGCAGGAAGGTTCTGTTCTGGTTCTGGTTCTGTCCTGGTCCTAGTCCTAGTTCTGGTTCTGGTTCTGGTTCTGTCAGAGCAACATGTTGAACATCGTTCAGTTTGATCTGAACAGTTCAGTTCTGGTTCCTGAACCAGAACCAGAACTGACCTGGCTCACCCGCTGCTTTCCCAGCATGCCCTGCTGCAGGAACACCGTCTCCATGGAGACAGAACCACATGCAGGCCCAGCAGAACCGAGGCTGAGGCCTGATTGGGTCAGAAGGTTCTAGTGGTCATGTGACCCGTTTTCCTGCCGGCCGCGTCTCATCTTCATCTTCATCTTCATCTTCATCTTCATCTTGGCCTCGTTTCCAAACAAAGCAGCTCAGACAGACAGGAAGTGGTTTTCGGGTCGGTTTAGATTCTGAGCCAGTTCTGCTGCAGGTTCTGATCGCTGCAGCTGATTGTGGTCTCTGCTGATCGCATCATGTGACCAGCAGGTTCTGATTCTGGCTGACATGAACTTAATTAAAAACCAGCTGCTGCAGCTCCATGCTGGCTGACCTCTGACCCCTGGGGCCTTGCTGCAGCTCCCTCCAGGCTGCAGAGGGGAAACCAGACGAGTCCAGCTGTCAGCAGAGAAAGTTCTGGTTTCAGCCAAGCAGCAGCAGCTAGAAAGTCCTGATGCAGCAGCAGCAGCAGCTGCTCTGCTGGCCAATCAGCCTCCTGCTTATCAAGATGTTTTCTGATCCACACACTTCCTGTCTCTGAAACCTCAGTGAACCCGGCGCCGCCTCCCTCCTTCCTCTGCCGGCTGGCCCCTCCCCCGCCTGCTGCTGCTGCTGAGTGCCGTGGTGCTGCAGCACTTTAGGGCGAGCGGAGAACAGGTGAGTTGGTGCTGCTGCATGGAGACGATGCTGCCTGCCTGGACGATTGTCCTCCTGCTGCTGCTGCAGGCGGCCGGCAGCCGGGCCCAGAGCGGGGACCGCGACTCAGACCCAGGTGAGACCCACTGGACCCGATCAGCCTGAACAGAACCGAGCAGAACCGGACCGCTGGGTCAGAAACACACAGGGACATCTCTGCTGTCTTCAGCAGGAACAACCTGAGAGAAGAACCAGAACCAGAAGCGTTCAGCTTCTATCTGATCTGGAACAAACTGAAAAACAGCCGAAACCCTGAGCTCCTTTAAATCAGACTAAATAGTTTGTTTCTGCTTTCGGAGCGACGCTCCGTCATGTTTCATGACGTCAAGCTGCCTGTTGCTGAATCAAACATAAATAACTGTGGCTGGTTGAGGCAGAACTTTGACTGGTCCTCTGCTGTCTGTGGTTGTGGTTCTGCTTCCTGCCAGAACCGGGCCTCAGCTGCAGCTCTCATATCAGCGTCTTGGAGAACAACCTGACCTGCCAGCTGCTGGGGCGCCACGGAGACGAGGATGACGAGGACGGGGACAGAGACGCCATCAACAAGATGATCGTCTGGTAAGGCTCCTCCTGACAGAACCTGACAGAACCTGACAGAACCTGACAGAACCTTCTGCTCGTCTCTCCAGCCAGGTGATAATGAAGAACGACAGGAGGAAGGAGAAATGTGTGAGAGCTCATGGAGACACGGTGACCGGTCTGTGTCCTCTGGCCGTCGCCAACGTGACGGTCCAGCGCCGGGGAGGAGGACGGCTTTCAGCCACCGTCCTGCTGCAGAAGATCGGTGAGTCCAGAACCGGACCGCTCCGGCCCACAGCGCCTCAAAACATTCACGAGTTTCAGCATCAAGGTGACCCCCCTAGCAGTAACCCCCTAATGGATCATTACCCTAACAAAACGACCTTTACCCTAACGAAACGACCTTTACCCTAACGAAACGACCTTTACCCTAATGAAACGACCTTTACCCTAATGAAACGACCTTTACCCTAATGAAACGACCTTTACCCTAACGAAACGACCTTTACCCTAACGAAACGACCTTTACCCTAACGAAACGACCTATACCCTAAACGAAACGACCTATACCCTAATGAAACGACCTTTACCCTAACGGAGTCTGACGTTGCCAGAAGGTGTGAATGTTTCTTGCTGCTCCTCGTTCCAGTGAAGCCCAAAAGTCCGTGGATTGTCAACGTGACGATGGATCCGGTGATGAATCGGGCGGTGATCTACTTCCAGATCCCCTACAGCAATGACTACCTGAATCTGAAGACCCAGATGTTCCAACTCAACCTGTGGACCAACGGCAACAACATTGTATGGCCCTCTGCGCTACCAGAGAGTCTGACCTCTGACCTCTGCCGGATCTGACCTCCTGATCTCGTCTTGCAGACCCAGAACGTCTCGTCTAAGAACTTCCTGCAGATCGACAGGCAGCACCTCCGTCAGGACTCCAAGTACCTGGTGAAGGTCCGGTCCATCCCTGTCGGCGGTCTGCAGGGAACCTGGAGCACCTGGAGCCCCGTGATCCCCTTCCACACGCCGCCTGGTGAGAACATCAGACCTCCAGCAGCGTAGAGCTCTGAGCTGCAGCCACTGACATCATTTCCTGTCCCTCAGCAGAGGAGAAGCCAGCGAGTCCAGAAGAGACGGAGCGGGCCGTCTCCGGACTCGTCCTGAGCTTCGTGTCTGCGCTGGTGGTTCTGTGCAGCATCATCATCGTCTGGAAGACGGGGTAGGACCCGATGTCCGACCGGAGCTTCAGGCGTGTCTCTGGTACCTAACTTCCTGTTTCTCTCAGGATCTTCTCCTACATGTGGCCCAGCATCCCGCACCCCAAGCAGGCGCTGGTCCAGATCTGCAAACCGAACAAGGTGACTTCCTGAACCAGCAAGTTCTGCTCACACCAGAACCCGCCTAACCTTGTGCTGCTCCCCAGGGCCTGCTGCTGGACCTCAACCCCGAGGTCTTCAGCTCCCTGCGAGTCCTGCCACTGGAGAAGCCCCAAGCGGAGGAGGCGGAGCCACGCAGAACGCCCGCCGCCAGCTCCCAGTCCGGCTCCCAGTCCAGCTCCCAGTCCGGATCCCAGTCCAGCTCCCAGTCCGGCTCCCAGTCCAGCTCCCAGTCCAGCTCCCAGTCCGGATCCGGCTCCTCCCACAGCACCACCAGCAGCGCCTCCAGCACCGGCACCGAGGAGCTGGAGGCGCTGCTGAGCTGCTCGGACAGTGAGGACAGCGTCCCCACCGTCCCCAGTGTCCCCAGCTGCGGCCCGTCCCCCGGGGACATCCTGCGGCGTGAAGACGAGTCCCAGAACCTTCTGGCCCGGCGCGGCGGCCCGGGACAGGAGGAGGCCTACGTCACCATGTCCAGCTTCTACCAGAGCCAGTAGCACAGCGCCACCAGCTGGAGGACCAGCATCTCTGTCCTCCATGGCTTCAGATCATATGACCTTTGACCCTTCCTCAGGGATCTCTGTTCTTCAGGGCTCCTCTCAGTATTTGCCCTTTGACCTCATCTAGCTGCTTCCTGACTGGACCCGGTCGGTGGGGTCCCAGTCCCCCAGAACCTGAGATCAACCAGTTCCTCTTACTGGTCCCGGCGCTCACATTCACACTAACAGAACGAGTCACATGGTCGACAGCAGCCAATCAGAGCCCAGCTGGTCCCTGATTGGCTCAGGAAACGGTTTTATTTTAGCAGTTTGATCCAAAGTTACAGCCTGAATGACGATAATATTTCATTTAAATTGGAGGATAAAGTCATAATATTATCAGAATAAAGACGTGAAACCAAGAGAAAAAGCTGAGATATCATCGGCTCAGCTGCAGGTTTTTACTTCAACTCATTGTTTAAATCCTGACTGACAAACTGATGCTGATAAAAACTTTTTTATAAAATCCATAAAGATGTTCCTCATTTTAACAAAGATTAAAAAATATATTTTAATGGAGGAACTCAAAAAAATCACAAGATTATTCTGACAAAATGACACATTTATTCTGTTATTATGGCTTTACTGTCATGTTATTATCATTATTATCATCATTATTATCATTATCATCATTATCTCCTGTTGTTATGGCTACATGCTGGTAGATAGTTTCTGTCTCAAACCGGACCTGCTGCCGGTTCTGAACATTTGGATCAAACCGGTTCTGGTGCTTTCACAGGTTCTGCTGTAGATCCAAATGGATTTTGATTCTCTATGAAGTTCAGTTAAACCAGAAGGTTCTGTTGGTGGAACATTGCAGCAGAACCAGAACCAGGCGGTCCATTTGACCCGTTCTGGAGGTTCTTCACAAACGTTCCTGACCTCAGCAGGGAAACTCAGAGACCCAATCAGAACCAACCAGAAGGTTCTGACGGACTTCCTTCATCCGGCACCAGAACCCCAACCCAACCCAAGATACAGAAAGGTTCCTCTGGTTCTGATCCATCAGTTCAGATCAAAGGTTATCTGAAGGAACCAAAGAATCATCATTCAGTCCGATCATTTGGGCCAGAACCGGGTCAAACGCCAATCACAATATAGATTGGGTCGAAGTGATCATAAAGGTCGTTTCCATGGAAACCAGCAGGTTGCCGGTCAAGTTCAGCCTCCAGAACCTTCAGAGTTCTACATGTTCTGTGGTTTTGACCCGGTTCTGTTTGGGTTCTGGTTCCTAACAGTAGTAGAACCTGTGGAAGCATCAGAGAAGTTCTTTAGAAGCTGCTCCCATCCAGACCCGTCCGGTTCTGGACCCGTCCGGACCCTCAGAACCTGCTGCTGCTGCAGAGTGTCGTTTCCCCTGCAGCACTCAAACGCATCGCGTGCCGAGCGGGGACTTCCTGTTGCCATGGCGACCTGTTTGTTCTGATTGTGGTCGGGTCGACACTGCTGTAAAATCCGACCCGGTCCAAACGTCACGAGCATCCAGACCAGAATGTACGGCTCCGCTTTGTCTTTATTAATGTTCTGTACATACTGCCAGGTTTGAACTAGGACCTTTATTTAACCGTCATTAACTAATTATTGATTATAAACAATAAAATAAAAAATTCATATGAAAAGTTTCTGTTGAAATGATGAATTAAACTTCACAACCTAAAGGTGGAGATCATGATATCAGTGATTCCCGTCAACCATTAATAACATTAATCATCATTATTATTATCATTATTACAACAGTGTAAAACATTATTATCAACCAGTCATAATCCATGCAGCATCACAGCTTCCAGGCGTTCCGCATCATCAGGATGAAGTAGGCGTCGCTGTCGATGGAGGCGCTGACGCCGCTGTAGTAGTTCAGGAACTCCTCTTTGCTCACCTGGAGGTCAGAGGATGAAGACGGTCAGCGAGGAAGAGGAGCGGGTCCAGAATCGCTTCTGTCCAACGTTCTCTGGACCGACGGCAAACCGAGAGAAACCCGGAGAAGATCAGAGTAAACATCATCCTACTGACTGAACCACAGATAAAATACAGGAAGGTTTCTGAGACCCAAAGGTCACGAGGAAGTCCTGACCTCTGGGTCTCCCAGGGGACAAAGGGACAGGAGTTTGGGGGGACAGAGAGACAGGTTTTAGGATCAATGTGTAGAAAATTAAAAACAAAACAAAAACCTGAACATGGAAGCGAGGACCTGGAGTGAAGTCGTCTAGCAGAACCGAATCAGAACCTCGCAGCAGTTGATTCCAGTCCAGAACCAAACTAAGCATTCTGCGTGGTTCCGGTCCAAACGTTGGATTGTTCCAACCATATAGCACAGAGCAGGAGACCCGCAGCCATCCCCACCAGCAGTCATAGCTAATGCTAATGCTAATGCTAATGCTAGCACCAAGAAGATCACCAATCACCTGATGGTGGGAGAATGAACTGTGTGGTTTAAAACATCCAACAGTTTCTCTGATGCCCTTCAAATGGTGGATCCCTGAAACTGGAACATGAACAATACGACCAAGCAGAACAGAAAGTCAGCTCTGAGAGAGAGAGAGAGAGAGACCGCCTCATCCTGCCTGCTCTCCCAGAGGAACGACATCCCCTTGTTTCCCCTTCAGAGCCTCTCTGACCGTCAGAAAGTCCCGTAAAACCCAGACTCATTCCCGTACCTTCCCGTCTTTGTCGTACGGAGAGTCGAAGCTGTCCAGGAAGGTCCGGAACACCTGCTCCTCTGTCCACTCCCCGTTCTGGTACTTTGGGTGGTACTTGGCGTTGTAGACGCCCCTCAGGTCGTCCACGGTGATCACGCCGTCTCCGGTCTTATCCAGCTTCCTGAACGCCTCCATCACCACCTCCTTCCTGGACTTGGACATAGGAGGCTGCAGGACAGAGGGACGAGTTCAGGCTAAACCAGTGGAACCAGTGAGGTCAGAACAGACACTGGGTTTCACCGAGCAGCCAGATGATTAAAACCAAAGACAGGAGACCAATGAGACCAGGACAGGTCTTCATTTACAGTCGTTAAACATATTTTTCTGATAGATGTTTCTGACTGGTGGTACTGGGTTTACTGGTTTACCCTCAGGGTGATGAGGAACTCATCAAAGTCGATGGAGCCGCTGCCGTCGCGGTCGAAGTGTTGGAACATGGCGGAGGCCTCGTCCTTCTCGATCAGCAGCCCGTAGTCGCTCAGGCCCTTCAGGAACTCCTTGAAGTCCAGGGAGCGGTTCTCGTTGTCGTCCATGATCCTGAAGGTCCTGACAGGAAACAGACTGTTGGAGCAACACAACAGTCTGTGATGGCCCCCTACTGGCCACCACAGCTCAATGCACCACCTACAGAGGCGTCCTCTCTATGTTAAGCTCAATGACTACAGCGTCTCTCTAGTTAGGTTTTAACTCCCTATAGATACTGGATCGAGGCGTCCTCTCTATGTTAGGTTTTAACTCCCTATAGATACTGGATCACAGCTGTAATGACCTGAAACTACAAACTGCTGAACTAAAAGTTTTTACATTTTTTAAAGTATCTCCAGATTCTCACTAAAACTAAAACTGAGCTCCAAACAGAGAACAGAAATACAGGAAGTCAAAATACTTTTTTATTTTATCATCTGTATAAAAACTATTACTCTATGTGTTTGTGGTTTCTAGTTCTCAGCAGTGCTGACACATTTAGAGCCGAACCGAGAAACTACGATCACAAACTGCTGATCTGATGTAGTAAATGAGCTCAGAGTACCACAGAGTACCACAGAGCTGAGATGAGCAGCTGGAAACCACCAACAAAAACAACAACATCCTGCAGAACGCCGAGTCAGCACAGCCCACAGCATGACTACTGCAGACACACAGAACAATACTGGAGTAATCAGAGTACTACTGGAGTAAAGTACTCATGCATCTAGTCAAAGTACTTCAGTGAATAAATACGCAAATGTTTTGAGTAAAACCGGGAGTAAAGTGGTTCTAAAGTAACTATGCATGTACTCTGATTACTGCAGTAACTAAAGTTCTCATGGTGTTTCGGATCAGTTTCACTTTTACTGAACCTGCAGAGACGTTAAAACCTTTGATCAGTGTTTCAGTTTCTTTATGAAGTTTATTAGTTTTAACTTTAGTTATAAATGTTTTATATTTGTTATAAATATATTTTTTAATGTTGTCGTTGATTTCTCGTTTCTTCTGATCCGACCAAATTTTGATGTTTCTGCACCTGAGAGCCACTGTGGCCTGGTTCTGACCCGGTTCTGACCCGGTTCTGACCGGTTCTGACCCGGTTCTGACCGGTTCTGACCCGGTTCTGACCCGGTTCTGACCCGGTTCTGACCCGGTTCTGACCTGGTTACCTGCCCAGGCCTTTGATCCCAGACGAGCCGCGGGTCAGACACTGCAGCCGGAGCCGCTCCACCGGGTCCGAACATCCCGACAGCTGCTGCCGGGCCCTCTGGACCATCGCTCGGTCGTGTCTGGAGGTTCCTGCCATGACTGACAGGGACACAAAGAGGGTCGGTTCTGGTTCCGGTTCTGGTCCCAGAGAATGGGTCCATCACAGACGTGTCTGTCTCCAGAGACAGATTCTGGATGGAAAGAGTTCTGGTTCTGGTCTCCAGATGTTCTGGTTCTGGTTCTGTCATAAAGCCAGTTCTTTTTATGACAGAATGAAATTTTGTTATTTTATTTTTTTCAATCAAGAAACAATAAATTATAATTTGGTTTAATTTTTTAAAACTTTGAAACAACAATTTTTCAGTTTTTATGACTGAATATGGGTAAATAGTCAATAAAGTATCAATAATAATATCGACATCATTGACAAAGCATCAGGTCAGATCAGAACCAGATTGAATCCAGAACCAAATGTTCGGATTATCGAAAGTTTCTGTTTATCTGCTGGGTTAACAAACGGCGCCACCTGCTGGTCGGAAGGAGGAACTGACCTCAATGTTCCGTGCTTTTATTGTGAAGGTCTGCTCCAGGTGTGGAGACCTGAAACTCTGATGTTTATCTCTGAAACAGGAAGCAGCAGCCGCCGCTGCGCGCGCAGCGACACAAACAGCCAACCAATGAACCAATCAGCGGCTCGGACTCACCAGTTTCTCCTCCAGTTCTCCCAGTTGAACCAGTTTGTTCTCAGCTTCACTCCGACGCTGCTCTGCTCTAAACGATCCGTCGTTACCATGGACACCAGCTGCTCTTGGCTCTGATTGGCTGCTCTGTCTCTAGCGATGACGTCACGTTTGTCAGGAAACAAAGGAGCCAATAAAAACCCACAAACACTCAGTAGCGGTGACGTCAGTTGAGAGTTTTTGGAATATTATTCAGCATAAAACCAGAACCGGAACCAGAAGCAGAACCAGGCAGCAGCAGAGGTGATGAGGACAGACCGAACCGTTCTGGATCAGCTCGGTCCAGACAGAAACTGTCTACTGGTCTTTACAAAATAAGATCCTCTCAATTTATTTCAACAAAAATAATTGATCAAACTTTTACTAAAACATCAGGAAAAGGATTAATGCTCACATATCTGGTGTCATGGTAACCATCTGTGTAAAACTCCCCAGATAGACCACGATGTTAAATCAACGTTGAATTCTAGTCAGATTGGTTGATATTTGGTTGAAGTCGCCAGCTGATGGTGGATCAACCATCAGATTCTAACCGTTGAAACTGTCATTGAATCCATGTTGTTTTGTGGTTGAAATCTAATAAATTAAATGCCAGTTGAATCCAGTGTTTTCCAGCACTGGTCCTCCAGGCCCTACAGGTCTTTGGGCATTTCACTAATTCAGCTCACATGATTTTAATTGACGTCTAATTAACAGGGTTTTGCTGAACTGCAGGTCAGTTTGTCTTGGGGAAGAACTAGGAATCTAAATATTCAATCAATGTCGGTTGTTTTTCGTACCCCTCCGCCCCCATACAATCCCCCCCCATGCCCTCCGCCCCCCATTCTATTTTTTTTAGTAATAATATAATTTATAATATATTATAATATCAATACACCAAATTTCACTATGAAGTGATTTGTTTTTCAAATAATATATATTTGAGAAATTATGATTTTATGGATAAAAAGAAGACTAAGTTGCTCTTGGGCTCCCAGTGCTGTGGTCGGTACCGCAGGCCTCGCCGGTCCCATGAGCTACAATGAGTCTCCTGCTGGAAGCTAAGCTACCAAAACAATGTCAGAAGCTAAGCTACCAAAACAATGTCAGAAGCTAAGCTACCAAAACAATGTCTCTAAAAGGACTGATCCTGAAAGAGACAGGAAGAACAGAGAAAAGCCCAGATAAAGGTTTGTTTTAATGAGCCACAGGAAGTGCTGAATGGCATCACAGGAAGTGCTGTGCGGCGTCACAGGAAGTGCTGAATGGCATCACAGGAAGTGCTACCCGGCGTGGGTCGGGCATCCAGCCTCATGAGTCTGTTTGGT
Source organism: Phalloptychus januarius (assembly GCA_902982915.1). Classification (NCBI taxonomy): domain Eukaryota; kingdom Metazoa; phylum Chordata; class Actinopteri; order Cyprinodontiformes; family Poeciliidae; genus Phalloptychus; species Phalloptychus januarius. The sequence goes on from CADWAE010000075.1 coordinate 999,341, forward strand.
CAGTAAAACGTTTTCAGGTCCGTTTTCATCCGTCCCATCTCGTCCACCACCTTCCTCACCTCCTGGTTCTGCTGGGCGACTCCCGACCCGGACATGGAGTTCCTCAGTTTCTGCAGGATGTTGAGGATCTGCAGGATTTCCAGCCGGGTGAATTTCAGAGCTTCTGGTGACTTGCTGCTCAGACTTCCACATGAAGTCTTGCTCGCTCCAGGGAGTTCTGCAGAGGCCTGACCAGCAGGCTGAGGTCTCTTTTCACTCTGGACATTTTAGCCAAATTGATCAGCTCCATCATTTTCATGACTGCTATGTAGCCCAGAGCTACACTGCTAGCACAAGCCGCAGCCAGTCCAAACACAGTGATGCTAAGGCCTCTGGTAGCTGAACCCGACAGGATGGACAGCATCGCCGCAGCTGCTGCAGCACAAACCCCGGCATTAACCCAGCGCTCTCTGTCCTGCTGGATCCTCCTGCCTTCAGCAGCCGGGAGTTCAGACTCCAGCAGGACGTGTTTCAGCCTCCCCTCCACGCCGTGGCACAGCTGGAGGAACGAGGCCGCCTGAGTCTGAAGACTCTCCAGGTCTGGCTGCTGCTGCGGGACACAATCGGTTCCTACCTGGAGATCACCTGGCGACAGGTGAGTCATGTGACCATGTGCTGCTGCTTCCTGTCTCTCCGCCTCTGACTGTTGGTGAAGCTGCAGCAGAAAATGAATAACAATAAAAACTCTGATGATCTGATTGGACAAGATCAAAACTCCACCTGATATTTGATCTGTAAATAAAGACGAGCAGCGGCTCAGTCGGTTCTGTCCAGGTTCTGTTCAGGTTCTGTTCAAGTCCGGTCCAGGTCCGGTTCAGACTTGTTGCTCTTATGAAACAGTTTTAATAACAGAGAAAAATCCTGAGGCAAAATGATGCAACAAGAATCTGCTGAAACCTGCAGATGTTATGAAACAGAACCTCCAGGAACATTCCTCACCGGGCCTGGACCAGGGTCTGGTTCTGGGACCAGGTTCAGGGTTCTGGTTCTGGGACCAGAGTCTGGTTCTGGGACCACGTTCAGGGTTCTGGTTCTGGGACCAGGTTCAGGGTTCTGGTTCTGGGACCAGGGTCTGGTTCTGGGGTTTATTGATTCCTAAGTGATGAAGATGATGACAGGCCTCGTCTCCTTCGGTTTTTGTCTTTTTATTTGATGGTGACAGGAAACGGGGTCAAGACATGGGGCAAAGGTCACCAGGTCGGGACTCGAACCTGCGGCAGCCACATGGAGGACTGAGGCCTCCAGCTGAACCGCTGCGCCACCACAGCGCCCCCTGTATTTGGCTCTTTAAATGATTTAGAGATTAAATCCTTCAAATTCAACAAAACAATAAATAATCATAAAATCAGTTAGGAATAAAACTGAATCCAGCAGAAACTCTGACTGGACCGAGGTCAGAGGTCAGAGATCAGGTAGAGACGCCCCAGTGGCGCAACAACGCTCTGACACACAGCTACAGGAAACTTTGACTGAGCCGTCTGGGACATGAGTGGAGGCGTTTCCATGACGACAGCGATGCTGCCATGGGAGGAAGAGGAAACCGAATGTTTGGTCCAGTTTCTCTGTTGGCTCTCCAGAAGTGAGAAAAGAGGCTTTAATGGGGCCAGGAGTTTATTTGAGGTCAATAATTCTTTAATAAAGCTGCTTTTATTTGGAGAGATGTTTACACCGGAGATCTGATTTAGTACCAGATTAAACCAGAGTAAGAGCCAGGAGATGGATGAGAGGGTGGAGGGATGAGAGGGTGGAGGAGTTTCTCTGCCTGGTGGCTGAACATGTATTGAACATGATTGATTGATTGATTGATTGATTGATTGATCGGTCCTTGGTGTTTCTCAGATCCGGTCCTCAGGTCTCCTGTCCTCCATGTTTTAAATGTTTCCCTTTTGTCTCCTGGACTGAATCTCAGCCTGCTGTTCTCGATGGCTGCAGAAGAGGTCATGCAACCATTTGGATCAGCTGTTCCGCAATAGAGGCTCATCTAACAGATGCAGAGCAGGACTGAGGACTGGAACTGAGACGCTCTGGTTAGCCAGAGTGAACGACGGCGGCGTCCTGAGGCTCTGAGAGAAATGAGGACACGGAGACGCTGGTCCTGTCCAAACCTGTCAGATCAGCCTGAGCAGCTGCAGCACAAAGAAACACGATGAGAAAGAGGCGGAGCTTAAGGAGCAGACAGCAGGAGCAGAAACACCTCCCCACGTGTTTAGCCACGTGTCCCCTCCAGGACGTGTCCCCTCCAGGACGTGTCCCCTCCAGGACGTGTCCCCTCCTGGACGTGTCCCCTCCAGGACGTGTCCCCTCCTGGACGCAACTCTTTTGAATGTTCAGCACTCACCATCAGCACGACTAACTCCTGTTCTATGATAAACAGGAAGTCTGGTTCTGATCCATTTCCTGCTGCTGCTCAGGACTCAGGCAGCACTTTGACCTGCTGCTGCCTGATTGGTTACTTATGGAGAACTGTTCACCAGCAACACAGAGATCTGATCAGGTGAGAACCAAACCGGCATCTTCAGGTCCGGCGGTTCTGTTCTGGCTCAGGTCCGGTTCTGTTCTGGCTCTTGCTCAGGTTTGTTTTCACATCCTTAATTTCTGCTTTCTGCATTGAGCAGCAGCCGGTTCTGACCCATCCGCTCGTGACTCAGTGAGTCACTGAGAAATGAAGCGGTCACTTTTGTGTCCAGGACGTGTGGGATCTGCAGAGATGCTAGCTGCCCTTCTGCTGACCTTTGACATGGGTCATCAGCCACATCCTGTCTGTAGGGAGAACAATGTCTGCTGAATGATCATAATAATAATAATAATAAGAAGAAGAAAATGGATGGTGGGTGTGGCGTTGGTCGCCTGGGGAACAACCTGAACTGGATCCGCCTCTGAACTGGATCCGCCTCTGAACTGGATCCGCCTCTGGCCTCAGTATAAAGATCCGCCCAGCTGCAGAGCCTGAGAAGGTCACACCTTGAAGTGATCGTCTTCCTGCTGCTGATCCTCTGAGGTAAGGCTCAGATCTCGCCTTCATTAGACTGATTTGATCAAATGCTTCATTAGATATGAAATATTAGGAATTTCATATGTGATGTTTAAGTCCTGGTTCTGTCGGGTTTCCTGATCCCCGTTCAGAGCTGATGGTTCCTGGATGAACTGCAGCAGGTTTTATTCTGAAAACTTTTCTGGGCAGTTTGTGAACTTCTGAAGGAAAAACCAGTTTCATCAGTTGCTATGGAGACGGAGGATTCAGGTTCAGATGATTCAGCAGTTCGTCCTGTTCAGGAGGAGCTGATGATGATGATGATGATGATGATGATGATGATGATGATGATGATAGCATCTGGAGACGTAGCTGTTCAGAATGACATCATCATCCCATAGAGACGACTATTAAAATAACGGAGATTATAATCTATAATCTCTGATGATGATGATCCAGCTCAGAGATTCAGACCTGGTTCCCCTACATGGTCCCAATATCTGACTGGGAGCCAGAACCGCTGCCACTGGTCTGGGTCCTGACAGAACCCTGTCCCTCAGTGGGAGGACAGAGCGCTGCGTTGACGTGTCCCTGTGGACGCTGACGTCTCTGTGGACATTGTGTCTCTGTGTACGTTCTGTCCCAGTGGACGTTCTGTCCCTGTGGACGTTGTGTCCCTGTGGACGTTGACGTCTCTGTGGACGTTCTGTCTCCCCAGACGATGTTTGCGGTTGAAACCAAAGCTCTGGTGAAGCACACCGGCGCTCAGGACGATCTGATCTCCAACTCCAACCTGAACAGGAAGATGGAGGTTCTGACTCTGGTTCGGGTCAGAAAGGGAGGCTTCTTCCAGTTCCCCTCATACAAACCCATGAACGTCACGCTGCCGCAGCTGCTGGGGGACAAGGACTTCTCCCCAGGTGGGTCTCCTGAAGCTCAGCAGCTGCAGATTGGCGTGACGTAGAGACTCTCTGCCTCCTGACAGAGACAGAGGACCAGGTCCTGGTAAAGGACTTCAAGACCTGGGTGGAGACCAGCGGCAGCGGCCAGGTGGACGGAGGACACGGAGCGGTCGGTGAAGCCAGCCTCTCTGCAGACTACGACTCGGTGGACGGCCTGACCGAGGCCGTCAGCATCAACAAAAAGAGAGTCGACCTTTCAACCGTGAGGAGCAAGTTCAGCGGCAGGTACAGGTGTTGAAGAGCATTTTAGGAATGCAGCTTCAACAGGAAGTGGCAGGTCAGCCTGCTTCCTGCTGACCTGTTGACCTGCCACTCTGCAGGCCGATCAGTGGCAGTACCCTGCAGGCGCTGAAGCTGAAGGGAAACGACAAGCTGACCTTCGTTTATGAGACGGTTTACAACACTGGACCTGTGACCATCGTCAAGAAGGACAAGAAGGACGGCTGCTTCTCCGCCAGCTACCATAAAATGGCCAACGTGGTTTTTAAGGTGAGAGAAGCTAAATCAGCTGTTTGGAGCTTCACAGCTCAGATCTATGTGGTCTGTGACATCTCAGCTCCAGATGTAGCTTCATGTCAGAGCAGGAAGTGATGTCATACAGCCACAGCACCGTCCGCGTGCTGCATCTGGACCTGGTGACCTCGTCTGTCCAGCAGCAGTGGCTGGATAGCAGAAGACCAGCTGAGCGTCCGCCATGTTGGAGAGGAGAGGCAGAGCGCAGTAAATGTCCGGGAACCTGCTCAGGCAGGTTCTGCAAAGCAGAGCGCCGCCTGCTGGCTTTGTGGCTCCAGAGCAGCTGATGGAAATGAGACTAACATGATGTGACGTTCGCTGAGCAAAGTAATCTCTCCTCCTGGGTTTGACTCGCTCCATCAGGGCAAGTCAAAGGCGGACACCACCTTCACTGTGCCGGAGAACTCCACCTTCGCCTTCAGCCTGGTGGAGGTGCTGCTGCAGGACGGGGCGATGGGTAGGAGCACCACCGCGCCTGCACTGGCTCCAGGTCACTGTCAGGGAATCACTGTTTCTTCTCACCTTCTGCAGAAATCGCTTTGGAGAGCTGGAGTCACAAACGAAGAGGTGAGTTTCCGTCTGACGGCGCGTCGAGCTTCAGACCCCAACGTTCGGCTGAGGCTAAAGCGGCTAACAGATGATGCCGTTTCACAGCCTGATGTTCTGCTGGCAGGTCTGAGCCACGATGCCGTGAACTGTGACCTGATGGAGCAAGCCAGAGACGGTGACTCTTCCAGCAGCTGACCTTCGTCCTCCTCCTCTCCGTCACGTGACCTCGCTGCTGCTAACTTCCTGCCGTTTCCTGCAGGGATTGAGATGAAGGAAGTTCTTCTGCAACCGCTGAGGGAACTTCCTGTGTCGACTCGCCGTGATCTGCTGAGCGGCCTTCAGGACGTTCTGGAGGAAGGAGAGGCGCTGAGTCTGCTGGAGGAAACGGTTCAGACCCGACCTTCACCTTGACCTTCACCCCGACCTTCAGCCTGACCTTCAGCCTGACCTTCAGCCTGACCTTCACCTTGACCTTCACCTTGACCTTCAGCCTGAGCTTCACCTTGACCTTCACAGGGTCACAGCTGCAGAGCTGATCAGGAAATAATCACCAATAGTTCTCAGTGGTTAGATCAGTAAGAAAACTGAAAACAGAGAAGGGTCAAGAATCAACCCAGCAGCGTGATGTCGCCGTGATGTCGCCGTTATGTCTCTGTGATCTCGCTGTGATGTCACCCTGATGTCGCCGTGATGTCGCCGCTGTTACTCTGAGATTCACACAATGACTTTGTGCTCAACAACCAACTCAGAATACAAAACACTTATTTCTACTTCATGAGATAATTAGTTGAATCAAAACTCAAAGCTTTGGAGAACCTGATCAGATTGTTGGCAGCGTTTGCTTTTTCCATTAATGTTAATATTCTGCAGTCGGTCATCGTGACCCGGAACCCGGAACGAACGGACCATCATCAGGCTGATGCAGACGCTGGCCTCGGGTCAGGGTCAGGTGTCAAGGGTCAGGCTCCTGTTCTGCTGGGTCGACTCATGCAATGCATTGTGGGGGTTAGAGTTTCATCACTGTCTTTCTTCTCTGCTGCCCACAATTATTACATTAACAATAAATGTCTCGCTTCACTTAAATCATAAAACAATGAATGCACAGAAGTGAGTTGAGTCCAGCAGACTTTTTCTCAGGGACTTTAGGGGTCAGAGTTCATCCTGCTTATCCAGCAGCCGACAGCAGAACGACTGACGTCCAGCTTTTCAGCTGCGGTCATGTGACTAACTCATTTAACCAGAGGTGGCGCTGTGGTAACGGTACGGCTGACCTCCAGCTGACCTCTATAACAGACATGACCTTCACCTTCACTTCCTGTCAGCTGGTTAGCCTCCAGACGTTAGCGACGGCGCTCTGATCAGATGGTAACTCTTCTTCCCTGTCAGCTGGACCAGAGCAGCAAAGGACAGCCAGAGCGTCCTCCGTCCAAGGTCGTCTCGTCCTTCATGGACGTCTTGGATGAGTCCAAAGTGTCCTCCAAGGAGAGGGACGCCGTCCATCTTCTGGTCTGCGCCTTGGACGGTGAGTCTGACAGAAAATGTTTGTGGATATTTGAATGAGTTGAGAAGGAACCTTTGACCTCTCTTCTGTTTTCTGCAGCTCTGCCTGAGATAATGCTGCGACCTTTGACCTCCTGTAGTCCTGAAACTCTCACTGTCCTCACCCAACTGGTTCGTCCATTTTTCTCTCAAAAACGTCAAATCCTGTTTCACCAAATATTGACTATCTCCTGAGACTCCTGGGAACGTTTGACCTTCCTGATGTGTCCTCCTGTCTCCATGTCCCTCCACATGTCTCCATGTCCCTCCTCCTGTCTCCATGTCCCTCCACATGTCTCCATGTCCCTCCTCCTGTCTCCATGTCCCTCCTCCTGTCTCCATGTCCCTCCTCCTGTTCCATGTCCTTCATCCTGTCTCCATGTCCCTCATCCTGTCTCCATGTGTCTCCAGGTGGACAGTCTGAAGGATGGAGATGAGCCCAGTCTCCCAGCGTGTCCCCCTGTCCCCCTGCAGCAGGACGGGGAGCTGCGCTGGGCGGCGGATGTCCTCTGTGGGTCCAGTGAGACGCTGGCGGAGCTGAGTGCGGCGTGGGACCGGCGGCCCGAGGTTCTGCTGGAGGTTCTGGCTCTGGCCGTGCTGGGGGTCCGCCGGCTGCAGGAGGACGAGTGAAGACATCCTGACCTGTCCAAGCTGAAATGAAAACATTTCGCTCTTCAGTCACTTTGTTTTGTAAAATCATGAACAGTCAGTCCACTGCTGCAACTTGAATTGTTATTAATGTTGGAAATGATAATCCAATGATGCTAGTTTTAACTTTAAGAACATGTTCAAATATTAGACACATCAACATTACTTTGATTAGGCCTCAGATTTAAGTTAACATTTAGTTAGATTTGGCTCAACCAACAGTCTGATCAGCAGAACATTTTCCTTAGACATGATGTGCAAGACTTGATCAAATGAGTCTAATCTGTAGTTTTATATTAATAGTTCTAATTAGTGTCTAAATCATACTAACTTGGGTTAATGCATTATAATCAAAATAATAGGAGGTTAATGTTGTAGTATTAAAACTGTTCAGGAATATGATAAAAGAGTTTTGGAAGATAAATGTGCTAATACTAAAAGCAATGATGTAATTTAACGGCCTGGGAAAAGTTCTGAATTATCTCCCTCCACCAGCTCTGTGTCACTTTAAGTTTGCAGCAAAAGTCTGTTTGACTTGATTTGCAGGACAATAAAACAAGGTGTGTGTCTGGATAACCTTTTTCTGAACTGGTTGAAGAACTAGGGTCTTTGTTTGGAAGGTTTGTAAAGACGGAGCAGGAGACATGCTAGATTTCTAAATTGACCTGTCTGAATGAACTTTGCTCTCAGCTGGTCAGAAGAAGGAATAATTTCTCCCTGAGCTTTAACAGGTTTGTAAGGAGGGTTATTAAATCATTTAGGCCGTCCTCTCTCTCAATGCAAACGAGAACTGCAAGCAGTTATCAACGGGGTCAACGGGGTCAAGCCGACCCAAAGAGTTTGTCCTCTCGGTCTCTGGCTCAGGACAGCGGCTGCTGCTACAAGCTGCTGTCAGCGTTTAGCTTAGCGCTAATAGTGCTGATCAGACAAAGTGGACGTCAGTGATAGAAGATGTTGTGTTTGGCCTCGTTTCATCTTTGATGGAACTGAAGATGTTTTGTTGCCATTTGGTTGCTGGATGATCTGCTGTGTCTTTATTTCTGTGGGATGTTTTTTCATGAAGGAAGTTCCAGGTAATGTTTCCAGGCTCCCTCAGCTGTGATGCTCAGTCTGGGGGGCCCAACGTGTGGAATGGGTTTTTTGCACCGTCTCGACCCCCCAGCCATAGCTAGTTACCACATGGGAGTGGGGGGGTCTCGCCTGCTCTTCCTGTCGGTTGTCCTTCCTGCTGTGAAGTGAGAGTTCCTGGGGGGGGGGGCATCGTCTCAGGTCCGTTTGGCAATGCAGACGGGTTCGGCCTCTGGGTGGGTCTTTGCCTGCTGTGACTATATAATGATGTGACGTGTTGCTCTGGGCTCTTCTCCTGACGGCGCTCAGTGAGAAGAGTCTTCCAACGCTTCTGCCTTCGAATAAAGAAACTTAAGACAAAGATGAATCTGTCTCTGTTTATTCAAACAGATTCTCATTGTTTGTTAAAAACTTCTACAACACATCAGTGTCATAATTGGTGGTGGAATAGACCCAAAGGTACGGAGGCAGAAACGGCAAGTTAATGAAAGTTAAATAAAAACTATTGAGCAAAAACAGGAGAACAGGCAGCCAGAGATGAGGCGATCAAATACTGGGAGGGAGAACGATGAACCAAAGACCCGAGCTGATTGGCTGATGGGTTTCAGGTGAGAGGAGAGAGAGGAAGAGCCACCGGGGGCGAGCGAGAGCACTGCGGGTTCCAGGAAGTGAATCTAGCACTAAAGAAAACTCGACATAAGAAACAACTAAACATAATAAACTAGAATCAGAACTAAAGTAAAACAGAAACACGGCCAAACTAATCAAAGAAAGAATAAAGAACAGAATAATAATGAAAATAAAATCAATAAATCTGATCCAGCCACACCTGACAGGGCAATTATAAACATTTTCTTTAAAATGACAGAAATACACCAAAGTTTCTGCATGCAAACGTATTTTAATCAAAATGTTCACATTTTTAGCATTGAGCTCAATATTAAAACCATTTAAAAGCTTAAACTCATTAAAACCAGAAATATTTCATTTAAATGTTTAATAGCATCAATGATTGATTCCATAATTCAATACAGAGCAGAAAATGTTCAAATCAGTTGAACCCATAATGACCCAAATCAATACGTTCATCAGAAAGTTGATTTTATTCAAATGGGAAATGATGACCTCAAGGACCCCAGCAGGTCGGCCTGCATGGAGAGCAAGGTTCAAAGGTTTTCCCAAGGAAAAATAAAACTCCGTTTGAAATTAATGTCAATGTAGGAAAAGAACCATTAAAAAATTCAATCATGTAAATTTATATTAAATGATTTTCTAATCATCCGGACCGTTTCCCTCCTGCAGCCGGCGGACCCCCAGCACGGCCAGAGCCAGAACCTCCAGCAGAACCTCGGGCCGCCGGTCCCACGCCGCACTCAGCTCCGCCAGCGTCTCACTGGACACACAGAGGACATCCGCCGCCCAGCGCAGCTCCCCGTCCTGCTGCAGGGGGACAGGGGGACACGCTGGGAGACTGGGCTCATCTCCATCCTTCAGACTGTCCACCTGGAGACACATGGAGACAGGATGAGGGACATGGAGAGAGGAGGAGGGACATGGACACAGGAGGAGGGACATGGAGACAGGATGAGGGACATGGAGACAGGATGAGGGACATGGAGACAGGAGGAGGGACATGGAGGACAGGAGAGGGACATGCAGACAGGAGGAGACACAAGGAGACAGGAGGAGACAGATAGAGGACAGAGAGGACAGTCGTGTCCAACTCTGACCCTAATCCACGTCCTGCTGATCCAAAAGCAGGAAGTGGACTACAGCCCAGGGCATTCTGGGTAAATCAACCAAAGCTAATGTGTTAGCCTAGCGCTAGCAGCAGAAATGGCTCCTGGTCTTTAGCCTAAAGAAAAACCCTCCAACCGCTACAATCTGACGCCTCCACCTTGTTTCCATTTAGTGAACCTTCAGTGGTTCTTGGTGCAGCGCCCCCACAGGACAGGAGGGGAACAGGCTGGTTTGACACAGAGTTCAGATGTTCTGGTACCAGTAGAACCGGGTCGACTGGACTGAAGGAGGAAAACATCCTCTGCCTCATGTTGTCCTTCATTTCAATTCATTATGGTTTGTTTGTACATCTGGACTGCAGATGGAGAGAACGGACGGACGGACGGACAGACGGACAGACAGACAGATAGGGAAACACAAACCAGCTGGACGAGGACTGTCAGAGTTTCAGGAGCACAGGAGGTCAAAGGTCGCACCTCGACCTCTGGCAGACCTGCAGAAAACAAAAGAAGAACTGAAGGCTGCAGCTCAGACCGATCGGCCACTAGGGGGCAGTGAGCAGCGTCAGACTCACCGTCCAAGGCGCAGACCAGAAGATGGACGGCGTCCCTCTCCTTGGAGGACACTTTGGACTCATCCAAGACGTCCATGAAGGACGAGACGACCTTGGACGGAGGACGCTCTGGCTGTCCTTTGCTGCTCTGGTCCAGCTGACAGGAAGAGGAGAAGAAGAGTTACCATCTGATCAGAGCGCCGTCGCTAACGTCTGGAGGCTAAAGTGGAAGAAGGTCATGTCTGTTATAGAGGTCAGCTGGAGGTCAGCCGTACCGTTTCCTCCAGCTGGCTCAGAGCGCCGTCCTCCTCCAGAACCTCCTGCAGGTTCTTCAGCAGGTTCTGCCGGGTCGCCTGAGGGAGACGAGTGAGCGGCTTCAGGAGGAACGCCTTGTTCTGGATCCCTGCAGGACGAAACAGCAGGGTCAAGGTCAGGGGTCAGGAGGTAAAGGTGAGGGGTCGCTGTCCCTTCGTGTCAATCAGGATGCGATGTTGAACTTTGTCAGATCACAAATCAGATTTCTGATTTTAAAGAGTTTTTATTGCTGAGGATGAATTATTAATCAGTCTCTTCTTCATGTGAAGGAAACAAACTAAAGGCAGAAATGAATCTGCTCATTAAGCACTGATCCAGAAAACAGATCATTTTATTGATGATCCATTGGAGCCGGCTCTGAAACCAAATAACAATCCATGCAGCTTCACCCTGACAGCTCTCTGAAAACGGCCTATTAAAGTAAAATCCACCTCTGGCCGTCTGTCTCAAGAACTGAAGGAGCCTGGGCTGGTTCTGCTGGAGCCGTCCCAGTCAGACCAGTGCTGGAGCCACTGGTCACTGGGCCCGACCGGACCTGATATCAGTTAGACCTACAGACCGGACCGGACCAGACTGGACCGGACTGGACCTGATATCAGTTAGACCTACAGACCGGACCAGACTGGACCGGACCGGACCTGATATCAGTTAGACCTACAGACCGGACCAGACTGGATTAATTGGACCATATTTTAGTGTTGAATGGAAAGAGCCTTGGGATTTCATTTGTTGATAATTTATTGATAAACTTAATTAAATATGATCAAACTAAACCATTAAGAAGACATAACTGGTCCCATTAAGATCTGAACCAGTTTAGCATCAAACCAGACAAGCCCCACAGTTTCCTGTTGACCAATCAGGTTGTCCCGATGGACTGTGGTCCAATCACAACCAAGAACATCTAAACTAACGGCAGATGAGCTTCTGAACGAGGTTTCTTAAAGAGTTCCTGTTACCTTCTCTGGCCTCCTGCAGCTGATCTGGATCAACGCTGTCATGTGTGAACAGGCCTGGAAACAGGAGTCACACCGTTAAAAAGCAGAAGACAGGACATCGGTCCATCTGGACCCAAAACAGTTCAGAAAATAATTAATCAGGGGTGCTGTGGTGGCGCAGGGGTTTAGCACACCCACATACGGAGGCCTTAGTCCTCGACGCGGCTGTCCCAGGTTCGATTCCCGGCCTGGCGACCTTTGCCGCATGTCTTCCCCCTCTCTCGCTTCCCTCATTCCTGTCCACTAACTATTAAATAAAGGCCACTAGAGCCAATAAAACCAAAAGAAAATAATTCTTCTTTTAGGAGGGGAAGAAACACTAAGAGTTTTACTAGGAGCAGAAAATGTGACGGCTGCTGGCAGGAAGGATCTGCTGCTGCGCTCACCAGCGGTCAGCCCTGATTGGCTCACCAGCGGTCAGCCCTGATTGGCTCACCAGCGGTCAGCCCTGATTGGCTCACCAGCGGTCAGCCCTGATTGGCTAAAGGACAGCTGAAGGAAGGAACTTACCCAGGTTCTTCCTGTGAGACCACGATTCAAATGGGATTTCTGGTTAAAACAAGGAAAAATGATGATGATAAAACTGCAAAGCAAACAGCAAACGTCAGGAAGACGTTGTCCTCACCTATTGTCTCGTCGTCCCACAGGATCTCCTGAAGTCCAAACGCAAAGGTGGACTTCTCTGGGACGGTGAAGGTCGTCTCCTCCGTCCTGCTGCCCTGATGAGGAGACAACAGAGAGCCATGGGGACCATCGTTGTTTCCTATGGGGCCCCACTGAGAGGACCATCATTGTCTTCTACGGGGGCCCCATTATGGGGACCATCGGTCTGTCCTCCGGGGGCCCCATTATGGGGACCATCGGTCTGTCCTCCGGGGGCTGAGCTGAAGGTCCAACAGGAAGTCAGGGTTCCCTATTTCCTGTGTGGGTGTGTTGGACTCGGCAGGTTGGCTCACCTTGACCAGCAGCTTCAGGAGCTTCTGGTAGTTGGCTGAAATGGATCCGTCCTGAGCAGACTTCCGGATCATCGTCACAGGTCCGGTGTTGTAAAGCGTCTCATGAACAAAGGCCAGCTTGTCCTTTTCCTTCAGCTTCAGCAGCTTCATCTTTCCTTTTTCAAGCTTCCTGACAAAGATCATGAGCAGAGGACCCCTTCAGAACCGGTTCGGACCGTTGGGTTGCTACCACAGCTGGATGGTGCCCTACCTGCCACTGAAGGTCTTCCTCACGCCTTTCAGGTTGGCTCTCTTCTTCTTGATGCTGACCGGCGTCTCCAGCCCGTCCACAGAGTCAGACTTTGCAGAGATCGTCGCTTCACCAACCGTTTGCTGTCCTCCGCCCAGCTCTCCGCTCCCGCTGCTCTTCACCGACGTCTTGAAGTCCTTCACCAGCAGGTCTTCTTCAACCTCTGGCAGAAAGGTCAAAGGTCACAGAAATGCTCCAGGTGCTGCTGCTGTGTCTGTAAGGAACCCACCTGGAGAGAAGTTGTCATCCTCCAGCAGCTCTGGTAAGGTGCAGTCCACTGGCGTGTACTTGGGGTAACTGAAGAACCTGCCCTCGCTGACACGGACCAGAGTCAGCAGCTCCACCTTCTGGTTCAGGTTGGAGTTGGAGATCAGCTCGTCCTCCGCTCCCACGTTCTTCACCACGGCGCTGGTTTCATCTGCAAACATCTTCTGTTGGGATGAAACAGGGAAACCAGTAAAGACCTGCGAGGCAGTTCGGTCAAACTCTGCGTCCGTCCGTCCGTCTGTCCGTCTCTTCCTCCAGCTGTCTGTCCATTCGTCCATCCAATCCTGCTGAGGAGCAGAAACCTGGATCTGCATCCAGACTGCAGGGAAACCTGATGAGCAGAGAACGTCCCCCTGAGGGAACCCAACGCTCAGAAGATCTCCTGAAACCCAAACAGCAGGTTTGCACCGAACCCACTAGGAGCGACCTGACCCAACAGAACCGCAGACAGGTCAGACCCAAAAACCCGGCCGAGCTCTGCTCCAAAGCAGAATCTGGTTTGAGGGAACGAGGACTCAAACTGGCAACCCACTGAATGCCCTGAGCCGCCACCACCAATTACAGAGCCAATCAGAGTGGCAGACCTCCAACTGGCCCCGCCCACAAGCAGAGCGGGGTAACTAGTTACACCTATGAGGACAAAGTTTCTGCAGCGTACGTTTCACTTTTACCTGAGTGACATCATCATGACGTTTGGTAAACTGATCGCCGCCCAACTGACAAGAAGTGAAGAACAAACAGAAATCCTCAGACAGGAAATCAGACGTAGAGTTTTCTGACTTCCTGTTAGCTCACCGGATTCAGCTGGAGATAGAAACTAGATTTCACGCTGCTGGTTCACCAGGACCTGCTGGGACTGAACTGCTTTTATAAATCATCTTCTGCCATTAGTCATGAATTGGTGATCAATAAACAAACCGAACTGATTTTTGAAGTTTTGATCCTGCACTGATATCCATGATGGAAGCATTTGCTGCAGAAATGTTCCAATGAAAAATAATCATTTGCAGATTTATTTTTCCTGCTAAAATGTGTTATTGTGTAAAATGTTAAACCAGGTCTTATGATCGGTCCTTGAGTCGAAACCTGTTTAACTCCTGGTTGGAGTTTCGCCACACCGCCACGCTCCCGTCCCACGGTGAAGCCCTGGGCATCCACCGGGATGCTGGAGGGAGGAAAGTCTTCATCGCTCCAGATGTGGGACATGAAACAAACCAGGTTACTCACTGAAAACCAGAGCTTCCAGGTGCCCAGCAGCTCTGAGAACCAGCAAAGGACCAGGTGCAGAACACAAATCTATGGTTCTAGAACAGATCTATGGTTCTAGAACCTACCAGCTCAGGAAGCAGTCAGCCTGAGCAGAACTATCACATTGAAATGTTGGTTCGTCTGTCAGCACAGAGAGGCATCAGGTCAGGTCCAGTACAGGTCCAGGACCAGTCCAGGTCCAGGTCCAAGTCCAGGACAAATCCAGGACCAGGAGAGGTCCAGTACAGTCCACATCCAGGTCCAGTCCTACCTTTGTCTCTCTGTCCGTCCCCAGGCTGCTGCTCTGATCAGGCGTTGAATGAAACAGCAGCAGAACTCCTGCGGTTCCCTGGAAGCGGTTTGGACCCGAGCCAGCGTCTGTCTGCTTCTGTGGAAGGAAACCAGAGAAACTGAAAGAGTTCTGACAGAACAACAAGAGGCCGGATCCGGGCCAACATTCCTGAGTGCAGACGGGCCTGCTCAGGAGGAAGGAACCAGTACCGACTGCTGGCACCACACGGGCCACAGAACCAGGCAGAAACAACCAGAACCAGGCAGAACCAACCAAAACCAGGCAGAACCAACCAGAACCAGGCAGAATTTCGTTTCTCCAGAAAACATTTTTAGTTTCTGCTCAGATTCGGTTGCAGAAACAAAAAGTTTCGTCATTTACTAAATGAAACTAAAACTTCAAAGTAACTTTTCTGCAGCGCGTGGATCCATGGTGGAAACTAAGCAACTTCCATAAAGATATTTCAGTGATGTTTCCTCAAACCTGAAACACAAAGGGGCATTGTTGTCAGTTGCTATGGCAACAAGTCCATATGTAGCTTGGCCGATACAGAGAGTGAGAAAGAAGAGGTTTGGAGTTTTTCCCTTTGCTGTGGAGCACAGCATGAAATTAATGCCTACATTTCCAAGTTCCATTGAGGTAACGCGGCTGTGGACGGCATGTAAAAGAAAAGACTTTTTGTCCTCCAGCGTTGTGTGCATGCGCATAATAATAGTTTCAGTCTTGTTGCCAAACTCCCTGTTGATCAGCAGGGAATAAAATCGGGTCTTTCACAGATAAAATGATTGGCATTAATGTAACTACAGAACCCGATAAGTGTTTGGATGGTTCTGATCCAGTTGAGCGAATCTAAATTCTTTCAGACTTTGGATTTACATGTTGGACCCAATCAGAACCTCCATCCATCCATCCATTTCCTATGCACCCTTGTCCCTACTGGGGTCGGAAGGGTTGCTGGTGTTTATCTCCAGCTAATGTTCTGGGAGAGGTGGGGTCGCCCTGACAACAGGTCGCCCGACGACTGGTCGCCCTGACGACAGGTCGCACTAACGACAGGTCGCCCTGACGACAGGTCGCCCTGACGACAGGTCGCCCTGACGACAGGTCGCACTGACGACAGGTCGCACTGACGACAGGTCGCACTGACGACAGGGCGCCTGTCTGTTGCAGGGCAACACGGAGACACACAGGATAAACAATCACACAACTAGGGAGAATTTAAAGACCAATTAACCTGACAGTCGTGTTTTTGGATTGAGGAGTACCTGGACAGAACCCAACATGCACAGGGAGAACATGGAGACTCCATGCAGAAAGACCCGGGAATTGAACCCAGAACCTTATTGCTGCAAGGCAGCAGCTCTACCAACTACACCACTGTGCAGCCCACAATCAGAACCTAATTATTTTAATGAAAGCTGCACAGTTTTAATCTGTTTTATCTAAAATGAAAGTCTGGATTCCTCTGGAGGATTTGATTTCCTGATCAGAACCGTGTGTTTGTTTTCGTCTGACCTGGTTTCTGAAGAACCGCCGGCAGGATGGACGAGTGGACCTGGACCTGTTCTAGTCACAGAAACAAAAATTATCTAAAAAACTTTTAATCAAAAGAGTTACTTTAATTCCTACAGGTAACTTAATCTGACGGATCGATGATGGATGGATGAATGATGGATGACGGACAGACGGATGGATCACAGTGTTTCTCAACCGTTTTAGGTCCAGCGCCCCCTATCCATTATGCAGGTCCATTACTGCCCGCATATAAGAAATTAAATTCTACTTTGCTCTGAATATTATTTTATTGTTAATTTTACTGCCACTATTGTTGATGTTTTGATTTGATTGTTTCTGTATTTATGATCAAAAATAATTTCCCAGAGAACAAAAAGCCATGTGAATAAAAATCACTTCTACAGGCGTCTAAGAAAAATGCAATGAATTCAAGTTAAAATCTGTCAGTCTACCAGCAGCCAATCAGAGTGGAAAAAATATTCCAATATCCATCCATCCATCCATCTTCTACCGCTTATCCAGGTCGGGTCGCGGGGTCAGCAGCTTAAGGGAGGCCCAGACTTCCCTCTCCACAGCCAGTTGTTCCAGCTCCTCCAGGAATCCCGAGGCGTTCCCAGGCCAGCCGAGAAACATAGTCCCTCCCTGGGTCTTCCCCGGGGCCTCCTCCCGGTGGGACCTGAACTCCTCACCAGGGAGGCGTCCAGGAGGCATCCTGACCAGATGCCCTCAACTGGCTCCTGTCGACGTGGAGGAGCAGCAGCTCTACTCTGAGTCTCCTGGTGACTGAGCTTCTCTCTCTAAGGGAGAGCCCAGCCTCCCTACGGAGAAAGCCCATTTCGGCCGCTTGTATCCAGGACCTGGTTCTTTCAGACCCAAAGTTCATGACCATAGATGAGGGTAGGAACGTAGATCGACGGGTAAATCGAGAGCTTCGCTTTTTAGCTCAGCTCCCTCTTCACCACGACGGACCGGTACAGCGCCGCTTCACTGCAGACGCTGCGCCGATCCACTGCAGACGCTGCACCGATCCAACTGTCGATCTCCTTCTTCCCTCATTGGTGAACAAGATCCAGAGATACTTAAACTCCTCCACTTGGAGCAGGACACTCCCACCCCCCCGACCTGGAGTAGGCACTCCACCCTTTTCCGGCTCAAGACCATGGCCTCGGATTTGGAGGCCCTGATTCCCATCCCGGCCGCTTCACACTCGGCTGCGAACCGCTCCAGTGAGAGCTGCAGATAAGGCCCTGATGAAGGCCAACAGGACCACATCATCCGCAAAAAGCAGAGCTGCGATCCTAAGACCACCAAAACGGGTCCCCTCAACACCCCGGCTGCTCCTAGAAACTCTGTCCATAAACGTAATGAACAGAATCGGTTCTGTTATTCCAATATAACATACCTTTATATTATTTTATCTTTCATCTGAAAGCAGCGTCTGTTTGTTCTTGCCGTACAGTCGTCTGTATTAATAATCGAAAGGTTTTGCCATACCAGTTCGTTCCTCTGTATTTAGTTTAGTTTCTTTGTTTCTTCTTATATTTTGTTCTTCATGCATTTTCACTCAGTTTTTTCCTCTCGTGGTTTATTGTTATGTACTCTTTAGTTTCTGTCCTGTTAATGGTTTTATGTTATTGTTTGTATTGACCTCTGACCTCCCGGTAATCTTCACTCATCACCTGTTGCGCCGCCTCATCATCATGTTTCACCTGATTTGACTCTCATATTGATTTTCACTGTCCAGCGTCGGATTCTCTGTTTCTATGCGCTGATTCACATCTGGTTCGTTCCTTCGTTCTACAGTTTTCTGAGTTTTGCACAACATGCTGAAAAATTCCCGGTATATTCAGATGATTGAAATTCCAAAGTGCTGCGGTGCCGTTTCATTCCGGACCACTTGCAGCGCGATATTAACTGAACAAAATGAACGCTGTCTGTCAGGGAATCACCATGGAAGGATATTTTTCATTATTATTTCAATGGGTTTATTTTTCAGAGGGATAATAGAGAGTATCATGATTTTAACCGAACCGCTTGAGAAACGCTGCGCTATCAGCGACAGGCCCCCTGGTGGCCGTTAACAGAACTTCATATCTTCAGGCTACCGGGTTTTTTTCCTCGTTCTGTTGGTTCCCTGATTTTATGCTCATTGTTTTATTAACAGGGGCCTGGTTCTGGTTGGTTCTGGTTGGTTCTGCCTGGTTTGGGTTGGTTCTGCCTGGTTCTGGTTGTTTCTGCCTGGTTCTGTGGCCCGTGTGGTGCCAGCAGTTGGTACTGGTTCCTTCCACCTGAGCAGGCCCGTCTGCACTCAGGAATGTTGGCCCGGATCCGGCCTCTTGTTGTTCTGTCAGAACTCTTTCAGTTTCTCTGGTTTCCTTCCACAGAAGCAGACAGACGCTGGCTCGGGTCCAAACCGCTTCCAGGGAACCGCAGGAGTTCTGCTGCTGTTTCATTCAACGCCTGATCAGAGCAGCAGCCTGGGGACGGACAGAGAGACAAAGGTAGGACTGGACCTGGATGTGGACTGCACTGGACCTGGACTCTGGGTGATGAAACTGATCTCCAACATTGTTCCTGTTGTCACCCTGTTGGTTGCGGCTGGTTCATCCCTTCATTGTTCATCCCTTCATTGTTCATCCCTTCATTGTTCATCCCTTCATTGTTCATCCCTTCATTGTTCCGGCTGCAGATCCTCCTCATTGATTATTTTATTAGTTTTATTTTCTCTCTAAGGCGTTATTTAATCATTTCCTGTTTGTAGTAAAAAGGCTTTTATTTTGAAGAGCCAAACACTTTTTAAGCTGGGGTTCTCCTTGGTACCAGATGGCAAACAGCTGATCCCCCCCCCCCCCCTCTGGGAGGCTCTGCGGCCCGAGCCGGGCCCAGACCAGAGCAGAACCGCCTGATGGTTACTGAAGGTCCAAAGCTTCCTCCAATGCTGTTCACTTTCCTAGTGAACAGCAGTGAAACCGTCCTCGTTTGGCTGCAGAAGCTCCGTTTGGGTTTCCGGTGCTTCCAGGAGTCATGATGGTGGCGAAGGATGGAGGCGGCATCATCTGCCTCACCTTCGACCGTTTCAGAGCATCGGCACGACTCCGCTCAGTGCTGCCCTCTGGAGGTGAGGCGCTGCAGCGGCCGCTCACTGGGCTTCCAGGAAGGCAGACCAGGGTTTGTGACCCTGCTGTCCAGCGGGGGTTAGACCTTTAAGAGCATCACTAAAAACTAGGGCCAATCAATCAGCAGAAGGTGAGCTCTGACTCGGACCAGGTCACCAAGGGTCACCACTGACCCAAACGAACCCGGGCCTCAGCAGGTTGTCTACAGTTACAAACGGTTAATTTATGTATTAGAAGTCCTGAGAGCATCGCCTGGAAACCACGGATCAATAACTAGTGATGGAGCGCCAGGCGCTAAGAAGTTCTGCAAATGCCATCAGATTTACTCTGAGCCGCCGCGCCCTGAGCCCCCGCGCCCTGAGCCCCGCGCCCTGAGCCCCCGCGCCCTGAGCCGCCGCGCCGTGGCTGCCACAACAGCTTTGGCTTGGCCTCACCTTGAAAACACTTCCAGCTGAAGTTTCCCAGCAGTTCTCTCTGTAGCTCAGAGCTCCTGCTGAACTCTGACCTTTGTGCCGCTTCTCTGACGCCCTCAGAGTCAGGGTTAGGGTCAGGAGTTTAACCAGCTCTACTGTGTAGCACCCAGTTGTACTGAAAACCCTCAGCATCAATGTCTGTCCTGCTGATGAAAGCAACACTGCAGAAGGTTCCAGGAACCACCGGAGACCCAGCGAAGCTAAAACTCCAGTTTTCTTTTCATGGCCCGCGGGAAACTCAGCCATCACTTTCTTTCCTTCCCCTCACAACCGTAAAGGGAACGGGTGAAGCAGACGGAGCTTCAGACACGACGGCAAACAGTTTCCAGCATCTTCTGCTCCAAAGGGCTTGACGGCTTTATGTTTCCATGGTAACATGAACCGCTCGCTGCGGTCTCACCAAACAGCTCTTTGTGATGTCATAATCCATTCCCATGTTGAACGGATTATCATCAGTGTTGTGCATTGGCTCAGAATAGAACATCTCTGTAGTTCAGTCACTTGCTGTAAAAACTAAACCTGAGACGGCGTGAATTTGATTCCTTTATTTTCTGTTACCATGGCAACACAGTCAGCTGTTAGTCGGGGTAAGAAAATCAGATCAAAACGGCTGGCGCCGTTACCGTTGGTTACAGACAAATCGGCGGGATCCTGTTCATCGTCATGGCAACGGTGCGCTATACCAGGGTGAGTTCGTTGTTAAGGCAACATGTACAGCTAGAAACAATGAGAAGGTTGAAATGAGTTGTTCCCCCGGTCGGTGGGCGGCGCCTCACAGCTTGGCCTTGTTCATGCGGCTCATCAGCTTCTCCAGCTTGATGGCGAGCGTCATGTCACCTTTGATCCGCAGCTTCCCCGTCATGAAGGCCATGGTCGGCTTCAGCTGCCCTGCAGGCACAGCGGGCAGCCGTTACCATGGAGACAGCACCAGCAGGGCGCCTGCGTCCTGTTGCTTTAACTCACCTGCAAACATCTTAGTGAAGTCGCCGGAGTTCATCGTCATGACGACGTCAGCCTTGGCAGGAGGCTCGCCCTGACCCGCGCTGCCGGAGCCGCTCTTCAGGTCCAGGAACCAGACGCCGCTGTGATCTCCTAATACGGGCAGGACGTTGTTACAGGAAGACGTTACAGGAAGTCGCCCGCTGACTATCGGCCACCTCATATGGACGTTCACTTCCTGTTACCTGAGAGGTCAAAGCGGTACACGCCCTGAGTCGCCTTGACGACGTCTTCGTTGATGACGCCTCTGATGATGTCAAAGGTGTTTTCTATTGGTCCACCAGAAAGAGGTGTGTCCGAGGGGGGTGCTTTGAAGGCCGGCGTTGCCCCTGGCAACAAGACAGAGTATAGTACTACAGTGTAGTACTAGTACTACAGTGTAGTACTAGTACTACACTCTGTACTATAGGGTATTGCTGGGTACTACCCAGTAGTACTCACCGTGCTGCTCCATCTGTTTGACCAGCGAATCCGGCGCTTCGTCCAGGAAGAAGTCCGGCAGCAGTGGGTGGCCTGTGGACCAATCAGAGGCTCCGTCAGCGTCACATGGTGCGGTGAGTCGACCAAGTGAGAGGTGGGACTCACCTGGCTGGACTCACCTGGCTGGACGGCATACTGGTCGAAGTCTTTGACGCCGTGCTCCTTGAGGACGTCCTCGTCCACCAGGAAGTGACCCGTGTAGTCCTTGGGCTTGGACAGAACGGCGTAGGCGGCATCCGCCATGATGTCCGCTGTACGGCACTGCTTCCCGATGCCTTCACCTCCCAGCATGTCCATTGCCGCTGTCTGTATCGCTATGGTAACAGAAGGGTGGGATTAGGATGGCTAGGCGGAGCCTGTTAGCATGCACGGCTTCCAGGAATTGCTAATGTTCTGACCAGTTCTGGGCCACAGGGCGTTGACGGCAATTTGACCTCTGAACTCTTCGGCCATTCCCAGGACGCACATGGACATGCCATACTTCGCCATTGTATACGCTGTCAAACGACAACACAAATTACTGAAGAGGAGGCGGGGCTTCCAGCTGGTTTCCACAGACGAGTCACCTGGTTTCTATGGTTACCAGTGTGGTTCTTGAACCAGACAGGGTTCAGGTTGAGTGGCGGCGACAGGTTCAGGATGTGAGGACGGCGACTCTTCAGCAGGTGGGGGATGACCAGCTTCGACCTGAGAAGCACAAACACGGCTAGTTAGCGTTAGCTCATCTTTCAATAACATCAAATTATCAAGATATTTTCCAGTTTCCCGTCAACTTTAATCATTTTTCAATAGAAACACGAAATGGGGTGCTGTGGTGGCGCAGGGGCAAAGCACAACCCACATATGGAGGCCTCAGTCCTCATGCCAGCGGTCGCAGGTTCAATTCCCGGCCTGGTGACATTTGCTGAATGTCTTCCCCCTCTCTCATTTTCCCATTTCCTGTCTATCTACTTTCAAATAAAGGCCACTAGAGCCAAAAAAATCCCTTAAAAAAAAAAAGAAATACGACATGGTGGATGAAAGACTGGCCAACCACCAGGCTTAGCAAGGTTTCTAGGGGAAACCTGTTCCCAATGTTCCCAGTGATCCCAATGTTCCCAGTGCTCCCAATGTTCCCAGTGTCCCAATGTTCCCATGTCCCATGTTCCCAATGTTCCCAGTGCTCCCAATGTTCCCAATGTCCCATGTTCCCAGTGCTCCCCTTACGTCAGGTATGTTCCTCTCAGGTTGATCCCCAGCATCAGGTCCACCTTCTTCATGGGCGTCTCCAGCGTTCCCGTCAGGCTGATGGCGCTGGCGTTGTTCACCAGGATGTCGATGCCTGCCAATCACAGTGATGATGTCACAGCTAAGAGATGACATCATGGTGTATTAACCAATCGGGCGTTTTACCTCCAAACGTTTCCACAGCTTTCTGAACGGCCGCTCCGATCTGCTGCTCGTCCCTGATGTCGACGACGCAGGGCAGCGCCTTCCCTCCGGCCGCCTCCACTGGGACACACAGCAGCAACTGGTCATGATGGGACGGCGACTGGAAAGGCCCGGGCTGAACTGGAACGGATCCAGCAGCTCTCCTCACCTTCCTCTGCCACCGTGAAGATGGTTCCAGGAAGCTTCGGGTGCGGCTCGGCCGTCTTGGCGGCGATCACCACATTGGCGCCGTCCCGAGCGGCTTTGAGGGCAATGGCCTTCCCGATGCCGCGGCTCGCTCCCGTGATGAAGAGCGTGCAGCTGGCGAGCTTCCTGTGGGGAGACAGCGGCTCTGTGACATCATCACTACCAATAACTGTGGCTGATTATTGACAGAATCATCTAGAACTTTCAGCTCCGCCACAAGCATGCTGCAGGTCGGAGAACACTGCCATCAATATTCTGTTGTCAACACTTTTATTGAGGGATCAGACATGGAAATTGAAATGTCAACAATACAAATTGATCCTCTTTTGTCTCATGTGAACAGAAAACATGAGAAAGACAAAACAAAGGTGACACAAATAAACAAGAACATTGCCATGACCCACCTGCCTCCCTTCCCTAGGACTTAAAAGGCGTCACGCCGAGGCTCCAATCAAATCCTCTTCAAATAGAGTCAGCAATATGCTGCCCAACGGGCTGCCATGTTTTATTACATCACTTTAACTTATTGGCTAATGAGAACCGTATTCTTTCCAAACGAGAGCGCCTCTCCAGCTCCTCCAGTGGTACCTCTGCCATAAAGGCACAAGATAACAATTGTTGCTGGCATTTATTACATTGAGGAAGCTGAACAGAAACTCAGAGTTCAGTCAGAAGAGGGTCCAGCCTCCGCTCTGTATGGAACATCTCTGACAACGTTTTCAATATGCCAGAGCAAAATGAGGCTCATTTAGAAGTGTGGCTTCTTCAACATGGCATTTGCCACAGAGTGGGGATGAGTTATGTAACTTCTCCTTACAGTAATGGAGCCTGTGTATGATTTTAAACATAGACACTGATTCTAGTGTCTAGAATCAGCAGAGCATTTGTATATATTCTCTAAAGCTGCTTTCCAGAGTTTATTACTTATCTCCGTTCCCAGTTCCTGCTCCCAGCCTGTTCTGAGGCCCTGCATGGATCTGGAGAACAACACATCGTAAATCTGGGAGATTAGACGTCCTTCCCCACCACCCAACATAGAGTTTGTCAAATTCATTAGTTATTGTATGCATATGTTTTTTGACATATGCCCTGACCTGTAGGTATCTAAAATGATTGTGTTTATGGAGACCAAATTTGGCCTGAAGTTGAGAGAAAGATGCAAAATTACCAGCCACCACCAGATCACCAATAGTCCTGATCCCTGAATCTTTCCATTGTGTGTAACCTGAATCTAAAGTGGAAGGGACAAATGAGGGGCTTTGCTCTTGGTAATAAGGTAGATATGGACTCAGTACCTGTTTCCAAATGCGTATAGTTCTGTGGATGATGCAGTTATTGTTGTATCTATACTTGTTGATGACAAGATAAGAGCATTAATGAGGGCTGCAGTCCTCCTTTTCCACTTGGGTTGTGTAAAATTATAATCTAGTCATATTGTCATAATGCAAAGAGCATAAGATTAATAGTAAAATGAAAAATTTGGGAGGGCCAGACCGCCCCCAGTTTTGCCTTGCAGAGGTGAGTTTTGTTATTTAGGTGCGTTTTATAGAACCATAAGAATGGAATAATTATAGAATCAAGTTTCTTAAAAAATTTCTTAGGTAGAAAAATGGGAAACAGATCTGAGGGAGAAAAACCATTTTTATTGCATTAGTTCTTCCCACCAGGGAAATGGGGAGAGATCTCCAAAACTGAATGTTATTTTGTAGTTTTACCATAAGGAGGGAGAAATTCGCTTCATAAGGTGAATTAAAATCCCTAGTAATCTCTATGTCAAGGTAGGTGAACCTGTTATTAGCTATTTTAAAGGGCATATTTTCCAAGATCAATGAGTCTTGGAGCTTAATTGGCATCAGTTCACTCTTAGACCAATTGATCCTATAACCTGAAAACCTGCCAAACTGAGAGATTATATCTAGGACAGCTGGGATTTTACATTGAAGATTAGTTACGAACAGTAAGATATCATCCACATATAAGGAAATTTGATTTATAGTCCCTTTAGTAATATATCCCTGTATGAGGGGGTTGGCGCGAATTGATTGTGCCAGCGGTTCAAGGGCTAACGCAGAAAGTAAAGGTGACAATGAGCAGCCCTGTCTGGTGCCCATATGTAACTGGAATGCAGGACTTATTAGTGACAATTCTAGCACAAGGTTTATGATAAAGGATTTTCAACCATTTTTCGAAATGTTCACCAAGATTATATCTTCTCAGGGTCGCAAAAAGGTAAGGAAGGCCATTCTATTTGGTCAAAGGCCTTCTCGGCGTCCAGGGACAGGACAGCCAGATCAGAAGGTTCCTCCCTCTGAGAGTAGATCACATTGTAAAGACGCGAATGTCTGTTGGTATAAATCTGGTCTGAATTCATTTATCGATTACTAAACTCAACCTATTAGCTAGAATTTTGACTAGTATCTTTTGATCATAGGTCAACAGTGATATTGGTCTGATATTGGTTCCTCAGGATCCTTATCTTTTTTTGGTATTAGTATTATAGTGGCTTCTCTCATCGTAGGCGGTAAGATGTTATCTGCGTTTGCTTGGGTGTACATTTTTAACAAATACTGTGACAGAAGGTCACCAAATTCTTTATTGAATGCCCGGCTATCAGACGGGACCAGCAGTTTGGCATCAGACGGGACCAGCCGTTTGGCATCAGACGGGACCAGCCGTTTGGCATCAGACGGGACCAGCCGTTTGGCATCAGACGGGACCAGCCGTTTGGCATCAGACGGGACCAGCCGTTTGGCATCCCTGTGTTCCCACTTTTTACTACTTTAGTAGCAACCTGAATATCTATGCACCATTCATATTTTAACTTGACAGCAGCACAGATGAAGATTTTTGCTGCACAAACATAGTCGAGTTGATTGACACCAATTTTGTCTAATTTGAAGAAGGTGGGGGGGTCAACTTCACTCAGGTGTCAGAGGTCAGCCAGGACATGGCCGTTAGCCGCCACATTAGCGATCTTTTCGTGTCAATTCTAGCAGTACCGCCTTCTTTCAGCCCAATGTAATCTAACTGAACTGACTCGCTCTTTCTTCTGCTACAGAGGTCCGCTAGCTGTGCTGCAGCTCCCTCTAGTGGTTTTCTGGTGGAGCTGCTGGATATATGCCCAAAGAATTATATGACAATCTTACTAAAGTGTGGCGCTAATCTAACCATCACAGGATGCCAAGCCCAACCGGATTAGACCTAATAACTAGGTCTGAATTACTATATAATCTCATTTTGTTGGTTCAACATTTTTGGTCTTTCATAATAAAAGCCTCGGCAGAGCAACAATGCTGCCAGCTTTTATTTTAGAAGGAGCTTTTCCTGCTTGTCAGCTGTTTATTTTTTCTATATTGATATTATTTAAAAACATCTAAACTAAACATTTATCATTTTCATGTCAAAATGTTATCCAACAACCGGGAATCTGATAAAAACACCGCAAGCGCTGTTAGCCACGAAGCTAACAGAAGTTAGCTGGACGCTAACAGCTCGGCCCGAACTTCATTCAGAGTTTAACCAAGTTAAACCGCCTTGCTCAAAGGTCGGCGGGCAGAAGGAGCAACACCGAGTCAAACCTGGTATTACAATCATAACCGCTCCTGTGTCAGTTCGGCTCTGGAAAATCTCGGAGTACCTGGTACTTTCCCAGTGAAACCAGAGTAAAACCAGAGTAAAAGCAGCATGGGGCTCCAGCGACGCAGCAGCCCGTTGGTTTCTACCTGGTTTCGAACTCGGTTCTGACCCGGAGCTCAAACTTACCCCGAGTTCTGCAGCATGACGATCCCAGAGCAGAAAACCAGCAGAGACTCTTCTTCACCTTTCACCCACTTCACAAACCAGTCGCACCGGATGTTACGATTTATTAACGTCCGAGTTGTTCAACAAAGATCTTCTCTGGACATGATGCGTGACTGCTGTAGTCGCTCTGTAGTTTCTCTGCAGCAGAAGGTTCAAATTCAAAAATACCTTATTAATCCCAAAGGGAAATTAAATTAAATTATTTCTGTAAGTCGTTGTGTGTTGGACGATGCACGGCTCATGTGTAGTTAAAAGAAATATTCATTATTACCAGAAGAAGTTGCAGTAAGAGGAGCACAAATTTAACATATTTTTACTCAAGTTAAAAGTTAACTGTCAAGTCAAAAGTGGCCGTCCGAGAAATTATTTGAATAAAACGATATTTTTTGGGGAAAAGGCAACTGGTCAGTTTATCTGATTTAAAATTAAAAATGGTTTAAACAGGCAGAGAAAAATTAAATGAATGTAAATAAGAATTACAACATTATACATTTCAAGCTGAAGAAGCACTTTTACAAATACATAGAAATAACAAAAATGACACAGCATGCTCAGATATTCCTGTACATTTAGTATTTCTTCTTATTATTTTTTTTATTACTTACTTCTTGCTCTGGCATTATATATTTTCTATTCCAAATTATTTGAATTAATTAACTTATGAGTTTCAAAACGTAGAATTGTATCCATTTTATTTCTTATCAGTTTTTGCCTGTAAATTATACAATTAGTTTTTTAATAGTTGATATTGAATTTGATCTTTTTCTTTCAAAATTATGTCATTGTTTAGCTTCAAATTTCTCTTCCTTAATATACTTTTGCTGCTTCAGTTTTTATTTTTATTTTGTGTTTTTAATCTGGGGTGTGTAACTTTATGTGAGATATTTCTTAAATATAATTTTAGTGCATTTTTGATTTTGCAATGGGAAGTAGTTTTTTTTTATTTAATTTCCATACATTTTTTATTTTTGTTTTCTGTACATTTCAATAAAATGTCATTTTGTTTAGAAAATGCTTCTTAAGAATTATCCTTTACTTTCAGTTTGTACTGTTCTTTTCTCGCAGTATATTGATTAATATGTTAACCTCAATGTTGTGTTTTCATTAAGATTTAGTGTGCTTCTTTATTTTATTTTAATGGATATGTTGTTTTTTTCTGGTCTTTATTCTTTATTTTTCATACTGAGGCGTGTCCACCCGCCGCCATGTTGTCCAGTGACGTCACCAACCAGGAAGTGAGCTCGCGGGTCTCTGTGGCAGCGGCTGAGGCTCGCGGACCAAAACAACTCTTCTTCCTCTTCATCCTCATCATCCTTCGCCTCCTCCTCTCGGACCATGGGCCGGTGAGGACAGGGCCCGTCCCGAACCTTCCAGAACCTTTCTGATCCCCGCGTTTCGTGCTTCCCGCTGGCTGAGCCCCACCTGCAGCCCCCTTCCTCTCCTGGTTCTGCTGTTATTTACCTGCTGTTGTTTACCTGCTGTTGTTTACCTGGCCTCGTTGGCGCTCGCGCTCTTTTCTCGGTTCGGAGTTCGGTGAACAAACAGTGTTGGGTTGACTGGCTAAAATCTCGCGATGCTTCGCACTCAGATGAGACTATAGATGTGATCAGGTAGTAGACTGGGCTCCAGTCAAACCAGTTTGAACCAGTTAGACGTCAGGTAGTTACTGGAGGAGAAAACATCCGGGTCCTGGCGGTTTCTGATCTGACTGGGTTCATAACCCTTGCCTGGTTCGGTTCCGGTTCCGTTAACTTTCTCCAGGACCACGGAACTGAACCGGAACCTCTCTGTGGGTCCGCTCGTTAACAGGTAGCAGGTAAATAAAGTGGTTCCGTCCCTTGTGGGCGGAGTCTCCTCGGCCAGGTGAGCTGTTAAAGGGAGCATGGCCGGTTCTGACGATTCTGTTAGGTCTCAGTCACGTGGTCAAAGTGGGTCCAAACCCACTGATGCCGTTTCTGATGAGCCGAACCAGACAGGAACCGGATCCTCATCGACCAGGAAGCAGGATTACCTGACAAATCAGAACCTGACACAAGGTCTCCTGCTGATGCAGTCAATGACTCACCTGTCCGTTCACCTGTTTACCTGCAGGAGTCAACGCTCAGATCATCTGTTGGTTGTTGTGAGAACATGAGCTCCGCCCACCTGTCCACAGGTGAGTTGTTCATCTTCAGCCTTCCCCTGTCTTCTGGGATGCTGTCTTCACCGTCAGGTGTCTCCTCACCAGTTTCTTTGTTTCCAGTGGATGGCACTGATAGGCTGTGTGTTTCTGAGCGCGCTCAGTGCATCCCTTCTCCAGTGCTGCACCTGCGGCAGCTACCTGCAGACACCTCTGAACAGGAAGTGGCCGACCTGGCACTTCCCTTCGGCAGAGTCTCCAAACTGATCACACTGAGGACCAAAAACCAGGTAACTGGTCCCACTAACCAAAACCAGGTAACTGGTCCCACTAAACCAAAAACCAGGTAACTGGTCCCATCCATCCATCTTCTGCCGCTTATCCGGGGTCGGGTCGCGAGGGTACCAGCTTAAGAAGGGAGGCACAGACTTCCCTCTCCCCAGCCACTTGTTCCAGTTCCTCCAGGGGAACCCCGAGGCGTTCCCAGGCCAGCCGAGAGACATAGTCCCTCCAGCGTGTCATAACGGGTCCCACTGCAACCAAAACTAGGTAACAAGTCCCACTAAACTCCAAAACAGGTGACTGGTCCCACTAGACCCCAAAACAGGTAACTGGTCCACTAACCAAAAACTTGTTTTTTTGGTCCAATTTGGCTCTTTCAACACTTAAGGTTGCCGACCCTTAAATTAGACTCAAAAACAGTTAACTGGTCCCATTAGACCAAAAAACCAGGTAACTGGTCCCATTTGATCCGTCCTGTTTTTACTGAAGGACTGTAATAAGAGAAATAATAATTTCTCTGGTTTTGGATCCATAGATAAATCTTTTTTTTTTTTTTTTTTTTTCAGGCATTTCTTGAGATGGCATCAGAGGAAGCAGCCGTTACCATGGTGAACTATTATGCCTCAGCACCGCCCACCATCAGGAACCAGCCAGTTTTCATTCAGTACTCCACCCACAGAGAGCTGAAAACAGACAATCTGACCAATCAGGTCAGCTGCTCAGGCCCCACCCACTTTACTGTGAGCTTTGGCAGAGCCTCAGCTAGTAACCCATCTGTCTCTTTACCAGCAGAGGGCGCTACAGGCCATCAGCACAGCAGCTGTGCATTCTGGGAACATGGTGTCGTCAGAGGGGCGGGGCTTAATCCCAGCACCCAGTGCGGTTTTGAGGATCATCGTGGAGAACCTGTTCTACCCGGTGACCCTGGAGGTCCTGCAGCAGGTCGGGAGGTCGCTGCAGCTGAACTGTTTGACTGGTTGTCTGTTTGTTTATCTACTTGTTTCTTTGTGGTTTATTTGTTTGTTTTTGTATCGGTGCTCAGATCTTCAGTAAGTTCGGCTCTGTCCTGAAGATCATCACCTTCACCAGGAACAACCAGTTCCAGGCTCTACTGCAGTTCAGCGACGCTATCCACGCTCAGCACGCCAAGGCGGTGAGTCGGAGTCACAGTGACGCATGTAGGGCGGGCGGTCTGCAGGGGCCGCCGCCCACCAACCGACTGCTGTGTTTCAGTCTCTGGACGGCCAGAACATCTACAACGGCTGCTGCACGCTGCGCATTGACTTCTCCAAACTGAGCGCGCTTAACGTCAAGTACAACAACGACAAGAGCCGCGACTTCACCAGAGCTGACCTGCCGAGTGGAGAGCTGGACCCGGCCGGCGCCGCCGCCTTCGGTGGGTGGAGCCTGCCGCACTTCCCTCTCCGGCCAGCAGGCGTCCGCTCTGGCTGACTGTCTGTGGGTGGGGCCTCTGCTCCACCTGTGTGTGTTTCAGGTGTAGCTCTTCCGCCGTACGGAGCCGCAGCGTTCCCGCCCTCCTTCCACCAGCATACAGGTGAGTCACATGACTGAAGGTGGGCAGGGATTCGATCACCTGCAATCAGACGCTATGGCATCACTCAGGATATTCTAGGAGTTAGCTGCAGTTTGTTGTTTGAGCCAGTAGATGTTACTGCACTCCGAACAGTTTTATTTTTAAAGTAAATCAAAATGATTTCATAAAAGATTTTAAATGTGTAAAAACTTCAAAAGATTTTATGTGAATTTAAAAAAGATCAGAAGGTAATTTCATTTAATTTATTCTGATTTGAATTTTATAATCACTGGGTGAAATTTCTTCATGAATGTCTGATGTGAAAGTAATTCAAAAATAAATTATTATTTAATTCTAAACTCAGTTAGTTGGTGAATGTCTGACCTAGATCCACCTGGGGTGCCACCAGGTTACTGTCTCACCTGTGGGCTCGTTCCCAGGTCTCCCCATGGCGGCGGTCCCCGGCTCGTTGATGTCCCCTCCTCGCATGGCGCTGCAGGTGGCGTCCCCTGCGGGCCACTCGGTGCTGCTGGTGTCCAACCTTGACCCGGAGGTGAGAGGTCACCCGGTGACGCAGCAGCTGACCAATGGGGGTGCAGCACTCTGACTTACATGTGTTTGTCTCCACAGAGAGTTTCCCCCCACTGCCTCTTCATCCTGTTTGGTGAGATTGGCTGCTGTCATTCCGGTTGCGCCCAGCAGGGGGAGCCTGACCTGCAATCTGTGTGTTTCAGGAGTTTACGGCGATGTCCAGCGAGTCAAGATCCTTTTCAATAAGAAGGAGAATGCGCTGGTCCAGATGAGCGACGCCACGCAGGCGCAGCTCGGTCAGAATCAGCTCTAATAAAATATATTTATTGTCTCTAAAATTCAATAATTCAATCGTGTTTTTGTAACCGGATCCTGGTTGTGCTGGTTTTATTGAGTGACACGGTTTGTTTTTGAATGGATGGTTTCTGGGTTTATTATGACAAGAACAGCAGGAATAGTTGGAATAGTTTTCCTCTCTCTGTCTCTCTCTGTCTCTCTCTCTCTCTCTCTATATATATATATATATATATATATGTATATATCCTAAATGTATTTTATAAAGTTTTATTATTTTAATTTTGTAAATTTTTTAAATTAGAATTTGTTTAATTAATTAGAATTTTTTTCAACATAATATAATGAAGTTGTATTTATTTCCTACATTTCTGGATGACATTCAGGTTTTTACATTGCTCTCTCTGCAGCGATGAGCCACCTAAACGGACAGCGTCTCCATGGAAACGTAATCCGGGTAACCCTGTCCAAGCATCCGGTGGTGCAGCTGCCGCGTGGGGGGGCGGGGCCAGAGGAGCAGACGCTGACGCAGGACTTCTCAGGATCCGCCCTCCACCGCTTCAAGAAGCCCGGCTCCAAGAACTTCAACAACATTTTCCCTCCGTCTGCAACGCTGCACCTGTCCAACATCCCGTAAGGCCCCACCCACTTCCCGCCTGCTTGGGCCCCGCCCTCCCTCTGCCTGCTGTCTGTTGTCTCATCCTTAGTGAGTGTGTGTGTGTGTGTGTTTTTGGTGCATTAGGGGGACCGTCTTGGTGTGTGTGTGTTTTTGGTGCATTAGGGGGACCGTCTTGGTGTGTGTGTGTTTTTGGTGCACTGTGAGGACTGTCTTTCTGTGTGTGTCTAGGTCGTCAGTGGGTGAAGACGCCCTGAAGGACCTGTTCTCCTCCAGAGGTTTCGCTGTCAAGGCCTTCAAGTTCTTCCAGTAGGTAAAGCTTCAAGTCTTCCTGTGTCTTGTCCATGAGCGGTGAAGTCACTTCCTGTGGTCCCCAGGAAGGACAGGAAAATGGCACTGTTGCAGCTGCTGTCGGTGGAGGAGGCGGTGGAGGCGCTGATCGCTCTTCATGACCAGCAGCTGGACCACAACCAGCACCTCCGCGTCTCCTTCTCCAAATCCACCATCTGACCCCGCCCCCACAGCCCAGTGGCCAATCAGATGGCAGGGTCTCCCCACGGCCCGCACTGAGGGGGCGGACTGGCAGTCAGGCCAGGCCTCATTGCCATGGTTACAGATGTTCCTGAGCACAGTCCTGAGCGGCAGCAGCGGAACATTGAGGGTAACGGAGTCAGGACCAGGAAAACCGGAAACGTGTGCAGATGTTTTGGTTCCTGCTGAAACTGTTTGATTTGAACTCTTCATCGTTGTCCTGCTGCTGTCTGACCATCATCATCATTTTGTTATTGTCCCTGCTGTGGATGTTTGGGCTCTCCGTCTTTTGTGCCTTATTTTTCAGATTTTCTTACGGCCTGTAGGGGGCGCTCTGTGTGGCTGTCTGGTGTGTTTCTGCTGTTCTGGGAGGTTTTTAATGTCGGCTCTATTTATACTGTATAACGTAATCATTGATGCTGTTGAAGCCCCACCCACTTGTGTGCATGTGTGTGTGGTTGAGTTTACATGTTGAAACCTAAGCAACCATCCATCTGGCCAGCTCAGGGGTCAAAGGGCAGCACCGCCTCCATGTCTGGAGAGGTTACACCAAGCCAACGTTTCTGTGCCTTCAAATTCAGGCAACCTGTTCCCATTACGACATCACTTCCTGCTTATCAGGTTCTGGCCAGGCCCAGTGAGACCGGAACCGGACTGAAGAACGTTCCAATTATTTTTTATTAATCTCAGATTTATTTCCTACTGAGACAAAAACACTAAACATTGTTAAACCTGGAGAAATGGGAAGTAATAATAATAATAAACTAATAATAAATCTGCTGTAATGATTTCATAAACCAGGAAATGCATCCAGGCAAAAGATGTTTTATCACTATTTATTTATTGTACTAGCCCTGCAACAGACTGGTGACCTGTCCGGGTGACCCCGCCTCTCGCCTGGAGAGGCAGCAGCACCTCCCGACTCCACGAAGGGCCAAGGTGTTAGAAAATTGATGGATGGATGGATTTATTGTACTATGACCTAAATAATCTGGATCACCATAATCCATTTTACCATCTGGTTCTGAATTAAGTTCAGTTTTAATATGATAAAAGTAATTTATAAAAAAAATATTTACAGGAACAAACGTGAAAATGATTTTATGAACAATTTGTGGCCTCCTGAATTTAATTATTGTATTTAATTCATAATTTCACTATCATTTAATCTGTCTCAGCCGGCTGGGCTTTTATTTTGAAACTTTGTGAATGTGTCTGATGAATGTGACATCTTTGTGGGCGGGGCCTTGTTGCATGATGGGGGGGGTCAGTCTGGACTCCAACACATAAAGTTTGTTAAATCTTTATTTATTCTGAAGGTGTGACAGGACGTTGGAGCATGAATAAATAAACCTTACAACCAATGGCTGCCGTGCGTCTGTCAAAGTCCAGCTCATAGTGTCTCCCATTCGCCAATCACAGCGTGATCGCTGACTGGAGACAGGTTATTGTACTGGTCCATGATTGGTCTGTTTACAGCAGGTATTTGTAACAATGAAAAACAAAATATACAAAAAAGATTCAAACATCCAGACGGGGTTCATCCGACAGCTGATGAGGTCATCACCGAACGCCCGAGACACGCAGGCACACACACACACACACACACACACAGCATGACGGACTGCAGCTACAGAGAAATGTCGCCTTTCCTTGTTTTGGTCCAATTCTGTTGAAATGTTTGGACCTTCAGAATAAAGGAATCATTCAATTACAGCGGTGCTGGCCTCTGATTGGTCAACTGCTGTGACCCGTTAGGAGCCTGATGGGGCGTCTCAGAAACTGTAACTTAATTTTTCTCAGACCCATAAGCCGCATGACCACCAGGGGGCGTTGTAAGTCACATCAGTTGATTAGAAGTGCATCAGATTTCCTGTAGATTTCAAAGTAAAAGTCTTGTTGCTGCTCTGAATTCCTGGAAGTTAAAAGCAGTGAGGACCAATGAGAAGTCAGAGCGGCTGTTACTCTGTCCTGATTGGCTGACCAGAGCAGGTGTGTTGTTCTTCGGTGCTGCACTGTGATTGACTTGTTTTATTTTTAGCACCAACAGAAACATAAATAGTTAAAAAACACACACACACACAGAGACTGCCTCATATAAAACCATCAGTCTTTGCCGCCTCTGTATCAAGCGGGCGGCTGGTAACCATGGTAACTACACATCCAGGATCTCCTCAGCGGTGCCACCACAGCGCAGCCGGTACCGACCCGTTCTCCAGCTGATGGTGGGATCCCATAGCGCCGACAGGAATATCTGCACTGACATGGACTCCCTGATGAACCACGCCACGGCGAAGTCCAGCTTGGAGAAGCTCAGGGCGCCACCCTGCAGGTGAGGTGATCAGTCAGTCGGCCAATCACAATGCCAACACTCACACCCTTTGACCTTTGACGCACCTGGACTCCCGTCAGTTGGATGTAGTCGGCGATGAACCAGGCGAGGCAGTGACACATGAAGAAGACCATCATGTCCCATCTGCAGCACACAGACCAATCAGAAAACAGAGCCTGCGACCGCAAGTCCAAGCCCTGCCCCCGCACTAACACACTATGATTGGCCGTACCTGAAGACGTGGTGTGCGGCCCAGCCGATGATGAGGCTGGCCAGGAAGCACTCCGAGACGGGCTCCAGGACAGTGGCGGGAACCATGTTGATGCGCAGCTTGGTCCACCTGGTTTAGAAAATTTATTAACATGCCACTCCGGACATGCAGCCAATCACGCGCCGGCCTGCCGCTCACCTAATCATACGGGACTGGAACTGCCCAATGGAGTAGGAGCCAGAGTTCTGCAGCGCCACCTGAGTCGCCATTGAAAACTTCCATCCTCTGAGGACGAAACAAGAGGAGGGTTCAAGAACGTGCTAATATCAACATTCTAATGCCAACGTGCTAATATCAACGATTACTGGCATCATGCTAATATCAAAGTTTAATGCCAAAATGCAAATAACATTCTAATGCTAATATGCTAATGCCAATATGCTAAAGTTAACATGCTAATATCAATGCCCTAGTGCTAAAATGCTAACACCCATGTGCTAATGCTAATATCCCAAGGCTTGGATGCTAATGCTGAGTTATTAAAGCTAACATGCCAACGGTAATATGGTATTGCTAACATACTAATGCTAAGCCCCAGTGCTAACCTGTCAGCGATGGCCTTGGCCATGAAGTAATCCTCGGCGATGTACTGGGCGAAGGCCACCAGCCCCCCGGCCTGGTCCAGAACGTCCTTCCGCATCAGACACGACATTCCTGTCACGCACTTGATCCCCGTCACGTTGGCCGAGATGTAGGAGCGGGGGTGAGATGTCCCGAAGTACACCTGCGCACAGGAGGGAGGCGGTCAGCGCCGGGCCCCCGCCGCTTGGCGCACTGACCTCTGACCCTGTGACCTCACCTGCTCCAGCGTGGCGGCGAAGCCTTGACGGTCGGCGACGTACGGCAGCCCGTGGACCAGACCCACCTTCTCTGTCATCTGATTGGTCAAGTCGGTCAGAGTGTCAGGTTTCACTGTGGGGCAAAAAGGGGCGGAGTCACAAGCTGCTGGGGGCGGAGCCTGAGCCACACCTGCACCAGGCCGGTCCGACCATGTCTCTAACAGAACATCAGAAGGTTCTGCTCAGACTCTCTCAGTTGGTTCTGGTTCCGGTTCTGACCTCGGATGCCGCTGTCACAGATCCACACCAGTCCATACTTGGCTGCTTCGTATCCGGGCATCAGGTTGTTGATCTTAGGGTTGATCCCGACCTTCTTCCCACCTGAGGAAGAAGAAGAGCAAAGGAGGATGAGGGCAGAGACAGGAAGCTGCATCAAGGTGATGCAAGGTGATCTATATGTTATTTAAAAGGTGCTTTGAGGGCCCATAAGGTCCCCTCACTAAAGTAACAATAACTGATGTTAAAGACATAAACCTCCAAATGGAAACACTAACCCTACCCTAACCCTACCCTGCTGCAGTCAGCAGCTAGAACTTTTAAATAACATATAGAAAAATACTGTACTGCTGTTGCCATGGTTACTGCTTCACCTGGTATTTCTACTAGTTTAAATGAATGTGTATTGATGGAGGCGCCGGGCGAAGCCGCAGCTGCAAAGTTTCTGTCCATCAGGATGGATGAAGCGAAGCCGCGCCGCTTCATAACCCAGATTGTTTTGTGCGCTGCACTTTTTTAATTTGTCCTACGCCAAGTTTCAGTGTGGAAACTGCACACTCTTATGCATGAGGCCCCTGGTCTGGACCCGCAATGAATCATGGGATATGGTGGGCCGTGAAGGACACACAGGACCCATCCATCAAATCTGGGGAATAGAAGGACGCATTTGAATGGGCCTTTGAGTTGGGACAGGTCTCATCGCTGCGCTTTGACGTCACCGGCCTACAAATCCGGCCTTCCATGGATGCAGAGCCTGAATTAGGACTCGGCTCTTGACTCACCAATGAACAGTCCAGCGTCAACGTTGGGATACTTTCCTAGCAGCTTCTTGCAGACGTCCACAGCTGGGTCGTCCTGGTCCTGGACACACAGCAGGATCTCGTACTGAAACACACACACACACACACACACACCTGAATACCAGAGCCAGCTCGTTAAGGCTCCTCGTTAAGAACGACTCCAGCTAGTTCTGTCCAGGAAGTTCTGACGGCGGTTCTGGAATTTTCTCATCACCAAGAAAACAGGAAACACTGAATGCTAACTTCCTGTTAGTTCAGTTTGGAGGAACCATGAACAGTTCAGTTGGAGTCCAAACTGTTGTGAACTGAACTATTTTGTTCCATCCTGCGCAGCCACCTGATGGTGTGGGGGGTGGGTTAGTGTGGGGATCACGGGTTGGGGGGGGTCAGGCGCTGACCTTGGGGTAGTCCAGGGTGAAGAAGGTCTCCAGGTTGGAGATCAGGTTGGGGTCGACGCCCTTCAGCGGCTTCAGCAGAGAAACGCCCAGGACCTGAGCAAACGGCTGCTTGACCTCTGACCTCTTCCTATGGAGGTGGAGACGCCTGGAACACAGAGGTCAGGGGTCAACAATAGGTCTCACATTAACAAAACCTGGTCTACAGTTGAGTCGCCTCATTGGCTGAGAGTCACAGCAGGGGAGCCAATAAGAGGACATGAAGTTCAGTTGGTAGCAGTCACATGAATGGATGGATGGGTGGATGGATGGATGGATGGATGGATGGAGGATGGATGGTGTGGTGGATGGATGGATGGATGGATGGATGGTGGATGGATGGATGGATGGATGGATGGATGGATGGATGGATGGATGGATGGATGGATGGATGGATGGATGGGGGATGGATGGATGGATGGATGGATGGATGGAAAGGGGATGTGGATGGATGGATGGGATGGATGGAGTGAGGATGGATGGATCGATGTCTCTGTGATGGATGGGGAACCACAGTCAGACCAGCAGGTCTCTCACTTGGACTCGTGCTGCTGAGTCTCCAAGTCGCTGCACAACTTTGGCTCGTTAACTTTGATTAATTAACTGAATCGATTCAATGCAGTTAAACGCTTTTTTTTTTTTGCTACATGTTCCACATTCCTGAGCAGGAACCTTGTATTCATGCGTTTCCAGCAGGCCTGTAAATGTGACGCACAGCTGCAGCCGCTGACAGCAGATGGAAGCAGCTTCTCTCGGTTTGTGTTTCTAATCCATCTCATTGGACCCTCGAAACTCTACTGCTGTGTTCATGTTCTGCTAAAAGGAGTTAGCCTATTACTGAAGCTATGCTAGCCTGGAATAGCATCTTAATGCTAACATGTATCAGCTAACGCTAATTTCTAAAGAAGCTGAATGAATGACCACAACTTTCTGGCAGAAGAACTCTGTGGTCCGATTTGAAGCTCAGAACGAGTTTGGACTGAAAGTCCTGCATGGTTCCAGTCCCACCACTAGTAATCTGTTCAGAACCACTTGTACAGGTTCTACTGGGTCGGTCTGGATCTCAGTCTAATGTTTGCCTTCCAGATGACCTTCAACAGGAAGCTGGGTGCTTCATTTCCTCCAGCTAGGGGAGAAAGCGCCACCTGCTGGTGCCATTCTCCTTGTGTTCCAGAGTCAGGAGACTTCCTGAGGCTTTGCTGACCTCTGACCTTCTTGAGCCTCCTCAGCCAATACGTTCAGGAGGAATGTGGAGCCGGAGGGGGAAGGACAGACTGAAGCAGCAGTTGCTCTCTCTGCAGGTAAACACGTTGCCATGGTGATCAGACCACCTGCTCTGGTGCCTCAAAAACACCTGGTGAAATGTTGCTGTGCGAGGATCTCCAGTAGCAGTCAGTACTGCAACGACTCTAAAGAGGCTTCTGACTGAAGAGCGTCCTGACATGCTAACAGGTCAAGTCGTCAGCTGCTGAGGGTGGAGTAGGGGATGTGACCCCCCCTCCTACTCTGTATCCATTGAGACACTCAACACCTTGTTGCCATGGTTACACATAATAACAACTGCCTGCAGGTAAAAACTCAGAACAAAACTCCTTCCAGCTGCTCAGCATCCAGAACCAGGAGACAATGGGTCAGACCTCAACCATTCAGCATTCTATTCAAATGAACTACAGTCTGGAAAAAAGAACCAATCAGAACCACCAGGTTCTCCAGACCCGGTTCGGTCCAGAGGACAACCCACCATCACCGACTCATAATGACTCTGCTCGGCGAATCTGCACCCCTGCAGTTTTACGCAATAAGCATCAAATCTGTTGGGAAAGCCCGGCACCGAACCGCAGAATGATGACGTCACAGATGAGTAATTAAGGCTTTTTCGCAAACTGACACCAACGGATGAGGAGGAAACAAAACAAACATCTGCTTTTCAAAATAAGGTCCACCTAGGAACCGGAACGAACTGATTTAAAGCCCAATCTGAACAGAACCGATTTCAGCTCGACTCCGTCCCTGAAGCCGCTGGTAGGAGCCGCAGATCCCCGGGGTCCCGGTTCCGACTCGGGTTCGGTGCTGAACGCTCGGCAGTCCGCCGAACAATTCATTTATCCGCAGCAGTTGCTAGCAGCTAGCGGTTAGCCGAGCGGTTACTCACACATAGATGATGGACATGAAGTGCATGAGCCACAGAACCGCGAACAGAACCAGGCCGAACACCGAGAAGCCCTGCAGGGCCGCGTCCAGCGGGGCCATGCTGCTCCGGGGCGACGCGGGGCTGGCAGGCCGCCGCGGCTCGATCTGGCGACCAGCTGACCGGCCTCACAGCCGAGGGAAGAGGCGGGTGTGTTCAGGCCGGAGATCGGGCCTCCTGCCGGGCTCAGGGAACAGGAACCAGAGCGGGGTTTGGAGCTCCACCAGGCGGGACTCTCACGCTGCGTATCCCGGGGTCCAAACGGTTCTGGAAGCCCTGGAGGTTCCGAGTCCCCGCGCACAGTTGGTTTCGGTTGTTTGACAGTCAGCAGAC
The DNA here is from genome assembly GCA_902982915.1 of Phalloptychus januarius. NCBI lineage: Eukaryota > Metazoa > Chordata > Actinopteri > Cyprinodontiformes > Poeciliidae > Phalloptychus > Phalloptychus januarius. Next base: position 1,039,609 of record CADWAE010000075.1, read on the forward strand.
CGACCGACGGTCAGCTGACCAACTGGGGTAGAGACGGCGGAAGCTGCCGAAGGCTGACGGCGTTTCCGTTTTTCAAAATAAAAGGCCGCTTTTATTTGATAATAAAAGCATCTTATTGATTCTCAGCTGTTGGTTTGAGTTTAGTTAAAGGTGGTTTGGTTTAGTTTAGTTTAGCAGAATCTCGATTAAATTAGCTGAAGTCAGAGCTGACTAGTTTACTTTAGTGAAGTTATTTTAGTTCTCATCCAAATTAACAGAACAACCTGATTCTGAATCAATAATCTGAATATAAAGTCCTAGAATTAATAATTATCTAAAATATACCGTGAAAATCAGACAGAACACAATAAATTAATAGTTTTATATTTACAGTTATTAACATTAGCTTTAGCTCACAATGTCTGCCCCGATCAAACATCTGGAGACCCTGAAGGCATCATGGAACCGGTGAGTTTACCTGAGGGCCCTGAAGGCATCATGGAACAGGTGAGTTTACCTGAGGGCCCTGAAGGCATCATGGAACAGGTGAGTTTACCTGAGGGCCCTGAAGGCATCATGGAAACATCGCATCAGCAGGTGAATCAGACTGAATGACTCAGACAGGAAACAAATGTTTCAACACCTGAAACCGAACCAGAACCTCCTGACCTAGAGATGTTCAGAGGGATCAGAACCAGCAGCAGAACCTCAGTATTGCTGGTTCATCAGGAGTTCTGGTTGGGTTCTGGTTCTGTTCCTGAAGCCAGTCCAGTTAGTTTGAGTCCAGTAAACCAAACAGGAAGTGACCTTGGGGTCGGGACCTTCATTTAACTTTAGTAAAGGCTTCCAGCCAGCTGCCAGTCCGTCGTCATGGTAATCCGGATCCCAGTGCTAGTTCTGATCAGAGGTCAGAGGTCAGGACCGGGTGGTCCCTGTGGGTCCAGAACCATAACCTTTTGGACCTGCTGATTGGCTTTGTTTTGCTGAGTCATGATTCCCAATCTGGACTTCCTGTTGGAGGGAGTCCGACCCGTTTTGATCTGTCTAGTTCTGTGTCCAAACAGAACCACCAGTTGGTTCTGGAGCAGAAAAGCGGGCCTCGTCAGGTCCTATAGACCAGATCAGAACCAACCGGATCAGACTGAAATCAGTGTGAGGATCTCAGTAGAACCTGGTTCTGTTTTTCTGACCAGAACCAGAACCAGGCTGAGGTTCTACCAACAGAACCGGCTGGTTCTGGTTCCGGTCTGAGGTTCTGCTGAGATACCATCCAGCTTCAGGACGGGCACCATGACTCAGCGTTTCTGCGGTATGATGACATCACTTCCTGTCCCATGACCCGACCTGCAGCAGCGCTTCCTGTCTGAACGTCATGAAGGAGTTGGAGTCGGAGACAACCCGACCCGGTTTGGACCCGGTTCAGCCTCTGGGTTCTGCTCGGGTTCTTTGGATCATAGATGGTCCGGTCGATCTGGAACCAGAACGACCCAAACATCAGGATGTTCGCTTCAGTTTTTCCTCTTTAAACTTTATTTGAAACATTTTTCTGTTTCTTATTAAAAACAAAAAAAGTGAGAATCTCCGTTTTTATTGGTACAACTTGAACACATCAGGAAGCCACGACCAAATATGGCAGCAGAGCAAACCTGGAGCCCAGCTGTGAAGACTTAATGAGGACAAAAACCAGAAGGAGTGAGAACTCTTAGCGTATCAAAGATCCTCTCTGAGGACAGAGTGCCACTCTATCCAGAAACCCGGATCAGGAATGAGCTGCAGGAGAAGCTTTTACTTTAACTATACAGTCAGAAAAGAACACCTCCTGACCAGGTGTTCCTCAGGGGTCAGAGGTCATTTTGAGGTCAGTCAGAAGCTCCTCCGCTCTGCGACCAGCTGCACTCTGAATTCTCCTTCCAGGACGACTCCTGGGTGTCGTAGACCTCCTGTGGATCAGAACCAATCAGAAGTCAGGATGAGAGGTAAGTGGCCCCGGTTGGTTCCGGCCCGGTTCCCACGGTTCCCACCTTCTTCCAGATGGGGGCGCTGGCCTTCAGCTGGGTGACGGCGTGTTGGATGGCCTCCTGGCTGTCCTGGCGGTGTGGAGAGGAGATCGCCATGACGACGCTGGCCTCGCCCACCTTCACCCACCTGAGGGAGGAACAGAAGGGTCAGGTTTGGCGGCGATGACGTCACAGTGTGGTGGGCGGAGCCTCACCCCAGGCGGTGGTGGATGCAGACATGCAGCAGCGAGGGCCAGCGGGCCCTCAGGGCCGCCGCCAGCCGGCTCAGCTCCGATTGGACCATGGCCTCGTACGCCTCGTACTGCAGACCAATCACCTTCCTGCCCTCCACCTGGTCCTCCCGGGTCGCACCTGCACAGGAAACGGGTCAGCAGCACCGACAGCCGGCCGCCCACAGAGGGCAGCGGAGCAGCCGACACCAGTTTAGGATCCGGTTCCGGATCAGTTGGTATCGATCCACTTGGTTGATCAGACCTGGAGGCCCCCCTGAGGAAGAGCAGGGTGATGAAGGTCATACCTATAAACACAGAGACGGCGCCGCAGCGGCTGCTGCTGACCGAGTCCACCACTTCCTGTACCGACAGCCAATCACGGCTCAGCCTGAAGATGTCCCTGGGCGTCTCCGCCATGTGTGGGGGTCGGTCCGGTTCTGGTTCCGGTCTGGTTCTACCCTCCGCTCAGCGGCGGCACCACGGCCACCTCGTCGCCGTCCTGCAGGCTCAGCTGCTGGTTGCCGATGGCGACGTACTGCTGACGTACGGCCAGCACCACGCGGCCCTGCAGCGCCACCAACCTGCAGAAATACGACGAGTCGCCCGTCAGCGCGTCGCGCCGCCGCCACCCGATGGTTGTGTGTGAGCGCACCTACCCGGGCTGTTTCCGTAGCAACAGAGCCCACAGGTCCCTGCTGCTGATTGGCGTTGGCACGGCAACTAGCTCCTCCTCCCTCAGTCCAGTCAGCTCAGCGCTCCTAGCGAAGTACAGCACGGTCACCTGAGGAAGAGACAGTTTTTCCTTTCACTCAACTTCCCACCAACCAGCTGGTGAACCCGCTTGGAGCAGCCAGTTGCCATAGTCGAACCGAACCGAACCGGGCCGAGCCGAACTCCAGCAGCTCCGTCTCCAGTTGAAGGTTTCTGGTCCTGCTCTGCGGAGGAGAGCAGGACCAGAAACCTCATCAGCCTCATCAGCCGTTCGGTGCTCAACTTGTTGGTCCCGCTGATGAGAATCGCTTCATCACGGTTGTCATGGGATGAAGGTCATAAAGGTTCAGAGATCCAGTGGGCGTGACAAGCTCCTCACGCGGCGGACTCTGAGCTCTCGTGCTTGTCCTGCGGGTCAGCCCTGCTCTGCGCTCCAGAACTCCGTTAGGAAATCTGAGGATTTACAGATTCCTGCCTCTGACCGAAACAAACACACGAGCAGCGGATCTGACGTCACTAATATGGAGCCTGGCTTCAGTTCGGCGCGAAGAGTCCGCGTTAATAAATATTTTATCACGTCCATTCATACCGATATTTGCGGAGGCTTCAGTAATCTGAGCCGTTAAAAGTCAGCAACAATCAGACAGAAAGTCAGAGGAGTCTGGTAGAGATTTAAACAGCTGCAACAAACTAACCTGCGCAGACATGAATCCTCCTGCAGCGGACAGAACTCAAACTCTGACCGACGCAAGCTACTGTTTTACACGCGCCCCGCTTCTTCTTCTGCTCCCTAAAGCCCAACACAGCGAGCAGGTGTCGCCCCCTGGTGGACTGCAGTCTGTTGTCGGCATCACTGCGCAGGCAGACAGGCAGACAGACAGACAGACAGGCAGGCAGACAGACAGACAGACAGACAGACAGACAGACAGACAGACAGACAGACAGGTAGGCGTGGAAGAGCCGCTGTGTGGAGCTGGATAAACCAGGTTGATCAGTAATCAGATTACTTTTACTGGGTTCAGGTTGATTTCAGTCCTTCGCAATGGACAAAAACTGGATTCTGTTTCCTTTGATATGAAACCCTGAAGAGGAAAGAACCAAACAGAAAACAGACGACACCCCAAGAGCCGGGGTCAAAGGTCAAAACGCACCAAAAATAAACAGTCAAAACTTTATTAATGTAAATCTTATCTGTTGCCATCCAGCAGAAAACAGTGAAATAATCAACAACCTCATGAAGGCGTTCTATTGAACTGAGATCTTCCTGCAGACTAATTTGATCTAAAACATTACAGTTCATTCAGTTTTTCACAATTAACTGGATAAAAAGCGAAACTGTTGCTGAATATGTCATTAAAGCAGCGAAGATAAAACACAGAGAACAGAAACAGACTGCTGCAGCTGCCAGAGCAGAACGTCCTAGTTAAAACCCATATTCCCACAGAAAACACGTCACCTCCACATCCAGGCCAAATAACACACATTTCACACATTAAAGTAATATAAAACCAGAGCAACAGGTTTCCTCTGGGAGCAACAGCAACCATCTGCAAACCTTCATTCCCTCCATCTGCCCTTTTTAATCGCCGATTCTCTCCAGTCTTCTCCTGGGGGCCCCTGGCCCCTGGATTTGGCCCCTTGTCCAGCAGACTGGATGACCTTCAGGGCTCTGTCCAACAGCTCTCTCTCACCGTCCTGCAGCTGCTTCCTCTTCTCTCTGAAAGCGTTGGCGTCAGTCAGCAGCTGGTTCTGCAGCTGGTGGAGCCATGGACCGCAGTACAGCCTGGAGGAAGGGTCAGGGGTCAGGGGTTAAGGGCCAGCCAGGATACGGCCTGACTGGTGATCAGCAGGGTGTTTACCTGTAGCAGTGTGGCTCTGGCAGAGGGAAGCACAGCAGCTGGTTCAGGTGGAGGCTCTGCCTCAGGCAGGTCAACCAGCGGCTGAATGCATGAGCAGCTCCGGCCTGCAGGGGGCGGCGAGCAGCCGGCGCCCTGCCTGGACCACAGACATACCATCCAACTGTCATCCAACTGTCATCCAACCGTCATCCAACCGTCATCCAACCGTCATCCAACCATCCATCATGTACTGCCTCAAGTGGAGGAGTTTAAGTATCTCAGGATCTTGTTCACGAATGAGGGAAGAAGGGAGAGGAAGATCCTGACCCAAGTAAAAGTAATCTGATTACTGATAAACCTGGTTTATCCAGCACCACGCAGCAGATGGTGCAGCGTCTGCAGTGAAGCGGCGCTGTACCGGTCCGTCATGGTGAAGAGAGAGCTGAGCCAGAATACGAAGCTCTCGATTTACCGGTCGATCTACGTTCCTACCCTCATCTATGGTCAGGAGCTTTGGGTCTGAAAGAACCAGGTCCTGGATACAAGCGGCTGAAATGGGTTTCCTCCCATGGGGGCTCTCCCTTAGAGAGAGAAGCTCAGTCATCATGGAGACTCAGAGTAGAGCTGCTGCTCCTCCATATCGAGAGGAGGGCCCGGAGTTCAGGTCCCACCGGGAGGAGAGGGAGACCCAGGACACGCTGGAGGGACGACGTCTCTCACTGGCCTGGAAACGCCTTGGGATTCCTGGAGGAGCTGGAACAAGAGGCTGGAGAGGGAAGTCTGGGCCTCTCCGCGACCCGACCCTGGATAAGATGGATGGATGATGGATGGATGGATGGATGGATGGATGATGGATGGATGGATGATGGATGGATTGATGGATGGATGGATAAATGGATGATGGATGGATGGTAAGTTGAAGCAGAGTGTAAATATAATGAAACATGAGGCAACACCAACCTGCATTTTTACTTTTCTTATTCATCACTGAGATCTGACCTCTGACCTCCATCTCCAATCAGAAACAGAATCTTTTGTTCTCATTTCTTTGCAGCAGTCTCGTTTTCTGTGTTTAATTCCCCATATAAGTCTATAAAATACATCTTTCAGATTCGCTGCGACTATCCTGACGGGAAGAATGTTTTGCAGCCAGCTGCTTTTTTAGTAAGGAGAGCAGCGCCATCTAGTGTTTCTACATTCAAATTGCAGGCTGCCAACAAATACGGGCTCTGCAGTTTGGTTTAAAATACAGGTCAGGTCATTTTATTTATACAGCACATTTTCAGCAACAAGGCAACACAAAGAGCTTTACAAGAATTAAAGTAAATACAAACAAAATAACAAACCAAAGTAAAGAGCAAAACAAGAAAAATAATCTAATGCTGATCTAAACTAGGTAAACTAGCTGCTCCTGAGCAGGAGCTAAATAAGTCTAAGTAAATATTATCTGGACCTCCTCAGTTTGCTCTAAATTTGTAAAAGTAATACAAATTCAGTTTCTAAGTAATAAAAACTAAATGTTCCTCTCCTGGAAGTTTTTTCTGGATTCTAAGTTGGTTCTACTTCCTTTTCTGGGTTGCAATGATAGGAATTTCTGCATCTAAATCTGAAAAGTAATCCAAGAAGTAGCATGTTGGTCTACATAGGGAGTAACCTACAGTTTCTAAAACATAAGCTAGAGTGACTAATCTAATTCTGGGTTAAAAGCTCCACAGTTTCTAAATAAATGATAAGTAGGATGAAAAGACAACAGAAACAAAGACCTGCTGCAAAGGCGGTGAGGTCAGGGAGCGTTTGTCTGTAACTATGGCCCATGTCTCTCCCTTCTCCCAAACCTCTGGTAACGGTGGAAATACCCAGAGCGAGTCCTTGAGTTCAGCCATAAGATTCCAGGCCGACTTCAGGAGGGAGAGGAGATGGAGGAGCCGCTTGTTCACAAACTCCAGGAGATTCAAGACAAAGGAGCCACATTCAGAATAACAAATTCTCTGTAGATGGGGCAGACTTAAAATTTGTCCTCGAGTCTTTAACCGGTTTATCTCTTATCATAATCATCCAAATTAGTTTGACCGAAGCCAGTAACTCCTCCAAGACCGATTCTGTCCCTTTAGTGGGTTCTGCAAGACCCCGTCTCTGTCCACAGCAACAGTCTGAGCGGTCGCTAGTTCGGCCAAATCCGTCACGGATCTGTCGATAGCCAGGAATCTGCAGCCGAGCAGAAATGGTTATGAATGAATGGATCCCGCCAGGAATCCTGCGGGCTTCCCGTTCACAAAATCTCATCAATGGCAAAGAGAAACCGGTTGCACCGATCCATTAGTGGGTTTGGAGGATGTGCAAAGATTCAAATAACGACGACAGAAGCAGATGTTTCTGTCCAACCAGTAGTTTCCATGTGACAGCATGAGGGGGTGCACCGGTCCTGGAGGTTCTGCAATACCAGGTCGATGCGTGGAGTGGACGGAGCAAGCCCCTATTCCATCTCCCTGCTCCAAAAATCAATTTAATATATGGTCCCCGGGTAGGGGACGTATCAGATATTAAACTGATAAGAACAGATACTACACTTGATCTTAGCCAAAAGGCCGAGAAGCGATAACCTGCGAACTGGGAGGAAACCATTTCAACCTGGACCCTCCCGTTTTCACTCACGGTTCGGAACATTTTACATTTCATCTCTCAGAAAACAAGCAGTTTAAATAGGAAATATTGCTCAAAATCCCTTATGTCGCTTTTACAGCGGAAAACAAAGAGAACTGAGCCGAATGAAACTAAAAGTTTGTGTGGAAAAAGGCCGACTTGTTCATTTCTGGTCACGTGACGCGCTAGGCTCCAATAGAAACCCTGGAGATGAAAACACGTTTAAACACGTTTTCTCCTCACTTGGACGTTTCAATATGAGCGTAACTGTTATGTTATGTGTAAGTCATCTAGTTTACATCTGATTACGTTGAATGAAGCTGTACGGTTGAATTTAATGAAGCCTTTCACGGTTTTTGTTTCTACACTCTTTGCCTACAGCGACCTCTAGTGGACATTAAGGGCCTGTTCAGCACAAACTAAGCATTGACTTTGGGTTAAAGTACACGTAAAATAATCCAAGTAAGTATTCCTGCCATTTTGTTTTATTGTTGAGGGCCACAGACAGGCCTGCAGATGCACACATAAGAATTCAACCAAAGTAAAATGTCGGTGGGACGTTTTTACAAGAGGAAGAACTGACATACCGCATTTAGCCACCAGAGGGCGCCACACTCCGCCAAACAATTTCCTCTCCATTAAATACTGGTTACAGTTCCGATGTTACCTGATCTTTCCCCCGTAATGTGCTGAAGGTCTGGACAGAATATCAGCAGGAATGGTTCGAATGAAAAACCAGAAATAACACTGAAGTACAACTCTTAAAATATAACACCTGACATAATGTCGTAGAGTATATACATATATATATATTATCTTCAACTTATTTTGTCTTTGGATCGTTCTAATATAATATAAATATTAAAGGTTATTTTAAGTATTAACTAAATACCCTGAGCTCATGAAATGCTAAAAACACTTCATATAACAAAGAGAGCACTTTGTATAGCAGCATTTCTCCATCCATCCATTTTCTAACACCTTGTCCCTTAGTGGGTCGGGAGTTGCTGGTCTTTATCTCCAGCAAACATTCCAGGCAAGACATTAAAACATGTTTTAATTGGTCTCCGATTGGTCGCTAGGCACTCCGGCTTCCTCCCAGCTTCCTCCAGGTACTCCAGAGGAAGCCATGGAGAGGCATCCAACCATCATCCAACTGTCATCAACCGTCATCCAACTATCATCGATCCATCATCCAACCACCATTCAACTGTCATCCATCCATCATCCACCTGTCATCCAACTATCATATATCATCCAGATTAGTCTCACCTCCATCAGTGTTTCCTTGCAGGAAGCCGAGGACCAGGGCCTGGAGGCAGGACATGTTGAATCTGTTTAAGTGGTTCTGCTGGTGGTCCTGCAACCAGAACCAGAACCGGGTCACACAGAGTGGCAGCTGCAGCTGGTCGGGGATGTGTTCAATGTCCAAGCCTGAGCATCCTAGAGCTTCATACAAGACGGTGCGCCGAAGATCCTCAGGGGCCTGCAGAGGAACTAGAGTCATGATTTTGTTGCACGGTTTTATTTTTCATGTTGATCCTTAGAAGAGAAGGTAACCTGAACCGCTGGTCAGTCCGGAGCTGTAAGGTGACCCCTCACTGGACAAAGCGGCAACACAGAGAACCTCAGTCGGGGACTTGAGGGTATCCTACATTCTGCCCAATGTCTACTTCTCTGTGCTACTGCAGAACAGAGCGTCCTGTCCCTCTCCTTCCTCCAATGCCAATTCCGTCACCATTCTGCCCAGTGAGTTACTTTGCTCGTCATAAAAGCTGCCCAGTTAGCTCTGAACACAACATCAATAAGACACTGGACCCATGTGGAAGGGCTTCACTGGGGCCTGCCCCATAGCAATGCATGGGCAGGCACCTATAGAGAGTCCCTTTATTTATGTTTCTTACGTCAACCGGAATGCGGCTCGTACCGCTGCGTGTGCCCCCATAAAACTGATATCAAAACGTGCGGCTTGGTCCCGGGAGGGGAGCTTTTACTTTTATTGGGAAACGGAGTTACGACGGCGACGTAAAAAGCAAAAAACGAGAAAATAATTTTGAAATCGCCCTCATGCCCACAAATATCGCTTGATTTGCATGAAAGTCGGTCATGACATTGATACGCATGTCTGCTCTGGTAAAATGTTTTCAAAATTTCTCTAGGGCTTACGGTTTTCTGTCATGGTGCTTCAGAGCAAAAACAAGTTCCAGGTTTACTCAGGCTCCCAGCCATTCATTTTTGGACTTTTCTGAAAAGTTTCAGAGCTCAGCGCACACCATCTTTCTCTCATTGCTGTAATTACTGTGAGTGAGGTAGAGATATGAATCTCAGTAATATCGGAGAGGACAGATAGCCCTCTCATACGCTTCAAATGTATGAGACAGCCCTCATACTGGCTGTCTCAAACGTATGAGGGCTGTACGATTCCGATACGTACCGTGATACGAGCTGCTGATTAGGACTTCAAAGACACCATCTCTGTAGTTCTAACTATGGCAAACACTCAGTTAAAACAGAGGGCTGACCAGAAGTCAGAACTACAACAAGGCGGAAAAAAACAGCCTTTTCTTGTTTTTCTTGCTTATTACCCATGTTTAGTATACTGACTATAGTAAGTCAAATAAAGACATCATGCTACTGATACCCCACATGCTAGTGACAGCATTTAGACTAACATTAGCATTTAGGCTAATTTTAGCTTAAACACAAATTACTAAATACAGAATGGCATAAGTCCATGTTAGTCAACATGCTTTTGATTCTGCACATGCTATTGACTATACTGCAGCTAAGCTTAGCATTGATGCTAATCAGAACGCTGGGTCCAAACCGACGGGCACACTTTGGCAGGCCCCAGTTAAATTTCTGCAGGAATTTTCTAGTTATAGGCTACACTTCTGGTTGTCGGCCCAACCAGAGTTAGTACCACACTGAGATCAGTAAGCTGCTCTTAGGCTCACCTCAACAGTTTGCCATAGTAGAGCAACAAGAGTCAAAGCTCCAATAATGTAGCCCCCAGAAACAGTGGAGCACTCCAACCTGCACAAGGTAGCATCGCTTCTGGAGGTGAGCATCATCAGAGGAGAATGTTTATAGTTTACAATGATGCAAACTTTACAAAGTTGAACCCTAACTAAAGCCATCTTACCTCATTCAGATGTTCCAGCTCCAGTTTCTGCAGCTCCTCTGGTGTCACATCTGCTAGGACAGGGGTGATCTGTGTAGGACGCATATTTTCAGCACCATCCCTGTCATATTCCGTGCATGGCTCCTTTCCAAGCAACAGGCCGTAGAAGAACTGTCGAATCCGGAGGGAAGCGCTGTAGCTGCTGGGCTGGGAGAAGTCCTCCACCAGTGGAGTCAAGGTCATCGACTTCTGGGTCACAACAGATGTGACGAAGGAGGTCAGTCTTCCTCTCTGAATTTCCTGGATGACCCACGGAGGCAGGTTGGGACGAGGTGGCTCATTTAAGGCATATTGTTGAGCTGAATTCAGGAAAAGTTTGATGTCTTCCTGCTTAGATCTGCCAACCAGCTGCAGAGCTGCTGTCACAGCCTCTTCGGGCATTTTCCCCCTGAAACCTCCTAAGAACCTGAGGATGGCTCGCTGTTGACCTGTAGAGAAACCTCCTGGCTGCTGAGCTTCAGGATATCTTCTGATTAACATTTTGCTGTCTTCTTTTTCTAACTCTGAGTAATCGTTTCCTGATAAAGCAGCAAAGACAGGGATGTGCTTCTCATCTACATTAAAACATCTACAAAACTGTGAGATTTTGTAGCGCTGAGCAGGAATGGCTCCTTGTGACACAGATTCCCATTGGAACCCATCAATTGAAAGGAAGCCTTCCTGCACATCAAAGATGTAAAAATCTGAGTCGTTGGACAGAATGGGGCACTTCCTCTCATTGGCCCTCAGAGCAGCTGTCAGGTCTGCCTCTCCAAAACACTGCTGGATCTCCACCTGCAGCTCCTGAAGGACCTGGATAAAGACGTCTTTGACCAGAGGAGGCAAGATGTTATCCCACTTGCCGGCCCTGGACTCTGAAAGTCTCTTTGCTTTCTGAAGTTTGTCTTTCAGACGATTTCCAACAGTTTTGTTCTTCACAGGTTCTGCACCTCCATCCAGAACGACTAGCGGGGTGATGTTGCAGCTCTTCAAGCTGCTGAAGAACCGACAGACCAGATCCCTAAATACAGAGTAATCTCCTCCATGTTGCTGGTCCAGCTTTGGCTTGGAGTTAAAATACAGAGAATAGTAGAGATTTGGACCATCAATGATGATGGCACTGTCCTTGAAGTCAACATCCTCCAAAGTGTCTGACTCTGCAACCAGAGTCTTCATTCCCTTAACTCCCATGGTCTCTGAAGATCGCAGAAAGGTGAACGTTGCTGAATGCGCCTGCCAGCTCTCCTCTCTACCAGGAACCAGGAAGGAACCAGGAAGGAGGCAGGCTGCCAAGCCGGAAACCACAGCATCAGAACCGGTTTCACCAGTGAGAGTCGGACCAACACCAGCTACTGGTGCCAAATAAAAAATTCAGTAGTTTGAATTGCTTAGTTGACCTTTGACTTTGTGACAGTTCCTCCAGTCTGACAGAGAGAAGACATCCAGACAAAAAACGGTCATCTAACTGCAGCTTAGCGCCCTGAGACTTCTGAGACGTAAGACTGAAATGGACCAAGCAGAGTCCAGCAGTTTATTCTCTGAGGACAGTCAGAGGCGGACTCTGTTTGGTCACATGATCACCGTACATGATTCCTTAGAAACTGTAAGGATCCTCAGATCAGATTTCACAATCAGAAGCAGCTCCTACTGTTCTGACCGGGCCTGGTCATGATGTCCAGAACCATCTGCTGTTACAGGCCATTGGGGGAAAACCTGTTCCAATTTTGTTATTTTTTCAATTTTTAACTTTATTTAAATTAGAAAGGAAATAATTATTACAGGTCTAGATGAAAGGTGTCTTGAGTGCTAATGTGATTTTTTGTTTGGTTGGCCAGAAAATGTTTTTATTGTCAGCAACAAGAAGTTTCCTATTAAAGTCCTGCTGTACTAACCCGGTTAAATTGGACCAGACCGACCTGGCTCGAGTCCGTCTGACTGAAAAATTTGTGACTCGATGTGTTAGGATACGAAACCAAAATAAAAATAGAGAAAATCCTCCATTTTGAATTTAGAAAGATTCTCTTTTCTGCTTGGAACCCAACAGAACCTGTGGATTAGATCAACAATCAAAAATGTTTCTTCAGACACAAAATGACTCCAGATGTTTTCATTTCAACAATAATTTAATTTCTATTGGACCAGATTTGCCCAGAAGAAAAGCCAGAACAGAACCAGAACCCTTCACATTTTCTTCATCGGTTTCATAGAAAACAAAGAAATTTACAAAAATATATTTCCCAGAATTTCCTTAGTCACAAAAAACAACCCCCCAGATTCACACTCACAGGGAGAACAGCAACACAACGTCTCCATGGAAATACACACACTCTACACACACGTTGCCGCAGCAACAAGACAGTTGCAGTATTTGACCTCAAATGGCTTTTATTGTGAAAGAGCCAGACTTCCTGCTTGCTGCTACAACTTCATCAGTCGATCTCCACGCGGAACGCGCTAATCTCCATGGGGCGGAGCTCTTGCGCCTGGTGGGGTGAGTCAGGCTGGTCGTGGTCCCGGAGCAACGTGAGGCCGGAGCGGCGCAGCGAGCGGAACCGCAGTGGAGCAAACAGATCGTCCAGGTCCAGCTGCAGGAGACACAGACGCATCTGTAAACCCAAAAAACTGACGGAAAACCTGAGTCCAGCAGAAGTCCGACCTCATCCAGGCCATTCCAGGAGCAGGCCGGGGTCGGGGCGGGGGCGGAGCTACAGTCAAATCCCTTCCTGTGGAGGAGGAGCGCCACTTCCTGTGACGGGCTCCCAGCTTCCTGTTTGTCAACAGAGACAGAATGTAGATCAGAGTGGATCTGGTTCAGAACCCTGAAGATCTTCTATGAGCAGCAGAGACGTCACTCTGAAAGAGTGAGACCTCTTTCCTCCAGCCGGCTTGACCCACTGGTTCTGATTCTTTCTGACTAAATCGGACCGCTAGAACCGGATCAGATCGCTGGGACTGGTCCAGACCGCTTGGATCAGGTGAACCGTGGGCTGTCTCAGTCCCAAACTCACCAGTTGGCCACGTGTGATGAAGTTACTGTGAGACGAGACAGGAAGTGACCTCAGCGCTCACCTGCGGGTCCTCCAGTGTCCTCAGGTTCAACAAGTGAAGATCGCACGGCAGCGAGGAGCGCAGCGCCTGGAAAGGGCGGAGCTTCGCCAGCTGGCCATCACCCGGGGCGACCATGGTGATAGGAGGATGAGAGAGGGAGAGAGAGGCCAGGTGGGCGAGCAGTGACAGGTGTTCCACTGAGGCTCCGCCCACTTCCTGCTGGATAGAGGAGAGCAGAACCATCAGGGCCATGTTGGCGATTCTGGTTTTCCAGGACAGAACCTGTTTGTCGTGGTTACCGTGGTAACCTGGTGGAGCCCTGCCCCCTCACCTCGGCCCCACTCCGGTCCTCCAGCAGCAGGCGGTAGACGGCGATGGTGGGCTTGTTGTCGGTGACGCCCTGACCCAGGCCACGGTTATCGTCCTGCTGCAGCCGCCGGTCCAACACCAGCTCCAGCTCACCTGTACAGGTAAACACGGAGCTCAGTTCTCAGCCAGAACCATCCAGCAGGTTCTGGAGTGGCGCTCACCGGGTCGCAGCGATGCCGCCGCCTGGCTCTGCGCCGACAACAGCGACAGACGACTTGCCGCATCCTGCAGGAATGCTGCCGATGTCATCGGGTAGAAGTTGGCCTGCAGGGGGAGCTTCTCCAGTGAGCGGCGTTGCTGCATCTGCACGGCAACCAGTCGGCAAATCAGCAACCAACCGGCAACTTAGCAAGCAACAAGCAACTTAGCAACCACTCAGCAACCCCATAACTAACCAGCAACTACTCATCTGTCAGTAAGGAAGCTCCTGATTCGTTGCCTGATTAAACCTTCAAAATAAAAGCTCATCAATAAAGAAAGAGCAAGAACCTGGAAGCCATTGAGGTCTGTATAGAAACGGTTGCCACTGGCGACGTCAGTGACGAGCCTCATGACCAGTTCCCTGTTGGTCTCCGACCTGATGTCCACCATATTGGAGATCTCGAAGGATTTCCCAGCATGCCCTGCAACACACAGGAACCTCTTATTGTGAAAATCCTGACACAGAACAGGAAGTTTCTTTCTGGCCAGAAACACAGATACCGTCCAGGTGGTAGAGCCGTACGGTGTGTGTGAAATGTGGGAAACAGGAAGTGATGTCAGAGAAGATGGGGCCCCTAGTGACACGGATCAGGGGGGGTCCAGAGGATGAGTAGGCCTGTGGAGGGCGAGAGAGAGACACCATGAGAGAGAATGAAGGAGAGACAGAATGCTGTTCTCCTGACTCACCTGAGGCCCCTCCCCCCCTGGCAGGAACAGGTACGCTCCACTGCGGTCCCCTGAGGTTCTGGTTCCGTACCACAGAAAGCGGACCTGGACCTGTCGGACGCGACCGGACTGCAGCTGCAGCTTCTGCTCATGAATAAAAACAAACATTTAGTTTATTTTTTCCTCCTTTAATAGGGCTTTTACTTTGAAGGGCTCGACCTGCAGCAGGCCGGTTTCCGGGGAGCTCCAAATCTGAAGGTGCTTGTTGCTAAGCGACAGAGGCAAGTCGGCTTCAGCTCCTTGGAGCTGGGACACCTGGAAGTGCTCAGAGTGGATGATTGGTGGATTGCCATGGCGATGAACGACATAGCGTGCCCGGGGGGCGGAGCCAGGCGGAGCTTTGATGACATGATACACGGTGAGCGACAGAGGAGGAAGTTCAGCGGCGAAGGAGAGCTGGAGAAAAGGAGCAGAGGAGGTCAGAGAGCTGCTGCTGCTGTGATCAATAATCAATCCCTCCTCACCTGGAAGGCTTCTGCAGACACTTTACTAGGCTCCACCCACACAGCAGAGACCTGCGCTGCCATTGGTCGACCGCTCGCTGCATTGACGACGCGAGCATCTGGAGAATCCACCACCAGCGTGATCACAGAGGTACGGAGCTGCTCCGTTGGGTTCAAAACGATCAACGACCTGCAGCAATCACCAATAATCAATACCTATATCACCTGAACCTTCCTACACCTGCACACCTCCTCACCTGGGCTCGTCGCCAAGCGTCAATGTCGTCTTCTGAGGCAAAGCATCCTGCGCCGAGATCACCTCATCCTGAAAAAACACATTGCAGGTGAGAACCGGTGAGTTCAGGTAAGAACAGGTGAGTTCAGATGAGGCAGCGGTTCAGTCACCATTTGCAAGAAGGGTTTTGATTGGTCTTCATGGTACTGGCTCTTGTCCAACAGGATTAGCCAGTGGGCGGAGCTCAGCAGCACCTGGCGCAGGTTCAGGATGGCATGAAACAACCTGTAAAGCAAACCTGCTGTCATGTTTTCTTTCATGCAACAGAATAAGTACGGCAAACTAACAATACAGGTACCATGCTAAAAACAACAAGCTAGCAATGTCACCACAGCATAACGCCATAAGAACAGGTCACAAACAGACAAACATCAGAATAAGCATGCTAACAACAGGCTAACCATGCTACATCATCTTTACAGCAGGTTTGTAATACATTGACAGAGGTTGACAGCGGGGCAAAAACAGAGTGACATGCTAACCTTAGCCAAACAAGAGGCTAACAAGATAACACCAAGAGTGTATCAACATGCTAATATCTGGCTAACAAGGTCACAAACAACTTAGATTTTAAAATCAGACTACCAAGGGGATTATATGCTAACAACTTCCAAATATTAAGTTAAAACAGGGTTAACAACAGAATAACCAGACGATAATAGTAGCAGCAGCCATAAAAAGCTAAGCTATATCAACAGGCCAACAAAGTGATAACATGCAAAACATGCTAATAGCCTAACAAGGTAACAGGCTCAGATCTGGGTATGAAAGTAGTACAAGCCCACTAGCATGTTAATGTCAGTGAAATAATCTGCATAGAAAGAACATGCTCACAACATTAACCAAGTGAACAAACTCAATAAAACGCTAATAATAATGGGAGTTAATTCTGAAAGCTAATGCTAACTGAGGGGTGTGATGGGATGTTAATACTAAAAGCTAACTGCTGACATCGAACAGGAAGTTACCTCTTAGCATTTTCCATGTTGACAGCATCTTCAACAGAGAGTTGGAGGTAAAAATAAGACACAAACAGGCTAATGCCAAAACAAGCTACAAACAGCTGACAAGGTTTTCATCACTAGAATAAAAACATCAAAATATAGATTTATGATGTTAAAACAGGACGGTTACAAGCCTTATTCATGGGCTACATACTTCATTTTAATTTAGAACAAAAGTTTTTGTTGGTTTTAAATTAAATTAATTATTTTTGTAAATAGTGATTTTAATTCTTAAGATTGCAACTTTAAAATATGACTGACAAGCAAGAGTGAGTTTTAGACCTTTTTTTTACTCTGCACTGCGAGAGCCTGCAACAGAGTCGATTTGGACTGAACTGTATAAGTAGATATGAAGGTAGACATTATATCTGTTGTAAACTGTGCATACAAATTACATCTGACAACTCGTTCTAATCATTGGTTTAAACGGCTGCATGAGTGAAACTGTTAGGGATTTTTAGGTTATTATCATTTCTACATATGTCATAACCTTGTGTGGCGCTTTTTGGCACCAAGTGTCTGTGTTTTAAGAACTGATTATTCCTCCTCTAGTGCCAGATGACCTGTATGCAGACAAAAGTTGCTTTGTTTATCTTTTCACATTCTTTCTCTTCCTAAATAAAAGGCCCGAGCTGAGAGGATCCAGGGGGAAACGCTTGGTGAAGAGGATCAGAGGATCCTCCTTGCTGATGCTCTCCTTTTGCAAAAGCTTGGCCATAAAACTTATTACGTTTGTCTGTGGTTCTTTTATGAAGGTTCAAAAATCAGAAACACTAGCAGAAGTAAGCATAGCTGCTAGCACAGCTGCTAGCATAGCTGCTAGCACAGCTGCTAGCACAGCTGCTAGCATAGCTGCTAGCACAGCTGCTAGCAAAGCTGCTAGCAAAGCTGCTAGCATAGCTGAAGAAGATCTCATTACATGGAGGATTGGATTAGTCCAGATTGACCTCAGCAGCTGGTTTTATTCCTCCTGCTGATAAAGTTTTACTGTGATTATGTAAACAAAGAGCCTCCATGTTGGGACAGGAAGTGGTCACCTGGTTCCGTAGTCGATCACCACTGGGTCCCGCGCTGTTCCCGTGACGGCGTCATGATGCTGGAATAGCCCCAAGCTCCGCCTCCCCTCTGTCAGCCGCTGGTAATGTTCGCCTGCTGGAAACCCTTCGACCAGACGACCGTCGCCACGGAAACGACGCATTTCAGCCAGTGTGAGAGTGTAGAATATTTCAGTGGCTCTGAGAAGATAAACAGGTGAGAACCGGTGAGTTTGACCGGCGAAGGGCGCCGCAGTCCCTCGACCCATCAGGACACGCCCACCTGAGCGTGGACTCCAGGGTCCGGTCCAGCCGCTTGTAGAACGGCCGCGAGGTGAAGTATCCGCTCCAGTAGTGGTCGTCCCGGTCGGCGTAGGTGAAGAAGTCTCCGCGTAGCGTGGGCAGCTTTGTTCCTGCCTCACCCAGCCTCCGGTGCAGCGCCGCAAAGTAGTCCGACAGCGTCCCAAATCGGGCCTGGTACCAGACAATAAGGCTCAGCCATAACTTCAGCCCCCACCAGGCTCAACCCTAAGCTCCGCCCCTGGCCAGGTGAGCCCTCACCTTGATGTGCAGCTCAGGATGCTGGTCGAAGTAGTCGAACAGCTTCTGGTAGTTGCTGAACTGTGCGTCCCATTCCCCGGACTCCACGAAGCGGAAGTCGTCTCCCAGAGGAACCAGCAGTACTGAGGAGCGGAAGAGGCGGGACTTCTGCCGGTACTGGTCCAATAGGAGCAGAGCTCTGGGAGGAAGAGAAAGTCTGGTGTTCAGCTTCCTTCCCAGAGGCGGGGCATCGCCCTTCTGAGCATGCTCAGTAAGAGACAGGATGTTGGCCTGGTTCCACTGACATTCCTCTTGACCTCATCAGATATTAAACATCATTTATTTCAGGTAATGAGGGGTGTGGCTGTGGCCCCGCCCCCTGCTCACCTCTCCTTGATGTTCTGCTCTGTGATTGGCTGTGGCGGGATCCTCCAGGGACAGAAGACCCGCCCCCCTGGCAGGCGGTGGAAGTCGAACTGGCAGCAGACGGCCGGGTTCGGGCCGCAGGTATGTGGGACGTCGTAGCTGTAGAACGGCATCATGTGACATGTGATGTCACTGCGGGAGGAGGAGTCTGGAACACAGGAAGTGGGCGAAGTCAGAACCTTTACACCAGCACGCTCAGAGTCTCTCACCCTCTCACTCACCCCAACTCTGTCGCCATAGAAACTCCAGTGTCCGTTGCTGGGCGAAGTGCTTCTTGACGGAGTAGTGCACCCTCTGGATCAGCATGTTGCTAAGCCCCGCACCCTTCAGCAGGTACGTCATGGAGGGGGAGTGGCCAAAGGGATCGATGGCCCAGCCGCTGCTCGGCTTGACGCCTACAGACAGGCAGCGTTAGCGTCGGGGAACGGAGCCTCAGCCGGGCAGAAAGGTGAGCCTTACCCAGGTGAGTCTGCAGCCACTGGTGGCCCTCCATCAGCTGATCCAGCATCGCAAAGTAGTGAGAGTTCGCTTCATCCGCCATGACCCAACCGCCTGTCACCAGCTCCAGCTGCCCTGCCCCCACCAGGCTGGCCAATCACAGAGCAGATAGGAAAACACGTGACCACAGCCCACTCGGCCAGCTGACTGAGGATGAAGAAGAGCAGCGATGAAGATTACCGTCTGACCAGCGCCCTCTTCTGGTCATCGATGTCGTTCCACCACTGGGAGAAGTAGCTGATCTCAGCCCAGATCATCTTCCTCCTGTGACCAACATACCAGTAGAGAGCATCTGTAGCATGGCGCGCTGTTAGCACTCACCCAGCAGAGGCTACTTTCATTCAGATGCTACTGATCTGATTAATGATAGGCCGACACGCTAGCTTAGCAACCAGGGCCACTAGCTTAGCAACCAGGGCCACTAGCTTAGCAACCAGGGCCGCTAGCTTAGCAACCACGGCCACTAGCTTAGCAACCAGGGCCGCTAGCTTAGGGCCACTCAGTTCTGGACAAGTCTGCACCAGTGGCCTACCTGCTGTCCTCTCCCAGTTTGACCAGCATGTTGTCCAGGATGTGTCTGGTCTGGTCTCGGTAGTAGCCGTCAAACGTCTTCAGCCAGCCTGAAACACACACCGGTCGGTCACTTCACATGCCTCAGGCTCCACCTGGAGACCTGGCACCGCCCACTCACCTGGATCATTGTGGGAGTGGGGAACCAGGAAGAGCTCCAGTGGCTGCTCCACCCATTCGTCTCCACGGTAACTGATCTGGAAACCCTGCTTCCAGGCGCCGCCATCGGGGTTGTCGAAGGGCAGGAGGTCGTAGACGTCCAGCAGCTGAGGAGCAAACAGACGGTTCTGAACGGTTCTGATTGGATCAGCAACCGGCCAATCAGATCACACATCCAGGTCATAAACAGCTCTGAGCACGCTCAGATCACCTGCACTCCGTCAGCACCGTCCTTCGTCTCTTCGGCCTTCCGGCAGCCTGGAGGCGGAGCTGCTCGGATGAGGGCGGAGTTTGAGCTGACGTTGGCCCCGCCCCTTCCCTCAGGTGACTCCCTAACCAGCAGCGAGTCCCGCAGCCGAGCGACCAGCCGGTTGTTGTCCATTAGGAGGCGCTCCAATCTGTCGATTTTCAGCTGCAGACGGGACAAATCCTGCACACAGACACCTGATTGGCTGACTGAGCCGTGACCCGCCCGGACCTTCACAGAACCAAGAACCTACTTCCTCCACCTGGCCGACAGATGAGCCCCCGCCACGGTCAGGCTCCGCCCCCTGCATCATTTCCAGCATGCGGTACAGTGACATCACAGCCAGGCAGAAGACTCCGCCCATTAGGACCGGCAGCACCCGGCCCCTCTTCATCGCTACGGCAACCAAGAGACAGCCAGGTTAGAATGGACAGGTGCATGATGGGAAACGTAGGCAGGAGGAGAACGTGTCAGCTCAGAACCGTTAGGACCAGAACCATGTGGAACCAGAACTAGTTAGGACCAGAACCAGTCAAAACCAGAACCAGTTAAGATCAGAACCTGTTAGAACCAGAACCAGAACTAGTTAGGAATAGAACCATGTGGAACCAGGATCAATTAGGGACAAAACCAGAACCATGCAGAACTCTCCAGTGCACAAAAAAAGCAGTGGTTTTTTTGCCTGTGACGTAATCGTGCGGGTTCCACACGATTACAGCCGGGCGCTATGACGTCATACCAGGTTGTGACGTCATCATGCGGCTGCATTGGTCGTGAGCAGCTCTGCTTCCAGTTTTCTAGATCTGCAGCTTTTGCTCTGACGGATCTGGACTGCGGCTGGAAACGTGAGGATTTCTGGAGCTGAAAGCCGGTTCTGGTCCTGTTGGGTCCAAGCTGTAGTACCGCAGGTACCAGGTGTTTCAGCTCCTGATAAAGTTAGTAATAAAGCTGCCGCGCATTCAACCCGCCAGTTCCTCCTTAATTATGGGATGATATTGGCTTCCAACGTTTGGCAACAACTTTACCTGCAGCTCCAAACTCCTCTTCCTCACTTCCGGTTTGGTCCAGTCGGTAGCAGTCCTCGCGCTCCTTCACCTGTGTGATGACGTCAGGATACCGTTAGCTCATCAAGAAGACAGGAAACGGGGAAATAAACGTTTTTCCAAATTGAAACAAAAAACAATTGAAAAGTTTTTACCCGCAGGACGTCACGAGCCCAGCCTCCTACTGCGGCTGCGCACTGCACTGTTTTGTTTCCGGACTCACTGCGCTGACTCAGCGCAGCGCTGACGTCACTACCTGTGCGAAAACCTTGTCTTTTTGTAGAGAAATTATGTAATCCAGCATGTTGTAGAGGCAAAAAAGTCACGATATTAAAACTGCAAACTCAACAACGAGGCGAATAAAAAGTCAATGGAGAAAATATTTTATTTATATTCAGATCCTTCTGATTACAGAAAACACTATACACTTTTCTACCAATTACTAATAGATGATCAATAACCTAAGGACTTACTGTTGCCAGGGGCAACCGGCCTGTGGCGTACAGGCCTATGAGACAGGTGGTCATAGGTCATACCTTTTCAGAGCAGATAGAAACGTGCAGAAATCCAGCTGCTGGTATAATTCTGCCAGTTTAGATTTTGATCACAATTAATTATTGCATTCATGATCAGTTTCTTGTCATCAGTCCAGGTGACTCCAGAAACATTTACATATTTACGGCTCAGATTTAATTATTATTTCTATCTGATCTGGTAAAGTGATAAATACCAGGAGCCAATAAACATGAACAAACTGCTGCTGTTCATGGAAGCTGAACGTCTTTTTATTCTTTTATATTTGTAACCAGATGATTTTCTAGATAGAAATTTAACTGTAATGTATTGAAAACCAACTCTGATCACTATGAGGTGATAATATTGTTTACCGGTATTATAAGAAATAAACAATAAATTGATCATAAATTTGATCCTAAACCATAAACCAGTTTCTGATTCACTTCCCACCAGGCCGGAAGATCAACAGATGAAACCAATGATGATGATGATGATGATGGCCTTCGTTCATATCAGCGCAGCGCTCTGACCTCTCATCAGATCAATCGATCACAGAACCAGGAGACACTTTATTAGGGTACAAACTGTGTGTGTCACAGCATTGCGCTCTTTGTGTACGACACCAGACACAGTGATTGGTTGAATGATGCTTGAAGCTCCGCCCACCCAGACTCCAGTCTGGAGGAGAGGCGGCGCAATGTCTCCATAGCAACAGCGTCCTGCGACAACGTTCGCAGATGGAGCTGAGAACAAAAACAAAGCTGCCGGTAAACAGGAAGCTGGGGATCTTTCACAATAAAAGTCCAAAGCTGTGCACCGACTAGCTCACCTTCAAGAAGAGAGCCAGGTAAGCGTGAGCCAGGTCGAAGTCCCGCCCACTGGCCAGCATGCTGTCAATCATCTGGATGAAGGCAAGCAGGAGGCTGCTGGCTCCACCCCCTTCTGATGCCAGACAGGTGAGCTCCACGGAAACGCCCGCTGGCCCACAATCCTTCAGGAGCCTCAGGGGCCGATCGACTAGGAACATTAAAGATGGATGCATCTGATTACCAAAATAAAAGCACCGAGTCTAACTGAAAAGAATAAATATTTTTAGTTTTAGTTACTAAAATCTCAAATTGCATTCTAATAAACCTTAAAGTGAAGTTAGTTAGAATGGTGCTTTTATTTTGAAGGGTAAAGATGGACTCACATGATCCGGCGTCCATAGCCGACTCAAGAGCCGCGGCAAACTCTGACCTCTGAGCCAGCGAACCCCATGGCAGCACCTTGGACTGACAGGAAACACGGCCATATTTAGACACCCTGGGTCTGACAGAAACAGGCTGGGGAGGGGCTGGCCTTTGATTGGCTTACCAGGGAGTCCTCCTTGGTCGTCGAGGGCAACGCAAACTGAGGCGTCAGACCAGGAAGTGTTGGCAGGAAGAAGGGGGCGGAAGGTGGAGCAGCAGGGGGTGCCAGCGGTCTGTTCCTCCTCTGTAAGCATCAGCAACAGGTGAGGGTGGGGTCAGCTGATCTCAGCTGCAGCCGCCACCACCCAGCTCACCTTGATGGCGTCCAGGTGCAGCAGACTTTTCCACCGAGACTCGGGCATCAGCGACAGCGTCACAAGCTCCGCCCCCAGCTGCTCAGCTGACTGGAACGCATCATCAGGCTCGTCTGAGGTCACTTCCTGTTCCGTCAGGTTGGCGGCAGCGCCGGGCAGCATCTCCTCCTCTGGTTGGTAGTCAGCTGGGAGGGGGCGGAGCCCCACTGGCCCACACAGGCTCCTATTGGTCCTGGGGAAGAAGAGCTGGACTGTAATTGGCTGAAACCAGATCAATCATGCTGCTCTGTGATTGGTCCACACCAGAGGTAAACGCCCAGACTGTCCACATGTGCTGTCGCCAGGAAGTCTCCAGTTGGCGACATGGATACGCCAACCGGCGCCATGGCAACCAGGAAGCAGTCGACCAGACTGGGGAGAGACGAAGACAAGAAATTAACGAGAGGGTGGGGCGTACTGCTTCTACTTGATGATGTCACAGCTCACCTGCCAGAGGGGAGGTCCCAGGTCCTGATGGTGCAGTCCATCGCCGTGGTAACCAGCCAACGGCCATCTGGGCTGAAGGTCTTAGGAGGAAAGCAAGGTGGAGGACAAGAGAAGACAGTGAGTCAGAACGGATCAGAACCAACCAGAACCAGTCAGTGATCAACAGCTGCCCACCATGTCAGTGATGTTGCCATGGTGACCAGCAAACTTCCTGACGATCCTTCTGGTTTCGATGTCCACCACCGCCAGCGTGAAGTCGTCCATCGCCATGGCGAGCATCCCACTGGGGATGGAGGGGTTGGGTCAGTGAGCGGGCGCAGAGGGGCGCACTGAGCATGCTCAGTTCTGTCTCACCTGTCTCTGTGAAGCCTCAGGCCTGCCGGCGCGGCGCTCAGCTTCAGAACCACTTCCTGTTTTCTTGTCTTAAAGCGCCAGAACTTCAGCAGCCAATCAGAGCCGCAGCTGACAGTCAGCTGGTTCAGCGTATCCGTGGCGACGCCTCGCACCACGCCGTTGTGAGCTGCAGGACAGGGGGAGAAGTTAAAGGGACGGACTTTTGGCCGACCAACCAGTCGGAATCTGGCTCACCTTTCTCCTCATCACCATAGCAACCACGGTGCAGACCAGACTGCAGGTTGTAGACGTCCACTCGTCCACAGGACGAGCCAATCACAGTGAAGTTCCCACAGGAAGTGATGTCAACAGCCTGGAAAGACAGGAAGTCATTTGGTAAATCGACAGGGGCAGGGCATAAGCACACCGTGGCAGGTATTGATGTCACACCATTACCGTGGCAACAGCATTCTTCCTGACAGCAGGAGGCTTCAGGTGGTGAGCTCCCATGGTGCACCTGTGGTAGTTCCAGGTGGAGGCGGTGAGGCGGCCACGGTGGAGCGCCACGATGCCGTCCCAGTCTGACTGGCGAGCGACAGCTGGAGAGGGGGGCGAGAGAGAGAGAGAGAGGATTCAGCAGCTGGTTAAAGTGTTACTATGGTAACTAACCCCCTTCTAAAATTGAGAAAAAAAGAGGGCGGAGCCAAGAGTCAAGGCCGAGTTGATGATGAGGGGTGCAGGGATATCAGGAGGAAAGAACCATATTTCAATTTATCTACATGGTCGACATTTTATTTTTCAGACTTTTTCACTAATGAAAATTTGGAGACTATTTCTGTGCTGCTGCAACCTGACAGTGAGCCACCATTAGCCACTATTATCTGCTATTAGCATCATTAGCCACCGGTAACTGCCATTATCCACCATTAGCCTCCATTAACCACTGTTAAAAGTCCGTCCGTTAATTAGCACTACATTACCCATGATGCATCTGTTCGTTTTTTTTGTAGGTTCCAATTTCACGCAGCGGAGCAAGTTGTTTTCTTTACTGTACGTGTGTTTGGCTAGGTGGGATGAAAATAAACCTAAAAAGATGCACCGGTGTAGTTGGTCTATTCCTTCTGACCGAGGACGATTCAATTGAGGAGATATCCGAAATTAGCACAGGTTAGACGCTCACACTCTTTTACAACCACTTTTACCCTCTATTAGCCATCAGTAGTCGCCATTAGCCATCATTAGCCGCGATTACCTACCTCTATTAGCCATCATTAGCAGCCAGTAGCAGCTACTAGCCACCAACAATAGCGGCCACTAGCCACCATTAGCAGCTATTAGCCACTTTTAAACAAATCATTTTTGTAATTTTTGTATTTTTTTCATGTTAATTTTATTTTGTATGCCTCCTATTTTGAACATGATTTTAAAGAGGCAGCTCGAACAAAAACGTCTCATAATTTCAGTGGCTAGTAGCTGCCACTATCCAATATTAGCTGCTATTAGCCACCATTAGCTCCCAGGTAGAACCCACCTGAGGCCAGCGCTGTGATAGCAGGAAGACGCAGCTCTTCGTAGGCCAACCCTTTTTTCTTCTTCTTCTCTTTCTTCTTGCAGATGGATCCTGAAACAGAAAAGCATTTTGCTATAGAACCAGCAGACCGTAGCCATGACAATCCGGAGAACCAGGCACGGCTCTTGGCGCTGGACTGACCGTAACCCATGTTCTTGTTGAAACGCTCATGGACGGTGGAGAAGGACTGCAGGGAGCCATCTTGACCTGCAGGGGGCAGCAGAGGCTCTGGTGAGACTGGGGACCAGACTGGGGACCAGACTGGGGACCAGACTGGGGACCAGACTGTTCTCTTACCTGTGCTCAGGATGTTTTTTCCATCGTTGCCATGGTGATGGATGGTGGTGGGCGGGGCGCTGTGGCCCTGTCGGCACCTGAGCAGTCTGGCCCCGCCTCCCTCCTGGTCAAATATCCAGACCTGATGAAGACAAATGTTAAAGGTCACAGTATCTAAAACAGAGCGACTGGTCGTTTCAGGTTGCTTACCTTGATAGCGTTGTCGGCTCCGTTGGTGACCAGCAACGGCTCTCCATGAAGGAACGTCGCCCCGGCAACAGCAGTTCGGTGGGCGTTTCTCTGCTGGGCGACCAGCTGCTGACGCTCCAAGTCCCACAATGCAATGTGTCCCTGTGGACTGCCGGACGCCATGATGGGAGGCCCATCTGGGGGAGAGCAGAACACCTGTAACGTCTGGACCCTATAATGTTAACAGACCTGCTAGCAGGTGCTAACGGACGTTAGCAGACATCAAGTCTTTCTGCTAATGGATGCTAACTGACGTTTACAGACCCCCTAATGCTAACAGACGCTAACCGACTAGCTAACAGACAATAAATGTTTCTCCTAATGGAGGCTAACCGACCAGCTAACGGATGCTAACGAACCAGCTACTGGACCCGCTCAGGTGAGCCTACCTGTCCTGAAAGTCAGCGTGCTGATTGGTCCCCAGTCCTGAGTGAAGCTCATCAGCGTCTCATCCAGGCGGATGTTGTGGATGATGATGCGTCCGGTTGCCGTGCCAACGCCCACCACGTCCACTGCTGGACTCTGGGGAGGAAGCAGTGGTTGCCAGCGTTACTTCTCTAGAAAACTTTATTTGTCACCACTCAATGTTAGAAACGTGAACAGCGCTGAGCTTCAAGTTAGCCACTGTCAAACAGTAACATAACATCCAGTAGAACCAAAACCAAACCCCCAGAGACCACCGACCAATCAGGATCAAGCAGTCGACCTCTGACCTGCTGCAGGACGGTGACCGCCGCCGACCAGCCGGGAAACGTGAACAGCAGCTTACTGAGGAGGAAAAGGAGGCCTGTGAGCATATCGCCATGGCAATACATTATGAGGCAGCAGGGCAGCAGAGGCGCCCAAACCTGGTCTTGATGTTCCACAGCTGCAGTGCCCCCTGGTGGCTGCCCAGTAGCACCTTGTTCAGGTACGTGCTCGGGTGCATCATGGCCGACACATCGAAGGTTTTGGGGTCAAATTTCAGCTGCAGGTAGATGTCTGCGGGCCACAGAGCAGACCATGATGGAAGCCATGATTGAAACGAGCTCAGGTGAGGTTCTGAAGCCCCGCCCCCTCTGCTCACCTCCTCCCAGAACATCCCACACGATGACATCACCACCGCTGTCGGCTGAGACCAGATGATCGCCCAGCGGTAGCAGCAGCCGCACTTCATGTTTGTGTCCATGGTAACGCATCACCACCTGGGTGGAGATTCAAAAAGAACTTTATGGAGAGCCAGAAAGCAAACGCAGCCGCCGCCGGCGAACAGGAAGTTCTCCTGCCTCTTTATTCCTGGCGAAAGCACAGACAGTCGTTCCGTTGGCGGCGAACACCAGCATCCGGTCCGCCACCAGGCAAGTGATGTCATCAGGCAGGCTGTTACCTAGGTGACCACAATGTTACACCAGGCCAATCAGAGGGACTCGATCTGCTGCATCACCAGTGTAAAGTTTCAATACTTACTGACAGAAACGATCCCCAGGCGGCTGACCTGCAGGAAACCAGGACAGGTGAGCTATGACATCATCGCCAACCATCTGACCAGCATCCGACCAGCCCATCCATTCATCCACAACCTCATCCATCCAGCTATCAACCAACCATTCAGATAGGTGAGCTCTGACGTCATCGCAAGCCATCTGACGAACATCCGACCAGCATCCATTCATCCACAACTCATCCATCCAGCTATCATCCAACCATTCAACCCCCATCCATCCTCGCACTGTGATGTCACCCCTCTCCTCTGATTGGTTGCTAATAGTTACGGATCACCATCAGATTAACCGTCAATAATCAGCATCAATCACTTTTATCTTACGTTAAACGTGTGGAAGCTTTTGCCCACTGACGTCACCACGTAGAATTCCCGGTGCTTCAGGTGGTACCGGAGCGCGTGCGGCACGTGGTTGGAGTAGAGCCCTAGAACCCGGAACCCGGAGAACAGGGCGCTTCCGGTGCGCGGCATGTTTACAGTCCCGCTAATAAACAATGAATAAACAAACAGAACCGGGAAGAACCGAGACCGGAGCTCGAGCCCAACTCACACATGGAGGAGCACCGAGGAACTCTATCCGACTGGAAACACAATAGAACAGAAGACTGGTTCCGCCCCGAGGGGGAACATTTTTGGTGAGACACGTATCCGTCCTTGTGATGATAAAAATGGCGTCTGTCACAGAGATGAATACAATCAGTTAATTATATGACTATAAACAATGAGATGCAGCGTTACTGCTATGAATAAATAACTAGCTAAACAGCTGTTAGCCTCAAAGCTGGTGCAGAGACAGGAGGTCTCACTCTCTGACTGGGACGCATTGAAAACTTTTTCTTTGATCCAGTTTTCCTCCAGTAAGAGGAGCGATACTTTTATCCTCCAAAGGTTTCATTTCCACAGGTTAATTGTTTTGAGCTTTATTTTTTTAAAGCCGGTATTTCAGAGTAATATATCTTTTACAAGTAAAAGTAAAAGATATGTTGGTAAAACTACCAAAATAAACGTTACTCAAGTGAATGTAACTGAGTAAATGTAAGTAGTTACTACCCACCTCTGGCCTGCAGTTTTTTTATTTGCTCTTGTTTTAACTATGATGTTATTTTCTCTCTAGAGAAGCAGCAGTTCAGATCTCTGCCAGCCACCAGGGGGCAGCAGATCATATGAGCAGGGGTCCTGGTACAATGACAGACAGACTGAACCTGATCAGCTGAACTGCAGAGGGAGGAAACATAAACGAAGCCCAACAGACAGGCATGAATTGAAAAGTGTCCATTAACAGAGGAATCAGATGATGATAATGTCATAAACAAAAACATATTAGCAGTAACGCAAACACAAGATTGTACATGTATGCAGAACTAACAGGCACACACACCGCAACACCACTAGTCTTCAACTGGAGGCTGATTTGATGATTAAATAAATATATATTAATAAAATATGATGATAACAGCCACTGCAGAGGATCAGAGCATCGCAGAAACAATCATTCATAGTAAAGAACCGTTCCACAACAATCTGAACCGTCCGGACCGTCCCTCAGGAAATGTCCATGTTGTCCACAGATGAAACAAGCATCAAACAAGTTTCTTCTTCTCTCACAGCTCTGAACCTTGTTTATCTTTTCTTTCTCTAGGCCGATACTGGACAGCAGAGCAGCGCAGGTCGCTAGAGCTCAGCCTCGCAGTCTCTAAATGTCCAACAAGAGACCGACCGTTGTCCCCTGAAAGGAAATGTTCCATCGGTTCTCTGATGGCAAAGGTTGTCAGTTCCAACTTCATGTCAAACCAGACGCATCAGCAATTCTGGTTTACATTCAAAGTCCAGGTGGAGCATCAGAGGCGTGAAACGCTCCAAACGGCCCTCGACGCCACGTAGACTTTGAATGTTGGTGTTTTCAGTCTGGAAACTTGTTTCAAAGCATCACAGCAGGTGATGTCCTCCACCTGCTGTGTGGATGGAGGACAACTGGGCCTGTTGGACAGACTCACCACCTGGAGAGGAGACATTTCTGACAAACCTGTTCCGATGCTTTAAATGAATATCCATATTGTAACTGGGCTTCTTGCTCAGTAAGCCCACACAATCAGTTTTTAGCCGAAGCGCAGAGTGGATCGGTCCGGTCCGGATTATCCGGTCCGGTCCGGATTATCCGGTCATCGTTGCGACGAACGAAGATCGAGCTTTAACCGCGGCGTTAACATTTGAACACTGTACAAAGTCACGTGGCATGATGTACATACATGAAGAAGATACGACTCATAGGTGAAGGCACATAAAATTACAAGATAACATTAATGATAAAAAAAGTTAAATAAAATATTAATAAATGAAATTTGTTAGACATCAGATAGAGAGAAAGCAGAATGACAAAAACAAACAGAACAAGACAAAGCGGCTCTAGATTTCAAATAAATTCACTTCATTATAGGCTGAACCTTGACCCCTAACCCCTAACCCTAAAGTTCTGCAGTGGTTTTCCATTAGAAGGTTTTTAAAGGCTGAAAAGTCGGGTTTTCTATTTCCCCATTTACAGGAGTGAAATGGATCAGCAGGTTATTAAGTATCAGGTCGGTTCTTCTGTCTCTGTGGGTCCAAATATTCTATCCTCTCTTTTTAAGGGATGATTTAGGGAAAGTTTCCCCAGAATGTTCCAGTGCAGACAAGAGAAAAAAGATGCTCTGTTGTTTCAATGTCATTATCACAGAAGGTCCAACTGTTCGTGTCAAAGTTGAATCTTTGTCATAAAAGTGCCTTGGATCTCCCTGATGATCCAGGCCTGACCTCTGACCTTCAGGGTCCTGTGGAGTCTGACCCCGAGGTGCCGCAGGGCAGGAACTGCCACTTTGGAGGCATCAAACCCGCCGGTTCCTCCAGCTGCTGATTGGTCGCTTGTCTCTGGGTAAAACAGACCATCTGGGGTCTCCTGATTGGTTGCTTAGACTCCTGACGGTTTCTCCCCCATCCAATCACACTCAGCTTATAAAGCCGTCTGACTAACTACCCAGAATGCTCTACTGTAAATGTGTGGAAGAAGAAGAAGAAGAGTTGGTTTCACAGGTCAACACCTGATAATGTCTTTATTTTAAATTGTTCAGGAGGAAAATTCTGATTTTATTCATCAACAAATCACAAATAATTTAATCTGAATCTATATCTTCACAGATGACGTTTAATTTTTTACACTTTTATATACAGAATCTGCCGGCAGGTCGCTTGTTTACATCAGGTTTGTTTTCCAGCAGCCAATAGGAAGACAGAATCTAAGTCAACAAATGGTTTCTATGGTGATCAGAGCAGAGAAATGTTGTAATCAGTCACACGATCAACCTCCAGTGTGCAGATTATCAGCCACGGTTCTGTGGTCATGGCATCTCCATGGCAACACCTCAGCAGGCCTTGGCGTCCAGCAACACGACCCTGAGCAGCGTCCTGGCGGCGGCCAGCAGCGCGCCGTGCAGCAAGTACTGTGCCAGCAGCGCGCCGAAGCCGCGGTAGAAGCCGGCGGCGCCTTCCTTCCTCCGGATGGCGTGCAGGCAGTCCGCCAGGCCGTCGTACTGCGTGTTGACCGGCAGCACCAGCGGGCTGCCGCCGCTCCCCGCCGCCTCCGCCCCGTCCGTGGCGTCGATGATGGTGCGCGTCCCTTGCAGGCTGAGGCGGTGCAGCGCCGTCTCCAGGGGGAACAGCAGCACGTCCGCCGCCAGAGACCCCGCCCACGCCGCCGCCAGCTCCGGGAAGTAGGCGTCTAGCGGGTCGGACGGGACCGGGCGCCGCTTCCCGCCGCGCTGGTGCAGCCACAGCACCGCCCGCTGGACGGAGGACGCCACCGCGTAGCGCAGGATAGCGTGGGCGGCCACAGGAAGCAGCAGGTAGCTGAGAGGAAGCAGGCGGCGGCTGTGAGGGGCGCCGACGCCCAGCAGCCGCGTCAGACCCTCACGGATGCAGTCCAGCAGGCCGGACGACGACTCGTCCCGGACGATCTCGCTCTGGGGACAGAGGTCAGGATGGGGTCAGGTCAGGACACCTGAAAAGTCGTTACATCTGGGGTGAGCTAAGGACTCACCTGGACGGTCTCGATGAGGCTAGCGCAGTAGAACGGCAGCGCCACCACAGCGGTTAGCCTGCAGGACACAGACAGGCTAGCTCAGTGAAACTGGACAAAACTCTCTACCAAAGAGTTCTGAAGCAGGCTGGACCGGGAAACGGGCCAGGTCAGAACCGGTACCAGATCTACATAGAACGCTGACCAATTCGTGGTACAGTGAAAGACAAGCTTCTGTGTCTTCAGTCAGAGGCTCCGTCTAATTGGCTGTGAGACAGACTGGTACAGGACTTTGTGTGAAGTTTCAGCGGTGATCAGTTTTGACGACCAATCAGGTGCTGCAAGCGATTTGATTGGCTGCTGGAGCTCAGCTTTCAGAGTTAATGACTGGAACCATTTGATGCTCCAGTCTAGCCCGGCAGAATCTCCCGACCCGACTCGGCTCAGCCCGGCAGTACCGACCCTTTGAGCAGCAGGTGTCCGGCCAGCTGCTTCCAGCTCCAGCTGTGAGGAAGCTCCCTACAGGAACAGAGCAGCAGAATCAGAACCAGAACCTCAGCAGAACCTCAGCAACGCTTGATGGCTGGATGGTTACCGTGGTAACGGCGTGAACTCGCTAATGACGCCCTCGGCGCCCAGGGCGATGCCGTGGACGATGAAGGTGCTGCCCATGCCCTTCCACAGAGCCTTCAGCCCCTGCAGACAGAGCAGGCCTCTGATTGGTCACATGATCCCTCGGCCACCAATCAGGACCCAGATCAGCTCACCTGGGCCTTTGTGATGGCGTACATGACGCCGACGGCGCTGAACGGGGTGAGGTGGTAGCAGCGGGCGTGATAGTTGACCTGAGACAGACAGCCAATCAGAGCTAAGCACAGACACCATGTGACCTGAGGTGCAGCTGATCAGCAGGTCCTACCTGACACTGGCGCCGAAACACGATGCAGGGGTGGGCCAAGACGTTCTCCGTGAACAGACTGCTCACAGACACACAGACACCGGGTCAGGGCGTCCAGCTGTCGGCTCCTCAGACTCGGTTCTGGTTCTGATCCAAGTCCAGAACCAGAACCAGATCTGCGGGGTCTGAATGTTCTGATGGATCTATAGAACCATCAGAACCCGTGGGACACCACAGCTGGTCTATTGACAGAATGCTCACTCTGGACTAAACACAGTGACCAATGGAAGCAGATGAACTCTGACCTGACCAGTCCGATCCCGAACCCGGCGAACCGGTTCAGCTGCTCTGAAACACACACACAGAGAAGACCCGACATGACGTCATCGCGATGACATCACAGCTCTCCCCGTTTATAAGCAGAACCTATCGGAGCCTTCAGTCCATCTGAAGCTCGATTGCCATGGCAACCTGACCTCTGGATGAGGCGTTCACTGACCCTCCAGCCAGAACACCGACCTACCTGGAGGAACGCCCGCGGCATGCGGAGCCTCCCAGCGGGACCCCGGCTCGGCCTCCTCGTACAGCGGCGTCCGCTCCCCGGGGTGGAGGTTCCGGCTGCCCGGGATGTCCGGCGGGCTGGTGACCCACTGGTGCTGCTGCAGCTCCCCGGAGACCCCGCTGGCGGGCCCGCAGCTCCGGGCCGGGTATCCGGCTCCGTACTGGTCGCTCCGGAACCCGTACCCGTCGAAGCTGTCCGGCCTTCTGGAGGCCATGAGGAACAAGGACCGAAAGAAAACCGCGGATCAGAGCGCAGAGGAGGACATGGGCCGGGACCGAGAGCCGGGGGAGAGTCTGGACTCGAACCGAAGGAGAACCTGAACGACCTGGTGGACCGAACCGAGCTAACCCGCTGCAAAACACACTGCTACAACCGGAAACACTCACTACCGTTGCGCTTCCGGCAGGTGGAGGACCGAGGGATCGGTGCTGCCCCCTGCTGTCCGGCACAGGGATTTAACCCGAGGAACCGAGTCAGGTGTTCTGACTATCTGTGCTATCCATCAATCCGTCGTACCTTGTGGTAACGCGCATGCGCACATCAATACTACGTCACAGTGCGTTCAGTAGATCTGGACAGGGGCGATTCTAGGATCTGACCTTTAGGGGAGCCTGGCCCCCTGCAGGGCTGAGGCCCATGAGAAGATATTTGTCGGTGCAGTTTTCTAAATCTTACTGCTTATTTACATACATTCACAAACAAAATGAAGAGACATGTTGTCAGTAATTCATAGAATAAACGAACAATGTTCATTTTGCTCATATACTTATAAAGAGTAAAATCAGAGAAACTTTTCATTTTTTTAAAACAGAATCTCAGGACCACATCATACCTGCCAACATCTGTTAACATTAACGAGACACAAGCAGTTGTGGAGCGACACAGTCCAGGTGGGGCCTGTGACCCCGGAAATTAAAATAAAATCGACTCAAAACTATGCATGTCCAGTCCTTTGAAGAACATTTGACTAGATTTATAGGATTAATAAACTTAAAACTAGTCAAGGTAGAAGTTCAGGTTAATGACTCATGAAAACCTAAACTTTATTTGAAAATCTAATGTAGAAATTGCTTTATTCTTATTTTATCTGAATGTTATGCGGCTGTTGGCCTTTTTTATTTAAACAAGAATGTTTGTCCATCTGTGATGAGTCAGGGTTTTACAGTTCACAGTTCATGAAGTGAGTCTGTCATAGTTTCAGTATAAAACGCCTTTCTGTTCACAGACGAACAGCCTGACCCTGACAGGTACCGTTCTTCAGTTTGACCTTAAGTGACTCCAGAAAGGTTTGGGTAATTAATTAGAAAACGACACAACAGTCAATAATCGAACTTCAAAAAGATCAATAAGAGAATTAACAAGGCTAAGTACCAGGATCAGACTCAGCCATTATTTATACGAATGTTTTGCACATACACAACATTTCGTACTGAACTACAAAATAATATTCAAATAAATAAAGCCGATGCTGCACACGATTTCCATTCATAAATAGAAAAATAATTCTAAATTAAGTCCTGCATTGCCACTTAAAATTGGCCATTGCAAAAAGTCACTAAGCATAACATTTTGCATTGCAAATTGCCATCTGAATAAAGGCCCAATATATATCTATACGGGTCTCTGCTGTTTTCTTTGGAGTCTGGTTCTACACCAGATTCACCACAGAGGACAGTGTAGTCAGTGTTTTTTATGGAGACACTTAAAAAAGGGTTAGACAAAAATCAGAGCAATATTTCATCATTTAATATTATGAACCAAAGAGCCAATTGTGTCTCCAGAGATTCAGGTTGCAGATGGAAGATGGAAAGTGTGATCCTGTTTCCATACAGCAGCTAAACATGCATTACTATAATTTTTTATTCATTGTTTAAGTAAAATTGTGAAGGTTTATAAAATATCTACCACTGAATATTTAAAAACGACATTTATGTAGTATAATTTCTTCAGAATCTTGCTTGGCCCCCGTCTAGAACAGCCCCTGGGCTGCAGGTCTGGGTCTGCTGCATTTTGCTTAACATCTTTTTTCTTCTTTGGAGGAAGTCTGATTATCCAAACTGGCAAACTGCACTAATAAAATAATAGTGAAATAATACATTAAATGACCACTGAACAATTATTCATAAAATATATCAATATTTCTGAATAAAACACACAGAAAGTGATATAATGTAGGATTTACTGTTAATCTGTTAGTATGATTTGTTCTTTAAATGGCCATTTGCTTTGGTTAATGCTATTATTTATTAAATATCATCCAAACTCAACTTCCTAAAACAATAATCAAACTGCGACAGTCAACTAAAATCACAATAAGAAACTGTGTTAGAATATGTTCTCACCTTAACTTGTCTTTGAGTTATTTTGTGTTATGTGTTCACGTTTTCTAGTTTACTTTGAAAAGTAGAGACGCAAGTTCTGTATCCTCACTTCTGTTTATGTAGTACTGCTGTTGTCCACTGGGGGCAACGAGAGCGAGTTCCTGTGTGTAGGCAGCACTGTTCTAAAAACGAGAGAATAAGTTAAAAACCTGAACGTTGGCAATACAGTGACGAAAAGAAATGTGGTTTATTAACATGATTACTGAAGAAGGAAACTCAACAAACTGAATCAATAATCAAATATTCTGCACCATATCAGCCTCAGGAGATGGTCGAGGGTGAAGAGACGCTGATTTCGGGTTCTGACGGGTCCTGACATTGTTCCGCTTATAATGCGCGTCTTTTCACTCACGCCTGTATTTTTGAAAGCGTTTTTACTTCTAAGGACCTGGAATCGGTAGAGCAGGTTTTGACAAGACGCGGGTTGATCGCAGCTCACCGCGGCTGCGCAGTGTCCGTCTCTAGGCAACCGTGACGGCAGCGTCGGTCCGTAGAGTTCGGGGTCCTTTTAGTTCCCGCCACGAGAATTTAGCTGACCTTAATATTTCCTGTGTTTTATTGTGGTCATTGTTGTTGAACTGAGTGTTGGTGTGTCTGCCGGACAGTTATGTTATGTTCAGTACTGGACGAACATTTAATGGGGCTCCGAGTTTGACCCTATTCAGCGGTGCTGAGATACTTCTGGACCTTCTGAGAAGGACCAGATCACAGCAGAGCAGAACTGGAAGGGAAATGCTTCCCCGCTGTCAGCATCAATATTCATCCCGTCCGAGTCAGAACCAGAACCTCATTTAGCTGACATAAAACCCAACAGTCTGGATGTTGGACCAGATCATCGTGGTTCTGTCTGAACGTTCTCTTTTAAACCCAAACTCATTTTTTAGCAACAAAGAAAAGAACTAGAACGGTTCCGAGGAAGCAGTCCGACCTCCTGTTGACCCGGATCGTTTCCCTCAGAGCCGATACCGATTCAGAACCGTTCAAACCGTCCAACCGGTTCTGGATCCGGTCCAGTGTCTCCTCCGCTGAACAGGTCGGGTCTCGCTGAGAACTTCCGGTTTGGACCAAAATCTGTCTGCGTGAAATGCGACTTACTTCTGATCAGCTTTTTTTCCATTAAAATTAATTTTAAAAAGTTAATATTTTCCAGAACTTGTTTTTCTTCCAATCATCTTTCCTGGGAATCGACCTAACTAAATTAAAAATACTTTATTAATTAAAGGAAATGACATGTTGTAAGTAACTCATTAATTCAAATTCTT
The DNA here is from genome assembly GCA_902982915.1 of Phalloptychus januarius. Taxonomy (NCBI): domain Eukaryota; kingdom Metazoa; phylum Chordata; class Actinopteri; order Cyprinodontiformes; family Poeciliidae; genus Phalloptychus; species Phalloptychus januarius. The sequence continues at coordinate 1,076,377 of CADWAE010000075.1, forward strand.
CAGTTATGACAGGAAAGATCTCCTGTAGCAGTCTGTACTATGAACCTGAAGAAGCCTCTGACTGAAGATGCTCTGATGAAGAGAATGGTCAGGGTCGGCCATAATGTTCTTGATTCTATGAAGAATCCGTCTGTGCATTATCATCTCCAGAGGTTCCACAGTCAGAACCAGAACAGAACCAGAACCAGCCTTCCTTATCAGGCTGTTGAACCTTAAAGAAGCTGGAAAACAAGATGGGGGCTCTGGTAGAAACCTGGACTCTACAAAAGTTTTATCTGCAAACAGAAAATTCAGTCAAAGGAAAAAGTCTATTTACTGCACAGACTAAGGAGATCCAGACCAGATCCGGAACATGTTTGGATCCAGAACCTGTTCAATCTGCAGAACCAATGAACACCATGAATTTCAGGCTCTTTCCTTTTCCTGTTGCTGGTTCCGACCCGGTGCGGTTCTGAACAGACGGACTCTGGGACTCTGCTTCTTTATTGAGTTTATTGGTTCCAGCTTCGCAGACATTTAAATTCAAACAGTAAAAGTTTCCTTCACAACTTTGAACATCACACAGACGACCTTTAACCTCTGCACTTCATCAGCTAGTGTAGGGGGCGCTGTTGAGGCCAAACAGGTCAACTTCTCATCAGTAAACTTTGATCAATGAAAACTAATCAATGACATCAAACACAGAGGCAAACGTGACCTTTGCCCTCACATTTAGTGTTTTAATGTGCTTTCCCTCCATCTTTGACCCCTGGCCCCTCCTTCAGGTAAACCAGCCAATCAGAGGCTCCCTGAGCAGGACTGAGGCCTCACTAACATCCCTGCAATCTTATTGGTCCACATTTAGCTCCGCCCACCTCAGTAATAAAAACAGCAGCTCAATAATTGATCCATACTTGGCTAACACAACAACACTGAGGCCTGTCCATCTCCATGGCGACAGGCAGCATGGAGGCCGTCAGTAAGGCAGTGGGCGGCGACTTTAAGGCCGATGGCGTCGCCAGAAAAATAATGAGAAGATTATCTTTAAAATAAGATTCCCTGTAAAAATTTACTTGATTTTTATCTGAAAAATGTAAACAGGAAGTAAAAAGAGAACAAATATGACTGGGTGGAGCTAATCTATCCTGTCTGGTGATTGGTTGGTGGCTCTGCTAACCACCTGCTAGCTATGGTTGCCATGGCACTAAAATAAACAAAAAAAAATCAGGTGATCCTCAGGTAATCTACACTCTGATTGGCTAAGAAGACTTGATCGCTAACTACAGTATGATGGGACGTCAACGTGGTAACGGTGAAGCTAGCTAGTGGCAGTGCTCCGTGATGTCCACCACCACCGCCTTCTGCCAGCTGAACAGGAAGTAGCCCATGCCGGCGCCGGCCGCCACGGCGATGCACAGGTAGGCGTTGTAAGTCATGAAGACGAGCATCAGGACGTAGCTCACCACCACCTGGACGATGTGCAGCACCGTCTGCAGGAAGTGGGCGGGGCTTAGCATCCGCTGCCTGAGGGGGAGGAGAGCAATTAGGACAGAACAAGAAGCTGCTGCAGCAGGGGGCGGAGCTTCATGCTGACCTCATATTACTCTGGAAGAAACTCCGCCTCCTAACACACAGTTTCTGATGATTGGTGGGACTAGGCCCCGCCCCCTAACCAACTATTCCATCTAAATCGTCTCAGTGCCACCCTCCGGTGGTCACACAGCCACGCACCCTGCTGGGTGGAACAGCAGGCGTTGCCATGGCGATCATTGATCTCAGCCATGTGAAGGGGCTAAAGACCAACATGGCTACTCAGGACGCAGCTCTCCATTCAGACCAGGGCGCTCCCTACTGACCCAACCCCATTTAGGACTTCCTGTTTATCACTGAGCTGACAGGAAACATCACAACACTCAGACTCCGCCCCCACGACGAGCAGGTCGCTACTTTCTGTGCGTTTCTGTGTGTCTCTCACCCCACCGTCTTGTGCGTCTCCATCAGCATGGTGCCGTCGGCTCCAGGTAGAGGCATGGAGTTGTAGCGGACGTTCACCTGGCTGCGGCGCAGCAGGATCTCCCTGCCGATCTTCAGGCCCTCGTAGAGAACGGCCAATAGGAACACTCCGACACAGGCCCCAAACATCTCTGATTGGACGACAGGAAGGGGCAGGGTTAGCGGCGGGACAGACAGGAAGTGGTGGTGGGTGGAAATGATACCTGCCTCCAGGTGAGTTGATGACCAACTGGGCGAACAGCAACTCCACGTTCTGGTAGCCAAAGTAGAAGGTCATCGCCTAGGCAACCAGAAGAATACATGTGACCCCAGCGGTGACCCCAACGGTAACCCCCAGCGGTGACCCCAGCGGTGACCCGACTCACCATGCTGTGGCCGGAGTGGCTGCCGTCGCCCCCGCCATGGTCGTGCGCGGTGGTGGTGCTGATGGTGGGATGGACGTGCTGCGTTGCCATGGCGCTGTGGTTCATGTGATCCTTGTGATCCATGTGAGCCATGGTTGCTAGGAAACAGACATCATAAGTTCACTGCGGCGCCCCCTCGGCCAGAGCGCAGTACTGCAGCCGGTTCTCACGCACCGGTCTGGTGCGGCGGCTGGTCGTCATGGCAACAGGACCAGCAAACTCCTGACTGCAGGTGAACTCACCTGAGCAGCTCTCTCTCTCCTGCGCAGACGCTCGCTTGTTCAGACCAACTCACACTGACCGCTGATGACATCACAGCCCGCAGGCGTAACCATGGCAACAGCCTGACGTCAGGGCCAGATGTCCTTCTGTAATCTGATTGGTCGTCGGGCCCCGAGGCCACAGCAGACAGAACCAACCAATCACAGCCCATCGATTAGTGCTAACAATGTTAGCGCTAGCAGGAAGGTCAGTGGTTGCCGGCAGCAACGCTCACTGCCTGCTTCCTGTCTGAGTTTTACCTCCACAGAGCCTCGGGTTCTGTTGCCTGCACCAGAACCAGAACCAGGCCTGCTTTATTCCCAATCTGCTTCAAAGATCTTCTGTACAGACAGACCAACTGTCTGACGGAGCCCGGTTCTGGAGAATCCTTCTGGGTTTGACAACAACCGGACGGGCCAGAACCAGTGAGATTCTGAACAAAACTGGCAGGAACAGAGAACCAGACCAACAGAAGTCTGGTTCTGCTGGTCCTTTTGAATCGGGTCAAACTGAACCTGGAGGTTGACCTGGAAAACTAACGGCATTCCAGGCAGGAATGTGGGGGAAAAACAGAACCATCCAGAACCATCCAGAACCAACAGGGACTGGGAAATACAAGCTAATTTGCAGAATTTTCCAAGAGCCCAGAATGACCGCAGGAGAACTGGATCCCAAATGGATCACAGAACCAAGCTTCCTGGGACAGGACCGGAACCAGAACTGACCCAGTTTTAGTCAGAATCCAACCCAGCAGAACCACAAAGCATTATGGGTGATGAAGTTCCTGCTGAGCCTTACCTGGAGGAGAGGGAGGTGGGCGACCGAGGAGGCACTGAAGACACTGGGGGAGAGAGAGAAGGGCGAGCTTTAAGTCAGCACATGCAAATGACTTCAGCCAATCAGAGGCCAGCATGATCCTCTGGCAGCCAATCAGCTGCAGTGGGCAGAACCTTGACCCGTTTATGGTTCTACAGGCTCTACGGGCCACAGTGGATCACTGTCAATCATTAATGGACACAGCAGAACCAGAACCAGAACCAGTCCTCTGGTTTTTGAATAGAAACAAAGATCTTGTGTTTGTGTGATGCTCCACTCTGAGCCAGTATTGAGAAAAGTAGCGTGACAGCTGCAGCCAGAAAAACATTTCAGATTTGGTTCATGAACATGAGCAAAATGAAGAACTACAGTTAGGGATCAAACCGGGTCGGACCGGGTCACAGAGTTCCTGTGGACAGGGACAATAGTCAATAAACCAATTAATCACATGACGAATTAAAACGTCTTGAGTCTGCTGTTTTGGTCTGAACTAGTTCTTATTCTGAAGGATCATTTTGCTTCATAATTCATTTTTTGTTGTTTTGTTTATTAATCTTGGGCATTTAAAGTGTTTTCCGGTTCCAGAGTTAAATGTTGGTTACAGTTTATTGATCTGGAAGCCATTATTATTATATCGGTTTAAAATGTTTCCTAAACAACAATATTATCCCAACAACTTCAGGGGCGATTTATCGTCCAGCACTGTCTGTTACCATGGCAACCATGAGAGGTGGAGGCTGGTTCTGGTGGGCCCAGTTCGGCCCAGTCTGTGCCCGCTCACTGGGCTCACCAGAACCGTCACGTCCTCACTGCTCTGGGGTCAAAGTTCATGTGCTGAACCGTGTTGAACTTCCTTGTGGCGGCGCTATCTGCAGCCATAAACGTCTAATAATAAACCAGAAGCTTCATATCAATAACCCCTGTCTGCTTCCAACATGGCCGACCTGCTGGCCCTCCGGCTCCGCCCTCTCGTCCCGCCCTCATGCCGTTTCATCTTCACAAATATGTACGAGTGGAGAAACGGGTTGTTGCTAGGCAACCAGACAGTTGTTGCTAGGCCCCAGGTTCAGTACTTGGACTCAGGCTAACACAATGATCAGTTACCATGACAACGCAGATGATGCACACCTCTACATTACGATGCCATCAGGTGACCTTTGACCCCATCCAATCACTGAACAGATGCCGAGAACAAATAAACTTTCTGAACAGAAACTGAAGTTACTAAAGAGGAACAATCTAGACCAGGGGAGCCCAAAGGGGTCCTGGAGGCCCGGCGTCGCGCATGGGCTGGTTCCAGAACCAGCGGGGCTCCAGAACCTCCCATTGTTCCAGAGGAACCAGGTGGAGTCCGGACTTCCTGCAGCCCGGCGCCGACGGCCCAGAACTACAAACAGCCAGAGGCCCGGTCCAACATCAGAGCGGCTCAGCCCGGTTCAGAGGTCCAGGTTCTGGGTCTGTTAAAGTACCGCAGCAGAACCAGGAGGTTCTGGCCCGTCACAGACTGGGTCAAACTTCTGGATTCCTGGAAACAGCTGAAGACAAAATACAGCAAAGTACCAGAGTACTGTAGTGTAGTAGTAACACAGTAATACTGTAGTACTATTCCTGCAATAGAACCACAGCAGTACTGCACAGTCCCAGTGTAGTACTGGAGTTAATGCACCGCGTTCCAAATGATTATAGAAGCTCAGATTTCCCTTAATGTTCAAAGCAAATGATGGTCCGTATAATTTTACTATTACAGCATAAATCACTTTTTCCAGAACCAATGAGGGCAGGACTCCTTTCAAAAATAAAAACTCCACAAGCTCTAATGTTCCACATTATTATGCACAGCAGGTTTCCTAAACATTTTATGGATTATAAAGAACTAAAACAGTCATTATTCAAATGTGCAGCATTAAGTGTTCACAGGTACTAAAATCAAAAGCTGTTTCAATGTAAAACATGTTAACATGTTACCATGGTAACATGGGACCTTCTCTGATGCTCACTTCCTGCAGCCATTCAACCTGTGAGTTTGTGGAAAGTTTCTGCTGAATGTCTGCAGGATGTCAGAAAACCTGCTTGATATGAACTGATATAAACCCTCAGATCTTCTGCTTGACACTCCGAAGGCTCTCAGTGGGGTCAGAGGTCAGAGGAGGATGGTGACCACACCAGCAGTTCCCTCCCCATGATTTCAGCCCACAGCATGACTCCACCACCTCCTTGCTCATGTCACAGCCGTGTTGGGACGTGGTGTCCATCCTCCACCCATCCATCCATCTGGACCATCCAGGGTCACACTGCAGCCATCAGTGAACGAATCTGATTGGACGTTAATCTCCCTGTACGGCTGGACCCACTGCCACCGCTTCTCCTTGTGAGCCTCGTGTATACAACAGTAACTACAGTACTACACAGTACTACATGAATCCCCAAACATGAAAACTAAAACAAACCCAAAAAGTCGATCATAAAGACTGATAAGTTTGAAGTTCTGTGGTTCCCAACCTGTCCACATCGTTTCCCTCACAGCTTCAGTAGTTTTCATCCAAACCAGAGTCTGGTGCTCTGCTGCAAGCGTCTCACTACTTGGTGTTTTATTACATTGCTTGTTATTTTAAGGCATTTTCAAAGTCAGCATAATTCTGATTGTCTTTGGTCAGAATCGAACCTCCACAGCATCTGATGGAGGTTATTTCCAAACTAGGGTTATATTTACATTAGAAGTAAAAAAAAAATCTGTTCATTACATCTGCTGCATCTACAGCTGCAGGACTGACTTCCTCATGTACTGTGTAGTACTGTATAGTACTGTATAGTACTGTATACTGTGTAGTACTGTATAGTACTGTGTAGTACTGTATAGTACTGTGTAGTACTGTATAGTACTGTATAGTACTGTGTAGTACTGTATAGTACTGTGTAGTACTGTATAGTACTGTGTAGTACTGTATAGTACTGTGTAGTACTACATGGATTGTACTGTAGTACAGACTAGAACTCCAGTTTCTACCAGAGGAACTGGGTCACTGAGTTTGTTCTTCATCCTCCTGATAACCGACCCACCATTCATCATCACCATCGTCCTCTCAGAGTTCACATCCAGACCTGGTTCTGGATCTTCTGCTCTGGTTCTGGTTCACAGAGTCAATTGGACAGGGACCGAACTGGAAACCAATTAAAGAGCCAGCAGGTGGATTTTATGCAGCCGAACCGACCTTTGGACTTGTCCGGTTCTGACGATGTAAAAACTTCCCATCTGTGTTTTCCACTATCGGTACCGGAACCAGAACTGTGAGTTTGGTTCAGCTGCCTCGGGTCAGATCAGCATAAAGCAGCAGAGGTCACTGGCACACGAACCGAACCAGAACCAACGGCGAACTCACCTGGACCTGATCTCCGAACTCCTGCTGGATCTGCTCCCGGGTTCCGAACCGCAAACACCGACCAAAAAACGAAACTACCAAAAACAGAGACTGAGGTTTTTCTTAAACTTCAGAGCGGAGCCGCTTCCGTCCACTGCGTCATGACGTCACTTTGTGACGTTTCGTCTTCTCCGATGAACATGGGAGGAGCTAAAGAGGCAGACAACATATTTTACCCAATTAGAAAGTGATTTTCACGGTAAGGGGCGGGACTGCTTTCCGCCACGTCAACGGGCTTTTCTTTAATGAGGTCACGTGACTTTCTACGGCTTGAAGTGCGTGAGCGAACGCGTGGCAAGACAACTGCGTTAAATAACAATAAAATGTAATTTAATTTAATTTAAAAAAATAAATAGAATAATTTATGAAGTCTTATTCTAATACTAAAAATCGCGTAATAAATCTGAGCTGGTTTTAAATAGAAATACAAAATAATACAAAGTCAATAATGAGATGAAATGCGTAATATACTTAATAGAGATAGCAGATTGGAGAAACAAACACATTCAGTCTGATTCATGAAATAAAACAGTTTTAACGCTGCTAAAGCAATTCACCACGGATAAATATTAACAAAATATTTATTAAATTAACTTATCTTCCAAATAACAGAATTCTAAATGAAAAAAATAATTGAAACTAAGAAATCTTACGATTACAATAGGCCTTCGCAGCGCTTAGCTGCTCGGGCCTAATAAAAAACACTAATAATTGCATAATTGAATATTACAAATTAATATATATTGTAAAATATTAATTCAGTTAGAATCATTACAAATTGTGACAGAAAAAAATAAATTAAAAATTAAAAAAAAATTAAATTTAAAGACCTCTGACTCTCATTTCCTTTAATTGATTTGTGTGACCTTGATTCCAAATCAAATTATTTAATGCTTTAACTTGAAACTATGCGAATTATTTCAGTGAGGGTTATTAAATGTAGTTAAATTAAAATCTGGAGTTGAACTTCAGGTTGTTGTCAGACCTGCAGGGATTATGACCATAAAAACTGTTTATCAGAGGACAGATAACGGCTGTTCACCTGCTCACCTGTTCAGGTGTTCAGGCTGCGGCCACGTGCCGCTGCCTCAGCAGGTTCAGGTCTTATCGCTGTTCCAGCTCAGCTGTTTTTGCTTCCTGTTTCATGCTGTGAGCACGTAGCGTCGCCGTAAACATCTGCAGCTCCGCCTGGCGGGTCAGAGGGGAACTGCAGTCTGCAAGGATTCCAGGACCGGAAGCTAGAAAACCAGGAACTGAAAACTTTTTTTTTCTTTATTTAGTACCATCATGTACAACAAACAAGGTATCAGCATCAGATGTACAAACACCCGAGAAACCTGCAGGCTGCCTCCAGACATTCAGAAGATGGAAGAAAAGAACAAAGAAACAAGCCAGTTACTTTTTTTTACATGCATCAAGATTTTAGCAGCTTGAATATACAAAATATATAAAAAAAACACACAAATGACAAAGGGCAGTACATCTCAGTGTCAGAGGTCAACTTAACAGCATTTTTTTACGTCACCAAACATAAAAATACAGAAAACAAGTTGAACTGATTCTTCCTCTGTGGTTTTACAGAAGCAACATTGTTTGGCTAATAGTAAGACTTTGTTTATGCCATAGTGAATGAAGATCACTGATGAAAACACCAAATGTAACAGCCTGTGTGGTTAAATCTGCTAATTGTTTTCCAAAAAACTGATAAACTTTCCACAAACATTGAACAATTTCACAGATGAAAAACAGCTGATTTAAATCTTCAGTTACTTTTTTAAAGAATTCCCATTGATCCATTTGAAACCTCAGAAAATCGTTGGCTGGATCATCCATCCATCCTCCTCTTATCCGGGTCGGGTCGTGGGGTCAGCAGCCTAAGGGAGGCCCAGACTTCCCTCTCCACAGCCAGTTGTTCCAGCTCCTCCAGGAATCCCGAGGCGTTCCCAGGCCAGCCGAGAAACATAGTCCCTCCCTGGGTCTTCCCCGGGGCCTCCTCCCGGTGGGACCTGAACTCCTCACCAGGGAGGCGTCCAGGAGGCATCCTGACCAGATGCCCTCAACTGGCTCCTGTCGACGTGGAGGAGCAGCAGCTCTACTCTGAGTCTCCTGGTGACTGAGCTTCTCTCTCTAAGGGAGAGCCCAGCCTCCCTACGGAGAAAGCCCATTTCGGCCGCTTGTATCCAGGACCTGGTTCTTTCAGACCCAAAGTTCATGACCATAGATGAGGGTAGGAACGTAGATCGACGGGTAAATCGAGAGCTTCGCTTTTTAGCTCAGCTCCCTCTTCACCACGACGGACCGGTACAGCGCCGCTTAACTGCAGACGCTGCGCCGATCCAACTGTCGATCTCCCTTCTTCCCTCATTGGTGAACAAGATCCAGAGATACTTAAACTCCTCCACTTGGAGCAGGACACTCCCACCCCCCCGACCCGGAGTAGGCACTCCACCCTTTTCCGGCTCAAGACCATGGCCTCGGATTTGGAGGCACTGATTCCCATCCCGGCCGCGTCACCCAGCGAACCGCTCCAGTGAGAGCTGCAGATAAGGCCCTGATGAAGGCAACAGGACCACATCATCCGCAAAAAGCAGAGCTGCGATCCTAAGACCACCAAAACGGGTCCCCTCAACACCCCGGCTGCTCCTAGAAACTCTGTCCATAAAGGTAATGAACAGAATCGGTGACAAAGGGCAGCCCTGGCAGAGTCCAACTCTCACCGGGAACGAGCCCGACTTACTGCCGGCAATGTGGACCAGACTCTGGCACCGGTCGTACAGGGACCTGACAGCCCGTATCAAAGGGCCCGGTACCCCATAGTCCCAGAGAACCCCCCACAGGACTCCCCGAGGGACGCGGTCGAACGCCTTCTCCAAGTCCACAAAACACATGTAGACCGGTTGGGCGAACTCCCAGGACCCTCCAGGACCCTGCTGAGGGTGTAGAGCTGGTCCAGCGTTCCACGACCAGAACCAGAACCACACTGCTCCTCCTGAATCCGAGGTTCCACTATCCGACAGAGCTAAAGCTAGTTCCTCCTGCTGCTAGTTGCAAGCTAAAGCTAATTCCTCCTGCTGCTAGCTGCAAGCTAAAGCTAATTCCTCCTGCTGCTAGCTGGAAGCTAAAGCTAATTCCTCCTGCTGCTAGCTGGAAGCTAAAGCTAATTCCTCCGCCGCTGCTAGCTGGAAGCTAAAGCTAGTTCCTCCTGCTGCTAGCTGCAAGCTAAAGCTAGTTCCTCCTGCTGCTGCTAGCTGGAAGCTAAAGCTAGTTCCTCCTGCTACTAGCTGGAAGCTAAAACTAGTTCCGCTGCTGCTAGCTGGAAGCTAAAGCTAGTTCCGCTTTTTAACTTCGCATTGAGCGCACAGAGCAGTCTGTTACTTTATCTGTTTTCTGTCTCTTTTAATCGTTCTGTTGCTTTTTCCAGTTTCAAAGCTTCACTGACTTTTAGCATCGTTTCTACAAACATGGCGGCGGTGGATGGAGGAGAACTCCGCTGTTTGGATGGACTCACCACTTGGAGCTAGCTTTCAAAACGAGACCTGGAGAAGAATCGTTTCTTTGTAAAGATGTTCCGATGCTTTCAAATGAACATCCATATTTTCTGCTTCTTGCTCAGCCCACTAAGCTGTTTTTACCCAGAGCGCAGGATCAGTCCTGTACGGATTATCCGTGGTCATCGCTCCACCTGGAGAAGAAGTTCGCCCTGCCGCCCTCTGACTCCCCGGTACCGGATCAGTCCAGGTTCTGGCGGACCATAGAACCGCTGTTAGCAACGAGAAGCGGAGAGGGACAACGATGGTTCTGTTCCGTGTCCAATATGAGTTTTAAAACCTGATAGCCTGGATATTTTCTTCATCACCTCTCGGTGGCGCTCTTCTTTCTTCTTCTTTCGTTCCTGCTGTCATTCATTCTGTTGCCGCCATCGTGAGAGATCTCTCCCTGAAGCTCCGCCCCAAAGCGTCAGAAGCGTCCAACTTGGACCAATAAGAATCAAGCATTCATAATGGACTTTTGCCAGAACAAATCAGACAGTTTTTCCAACAAAATCCTCTTAGCCAGTGATAACTGACTTTATTCATTCACAAAAATACAAAGCATCTTTCGGCCCCCGAAGCGCCGGGGCCCCGGGCTGCAGCCCCCGTAAGCCCCTGAGAAAATCCGGCCTTGCCCAGGAGTATTTATAAAAACTAACAGGAAGGCCGATGGATTCATTCAAGGCCAGTTTCTTAACCGCTGCATAGAAAGTTCTTCATTCGTTTTGTTGATTTGTGGATCAAATGTGCAACAGAACGAAATAAGGATCTACAGTCGGTTTCTGAAAACGGGTTGAATCGTTTGGAACAGAAGAGATGAACTTCACTCTGAGTCGCTTGAGGATCTTTACAATCTTTATAATCTACCAAGAGTCTGGAGATGGGATTTTTCCATGAACCTATTTCCCAAATTAAAATAACAAGGAGTTTTTGTGGCCTACTGGATCTACTGTGATCTCCTGGTGCTCTGCAGGTCCAGCTGATCTAATTCACATTGCATCTGTTCAATCATTTCTGCTACAACAACCATGTAATTCTTCCATTAAATGACTTTCATTCTCCTTTTTTGTTTGTTCTGTATTTTACTCATTTTTTTAACATTCTTTATTTAAGGATATTGTGCATCCAGCATATGTGCATATGTATATCTATACATGCACTTACATAGAACAACAGAAAAGAGAAAAACAAACCAAAACTCTCAGCAAACATTTAAATCCATTTCAGCAGCTGACATTTCTTCAACAGGTCCTCATGGCCTCACATGACAGGGAGGTGCACAGATTCAGTGTCTTCCATTAAACAGGAGAGACATACAGACTTTTTCTATCCCACAGCCTCCTCACCTGTGTGGCCATCCACAGTGGGAGACAGCTGGGGTCCACACACTCAGAAAAATGTCAGTTTCTACATGTAGTTGTGCCGTTATCATTTCCATCATGTACACATTCTTCACTCTTTCTTGCCATTGTTGAAGAGTGGGAGGCAAAGGTTTGAGCCAGGACAGAGTTATCATTTTTCTTGCAACCAGTAGGAGAATCTGCAGCAATTGGACTTTCCTTTTCCCAATAGTTTCCCCTGGTTTCAAACCCAGTATGTAATGCTTTGGGTTCAGTGGTAATGTGAACTTAATATTTTCTGAATTTCTGTCTGAACCCCCTGCCAGAATGGAATCAATATTGGGTAATCCCAAAAACTGTGAGTGTGATGCCCAATCTGATTTCAGTTCCTCCAACACAAATTTGTAGCATTTCTGTCATATTTTGATATATTAAAGGGAGTTTTGAAGAATCTTGTTCTTAATTTCCAGTTAATTTCCTTCCAGCCTGGTGATCTTAAAACCTTTTTCACAGATTTCCTCCCACTCCTCATCTTCAATTACAATGAATTTAGTTTGAAAGTCGGCCATTCTTTGTGTGAGAAAAGGTAATCCCTTAGTTGTAAGTATTTATAGAAATCTTTGGAGCACAATCCATATTTATCTTGTACCTGTTTAAATGACCCACTGAATAACTGATTCATTCTTATTAATCTTTCTGTGCTCATCTTTGATAATCCGTGTCCAGTTTGGAAGAAAGTCAGTAATCTTGTCTATTTTTATGATGTGTGATATTAACGGTTCTCCTATTTTCTTCCTCATAGAGACCAAACTCTGCATGTACAATTCATCCACTCATCTTCAGTTTTTACATCTTTCCATTTCCTCCCCTCCATAAAACCTCCCAGAGGTTCCAGTGGACCTGCTCTGGAAGGTTCTGCTCTGTTCTCCAGATGGATCCGGTTCGTCTCCTCGTCCTGATCGCCGAGCTGTGCTGCCCACTAATACAGTTTCTGATCAGGCAGACCAAGGCCACCTTTTTCTCTTGGGCTTAATAATCATTTCTGTCTGATTCTTGGTTTCCTCCTTTGCCAAATAAAGTTATTATTAATTTTATCCAAAATTTTAAAAGTGCAGGCAGGGGGTGCTGTGGTGGTGCAGGGGTTTAGCACAACCCACATACGAGAAGGCCTTAGTCCTCGATGCAGCCTTCGCAGGTTCGATTCCCGGCCTGGTGAGCTTTGCTGCATGTCTTCCCCCTCTCTCATTTCCCTCTTTCCTGTCTATTCACTAAAATAAAGGCCACTAGAGCCAATAAACCTTTAAAATAAAAAAGTGGAGGCAGGTATCCAGATAGGCAGCTCCTGAAAAAGGTTCAATAATAATTCATTCTCACTGTTTCTGCCCAGAAGGGACAGAGCAAGAATCTCCCATCATCAGGTCTGATTTTATTTGTGTGATTAATCCTGTAATTTCCATTAAATAGTTGTAATCATCACGCCCAGATATTTGAATCCCCTCTTGGACCAGTTAAAAATCACCTCTTTATCTAAAGCTGTCGGCCATTTGCCCACCAACATCATAGCTTCTGACTGGTTTCATTCATTTTATAGCCTGAGATTTCACCAAACTCTTTGAAAGCAGTCATGAGCCTCAGGGTTGAGCTCAGAGGGGTAGAAATATACAGAATCATGTCATCTGCATACAATGAGATGCTATAGCGGCTCCTCCTGCTGTAACTCCATGGATTCCAGGGTCCGACTGTATTCTTTCTGCCACAGGCTCCATACTGATAGCAAATAGAGGTGAGGGGTCATCCCTGCCTGGATCATCTTTTTAAATCACATTTCACATCCAGAATATAGCTTGATGACATCAAGGCTGGGAAGCGTTGATGGATCCTGTTTTTGAGATCACATTAAAGGTTCTCCTAACATTTAATGAGCCAAATGGAAGTTTAACATTAATGTTTGAATTAAAGTCAAACATGGGCTTGCAAAGCGCAGCTACCAGAACATCTCCACCTTCCAAGTCTTATTAAGTCTGGCCCTCTCGCTGCTCCGGGTGTTTAAAAGCAGCCCGTTTCCCGCCTGATCAGCAGGAGCCCACAGATGTTTCCAGATGTTCCTCTGGAGTCAGACCGAGGCCTTCAGGTTGACCTGCTGCAGAGTCTTTGCTTCGTCTCTCTTTGTGCAAACATGTTGATCCGTCTGGCTCCATTATCTTCTGTGTTTCCTAATCTGCACCCAACATCCACAGCATCCTCCATTTTCACACCCAGATCTGGGATCTTCTAATATTTCCATCTTTCCTCTCCTTGTTCCCTTAATCTCTCCTTTATCTGGTTATTTTGTTTCCATAACGCCCATTAGCTGCCTCTAGCTTAGCCACCTTCTGTTAGCACTAGCTCCTTCGCCATGTTAGCCATAATGTGCTGCTTTGCTAGCTGCGTCTCCATTCCAGTTACTTCTGCCTGCAGACTCCATATCGCCTCTGTGCTAGTTTGGTTTTCTTACAGTCGGTTGTTCGGGATATTTGAGCTTCAGCGCCTCCATCGGTCTCTGATCTGCTGTTGCCTTAAAAGTGCAACACCGGGATGTTGTGTTCTTTGTTAGCTTCTGGGATCCATCATGAACTTTCGGGTGGAAATGCACGTTACTGTCACAAAGTTGGTCTTCTGCGGAGCCCTCGCAGCCGCAGCTTGTCAGGCCGCCATCTTGGTACTTCCGCTTAGCTTTTCAAGCCAGTAACGGAAAACCAGAAAGCTGGAGAACCACATGACGCGTACACACTTCCAGCCAATCAGATTAACTTTATTGTTCCATCGTCACAATCAACAGGAAGTCACATGGTCACAAACAGGAAAACATCGTTGAAATACCAGTTTCACAATAAGAGCGTTTTCTCCAGCCAATCAGGTGTTCATATCAGGTGATGCTGTCATGTGATTGGCTGGATTAACAGACTGTTATTTTGTCAAATTCCAGAAGAAACAAACTTTATTTTGAAATATAAATACTTTGTAAACATTACAGGAACAGCAACACTAAGCCCCGCCCCTCAAGGCAGCCAGGAGCTCCGCCCCCTCAGCCGGCCACGCGGTAGTTGGCGTGAAACTCCGGCTGGATGTCGCAGATCCGCCGCAGCAGCTCATTCAGCACCGTCTCCCGGTTGCCACGGTAACTGTCCTGGATGCGAGCCATCCTCTCCGCCGTGTCGCGGTCCACCTCCACGGCGCTGTTACCATGGGAACCAAGGGCCTGGAGGGTCAGAGATCAAACAAGTTGGGTCAAAACCAGGTCAGAACCGGGTCAGAACCAGAGTCAGAACCGGGTCAGCACTGACTCACCGCAGCCTCCTTGGTCTTGAACTCCTTCTCGCGCTGCAGCCGGTACTGCTCGATCTCGGCCTGGGCCTCCTCCTTGGCCTGCTTCAGGCGCCGGTTCTTCCCTGCACACAGAACAGAACCTTCAGAACCAGAACCAGGGTCCAGATCAGAACCAGAACCACAGCCCAGCAGCTTTAAGCCAACCAATGGTTTCATTTTTCCTCAGAATCCAAGGAGGTCCAGAAAGACTGGTTCTGATCTGTGGTTCCGGGTCAGTAGAACTGGGCCAGAGGAAATATTCAAACAAACTTCCCGAGCACCAAAATAAAATTCCTTTAAATAATTGGTGATTAAAATCGTGTTCCTGGATCCTCAGCAGGTTCCTCTGCATCAACTCTTCTGGGTCGGAACCAAGCCCTGTTTACCGAACCAGCCAATCCCAGGACATCACATGATGTCATCATCAGAGGGAAGCAGACAGAACCTTTCAGGGCCTGTCTGATGGACCGAGCCGAACCGGTCCGGTTCTGTTTCCGGTTCTCAGTAGTTCGGCACATGAATCAGTCCAACAGCATTGATGGTTCGGTACAGGTGGCAGCAGAACTGCCTCCAGAACCGGACAGAACTGCATGAACTGTGAGCCGACGGAGCGAGGGTTCTTTTCCGTTTCAGAAACCGGTTCCGGTTCGGTAAAAGGTTCCGGCGGTGACCGCGCAGCTGATGGTAAAAGTTAAATCTGCTGGTTTTATCACAGAGTTCTGCAGCGGCCACCTGAAGGAGACCACTGCTCGGTCCTAGCGGCCCAACCGGACCCACTGGGCCCAGTCAGACCCACCGGGTCCCCAGTCAGACCCACCGGGTCCCCAGTCAGAGCGGCCCGCTGGCCGGTACCGGATTCGGCTCTGACCCAAACACAGACCCGTCCCGCAGGCCGCCTCTTATACTCACGTTTCCGGGCCTCCGTCACCTTCTCCGCCGCTCTCTTCTCGGCCTGCAGCAGCTGCTGGATGCCCTGAGACTGACTCGCCATGCCGGGGACCGAACCGGGGACCGAACCGGAGACCGAACCGGAGACCGAACCGGGGACAGAACCGGAGAAAAGTAGCGAAACGATGAAGGTCGTGAGAAGGATGGCAGCTTCCTCTGCAGTCAGCTGACTCTGCGTCACAATGCGCAGCGTCACGTGATCCGCTCAGCTTCCTGTTTTCATCGGAACCAGAACCGAGCTCTTGTTTAGTGAAGTGCATTTTAATCAGCATTTTGTACTGTAATCATTAAAATAAATAACATTTCTTCCCCAAAATGTAGTTTATTTCAGTCAGTTTGATAAATTAACAGAAAATGACTTTAAAGTTATTTTTGTTCTATTCTGGCCAGAAAGACCAGAACCAAATTTATTCATTTCACTAACTGAAGAGTCGCCGAGTGTTTGTCTGCATTTATCCAAACTCCTGTTGCTATGGTTACCCCAAACCACCGACTGCAGCGCCCCCACCTGACAGAGCAAAGGAACAGCTTCTTGTCCGACCAGAGCGAAAAACCCTGCAGCCCCAAACCCTGCAGCCCCAAACCCTGCAGACCCAAACCCTGCAGCCCCAAACCCTGCAGCCCCAAACCCTGCAGCCCCAAACCCTGCAGACCGAAACCCTGACCCTCCCAGTAGTTAGAGGTCACATTCAGTCCCTTATTATCATCAGTGATGGATGTTCAGACCAAACTAACTGCTAAACAAATGAGCAACTTTTATCAAAACCATCGTTGCTCTTTTTCAGCCCCAGACTGAGACCCTCAGTCAGACCAAAGTCCCTCAAGTCTCTGAGGATTTCAATCTTGAAGAACTCGACAGCGCCACCTGGAAATGCGTTGGAAATGCGATAAACCCCCGGGGCCCTGAAGGCCAAACTGCTGATCTCTGCAGACATTTCTGGGTTTATCTCAGAATTTATATTCCAGGTTTTTAAAGATCTTTTAATAACTGGGTGGCTGGAAAAGTCTCCTGTCCAAAAGGCATTTTCTACATGATGACGGAGATCGGCTGAGGAACTTTGCTTACGGTGCAACCTGGACGCTCAGGTCAACGACCTCTGCAGTCAAATATCTGGTTCCAGTATAACCAGCTGACCTTCAGCCACTTCATCCATTTGGACCAAAGTAACAAAACGACGAGTCGGCGTCTAATAACTGCACATTTCCTGTCCGACCAAATAAAAGCTCCGTTTACACGAGTTTCCTGGTTCAGAGGTCAATAACCAGAGACCTGCTGACCCTAACCCTGCTGACCGTAAAGAGCCTCTGAGTCCTAAATTTTTTCCCATTTAAATTCCCAACAACATTTTTCCATCCAGTGAACTTTGACCTCAAAGCTTCGGCTTCGACACCAACAGCTGCAGATCATCTGTTTCTGTCTCACTGGAACATTTGGGGAAACTTTCAGGATCCCAACTAAACTTTTCCTAAATCAGCCCTAAAAAGAGACGACATAATGTTTGGACCCGGCCACAGAGAGAAGAACCTGAACAACCTGCTGATCCGGGCCAAATCCTTCTTCCTGGCCTGTAACTGTCAGAACCTCACAACCTGAAAACTGATGAAAAACAAACATGGCCGCCGAGAATGAACTGAATTTATTTGACAGCTGGAGCTTTTTGTCTTTTTCTGGTTGTTTTTGTCTTTCTGCTTCTGTTTGATGTCTGATGAATTTCATTCATTTATATTTTTATTTGGCTTTTTTATCATTTTTGCTATCTTATTGGTATGTGTGGCTTCAGCCTGTAAGACTGGTCTCTTCATGTATGAACATACCAATTAATGTTCAGTAAAAAAAACCTGATGCAGAACCTGTCGGGGTCACTGCGTGACCTGTCAGATGGATCTGATTCACTGGATCAGATGTATGAAACATAAATCGCTGATTCTTTGTTCTGATTTTTTAATATTTGTCCCATCTTCCAGCTTCAGGTGGGAATATGTCAGGTGTGCAGCTGTTTCCAGTGGGCGGGGCCTGTTGTGCTCTCCTGCAGTCTGTTGCCATGGTGACGGCCTCACAGTGACCTCCCAGGTGTCAGATCCGCCTCCTGCTGGCCGTCCCTGATACAGCACTGCCACTGTAGTGATTGGCTGCTGTCCACTCTGCTAGACAGGAAGTGTCAGTTGCCACGGTAACGGGACCATCTCCACCTTGGAGCTAAAACAGGTTTATTTATACTTCAGACATCGATATGTTGATGACATCTCATGTCTCCGCCCCCTTGGAGAACGCTGCATTCTCATTGGCTGCCCTGATGACCTTCTCTTCTTCTGCTGTTTCCTGTCTATTGGTCAGTTCTGCTTCCTGTCAACAGCTAGCAAGTTACTGATTTCCACATGTTGTTACCAGGAAGGGCTTAGCCCCGCCCACCAGTCAGGACTGATGGGATGTGTTTACAGCATCAGCTCAGATAAACCGTACCGGGTCGCTTTGTCCTGCAGGTTCCTCAGATCCTCTAAGTACGACTTCACTCCAAAGTAGAAAATGTACAGAGGCCCGACTGGGTCAAAAAGCAAGAAGGCTTTAGAGGAAAGCCTGAAACGTGAGAGCGAAATGTTTTAATGTGAGACGTTACCGAGTTTCACGAGCTGCAGCAGAACTGCAGGTGTCCAGGTGTCTCTGGACACACCTAGAGACACCTGGACATACCTGGACTCACCTGGATAAACACCTAGAGACACCTGGACATTATAAATTATTTATGAATAACTAGTAACCACCCAGGGCTGCCCAGTGGCGCAGTTGGTAGAGCTGCTGCCTTGCAGCAAGAAGGTTCTGGGTTCGATTCCCGGCCTTTCTGCATGGAGTCTCCATGTTCTCCCTGTGCATGGTGGGTTCTCTCTGGGTACTCCGGCTTCCTCCCACAGTCCAAAAACATGACTGTCAGGTTAATTGGTCTCTCTAAATTCTTCCTAGGTGTGAGTGTGTGTGTGCATGTTTGTTTGTCCTGTCTGCCCTGCGACAGACTGGTGACCTGTCCAGGTGACCTCCAGGTGACCCCGCCTCTCGCCCGAAATAATAGCTGAAGAGGCACCAGCACCTCCCGACCCACTAAGGGAAAAAGGGAGTATAGAAAATGGATGGATGGATAGTAACCACCCAGCCAATCAGAGCCCTCCTCTGCTTCCTCCTGGTTCTGACCCGTCTGTGGTTCTGGTGATGTCTCCCTGCAGGTCTGGACTTTGACTGGGCCGCGGCTGTATACACCAGGAGGCGTTTCTTCGATAACCTGGTTAATTTGGCGTGACATCACTTCCTGTAAATGTGATCAATGAGAATACGTCTCTTTCTGACCGGCAGGAAGTGACGTCATCACAATAAAAGCCTCTGTCCTTTAATATGAGCAGCAGGTCAGAATTATTAGTGAAGAAATCAATGAAACCATCAAAGTGATATTTAATGCTTTTAATGTGAAAGGTCAGAGTGTTGATATGTTCATCTTCCTGAGTCCTTCACAATAAAAGTCTGAAAAATCCAGAAAATCTGCATAGATTATAATTTCTTCTACAAGCAGCTAATCAATGCAGTGGCCCCTCGTCATATCATCTCACTGTGTCGCCGATTTTTTAAAATGAAATTCTGTGTCAAAATTGTCCTGCATGAATCAGACACTTGGTTCTGATTGGCCAGGAGAGAGTCGGTCTGCGGCAGCCTGTGTTCTCAACCTGCAGTTTTCATGTCGATTCCTGATCGCGTTGCTTTAATGCGGTCGTGTTGCTTCATGGTGGAGCCTGTTGGCGAACAGGGTGGCGAGGCAGCGCCATCAGGGCAGCTGTAATATACCGACCAGGTGAGGAATCATTCAGAATTTCATCATGTTGTTAAAATGAGTGTAAACTGTGACAATGTGGGAAATATTGATGACAGTATTGGACAGATTAATAAACAGTGCGAAGCGGGTTAATGAAATGAAACAAATGAAACAGTCTCCACTTCGCCGATTTCGATTATTGCGGGACTTTTTCAGAACCAAACCCAATAAACGAGGAACCACTGAAACTATCCAATCAGAGTGACTGATCCACCGCCGCGCTGTGATTGGACGACACAAAGTTTCCCATGAAGCTCGGCACCTGCAGGCCTGTTGCCACGGAGATTCCCCCGCACCACACCTGGAACACACATTACTACAGTCAGTACTACTTAGTACTACAGTCAGTACTATTTAGTACTACAGTCAGTACTACGAGGTACTACAGTCAGGTACTATGTAGTACTACAGTCAGTGTTGTATCCAGACCACTCGAGGCCGAGTCAGACCCAGACTAGCGCCCTGCGCTACATCACATGATAAAATGTGAAATATGATCAAAATTGCTTCTCGAATTGATCTGAAAGATCCACATTCTCATAAAAACACCTAGATATTAAATACTTAGAGCTGAAATCAATTTAATCAATATTAACAAAGAGTTTCTTCTGCTTTGCTTCCATCTTTGTGCCACAATCCGCGGTGGTCTCGTGCCATCCCTAAGAAGATAACGCCCTGGGCGTTTGTCCATATTGCTGATGTCAGAAACCACCGCTGTCTGCACCATTAAACATAGCAATTAAAGCAATACACTAACTGTAAATAGCGCTCAGCTATGAACACCGACGAAGGAGCAACGAGCAAGAAGTAACAACCACAAGGCGCCCACTGACTGTTCTCACCCTCTCCGCTGCATGAAGCCAGGCAGCGCACAGTGCTGTCATGTCTGCCAGCATTGCACTCATTACAGCTGCCACTTTGAACAAAACAATCACAGAGCAATGTGCATGCTCTGCTGTTTTGTTCTTGTTTTATCCATTCGCTAATTAAAAAATATCTATATACATAAATAAAATAATAATAGCTACTGCAGAGTACACAGAGCAAGAGAACAAAGAGCGGCTCTCAGTGAGGATCCAGTCCGATCTTCTTAGTAAAGATCCGTTCAAAAGAATCGGATCGTTCCTGAATGACACATCACTATGTTGCAGACTTTTGGTCACAATGTTGTCCCATATGTGCAACTCGTCAGTCAACACCTCTGCACAACAATCCAGCGCAGTGACAACTTTTTTCCATCACAAATGCTTATGTGTCTCTGTACAGCTAGCTTTGCTAGCATCACGGAGCTTAGCTTCCTTTGAGCTTCTTTTCTAAGAGACGCTAACAGTTAGCCGTGGCCCCACCATCTGTGAAAGTGACGTGAAGTGAAAGCGTCACGTTATTGCTTGGGTTTTAATCGGTATCTTTTGCATCCAGTGAAAACAAAGATGCTAACAGCATATTTCCACAGTTAGGGTCTCTACTGGTCTTGAAATAAAATCAAGTCCTCAGCGACCGAGACCATCAAAAAATGGTCTGGAGACCAGGACCGGCCTCGAGTGCTACAACACTGACTACAGCCTCTACTACTACTTAGTACTACAGTTACCACACTCTGTAGTAACTGTAGTGCTCAGTGGGGAAACAGGAAATGTAGTTTTACTATTGCTGCAGTACTAATATAGTAGTAGTACTGTAGTATTACTATAGTACTCACGGTGAAGGCGGGGACCAGCGGCTGCAGGAAGCGGCTCCTGAAGACGTGCAGCAGGCGAAGCCGATCGACGTCGATGAACATCAGCTCTCCTGAGGAAGAGTGATGACATCATCAACTGTAAAACAGCTTTTGGATTTTATTCTGAAGGTGATGTAATCTGTTGCCATGGAGACCCAGCAGACCATTGTCATGGTCGCAGTAGACGCCGATTCGCTGTGGCGGTGGCCAATCCAAGGCCTTCGCTCGGTTGCCATGTTTGGCCGCCAGTGCGCTCTGCAGCCATTGGCTGGCGTAGAGACACCAGGAGGAGGAGCTCTTTCCTAATTGGTCGAAGCGTCCCAAGCTGCCCCGGTAGGCCACGCCCACACTGAACGACTTCCAGTCAGCGAGGGGGCGGAGCTCCCAGTAATGACAGCCTCCATTGATCTCCTGGTCGCCTAGGAGACAGAAACACAAAACTTACCCTACAAATACCAAAATAAAAGCATTAAGTCCAACCAAATAGCCTCTGGGTGGCCTAGTTAAAGTAAAAGGTGTATTTGTAGTACCCAGCACGGTGTAGGACTCCCCGACGAATCGCTCGCGTCTGCCTTGACTTCCTGCCGTCTTATTGGGCGACGGAGTGGCGCTCCGGCTGCTGACCAATCAGAAGGAAGCACATGTTAGCAGACAGGAAACGCCGCTGCGAAACAGCCAATGAGGTCGAGCCAAAGCGATGATGCGGCAGGAAGATGACGAGAACAGAAACGCTGAGATGAAAACCGACCACAGCCGGGGTCATGACCTTTAACCGTTAACCTCACACAACCATTATAGCAACAAATCTGTCACAGCGGTGATGTCAGCAGTGATGTCAGCAGTGATGTCAGCGGTGATGAGATTGGCTGCATGAAGGACATTGTGGATGGGGAGTGTGATTGGCGGTTGCAAGGCAACAAGTGGGTGATATCAGTGTCTACCTGGAATGTAGAGGAGGCGGAACGAAGACTGAAGAGGGACAGAAAGGTCAGAGGTCACAGAGCAGCAGAGGTACAACTCACAACCAGGCACAATATTATCACCTGAGCTGGTGATGTCATCACACCTGAACAGGTGTAAACAACAGAATTGAATCCAGCCTGAACACCGACCTCTGAACCTGCTGGACGGGTGGGTCCAGTGGGCGGGTTTAGAAATGGGCGGGTCCAGGTGTGGGCGGGTCCACTAACAGCGGGCGGGTCTAGAAATGGGCAGGTCCAGGTCTGGGCGGGTCAACTAACAGCGGGCGGGTCCAGTGAAGCGTTTCTCTTCCTCACCTGTTTTTATTCTCTTTGCCCCTGACCCGTGCGTCGTGGCCTTTGACCCCCTGGGGCTCCCATGTGACTGTGTCGCCCTGGATCTTGAGCTCAGCGTGAGCCGTCGCCGCATCGAAGCCGAAGGTAAACGCTGCCAAAACCATAGAAGAAGAAGGTTTCAGAGACATGCTTCAGAGTGAGCGATCCTGTCATTTCTCCTACATTTACCTTTGGTTTCCATGGCAACGGACTCAGAGAAGTCTCCGGCGGCAGCCTTGTTTCGCGCCCGGACTCGGATGACGACAAACGGTGAATCAAACTTCAGACCTGGAAACTGAGGCGTTGTTGCTAGGAAACAAGACTAGTGACGTCACACCTGGAGGAGCTTTCTGAAGCATCTCACCTGAGAGCGTCACCTGAGTGTCTGTGATGTCACTGATCTTCTCCCAGCCGGCCTCCCCTGCACCTCTCAGGGCGCCGCCGTGGTTTGCCTTACGATGCTGCAGATCGTAGCGCTCGATTGGTCCGTCACCGTCGCTCGGTCGCCAGGTGACAGTGATGCTGTTGTCACGGACGACGCAGCTGGAGACGTCGATCTCTGGAGCTCTGGGAACTGAAAACAAACTCCCTGTAAATAGACGATTATAGCCGTTTCCATGGCGACCTGAGGGGCGTGGCTTCTGACCTGGCAGGAAGTTAAGGCGCAGAAGCCCCGCCTTCTCGCCACTGAAGTCGACAGTAAACTGCGACATGTTTTCTGACACCGCGGGCCGAGTGGCCATCCGGAACGCCGGAGCCATTGTTACCCTAGCAACAGCAGGGGGCGGAGCCGACAGAAGAGGGTGTGGCTAAGTGTTAGTAGGGGGCGGGGTTAGCATGTTAGCATGCAGATCGGAGCTTTAATCACAGGAAACAGTTAGTTTCAAAACCAGGAAGTGAAAACAAAGAACAAAGAAACAAAGAAAAGACTGAGCAACTACAGAAACACGGCAACCAAACAGGAAGTGTGATGATGTGTAACCTACCGCTCTTTGATCTGCTTGGCTGCCTGAGAACAAAACAGAAACATAAATATTAAAACAGTAATTGTGATTAGTAGGAGATTTTCGTGTCTTTCTGCCTGAGGCCACTGTCCCCCCTCCTCGGCTTGTTTCTGTTCTGTCTGTGTGGTGGCGTAGTGACGATGCTCCAATGTGAGAGGTTTTATTGATATGTTATAAAATAAAATGTTATTTTATGTTTTCTTTGCTCAGAATTTGTTTTGTTACAAATAAACTTGGTGATGACAGGAACCTTCATCAGCGGCAAGCAGCTAGCCCCGCCCCCTCTGCTTCCTCCTGCTGCAATTGGATGAGTGTGCTCCACTGTAGGTTGTCCAACATACGGTGCGCGGGCCTAACCCGGAACCCTCATGTCAAGTTCCGGTTGCAGGTGTTTATAAAAATGTGAGAGCAGAAAATCTGACCTCTGTAATGAATTATCCGCTTTCCACTGGGGGAGCAGCTGAGTCCAGCTTTCAGTTTGCTAACAGGAAGTGAAAGTGTTGCTTACTGTCAGAAACTCTTCTTCGTTAGTAATGGTCAGCGACTGGTTAGCGAACTCCAGCAGCTCCTGGCAGGACAGCAGGGCAGCCTTCCCCTCGGAGAGCTGCCGCTGGAAACCATGGCAACCAATTACATCAACAACAGCAAACAACCACATTGATGACATCATACCTGGAGCTCCGCCTCCTTCCTTTGCTTCTCCTCTTTGATGATGTCACGGAGCTGAGCTCCTCTTTCCTCCAAGGCGGAGCTTAGCTTCTCTAGCTCCGCCTCCAGCTCTGACATCACCGTGCAGGACTCCTCCTGATTGGACAGTTCATTCACAGGTATTACTCCTTTGAGTAATACCCCTGTTCTCCCTCAACCAATAAGCTGCTGACCTGCAGGCCTGTCTGAGTGCCGTAAACCGAGTCCAGGAAATGTTGGAGCTCTTCATTCTTATTGGCCAACGTGTTGATGATGCGGCGCAGAGCTTCCTGTTGGAACAAACAGGTTCAGGTCACCACAGCTCACCTGACCTCCAGGTGGAACACCTGCCCAGTCATACGATCGTCGTGGCGACAGGTGGCCACACTGACTCATGAAATTCACTCCAGATGTTTGTGACACTCGGCCAGTTCTACATCCAGAAATATTTATTGATCCAAAGAGAACTGAAATGTTGCTGTGACAGAGCAAATCTCCTGCAGCAGTCTGTGCTACAGCCCCACAGCAACGCTCCTGTCCATCAGACAAAACACAAATATTATCTTTCCGTTTCAATGTTGCATTTATATTTCCTTTTATTTCTTTATTTACAGCTGGAACAACGACGTCACGTTTCTCTCACCGATCCTCTCCGATCAGGTTGTTATGGTTACCAGATCTGCTGATCGGAGTGGATTGATTGTTTTACCCGGAGGAAACAGCGGATCCGTTTCCGGTCAGCTCGCGCTGCCACAGAGAAGCTAACGGCTAGCAGCTAACAGCTAACGGATAGTTCCACAGTCTGGGTAGGAACCGATGGTCCATTTGGGTCTGAGCCGTCCGAGTCTTACCTTCTGAGTGTCCATCACCGTATGACAAGCGGAAGTGACGTCTGCCTGGAGCGCCTCGCCACTCTGAAAGCTGCTGGCTTTCAGAGTAAAAGACCTTGGCTGCTTGTGACTCTCGATGAGGCCAAGAAGCCGGAAGAAGCTGGCGCCTCCTGCGGGCCGGCAGGTACTGCAGGTTCCCGGTGCTGCTCCCCGGTTGGACCGGGTCTGGTCCGGATCGGACTCAACCACCTTCAGAACCGGATACCGATCAGAACTGGTCAGAACTTTCTCCTCTGTCTGGTTTTGCAGTCAGCCTGGCTGTGGTTATCCGGAGCCGTCACTGTAGTCATGATGCTACAGGACAGACCCAACTGTTGGGTTTTTGTTTTTCTCTCCACAGAAGCTCCACCTGCTCTGTGGTTCTGATTGGCTGACTCCTTCCTGGAGGCGGGGCATCAGCTGACATGATGCTGCCATCACCCAGTTCAGGGGTTCCCAAACTTTCCAGCCTGTGACTCTAAGATACATGCTGGTGTTTGTAACATTATTTTATGAAAATGATTAAAGGGTGCAGTGTTTTTATTTAATGACACATTTATGGAGCTAAATTGAGGCCACAAAGTTTACAAAAAACGAAGAAAAAACTAAAACTGAAAAATCACCTTTTAATTTCCAAAGTTGTTTTAGTCTTAGTTGTTTTTCGCAGGTGTTCACCAGGTGGCGCTGCAGCCGAGGCTCACCTGGGCGGCGGCCGGTTGACCAGGTGAGAAAAGAGACGCAGGAAGCAGCTTGTGTTGAACTTTATTGATCATCTGCAGTGAGTCTCTGCTGCAGCTCAATCGGTTAAATTAGCTGCAGTTTACAGCAATAACTTACGCTTTACAGTGTTACTCGTTTCCATGGCGACAGGACAGGAAGCATCAGGCTCTGAACAAAGCCCGGCACGCTGCCGGTTCTGTTGGGTACCGGTCCAAAAGGTCAAGTTCCGATCTGAAGTTTAACTGGACCTGATTGGATCGAAGGCTAGTGGGTTAATCAGACCTGGCCCGAAGGTTCTGGTTCTGGTACCGGACCACAGACCGGGCTGTGTTCAGAACCAAACCTTCCAGGCGCTACAGCTACCAGATACATCAACATCATCACCTTCAGGTCGCCATGGGAACCCTGTTCTGAAGGGGCGGGGCCATGCAGGGTAGGGGGCGGAGCTAAGCGCTACAGATCAGTGGTATAAAAACATAGAAAGGTTCCTCTCAGGCAGGTGGGAGGAGAGTATCAAGCAGCAGCGGGATGGGGGCGGAGCCAAAACATTTAATCACTTCCTGTACAGTTCCGTTCCCAGACATCATTTCCTGTTCAAGACTCACACAGACGTGACGATGTAGGAGCCGCGTTCGCCGCCGCCACCGTCTCCGCCCTTTGGCTCGCGCTTCTTGGTCACGGGGGTGGGGATGAGCGAGGGCCGCGTGGGCGTGGCCGACGTGCCGCCGGCAGGCTGCGTGGGAGTGGAGCTGAGCTCGGCCCCGCTCTTCCTGGGGCTGGGTGTGTAGTTGAAGGGGCTGACGCGTGCCGCCACGGCGCCACTGCGCGGCTGGCTGCGTTGCTGCTGGCGGTCAGGAGGGGGCGGAGCCTGCTCTTCCAGGCTCTCACAGCTACGCCGAAGGTTGAGGTTGGAAGAGGACGAAGAGGAAGAAGAGGGTATCTTGGAGGGGGCGGGGCTATCGATGACAGGCGGGGCGTTGGCGGCGGTGGGCGAGCGCGCCGAGCAGGCGGACGGCGAACGCGGGTTGTTAACGGGACAGTCCTCCAGGCGGACCCAGACGTCCTCTGACTTGGCAGCCGTCGGCTCGACGCCGCTCTTTGCCTTCCGCCACGTCCCCTTAGTGTCGCCACGGCCACCGTCCTCACCCCGGCCCTTCTCGCTGGACTCGGAGGACGCCGACAGCACGGAGGAGGAGCTTCCCGTCCGCTTCCAGGTGCCGACGCGCGGCAGCGAGGTCGAGTGTTTCCCGCCGGAAGCTCCGGAGCCGCCGCCGCTGGCCTCACGCTTCCAGGTGCCGGTGCGGCTTATACGTGACGAGGTTACTTCCTGCGGGCGTGACGGGCTCTCTGAGTGCGAGCGGTGGGCGGCGGGGGGAAGTGGCGTCTCGGGGCTGGACTGCGGCTCCGTGGCAGCGGAGGAGGAAGACTCCTCCAATTTCCTCTTCAGCGTGGGGCTCGGAGCTTCCTTAATGAAGGTCGACTGGCGGACCAGCGCCGGTTTCTCTGGCTCCGCCTTCTGCTTCCTGGAAGGGGTGGAGCCTGCGAGCCGAGAGGCCGACTCGCTCCTGGGGAGGCCGACGACCTTTGGCGCTCCCTTGGCGGCTCTGGAAGAAGATGATGACGAGGCACTTCCTGGAGAGGCGGTGCGTGGCAGCTGGGACAGCTTTCCCGCCTTCTGATTGGCCGACGCAGAGGGCCGGGAAGGGGTGGAGTCTCGAGAGGACCCGCCCACTCTGTCGACAGATTCGGCGCCGCCTGGAGCCTTGGCGGCAGCTCGGGGCTTGCTGCGCCCCCTGGCAGCAGCCTCCGCCCGGGGTTTTCCTGTGATCAGACTACGGTAGACCTTCTTCCCTCCGCGCAGGGCCTTCGCCTCCTCCTCTTCCTCCTCCTCCTCCTTCCTCTTGGCCTCCAGGCTGCTGCGCTCACCGGGCTTCAGGACGCGGGCGCAGCGCTTGACCTGCAACGCTGCCTCCTCGTCCTCAGTGGTCCGGCCGGCCGCCGGCAGGTGGAAAGGCGAGCCGACGGACTTCAGGGACAGGACGGAGTCGGAGTCTGAGGACGGCTGGCGAGACAGCGCCGAGGCGGCGGCGTTAAGGCTGCTAACGATGGAGTTGGCTCCTTCCTGAATAGCCTTCCAGTCGAAGGACTCAGAGTCTGGAGAGGGTGGACTGTGGGGCGCCTCCGAGGGCTCCTCCTCTGCCAGGATGTCTTCATCTGCCTTGGCGAGGGGAACCGGGGCGGCGGCGGGCAGCGCGATGGCGGTGGGAGATGCGGTGGACTTCTTTTTCTTCTTGGGCATGGCGGAGCTGATACACTCCTGCAGCAAGTCGTCCTCCGAGTCGATGCTCAGGGAGCTGAGGGACGAGTTCCTGGAAAAACAGACGGGCGTGTCCTCCACGTGAAACGCTTTGGGGGCGTAGCCGCTAGCCGCAGCTGGGCGGGGCTTGGACTCCACCTGCGGAGGACAGAGGGAACCATCAGACATCATTCAGACTAACGAAGCCTTTCTGTAAGGCTCACTTTGCCTCAGTCTAATTGGTAGGGTAGCTATCGCTATGCTAGCCGTCCATAGCTAGCATAGAAAGTTCAGCTATCATGTTAGGCCAAGCTGCACCAAGCCATCGACATGGTGGCAGCTCCAGTTAAGACCCAGAGATTAAAGAGCCCCAGCATCACGCGGTTGGAACCCAGCACCATCGGCGCTGACCACCTCAGGCGTCACTGGCTCACTTTGAGCCGCCGCCACCCCGTGGCGATGGCAGGATGGCTGTGTGGAGGCCTCAGGCCCGATGTGCTTCCCCTCTCCTGCCCCATCAGGTAGAGGCCACTAGGGCAGAACCCTTTAAAAGTGAAACAATGCGGCCGTTCCTACTCAGTGTTCGGTGGACGAGGCCTTGCTGGGAAAGGCTGTTCCAACTACCGACGGGGGCGACGCTGCCCCCTGGAGGCCGCTTACAGGATGGCAGGGGGCATGGCAGCAATATTTACAAAGTGGGGGGGGGGCTTCAATTCCTTTGGTGGCGCTGGCACCTCTCTCTCTCCAGCTGCAAGAGGGATTTTGTGACAAACCTGTGTGGCGGCACCACCCGCTGCCCGTCTCTCCAGCCCCACCCGTCTCTCTTGTCCCTCCTGTCTCTCCTGTCTCTCCAGTCCAACCTGTCTCTCCTGTCTCTCCAGTCCAACCTGTCTCCTGTCCCTCCAGTCCAACCTGTCTCTCTTGTCCCACCTGTCCCTCCAGTCTCACCTGTGCAGCAGCAGGAAGTGCCTCCTCCTCCTCCTCCTCCTCCTCTTCGTCGTCGTGCTGCGGTTGCTGGGCGAACTCCTTGTTGTTGTTCTCCTGGTCGATGTCGCTCAGCGAGCTCAGCGACGGGTTCCTGGAGAAGCAGACGGGCGTGTCTTCCATGGCGAACGTCTGCTTCTCGTCTGCCACCGTCTGATTGGCCGGCGGTTTGGTGCGGGGGAAGATGGCGACTGTCTGCTGCTTCCGCTTCCTGTTTTCCTCCTCCTTGCTCTTTCTGTCCTCACCGTCCTTCTCACCGGCCTCGTCTTCTTCGAAGTCCAGGGAGCTCAGCGAGTCGTTGCGTGAGAAGCAACATGGCGTCCCCTCGATGGGCGTGTAGTGGCGAGGCGAGTCGAAGGCGAATCCCGGCTTGGGCTTGGTGACTGTTGCTCCGGCGACACCATATGGCGCCCGCTGAGGCATGGGCTTCACGGGGGAGGTGGGCTTCTTCTTCACCTGCGGCGGTGTTGGCGGAGACACTGTCGGGGGCGGGGCCTGGCAGCGCTCGCCGCTGTCTGGCGTTCTGATTGGCTTGCGGGGCTTGGCTTTGGGCATGGCGGCGCTTATGCACTCGGCCAAGATGTCGTCGCCATTCTCGCCCTCTGGGACCGCCGGCCGGGTCCTGGGGGCCGACGGGGGCGGGGCCGCCTCCTCATTGGGTGGCGAGTCAATGGTGAGGTCGCTGAGCGACGTGGCGGTGGAGAAGTTGAGCGGCGTTCCCTCCACACAGTAAACACGGGGCACTTCCTCCGGCAGTGGTGGCACCTCCTTCTTCTGCGGTGGCGGCGGCCGGCTCTGCGGTGGGAGGAGCTTGTAGACAGGAAGCTGGCTGGGTTTCCGTGGCGCCGCTGGCGGAGGCTTTTTGGGCTTCTGGGAGGACTTGGGCATGGCCATGTTGATGCACGCCACCAGGATCTCATTGTCATCGTCAGATTCGTCCAGAATGGGCTTCAGAAGCTTCGTCTCCTCGCTGCCCGCCGCCTCCTTCATCTCAGCTGCAATGTACGGCTCGTCCAGACTGAGCGCGCTCAGACTGGAGGCACGGGAAAAGCCGTGTGGCGTGCTCTCCGTAGCAAAGTGCAGTAGCACGTCCCCCTCCTCCTCCTTCTTGGCGCCCTGCGTCGGCGCATCGCTCTGGGCGGGTGGCGGCGGCGTCTTGGCACGACTGGGCGGCATGGTCTGGCCCGGGCTGTCGGGCAAGTCGCTGGGGCTCACCACGCCGCTCGGCTCGCTGCTGCACGGCTCGCTGGAGCGCACCGAGCTGGCGATGGACGACGTGGAGAAGCTGTCCAGCGAGCTGACCGACGTGCAGCGGCTGAACATCAGCGGCGTCTCCTGTGCGTACGGCGGCTCCGGGGGACTTTTGGGCGTCCTGGCGCCCGACGATGAGGTGACGTGGTGGTGATGGTGGTGATGGTGGTGGTGGTGGCCCCTTCGTCCTCTTGTGGATGGCGCGGCTGACGTCTGACTCTCCGCCTCCTTCTGCTGCCGTTGCTGCTGCTCCTGAGCATCTTTCTCGCTAACAGGAAGTGTCGGGTAGTCGTTGCCGCCGCCGCTGCCTTTGCGCTTCCTCACGACATCAGCATCCTCATCTTCCTCAGAGGACAGAGAGGACAGGGAGCTACCCCTGGAGAAGCAGATGGGTGTATCCTCCACACAGTACGTCTGCGTTGACTCCTGGTTGCTCTTGGCCCCAGAGCGCGCTGTGGCCGGCAGGGGGCGGAGCTTGTTGTTGGAGGAGGAAGTGGGAGGAGCTAGCGATGGGATGGCGGTCTCTTTGCGTGCCGACTCATCTCCATACTTCAGGCTATAGTCGATCGGCTGCTCTGGTACGGGATCACTGCCATAGGAGGATGTTGCCGAGACGACAATGTATCGCGGCGGCTGCCCTGCCGCCATGCGGCCGCCGCTCTGCCCCGCTTCACCACTGTTGCCACGGCGCAGCCGGGCGTCCTGCTCGCCGTCCTGGCTCGGACTCTGCCGCCCCGAGTTCAGCTGCTCGTCCGAGTACTTCAGGCTGTAGTTGATGGGCGTGTCCAGCTCGGCGCCGTCATCGTCTGCCATGTGGTTGGCGCTGCGTATCTTGTGCGCCAGGTCGGCCGGGTACTTCCTGTAGACGCAGCACTTGTTGGCGGCGCTCTCGTCAGAAGAGTAGAAGACGTCGGAGGACGGTTTGGTCTTGCCGCGGTTGCCGTAGCCATCAGTGCTGGTCACGCTGTTGAGGCTATCGCTGGAGGCGCGCACGCTGGGCGGGAACGCTGGCCGTGCGTATGCCACCTCTTCGCTTGCTCTCTTTGCTCCCTCGGAGCCTTTTGGGCTGGACAGCACCGGCGTGTTGGTGTAGGAGCGTGTGGTGCTGCCTCCAGCGCCGTTGCAGCTCCGCCCCTTCCTGTTGGCGGCTTTGGGGCTCAGGTTGTCGATGTTATCAAAGGTTTCTGACAGCTGCTGGGCGTCCAGCTCCTCAAACAGCGCTTTCTGCTTGCGGGCGTGGAGCGATGGTGCACCGGCGCCGGGCGACACCACACTGGCCTCCTTGTAGCGTGCGGGGCGGTTGGCCATTAGGTTGCGTAAGGCGGCGGCGCTGCCCATGGCGATCATCTTGTGGCGGGAGTGGATGAGATTGCGCAGCATGCCCACGGCGCCCAGCTCCCACAGCGTCTCCTGGTCGCAGGCGTCTCGCGCTGAGAGGTTCCACAGCGTGCCGCAGGCGTTGGACACGATGGTCAGGCTGTGCGACTTCAGGTGCTGCAGCAGAGTCGGCAGGCAGCCGTGCTCCCGCAGGACCTGCCTGCAAGACGAGACACAGGGATTCAGTGCACCTCCTGCCTCCAGGCCCCGCCTCCTCAGGAGCACCGGGGTTACCTGTGCGCCTCGTTGGTGGCGATGAGGCTGGAGACGTTGCGCAGGATCCCTCCACCGCTCTCAATGATGGCGAGCGTGTTGGTGTGGCTGCGGTGCGTGAGAGTTCCCACCAGGAAGGCCAGAGCGCCGTCCACTGCGCAGATATCTGCCTTGTTCTCTGTGCAGTGGGCCGACAAGTTCCAGAGCGCGCTCAGTACGGACTTCAGCGTCGACTCCTGCAACACCAGGAAGAGTGATGAGAGGCGGCAGATTGAGCATGCTCAGTAGAGCTCTGGGATCCGGTGACCGTTTGTACCTTCTGCACTTCAAGAGCACAGCCCATCAGCGCTCGCACGCTGCCGACCTCACGCAACGTCTTCTTACTGTTGACATCAGCTCGCCATGACAGGTTCCTCAGGACACTGGCTATCACCTGGAACAGCAAGACACTGGCTATCACCTGGAACAACCTGACTATCACCTGGAACAGCTGGACGTACCTGCTGCAGGTCTTCGCTCTCGGACTTCAGCTGGGCCACCATGGCTCTCATGCAGCCCTTCATGGAGCACAGCGTGGCCTGACAGGAAATGGCAACACGTCATTGGCTGCTCAGGAACAATAAAGGCGGTTCTATTGTGTTCTATAGAGGAGCCTGCTGTCACCTTATTGGCCACGTCTCCAAAGGTGAGGTTGGTGAGCGCCATGCCGGCGTATCGCCTCAAGGTTACGCTGTAGTGGTCGCTACTCAGCCCAAACATTTCACAGTCCACCTGCAGCAGCTCCGCCACCGCCTGGAGGCCCCCTGTAGGGACACGGATCCGGGTCAGAACCAGGTCAGAATTGGGTTTGAACTCGGTCAGAACCAGGTCAGAACCCACCCAACTCATTCATAGCGTGGCGGTGCTCCTCGTCGAACGACAGCTTCATGAGAACGCATACGGCGGGGCAGATCTGATGCTCCACGGGAGACGGCACTGCAAAGATATCACACATCAGGACACGACTATGCTATGCTACGCTAAGCTATGCTGAGCTACGCTAAGCTGTGCTATGCTGAGCTGTGATACGAGATGCTACGCTATGATCAGCTACAGTGCTCTATGCACATGACCAGGTGCCGCGCTGTGTTGCACTATGATATGATATGCTATGCTAGGCTGCACAACGTAGCATATCATAGTGCCCCATAGTGCGGCACCTGGCCATGTGACCGGACTCACTGGGGTTGTCCTCCTGGTCGACGCCCCTCTCGTGGCTTTCCTGCCAGCTCCAGCACGCCTCGCAGTAATGGCGGACCTGCTCCAGCAGGTGCAGCACCCGGATCTCGCGCCGCCCGCGCTTGTCGTCTGGCTGGCTGTGGACGATGTTGTGCAGAGCGGCCGACGCCCGCGCTCGCGCCTCCTTGCTTCCACGAGAGTTACCTAGGCGACCGTACAGGTGTGAACACCACCCAGTCCGCATGAGTTCAGGGGCTGTGGGTTGCAGTGGTTACCTAGCAACAGGGAGTCCTTGTCGTTGCCGTGCAGCAGCTGGATGAGCAGCGGCAGGCAACCAGACTGGCGCATGGCGATGCAGGAGTCCTGCGAGCTGGACATGGCCAGCAGCGTGCGCGACATGTCGTCCTTGTCGTGAGTCCCCAGCATGGACAGCAGGCTGTACACCATCTCCACCTGCAGGCAGCGACACAAAGTCCCGTCTTACTCTGCTTCTCATACACCTGTGCCGTGCACACACACTCACCTTCGTTCCAAGGTGGCTGGTGATTCGTCGAGGCACTGAGTAGCTTGTCTCATTAGCAGACTCCTGGTCCATTCGGCTGCTGGAGCTCTATAAGAGGAAACCAGGAAGTAAACATGGCAGAGGAACAAACAGTTAACCAATCATAGGGCAGAATTGCATTCTCACCTGCGCTCCAGCCAATCCACTACCGTCCCCTGCACTCTGAGCGCCCTCCACCTGCGAGACCCAATGTTGGTCAGCTAACAGGTGAGTGCTACACAGGTGAGCGAGCAACAGGTGAGCTTACCTGCAGCCGGGCGCCCAGCTTCACGATGTCTTTCTCTATCTGCTGAATACGAGACACACGGGCCTAAAAACACACACACACAGCGCTTGTGAGATGAGTCTGAACCAACACCGGTCCCGACCTCCAGCTGACCTCGAGGTGATGTGTCGTACCTGAGCTCTCCTCTCCATCTCCTGACAGGACCCCAGCTGCTCCTCCATGGCTGAGCGGATCTGGCGAGCCTCAAACTCCAGCTGACGGCGACTCATGTCTGTCTGCAGTGTGAACTGGTACGGAGAGATGCTCATCACTACTCCATCTCCCAACATGCACTGCTCTCATCACTACTCCATCTCCCAGCATGCACTCGATCTGCTTACATTCTCGGTGAGCGGCAGGCTGTCGATCCTCTTGGTGAGGTTCTGGAGCTGAGCATAGTACCAGTCCTTCTCCTTCTCCTCCTTCTCCAGCTCAGCCAATAGGAGGGACCTGAGAAGAGCCAGCAGCCAATCACAGAGGAGCCAGAGAACAAAACGCTTGTTACTGACCCAGAACCCTCTGCAATTGACCCAGAACCCTCGGTACTTTACCCAGAACCCTCGGTACTTTACCCAGAACCCTCTGTAATTTACCCAGAACCCTCGGTACTTTACCCAGAACCCTCGGTACTTTACCCAGAACCCTCTGTAATTTACCCAGAACCCTCGTACTTTACCCAGAACCCTCGTATTTACCCAGAACCTCGGTACTTTACCCAGAACCCTCGGTAATTTACCCAGAACCCTCGGTACTTTACCCAGAACCCTCGGCACTCTAACTTGGGGACTTGTCCGTCTCAGTTGTCTTGGTCCTGTCTTCAGTCTCACCCGGCTGGACTTCTCAGCTTTCGGTTCTGGTCTTGCCAGCTCTATGTTTTCTAGTCAACTGCTTGCTACAAAATTTACCGTCCGGTTGGAACCGGTTGAGCGCATTGCCTGGTGGTGCCAAACACGCCCTGCTATTGGTCCATTGGTTTCTTTTGCCACTACCGAAATGAATGTAAGAGCTGCACCGCTAAAACAGAAACCTCTCAACAAGATATCTGAGAATTGGTTTGATTCAGTTCATCTGTTAACAGGAGCCGTCTGTGGAGAGAGTAGTGTGTAGTAGGGTGTAGTAGTAAGTAGTAGTGTGTAGTAATCAGTAGTAGTGTGTAGTAGTCATAGTAGTGTGTAGTAGTCAGTAGTAGTGTGTAGTATAGTGTGTAGTAGTCAGTAGTAGTGTGTAGTAGTCAATAGTAGTGTGTAGTAGTCAGTAGTACTGTGTAGTAGTCAATAGTAGTGTGTAGTAATCAGTAGTACTGTGTAGTAGTCAGTACTTCTCCTTTTCCAGCTCCTCCAGGCAGCGGTCGTGGCCGTCTCTCCCCGCAGTCGGAGCTACTCTCCTGGGGAAGGCGGCCGGGTTCGGCCCCTGGGTCGCGGGCCCTCCAGGCCCTCCAGGCCCTTCAGGTCCCCCGCCTCCCGCCAGCGTTCCGGAGGAAGAGGAGGCAGAGCTGGAGGAGGATGAAGGAGGTGGAGGAGCCCTCGTTCTGGTCCTGAAACCGGCCGGGTCCAAACTCATCTCTGTGGGAAGAACCAGGTGAGGGAGCTGTCCGGACCGGAACCAGGCTCGCCGCGGCCTGACCCGGTTCTCCTCACCTTTCAGTCGCTCTATGAGCTCCAGCTGGGAGCCGGACGCCTCCCCGGACTCTTCTTCTATGGTGCCCTGCAGCTGCTTCAGCACTTCCTGTTGGACACAAAGAGCAGCGCTCCGTGACTGGCTGGGAGTCCAGGACAGGAAGTGACAGGAAGAGGCAGGAGGCGGGGCTAAACACGGTTGACGCCAGAACTCACACACTGGGACAATAACACACACCCTAACAGAGCAGCAAACAGGAAACAGGAAGTCAGAGTTCCTGTAGACAGGAAGGATGAAACAACAATGAACCAGAGACCAGAACCGGGTCAGAACCAGGAACCAGACCCAGAGGAAAACAGCTAGACAGAGTGTGACGCAGACAGAGCGCTCACTGTGACTGATTTTCTGGTTCTTCCAAAGATCCACACAGAAAGATCCCATTCTGAACAAAAAGCTCTTTCTAACAGCACAGCGCGTGACTGGCTGAAAACAGCCCAGGACTGTCCTGGGGCGATCGAGGGAGAGAGAGAGGGCGATCGAGGGAGAGAGAGAGGGCGATCGAGGGAGAGAGAGGGCGATCAAGGGAGAGAGAGGGCGATCAAGGGAGAGAGAGCCCCTCCCCTGCCCTCCTACCTTCATGTAGGAGAGAGGGCGACAAGGGAGAGAGAGGCGTCAAGGGAGAGGAGCTCCAGAGATCCCCTGCCCTCCTACCTTCATGTTGGACGCCTCTGTCTCCAGCTTGGTCAGGTGGTTGGAGTTGTCCTGCAGCTCCTGTCTCAGGTTGGAGTTCTCCATCTTCAGCACCTCCACCTGCCTCAGCAGCTGGTCGTAGGACGCCGTCGCCATGATGGATGCTCCGCCTCAGACCTAAGCCACACGGGTCAAAGGTCAACCCACATCAGTTCTGTGTCTTCACTTGATAAAATTTGCCTTTTATTTTGGAGGCTTTTCTACCCAGAACCTGTTACCATGGTAACCTTGTGTTACCATGGTAACGAGGTAGTTCATGTGTCCTCTGCATGATGCTCTGCAGCGGATCTGGTTCTGGGTCAGAACCAGAACCTGCAACAGAACCGAGTCTCTACAGAAAGTTCTGGATGGTTCTGGTCCCTGCAGCCCACTGACATCAGAACCAGAACCTGCAGCAGATCAGTATTGATGATGTCACGGCTCTGATCAATAGCAGCTGATCCCCCCCAGCAGGCGGCCATTTTCCTCCCTCCATCCTCTAACCCCCCCTCCGTCTCCATCAGAGCATCAATGAATGAATGAATGAATGAATTCGACCCGCAGACAGACGCCCCCTCTCCCCTCACTGGGAACAATGAACCCCCTTTTTCCCCCCAGCAGATGGAGGGATGGAGGACGGAGGATAAAGAAAGAGAAAATGGCAGCTCACCCCATCGCTGTCGCCTCCATCAGCCTCCGTCTCCGACTGCAGCGGGTCAGCTGATCGGCCAGCAGCCAATCAGGAGCCAGCCTCACAGAGGCAGGAGGGAGGGGGAGCACAGCCCCCTCCTCCCAGCATGCTCTGCTGCAGCACTGCAGGCTGACTGACTGGGTTACACACACCAGACCAGAACCAGAACCACTAGAACCAGAACCAGCTGACATCATGTCAGGTGACCTCTGACCTCGAACCAGCAAGGTCACCCATGGGCTGTCCACCTGAGCATGTTCAGTAGGCTGAGCAGATCGGTTCTGATGAGCGACCCGGTAGCAGACCTCCATTAGATTATACAGATTATTAATTAGATTATTAAATCCTCTCAGCGTTTCCATCAGGACCCCAGTTCTGAGTTTAATCTCTTCATTTCTATACAATAAAACACTGCTGACTGATCCACCCAACAGAACCGGAACCAGATCAGAACCAGCCCATGTCCCGGTTCAAAACAATCAAGCCCTAACCAGGTGCCAGGAGAATTAATTGTCTCAAAAAGGATTGCGATAAACGATAATATTGTTTGAAGACCATTTTAAACTGATGTAATAAAATGACATAATGATGCAAGAACATCCTGACAAAAGTAGATTCACTTTATTTTGAAAAGAACACTTAAAACTGGAACTGGTCAACTAAACAAGACCAAGATGGGCTCTCAGTATCCATCATCAAAAAATCCACATGAATAAAAACTAAACATAAAAACTACATTCAACCAACAGAGGTCAGATCATGAAGTCATGCTGTATTGCCTTTCAGTAATCAATAGATCTAAGTGGAGAAGACGGGTTAGTGGACAGCACCGGGTGTCACCAATACGAAGAGAAAAAGGCAGGAAGAAACAATAAACCATTTCAATTAAAATGAGGTCCATCGTTTTCACTTTTCATGTGATTAATTTATTTGTCCTTTATTGTGGCAGGTCCAGGCCCGGAACAGACGGGCCGCTACAGAGCCAATCAGAACAAAGTTCTGCCCTTAGCTGGGCGGGGCTACTGAGAGGAGGGCGGAGTTAGCATAGTCCAATGAAAACCTCCCAATGGTCGGCAAATGACCGAATTACTTTCCTGCTGATTTGGGATGCAAAAGTGTTTCCATGGTAACAGCGTTCCTCGGCATGTTGACTAAATCAGACTAAACTGTCCTCAAACGGTCCAATCAATGGTCTCATTTCGATTCCCAACCACTTCCTGTCCAGCTACTACATAATAAAAGCCTCCAGATCCACCAGAAGCTGCAGATTCACATTATTAAGGGTCACATGACTACTGAGCAGGCAGCTGATTGGCTAATGGCTCATCAGCAGTAGTGGTACTACAGCAGTACTACAGTAGTACTATAGCAGTACTACAGCAGTACTATACAGTATTATACAGTGGCACTATAGCAATACTACAGTAGTACTACAGCAGTACTACGGCAGTACTGCAGTACTACAGTGAAGCTTTAGCTCCTGCTAACACCGCAGCGGCTCATTCCGGGTTTTTCTCGGAACCAGCGCTCAGAAATCCGCCTCCTCCTCTTGCAGGAAACTCCGGATCCTGTCAGCAGGTCCTGGTGGACCCGGACCTGTCTCGGGCCGTCCTCGCTTCGGTCCAAACACCGGTCCGGAACCAAAACAAGAGGCCAGCTAGCAGCTAGGCTAACAGCTCCTACCTTCCCGATGATCGGGGCTTCTGGCGGCGGACAGACTCAACCAGCCGCGGAACGGGCCGTCAGAGCCGGTTCGGGGAGCTCATGGATCCGGTTCGGACGGGATAAACGGGGTTCAACAAAGTCCCGAAAAGTTCTACCGAACCCGCCTGGTTGAGGAGCCGCAGCGGCTGCTGCGCTCCGCCATCTTGTTTCTGTGTGTGAAGGGCGGAGGGATTTACTGTAGCTGTGCGGACCGGCTGCGTCCTGCCGGTCCGCACAGCCGCGGAGCGACCTGCGTGTTTGTGGGACCTCGTGGGAACCGGTTTCCTGACACTAACCGCGCTATGGGGACCCGCTGGAAGCACTGTTTTGGAGGTCAGGGGTCAGATTTAGGACTCATTTCTACAGCCAAGGTTCAGGCTGTAGAAATGAATGGAAGTCAATGGAAAGTCCCCACAAAGATAGCCACATTAACGTGTGTTGCTGTGATAAAATGGGCCTGGTTCCGACCGGCAGCAGAACCGAACCGGCGTTGCTGTGAGGTGGGATTATTATTCAGAGTGTCTATAATCTCCAGGAACAGAACTGCGTCCGCTCTCCTTCCACACTCAGGTTCTCCTCCAGAAATAAACCCTGTTCATTAATAAATGTGACCTCTGACCTCTTGCTGATGATGGCAACAGCATTCTTCTCAGAATGAGATGACCTCTGACCCTGCATTACCTGCTGTCATTTAGTAATCAGTAGTGGTTCTAACTGATTAAGTAGATACATTCTGGTTCCTTCAAGAACCTTTTATTATGATCCTGCTGCGGTTTGGACCAGAACCGGGCCAGCTGCTTGTTCCAACTTGTTTTGTGTGGAAAGTGAAACCTCATGTCTGAATGAGATTAAATGTGAAATAAATAAAATCTGGAGCCTTATAGAAAAATTAACATAATAATATGGAGAGAAAATAGTCTCGAAACATCTGTGTGTGTGTAACTTTGGCTGGTTGCATCAGTGAAACATGAAAATGTGTGTGTAATGCAGTTTGTAAATATGTGTTCAAATACACAAATATGAAGAGATGACAAATGTCAAATAAAAGTACACACGCAATTACAATTTCTCCAAAGGTTCAATTTCAGATCTTCACCTCAGATTTGTGCATAAGTGGTGCGTTTAAATGCTGGTGGAAAGTTGGGACATCTGAATTTTTGCCTGCAGTCTGTTGGAAACATGAAATGAGTCAAAAATCCTCGTGCATCGAAACCGGATCTGTGCGTAAAGCAGTTCATCTGTGTGGCAGGCGACTCGTGCTGCTTGTTTAACATTTGTAGTTGAAGGAGATTTGGATTCATAATGATCAGATTTGTGAAGTTGAAGTAAAAAAATCTGTGTGAAGAAATCAAACGTTTGTAGAAATTGTAATTGCATGTGTTTATTTTGCATTCATCATCTCATTTGTGTATTTGAGCACATATTTACAAACTGCATTACACACACATTTTCATGTTTCACTGATGCAACCAGCCAAAGTTACACACAGATGCTTATGGATTACAAAACGCACAGGGGTTTTGAGACTATTTTCTCTCCATAGATAATTACCGAAATGAATGAATAGATGTATTTCTCAACCCACCAGCCGTCCTTTGGGTTGCGAGACATTTCCAGAACCTTTGCGTGTTGGATCAGAACCAGGGGCGGACTGGGTCCATCTCAGGAAACAAAAGGATGAATTCAGTCATCTGATCCAACAGGAAGACGGGACTTTTACTGTGAAAGGGCTGGCAGGAAAGGAGCAGCTTCTTCTCAGCTAAACATTAAAGATGGCGGCGGACGGTTTGCGGCGCTTCCTGCCGCAGCCGCGTTAGGATAGCTCGGTTGTGACGTCATGAACAGCTCGGTACCGGATGCCTCGTGTGAACCGGACCTTCGTGCTTGTGCTGCTGCTCGCGAGCAGCTGCGCGTTCCTGCTGTTCCAGCTCTACTACTACCGGAACTACGTAAGCAAGGTGAGGGGCGGGGCTCCGCTCAGGTAAGATGTGATGCTTTAAAGTGAGTCCAGGTTCGGCCTGGAGTGGGTCACCTGATGCAGAACAGCTGGTTCCGGTCCAGCCACGGTCCGAAGCTGGTCCTGGAAGATTCCGGAGTTCGAGCTGATGGGCCAGTGGTTCCGGTTGGTTCCGGTCCAGATCCTCTGTTTCAGGAGTTTGGACTGATTAGGACCAATCAGTTGGAGACATGAACTCCTCCTGCACTAGCTGGCCCACAGGGGGCGCTGCTGGCTGTGGCAAACACATTGAGGTGATACTTTACAGATGAACTTTGTTCCTATGGATCGATTTAAAGTAATTGTGTGGAAGGAAAAACTCAACCTGCTGCCAGTGAAATACAGAAGTTTTCAGAGACGAAATAATCTGTAGATCAGGGATCACCAACTGCAGTCCTCCTGTCCTCTAGTCCTCCAGTCCTCCTGTCCTCTAGTTAATTTAACAAGTGAACAACCCAAAGTTCTGACCTGCAGACCCTAATCAATGGGTCGGCAGCAAGAAGTCCTAGCTCTGTAACTGAGTCAGTCCTGGTTTGGTTCACGGCTGGTTCTAGTTCTGGTCCAGAACCATAGTCGGACCTTGGCCAGAGGACTGAATGAGATTCTGAATCTTCAGAGGGGTTTGATTCTGTCAGACCTGGACTGATCATCAACCGGACCCGGACTCACGGTTGTGTGTTCTGCAGGAACCGGGCCCCCACCTGCTGGACCCTGCAGGTCATGTGACATCCAGCCAGGTCCAATGGGTGAGTCAGAACCAGCGCCGACCCGGTCCATCTCCTCCTGAACCTGACCCTGTTCCTTTCTCTGCAGCAGAACCTGAAGAAGTTCTTGGCGTTGGCCCAGTTCTTCCGGCTGCCGCTGTTCCTGGCCGACAGCGCCGCGCTCACTCTGCTTTCCCAGGATGCTTTGCGGCAGCAGGACCGGGCGATGCTTGAGCCGCACTGCAGCTTCCTGTGCTCCGGCCGGCCAATCACATCCTTCGCTCTGCCGGCCAGCCAATGGCAGCTCAGCGTGAGTGCGCTGCCTTTAGGGTCCGGCTTCCTGCCGGAGAACGCAGCTTCCTGTTAACGCCTCCGTCTCTTTTCAGCCCGGCTTCCTGTTGGCTGCTGAGCAGAAGGGCTTCCAGCTGCTGGAGGTGAGAGGTCGCGACCCCCGACTGGCCAGCCTGGACACCCTGTCAGGAGAAGAGATCCCGCTGCACTTCCTGTTCCGTCTCCACGGTTACATCATCCATGTAGGTCCAGGTGCCACCGGTTCTGGTTCTGGAAGGCGTCAGGCTGCTGCAGTACTTGTCCTTGTCTGCAGGTGGTGCTGCTGTACGAGCGCAGCG
This sequence comes from Phalloptychus januarius, assembly GCA_902982915.1. NCBI lineage: Eukaryota > Metazoa > Chordata > Actinopteri > Cyprinodontiformes > Poeciliidae > Phalloptychus > Phalloptychus januarius. The sequence continues at coordinate 1,118,808 of CADWAE010000075.1, forward strand.
GGGGCTACCTGTGGCACGGTGCCCTGCGCCTCAAGGCCGGCACCGACACGACCTTTGCCCCCTTCAGGCAGCTGGACTACGGGCGGCATGCCGGGGCCTACGAAAGGTCAGCGCCTCCTGGTGGGGGTCATGTTACTGTGACATCACCTCGATGTGACATCACGCTGGTGTCGCCCCCTGCAGGCCGGAGCTGCTGCTGACGGTCGTGGACAGCCTGGACGTTCGCGTCCCACGCAACATTTCCCGCTTTCTGGCACAGCGGCAGGAGGCCCGGTTCCTGGAGTGCCGTTACCATGACGCCCGCAGCTTCCTCCAGGTGGGTTTGTCGAAGGTGAGCCAAGTGCAGAGTCATGTGACCTCTGTCTCTCTCCGTGTGCAGCTCTACCCAGACGACTCGTCCGCGGCAGCGGTGGAGTTCCGGAGGAAAGTGAAGGCGCTGCTGAGGCGAGCGGCGCAGACCCTGGGCCGGCTGGATGTCCCGTTCTGGATCAGTAGCGGCACCTGTCTAGGTAACTCTGGTTCCCGCCTCACCAGAACCACTGGGCCGGCCGCATCACCTGTTCTCTCACTCCCCCTGCAGGGTGGTTCCGGCAGTGCGGGGTCATCTCCTACAGCCGGGACGTCGACATCGGGATCTTCATCTCTGACTTCCGGCCCCAAATCACGGCGGCGTTCCGCGATGCCGGGATGTTGCTCAAGTACCAGTTTGGAAAGGTCCTGGTTCTGTTCTCAGTTGGACCCGGTTGGTTGGGTTTAGACTGAAGGGTGGTATGCTTTTATTTTGAAGGGCAGGTGGAGGACAGTCTGGAGCTGTCCTTCCTGGGCGAGGACGTCAAACTGGACATTTTCTTCTTCTACAGAGACGGAGACGTCGTGTGGAACGGAGGAACACAGGCAAAGAGCGGCAGGAAGTTCAAGTAAGAGTTCTACTTCCTGTTTGTCTCCATGTCCATCTGACAGGACCAGATCTGCCTGATCCAGAACAGGTGGAACAGGAGGTCCAGGATGTCAGAACAGTTTTTTCTATAATCTATGTGAAGGATTAACTACAGCCTGTGGTTCTGATCCATTTACTAAGTATTGATCCGTCATGTCAGTAGAAGTTCATATTCTTGGTGGCGCCCCCTGGAGGCGCAGCTCTCTCTGCCGTCCACCATCTTCTTCTTCTCTGGTCTGGTTTGTCTGAATGTGAATATTTCCTTCTTCTCCAGGTACGTCTTCCCTTCATTCTCCCTGTGCTGGGCGGAGCTCCTAGAGGTCAAAGTTCGTGTTCCATGTGAAACGCTGGACTATGTGATGGCAAACTACGGCGCCACCTGGAGCGTCCCGGTGAAGAACTGGGACTGGAAGTCGTCGCCTAGCAACGTTATAGAAAATGGGGTGTGGCCTGTAGCGGAGTGGGCGGGGCTTATCCAGATGTACTGAGCAGCTGCTACTTTTTTACATCCTATCAGTTTTAATAAAACTCTGTTGGGGAACCAGCGCCTCCTGCTGCTCATTATTAGTATGACAGTCAGGTTCCACCAATCAGGTGCCGCCTCCAGCTCTGAACTCATCAGACACGCTGAGGCCGGTTGGGCCCAGTTCTCAGAACCTTATGTGTTCTTTTTCCAGATCCCAATGAGTTCAGAACAAATCAGAAAGTTCTGGACCTTCGACAGAACCCTCGGATTCTGCCACCCTACAAGGCTGGTTCCGGCTCGGTTCTCCGCCACACTGCTGCTTCTGTGCAGAAGAACCAGAACCGTCTGATTTCAAGATCCAGATGTTTAGCTCTGAACCAGCGCTCAGAACCTGACTGAGGAAAAAACCTGGAGATACAGAACCAGGCCCGACGGTACTGGTTCTGTTATCCAGAAACTGACCGGATTAAGGAACTCGAGGACCACGGTGCACGACCCACTGTGTAGTAACAGAACAGACAGACACTCGGAACCAGATCTTTATTTTCTGTACAATCACATGCTCACAGCAGAACCGGAAGTGTTGTTTCAGTTCCAGAACCGGAACCCTGTCCATGTGGCACCTCTGACATCACTCCGCCACGTCACGCGGCTTCTCCTTGTGGACCACGTGACCTTTGCTGATCAGGTCCGGGATTTCCACGGCCAGCCAGGGCGCGAGCCCGAGCGCCATCAGGTGCGCGAGCCCGAAGCGCGGCACGTTGCGCGCCCACAGCGGGGCGAAGTGTTCGGTCAGGCAGATCTTCCCGCCTCGGAACATCTTGGCGGTCTTCCCGTCCAGCTCCGGAACTGCTACTTCCGGCGCTGTTTCCGGGTACGTCACCGGGATGTCGAACTCCACCCGAAACTCGTAGCGCAGTAGCTCGTGTACGAACCAGCAGGTCCCGGTCCAGCGCGTGCCGTCCGCGTTTGACTCCAGCCGGAACCAGTCGTTGTCCGCGGCCTTGTTCTGCTCCACGAACCGGATCAGAGCCTGGTACTCCTCCTTCAGCCGCTGCGGCCACAGCGCGCGCTCCCGCGGGCCCGCGTGCGTCTTCAGGAGCGGATCTGCGACACGGCTCTGCGCGTGGCCTCGTCCGCCATGGCACCTCAGTTCGGTTCGGTCCTGCTAGTCTGTGTCGGCTCTACTTCACCCTGACGTGGACCTGCGGCTCCAGAGAAACCGGAAGCTGCTGTAACCTTCGGAGCCCTTTCCGGTTCTTTCAAAGCAAAAGCCGCAGCTGGTTCTGAATGATGCGGACCAGGTTCTGATCCTGGTTCGAATGAGGAACCGAGCCGCGATGACGTCACTAACTTGTTGAAATGGTTTAGATCAGAGGTTCCCAAACTGTGGGGGGAGGGCAGGTAGGGAGTCTCTCTACCGCCCCCACTTAGTATAGCAGGGGCGTCTCTAATACAGACCCCCCACTGGGGGGGGGCACAGGAGAAAACGTTTGGGAACCACTGGTTTACACAGCGAACCGGCAGCAGGATCTGGGTTCCGAACCGACCAGAACCGGCTGGGTCCAATTTTAACATAGCCGAACCATTTAAATCCAGGTTCTGGTTCTGAAAGCCGTCTCATAAAAAAATCAGGTCCAAAAGAACTCTGGGGCAGCAGGTTGAAGAGCTTTCTGGACTGAAACTGGCATTTGGACCCACTTCAAAGTTCTGAGTTTCCACTGAAAGTGGATTGGATTTTCTAGTTCTGCCAGGTCTAAAGGTCTGGACTGAACTGCATGAAGCTAAAGTTCAGTGAGGCGGTTCTGATCCGGATCATCCACATCAGCAGGAAGAGTCTCAGGCTCCGCCCCCTCTGGGGACAATCAGTACCAGGCTCTGATTGCAACAACACATCATCAGTAGGGTAAAACTACCCTGTCTCACGACGGTCTAAACCCAGCTCACGTTCCCTAGGAGTGGGTGAACAATCCAACGCTTGGTGAATTCTGCTTCACAATGATAGGAAGAGCCGAAGCGACGTCGCTTTTTATGTAAAAGTTCAGATTGCATAATTTATACATTAAGCAATACACAGTAAGCCCAACAGAGAATCAACCTTCATAGATGCAAATAATGTGGTGAACAAAGACATCTGGAATGACATACACACTGGGCCTCCAATCAGCAGAACCATAACCAATCAGACAGCAGGAAATCAACAGGAAGTGACAAAACAGCTTTCAGGTGGAACATTAAAAAAGTTTTTAATATGAAGGATCCAACAGGAAACATCCAACCTTTCACAATAAAATCAATATTGTTTTTGTGTCATGTGACCCCTGGAAAGGCCCCGTCCCTCCCGTTGGCACCCAGCCTGCAGACTGACAGTGCATTCTGGGAAATGAAGTCACCATAAAAAAGTTTATACGGACTTTCAAATTAAAAGTTTGACCAAAGAAACTTTATTGAAGAAACGGATGTGAACACTGATGATGTCATCCTGTAGCTATTTATACATAATTTGAAAATGAAGGGGAAGTCACACTGTCAAAATAAGAGCGCTCAGTTCCGTGTGATCACCTGCGGTACCGCCCCCTCTCCTTATCTCTCTCTCTCTCCCTGTCTCTGTCCCTCGCCCGCTCTCGCTCGCGGTCGCGCCGCGGCCCGCCACGCTCTCGCTGCCGCTCGCGCTCACGCCGGCTGCTCACCACCGCTTGGGTGCGCCGCAAGAAGTCGTCCACTCGCATGTCGTAATCGTGCTGCAGGACAGGAAACAGGAAGTCAGACCCAGAAGGTTTCTGATCACTCTGGAACCGGATCAGAACTCACCGGGCTGGACGCGAAGGCGCGGTGCTGCGGCACGCGCTGCTTGTCTCTGAAGCGAGGGGGCGGAGCCTCGTGCGGCGGCAGGGAGGGGTGGTGGTGGTGGAAGGCCTGGTGGGGGGGTGGTGGGGGGTGGCTGTGGTGGTAGTAGGGGGGGGGGGGGGGGGCTGCTGCTCCACGCCAGGGTACGCCGCCTGTCCACACAAACAGGAAGGGTCAGCTGGTCGGGGGCGGGGCCAGAGCCGGTTCCCTCAGGGGCGGGCTCATGGGAACCAGCAACAAATCAGAACGCTCTACTTTAACTCTGATTGGTCGAATCTAAACCAGTAAACCTTTGGACCAGAACAGAGAACGGCCCTGGCCCCGCCTCCAGGTGCACCTGTCAGGTGAGGTTTCTCAGCAAGCTAGCATGCCTGATCCAATCAGAACCAAGAACCATACCAGAGTCTGCCAGGGAGCCGGGGGACCCACGTTGTGGTGGTAGTCCCTCATGTAGTCATAGGACTGAAACAGGTGAACACAGGTAGACGTCACACAGGTGAGCGTGCCGACATCACGCTGCAGAGGCCACGCCCCCAGACTCACCCCGTTCAGGAAGACGTCTCGTCTTACGCTGGAGAATCTCCTGCAAGAAGAAACATCTCGTCTTACTTCCAATCTGAAACTGAGGCCCCGCCCACTGCCAGGTGAGTCTCACCTGTCCACCGGCTGGCTCCGTAGGTCCGGGATGAACCCTGGTGATGAATCACAGTTAGTGACAGGTAAACGTTACCCCTAACAGGTGAAGAGGCTGAGCGATTGAGTTAGCAAGCTAAACTAGCATGCTAGCAGGCATATGAACAGGTGATGTGCACCTGGCCGCTGGTTGAAGTCGGGCGGGCCGTCGGCTCGCAGTCGCTTCCTGCCGTGAAGGTCATACTCTTCAGGGCGACGCCTACGTGAACAAGTCCACAGTTAAGACACACACACACACAGACAAAAACACACACACACACACACACACACTGAGCCTCACACACATCAAGGCAGGTACAGTATTCCCTGAGCGTCGTCTGCAGGCACCTGAGCACGGAGGCGGGGCCAGAGCAGCCAGGTGCTGCTGCTGTCGTCATGGTGATGAACCCTGGTACGTTACCTGCTTCTGCTCTGATCCTGTCACCATGGCGACAGTTACTCGGTCCACAGACCCGTGCTCAGGTTAGCGTCCTCCCAGCGGCGGTCCTGCGGGTCGGGTCGGTTCTGACCCTGGCTCTAGTCACACTCTCACTCACACAGGAAGGAAACAGAAGAAGCCTCTGGAAGGCGACATACCGCTGCTGGAGCCGTTAGGGAAAACTAACAAACAGTTCCTCATCACGTCCATTACAGACCCTCTTATTTTGAAAGGGTGATGGTGATGATGATGGTGCAGTCCTGTTAATCAACACCGAAAGCCCCGCCCCTTTGAGCCCAAGCCCCGCCCCTCCATACCAACAGTCCTGAACACAAGCAACCAATCATGGCATTCCGGCGTCCGTCGGCTCCTCCCCCCGGCGCCAGATCAGTCCATCAGCCCCCCTCCCCCCACAGTCTGCTCCGGCGGGGCGGGGGGGAACACTGTCCTTCAGGTGGGGGGGGGGCACCTGCTGTCAGTCCAAAAGTCCTTCGTTTCTGTGATTTACCTCACAGAAAGCCAGGAAGCCCCGCCCCCAGCCACGCCCACATGCTCAAAGCCAGAAACAGTTCCACCCCCCTCCCCCCATCAGTCCATCGTCCTTTTATTCTGAAAGGTCAGCCACAGTCCGACTACCCGCCAAACAACTTCCTGCAAAGACAAAATTTCATCATGAGAGAAATTCCATCCTGCGCCGCTCTGCCGCCGCCGCCATCATCAGCAGGCGGCGCTCCAATCACACATCAACTCAATCTGGTGACCTCATGACGCCGCCAGGGAACTACTTCCTGCCTGACTCAAAGCTTCAACCAGAACTCCACAATAACAGAGTGGAGCCGTGTCCGTGGTCCGGCAGCAGGTGGCGCCGTGATGCGGCGGCAGAACAGGAAGCGGGGGGAGGAGCTCGGTGATTGGCTAACCTTCCCGGCTCACGCTGCGGTGGGCGGCCACGCGGCCGCAGCTCTGACGGCGTCTGGCCCTTCTGACGCACGCGCCGCGCCACGTGGTGCACGTCCACGCTCTCGTCCAATGGGAACAGGGCGCACAGCTGGGCGCCCACCTTCGGCTGGATCTCCTGCAACAGAGCGCACGGTTGGAGAGGAACCAGGATCGGGACCAGAGCCGGGACCCAGAAGGGCTCACCTGGCCGTCCCGTCCGATCTTCACAGGTTTGTTGTCGTTCCAGGGGTTGAACAGGTGAGCCGTCTTGATGAAGGGCAGCTCCCTCCTGCAACACAGGGCTGTCAGTACCGGGTCGGACCAGAACCGGCTCGGTCCAGGTTCCAGAAGCAGCTGACCTGCAGAGCCAGTCGATCTTGAAGACTCCGCCCAGCATCTTGGCGTTCATCCCGGCAGGAAGAACCCAGTGGATCGGAGAACCGTCATGATGCGACTCTGACGACAATCGAGCGAAACCTGCAGGAAACAGGAAGTCAGAGCCATGGAAACAGGAAGTCGTAGCAACGAGGAGGAATCAGGAAGCAGATGAAGGTACCTTGGAACTTGCCGCTCTCCCTGACGGAGAAGACGAGGATGACGCTGCGCGCCGACTGGAAGGCGCCGTTCAGCTTCTTCTCGTTGACCGGTAGTGTGGACCAGACGCCCTGAAGGCAGGACACGGTCGCCATGGAGACAGAGCACAGTAACCAACATTAGCACATGGCGCGGCGCGGCGCGGCCGGCAGCGGGAGCCGTGGACCGACCTTCGCCTTGGCCAGGGAAACGTTCTCGTGGTTGTTGCTCTTGATGAGGAAGAAGCGAGCTTCCCGCAGGATGTAGCGCAGCTTGCTGGTGGGATCTGCAACGACAGAGGTGCGTTCCATCAGCGGGCTGAGGCGGTACCGCCGGGTCGGTAGCGCCGGGTCTGGAAGGTTCTTACTCTCCATTCCTTTCCGAACGGCTCGAACCGACGACGACAGCTTCTCTCGCTTCTTCTCCGACCCTTTCAGAATAAAAGCATAGCGCTGATTTCAGAATAACAGCACAGCACCGATTTCAGCTGCTGAGGTGAACGGCGGTTGTTTCCATGGTTACCTGAAGCTTCGGAGGCGGAGCCTGAGTGACCTGATTCCCCGTCGGAGAAACTGACGGAGGAGGCGGAGCGAGAGTCGCCGGCCTCGCTGCGCGTGTCATAGTCGTTCCCGTCGCCATGACGCTCATCGTACTCATCCTCCTCCTCATCTTCATCCTCCTTCTCTCCCTCCTCTTCCTCCTCTTCTTCCTCCTCCATGACCTCCTCCCCCTCCTCCTCCTCGTCTTGATTGTCTTCCTCCTCTTCCTCCTCCTCGTCGTCGCCGTGCGAAGCGGCGGGGGAGGAGCTTCCTGATGCCGGCTCAGAGCTGTACTCTGCCTCCTCCTCTGATTGGTTGTCTTCGCCTTGAGGGGAGGGGCTCACTCGCCTCTCGTCGCGCCGCAGCTTCTAAACACAAACAGGAAGTGAGCGATGGTGTGAGCGGCAGGCGGCACGCTCAGGGCGAGGGACGTTACCCGGTTCAGAGGCTCCGCGCCGCGCTGCGACTCCCGGCGCCGGCCATCCTCCACGCCACGACTCCGCGGGCCCTCCTGGGCCCCGCGCCGCCCCTTTCGCTCCTCGTAGTACTCGTGATGGTAGGCGGCGGTGTGGCGGCGTGGGCTGGACGCCTTCTTGGAGCTCAGCGCCCGCTTCCCAGAGGACCTGGAGGGGGTGTGGCTTGATGAAGGGCGGAGCCTCTTCACGTCCTGGCTGTCCGATCGCTCGCTCTTCCTCTTCACTCCTGAGAGAGAGAGGACCGGCTGATGAGGTCATAGCCGCTGCAGTGACATCATTGCTTACAGTGGCATCATGCGAGGTCAGACCGAACCGGTCCCAGAATCGGTCCCGGCGTTTCCGTACCTTTCTTATCGCTGATGTCGCGCTCCGTCTCCGGGTTGTAGAGTTCGTCGTCCTGATCCGGCGCTTCGGTCAGAAGATCCTCCAGAACGTTCAGTTCCCCGTCTGAAACAGAACCGAGACGCTGAGGACGTCCAGGAGATGCAGGAGGACAGAGACAGAGGGACAGCGGCCCCTACAGGACTCTGGCTCAGATCTCTCCTCTTGTGGCAGTTCTGGTCGGGAACTTGGACCAATCAGAGGCCAGTTCAGGTGTGCGCTAGCTGCTGTTGCTAACAGCCACACAGCTTTACCCGACAGTGCGTTGCTGATTAAAGGCAGAGGGAAACAAGCAGCACTGAGGTTGGTTCCTACCTCAGGATGAAACGTTTCTGGTTTTAAGCTGTTTGCAGTTCAGCCTGAAACTTTTCAGGATTTTATTTATAACTGAACTTTTTCCAAATGGAATCAAGAACATTAAACCAAAGAATGACTTTCCGTCATGTGGTTATATTTTAACTGTTAAATTTAATGATTTTCAATCTTCTGATCCAACTCATTTCTCTGGGTCGGTGGACATATTAGGGTTAATTTGAAGTGAACTTGATGAATATTATCTGATCGTTCATCTGGAATTATGACCTTAAATAAAACTGACAGCCTTCGCTCTGGTTGGCGTCCAGAATGAAGCCCGCCGTCGCTACGGCAGCAAGATGAAGCCCAGAGAAAATATATGAAGAAAGTCGGTGAACATGAACGCTGCACAGCACAAAAATATGGCGACACACATCGACTTTCTGACAGATAGTCAGTGGGGCAGGTGTTTAAATTAGCGAACCAATCACAGCCGGCGTTCAGGTGATCAAAACATAAAAAACAAAACCAGCCGACTCCATGTTCTGGGGTTTTATGCACTTTTTTGTCTGAAATGTTTATGTTCCTCATGTAATCTGTGCAGCTGTTGCCATGGTGATGGGTCTGCATGTGATGTTAGCATGTAATGCAGGTTAAAAGTGAGAGAAACCAAACTGTTTATAGATCTGCATCCAGAGAGAACACAGACTTCACACATCCAAACATCTCAGCTTCAGTTTAAGTCCCATTTAATAGAAACTGGATCATAAATATGGGCCCATTTTTGGCTTCCTGCTCATCCTGAACCGTCTGGCGTCCTGGACAGTAATGCAGGTTCACATCACCAGCTGCAGCGGCCAATACAGTCACCGATGAACCCCAACAGAGACATGTGACCTGGAGCGTCACAGCTGAGACAGAAAAACATCTGATGTTGGATAATTTTACAGAATATGTTTGCTATATTAGGGTTAGTCAGGACCATAAAAACACAGAGCGTCACTGACGAGGATTCATTTGGCTCACAGTTATTCTGTTTCTAGCATTTTGGTTTTTATGGACTCTAATGTTGTTTCATAAGATCGGGTAATGAAAGCAAACTATATTATTGTATTTTGTAGCTATGTTGAACTGTAGGCAACCACTGAGCAAACATGCATGGCATTCATATTTACGTTTTGATCTTAGAAAAATAAAAAGGCCATCCAGCAGCTGTGGGTGCATAGCGCCCCCTGTCTCTCCCTCCAGCTTCCTGCACAGACTCACACCTTGTTGAAAGTCCTGCTGGTCGGGAGCTTTGTGGCATTTATGAGCGTCTATTCCTGTTCTTTAGTTTGCCCAGCAGATGAACGATATCAGAGTAGTTCATTAAAAACGGACCCACAGCGTTCAGCAAAGAGCGGCTGAGCAGCCAGCAGCAGATTATAATCCGATTACAGATTCTACTGGCTGACAGAGGAAACTATCATCGATTTGATCACTGATGCCTTAAGCAATCTTTCTCCATACGTGGTCCGTGGGCGCCCCCTAGTGGTGCGTGAGGTACTGCATGTAAAGGACCGCTCAAAGTGTGACGCTACAGCTAGCTTAGCAAAGGATTGAGTTAAAAGTAATGATGGAAAACTGGATTTAAACAGTGAGTCAAAAGCTTGACTTTGCTTCTTGATGAATTATCACAAAGCAACACGTCTACAGCTATTGTTATTTTTATTGAATTAAATGATTCAACCTCCCGACCCCAGTAAGGGAAAAGGGTGTCTGGTGGCGATATGTGGAGGGGGGGTTAGTACTATATGTTTTTATTTTAGTTTTTTAATTCCAATAAGAGACACATCAAATTGGAAAATTAAGAAAACCTGCTATATGTGAGAAACCCAGAATTTATTAGTTTATTATTTTACTGCTTATGTGAATTATAGTTCACTGGGATCCCACACAATTTGTTTTCTTTATTATAATCAGTTCATTCTTCACTGTAGTTTGTTCATTCCTTCAGAACTTGGTTTTGTGTCTCTCCTGCCTTGATCCTTGGTACTGATATTTCCTATACGTCATTGAATGCAACTGTTTACGTTGTTCCTTGAACGCGCCTTTCTGCAGGCAGTGCAGCTCTGCAGGTGTCCAGATTAATTCCCCAATACTCCTGGACACAATCAGACTGATAAAATGAAACAAAATACAATATGTTTTTAAATGAGGCCTACCTTGTTTAAAGAGAGAGGCTCACTCTGACGACTTTTCTGGGTTAAAAAGGTTAGATAATCCTCCTCGTTTATGCTAATATTGCTCGACATCACAGCTGCTCAGCTAAACCTGACCACACACACTGGAGCTCCCTTGTGACCATCTACCCTCGAAATACAAAAACACCGTTTATCTTTCTCTTTGGAGCGGTTGCAACAGCCGTACAGGACACAGACTCTAGACATTTTGGTGCTGGATCAACAGGAACAAATGGCTGCGTTGACTTCCAGCCCTGCATCTGTGTTGGGTGAACTCAGTGCTACGTCATCTGAAATCCAGCAATAGTGCAAAAAAGGATTTTTCTGTTAAAGCAACTCCAGTTTATTTTTTCTACATCACAAATAGCCCTAAATGTTATTACTGCACATAACACTTGGTAGTAAAGAACTTCTTTTATTTCCATGTGTGACATCATTGGAAAGTTTAGACACGTTCAGAATCTGTAAATAACTCAAAATACTGAATGTGTTCATGGCTTTGTGGTCACATTTACCAAACAGCATCACTCTTCTCATTAAGATTAACAAAGAAAGCCACAATACATGAATTAAGAAGCTAATATTTTCATTTCAGTTTGCTTTATACAAACCGGATTCCAAAAAAGTTGGGACAGCTGGAGGACCAGTTAACACTAATTAGGTCAATTGACAACAGGATTGGGTATAAAAAGATCTTCTCAGAGTGTCAGTGTCTCTCTGAAGCCAAGATGGTAAGAGCATCACCAATTCCACCATTGTTGCGCAGAAAGATAGAGCAGCAATACCAGAATGGTGCCACCCAGCATAAAACAGCAAAGACTTTTTAGTTATCATCATCAACCGTGCATAACATCATCAAAAGATTCAGAGAATCTGGAACAATCGCTGTGCATAAGGGTCAAGGCTGTAAAACTCTTCTGAATGCTCGTGATCTCTGGGCCCTTAAACATCACTGCACCGCAAACAGGAACGCCACTGTCCAGGAAATAACAGAACGGACTCAGGAATACTTCCAGAAAGCCTGAACACAACCCACCGAGCCATCCGCCAGCTGAAACTCTACTCTGCAAAGAAGAAGCCATTTCTAAGCAAACGCCACAAGCTCAGCCTCTTGCACTGGGTCAGGGGTCATTTAAAATGGAGTGTGGCTAAATAGAAGACTGTTCTGTGGTCAGATGAGTCGGGATTTGAAGTTCTTTATGGAACACTGGGACGCCATGTCATCCGGACCAGAGAGGACAAGGATAACCATAGTTGTCATCAACGCTCCGTTCATACGCTGCATCACTGATGGGGTTGCATGAGGGCTTGTGGCCTGGGCAGCTTGCATGTCTGGAAAGGCACCATTGATGCAGAGAACTATGTTCAGGTTCTAGAACAACAAATGCTCCCATCTAGACGGCATCTCTTTCAGGGAAGACCCTGCATTTTTCAACAAGATGATGCCAGACCACATTCTGCAGCGATCACAACATCATGGCTACGTAGAAGGATCCTGGTACTGGAATGGCCTGCAGTCCAGATCTTTCACCTATAGAGAACATTTGGTGCATCATAAAGAGGAAGGTGAGACAAAGGAGGCCCAAGAGGCAGATAGAGGCCAGTATTAGACATGAATGGGAGAGCATTCCTATTTCTAAACCAGAGAAACTGTCTACTCCGTCTGTTGAGTGTTGGCAGAAGAAGGGGGGATTTTTGCCACACAGTAGTAAAAATGGCGTCCCAACCCTTCTGGGACTTTTGACGACAGGAAATTTTGAAACAACATATTTTTCCCTTAAAATGATACATTCTCTCAGTTTAAACTTCTGATCTGTGATTTGTGTTCTATTCTGAATAAAATATTAGATGTTGGCTCCTCCACATCATTGCATTCAGTGTTTATCCAGTTTGTTTGGATGCGGTTTGTATATTAAGTCCTCCTATCGCGGGGCAATTTCAGATGAGGTAGTTCGTGGGTGTTTGTTGAATGGCTTGAGTGTCCTCGGCCTGAAAAGCGTAGATAAACGCTGCCTGAGAGAGAAAATAACCTCTAGAAACGGATCATTTTCGACAGATGAACCGAAGAAACCAGGAACAAAGACGCCGCCGTGTTGCTAATGCTAATAGCTTCCATTAGCTGCCAGGATGATTAGCTCCGCTGCTGGTCAGTGATTTCCATGTGTGCGCCGACAGGTATACATATCATATAGACATATTGTGAATTTCGCGGGTTTTTAGCCAATATTGATAAATAAATATGTCATTGTGATGCTAATGCTAACAGCTAATGGCCTACCTTTGTCCTCGCGCCGGTCCGCCGCCATGACGCGCTCAGTGATATTCTTCTGTCTCAAGGGCAGAAAACTGAGATGGACTAACTGGTTTTACTGGAAATAACACAAAAACCCCTAAAACCCCTAAAACCTCCCAAGTAGACCAGTTGGACCATCTGGAGGAGCCGAATGGCCAACTGAGTCTGCGACTGGCGCTGCAGCTTCTTGTTGTGGAGATATGGCGGAAACAACGTCATGGCGCATTACCGCCACCTACAGGTGAGGAGGATCAAGACAAGCAAGGCTTACAAACAAAACTTTTATTTCTTTATCAGTCCAGTTACTAATTAAACATGTCTTTACATATCAAATAAGTATTCTTTCATATTCAGCGTCTATGTCATAACTGGCTCATTTTTTACCATCCACCTTCTAGCTTTCGATCCCAAAGCTTTTCTGATCCGCTCCATTTAATTAATATGTCACATCTCCATCAGTTGTGTTAATAGATGAGTGAAGTGTCCTGATATACAATGTAATGTAACCCTAACCCCGATGGAAATAAGAAATAAAAATATAAAAAAGGTCAGTCACCGCCTATGGATAATAGATAATAAATCTCAGGGGAGTACTGAGGCTTTTATTTTAAGATTTTCAGTTAGCTTCATTTTAAATGGCCACACTAATCAAATGTTTAACAGTGGTTGGGTTAAACCAGTTGTAATAAGCCCAAAACAGCAACTACCTGATGTGAAAAATGTCTAGGCTTTTATTTTGAAAATTTTCTGTGAGCTTTATTTTAAATGACCAAACTAATCCCATCTGTAACAGTGATTTGGTAAATCCAGCTATATAATGGGCACATTAGCAAGTATTTCTAAATCCCAGTTCAGTCATCCTCTTTAGAAAGTTCCGCCATGTTTTAGTTCTAACCTTCAGTCATTGTAGTTCTAAAGAGCAGCTCAACTGTCATGTGAGTCAGACACAGAGTTAAAGACAGAAATATAACTGCTTAAAGCAGCTAGTTTTGTTATAAATGGTGACACTAATCCTATGAGTAGCTGTGGTTCACGCAAGTTCTTAACTCCAGCTCATCTTCCTGTAGTAACAGAACTGTTCTGTGCTACAGAACTGTTCTGTGCTCAGAACTTCTCTCGCTTCTGTGTAGCTAGAACTGTTCTGTGCTGAACCGTGCTACTCTGCTACACTTTCTAGTAAAACAAGTTTGGTGCAGACTGTGCACAGAACTTCTGCAGAAACTAAATGAACTGTTCCTTAGAAAATCCTGGCTTACAAGAGAATTATTCTGTTGTGAGGCAATTTTGGGCAAAAATGCACTCAAATGCGTGAGTTGCCTCGGACTCCGCCTCATACTTCAGAAAATCGAAATGTTTGATGCCTTAGAAAAATATGTGGACAACCGCAATTAATATGACATGCTGTGTTCACTTTGAGAGATACGGTGCGTCTCTACCAAAAGAATTTAATGGAATTTCTACGTGATTTATGCGAATAGAATTCCTCAAAATCGTGATTTTAGGATTATTTCTGCCCCTCCATTGACTTTAATGGATCTTTGTGGGGTCGTTTTACAACGTGTCGCATTAACTGATGCTTATAAAAATAATAGCTCCCCTCCCGGGATCGAGCCGCACGTTTTGATACTTGTGTGGGTGTACACACGAGCCGCATTAACGGTGACGTTAGAAAAATAAAGAAAGAAATAAAGAGACATTCTATTGATAGTAGAACAATAGGAGCCTGCCATGCAATGCATGGAGGCAGTGTCTGACTTGCTTTGCAAATCAGACACCAATCGATCAGTTCCGTTTTTTGAAAACTGTAAAACATTTTTAGAGCTCTACTGTAAATCTTTGTTTACAGTTCAGCGCTCAGACACTGCTCTCCTTATGCATTGCTATGGGCAGGCCCCAGTAAAAAAATTTAAACACTTCAAATTTTCAATTCTCTTTCGCAGCTGATCTGTGATCGATTAGTCTGGTCTGAAGCTGTTGTGGAAAATTTTAAAATTGCTACATGATTATAAATGAATCAACAGTTTACTACACATGCTCAGGAGAAAGTCTGCTGAAGCTTCTTCTCAGGCCCCGGTGATACAATAAAGTTATTAAATTGTTCCTCCCATGACGTGCTTCACTCCCCCAGTGAAAGAAGATACTTGTAGTTGGATTCTGCAACCAAGCAGATTACCAAACTGTTAAAGAATGAAGCCCTCCCTATAAACCTGTACGCTGTGCAGGTTTAAATAAAGCTTTATAATTGATAGGTAAACATCCAGAGTTTGGAACTGGAGACAAAAGAATTTGTAATAATTAATAGTGAAAAATATAGGGTAATCAGAGAAAAATTCAAAGAAATTAGGAAATATTACATGGAGACATTAAGAGTGAATAAGATACGAATGTCAACATGACAAGATAAATAAAGCAGTTATACATTTTTTAAATAAACAGGAATTTACTTTAGGTTAAAAAAAGGAAAATACTCTGGTCCACACTCCAGCACAGCAGATGGCGATAAAGCATCTTAATCTGCCATTAAAAACCACAAAGAACAAGAAAAAGAAAGCCTTGGTGATGTGTAATTTTTTATTTTAGTTTATTTTTATTAAAGAACAAAGTACAACAGGTATACAGAGAACAGCATGCCACATAAACAGTAACAGCAGCCAGGGGTCCATCCATCATCCATCCATCCATCATCCATCCATCCATCATCCATCCAACCATCATCCATACATCCAACCATCATCAATCCATCCATCCATCCATCATCATCCATCCATCCATCATCCATCCATCTTATCCAGGGTCGGGTCGCGGAGAGGCCCAGACTTCCCTCCCCAGCCTCTTGTTCCAGCTCCTCCAGGAATCCCAAGGCGTTTCCAGGCCAGTGAGAGACGTCGTCCCTCCAGCGTGTCCTGGGTCTCCCTCTCCTCCCTGTGGGACCTGAACTCCTCAGCAGGGAGTCTCCATCCTGACTAGATGCCCTCAGCTGCTCCTCTCGATGTGGAGGAGCAGCAGCTCTACTCTGAGTCTCCTGGTGACTGAGCTTCTCTCTCTAAGGGAGAGCCCCCATGGGAGGAAACCCATTTCAGCCGCTTGTATCCAGGACCTGGTTCTTTCAGACCCAAAGCTCCTGACCATAGATGAGGGTAGGAACGTAGATCGACCGGTAAATCGAGAGCTTTGCTTTTTCACTGGTTCACTTTCACATGTCAAACAAATCCTCCATTCTGATGTTTCTAAGACCATCGACTAGTCGTGGTTCTGATCTGACGGCGCAACGATTCATCATAAATCAGGAACATTACAGGGAACATCATCCGACTGTCAGTGTCTTCAGTCAGAAGTTCCGTTGGGACGCTGAAACAGAGACCTCTACCTACATTTTGCTCTGGCATCAATAATAGATAACGGAACTGATTGATCAGGTTTCAAAATCTTTAATAGAAAAAACAAAAATGTCACCAATGATGCCACTGATGACGTCACTCTGATAGCCAAAGTTTGAAGGTTCGGTCGTAGGAGCAGGTGGCGATCAGCTTGCCATCAGGTGACACGTCCACGCCCATCACCTGGAAACACACTACCAATCAGGACACAGAGCTCAGATGGCCCAATCAAAGGCCGGGGCGGTCCTACCTTCCCCTCATGTCCGGCTAGCGTCTTCAGCGGCATCCACCCTGGGTGGCTCCAAATCTTTGCCGTATTGTCGTAAGCTCCCGTCAACAGGAAGTGACCGTCAGTGGCTGCAGAGTAAGTGAGGTCAAAAACAGAGGAAGTGATGTCAGAGACACAGCAAGTGAGCTCAAACTGAAGAGGAATGCTTTAGTTTTTTTACGTTGGAATCGGACGGCAGACAGCAGGTTCTGGTGGGCAGGGATTGTGTACAGGCACTTCCTGTTGCGCAGCTCCCACACCTTACAGGTGTTGTCACCACTTCCTGTGGCCAGGTGATGGCTGCAGGAACAACCAGGAAAACCACAGAGCTGCAGGTCAACATGATGACAGACTGATCGCTCCTCTGATTGGCTAGATTTCTGCTAACTGTGTTGTGATTGGCTGACCCGTTAGGACTGAAGTGAACGCTGTAGATCTCCTTCAGGTGTCCCTCCAGGAAAACCACGCAGCGCCCCGTCCTCAGGTCCCACACCCTGCCGAAGGCATCGAGCCCTCTGATTGGACGAGAAACAGGCAGAACTAATGGCTGATAGAGAAGCTGATCAACAATCAGACTTATTGACGATCATAAAGGAAATTCATAAACGATCCACTGAAAACGTCGCCAGAACAATCATCTAATTAAACAGAGAGTAACTACACAGTACCACAAAGTACTACAGACCCTGTAGCGGCCAAGGAGCCGTCAGGATGGAAGCTGATGTCATGAACTCCTTTGCTGTGGCCTTCCTGGTGGAGAATCTCCTCCTGCAGCTCCAGATCCCAGAGACGCCATGAGCGGTCGTAGCTGCAGAGAGTACTACCAGTTACTATAGAGTACTACAGGTTACTACTGCTTACTACAGGTTATTACAGAGTACTAGTGGTTACTACAGGTCACCACTTGGTGCTGTGGTTCCGGTTCTGGTCCCGGTTCTCTTACCAGGTGGTTCCCAGGAATCTTCCGGACGGATGCCAGGAAACTCGGGAAACCCGCTCACTGTGACCCTCGATGTCCGCCACCGGCTCGTCACTGTGGCGACCACAGAAACACATTGTCATTGGTGGTTTCCATAGCAACCAGCCCTCCTCCGGACTCCGCCCACCTCTCCAGGTTCCACAGCTTCACCGTCCCGTCGGCGGCGCAGGACGCCAGGCTGACGTCGGACCGGTCCAGAGAGACGCCGGCCTGCGGGCGGAACGCCACATTGCCCACGTTGGTGTTGTGTCCTTCAGCCAATCACAGGGAGGTCGGGGAGGGGCAGAAGGAAACCCGGTCAGCATATTTAACTGGACTGGGATACAAACAGAAGCAGGAAGCTCCGCCTACCTCTCAGGGTCCGGATCAGGGCGCAGTCCGGGACCGACCACAGCTTGCACAGGCCGCTCCTGGAGGCATTAGCACGCTAGCGTTAGCCTCAGAACAACAACAGCGGTCACGGGGCGGAGCTCTTACCAGGACGCCGTGGCGAGCATCTTTGAGTCCGGACTGAAGTGGCAGAAACTGATTGGCCGATCGTCTCCAATCTGACTGCAGAAGTTGTTCAGATTCTGACGAGGAAGAGGAGGAAGAGTTAAATTGACATCACCTGCTGAGTCTCAGGTTGCACCGGATGTAACAGCTGTTTGATCTGGATTCAACTGGATGCTACTGGGACAAAAGTGGTTTAGGAACCAGATTTTGCTGATATAAACTAAAAATATTTCACTGGATTAAAATTCATTAAACTGGTTTAAAGACAGATTCATTTACATGAATATGATTTGAACTGTTTCTTATACCTGTGGAAATTAATAGGACTGAACTGGTTCCAGAACTGGGCTTAGTCGGGTTTACATAGAGAGGAACTGAACCAATTTATTTGCAAAATAAACCAAACTGGTTCAACTGAAATCAACTAGTCGCTGCATAAATATGGGACCTCCCTCAGTTCTGCTCTGGACCCGGTCCAGGACCCGTGGTACCGACTCACCCTCAGCGACTTGTGCAGCTCCTGCTGGCGGATCGTCTTCGTTGCCTCGGAAACCTCCTTCAAAGCGCGTGCAGCATCCAGACGCCTCATCGCCCTGACGGACCAATCACAGCAAGACATTGTGGATCTCAGCCAATGAGAGGCTGTTTAGAGTCCGCAACCCGGATCTGATTGGTCAGTCTGCTGATGACTCACCGTGGAAGAGAATATCTAGCCAACCAGAGGCGAGCTTCCTTCAGGGAGGCGGGGCCTTCATGGTACCATGTCTGCAGGCACTGCGATTGGTGGAGAGAAACAAAGATTTACATTTCACAGAGGAGATGCTTCACTCGGAGGAGATTTCATTTAACCGAGTTGGATCGGATTGCAGTACTACCCTTTAGTACTACCCAGCAGGAGTACCGAGTAGTACTGCTGAGAGTACTCTTTAGTACCCAACAGTATCCAGTAGAAAACCCAGTAATACCCAGTAGCTCCAGCAGTACCCAGTAGTACCCAAGCAGTATCCAGTAGTACCCAGCAGTATCCAGTAGTACCCAGTAGTACCCAGTAGTACCCAGTAGTACCCAGTAGCTCGTCCCGTGACCTCTTGGCTCTCTCTTCGTCTTTCCTGGATCTTTTCAGGGCATCCGGACCGACAACAGACAGAACGCTGCGCAGCCTGGAGAGAACAACAGTGAGTAAGGAGTCTCCCTATTGGCCGGCGGTCGGCCGACCCGGGTCGTTAAGGAGCCTCCCGATTGGCCGTCATCAGGCCCCGCCCACCTCTCTCGGCGGTCGGCCGGCCCCTCTCCAAACAGCGTGATTGGCTCTCCCAGCGCTCGGAGGCCGGCCTTCACCTCGGCGTCGTCGGTGGAGACGGTGATCTGTCGCGCTCGGCGGCGGCGCGAACTCGGCCAGCGCCTCCAACTGGCGCTCGCTGACCCGCTCCTCCATCTCCATGGTCTCTCCTGCGGGGAATCATGGGAAACAGAGTCATGGGTTGTGCTGCCATCTAGTGGCTAGGCTGGATTCAGAACCAGAACTGAGTCTTTTGCCTATCTGCTGCAGTTTTCAAGGAAATTATTCCATTTCTTTATATTTAAGATTTTAGAATAAATCGAATTCTATTTTCTATTATTTATATTAACTATTTTCTTGCACCTGATGACCTCACCTGTACAGCAGGGAGCAGCACCACCTGGCTGTATCTCACCTGACGATATGTTGATGTTTCCTGCTCTGATGCCTGCCTTCAGTGCATCACTTCCTGTGGCGGCGCTGCTGGCTGTCTCCATGGTGATGCGCTGCCGCTCCTTCTCCTCCAGGCTGCCGTAGAACACGCGGCTCTTCTTCATGGCCGGAGCCAAGTCCTCCTCGTCCGACATCCTGACTCTGCAGGGAGTGAAGAAGAAGTCCTAAGATGGCGCCAGGCTCCAAGATTGAATCCAATATGGGCTTTAACCTGTTTCAAAGAGATTCAGGTGTTTTACTCTTAGCTTAGCATTCTTTTGAAAGCATTTCATCCTTCATTTTTTACCGTCTGGGAGTTTATCTACGGAGCTTAGCATGTCAGAGCATGGCTGCAACCGGCCAGCTCTTCAAGGCCTGTGACAGAGACATTACTGCAGAGGGGGCCAGACGGGGCCCTTCTGGTAAAAACAGAAGGTGAACTGGGATCACACACCTATTGAGAACCAAGGAAGAAGAAAATTAAGCTGCAGGAGCCTGAATGTACGGAGGACACAGCTAACGGCTTTGTTCATGCGACAGGAGAACTGAACACAAAGATGGACAATCAGACTGAAACTTTGAAAAACTTTGAAAAGCCTTGAAAAGCGGTTCGCTAATAGCACATCGAAGCTAAAGCTGGCACCATCGAGGGAAACAGGAAAGTATCAGAGCTCCAAGCTGCAGCTAAAGAAAATGCAGCGCTGAGGATCTGCAGTGAAGAACCTGATCGCTACTAGAGACTCTGGACCTGAGGCGACCCGATGAAACGGGAATCCATCACCGGGACCCTCACTAGGATCCTTCCTGCCTCTGTGGATCGGCTGCATGATGTCCTCCACACCGTTCAGATTGGAGCCGCCAACAACCGACCCAGAGCCGCCATCAGTCGGGACGGGACCCGTGTGGGATGGGGTCCAAAGATGCTGAAGTTTGAAAAGATGCACATCAGCTTGAGGAAGGACTTTTCTCAGGAGGACAGGCTGAGCTGTGGCCCCCGGGTCAGCAATGGCCCCCGGTTCAGCCGTGGCCCCGGTTCAGCAGTGGCCCCCGGTTCAGGCAGTGGCCACCGGTTCAGGCAGCGGCCCCGGTTCAGGCCACCGGTTCAGGCAGTGGTCCCCGGTTCAGGCAGTCGCCCCCGGATCAGGCAGTGGCCCACGGTTCAGGAGGTGGCCACCGGTTCAGATATTTTATTGTTTCTGACTAAAATGATAGAAAACCTGCAGAGAAAGTGAATCTGAACTGTTCTTGCGGTGAACCTGGTCTGAAACTCCTTCAGGTTTTCTCGTGTTGCTTCATCCTGAGCCAAACATTATTCAGCTCATTAATGTAAATGTTAATGATTACAGAAACAACAGAAAAGATTCTCCACGCAGGTTTCACTTCAAAATCTCAACTTTCAGGTTTTTTACTCAGCAGATTTAAATTGGATCCATCATGTAAATATTAGCATGTTTATGGCCTTGATAGCCAAAGATCTCATGTGTTAAACATCAGATGGATCAACCACTGGTTTGGATCTTTTTCTTAACCAGTTTAAACTGAATTATTGAAATATTTTAAATGTTTATACAAAAAGTAACTGCCAGTATCTCCACTTGTCCTTTGTTTTAACTCTTGCTCTATTTTTTTTATGGTTCGCCTTTCCTGCTTGTCTTTCATTCTTGACCCATGTTTTCGTGTGTTTCCGTGTGCTGCTGTTTAGTATTAATACAAATAAAGAAACAAGGCAGAGCTCGGAAACAGCGTCGACCCGACCAGACGATCCCTGATCGGAACCAGAGGCTGGACCTGCAGCTTGACCTTTAAGTCGGAACCAGTTACATTTTAAACCGCTTCTCGCGAGGCATCTGCTTCTTTTTACCCATGAGCGGTTTCACTGTGCGCCAACATTCGCGACATTACGGTACCCCGTTCATGAGCCTCGTTCTGAATGAAGCCTCATTTCAGACCCAGTAGAACCATGACGGATTCATTATTGGGACATTATCTGTGCTTTTGAAGTTAGTAGAGTTACTGAGTAACATATATGTGTGTAAATACATAGAAACCACCACCAGGTGCTACTAACGCAAAACCTGAATCTCCTGAGTTTACGGACCGTTTCAACGCGGTGAGCTCCGCCACAGGGCGCATGCGCACCCAGCTTTTCCGTTGTTCTGCCGACAGAGCGCTCATTTTGATTATTGTTTGGTCTGTTTAAGAGTTGAACTCACCGCTAAAGAAGAACGCAGCTGAAGCGTCTCTGAAAATTTGACCCGGATGTAGAATCAGCTTCCGGGTCAGAAATACTTCTTCCGGTGTGTTTATCTGCTGAAAGCCGCAATTATACCGCCGCGAAAGCAGCTTGTCTGTCAGGTCGAGACCAGGTGAGGCAGCGCGCGGAGCCCTCAGTCTGCAGGTAAACTCCACGACCCCCAGAGGTCACCTGGCAACCAGTTTAACCAGTCAAACCTGCTCGAGAGTCCGCGGTGCTTTCAGCGAACTGTACTCTGCAGGAGATCGGAGCGAAGGTGCCCGCAGCTTTGCCTGATCAGAACACCGCAAACAAATCAAATGCTGGTGGTACTGAAGGTTGTTGGTTCCGATTGCACCGCAGGTTGTCTGTAGATCCCGTCCGGGTCTGTTTGGAGATTAAACAGCGGACGGATCCGGACGGATCTGATGTTTGTAGTTTAAACCGATACAGAACCGGTTTAAACTTTATGGCTCAGATTCCGGTTCCGATCGGAGAAGCTCCAGCTTCAACCGGTTGATCACTAGTTGGCTGTGTTAAGATCCCGGTTCCGTCGGTCCGGATCCTCATGATCTCACTAGAACAGCAGCAGGTCTGTGACCAGAAGGGGGCGCTAGACGCTGGAGTGTTTCTGTTCTCATTAAAGTCCTGATTGTTTCGTTGTGGTGAAAATGCAGCTGCATTAATTAGTTCCTGGTTTATTAAGATGAGACCACGCCCACAGAGCACCGGCCTCAGCTGTGACCAGTTGATCTGGAACACCTCTTGATCCTGACCAATCAATGAGCAGCAACTCGTTACGGCCATCTAGTGGTTGAGCTGCAGAAACCTAACTTGGCCTTCTAGGTTTTTCACGACATCATTGGGTCATCAGGGTTCAGGACAAATATATTGATCATTTACTGATGTCTGATCGAACTGATCTGTTCAGGAGTCGACCAAAGCGAAGATGCTGCGGAGGAAGCCGACCCGATTGGAGCTGAAGATCGACGACACCGAGGAATTCGAGAGCGTTAAAAAGGAGCTGGAGGTTCAGTCAACCCGTTATCTGCTCCCACCCGTCTGGTTCCGACCCGGTCATCATGTCTGTTCTCTCTTCAGGCCAGGAAACGCCAGCGAGAGGAGGCGGGGCCAGGAGCTGGAGTGGGCGGGGCTTCTGTCATTGGTGTTGATATGATTGGTGGCGGAGCCTCTGCGTCCTCCACAGCCGCTTCGAGGGCGGAGCTTATCAACGAGCGAATCGGCTACAAACCCCACCCCAAGCCGGCGACGCTGCCGACCATATTTGGAAGTTTACAGTTTTAATAAAGTTCTGACAGATTGAAGAGGCTGATAGTTTATTTTCTGATTAACAGATACATTTAGCCAATAGGAAGCCAGAAGCTTTTAGTTCACTGAAAGACACTGCAGTAAAATAGACCAATCGGATATTGATAAATGGGAAGTTCCATCGATTAATGCTGCCCCCATTAATGTAGATCTAAAAAATACTGTAGAAGAGAGGAAACCACTGGGAGAGTCATTGATCCTCTGATTGATTAGAGATCTGAATATTAACTGAAGGAGAGTCCAGATTTATTTATGCTTTTATTCTGACAAAAATGTTAAGAAAACCAATTCAATAATCTTTCAATTTAGCTGGAGGAACAAAACTCACCAGACGATCTGAACTTATTAAAGATGATAAAGGAGGAATGTTGAGGCTTCAGTTAGAATGAACCGGCTCAAGATCTTCTGTCTCGTTCCAACTCAATGCGGTTTCATTTCTCCAGATCTAGATTTAATAAACTCGCTAGTGTTCCTGCTTAAATGTGATTTTGAATTAACCGAGATTCATATGTGACTGTCTAATTTTCATGAGGAGGTTTTGCATTTTTGCAAAATATTTACCCACAATTTTCCCCCACATGGATCCGTAGTGTGGAATAACAGATCTATTACAGATCAATAACAGATCTATTACCGATCAATAACAGATCTATTACAGATCAATAACAGATCTATTACCATCAATAACAGATCTATTACCAATCAATAACAGATCTATTACCAATCTTTAACAGATCTATTACAGACGGGCCTGTATCGGGTCGGCCCCCTGCTGTACCGTTTTGTTCTGTTGGATCGGCTCACCAGGTCCAACTTTCTGTTGATACTTTTGGAGTTTTGTTTTACTGTTGTGCCCTTGGTGGACGCAACAAGATCAATAACGGGATCTATGACAGATCAATAACAGATCTATATTAATAAATAGGATATCTATTTGCCCCTGACTTCATGGACAGTCATGGTGTTTTGTTCAATCATAAATTGAATCTAAAAATGATCAAATCTGTTCCTGCAGCTCTGATCCATCTGATCCAAAACTCCTGCAGATATTCAGTGTTTCTTCATCTCTACCCAAAATGAAAATGGGAGAATATAGAGACTGACAGGAAGATAATAATGTTCCACTTAATGCCTTCAAGTCCAACTGGTTAATGATTTTAATAACAGTATCTTGCTAACCATAAATGTGTCCATAACTGTCTATAATTCTCAAAGTACGTCAAATAAAACACTGGCTCTGAAGATCTGTGCTACCTTGTGGAAATGCTACGTCACATTCTGCTGATTCAGCAGATTCTTATAAATCCGTCCTACCTGTGGAAGTTTAGTTTTATTTCATGGCAGATTACAGTAAGCTTTATTTCATTTATTTTATTCCTGCTTTCATTAAGCTGCTGTATGACTTCAGGTTTTTAGTTACATGATAGCAGCTTGTAAATATATTCATAAATGGCTTTAGTTTTCTGTCTGCAATGCCGTTGTAAGTTATTGTTTGGCAGTTAATCAGGACAAAATACAATGTTTTGTGGCTTTTTTTGTCCCTATACTTTAAAATATTTTAGTTTATTATTAAATCTTGCTAAATACATGTTGGTAGCGATACTACCTGGGATTGAAGCTGTGTAATATTAGTGTATATTAATCATATCCTATCATTTCAATGACCTGCACAGTTCGGTAGCACGTTGCGGCTGCATTTAATAAACTCTGTCATTGTATTAATGTGCAGAAAAGAGCTGCGGTCATCTGTTTCCTGTCTGATCCTGCTTTATTCCTATTAACGCCTCTGTACTTCAAATATTTTAACAGTTATGATATTCTAATCAAAGGATCAGTGCTGCATCTACAGCTTTTCATTTAAACGGGTAGGATATTCAGATGAGGATCTTCTTGTGGTTTTGTCTATAAATTGTTCCAATGCTAAGCTAACAGTAACTCCTAGCCTCCACTTCAGTCCCGTCACTAAAATAATGTTAGCAGATGATATTTAACATGAATCTGCTGGAGTTAGCAAACATGACGGTAGGAGTTTTAGACAGACACAGCCATCGATCCGCGCTTCAGCAGGAAAATCTGACGAGGTAGCACAGATAGTCAGAACACCGGACCAGAACCTGAAGAACCAAACCGTAGAGGTAGAGGTCTGTGTTTCAGCTCCCAACGGAGCTTCTGACTGAAGACACTGACAGTCGGATGATGTTCCCTGGAACGTTCCTCATTTATGATGAATCGTTGCGCCGTCGGATCAGAACCACGACTAGTCGATGGTCTTAGAAACATCAGAATGGAGGTTTTGTTTGACATGTGAAAGTGAACCAGATGTGATTCTGGGTTGTTTTTCTTTACTTTCTGATATTTGGTATTGAGAGGATAATGATTACCACCTGCAGCTCGTTGTCTCCTCTCTCGTTCCCCGGGTCGGGGGTTCCTCCGTGCGTAAGGGCAGTTCACAACATTCACTGTTCTACTTCAATCATATCCAGAGTTTATTCAGACAAACAAATGCATCATATCACACCAATAACATACCAGAATCAACAGAAACTCAAAACCACAAGACAGACATCAATCATCTGAAAGAAACAGAAAAATGGACAAATACAGAGACCAATACGAAGACGCGTCTCCGGAGAACGCCGGTGCCGCCGCACCCCAACAATCTGATTAATTCTTTCAGGTCCGAAACTTTTATAGGAAGGTGTGTCTCTCCTCTAATGTATGCAGTCTGGGAGGTTCCTGCTCTCTAATTAGACTAAGTTTCAAATTTCAAAGGGAAGTTACTCCAAATGTTTATGACTGTCGTTGCTGGGCTGATGAATGTTGATTGTCCCGAGACAAACAACATTCCACACCTCTGTGTGAGATCCAATAATCTCTCTTCAGGTGTCCACATAGCAAAAGGCCCCAATCCTTATATGAGTCCAGGAAACAGTTATCTCCACGCAGACCCCCTCCTGCTGTCCCAGCACAGATGCTGCTGCTTTCCAAGCACAGCAGGAGGCCGATGGCTCAGAGCCGTCCTCTCACCTAGAATATCAAAACGGGCTGATTTAGATCTAAGAACTGGTACAATTATCTTCTACTGATCAGATTATGTGGATTAAGCCATGACTCTAAATCTAACTTAAAATTGAGTCCTATTCCAGACAATGTTGATCTGTCAAATATTTAAACATGCTTAAAGCTAAAACTAGCATAATTGAATTATCATTTCCAACATTGGCTGCATCAACAAGCAGCTGGTTTCTAACTCAGACTTTCAGGCGCTGAAGTTTCTCTACTTTAGAACAAACATGTAAGTTCTCCTCAGCTGGATTAGAACGGACGGATCTCTGCATCGCCGCTGACGAAAACTGAAAACGACCGAACAGAACGAGAGCCAGAGCTGAGCAGACCCACGTGCTAGGAATGGGCCGCCTGTCCTATTCCAACCAGCAGCGCGATGAGGAAGGACAGGTTCCCAGTGAGGAAGAGCGCCACCAGCAGGACGTCCCCTCCCACCTGCAAACAGGAGAGCTGCCGTCATTCAGGAACGCCGCCTTCATCTGCTGCTTTGGCTCCTTTACTTTACCGTCTCAGCAGGACCGCTGCCATCTGCAACTACAGCACAGAGGTCAGAGGTCAGACGAGGATGCTGGGAAAGATTGACACCTGTTGTTTTTGCAGGGTCTAACCAATGACTACGTTTTGATAACGATGGCAGCTCTGAACGGGTCAGAACCATGGAGGGAACTGTTGCAGTTTAATTCTGCAGAACTCTAACCCGACCAGAACCAGACAGAACCATTTCAGGAAAATACAAAACTTCCTCAACAATCAACAACACGTTCTGGTGAAACGCTGAGCGGTTCTGACGCCGAGCGGTTCCGGTTCTAAGCGGTTCTGGTTCTGACCTGCGGCGCTCCATCTTGCTTGCAGCTCCATCAGGATGAGCAGCAGCGCCTCCCAGCCGGTGAAGCCGCCCAGAACCTTCATCAACCAGCCGCTGCTGTCCATCATCTCCATGCCTGTAAAGATGGTCGCCACTGTGGGCGGAGTCAGAAGTCCTGGTTAGGGCCGGGGTGCGTTCACGGCACTGTGGGAAAACTGAAACTCACCTGCCAAGAGCTTCAGAGACACGGCAATGCAGAAATGAGCCCAGTTGAACAGGAACCTCCTGAAACAGAACCAGAACCGGTTTTATTGGTTTTTCTGGGTAACTTTGGACTTCTACCCTGGTCCACAATAGAAATGGCTTTAATCACTCAGTTCATCTGCTAAAAACCCCACTGGAAGAATTTTGGAAGCTGTTCAAGAACCAAACCTTCATCAGGTAAACAGAACAGAACCAGAACCGACCTTGGATGCTGCGGCGCGCAGCGCACCAAGGCCAGGATGGGCTGGATCAGCGCCAGAGTCAGAACCAGGCAGCCCAGCACCTGATGAACCCCCTGTGGACAAACAGAAACCTGCAGATCACTGCGGCTGCATTTAATAAACTCTGTCATTGTA
This sequence comes from Phalloptychus januarius, assembly GCA_902982915.1. NCBI lineage: Eukaryota > Metazoa > Chordata > Actinopteri > Cyprinodontiformes > Poeciliidae > Phalloptychus > Phalloptychus januarius. The sequence continues at coordinate 1,146,769 of CADWAE010000075.1, forward strand.
TTAATGTGCAGAAAAGAGCTGCGGTCATCTGTTTCCTGTCTGATCCTGCTTTATTCCTATTAACGCCTCTGTACTTCAAATATTTTAACAGTTATGATATTCTAATCAAAGGATCAGTGCTGCATCTACAGCTTTTCATTTAAACGGGTAGGATATTCAGATGAGGATCTTCTTGTGGTTTTGTCTATAAATTGTTCCAATGCTAAGCTAACAGTAACTCCTAGCCTCCACTTCAGTCCCGTCACTAAAATAATGTTAGCAGATGATATTTAACATGAATCTGCTGGAGTTAGCAAACATGACGGTAGGAGTTTTAGACAGACACAGCCATCGATCCGCGCTTCAGCAGGAAAATCTGACGAGGTAGCACAGATAGTCAGAACACCGGTTCTGGTCTAACGGATCCGAACCAGCAGGTTGCGACGCTCCACTTACGTATTCCCAGCCGCCAAGGTATGAGAAGGCGAGGATGAAGGCAATGATGGTGGTTGCCACGGTGAAGCTCATCATGGAGACGTGGACCTGGGGAACATCCATGTTGTCATGGAGACAGTATGGTACCGGGTCAGAACCGGGCCGCACAAAGAAACTCACCACAAACCACAGATCTTTGCCACACATCTGGACCTGGCTGGATGTTTTCAGGTACCGAGCCACCATCATGCCCAGCGGACCCAAGGTCATCCAGGCGAGCAGCATCAGGCAACCTGGAAGACAGAGGGCCGGTTAGCCGCGGCTAACGGCTCGGGGTCGGCCGTCATGCAGACTTCAGCCTGTTTCAATGAAAATGATGATAAACCTGCTGGCCGTGTGCGGCTGTGGCTCAGGGCGATAATCTGTCTCTGTTTGCATGCAGTGGTCTAGAAATCTGGCAGGCATCAAACCTTTAAGGAGCGCAATAGCATTAAATGGTAATTTGACTCCACTGCGCCCCCAAGGTTATACCAACAGCTGCATCTCCTCACTACATCAGCAGTAGTGACCCACCCACCCTTCCTTCCTTCCTTCCTTCCTTCCTTTGTTTTGCTAGCTTAGCTTCTGACATTGTTTTGCTAGCTTAGCTTCTGACATTGTTTTGCTAGCTTAGCTTCTGACATTGTTTTGCTAGCTTAGCTTCTGACATTGTTTTGCTAGCTTAGCTTCTGACATTGTTTTGCTAGCTTAGCTTCTGACATTGTTTTGTTAGCTTAGCTTCTGACATTGTTTTGCTAGCTTAGCTTCTGACATTGTTTTGCTAGCTTAGCTTCTGACATTGTTTTGGTAGCTTAGCTTCCAGCAGGAGACTCATTGTAGCTCATGGGACCGGCGAGGCCTCGGTACCGACCTTGGCCACAGGAACCCAGGAGCAACTTAGTCTTCTTTTTATCCATAAAATCATAATTTCTCAAATATACATTATTGTAAAAACAAATCACTTTATAGTGAAATTGGTTTTTGATATTATAATATATTATTAAAAAAACTTCACTGAGGGGCCCCTGGGGCCCTAAGCGGCTGCTTAGTTTGCTTGTGCCTTGGGCCGGCCCTGGTTTCAGTCCTATTATTTACTATTAATTCCAACATTACTGGCACCGTAAAAAAGACATTAATAAAACACCGTACTTTTTTATTTTCTTCAGCATGTAGAGCTAATTTAATGGCCTAAACAAAACCTGGAAGTGGCTCTCTGTGGACTCGAATGACCTGCTCATTTCCCTCACTAAGGCTCTCAGAAGAGCAGTGCCATCTTTTGGCTGCTGGTATAAGCTTTCTGGTGCCTCGTGATGATCCCTGTTGAAGACAGCAGAGCCTCCAGGGAGGACAGACCAGAGGACGGACCGGAGGACGTACCAGAGGAGCTGAGGAGGACTCACCGTGGGCTCTGATCATCTGCACGTTTTCATTACTAAGGGTCACATCAGGAGATTGCAGCGCCACCTTTTGGCTGCTGCTGTAGGCGTTCTGGTGCTCCATGATGATCCCTGTTGGACACAGCAGAGTCTCCAGTGAGGACGGCTCCAGTGAGGACGGCTCCCTGAGGAGTTGCTAACACACTGAACAAAAATATAAACGCCGCATGTCAAATATAAGATCTCAAACTATATTTTCAGTAATTACTGATCTTCATCATGACATGGTGGTTTGGTCGTTTGTATTGGATTGACAGTCCTTTGAATATGATCAGGTCAGGTTGGGGGATTTGATTCTGACCCAGTTGGCTTCCAGTTGGCGCTACAGTCTGAGGTGTGACGCAGTGCAGACCGATGGTCTCACCGGCTGTGTGTCTGAGCCGACCCTCAGATGGACGAGCCGGATGTGGCGACCCGGTGCTGGAGCGGTCAGACCTGGCCGACGATGTGCAGCAGAGTCAGTCTGCTGGAAACCAGCTCTTAAAGGGCCGATGGTCCGATGACGGACACTGAGCCGTGCAGCTGCTGCTGCTGCTGCAGCCAACATGCCAGTGGCTCCCAGACAACGTCTGATGCTTCATGACAAACTTTGACATTAAAGTTGATGAGCCTTTTATTGTCCAGTCCAAGGATTGCCCAGCTGTTGCTCATTTTGCCTGGACATGCCCCACCAGGCAAAAAACAACTCACTGAGTAAAGCTCACTGACTGGTTTGAAAATAATACACAGACCAAGAGAAATATTACTTTTGTACAATAAAATGGCAGCAAATGATCATTTACAGTTGTTAGCTTCACATGGCAACAATATTTGACATGGGGTGTTCATATTTTTGTTCAGTATAGGTGATTCTGACGAGGACATGCAGAGTCAGGTCTTCCTACCATTGGTGCTGGGTCCGTAGGCCAGCAGCAGGTAGAAGAGTTTGTTGGAGCTGAAGTTGGAGCTGCTGGAAGTGAAGATGGCGTTCTTGGAGGTGAATGTGCAGGCCAGGACCCCGTTCTGGTTGGAGGTCTGTATATCTGAGACATTTCCCTGCCAGAGACATTCACTGGTGAGGTCAGGAACCAACCTGTGAACCCTCCTCAACCAGGACGTCCTGGTGGGGATGAAGTACCTTAGATTGAACCACTGGAGCTATCCGTACAACAGAGAAGGCCCGCTGCACATCAACAGCTCCAGCGCTGCTCAGGCCACAGATGTAGATGTCATCTTGACCCTGAGGATGGGAGACAGAACAGAAACTGAACCTTCTGTTTGGACCTTCTCAGACACCGTAGCACTGAAGAGGTCCAGGAAACATTTGGACTTTATAACCAACATCTGGTTTGGTTCTCCTCACCATCTTCTGATCATCTGACCACCCAAAAGCTATGTATCCTTCACCAGGTCCAGACAACTCGTACCGGACCCCGGACTCGGGCGGAGTCAGAAGCCTGGCTGACGTGAAGAAGCATTAGGAGCTGTTGGAGGGATTACAGTCTGAGGGCTGACTGAAGCACAGCTTGGTGGAACCACAGCCGACATTGGAGATGGCCTGCAGAGAGACGAAGGACCAATCATCAGAGATTCCTGGGCAGTGGAGGAGCTGATTCTGACCCAAAGGAACCAGCTTTACTGGTGTTACGACCCGTCTAGGGGTGACCAGGTCGTGACAAGAAGGATCCATCCTCTTCTAGTCTCAAGCAGCCGACACACACGAGGTTGAACGTTTTATACAGGTATTTATTGTAAAAAAAAATGAATTGTGGACGAACGTAATACAAGGGGAGAGTCTGACTTCGGAGTGAGCTATAATGCCGAAAACAACAAACAGAACAAAACTATCTGAATAATAACCAAACTTACCTAATTGAAAATAACAAAATCAAAGGACAACAACTTACCTTCCTAACTACGAAAACATGAGAAAACTAAACAAACTTAAACGGCAGCTCACTCCTACAATCTCCAGGACAATTACAGAGGGTTTACAAAACAGTGTGGCTGGTTGAGAAGAGCTGAGGATGGGATCACCAGGAAGTCCGCGTCTGCAGCTTTTATATCCGCCGCCTCCTGACGGCCGCCAATTAGGAATCTCCGTCGCTTCCTGGAGGAGCCAATCAGGGACGGGCACCTGCACAAGCATGATTAACGCCAGTCGTAACACCCCCATTCACAAGATAATACATTATGTGTTTAATTCAAACAAGTTAAAAACTTCTAGACAAAGCATCAGCTAATACATTATCCTTACCCTTTTTGTAGTTAATCTGCAAGTTAAAGTCCTGCAGTAGCAGAGACCAGCGCATCAATCGGTGGTTGGAATTTCGCATTTGGGAGACAAAAACCAGCGGGTTATGATCGGTAAACACTTGAATAGGTTGCGCACTAGAACCAAGATAAACTTCGAAGTTCTGTAATGCAAGTAACAAAGCAAGAGCTTCTTTTTCAATTGTGCTGTAATGAAGCTGATGTCTGTTAAACTTTTTCGAAAAGTAGCAGACCGGATGATCTATGCCGTGCTCATCTTCTTGCAGAAGAACCGCTCCGGCGCCAGACAAACTTGCATCAACTTCAAGTTTAAAGGGGCGTTCGAAAGTTGGCGCAGCCAGCACTGGTGCACTGCACAACAGTGCTTTAGCAGATTCAAACGCAACCTGACAAGGTGAAGACCAGACAAAAGATTTCAGAGGACTAACAAGTTCAGTGAGCGGACTAACAACAGCTGAAAATTTTTACAAAACCCGCGATAAAATCCACACATTCCCAAAAATCGACGCAAATCTTTTTTTGTTTGCGGGACAGGAAAATCAGCTATTGCCTGCACTTTAGCAGCAACAAGACGCACTAGTCCTTGACCAACTTGTTTTCCCAAGTAGGTGATGGTGGCTTTTCCAAATTCGCATTTCGAAAGGTTTAATGTAAGAGAAGCATCACGGAAACGATTGAACACTTCGGAAAGTGTTTCCAGATGTTCCGACCAAGTAGCAGAATAAATAACTACATCATCCAAATATGCTTCACAATTTTTCACTCCAAATAACACCTTTTGCATTAAGCGTTGGAATGTAGCTGGTGCGTTACGCAACCCGAAAGGCATAACGGTATATTGGAGGAAACAACCAGGCGTTACAAAAGCAGAAATTTCGGAAGCTTTAGGCGTTAACGGGACTTGCCAGTAGCCTTTTAATAGGTCCAACTTTGTGACAAATTTAGCAGAGCCAACACGATCAATACAGTCCTCCATTCTAGGAAGTGGAAAAGAATCGGACTTGGTGACAGCATTAACCTTTCTGTAATCCGTACAAAACCGAAATGTGTTATCTGGTTTCGGGACTAGAATACATGGCAAACTCCATGAGCTGTTACTGGGCACTGCTAAACCACGTTCAATCACTTCCTGTTGCATTAAAACACACTTTGTTGGATTTATTCGATAAGCATGTTGTTAGATTGGCTTATCAAACCTCCACCTCAATATCATGGAAAAGCACGGATGTTTGGTTTGGGTGATCTGAGAAAAGCAATAAATTACTTTCAATCAGATCTATAACATCTTTTCGGGCCGACTGAGACAAATAAGATAGAAAAGATTCCAAATTTCCCATCACTTCCGAGTTCCTCAAACGCGCCACAGGCATGCAACCACTGCTTTCCCTCAAATCGTCATCTGATAAATGATATAGTGGGGTTGCAGAACAAAGAGAAGTAGGGGCTACAGAAGAGTTTTTATCTGCAACGCCTTCTCTAGAAACATAACGTTTAAGCATGTTAATATGACAAATCCTCGTTTTTCGTTTTCGATCAGGAGTCCTAATCACATAATTCGTCTCGTTTATTTTTCTGTCTACCTCAGATGGTCCAGAAAATTGTGCATGAAGACTAGACCCGCTTAAGGGAAGTAGCACCAAAACCTTTTCACCTGGAGTAAAATCTCTGCTCACCGAGTTTTTATCATAATGAGCTTTCATTTTACTCTGAGCCTTAGCCAGATTTTCTTGGGCCAACTGACATGCATGAAAGAGACGCTCTCTAAAGCTGCTGACATAATCCAACACATTATGTTCAGCTTGATGCGACTCTGACAACCATTTCTCTTTAACGAGTTGGAGTGGACCACGGACAGTGTGTCCAAATACCAAATCTGCAGGACTAAATCCAAGAGATTCCTGCGTCGTTTCTCTAACCGCAAATAGCAGAAGTGGAAGACCCTCGTCCCAGCTTTTATTAGATTCAAGGCAGTATTTGCGCAACATGGTTTTCAAAGTTTGATGAAACCTCTCCAACGCCCCTTGGGATTCAGGATGATAAGGGCTGGAGGTTTGATGTTTAATTTTCAATTCGTTCAGAACCTGAGCAAACACCTTTGACATAAAATTTGTCCCTTGATCCGTTTGAACAACTTTTGGTAAACCAAAGGTTGAAAAAAAGTTTGTGAGGGCCCTCACAATATTCTTCGCTTTTAACGTGCGTAATGGAATTGCCTCCGGAAAACGGGTGACAGCACACATTATAGTTAAGATGTACTGATGACCCGACTGGGTTTTTGGCAAAGGGCCCACACAGTCCAACAAAACTCGTTCAAATGGTTCACCTATCGCTGGAATAGGATAAAGAGGAGCTGGAGAAATTGGTTTATTTGGTTTTCCCACTAATTGGCATGTGGACATGATCTACAATAATTCACCACGTCAGACTTCAATCTGGGCCAAAAAAAATTACGCAGCACACGTTGATAAGTTTTTTTTAACACCAAGATGTCCTGCCAAGCTGACATCATGTGCAAGACTCAGGATCTGAGGTCTGTAATCTTGTGGCACAACCACCTGGCTTATTTTATGCAGATCACCTGAATCTGGTGACCATGATCTCATCAGAACACCGTTTTCAACAAAATAGGTAACCTGGTCTTTAGATCCACCCTTATCTGCAACAGAAAAACAGTAAGTCAATGATGGATCATTCTGCTGCGCTTTGATCAACATCTCCTTTGTAATATTCAAATTTAAAGTTACATCCCCAGGAATAAGATCAGAAACTCCACATTTTGGCATTTTCACAGAGTCATTCAAATCAAAGCCATTTTCATCAAGTGTAGCCATAAATGACCCAGACAAATCTGCGATTTCACCCATTTGAGCTTGCGCGCGTGTAACTGCGCATGCAGGAAACGCAGCCAAAGTAGCAGCTGATTCAGTCTCAATAGTAGACGACATTGGGACATCAATAACTTCTGGTGTAGGAAACACTTTTCCACCAGCCAAGTCATTGCCGAGAATAAAGGAAACTCCTTGAACAGGTAACCGCGGACGCACGGCTACTTTTACGAGTCCGGAAACTAATGGTGAACACAAGTGAACCATATGCAAAGGAGCTTTAACGACACTCATTTTATTCCCCACACAAGAATATCTGAACCACAAGATGTTTGCTTAGATAAGGGCAGTACAGATTCTAATAAAAAAGAGTGATAAGCTCCGGTATCTCTGAGGATTGTGATCGGAATTTTATCCTCTTCCTCCCCGTCAAAGAAACAAAACCCTGCGAGATAAATGGCCAAAACTGCGGGTCAACATCAAGTTTAAGATTTTGTTGACTGTCACCATCTTCCTTCGGCTGGGAAGCTGACTCCATCAACCCCACCCCGCAGGTGTTGTCATGCCTTTGGCTTCTTTTTCCTTCAAAACTGGGCACGCAGCAATTAAATGTCCAGGTGCGTGACAATAAAAACAATCGCGATTGTTTGTTTTTAAAGAAACTGACGGCACATTTCGACTAACTGGTCTTAAAGATGCATTTTTTCGTTCGGAAAAATTTTCCTGAAACGAATTCTGTGGAAGAAACACATTTTTGTGAGTCAAAATAAATTCATCAGCCAAAAATGCTGCGTTGGATAAAGACGACGCTTTCTGTTCATTTAAATAAGTCACAATCCTTTCAGGCAAACACTTTTTAAACTCTTCCAACAAAATAAGTGATTTTAAATCATCCAGAGTTTTAACTTTACAGGAATGACACCACTTGTCAAACAAAACATTCTTCTCTCGCGCAAACTCTACAAATGTCTGATTAGCAGTTTTATTAAGATTTCTGAATTTCTGACGATATGCTTCAGGGACGAGTTCATAAGCTTGCAGCACAGTTCTTTTAAGAACGTCATAATCTAGACTCTCCTCAATAGACAAACTTGAACACACTTCTTGGGCTTTTCCAACAAGCTTACACTGAAGCAACAGGGACCAGAATTCCTTTGGCCAGCTCAAAGCAGCAGCTATGCGCTCAAATGCGCCAAAATAAGAGTCGACCTCCGACTCACGAAATGGCGGGACCAATGTGATGTGCTTACTAATGTCAAAAGAAGCAGAAGAGTTTGTGCTTGGCGTAGCTGCAGGTGTACTGTTTTGGAGCTCAAGAGCTCGAAGTCGCAGATGCATGGTTTCTAGTTCCAGCTCCTTGTTGCGGTTCTCCACCTCCCTAATATGGAGTGTGAGACGCAGATTCTCAGTAGACAGACCTTCAAGAGGTTTAGAGTCTTGGTTGCTTTCTGAGACTGTAGCAGGCATATCAGCCAGTGCTGCGTCAACAACCGCTCCCAGTGCAGCGTCTCCGACTTCCTTCACTGCAACCATTTGCAACACACCTTTCTCCACCAGCTTTTTACACAGCACCTCCTTCAGTTCCGACTTTCGATCACTGCAAGACACCTCAACATTATAATGGTCAGCCACAATAAGCAGGTCCGCTTTTTTGCATTTGTCCAATTTTGCCCAAGAAGGTGACAATACAAAATCATCAAGGGAAAATCCCTTCTCCATTTTTCCCTGCGCACCAAATAAAACTGCCAATCAGGAAACAAAAGAAAAACACTTACCACACAGTGAGAGAAGACACAGAACAAACAAACAAAAAAAAACCCCAATTTAAAATTAAGAGGGGTTTGGCCGGACGAGCCCCCAATTCATGTTACGACCCGTCTAGGGGTGACCAGGTCGTGACAAGAAGGATCCATCCTCTTCTAGTCTCAAGCAGCCGACACACACGAGGTTGAACGTTTTATACAGGTATTTATTGTAAAAAAAATGAATTGTGGACGAACGTAATACAAGGGGAGAGTCTGACTTCGGAGTGAGCTATAATGCCGAAAACAACAAACAGAACAAAACTATCTGAATAATAACCAAACTTACCTAATTGAAAATAACAAAATCAAAGGACAACAACTTACCTTCCTAACTACGAAAACATGAGAAAACTAAACAAACTTAAACGGCAGCTCACTCCTACAATCTCCAGGACAATTACAGAGGGTTTACAAAACAGTGTGGCTGGTTGAGAAGAGCTGAGGATGGGATCACCAGGAAGTCCGCGTCTGCAGCTTTTATATCCGCCGCCTCCTGACGGCCGCCAATTAGGAATCTCCGTCGCTTCCTGGAGGAGCCAATCAGGGACGGGCACCTGCACAAGCATGATTAACGCCAGTCGTAACAACTGGTCTGACCCTGTTAGGTTAGGTTCTTAGTTATTTGCAGCAAACAAGATGGTGTATCAGTCAGGATACAGGGAGGAGGACATGAGACTTCCACTTTAACTGTAGATGTGAACCGGTTTATTTTACTTTGACACTCAGTGTTGCCATCAGTAGAGTTTCATGCTAAGAAACTGTACTACAGATCCAACCATTGCATTACAGATGTTGATGGAGAAGTCCAGAAAATGTCAGAGGAGCTGCATTGTGTTTTTGTAGATCTAGAGAAAACATATGACAGGATTCCAAGAGGAGCTGAGGTTCTGGCATGAGGAAGTCTGGAGTAACAAAGAAATATGTTAGAGTGGTGAAGGACATGTATGATGGCTGTAAGACTGTGGTGAGGTGTGCTGAAGTGACAGAGCCATTCCTTCACCAAGGATCAGCTCCGAGGCGTTTCCTGTTTCCTGTGGTGATGGACGGGTTGGTGAGGTTAGACAGGAATCTTAATGGACTGTGATGTTTGTAGATGACATTGTGATCTGTGGTGAGAGTAGAGAACAGGTGGAGGAAAATCTGGAGAGATGGAGGCTTGGCCTGGAGAGAGAGGAATAAGGTTGGCCTTAGCAAGGCAGAGTACATAACGAGAGGGATCCAAGTGGAGACGTGAGGTTACAGGGTACAGAAATAAAGAAAGTGAAAGATTTTAAGTGCTTATAGTGTCAACAGTCCAGAACACCAACGAATGTGGAAGAAAAATGAAAAAATGTGTTCAAGCAGGGCGGAGAAAAGTTTCAGGTGAGATAAAAGAGTATCAGCAAGAATGAAAGGAAAGGTGAACAAGACGGTAGTGAGACCAGCAATGCAGTTTGGTTCAGAGACCAAACAATGATGAAGAGGCAGAGCTGGAGGTAGCAGAAATGAAGATGTTGAGGTTCTCTTTGGGATTAGCAAGGATGGATAAAATCAGACATGAATACATCTAAGGCTGAAGCCATTCCTCGAATGATCTGAGTACCTCGATTATTAAAGTTCCTCAACGAAAATTTATCCGACTCGAAGCTTCGTTAGATAATGTTCCAGCCGGATCATTTTTTGTGGTGGGCTGCGCCACAAATGTTTGTTGTCAAGTGTTAGCAGCTTGTGTTGTTCGGTGGCTTGCCAGGATTTGGGGACAAATAAGGATTGTTGAATTTTGCCGTGCGATGGTTGGAGTACGACGGGTTTTCTGCTGCCAGAACTGCGTCGTCACGGTTTTGGAGCGAACGGCGAGAGAGAGATCTGATTCCTCGATTAATCCTGAAAATACTCTATAGAGTACTTGATTACTAAAATATTCTTACAGCCCTAAATACATGAAAGGACCAGCACAGATGTGAAGGAGATAAAGTCTGAGAAACCAGACTGAGATGGTTTGGACATGTACAGAGGAGAAACACATCGGTCGAAGGATGCAGAGGAAAGAGACCAGAGGAGATTTATGGATGGAGTGAAAGAAGACATGAAGGTAGCTGGTGTGAGAGAAGAAGATGCGGAAGATGAGGTTACATGGAGATGGATGACTCACTGTGGCTCTTAAAGGGAAAAGGCCAAAAGGAAAAGAAGAAGAGGTTAAACTAAAACAAACTCAAAGATATCTAATAAGGAAAACTCAATCATATATATGTGCATATTCAAGTACACAACATAAACAAATAAGTCAATTTACATAAATATTACATTATTTGACATAACTCCAGTGAGACACCATGAGCAGAGGCAGAAAAATTAACTTAAGAGGTACTTTGGCGCCATCATGTGGCCGGATAAAATCCCTACAAAATGCCGGCAGCTGGTGGCACATGCCTTTAATCACAACAATCTGCCGTAATATCGCGATGGAAAGCAGTAACAGATGCAGCTACAAATAATGGGATTCAGGGTTAACCTACGAGGGCTGAGCAGGTTCCACTGGGTTCCCACAACCTCACATACCCTCTGTAGTTCACACACATACTTAATCTATAATAAACCAAAAGCTAACTTACTTTCTGTCATCAACACAACACTCAGAGCATCACCTCTTAAGACTAAACCAGGAACCCAGTCCCACGCTGCAAATGCAACGAAGCCAGAAGTACATTAGGTTGCTTCAGGAGCGGCAACGCAGCACGAAACTCAGGCTTTCGTTGCTTCCTGGAATCATCTTTACCATTATTACAAAAGAAAATACAAGGTGTCAGAGGGTTTAATCCAGACCCAAAGAGTAGGACTGGTTCTGACCCAAAGGAAGGAACTGGTTCTGAGGTTCAGATGTTTATTGAGCCGCAGCTGATCTGAAAGTTCTGGTTTTAGTTTTTCGGGTCAAACTGACTAAGTGTTCTGGTGCCTCTCAGACCCAAACGGCCCAGTTCCACCTGTGTGACTGGGAGGATTCTGTGGTTGGAATCAGGAACTAAATCCGGACTCCAGTTGAACGACGGTTACTCACACTAGGCCCGGGAGGCGGAGTGCCGGTATCAGCGGCCCGGCTCCCATTCAGTCTCAGAACCGGACTTCTCACTCCGACCCAGAAAGTTCTGTAGCTCTGAACAAAGGAGGCTCTGCAGGAACAAGAAGAGAGAAGCAGCTGAGGTCCAGACTGAGCTGCAGAACCACAACAGAACCTTGAAGAACCTGGCTGATCCTCACTGGAACTCGACCGCTCCAACGGTTATGTCTGGGTCTGGCTGCCACGTCACCTGGATGTTGGTCTTTGGAGAACTAGAGGAGTGGGAGACGGCGGAGTTCTGAGGACACACACACAGTCGGGTTTCCATCACTTGTGGGGAGTTCACATTGACTTCCATTAATTTCTACAGCCATGGAGACGGACTCGTTCCCTTCTCCCTAACCATCACAGACCTGACCACTAACCGAGAAACAACAATTTCCCTTATGGGGACCAAGAAAATGTCCCCACAAGGAGCAACGGTCCCCATAATCCATAGTGTAGACAGAGATAGGTTCCCATGACGATATAAAACCTGGTTCTCACACAGGTTTTTATATCCTGTGTATAAAATGCACAGGATATAAATATATATACTGTATATATTTTAGTTTAGGATCTAAAATTTATACAGGGCTACTTTATTTAATTTTTTTTTTTTTTGGCCTTTTGAATCTATATTTCAAAATAGACATGCAAGCTCACACACATGCGTGCAATAGAGATTTCTGAACATAAGGTGACCCCTAACAACCCCTGGTGATCTCTAGTGATCTCTGAGGTTAGTCTGGACTAATCTACATAGTTCCCATAAGTCTGAACCAGAAGTAAAGTGAAGTCGCAGGGTCAGCAGCCTAAGGGAGGCCAAGACTTCCCTCCCCAGCCTCTTGTTCCAGCTCCTCCAGGAATCTCAAGGCGTTTCCAGGCCAGTTAGAGACATCGTCCCTCCAGCGTGTCCTGGATCTTCCTCTCCTCCCGGTGGGACCTGAACTCCTCACCAGGGAGGCATCCTGACCACTTGCCCTTAACTGGCTCCTGTCGACGTGGAGGAGCAGCAGCTCTACTCTGAGTCTCCTGGTGACTGAGCTTCTCTCTCTAAGGGAGAGCCCAGCCTCTCTACGGAGAAAACCCATTTCGGCCGCTTGTATCCAGGACCTGGTTCTTTCTGACCCAAAGTTCATGACCATAGATGAGGGTAGGAACGTAGATCGACGGGTAAATCGAGAGCTTTGCTTTTTGGCTTAGGTCTCTCTTCACCACGACGGACCGGTACAGCGCCGCTTCACTGCAGACGCTGCGCCGATCCAACTGTCGATCTCCTCCACCTTCTCCAAGTCCACAAAACACATGTAGACCGGTTGGGCGAACTCCCAGGACCCTCCAGGACCCTGCTGAGGGTGTAGAGCTGGTCCAGCGTTCCACGACCAGAACCAAAACCACACTGCTCCTCCTGATTCCGAGGTTCGACTATCCGACAGACCCTCCTCTCCAGGACCCCTGAATAGACCTTGCCAGGGAGGCTTAAGAGTGTGACCCCCCTGTAATTGGAGCACACCCTCCGGTCCCCCTTTTTGAGTGATTAGTCTATGATAATGATGCTATCGCTAACAACGAGCTAACCCATGTTATTTCTATGATCTCCTTGGGAATCTACATCACCTGCTGCATTTGGACAACCTGAAAAATAGTGAAGCAAGATATAAAATGCCACTGTCAGCACTAACCGCGCTGCTAACAACTTTAGGACTCAAAACTTTTCTGGGGGCTACCTAGCTATGGTGCAAAAATTATATATTTTACCTTACATATCCAATAAAACATCTGAAACTACAATTTAAATAATGCGATCGTTTCCTGTTAGAAAGTGGCATTGCAAACTGGCATTGTTAGTTTCCACACCTCCTGTTTTTAGCCACATGTTGGAGATACACTTTTCTCCTCTTTTTTCTGTAAGTTTTTTTAAAATTAACTCCTTTGTGACCAACTACCTTCAAAACATGAAAATAAAGCGTATCTTTCTCTCTATTAGAACAGATAGAACAGCTGTACAGGACACAGACTTTACTAAATTTGATGCTGGATCAACAGAAATAAATTAGGTCTGCATTTACTTCTTGCCCCCCATCTGCACTGCATGATGTCGGTGGTACGCCATCTGCAACCCAGCAATAGTTCATAAATTAGATCAGAATGAGGTGAGTGCTAGTTCTAAGCTTGCAGCTTGTTTATTGAGATACCTACCAAGATGGCTGTCAACTCCTAAGTTCCCAGAAGTGTGACGTCACATTAGAACAATGTACTGACAATTCTTTAAACGTTAGTTGGCTTCTGATTCAGATCCCTCCAAGGAACATAGACGGGTCCACACAGAACATACATGGGTCCAGAACCTGAGATTCAACAAACCTCCAGAACTTTGCGGACCAAATGATTCTGTCCAGAATAACTCGGCCCAGAAACCAGAAAGGCTCAGACAGAATCACAGTGACGGTATTTATACTGGTTTACGTTGCATAAACCAGTATACATGTAATATACTGATTAATATTGTTTAGAATTCCACTTGTCATTACTTCCAAGTTTGGGTTCTTGTGTCCTGGGTGAAACAGCATCCCCTCTTGGTGGTTGGCAGTAATAAATATAGTGACAGACATCTCGTTGTACCCGCTGTGATGAGCCTGATTCCTGATCAGTCCACATTCTGTTCCGTACAGATAAACGTTTCGTCTTATCCTGTCTCCTGGCCCTTATTCACACACCGCAGAACTGATTTATACTGAATGATTACGATTATTGAGGCCGTAATACAATCGGTATTAGTGGTTAGGTTCGTCCTATTCTGTTGTCTGTTCTGAGAACCGACCTGTAGAACCAGAACCGCACCCTGATTACGTCAGAACAGAATCTAAACTTGAATGGATCTGTCTGGACCTTGGTTCTGCACTCTGGTCACTCTGGTTCTGGACCATCAGGGTTGGATTGGACCAGTTCCAGGTTCAGTCATGCGCCTCAGTGCAGGTGGGCGGAGCACTTACGGGTTTCTGGAAGCAAGTGAGGAGCTGGGCCAGACCAGAACCCAGTAGAAACGAGCCCACAGCGGACTGGCCCCCGGGCTCTCTGGCCTCCAGCAGGAACCCGATAAACGGATCAGAACCCGAACCCTGGAGAGAGACTGGAGAACAGAAAGGCTGTCAGACTGGGACCAGAACCTCCAGACCAGTAAAGATCCTGCAGTTCCAGGATGGGAGGTTCTGGTTCTGTGGAGCAGAACCTGCAGAAACCAGAGGGAGGAGGAAGTGTCTGAGCTTTATTGTGAAAGGCAGAATACAGCTGAGTCACTGCTGGGAGGGGGGGTAGAGAGAAACTGGTTCCCAGTGGAAACTGGTCTGGTTCCTGTTTGTCCTGAAGTCAGACGATCAGTCAAGTGTTTTCTGTCTTCGAAGGCTCAGTTACTGACCTTTGACCTGTCCTCCAGGCGCGGGACCGCTCGGCTCCACGCTGACGGTGAACGGCGCGGCGGCGGTCTGGGGGGCGGCGGAGTGTTTGGGGGTCATGTCCGAGCAGCTGTCCGACACCAAGCCTGAAGGGTAGCAGCGAGCGGCCGGAGCCGCCCAGACCAGAACCAGCAGCAGCGCGATCCGATCCATGATGGGCCGCAGCTTCAATGCTGCAGCAGAGGAGGAGATGGAGGTACACCTGCTGAGGGCGGGGCTTAGCGCCGGCAGGTGATACAATGGGAGGCGTGTTTACAGGTAGCACAGATCGACAGAACACCAGTTTCACCAAAGGTTACAGACTCACTTCAAAATCTCTCATCATTTTTACCCAGAGGCAGAATTTGACCAAAGATTCAAATTTGATTCAACATGTTGAGGCTTTAGTGAAAGTCCAGAAGAATCCCTGAGTCGGCTCTTATTTATGTCCCTTTACTTTAAACTGTGGAGAGACATGAAGAACTGGATGTCCCTTAGAACTGAAGGCATCCAGAGGTCACCAGAGGTCACCACCACGTTCTACTATGTTGATGGTCTTGATAGTCAAATATCTGACGGTAAATATCGTCTCCTTGCTTATTAAATATCATAAACTCTGCTGTGAATGGGGAGGTTCTGCTCCTTGTTTTGCGTCTTTTCTTAAACTGAATTTCTCCTCATTGAAACATCTGGAATCTGTTAACCCAAAAAAATTAACTGCCAGTATCTCTACTTTTCTTTAGTTGTAAATCTTGCTCTGTTTTTGTTCATTTGCCTTTTACTGTGACGTGTTTGTCTTTATTGTCTTTGCTCCATATTTTATTTTGGTTTTTTCCTGCCTATGTTGCAAAGCTCTTTGCACCTCGAGTCGTTCTATACCGTTTGTTTAATAAAAAATAAAAAGGTGACGGGAAGGTATTCCAGGTTCAAGCGCTCTTCCTCCAACGTTTCCGCCACGACTTTGGCCTCGCCCTGCTGGATCTGGCCACGCCCATGACCTTTGGCCCCGCCCTCTCCCACCTCAGTCTGCCCACCAAGGACTTCAGTGAAAACACTCTAATGCATTCTGGGAGGACGGGACTGGCCGACAGGAGAGGGTGTTGCCTTTGTGACTCTGGACGAATGTCGAGGAGAGCCGAACGTCTCGCAGCCGCTGAGCAAAAGATGTTCTGCATGAGAAGGAGGAGCTACAGTGGGCCGAGGAGAACCGGAACCAGACCGCCAGGAAGGCCAAATGTGACTCAGAAAGAAGCAGCTTTGGACTGGAACCGGACTCAAACTGAAAACCTTCCCACCAGGTCGTCTAGCAAAGCAGAAAACTCCGACTGGAGCTTAAAGGAGCAACACCATACGTCGCCACCAGGCGGCGGCAGACTGCGATGCGGCGGTCGTCACAGTGGAGAAAGGAACGGTCTTCCTGACGGGGATAATGTCTCCCACCACAGAGACCAGGTGACCCGCTACCCGAACTGGATCCGGCCGAGGCTGCAGGCAGCGGAAGATCACAGGTCAGCGAGAACCCAGAGGTTCACAGGAGTTTCTTTCCTGTTCTCAAACTAGCAGATGATTGTTTGAGATGATTATTGTTTATTATTTTAACATTTCTCTGCAGCATTTATGGCTTCTTGTTGCTGAGCTATACACACAGGAGGTCAAAGTTCAGAGCTCATTAGCATCCACTCCTTCACCTTAATTAAACCAGATGAGCTTATGCAGTCTTATGATTTATTTTCATTATAAATGATACAATTTTTTATAATTATAACAAGTTTATAAAAGAAATGATTAGTGCTGAAAACAACCAAACATTGGAGTTCATTTACTGTGACAGTAGGTGGCGCTCAGTTCTCACAAAGCCCAGAAAATGATGCCGACCAATGAGAAGTCATAATTTGTTACCATGACGACTAAGTGACACCATTTACAGGGAAAGTTTAGTGGAAGGCAGACTGGGCAGGGCCTGAGGTGACTGACAGCTGGCTGCTGGAAATAAAAACTAATTAAAAAAATAAATAAGGGAGAAAAAAAAAGCTTTAACATGGAAACTTCTGTCGCCATGTTTACATTCCAGGAGGCGTTCTGGGGGCCGGGCTTAATGGCATTTCTTCACATTGTGTCTATAAAAAAAATGGCTGAAAAGTCCTTTCTCAAGTTTATTTAGGCACCGTTTGTTTACATCTTGTTGGCTGTCTCTATGGCAACGGCACTTGAAAACCCATGTACCATCTGATAGGAAGCGGCTGCAGGTCTCGCCTCCCCGTGATGGCCTCCAGGTAACCCAGGCCCCGCCCCCTAGTGGGCGTGACCTCGCCTCCTCATGATGCCCTCCAGGTAACCCAGGCCCCGCCCCAGTGGGCATGGCCTCGCCTCACTTCCTCTTGATGGTCGCCAGGTCTCTTTGCAGCTCGGAGAACTTGGGCCGGTCCTCCGGGTTGTATTGCCAGCAGCGCTGCATGACTTTGTACACATCGTCAGGGCAACGCTGAGGACACGACATCCTGTAGCCTGGCAACCACAACGGTCCACGGTCACTGCTAATCCTCTGATGGTGGTGACAGGCGGCGGCGCATGCTTACCTTTCTCCACCTGCTCCCTGGCCTGCTGATTGGTCATCCCCGGGTATGGACACACCCCCAGGCTGAAGGTCTCCCACAGCAGGATGCCGTAGCTCCACACGTCACTCTCTGAGCTGTAGCGACCTGCGGAGGACAGCCGGTCAGCAGCCAGTCACCAACGGACTTCGGGTGTGGGCGTGGCCAGGCGTTACCGTAGTTCAGGGCCTCAGGCGCGGTCCACTTGATGGGAATCTGCTTGAGTCCAGAAGAAGAATAAACGCCGTCATCTTCCTGCCGGCTCATCCCGAAGTCGCTGATCTTCAACACGTTGCTTTCTCCGACCAGACAGTTCCTGGCGGCCAGGTCCCTGGGGGTCAAGGGTCACGGTCACACCGCGCTTCACCACGCCACCCGCCTGAGCGACCGTATTCACCTGTGGATGCAGTTTTTACTCTCCAGGTACGCCATGCCGGCAGCAGCGTCCACGGCGAAGCGAACCAGCTGCTTTGTCTTCAGCTCGTCTTTCTTCTTCCTGAGGAATGACAGGAAGTCCCCGCCTGGTGGAGCAGGAACCCCTCAGTTACGGCCAATAGGAAGCCAGTAGCAGACGGCCAGCCAGTAGGAAGTGGAGGCTCCACCCACCTGAAACCAACTCCATGACGATGTAGATAGGTTGCCTCTGAGTGCAGACGCCGATCAGCTTCACGATGTTGGGATGGTCGTATTGCTTCAGGATCCTGCAGCCAATCAGGCGAGAGCTTTAATGGTTTTCTTCTTCTATGTTTGATGGTTTGGACCGATCTGAGAGCTCACCTGGCCTCAGATAGGAAGCGGATCTTCAACTCCGGAGGTAAATCCTCTTTACACGTTTTGACGGCAACAGGCACTTTGTCTCGCTGCAGCGTTCCTTTGAAGACCTCGCCAAAGTTGCCCTGGCAACAGGCAAAGGCATTATGGGACACGGGAGCAGACAGGTGCATCTAGGCATGGTGGGTGGGGACAGGAAGTGAGGTCACCTTTCCTAGTAGCTCTCCCAGCACGACGTCTTCATGGTTCAGGATCCACTTCTTGTCCTGAAGAGGAAACCAGACTTTCAAGATGGCGGTTCGTTGGAGCAGCTGCTGGGTTCTTCATGGCTGCCCAAAGTCCCAGGCGGGTAACCACAGTTCATGCATTGACCTTTGTATGAAGCCGGAGCGCGGACCAATCATACGTTTGCACAGCTGGACCTCTAAAGTTTAGCTGCGGCTGAGCGGCGCACCTCCTTTCACTCAAACTGGGCAAAGGTTCATCTGTATGGGCATTTCTATAAACCACCTGTGAAGAAGTTTAGGGCTAACCACCGTGTTAGCTCTGCTCACTCAATGTGAGCCGCTAGTGTAGAAGCGCGCAGAGAATAATTGATCTTTTGAAGAAGAATCGTGTGTGGCGTTTCCATGCTCCAGGCCTCTTCCAGCCTTGGATCGGCCCTGCAGGATGAGTTCAATCCGCTGCACTGAACAGCGATGAGCAACAAACAGAGGTTTAATTCAATGCTAAACCCTCATTAGCTTTAACTGCTAATGAGGCAGCTAAAGCTAATGAGCACCAGCTCTTCCACAGACACCAGCTCTTCCATTTGGTGTCTGTGGAGTTTTAATAAGAGCCACAGAAACTGTTTTGTTTGCCAGAACTTTAGCAGATGACGCTTTCAGATCTCTGCATGCATTAACTCTGACTGAGTGGACAAAGGGTCTAATGCCTCGTATAACCGGAAAAATAATATTAAAATTAATAAGAAAATAATACAAAACGAGCGTGAAGCAACTACTAGGCAAAGCAAAAAGCTCCTCACCTCAACCTGCATGATGAGGTTAGCGCTGGTTAGTTAGCAGCTAACGCACCATCAATCAATCATCCATCCATCCATCAATCATCCATCCGCACAGTCCATATCCGGAGAGAACCCACCATGCACAGGGAGAACATGGAGACTCTGGGAATGGAACCCAGAACCTTCTGCTGCAAGGCAGCAGCTCTCCCAACTGCACCACTGTGCAGCCTTTGAGTTGTAAACACCCCACATGATTCTTTGTTCACAAAGAAAAATTATTCTCACCTCAACGCTCCCCTGAAAGAATGACAAGTTATTCCTGCTTCACATAGAGCTGCAACCAGAGCAGCGCGGTTCCTTTTAAACTCTGACCTTGATGTGTTCTCCCAATAAACAATTCGCCACTAGGGGTTGATGTAAATATCCAGGCCGGTCAGCCTGAGTCCAGTTTGAGTGAAAGGAGGCACGATCCGCTCTGAGGTACTTCAGAGATCAGGCAGAGGCAAAGTGCAGGAGTAATAATTACTCCAGATTTCTGCTCCGCCAGTGAAACGCGCAGCGCAGCAGAGACGGTCTGACTGCTGTCCGGCTTGTTTAAAGAAAGAAAAATCCAAGTTTTTAAAAAAACATTTTTTAAAATTATTTTTCTCAAAACAAAGAAAAGCCTTTTACTACCCTGGGGGAAACCCTGATTTATGGGCCCCTGAAGCCCCAGGGGCCTTAAGAGCAAATAATTAACGATTTTAATTGTATTTGTGGGTTTAAATGGCGTTTCACATTTTACCCAGTAATATTTTACATTTCCTGTCAACATCCTTTAAAACCATGAAGGACCTCGGCGCCGCGCCCGCCGGGCTCAGCAGGTTTTCTGGGGAACCGACTGCCGATCTTTGACCTGCACATCCTGATATCAGCCGATAGCAACACCTGACCGGCAGACGGGTCGGCAATTTGATTGGCTTCCAGTCAGTATAATTCGGCCCATTTGTCACACCTGTGCAGGTGTGTGATGGCGGGTTACCTTGACGACCGGGTTGAGCAGGATGACCCCAGACTTCTTGGTGATGACCTGCTTGGAGGAGAAGTGATGCTCGATGAGCTGAGGGATGGTGGCGAAGCCCGTCCCTTCAAACCGGTACTGACTCTACCAGAAAAAGAGAGAGGAGCCGGCGGTGGGTTCCGTGACCTCTGACCCCACCTGTTCCGGTGGGTCTGAGCGTGAGAATACGTACGTCGGCAAACTGGATGATGAAGTGCCGCCTCTGGTCGTCAGAGAACACCGACAGGACGTACTCGCCCGGCTTCCCATGGCTCTCCCTCACCAGGAAGTCTCCTTGTTGCCGTAGCAACTCCTGCGCCTCGGTGCGGGGGATGGCTCCGTGGTACCACTCCTGCTCTGCCAGGGGGCGCTCCGACGTAGGAATCACATCAAAGAACTGCTGCTCAAATGGAGGCCAGGAGAAGAAGAAGTGACCAGTGAGACAAAAGGACAGATGGAGAAACGCTGTGGAAGGACGACCCACCGAAGTGGAGGAGCCCAGCATGGCTTTGGGCGAGCGCATCATGCCTGCCAGCGAGTGCCGCAGCGTGTCGAAGCGGGAGCTCTTCTCCTTCTTGTCCTGCAGGGCACAAGGGTCAGAGGTCAGGAGGAGGGTCGGCTGCTATCGCTCTGAAACGCCACCTACACCCACCGTCGATGACACCGAGCGCGTGTCGTCCTCATACTGCAGCGCTGGCGGCGGTGAGGCTACTGCAGCGGCCATCTTGGCGTCCAGCAAGGCCTTCTGGGAGATGAGACAGGCCTCTGAGCTGCGCAGCGATTGGACGGCCTGACGCAGCTCCAGCAGGGACAGCTTCTGGCTCAGCAGTAGGACGCAACTGCAGGTGACACGGACAGGTGAGGCCTGGCCCCGCCCCCTTCTTTCCACCAGGTGAGGCCTGGCCCCGCCCCCTTCACTCACTCGCTCTTCCTGTCTGTGTTCTGTTGGCCGGTCTGGATCCGGGCCTCCAGGTCGTCTGCCAGTGTCTCCTTCTCCTGCAGGTTCTTCTGGGTCAGCGCCAGCTCCTCCGTCTTCCACGATAACCTGGACATGAGGTCAGAGCAGGCTTTTACTCTGGAAGGCCACAGGAAGTGCTTTTATTTTTTAGTAGGCGCTCACGTGTTCTGCAAGCTGTCTGCGGTCAGCGTGTTCCACAGAATCTCATTGGCCGGGATGTTGTCCGTCTCGTCCAATAGGGACGCGTCGAACTCCACGCTCGCCTCTGGTGGCACCGGCGACCTGACCGCAGGACGAATGGCTGGTCACCATGGCAACCGGGCATCACCACAGCCACCGAGAGGCGGGGTTGGACTCACCTGTAGGCATCGATGAAGTGCTGGTACTCAGCCAGCGGGTCGATCTGCTGGACGGACGCCGAGATCTCCCGATGGACGCCGACGACTTCCTCCGTCAGCAGACTGCTTATCTCACAGTACTCCTCCAGGATACTTTTACTAGAGTACGCAGAGGTACCTCAGGTACTACGCAGAGGTACCTCACGGTACTACGCAGAGGTACCTCAGGGTACTACGCAGAGGTACCTCAGGGTACTACGCAGAGGTACCTCACGGTACTACGCAGAGGTACCTCACGGTACTACGCAGAGGTACCTCACGGTACAACGCAGAGGTACCTCACGGTACGCAGAGGTACCTCACGGTACTACGCAGAGGTACCTCACGGTACTACGCAGAGGTACCTCACGGTACTACAGAGCAGGGTTAAGCTAGTTTTATTGACCATCCAGTATAAATTGTCGATCATAATTAGTGTTCGGCATCTAATTCACTGCGAGTGTCGTTTATCCGACACCCTGTGAGAATGCATCACTAGCCCCTCCCAGCCTGGACTTCCTGCCTGTGCTGCGGAGGAAACAAAATGGTGGCGGCTGAGTTGCAGGTGAGAGACGCAACCTGAAGAGGAGCCAGATGACCTGATCAATAATCAGGTTTGGATTTTATACGGAGGAAAACAAAACGAGGTCATTTATGAATCGCGCCACAAAACGTTGCACCGGCTGTTTATTCTGCGGAGCTGGGATTCACTCGGAGCTGTGCAGAGAGAACTCGCTCTCCTCCACGGTACATGCAGACTCGTTGCTAGGCCTGTCACGATAAGATTTTGCTGAGCGATTAATTATCTAAAAAAATTATTGCAATACACGACAATATTGTTTGAAGACCTTTTTACACTGATTTAATGACATAATAATGCAGCCATATCCTGCCAAAATAGATCCATGTTATTTTCAAAAGAACATTTAACGGGGGCGCTGGTGAGCAAGACATGGCGTAAGACGTACTTTTCGGAGCTCCTGCAAAATCCGTAAAAATTACATAAAAAAACAGCATTAACCGCGTTAATATTAGTCGAAAAACTAGAGAGAACCCCGCAGGGTCATAACGGCTGGACAACCCGAACAAAATCTCTCTGAATGGCCGAAAAACTGCAAAAATATAGATACGGAAGCGATGCTGATGCTACAAGGCCTGCTAGAACCACGAGGCAGCGAGCTACAGACGAAGCGAACCCACGGGCAAACACTGGAACTAAAGGCTCAAACATGAGTAACGAAGAAATGAAAGCAGACATTTTATTGTCACTGAGAGGAGAAATTGCTAAAGTGATAAGAGAAGAACTTAAAGGCGCTCTAGCAGAAGACTTTCAAGCTATAAGATCCGAGCTGCTAGCGGTCCGTTCCGAAATTGCTAACAGCTCAAAGGCCATACAAGCTGAAGTGGATATTATAAAGGTGGACGTTCTGGACTTAAAGGGTGGTCTATCAACGTGGTCAGACGAAGTTACCTCGCAACAGTCTATTGTGACAAGCTTACAGAAAGAAATATCAACGCTCAAAGATAAATGTGAAGATCTGGAGGGACGAATGAGAAGGTCTAACATCCGCATAGCGGGCATTGAAGAACGTCCGGGCTCCAGTTCCCCACAAGCTGTGGCAAAAATCATCAAGGAAGTTCTGCAGATGGACCGAGACATAAAGGTGGACCGCTCACACCGCACACTCTCCGGGAGAAGACCCAGGGACCGTGAAACACCAAGAATTATCATCGCTAAATTACATCATGACGGGGACGCGGCAGAGATCCTGAGGAGAGCCCGGGACAGGGCTCCCCTTTGTTACAACGGGCACCGCGTCGCCTTCTTCCCCGACTACACGGCCAGTGTGGCCAAGGCAAGAGCCGCCTTCACGGAGGTACGGAGAGCGCTGCGGGGCAACAAGGAGATCCGATACGGCCTCCTCTACCCGGCCCGACTACGGATCACATATCATAACGAAGAAAAGGAATTCCTTGACCCCAAAACAGCCATGGAATATGTCCGGAACAATATTACCCCAACAGAGACAGCCGAGTAAAGGTACCGTGCGCTCATAGAGACAATAATATCAGGGTATATTCTCATTGTTATGGCTAACTTTCATACAGCCCTCTTTATAAGTTTTAGAAAGCCTATAGATTTTAACGATATGAATAAATACGCTGTTTTACTTCATTGTGATTTTTGTTTATTTCTCACCCGGTATTCATACCTAAGCGCACCTGCTGCACACTCACATTCAATCTTGGCTGTGCACTTTAGCGGCTTATCCTAGCTGCTGGGGACTATGTCCCAAGTACTCAAAGATAGTATTTATCTGTTCTGTGTTTTTCTCGTTCTGATCCCCCTGTTCCCCGGGGATCCTGCAAAACTTTTTTCCGCAAACTTATTTTGCCTCAGTTATCGTTATCATCTTGCATTATTACCTGTTCATACCCATCCTGTTGAGACCAGAAATGCTGGACATAGTTATCAAAATTGCACTTTATTCATTTCTATTTGGTTCCATGTATATTGTGTACCTATACTCCTTAGACCCCACACAGATAAGACGGTGCTACACATAAAGGACATGTTATCAGTCATGATATATTCCAAGACATCAAAACATAGATCATACAGAGATAATGGGTGATTTACTAAAAATTGCCACTTATAATGTAAAAGGGCTCCACAATCCAGTCAAAAGAAAGAAGATATTGAATCAATTAAAACAAGTTAACTGTCACATCGCTTTTTTGCAGGAAACCCACCTATCTGATATAGAGCATGAAAAATTGAAAAAATCTTGGGCAGATAAGGCTTTCTATTCATCCCACCAATCCGGGAAAAAAAAGGGTGTTGTCATACTTCTACACCGGCAGATTAACTTCACACAGACGTCGTTACATAGGGATACAGAGGGAAGATATATATTGGTTAATGGCACGATTGATGGCGTAGAAGTCTCGCTTGTAAATGTGTATGCACCCAACACAGATGCACCTGAATTCATAAAGTCATTGTTTAAGGTAATATTACAGCACAGTACTGGATTGCTGTTGATGGGTGGGGACTTCAACTGTATTTTATCACAAATATTGGACAGATTACCTACCCCAAAAACCATACTCTCTAGAATGAGTAGGATGCTTAAATATCAGCTTATAGAGACAGGAATTGTAGACGTATGGAGAAGCAGATTTCCCAGAACTAAAGACTTCACTTTCTACTCAAGCAGGCACGCATCCTACTCTAGGATTGACTATTTTTTTACTCCAAAATCAGAACTGCACAGAATAGTAGATATAGAAATATTACCTATTACTATTTCTGACCATGCACCTGTCTTATTAAAATGGGACATAGGACATAGGCTAACGTCTAAACAGTGGAGGCTAAACACGTCCCTGCTCAACGACAAAGTATTCAATGCATTTATTACAGAGGAACTAAAGATATACCTAGAAACTAACATATCTTCAGAAACAATGCCTCTGATAATATGGGACTGCGCCAAAGCATTTCTACGGGGCCGCATAATCTCCTTCACGTCCGCGAGGAAAAAACAGAAGAATGCTAAACAAAAAGCATTGGAGGACAAAATTAAAGAATTAGAGACTAAACATAAAAAACACACTTCAGCTAAAGTCATGAAGGAGTTGAATGTAACCCGCAGACAACTAAACAGCCTATTGTCAGACAAAGTAGAGCGAAACTTGAGGTTCACCAATCAAAAATATTATGAGTATGGCCAGAAGGCTAGCAGGTTATTGGCATTTAGACTGAGGAAGCAACAATCCTCCAACATGGTTCATAAAATAAAATCCCAGGAGATTGTTGAGACAAAACCTGCCAAAATAGCAGAGGCCTTCGCAAAATTTTACAAATCATTATATACGAATACCGATACCTGTAATAATGATCAAGAGCTTACAGATTTTCTAAATAACATAAAATTGAACCAATTAACGGATGAGGCGGCTTTGAAATTAGATCAACAGATTGAGGAATGGGAAATCAAGCAGATAATTAAATCGCTTAAAAACAACAAAAGCCCAGGCCCAGATGGATTTACCAACGAATTTTATAAAACTTTTATTGATCTTCTGGCCCCCTTGCTATTGAAAGCTTATCATCATGCTTTAAAATCCAAAACTATGGCGCCATCTTGGACAGAAGCCACCATAGTAGTAATCCACAAAGAGGGCAAGGATCCTACAGACTGCCAATCTTATAGACCTATATCACTGCTGAACACAGATCTACGTATACTCACCGCAATCCTAGCAAGGCGACTTAACAACTTCATCACCCAAATCGTACACCCTGATCAGACAGGTTTTATTGCAGGCAGATACTATGCTGATAATTTAAGACGCTTACTAAATTTAATAAGTATTCAAAAAGAAAGTAAGATTGAATCAGCAATTATATCTTTAGACGCCCAAAAGGCGTTTGACAGAGTGTCCTGGAAATACTTAATTCATACTCTGAAACGTTTTGGATTTGGTCCACACTTTGTTGACTGGGTGCAGACACTTTACTCCTCTCCACAGGCAGCAGTTAAAGTTAACGGGTTTAGATCTCACAGATTTCCGCTAGAACGAGGGTGCAGACAGGGATGTTCGCTCCGCCTCTCCTGTTCGCCATTAGTATTGAACCACTAGCCCAAATCATCAGAGATGATTCTAATATCAAAGGAATAGAAATTAACAAGGAGGTACACAAAATCTCACTATATGCCGATGATGTACTATTGTATTTGACGGAACCTAAATCAACAATCCCCCACCTAAAAGAGCTCATATCTCAATATGGATTTCACTCGGGCTACAAAATTAATATAGAAAAAACGGAAGCTATGGATGTAAATGGCACAATTTCAGATATCACAAAATTACAGAGTGGATTTAAATGGCCTAAAAATGGTATTAAATACCTGGGTATTTATATACCCCCATCTTTATGTGATCTCTATGAGGCAAACTATAGCAGACTTTTACGGACCATCAAAAGTGATCTGGAACGTTGGGATACCCTCCCTATCTCTCTAATCGGACGTGTTGAAAGTATCCATATGAATGTTCTACCAAGATTACTCTACTTATTCCAGATGCTGCCTGTGGAAATTCCCAAATCTACCTTTGAAACCTTAGATAAAATGATGACTGGGTTTATTTGGCAAAAAAAGCGCCCTAGGATCAGATTAAAAACCCTGCAGTTATCTAAACCCAAGGGGGGACTTAAACTCCCAAACCTAAAATATTATTACTGGGCTGCACAACTTAAACCTTTATTAGTATGGCTACAAAACAGTACAGATACTCGATGGCTGGAAATAGAGGAAAGCATGTGCTCAGTACCACTTCAAAAATTACCCTGCTTAGATGCCCCTGCAAAGGAAATGTCAATCTGGACAAAAAACACCCTCAAAATTTGGAGTAAAATACAATCAGTTTTTAAGTTATTAAAACAAATCTCACTTTTATCAAGTATAGGATTTATGAAGTCGTTTGCACCAAATAATTTAGATTCTGGATTCAAAAACTGGTCTAATTATGGACTATCCTATATCCATCAATTAATTAAAGAGGGAAATTTCAAAACCTTTGAGCAGGTGAAAAGTGAATTTGGCCTTCCTAATACAGACTTTTATAGATACTTGCAACTCAGAACCTTTGTGACGACACACAACAACTGGACCAAACTTCGTGAACCTACACCTATAGAAAATTTCCTAATGGACATGCAAAGGGGAAAGGGAAATAAAAAAGTCATCAGTAAAGTATATGACCTGTTTCGATCCATGACGATTCATGACTCCAACAGCATAAAGCACAAATGGGAGACTGAATTGCAGGAACCAATAGAAGGGGACACATGGGAAGAAATATGTACTGAAGCACAATTAACAACAAATTCCAATACGTGGAGAGAATTCAAATGGAAAGTAATAGTACGCTTTTTCAGAACGCCAGCAATAACTAGTAAAATGGGCCCATCACAACCCAGCTTATGCTGGAGAAACTGTGGGACGCAGAATGCAAATCATATGCATATCTTTTGGTCTTGTCCTAAATTAAGGGTATTTTGGGAGGAGATTTTTGAAGCTCTTAAGGTAGTCCTCAGGAGAGATATCCCGAGGACCCCCCTGGTGGCAGTTTTGGGAGCAATGCCTGATGGAATAGACAGGAAAGCTGATAGATATCTTCTAAATATTTTGCTCACAGCTGCTTTGAAATGCATAACAATCAGATGGCTAAAGCCACGACCTCCTACATATAACATATGGATACAAAAAGTCTGGGATATTTACTTGATGGAAGAAATCACATATTCTCTAAGACTTCAAAAAGCAGTTTTTAATATAAGGTGGAGTCCAGTCACGCCCTTGTTAATTCAGTGACACATTTAAAGATTGCCCTTTCGCACTTGAGGCACTCGACTCATGAGTCGGGTTAAAATATCACTATGTCTGGGTATATGGGGGTCACCTCATCTCAGAAGGGATCTATTTGTGTTTTGTGTTTATTTTGTGTTGTTTTTAATTGTTTTTTTTATTTTACCCTGTTGTTGTGTATTCAGTATCATATTTGTCAGGACATCTACTGTCTCATCTTTCCTTGTCAAGCCTTGGTGCAAAAGATGTCAGTAAGAGACAGAAAAATGTAACTGTGAAAATCTGTGTTGTTAAAAAAGAAATAAAAATAAAGTTAAAAAAAAAAAAAAAAAGAAATTTAAACGGAAGGAAAAAAGGAAAAAAAATTAACCTTAAAACAAAAACTAAACAACATCAAACCAAAGTGGAAATAAAAACTACATTAACCAAAGAGTGCAGATTATGAAGTCTGTATTCTATATTACCCTCCAATAATGTTTAGATTTAAATAGAGAAGATGGCATATCGACCACCTGATGCAATAGTTCCCTCAGTTCACACAACATGATTTATGACAATCTTACAACCTTCTAACATCGTCGCTGCGATTTCCTAACCGATCGTCCTGTAGCGGGTCGTGTGTCGAAGATGATATGTGGAAACAACATTAATGTTTATTCTAAATTTGGTGCCAAGAATCTCCACAGAAACGACCAGGAGAGGAGCTGCAGCCAAACTGCTACTGCAGGTGATAAACCCGGTAACTTTCCAGCGTGACATAAACAGGTTCTAATGATATTCATTCAGTCAGGACTTTACTGACACCAGCCACATGCACTGCAGGTAGATTGGAGTAAAACGTTGATTAATGCTGGTTATTTTGTGCCCATTGTTGAACGCCTGACGCCGCGATCGACTAGTTTTGGTCTCTCAGGTTTTGAAAATGGGCGACAATCAGCCGACAGTTCTGAGATGTGTAGCGATCTGGACATTAGGCTAAAGGAATGATGAGGGGAGGGTCAGCGGAGAGCAGGAGATGATCTTTCTCATCCAGTGTCATGGAAAAATGCAGGTAGAAACAATAATGACGATAAATTAAAATTACTCGATAGCTTTTTTTTAATTGTCCGATTAATTGGTTTATCGTTTATCGTGACAGGCCTACTCATTGCCATAGCAACTGACAACCAAAAACACTCAGGCATTCCCACATAAAGAACAGAACATTCAGTCCATCAGTTTCATGTGGTGGATTAGCTACTGCTGCCATTAGCTAGCTAACAGTAGCGGTGCTTATTAGCTCATTTCAACACCTGCTGGAGTTTGGTCGCCATTTTTTCTATTGTAACTGAAACACAGCACATCTACTGGCTTGTATGCTAGCTTCCCTCTCCATCGCTATTTTTCTCTTAGTTAAACGTTTGTCATAGTGTTGGCCTTCAATAGCAAAGCGCTTGATCATTTTTGCTCTTATATATCAGCATATATTTAAGATTGTTGATAGTTTGGCAGCCCTCCAGCAGGGGGCGATGGGGTCGTCATGCTGAAAAGGTTTTATGGTTTCAAATGAGAGATTATTGAAATATATTGTGTATCATGAAACACCAAAACATATTGGGACAGGAGGTGTTCCTCCTATGGCCCTCTCTGCAGGCAGGTCATGTGACTCACAGTGCCAGCGTCATGTCCTCCTGCATCCTCTGCAGCGCATCAAGCAGCGCCGGCGCGGCCCGCTGGCGGTGGTTCTCCTGCTGCGTTCGGGCGCCGCACACCGCCAACACATAGTTATTGTGGAGGTTATGGAGCTTTGCTGTAGCTTTGTCGTAGCGTTCGCGAGCCCGCTCTGCTTCGCGGCCTGTGATTGGTGGAGAGTATGGGACGTGGCGGTCAGTGCAACAGGAAGTGCAGACCGCGGCAGGTGCGGCCGAACCAGGACCGACCTTTGGATAACGCCTCTCGGTACTTCTCTTTGGCGTTGTTGGCGTCACGGCTCAGCTGACGGTAGGAGGCCTTCAGCTTCTCCAGGTCATTTTTGGTTACCTAGCAACAACAGACAAGCTTGTGTCTGTGGTCATGAGCCGAGCCGAGCCGCCCCCGACCGAATCCTGGGTTACCTTGTGGTTGTGGCTCTCCAGCTGCTGATGAAGACTCTGGTAGCTCTTCTTCACCTGCTGCTTATCCCGAATCAGCGTGGCGAGGCGGTGCAGCGGGCCGGAGTTCAGGTCGTCGGCGTGGCTCCTCATGATGTGACCCAACGCCTCCGTCTGACGGATCACCTGAGACCACGACTGACAGAGCCACTGGACTAAGAGGCTGGCCCACAAGCCCCGCCCTCAGGGCAACAGGTGAGCAGCTTACCTTGCTGACTGTGCTCACATAGTCGGCGGCTTCCTGCTTCTCTGTTTGCTGAGTCATGCTGAGCAGCAGGGCAGCGTACTCCTTATCGCTCTTCACCCGCAGCGTCATGAAGCGCTTCACCGTCTCCAGCAGCTAGAGGGAGCCAGAGCACACAGGTTCAGCTGCAGCTGACGGGTCAGAACCCGTCCGCTCCCCACCGACCCCTGATGCCACCCTAAGCCCCACGCCACACATGGCTGACTGGGGTCCACCGATCAGCTCGTGTCTGGACCGGTCAGCTCGGCCCGTGTCGGGTCATGTGACACAGATGCCACACAGGTCTGAAGGAATGTCAACACCTCTGGGTTTTTTTTCACCTTGTTGAAATTAGAAATCTATTGATTGTAGTGGTCTGCCGATCGATCGGCCGATTTCCATGAAAAAGATACTGATTGGCGATTGCTGATCACGTCCCATCGCTGATCACCTGCACCTCAAACTTAGCGGAGATGCCACCTCTCTGGGTGCATCATCACTAGAAAGCTTCCCTGCCCTCACCAATATGGCGGACCAACACAGGAACAGCTGAGATGCTTGTGCTTCTCGAAGGACTCTACCCACAATGCTCTGCGTATGTAGCATGTATAAAAGCTGTTCAATGTTTCTGCCTGTTCAAAGCTTCAAAGAGTCTCGTCATGATTCAGCCTGATGGAATCGCTGGTTGCAGTACCTGCTTTAGCCTGTGATCAATACTGATTGTTGTGATTGGTAAATATCGGCAGGATCAGTTTTATCTCTACCTGCAGAGAATCGGTACAACAAAAGGTTCCTGAGCGATCATAGAGTCCAAATCATTTCAGGACCCGACCGGTTCGAACTGCTGGTTCTGGTCAGGTCCGATCAGAAGACCCCGCCATCTCGGCCCAGCGGCGATCCCGATCAGAACCGGTCCCATCTTACCTTCAGCTCCCAGTCCTGCAGCTTCAGCAATCCCTCGTGGCAGTTGATGAGATCCCGACCAAAACCCATCCCGGATCAGCGGTTCCGTCTCTAGAAGTGCAGCACTGAAAAACCTGAGGGCATCGTCCTGTGGAGAGAGAGACGTGTCAGAACCAGTACCACTGGGTCCAGTTGGGGTCGCGACCTCATGGTTCTGATCACAGGATCAGCAGCCCAACTATAGTGACCCACATTTCCCAAACCTCCCGCTGGTGAGCGGATCGGATCTCACCTCCCAGTGGCACCTGATCCGTTCACCAAAAAACCTCCGTCCCTCATAAGACGTCCGTCCCACACAGGGCGTCCGTCCCTCGCCGGCTCCTTTTGGTGCGGTGGAGCAGCGGCCTAAGGGACTCTGAAGGAGACCCCCGGCCCCCTGACGAGGGAACTCCTCATCAGAGGGAC
Organism: Phalloptychus januarius; assembly: GCA_902982915.1. Classification (NCBI taxonomy): domain Eukaryota; kingdom Metazoa; phylum Chordata; class Actinopteri; order Cyprinodontiformes; family Poeciliidae; genus Phalloptychus; species Phalloptychus januarius. Next base: position 1,178,893 of record CADWAE010000075.1, read on the forward strand.
CTCATTCTCCTGGTCTTCACCCAGAGCTGAGGGTAGGAAGGGTTAGGGGGGTCACAGATCAACACCTGCCCTGCTCAGGAAGGTACTGTACAGAACTAGAGTCCAACTTTCAACTGCAACAAGTCTGACTCACTGCCAGCAATGAGGACCAAGTTCTGGCGCTGCTATAACTGGATCTCCTTGGCCAAGGGGCCTGGTATCCGGCCCTCCTGACCCCGGGGGCATTTCTGACGAGGACTTGAACTTGGCCTCACCTGCTGCTTCTCTCCAGCTTTGCTAAAACTGACTGAGACCCTGTGTCGCCTCCAGGATGGGTCAGAACCCGTCCTCCTGGGATGGAGCTGATCAACCATCTCTGGGTCCAGGCTGGCCAGACGCCGAGGCTACGCTAGCTTTAGCCTTAGCTCCATTCAAACTAATGGAGGAAGAGCTATCATGCTACTGCTGGGAGATAGCCGCCACTGCTCCAATTGAGGTCCGTCACCTTTGAACTCAGAACACGTTCAGAACTTGAATAAGTCGGGTCCATTCTACCAGAATTTGTCCCTGCTGCCGTCCTCTATCCGGTCCCGAGAAGCCCGCAGAACACGGAGCGAGCAGCCGGAGCAGGAATGGCAGTCCGGGACCTCCACAGTTAGGGAGTGGGATCGCTGTTTTCCCGGAGCTTTCTGTTCCGTTTACTGACCTGAAAACTGGATAATGCGGCGGCAGATTCTCCGTCTGGTCACCGTGCTTCCCTCTGGTCCTCCCCGGGACTCATGTCGTCCTCTGCACCGGGTTTATCTCCTCCGTTGCCGTGTTTTTGCTCTGCTGTCCGGGATGCAGAGCTTACAGCTAACGGCTAATAGGGAGGGGCTTCCGCCGGAAACGGAAAACCGGGAAGAGGTAGGAGAGGGAGACGGGATGGGGTGGGAGGAGCCAGTAAAGAGGAAAAAACAGTCACGTGACGAAAACAAGAGACGAGAAGAAATGGGACATACGGTTCATTCCGCCATGTTTTATCCCCAAACCAGAAACAACCTGACAGAACCGAGGAGCGGGTCAGAACCTCCGGCTCCTCCTGGCTCAGAAACTCACTGAAGAACACCAAACACTAAATCATTACCTGCATAAACTCTAAGCGGAAATAAAATCCATTGAAACATTTAAACAACAAGCAGTTAAACCAGGACAGAGTTTAAGTTTAATCTTTGTAAGATGACCACAGGGGGCGCTATGGAGCGCAATGGTGCGCTTCAAATAAAACTGCTTTACTGGAAAACGACGTCATCTTCATCACCATTATCATCATCACTAAAATCTAATTGATGGCTGTAAATTAGTTTTATTACTGCGAGTTTTATTATTGATTAAAGTTTCAATAAAGAAAAACAGACCAGATCAAACTGGGGGACGAGTAATGGAACCAGTGAGACCAGTAAGCCCCCACCCTGGGCGGAGCTTTCAGCTGGAAATGAGAGGAATGAAGGAACAGTCAAAGTTTCTGTCCAACTGGTTCCAGAGACATGATGCGTTCACTGCCCTCCGTTCAACACAGCTTCAACACCTTTTGTTGTTTTTTTACTCCTCTGGGGTTACATCACCTCCATCCAGGAAACACAATAAATCAGTCAATCATTCAATTCATAATGAAAAAAAAAACTATTCATTTTGAAACAATTTTGACTCTGCTATATATAAAAGGATCAATTAAATAAACTAATAAAATATATTGATAATTAATTGATTAAAAAAATACCAGAAGAAATGAAAGATTCAGAAAAAAATTAAAAGAGGAAAGAGAACATTCTAAAATAAAGAACAAAATATTTGAATAGATATAAAAATAAATGTACCACCATTGAGAGGCAATTAATAAAATATTTAAAATCAATACAAAATAACAAATTAACAATATTCCAACAAATATTTAAAACAATTAATTTCAACAATTGCACGTAATTTTCTGATTTACGTGCATTTTTTTATTGCATGATTTATTCTCTGTTTCCATAATTTTATATCAAAATGTTCCCATGTTGGTGATGATATTTTTCTGTTTTTTCATAAAATGTCTGATTTCATAAGTGCATTCATTAATCCCTGTTTCTCTATAAGAATTATCTGAACCTGGTTGCTTAGCAACAAAAGGGTTAAAAAAGGCTTTAATGCCGAAAAATGACCAGACGTACAGAACTGGGTCTCACTGGGTCACACTGAGCCTCATTGGGTCTCACTGGGTCTTACTGAGCCCCACTGAGTCCCACTGGGTCTCACAGGTCACAATAGGTCGCACTGAGCCCCACTGGGTCTCACTGGGTCACACTGGGTCACACTGAGCCCCACTGGGTCACACTGAGCCCCACTGGGTCTCACTGAGCCCCACTGTATTTCATGAAATGAAATACCAATATGACATATTTACCAAACCCTAGTTAACTCAAGCTGGACTTTATAAACAGGAATAAAATATAAAATATTTTTTCACACTAATAAAAAACTGCGTTAAATTATTTAAGCAGAAATATGAAACCAAAGGAAATCTGCTTTTAGATATTCAGACATTAAGAGGTCAAACCTCTGAGAGGAGGAGGCGTCGTCCCCTGTGGGCGAGCTACACAGAGAGACAGAGGGAGAGAGAGAGAGAGAGGGAGTGCCGGCAGGTAGAACAGGTTTGGGCGAGGCGGAGAGAGAGAGAGACACGAGTCAGATTTATTGTTCCGGTCAAGTAAAACTTTATTTTTTCTCCAGATACGAAGGACCTGAATCTGTTCCAGACAGAAGAAGAAGCTGCCAGACGAGGTGGACTTTTCTCAAAGACAGAAGAAGACGAAGGTGGACACACCTGAGGACAGGTGAGTCGTGTCAAACTAGAAAACCAACCTGAAACTGGAAAACCTTCCCAGGTACAGAGAACCAGAAGCACAGACTAATAAGAATGTAGATAGATAGATAGATAGATAGATAGATAGATAGATAGATAGATAGATAGATAGATAGATAGATAGATAGATAGATAGATAGATAGATAGATAGATAGATAGATAGATAGAGCTTTAATAATTTGTCAGAGTCAGAAGTTTACATACATCTCATCAGGATTTGGCAGGTTGCCTCTGAACTGATGATTTTGTCGGATGTTCTGGTTTCAGCTACGGTTCTGACCCGTTCCTCCTGACAGAATCGGATCAGGAAAAATCCGAGAACATCTTTTTATTTGGTGTATGTAAACTTGTGGTTCCTATTGCAGCTCAGACCATTAAATGAGGAGAAATTATTATCTGACGAGTTGTGAGGTTGAGTTCTGTGATGTTTTTCAGAAGGAACTTTGATGGATTGAGACGTTTTGGATATGAATGTGCTGTCAGGTTTGGACTAGGCCGCAGCGCCTCACCATCTCCTGTAGGAGAAACCATCACTTGCTGATACTGGTTCATTAAAGTGGCTGCAGCTGATTTAACTCCCTGCTGCTGCCCGTTCTTTAGGTGTTGGGCAGAGAAAGAGAAGTGAGGATTCAGAGATTCCTTTGGATTTGATCTGCCACTGCTTTAATCTGTTTTAACTTGTGGAAATGTTTTAGTTTGTTTAGTTTGGTTTAGTTTTGTGGAACCAGATTTTGGCCTCAGAAGGTTTTACCAGCTTAAAACAGATTAAAAAATATAAAATAAATAAACTATTAGTTCAGATTATTAATCTCGTTAAGGCTTAACTTGCAGAGCTGATTGGTTGTTTCTCCTGGAAGCATAAACATGACCCGATTGGTTGTAATGTGGAGGAAATGACATCATAGATGTTTTGTCGTTATGTATTAATGAAACTTTATTCACATCAATCTCTCTTTCTCTCCAGCTTGGCTGTTCCCCCCCCCCACCGACCCGTCCTGTGACATCATCAATATGTCATCAAAAATCAACATTTCTTTGGAGAACCCATACGGTCAGGTGACCATCCCTCGGGCTAAGCTCCGCCCCTCTGATGACGCAACAGTGATAGCCAATCCGGTGGCTCTGAATAGCGAGAACCCGTACGCCCAGAAGGGCTCGGCCCCGCCCCCCTACACGGTGAGGGAGGAAGAGGAGGAGGAAGAGGCGGGGCGGTGCCCAGCGTGCTGCTACCGCTGCCGCAGGAGGAAGTGATGTCACTTTTTGGAAGGAGGAGTGTGATTGGCTCACCAGAACCAGAACCGGGCCGCAGATCCGAAGCTTAGAGACTTCAGAGGAAACGGTTCAAACTGATTTTGGACCGTAGATCCTGGTTCTGGAGGACTGGACAGAACCAGGACAGAACCAGAACAGAAGCCACCCATGAACAGCTTCAGGCTACACGATTTAAATATTTGATTTTTATAGTTTTTAGATTTATTTAGGATTTTAGTTCCTTCAAAAAAACAAGATGGCTGCCTTTCTGCCGTTGCCATGACCACCACCTGAAGACCGAAGACTGTCTTACAGCTTTAAGTAATATTTACATATACAATATAAATCTGATCCCTTGTAAGGATTTTATATTTAATCAAAGTTCAGAAAAACATTTAGAATTTTATTTTAAAGCAAAAGATTTTGCTCAGATTTTTGTTCCATCAGGAGGAAAACGAAGCGACTCGTCTTCATAATCAGAGATTATGGCTGAGGAACAAAGAAGTTTTAGAAACAGAAGATCATTATTGTGTTGCTGAGATGCTTCTGCTTTATTTCTGGATTCAGGAAAAATGTTTCTCCATAAAGTATTTCTGCTTTCTGCACCATAATGTTCATATGAAGGACTTTTCAAAGCGAGTTGTAGATGAAGAACAAAATAAAAACTTTCTTTGCTTTTCCTTTTATGTCCCGTTTGTCTAAAAATACAAACAGAAACTCCTTCAGTCCAGCAGGGGGCGCACTGCGGAAGCTGTGGCTCTGTGGGTACAGCACTGGTCTTGTGACCAGAAGGTTGTGGGTTCGACTCCAGCTTCCCGCGGCCTGTGTGATGAATGTGTGATGGACCGGAACCAGTTTAGTAATCTGACCTAAAGGGAAGTTCACCAGGAAAGGGTACTTTCAAAATAAAACAGGAAGTCAAACCGACGAACTATGGAGTGAAAATAGTCTCAAAAGATTCGTAACTCGTAAAAAGGGTACCGGTCCAGTTACGACTGACCAGACCCGACCCGACCCGCCATTCAGGAGTGTCTGACTGAACGCTTCTCCAGCCAGAGCAGAATAAACTTCCGCCACCTAGTGGTGGAATCTGTTACCCATGTAATTACAGTTGTACACGTCACAAACGAGGAATCGTATATAAACATATATATATAAATTAGATGTGGGTCTAATGACATATATATTTTCCACAAAAATATGTCTTAGCCACGAGACGAGACAAGCAGAGAGGGAAATACGTGGTGAACTATGGAAAAAACTATTTCCGAAGTAAACTCAGATGACCGAGCTTTAACTAGCAAGTGAACGCACCATCTACAACACAAATCAGGGAGGCTGAAATGAGTCTCAAAGTAGTTTTGCAGTAACTGGATCGGTACCCTTTTTACGAGTTACGAATCTTTTCAGACTATTTTCACTCCATAACGATCGGAAACACAATGTCTGTTGTTCAGAACAGAACAAGACGCCTCAGTAGGTTCTGATGGGCTGAACTGGGCCGGATGGGTTTCTGCGGTCAGCCTACTTCATGATGTCGGATTCTGGTTCTGCAGATTTGATGGGAAAAGTACAAACTTTCTGATTGGTTTTAATTCATTTAATCATCTATTTTTATATTTCCTCTGATTAACTTTAATTTGTTGTTTAATGTCTGAAACACAAAGAAACTTGTCAGTCTGCTGCAGCGGATCTGGACCAGTAAGAGGTCCAAACCCATGAAAGCTCTGACTGGGAAAGTGACCAGTGAGCCCAGCAGGTCCTGACCGGGTAACCAGTACTGTCCTCATCGTCTCCATGACGACAGTGGTCTGTGCGGAGCCGACCAGAAAGCTGAACCCGGTTCCAGGAGCCAGAATTGATCAGCAGGTGATTATCAGATCATTAGCTTTGTGCTTCTATATTGATCGGAACCTCTCAGGCTGTTAGGGTGATTATTATTGACGAGTATTGATTGTAGTACAACAGGCTGAAGTGGATCTTGTTCACGTGAGGATTTAGTTTCAGGTCAGGTTTCACCTGGTTGGTGAATTATTGATGCAGGCGAGTTTCTCTCTGGGAGACGATCGAAGCCAACAGAAGACGAGCAAACAAGAGGCGGGAAGACGGAGAGACGAAATAAAGCCAAACAAGAAGGCTGGAAGAGAAACAGACCAAACAGAAACCGGAGAGACGAGCAGATGGAACGGTGGAACGATGAAGACTGAGGAAGAGGAGGAGGAGGAATACGACAAAACCCAGGTGAGTTTCTGTCTGACCAATCAGAACACAGGAAGGAAAATCATTTCATCCAATCAAAAACATTACAAAAAACTTTTTGTCTTTGTTAACAAAAGCCCCAAATCGATTCTAATCGTGGCAAAAATACATTTTCATATCCAGCATGCTGATCCCAGTTTGTTCCCAGTCTGATCCAGTAACAGATGTTATCATCTCTGCAAACCAGACGGAGTTACCCTGAATTAAGCTGGAAAAAAAAACCTTCTCACCATAAACGTATTTCATGTCGTAGCAACAAGAAGTCGTTCGTCCAATCACAGGACAGAATGAGCAATGAGGTCATCGCTCCAGGAGAACCAATCGGATCAGGATAGAGCCACCGGATATGTTTCAAACCAAACAGATCTGTAGACACCAGCTGGAGGCGGAGCTGCTGCTCCACTGTTCCTCCAGTTCCCCCAGCTCCTCCTGTTCCCCCAGCTCCTCCTGTTCCCCCAGCTCCTCCAGTTCCCCCAGCTCCTCCAGTTCCCCCAGCTCCTCCAGTTCCCCCAGCTCCTCCTGTTCCCCCAGCTCCTCCTGTTCCCCCAGCTCCTCCAGTTCCCCCAGCTCCTCCAGTTCCCCCAGTTCCTCCTGTTCCCCGCAGCTCCTCCAGTTCCCCCAGCTCCTCCAGTTCCCCCTGTTCCCCATTCAAGGTGTCTACTGGAAGGCGGCTCGTCAGGGACAGACAGAAGCTTCTTAACTTCTCTTTAGAGGAACCAAAAAGCGGCTATGCTTCATCAGAACCGGAGGTTCTGCTCCCAGAAGCAGAACCTCGTTCGCTCTGCAGTCTCAGATGGTATGAACAGAAAATTAACAGAAAACAGAAAAACTAAATGTAAAAGTCAGATTCACTCAGTATTCAGACTTCATCAGTGAGTTTGATGCTGTTTCTAACAAAAACAGTTGAAAACAGTGAAGCTGCAATCATTTAACCACGCCTCTTCTCTAACATGTGACTGTAGGAAGAATAAAGGGGGATTGCTGCAATATTCCATGATTCACTAATCAGTAAAAAGGTTCTTCTGGGAAAATGACCCTACTTGGTTAAAAGGTCATAGTTGAGCTCTAACTCTGATTCCATACAAAACCCTAAATATGTGCACATTTTCTTTACTGACCCTAATGAGCTTCTGTCTGTTACATTCACCGATTATGACTGTGTCATAATTGTGGGAGATTTTAATGTCCATGTTGACAAACCCAGAGACAGACGAGTTCAGAAAGAGGGCAGTTTCCTAACCCTGACAAGGTCCAGGTTCTGAAGTGCTGAATTTCCACCGACTTCATGAGTTTTGTTGGGAACCTGACAGGGTCAAAGGTCAGGAAACTGAATATTTCCAGAGTCTCTGACGTCTCGTTTCTGTTCCGAGTCATTTCTCCTTCCAGCTGTAACCATGGAGATGAGCAGGTAGATACCTGCCACCGTAAGCTTCACGTTATGGGTCCCATTGTTCCCATTAAGGTGGTGTCTGTTTGGAGGAAATCCCAGTGGACAAATGTTCCACGAGGATTCCTGGAGCCGGTCACACTGAGAACCAGAACCAGAACGCTGCAGCTAGAGATCTGACTAAAACCAGGAAAATAGAGACAGCACCCAGTTCTACACCACCCGGTTTCCTTCACTGACAGACTTCAAGCTGCTGCTAGTTTATGAATCACTGATTGGATTAAAGATCTGCTGCTGCTGGATCAACCTGCTGGTTCTGGTTCTGCATCAGGACCAGATCCAAACATGGAGAAGCAGCATTCAGCTTCTATGCGCCACAGATCTGGAACAATCTTCCAGAAAACTGAAAAACAGCCAAAACCCTGAGCTCCTTTAAACCATAAATGAATCATTCATAAATATTTAGACATTTTTCTTGATTCTGACTGAATGAAGTTTATTATTTCTAGATTCATGTTGTAAAACTTTCTGCTGAAACGTTTTAATAAATCTGATCCTGACAGGGAAGATGATTCATGAAGATGAAGAGGAGGATGATGATCCCCTGCCCCCCCCTTCCTGCTCCTCTGTTGCCATGGAGACGGCGATGTCGGGCAGGAGGCCTGACCTGGTGTGCATCGTGTGTTTCGGCAGCTATGACCTGCTGACGCGGTTGCCACGGCGACTCCACTGTGGCCACGCCTTCTGCCAGGCGTGTCTGAAGAGACTCGACACGGTGATCAACGAGCAGGTGAGGTCAAGAGGTCAGGAGGAGGGCAGTTTCCTAACCCCGACAAGGTCCAGGTTCTGAAGTGCTGAATTTCCACTGACTTCATGAGTTTTGTTGGGAACCTGACAGGGTCAAAGGTCACTAGAGGACCGGTCTGATTTTCCTCACAGGACGTGACATCAGCAGTAACGGCGCCTTTCTTCCTCCTCCTCTTCCTCAGGTCTGGATCCCGTGCCCCCAGTGCCGTCAGAACACGCCACGGCCGCGCGGCGGCGCCGCCGGTCTGGACCTGGACCTGGCGTCCTTCCTGGCGGTGAAGGCCCAGCAGACCTTCGTCTCCTGCTCCTCTTCCTCGTGGAGCTCTGACCCCAGGGGCGGGGCTTGGTCCGGCGACGGGAAGCTTTGGCTGGGGAAGGAAGTTCCTGACGATGGCTGGCGGCACGGTGGCCTGGTGGAGCCGCGCTTCCATCGCTATGGCGACTGCTGCCCGGCACCGTCCTGCTGGCGCTGCTGCTGGTTCTGCTGCCCCAGACGAGGCTGATAGAGACCAGATCGGACCCGGACCGGAACCGGATGAGGCCCAGTTCTGATATGCATCCTATACGTCCTGGTTCCTGGTCAGTTCTGTATCAGAACCGGGTCGGGTCCGGAGCAGGACCGGGTTGCCGTGGACAATAATCAGAGCTTTAAAATGTTTCGTGTTCAGAAACATCAAATAAAAGCTTTAAAGTTTTTGGTCTTTGATCTCATTGACCTCACCTGGAGGTTGTTTCATAAATCCGTTGTTACCAAAGCAGATCGGAACAGAACTGGATTCACTCTCAGGTCCAGTTGATACGTCAGAACAACCTTAGATCAAATCCCAGGTCAGCTGCACATTCTGGTGCCCCATCAGGAGCTCAAGACCAAAACCGCAGCCAGATTGGACCCAAACTGGCCTCTGTGAGAGAAAATAAAAGGTTTTTCTGTTCCATATTCAAACCCAAAGCTGCTCAAAGTAGAAATTTATTCTTTACACATAATTTACAAAAATAAACAAACTGACAGTTTACGGCTCTCAGCCAATCAGGATCTCACTGATGATGTCAGTGCTTTCCACCAATCAGAAGTTCAACCTTTGGCCACAGGTGGCACTGTGGAGCAGACAGAGCATTGGCACAAAGCACTCTGGGAGTTTGAGTCCGTGTCTTTTTGTCCATCCTGCACAAAGCTCTGCCCTCAGAGTCTCCAGCCAGTAGCAATGCGCCGCGGCCTCTACCCATCGGCCAATCAGAGGCTTCCGAGGGCTTCCCCCATCCTGATTCGCTGTCCTGGCTGCAGGTCAAAGGTGAAATCTGCCGGTGCCTCGAACAGCAGGACGATGGTGGAGCCCAGGTTGAACTCGCCCACAGGCTCGCCTTTACGCAAGGCCACGCCCCCTTCGCCGGCCATCACCTGGTCGCCTGTGGCAACGTAGCTGCGGTCCTGGAACGAACCTTTGCTGTAGCAAGGAGCGTTTGTCCGCAGCTCCTGAGGAAGGAAAGAGACCAGCTCAGGCCAGGAGCCTCACGTCTAAAGCAAAAAATGTGTGGCGCCATATTTCACACACAAGTTGGCTTGAATAAAAATTTACTTTGCGTCAAAGTTTACGTAAATATACACACAATTTTCCTCTGGTGTGAAAATGTGCAGCAGTAACAAACTTTAACTGTGGACAAAATCAAACTACAAAGAGTCAAAACTCAAATAAATCCACTGAACCTGATGACATTGACTTATTTAATACTTGATTGTTTAAATTAGGGTGTCAAACTCCAGTCCTCTAGGAGGCGCTGTACCGCAGTTTTTAGATGTGCCACAGGTACAAAACACTGGAATAAAATGGCTTAATTACCTCCTGGTGTAGATCAGTTCTCCACAGAATGGCTAATGAGCTAATTATTGCATTCAGGTGCAGCAGAGGCTCAGATAACGGTTGCAGGACTGGAGTTTGAACCCTGTGGTTTAAACGCTGAAACTGAACCGCATTGATCCTCCTGAATAACCTGAATAATAAAGAAACTAAAATAAAGGCTGGTAAAACCTCAGTCCAATGGCAGCCAGGCGGCTGCAGCAGCACAGCTTTCAGCCGGGACTTAAAGACAACATTTTATCCTTGTTTTGCTGTTTTCCTCATCAATCTTCTGATCTAAACATAGCGCACGTAGCGTTCTGATTGGCCGCTGCCAGCCAAGAACCCGCCTCCAGTAGGAGCCAGTTCTTCCCTCTGATCCTTCAGTGGGACCCATCTGGGCTCCGGATTCACCTGGCCAGCCGGACCTCTGGCGGGAACTCACCTGGTCGAAGTAGACCCTGATGGAGCCCACGTTGGTGGCGCCCACCGCCGTGAGGGAGAAGAAGCCGTGCCGCCATTGGCCGCTCAGCACCACGCGCTCGTTGAGGCAGAAAAGCTCCTTGACCCAACGCGCCACGCCCGGGTTCACCGACATCAGCGAGCCTGGTGGTGACATGGAGGGGTGAGCGTTGGCACGGCGACCAGCGGGCCGTCGCCGTGCCGACGCTCACCAGGGAAGTGGCGGCGCAGCTCCACCCTCCAGTCGGCTGGCGAGTGAAAGCAGTGGTAGTCGCCCGGCGCAAGGTAGACGACCACGTGGAACAGGGCGCGGTCCGGAGACGACAGCAGCCGGTCCTGGAAGGACGCCGGGTCTGAAACGGAACCGCACAGGTCAGAACCCAAACTGGAACCAGAGTTCTGGTGGGTCGGCGCCGCTCACCTGGGCTCGGCCTGCTGGGCGGTCCCAGGAAGTTCTCCAGGCTGTAGGTCACGCCCTTCACCTGCTCCACTTGCGAATTCTGGACCCGTCCAAAATGGAGGATCCTGCCGTCAGCCGGCGACGTCTGCAAACAGAGCCAGAACCCAGTGACCCGACAGAACCAGAACCAGCTGGTGACCCGACAGAACCAGAACCAGGGAGTTCTGCTGGTTCTTCCCTCTGCACTGAGGCGGTTCAGATGAAATCTCAAATCAATCTGCCTGCCCCATCAGAGAGTGGATGTGAGGTTCTGGTTCTGATTCCGTGGGAGGAACTTACCAGGCAGGAAGCGGCGCAGACGGGTCGGACCGCGGGTTTGAGGCGGCGGCGGAAGAACTCGCCCAGGTTCTTGTAGTGATGCAGGTCCTCCACTGCCGCCTCCTGGTGGACAGACAGAAGAACTACAGCGTCAGAGGAGCCTGTACCGCTCTGGTTTTGGTTCTGGTTCTTGTCCAGACCTGCATGTTGACCCCGAACGTCCAGATGTAGAGGGAGTAGATGGGTTTGCGGAGCCAGGTGGGTAGGTCTAGTCCGTTGAGCCGGCCCCAGGCCCGAGACACGAGGCGGGTTGGGAAGGTCCGGTAAAGCGCCACCTATGGGTTCAAAAAGAAACTACAGCGTCACTCGGTGGCGGATCTGTGATCCGGTTCCCTCGCATCTCAGAGCAGCAGGAAGAAGCACAACAGGATGTACATATATGGTCGCTCTCCTCCCTTTTCCTCATCATCCAATCACAATCCCTGTCAGAGCCGCTCTTACCCGATTGGCCAGCGGCCGCAGGGCATTGACAGACAGGAGGAAGCCGAGGAAAGCAATTGGCCGGCGGTGCCAGGGGGCGGGGCGACAGACACCACTACTGAGCGCGCTCAGATGGTGACGCAGAGCCAAACGAGGCACCCGGAGCCTGACAGGAAGGGGCGGAGCATAAAGGAAAGGGGCGGAGACACGATGGTCAAGTGACAGGAAGACAACAATCTGAAAACTAAAGCAGTCAGAAACAGGTGTGGGAGTGGACGGGGTTTCAACGAGTGGCGGCGAGCACGAGGAGGCGGAGCATCAGGAGGGTCAAAGGTCAGCACAGGAGGAGCCAGATGTTAGGCAGCTAGCTAACTAACCCCCACCTCCAGGTCCAGCTCAGTTCTGGTTCCAGCTGGACCAGATGAGGGACTCTGAAGCAGGGACCCATCCAGAACCAGTAGAACCGGGCCAGCAGAACTGCATTCCAGCAAAACCAGGCAAGTGGCTGGATAACTGGGCCAGCAGGCTTCCAGCGTATCAGATGCTGTCTCCATGGCAACCTGTAATCTGCTCTAATCTGGCTTCATCTCCTGATAATCTCTCTGTCTCTCTGGGTCGGGTCCAGAACCGCTAACGGCTCTCCCAGACTGAATGTAACGGTTCTGCTGGCAGAACGGATCTGTTTTCTGATCCGATTCCTGATCCGGGTCGGATCAGTAGGTTTCTGGAATAAAAAAATGATTACAGGTTTTGGTGCCTGAGCCAGGTTCTACGGAAGCCGGAGCGGACCTCAGCGTGCAGCTGGATTGGGTCAGAGGCAGGCAGTAGCTACAGGTCAGAGGTCAGGCCCGGGCTGGTTCTGAAGGGTTCTTCTCTCCCACCTGAAAGGTCCGGCAGCTCCGCTCCTTCCGCCCCCTCCCCGGGCGCCACCCTCGCCCCGCCGCTGCCTCACCTGCCGCAGGGGGCCGCGGTTGGGCCGCGGCAGCCTGCAGAACCTCACCATGAGCGCGCGGGTCGGGCCGGCGCCGGGAGTTGATCGGGCCGACGGCACATGGCGAGTGAGGCTGAGCCGCAGCGGCACCAGAGGAAGAGGAGGAGGAGAAGCAGGCGACTGGGGTTAAGGCGGCTGGGCTCCGCCCACTCTGCCACGCCGCAGTTATTAATAGCACACGGGTCAGAGTCCGCAACCTGATGGAAAAATCCAGATTGATGGCCAGCGATTGGCCCCTCAAACTGCTGAGTCATCGCTCTGCTAATCAATACGCTGATCAACGATCAACTGGGAGCTGGCCAATCACAGCCTGCTGCTGCAATGCCTGGTTACTGATTGACCTATCACAGCAGGCTACTTGACCAATCAGGAGGCAGGCTGGCTGTAAGGAGAGGTGGCAGGACTGTGTGACATCACCTTCACCTTTCACCCAGAGAACCAATCAGAGTGAGGTCATTCACCTGAGTGATGTCACTGACTTGGCTCCAGGGGATTGGCTAAACCTGCCCTGTTGCATAAGCGGTTCTGCACGTGCTCAGAAAGAAGGCAAGCTGCTGATTGGCCTCCTCGGTTCTGAGGAGGCACACCTGCAGGTTCACCTGCCAAGTTAGAACCATGTTCGAGTCCGCTGCTGGAGCAGGAAGCAATGGTGGGGTTACCATGGTAACGGCTCCAGTGTCTGAATTGAGTTTTTACAAACATGCTACTGCTGTGGTGCCTTTAATGTTGCCGCGGTAACCTGTGTCTCAGTGGGTCAGATCTCCGAATAAACCGGTCCGAGCTTCAGTATCGGGCAGAACCAATCCAACTGCGCAAGACAAACTGAAAAGAGGAAGTGACAACAAAAACAGTTCAGACCTTCTGGGGGGTGGAGGGCATTTACCTCCCCACATCATCATTAGGCCACGCCCTCTTTACATTTATGAGGCATAAGCTCTACCCACTCTGCTATAGGTCTCAGTGGGACCATGCAGCTGAATTAGCTCCGCTCCCTAATATGCGTCTTACCTGAGTAGGCGTGGCTAATTGGGGTCCAGCCTCTTCATCCTGTTGGCCCCGCCTTTTGTACTGCTGGTAACCAAGGTAACAGCCTCCCGTGATGATGAGCAGAGCAAACGGTCGGGGCCGGGGCAGGAGGCGGAGACCTGCAGAAGCAGAGGAAGCTGATTGGCTGACAGATCTGATGTCGTCATCATTTATCTCCTGCAGGGACTCACCGGTGCTCAGGCTGCGGGTCTGGCTGCAGCGCAGCGACGGCGCCCTGAAACACACAGCGCATTAACGTTCACCATCACATGACCCACACCGACCCCAACCGATGTCACATGACCCACACTGACCCCAACCGATGTCACATGACCCACACTGACCCCAGGCTGCTTTATACTTTCCAGAACCTCAACTGGAACGGTGAGTTCCAGTTGAGGTTCTTGGGTCCGGTCCCACCTGCCAGTCACGGTACCAGACTCGGCTCAAACTCGGCCATGTTGGTTCTGTGGTGAAGGTCTGCAGAGAAGAACCACAGTGGCTCTACCCGGTCACAGAGCCAGGCCAGAGAAACAAGAACCCCTCCCCGACATGTTGCTGCCACCAGTCAGGAGATCCAGAACCACCTGGAACTCATTCAGCTCGGCTCCAACTGCCTTCAACTGAACCAAGCAGAACTGGGCCGGTTCTGGACGTTCTACTGGGTCGAGACTGGTCTGACTGGGAATCAGCCAAGACGATTAGAGGGCAACAGAACCGGGCCAGACTCCTTTCATGCAGAACTTCAATGATAACTGGAGAACCCACTGAGGTTTAGCACCGCTTCCTTCAAAATGGTCCTGGTACCGGGCCCAGCTGGTACCATCTTTCTAATTTAAAACCATCAGAACATTTCTGGTCCACACCAGAACGCAACATAATAACCGGTGCGGTCCAAAATAAGACCGGTTCTTCGTGGCTCTGTTGGTTTCATCCAGGGAGCATCTGATGTTCTGAGTCCATATGACCCTGTTCCTGTAGAACCAGAACCTGGAGAAGCCTGATTAGTCTGGCTCGTTCTGGTAGAACAGGAACAGGTCCATATGGACTCACGATCAGTGTGTCTCCAATGTAACTTCAAACAACCCAACTTCCTGTTCCTGCCAGCCTAACTTCCAGGCTGCACATGTCTAATGCGAGCCGAACCTCCTCGGGTTCGGTCCTCCAGAACTGCGTCCAAGAGGACGGCGTCTGGACCAAACCTTCGGCTCACTACCTGACGTCACAGCCAGCGTCCCGCTGACGTCAGCGGTAAAGAGCTCAGGTGTTCCAGCTGAATTTACCTGCAGCATTTCCTCGATGCTCCGCTCAACAACCTCGCTGTGGCCGCCGCCATTATCTTTGTAGGATGTGACGTCAGGCTTCTTCTTCTTCGTCTGAAGAGGGTTGCGCAGGTGTAGTGCTGTTCCCTAGCGGTCCGGATGTTTTTAGATAAAGGAGAGGAAATAGATCTCCAGATAGATCCGTCTCACAGCAGAACGGCGTCAGAACCCAAAATGAATCAGAACCACCTAAAAATATGTAGCAAAATATGAGCTCAACAGAACCTGGAAACCGGACCAGACTTGAGGAGCAGAACATCCAGGAAAACTGGCTAAGAGTCGAACAGGTTTTTTTTTTTTTAAACATTATATTTATTGAATTTTTGTAACATAAAAAAAAGACAAACAAGTGACAGTGATACATTGACATAACATTCACATTCAACAACTTAATCCCCAGAGCGAACAGAACTAAAAAAAAAAAATAGTAATAAAATTAAGTAAAACTCAACAGAAATAAATGCATAAAAAAAAAAAAAAAAAAAAAAAAAAAAACTCAGCAACATACACTGTTCATCTAGTTTCCTTTGTAGTGTTTCAAAAACTCAGTCTATGGTGACCACATTTCTTCAAATTTCGCTCCCTTTCCTCTGACAATATAAGTGAGTCGCTCCAGAGCCAAACATGATGCCATCAGTGTAGAGATATTAATCTCCTGGCCTGCAGGAGTCCAAAATCAATCAATTTAAACTGTCTGGAGCTAAAAACACAGTTCCCTGGTTAAATACCTAGAACACACATTTTAGCCTCATTCATTCCAACAATCTTTGACAAAGTTTGCGTAACTGAGTTCCAGTATTGCTGTAATTTTGGACGCTCCCATACACAGTGAAAACCCCTTCCAACCAAACACTTACTGCAGCTCTCCGGGATGTTCGGTGTCCAGTGATTCAGTTTCACTGGAGTTATAGAAGTTCTCATCAACCACTTGTATTGGAGGAGTTTCATCCTGGTGTTAATTGGCTGCTTTTGGGCTTTTAAGCCTGCAGTTTCCCAGTCTGCCACTTGTATCTCTTCTTGGAAGTCGGATTTCCATGCATCCAATCTCTCTGCGGTGGATTCCTCATCATGCATTAGTAAAGCTGCATGAAATAAAGAGATGTGGCCTCTCCGCTCTAGATTTTCTACTACAATATTCTTGAGGTCTGATAGTGGTGGTTGGGATTCAATCTGTTTGTATTTTGACATAATGAAGTGTTTAATTTGTAAATACTTATAAAAGTTTCTTTGAAATGCTATATATTTGGCATAACTGCTCAAATGTAAGAAGCCTGTCATTCTTATAGAGATCTGCCAGTTTCTGCACCTTTATTTGCCCAGACTTTGAAACCTCCATCAGCTCTTCCTGCCTTAAAATATCTGCTCCCCCAAATAGGTGAAAAAGGAGAAATGGAAGGAGTATCTCCAATATGTTGATGGGTCCTATACCAAACATCAATTGTGTTTTTTAAAAAGGGGTTTGTGGTCATTTTTATCAATTGTTTTGGCCTTGCAGAATACAAATACAAATTTAATCTAAGGTTTGTTACTAGTTGTTCAGTTTTTATCCACGCTGGGGGCTGGATAACATGGAGGACATGGCTGAGCGCAGCTGTGCGGCCCAATAATACAGTTTTAGATTAGGAAGTTGTAATCCACCTCTCTCATATGGCAGGTACAGCAGGCGAAGTCTTAATCTAGGTCTTTTATTATTCCAAATAAATCTATTAAAAATACTGTTTAATCCATCAAAAAATTGTTTTGGAAGAAGCAAAGGAATTGACTGAAACAGATACAAAAATGTTGGTAATATATTCATTTTGATCATGTTTATTCGGCCAATCATTGATATGGGCATTATCATCCATTTATTTAGCCACTCATTTACTTCACTGACCAGAGGGTCATAATTTGTTGATACAATTGTTTTAATGTCTGGGGTAATTTTAACACCAAGGTACACAAATCCCTCCCTTGCATTGATAAATGGGGTTTGGGTAACTGGGTTTAGTCTCTCGTCCCTGTTCAGAAATAGAATAGAGAACTTTGAATCATTTATTTTGTAGCCTGAAAACTGCCCAAACAGCTCAATTTGTTGCATTAAATTTGGGATGCCAACAGACAGCCTTGTCAAGAAAACTATCAGATCATCAGCATACAATGCCAATCTATGCTCCTGATCTCCCAGCTGAATACCAAATAAATCAGTTTGCATTCTGATCATCATTGCCAAGGGTTCAATAGCTAATACAAATAACATTGGAGATAACGGGCAGCCCTGGCCAGTGGAACATTCTAATGTGAAAGGTTTGGAAGCTAAGTTGTTTGTCCAAACACTGGCTTCGGGAATTGTATACAAAAGCTTCATCCATTTGAGGAAATTGCATCCAAATCCATATCTCGGGAGAACATTAAATAGATATGACCATTCAATTGTGTCAAAGGCCTGACGAGCATCAAGTGATAATACAGCTGTATCTTTAGCGTCACATTTCTCATGAATTATGTTTCGGACTCTCATTATATTGTGAAACCCTTGACGTTTTGGTACAAAGCCGTTTTGATCGTTATGAACTAAATGTGAGATAAAGGGGTCTAGTCTTTTTGCTAAGACTTTGCAAAGTATTTTAGTGTCCACCCCCATCAGACTTATTGGTCTAAACGAAGAGCACTCCTCAGGGGGTTCACCAGGTTTTAATATCAGTGTGATCATTGCTTGTCTCAGAGTGGCTGGGAGAACTTCCTTTCTAAATGCTTCTTCATACATGTTGAAGAGCGGGACTATAAGTTTGTCTTTGAAAGTTTTGTAGAATCCAATAGGGAAGCCGTCCGGCCCAGGAGCTTTGCCACTATTGATCCACTGTATAGCTTGTGAAATTTCTTCAATCGTTAAATTTATGTCCAACTCCCTTTTTGTCTCTTCTGTGAGCGTCTGAAACCGAAGTTGATCTAAGAATATATCTTGTTCTTCCGCGGCGTGGCAACACTCTGATTTATATAGTTTTACATAGAATTGCCTAAAACTATCGTTAATTTCAGACGGATCTACTGTTACCCTGCCAGAGGAGGTCCTTATCCTGTTGATTGCTCTTTCACTTTGTATTTTCTTAATGCCAAGAATTTCCCAGCCTTCTCTCCTTGGTCATAATCAAATTGCTTTAACCACATTAAACTTTTTGCTGCTGCCTCATAAGATCATTTATTATATTGAGTTCTCAAACGTAACAATTCACTCTGCTTTATTTGGTCACCGTTATTATTTAAGTCTAATTCCAAAAATTTAATTTGTTTATCTAAGATTTCCATTTGTTTCTTTTGTTGCTTGTTCTTTGTGCTTGTATAACTAAGAATTTCACCTGGAATATAAGCTTTGAATCCCTCCCATCTCACTGAGGCGCAAGTCTGGTCCGTGTTAAATCCAAAGTAAATGTCTATCTTCTCCCCTATCAGTTGGACACATTTTTGATCTTGTAGCCATCTTGCTTGAAACCGCCAACGGGGCGGGACAAAGTTTTCTACATAAATATTCAGTGAGATAGATGCATGATCACTGATCACTATGCTGTCATACTGACATTGATTGACCCTTGATAAAAGTTCTCTTGAAACAAGAAAATAATCGATACGTGAGCGGGATTTATACAAACTCGAGTGACAAGAAAATTCTATTTTATCAGGATTTTGTTCTCTCCACACTTCCACCAAGTTGATATCTAATATATATTGATTGATCAATTTTCTAGTTTGGGCTTTATAGACATCTGAACCTGTTGATGGATCTATGTTTGGGTTTAAGGTGCAATTAAAATCTCCTCCAATTACATAAAATCCTTGAAGAGTAGATATAGTAAGAAACAAATCTTCAAAGAATTTTGGCTTATTTTCATTTGGACCATATAAACTCACTAAATTAAAAGTCATTGAGAAAATGTTACCCTGAACAATTACATACCTACCGGCTGAATCTTTGATTGTTTTTAGGGTAGAGTCGAACAGGTTAGTGGACTGGACCGGGTCGGCCCAGTCTGTTGGACAATAAGATTCAACCAGAACCTTTTAGAACCTCCGCAACAGTTCTGACAGAACGTCAGTACATCAGAACCCCCAGATGCCGAGAGAAAATCAGAACCAGAGTTCAAATGATGAAACGGACCTGAAGCCGCTGGGAGGCTTGATAAACCCGCTGGAATAAAACCCAGTCTGGTTCCGAACCCGTTCTGATTCCAGCTTCACTTGCAGAATCATCATCTGGACACCAGAGAAAATCCTTCAGGACCGCTGACCCAGAACATCAGGTAGTCGGCTGCAGAGCTCCTCCTTAGAGGTCACTGGCTCATGTGACCCCTGGGTACCATGACCTCAGGGTCGTGTGATGTTCAGCTGGGTTTGGCTTCCTCCGGCGGGAGATTCTGGACTCCGTCAAAGTCCTTTTGAGGAAGCCAGACCGAGCCTCTATGGACGCACCCGGTGCTGAACGACTGACCAATCACAGCCTGAGCTGCTGGCAGACGATTGGACGGCCAGAAAATGTTCCAGAGAAGAAACGACTTTATTTGTCCAAAAATACAGTTTTCATCAGAAATAAACATCACAGTTCACAGCACTCCAGAGTACTACAGAGTACTACAGGGTACCACAGAAACTGGCAGCTGGACCGGGTTTTTGTCCACAGGTGTATCTGTAGGGGGCAGAGCCTTCTGGAGGTGGTGTTGCCTGATCCAAGGCTCTGCCTCTGCGGACATGTCTCCATTCACCCCGTCACCACTGGTGTGTCCATTTAGTCAGCTGTCGGGAAATGATGTCACACGTCCAGATCCTGCCGAGTCAGGAAGTCGTCGAGTTCACTCAGGCGCTCCACCAGCATTACGTCCAGGTCGCTGCCGTCGTCCAGCCCGCCGCCGTGGACATGTCGCCGCACTGCGGCTCGTTTTCTGGGCACCAAGGAAATAGGAAGACAAACCCCTGGAGGAAACAGGAAGCAGATCAGCAGCTGATGCAAATGAAGAACCAGAGGTGTTGGGCTCATGGCGGACCTTGTGGCTTCTTCCTCTTCCTGGGCTGAGTGAAGTCAGGGAAGAGGAGGAGCCGGCGACGCTTCTGCTGGCCAATCAGGAGCAGCGCCCCATCCTTCTCCCGAGGCTCTTCAAATATGGTCTCTAGGCTCCTGCAGGAAACACACGAAGCATGGTGGGAAGCTGAGTTGAAGGCACACCTTCACCTATTTACCTGTTGCTAAATGGTGTTAGCAACAGTCATAACCCAATCAGGATCTAATGACAGACTGCCCTGATTGTCGGCACTGGCTACAGGAAACATCAACACTAAAACAGATCCTGTCGGACCTCTGAGGTCCGGTACCGGCACTACCTGATGTTAGGGGGGGCCTCGTAGTTTTTGTTGGTGTAGATCTCCTCCAGACTGAACTCCTTCTTCTTCAACCTGAGGAATACAGGAAGCATCACCATCATCAGCAGAACCGCCCTGAGGTGCTCCTGAGCTCGAGTTCTCACAGCTTCACCAGAACCTTCCAGCACCAGATTTATTGGCAGTGTTTCTCTGCTCTGATTGGACATAAACCAGGAAGTTCTCCAGCTGTGGGAGACAAAGTGGATGGAGAACCTTTTTAAACCCAGAAAGTTCTGAGGATTCTGCCGGGTCAGAACCATCATCACTCGACGAAAATTTGGAAAAAATGCTCAAAATGAAACTGGAATTGTGGAAAAACTGGAACACGGATCAAAACTATTACTGGGTTGGGTGAAGTCCAGCTTCCTGAATGTTGGTTCTGATGGTCAGGCGGGATGTGGAGGTCCAAACCGGACAGATGTTTTAGTGATCTCCATGATGACAGTTGATTGTACAATAATGTACATTAAGAATGTATATAAAATTAAGGAAAGGAGCTCAGAGCTTACCTTTGTTCGCACCACAACGTAATCAGGGGTTGGAGGGGTGGGGGAGTAAAAATGTCCAAATCATGAACCCAGCCATTCGTAACTGGACATGTGCTTTCTGCTTCAACGTTTTGTCTCAAACGGATCGATATGTCCAATATTAGCTATATTTTCCATGCTAGCCTTCAGGGAGAAGCTTTTCGCGATGTAGCCCGCATTGTTTCAAACTGCTTTTCAGCATTATGGAAGAGGAGGATACAGCGGTAACACCATAAAAACACCGGAAAATTGTTGCTTTAGCCTTTAAAGATGGCGCCGAGCGACATAAACGTCACGCGCAGTGACGTAGGTTCCAAAACTCTATATGTACCAGACGGATTACTATTACAATACTAGCGCCACCTAGCGACCTGGCAGGTGGCGCCTGGCAGGTCCCGCCAACTACAGCTGGCGGGAAGTGACTTTGCAACGGCGTGTATTCAGAAAATGTTTCCCCACAAACATCAAAAACACCAGCACTTTCCAGGCAGCAGAACGGCCGTCATATATTAACCTGAATATTCCTGAGGTTTCTACGGGATTCCCAAGACCCATCCCACTAATTTCCTGCTGAATGCTGGAGAAACATTTACTGATTTCTTACCGTTTCGCTTTGGGCAGTCCCATTGGTGTAAGAGGCGTCTCCCGCGGCGACGCCCGCCGTATTCTGATCTGCGACACCCGTTTACTGAGCTGGGTCACAAGAACCATCATCATCATCATCACCATCATCACCATCATTATCACCATCATGATCATCATCATCATCACCATAATTATCACCATCACTATCATTATCATCATCATCATCATCATTATCACCATCATCATCGTCATCATTATCACCACCATTATAATCATCATCATTATCACCATCACCACCTTTACGTTTGTGCTGTGGAACTCTGAGAGTGCTGCTGATTGGTCAGCAGGGAGGGCAGCAGACAGCCCATTGGCTGAACATGAATTCAGGGCCAAGCTTCGTCGCCTTGGCGACCACAGGTTCCAGGTACTGTGATTGGACCGCAGCTTGTGATGACCCTGGAGAGAACCTGTAGAGCTGAAACAGAGATGGGTTCACCTGTTAGCGCGCACGCACACACACACAAAGTGTGTTTCAGGTAATCTGTTACCTGGTCGTTGGGCTTCTTATGTAGCTGAGGATGAGAAAGAAGTTAGTTCTTAAATAAATAGATGAATGATGTAACTTTACTGGTCAGCTGATTGATAATAAATCAGGAGAAACGGGAGTTATCAACGAGTCCATCACTATGGTAACAGACTGGACGTTGCCATACAGAAAAACCTGGAGTACATCGTTTCCAACGGCAACATCTGGATAAACCAAATAATCCAGACATTGGTCTGCTGGCAGATATAGTGAACCCTAGAGGGATGGGGGGGAACTGCTGCCGTTCAGGCCTGAGCAATCGATCCACGTTACAGTTGTCATGGAGCGGCTGCTGCCTTGCAGCAAGGGAGTCACGGGTTCAAATCCCAGCGACCTCTGCCCCATCCTGTCGGCCACTTCCCCCACCCGTTAGCCCCGCCCCCTACCTGTGGTCGCTGTCCAAACTGGGCGGTGCTGTCCAGTCCCTCAGAGGATGCAGAGGACTCCAATAGGCTCCGCCCTTCACCCAGTCTAACACCGTCTCCATGGCAACGGCAGACAGGTGCAGCACAGGGGCGGGGTTCTGGAGCCATGGCAGGGTGTGTGTCCGGTTGGAGGACAGGTGCGTGATGACGTCAGAGAACGTCCACTGTCCTGGCAACACAGCGAGACCTTGTGATTGGTCACAGGTCTGGCCAATCACAGCCGCCGGCAGAGGAAGCAGTGCATGCTGGAAGCTAGGAAGGAAGCAGAGCAGGTCAGAACCGAGTCACCTGGGAGCTCCGCCCACCTTCAGAAACCCGGACTCACCTGTAGCCGTTATTCTTCACCAACATGTTGAAGCCCTGCTCTGATTGGCTGACCGTTCGTCTGCGTTTCCTCTGGTTGAAGTCATGGAGGACGAGAGGCTCCGCCTCTTCTATCTCAGGTCCTCCTCTTCCTCTGACGGAGACGCCTCTCTGACCCTCCAACCTCTCCTCTTCCTCCTCTTCATTCCCTGGAGGAAGAGAGCCTTCATTGCTTGTCCTCCTCTTCCTCCTCCTCACCGTGACCCTCCTACTCTGCCCTGATTGGCTGAAGCTGCAGGAAGGAGTTGGGTTGATCCGGTCTGATGAAGCGGAGAGTAACCAAGAAGAGGAAGTGTTGACATGAGGCAACGATGCAGAGGAGGAAGAGGAGGAGCTGCAGGTGATTCTAGGAGGACCTGGTGAGGAAGAAAACAGGTGAGGTTAGGTGACTAAGGCAGATGATGAAGGGGGAGGAGCCTCTGGACACCTGACAGTAGGCTCCTCCCACTCCTCAGCAGAGTTTCCCCCGCCAGGCTAAGCCTTGTGTGTGAGCGCGTCACCAACCAACCCATTGGTAAAAAAATATAACAAAAGATGTACATTTATGAAGTAATTATGAGTTTTGGTGTATCACAAATAGCGATATTTTAGTTTACAAGAAAATTACAACATATTTAGGCCAAAATGTTCAACTAATCCTGGATCCATTCAAAAAAAGTGAGTTCTGTAAAACGCCTCAGTGCAGGTCAATGAGGAATTCAGACCAAAGCAGTGCAGGTGTACTTTAAATAGGCCAGAAGTGAATGATTTACATGTGAAAAGGAGGGACTTAAAGGCATGATGTACCCATTTTAAATCAGATTTTGTGCAACAATTGTGATAATAATAAGTGACAATAACTAACTCATTATCTATTCATTACCTTTTTTCAGGTTTCTGATTGGCTATGATTGCAGGACGCAACCAATCAGGGCCAACCAGAGCACACTAAAGCCAATAGGGCCCTACAAACACCTTTAACATCTCCAGGTGTACCGAGTCTTGGTCAGCAGTCATATAAATGTGTAATTTGCATCAGTAAAATGTTCTCAATAACTGCATTAAATCATTTTCAAATTGATCAAGGCAATTTAAAGGTTAATAATCCAACAACACAGACAGTTTTAGGGTTTCATCTTCATTAATCGGTATTTATCCTAACGGTACAAGAAATTTAACACGAGATACAATAAAGCCTAACCGCCAGCGACACGTTAACCTCTTCAGTCCCTGGAAATGGACCCACCTCCTCTTCCTCCCTCCTTCCTCCTCTTCCTCCTCTTCCTCTCCAGAGAGTCCAGACGGCGGCCGAGCGACGACAAAGCTCCACGCAGGAGGCGCCTTACCTCCATGCGGTGAGCCGCCAGGAGGCGGGGCAAGAGGGCGGCGCAGGAGCAGCAGGGAGGACCCGGGGGGGCGGTGCCTCCTGCAGGTGAATAGCTCGAGTTAAAAACTTTACCTGCGGACACACAAACCAACAAAAAAGAGACAAAACCACCTGCAGGAGCCCCATCTGCATCAGCCAATGGGAGATCAGTAGGCAGGGCTTCTGCTGTCGGGCCACGCCCCCTGCCCAGTGGGCGAGAGAGCATATCAAAGCCTGGAGAGGGAGAAAGACAGAGGTGAACCAAGAGAAAACCTGCAACATCTTTGATTATTGATCAGTTTGCAATCAGAGGAAACTGGTTCAAAGCCTGAGGCTCTGGGCCGGTTCTGGACGAGGGAGGAAAGAAAATAAAACATGATCAGATCAGCCTCAGCCAATCAGAGGCCAGGAGAAACATTGCAGTCTGATTGATCTAAAGACAGAAAAAACAGCAGAATGGTCCAGAACCAGAAACCTTCTGGACCAGAACCTCCTCCGCCTGTTCTTGTGAGTCTGGACTGGTTCTGGGTCCAGGTGTCCCAACAGGTGCAGGACACCTGGACCCATTCAGGAGTAGGATGGAGCCGTCTCCATGGAAACCAGGCTGGTTGACCTGTAGGCCCTGATGGGGCCGGGGGTCAGGAAGGACACAGAACCTGAAGGACGGGTTCTGGTCATGTGATCAGATTTAAGATGGACCGACACCTGGCTTGGTTTAAGGGGAGGAGTGTCCAGGTGGGTCCTCTCCTCCGCTGCAGACAGAACCAGCCTGACCCAGATATTTCCCAGCAGAACCAGCAGGTTCTGGATCTGGTCGGTACTGTTGGAGCTGATGCAGGTAGCAGATGCTAGCTCCAGTTAGCATGCTGGGCGGCGTGTGGCGCTCTGAAAGCGGGACGAATCGGGACATGTCTGGCCAGGTTACCTTCCCGGGATCCGCGGGTTGTCCCGGGGTCCGCTAGCTGCTCCTCGGGCTCATTTCCGCGGCTTCCCGGTCCACTGGAGCCGGATTATCCGCACTGACCGGGCTGCAATTTTTGGGAAGTGCAAGTCCAGCGGAAATGTTTCTAGCATATTTCCGTCGGGGATTTCAAAATAATATTTTTTAACAACTCAAGGGAGAAGACTGTCAAAATAAAAGCCACAATTGACCCGGGCTGAACTTGCTTAATGGTTCGGCCTCATGTCCTCATATGGCAGAGAGCTGCTTTTTCCAGATATCCCATCAACAGGAAGCGGATCGTTTCTTTCTGGTTCAGTAAAACCCTGATGAACTAAACTGCCGAACCTTACCGAACCTTGTCGAAGCGGGCAGGCAGACATGCAGGTAGAGGCTCAGAGTTGAATTGGCTTTTAAATACAACCTTTTGTTTTTATTAGATGTTGGAAACAGACTCGACCACAGGCCGTTGCCATGGTAATTCAGACACGTGGTTGGAGCTTTCCGGGTATTTACATGAACATTTGCACGTGGGGACGGAGAAAAATAAGTCATACTTAAAAAAGTATTCTTTACCGGGCCCTTAAGGAGACATGGGGAAAAAAATAAAAGAAATCCCGACTTATTTTTTTTCTTTTCGCGGGATGTCGAGAAACTAAATCGGGATTTCTTTCCTTTTTTTTCTCCATGTCCCCTTAGGGGCTCCGTAATTCTACCTTAGTGGAGAACGCACATAGACATGAATGTGCAGACGCCTCGTGAAGCGGGCCGCCCCGTTGCTGCGATACGTCACAGCGATACGTCACAGCGTCCGCCATATTGAAGGTGGCGTATCTGCCAGTAAAACGATACAAGTAAATGGACCTAAAGTTCGGTCTAAAGTTCGTTGTACACAGTGTCTGAAGTTAAACCCTGTCATTGACATATTCTGCCACACACTATGATTTATTTGGGAAGTAAAGAAAGTACTAAAGGCAACATTTCTCACTTTTTGATGTGATTAATTGTTTAAATGTTTATATTTGATACAGCTGATTCTGATAAATCATTGTTATATTGACATTGATGAAGACACTCATGAACATATTTACATGAGTCCATAATTTAATTTACATTTGCCATTTCAAGATATGAAGAAAAAAACAATTTCCTTTTAATTTTTAGATATTTTATTGTAAAGATTATAGTCAAACATAAGCTACATACTTTTATTGTTTTCAGTAAAAAAAAGATTACACTATGATATGTCAACTCTGCTAAGAAACATTGTAGACACAATGTGTGAAAAAATGTCTAATAGACTAACTTCTTTTATTTCATTACATAAACTGTCTTAATACTCTAATACTTCAGATTTAGATATTTAACTTAAAAAAAAATGAAAGAAAAAAGTGTGCATTAGACTATACAGTTACTTATTGTATACACAGTTAATGTAATAAAGTAAATTTCTTTTTCCAACAGGGAACCAGGTTTAATCCTTCTCTCCCTGACAACTCTTCATCTGTGTTTACAGCGTTAGATGTGACGACGATGATGCTCTGAGCTGCTATCCAATCAGAGAACAGCTCTAGGTAACCTTTGGACCGGTTGGACTCTGGATCTTCAGCTGCAGGCAAACACAGGATCTTCCTGGTGGTCTGATCCACAATGAAGTTCTCGTCTCTTCCTGTCCTTCCTTCCATCCTGCTGCTCGGAGTTTTCTTCCCTGCAGCTGATGGTGGACACGTTCTGGCCTTCCCAGGTGAGCACAGCCACTGGCTGAACATGCGGACCATCCTAGAGGAGCTTGTGAGGAGAAACCACAAGGTGACCGTCCTGGTGCCGGACGCTTCGCCGTCGGTCAACTATAACAGCAGTGAAGACGGCGCCAAGTTCAACTTCTTGGTCTTCAAGGTAACGACATCCAACCAATGACTGTCCATCTATCAGTATCAGGGTTAAACATTACCTAGACTACTGGTGAGTGGTTCTACTGCTGAGCTCACCAACAGTTAATCGTATTGATCAATAACTGATACTCTGATCAGCTATATGTGCTTCTGTTCTCAGGTTCCATTCAGTAGATCAGATATGAACAACATTATGCAGGATTTTATTCAGTTCTCCATGTACAAGGCCCATAACTCCTCCCTGCTGGATCGCTTTCTGGTGCCACTGACAATCATGGGGAAGTTCTCCCAAATCGGGAAGCAGCAGTGTGACGCCATGCTGAAAAACCAGCAGTTGATGGGGATCCTGCGTGACGCCGCCTTTGATGTGGTTATCCTGGACCCCATGGTTGTGTGTGGCGATCTGGTGGCCGATGTGCTCGGTGTGCCTCTGGTCCTTTCGCTGCGGTTCTCATTCGGCAGCACCTTGGAGCGTCACTGCGGCCAAGCACCGATGCCGGCGTCTTTCATCCCCGCTTCTCCGCTGCCGTATAGCGACCGCATGACTTTCAGGGAACGGCTGGTCAACATGCTGACCTACACAGCGATGTCTGTGTTGAGCGAATTGTACTGGAAAATGACACTTGATTCTTTCTACACTGAGATGAAAGGTTGGTGCAAAAAGAGCATGAACCCCTGCATTGAATTTGTGAAGTGCTTTTCCTCCAGAAAAACATCTGAGTTGCGTTTGTGTGAACAGGAAATCCCAGCAGCTTCTGTAGCTCTCTGGGGAGGGCGGATGTCTGGCTGATCAGGACCTTCTGGGACATCGAGACGCCACGGCCAATACCACCAAACTTTTTCTATGTGGGCGGTCTTCACTGCAGACCAGCCAATCAGCTGCCAGAGGCATGGTTCAACTTCCTGTTTTACTTACAGTTCAAAGTAATGAAATTACATTTAGCTTGTGTCACTTCCTGCAGGACCTGGAAGCCTTCGTGCAGAGCTCTGGAGATGCTGGCATTCTGCTTGTCACCTTTGGCTCCATGGTAATCAATCTGGCACCAGACAGAGCCGACGTCATTGCTTCTGCTTTAGGACGTCTACCACAGAAGGTCAGAGACTCCACCCACTCACTTGCTGTCACCGTTTCTTCTCAGGACTTAACCATTGTTGTCATGTGACATCTTTCAGGTAATTTGGCGTTATCGTGGTAAAACCCCGGCAACTCTGTCACCAAATACGAAGCTTTTTGATTGGATCCCTCAGAATGACTTGCTTGGTACGACTTCAAACTAAAAGTCTGCTCTCTTTTCCTCTTCCTGTTAGAACTTTTCAAAGTAAAACTGTGAGTTTGTCATCTGAAAGTAAATCGGCGGCAGCTTTTAAAAAAAAAAAACCTTCAACCTTCAGGACACCGACTGACCCGAGCCTTTGTGACGCACGGCGGGACCAACGGGTTATACGAGGCTTTGTTTCATGGCGTTCCAGTGGTCGGCATCCCGCTGTTTGGTGATCAGTCAGACAATCTGGCCCGTCTGAGCCGCCGAGGTGCCGCCATCATCCTCCACTTCAACCACATGACAGTGGATGAGCTGGTGCAGGCGCTGTATACTGTCATCAATGAACCCAGGTGAGGGTAACTGTTATGAGTTGCTTGGTGGTAAGGTAGTTGGACCCAGGTTATTATGCAAAAGATTGTTTTAATAAGGAAATGAACCGAAATTCAGGCCACAGAGATGAGTGATGAGACAAGGTAAACGCAGACGCTAGTAGCACTGGTGGTTACGAAACAAAAGCACAACATGACAAGTATCCGACGGGGAACAAGAGACACAGGTGGGATTAAATACACAGGTAAGGTAATCAGAGAACACAACACACAGGTGGGAGCAATCAGGTGCAGGAGATGGCAACAGACAAACACAAATCCTCACAGTAACGTCACAGGAAGCAGGATTTTAGTTTGAAAGGGTTAATGAGAGTGTTGTCTCTGAGATAACTCTCCTGACCTGTTCTTGGTGCAGCATCATCACAGTAAAAGTGTTGACTTGTTTTTCTTCCCATGTTGCTCAGCTTCAGGTCCAACATGCAGCAGCTGTCCTCTTTGCAGCATCAGCAGCCAGTGGCGCCGCTGAGCACCGCTGCCTTCTGGTTGGAGTTTGTGATGCGGCATGGAGGAGCTAAACACCTGAGGCTGGCATCACATGACCTGTACTGGTTCCAGTACTACAGCTTGGACACAGGAGTGACTATGCTGCTCATCACAGCTGCTGGATTCGCCCTCTGCTGGGCGGGGCTTCGCTGTGTCCTGCGCCACTGCAAAGGCAGAGCACAAAGAGAGAAGAAGGACTGACCAGCTGTTTTGAACATTATCGTTTTATCTGGACCCGTTTTGGTCCAAGCAGAACACCAGATGCAGTTTTCAGGGTTTCTTCATGTTTTCCCTGCCTGGCTCCAAAGGAGACTGGAGTTCCTCCTGGATGACGGAGACTCTGTTTGGTCCAACAGATTTTGATCAGACAAAACTCTGAACAGGCTATTGAATTATATATTGTTGAGAGGATAATGATTATAACCTTTAGCTCATTGTCTCCTCTCTCATTCCCCAGGCAGAGGGTTTCCCTCTGCGTAAGGGCAAAACACAAACCATTCACTGTTCTACTTCAAACATATCCACAGTTTATTCAGACAAGCAAATGCATCATATCACACCAATAACACACCAGAATAATCAGAAACTCAAAACCACAAGACAGACATCAATCACCTGAAAGAAACAGAAAAATGGACAAACACAAAGACCAATACGGAGACACATCGCGTCTCCATATTGGTCTTTGTGTTTGTCTTTATGTTTGTGTGTGTTCTCTTCTCTAATGTATGCAGTCTGGGAGGGTCCCGGCTCCCCTGACTACAAGGAGTTTCACATTTCAAAGGGAAGATGCTCTACATGATTTGATGACTGTCGTTGCTGGGCTGGTGAGTCCTGAGAAAAGCAGCATTTCACACCTCAGTGTGAGATCCTAGAATCTCTCCAGGTGTCCTCCTACACAAACACATGACAAAGGACCCCAACCCTTATATGGGTTCAGCGAACGGTTATCTCTACGCAGACCCCCTCCTGCTGTCCCAGAACAGATGTTTGCTGCAAACCAAGAACAACAGGAGGCTGATGGCTCAGAGTTCTGCTGTAAACAAGAATATCAAAAAGGTTGATTTGGATGCAAGAACTGGCACAATTATTTTCTACTGATCAGATTATGTTGATTAAGCCATGAATATAAATCTAACTTAAAATTGAGGCCAACTCAAGGCAATGTTGCTCTGTCTAATTTTAAACATGCTTAAAGTTAAAACTAGCATAATTAAATTAATATTTCCAATAGTATGTTTGTGATGGAGACCAGGGTTTCCATCCATTATTGATTATTGATATTATATTTAGTTTATTTACAAGCCATATGTTTTGATTCAGTTCTTTATTTCAGTTATATTATGACATTTGAACATTTTCTTTCAGGCAGAGGGACTGGCCATCCTTCCTGTAGGGGGAGATTGTGGGAAAATGTCAGTTTGTTTCTAATTGGTTTGATTCGAGTTGTTTAAGGACTTACCTTTGCTGGGTGTGTCTCCTCAGCAAGATGGAGCAGCAAAGGGAGACAGGTGCTCCAGGTGCTGTTAAAAAGCTCCTGGAGCATACCATTAAAATTGAGAGGGGTAATGCTTTGAAGAGTTATCATAAGTTAAAGTTATTCTTTGATTGACTTTAGATGAGTTTAGTTCTAATGATTTGCATGCATGTAAATATTTGTTGGTACCATTTATTGTTTGTTAGGTTTGTGTAAATAGTGTTTTCTTGTTTGTTCTATTTTGATCACCCCTTTATTTAGGATGAGTGTGGACCTGGCCTCAGGTAGAAATGCCAGCCTTTTAGGCACACACAGGGTTGGGTGTCAGTTCAAATATAACTTGCAGTTTTTTTAAAATAAATTTATGTGGACTGCATTCGGCTGCCTTGTTTCCTTCCCTGAGCGCAGGGCCTCCGCCGGTCAAAAGTGACAATGTTTATTAATATTTTAACCAGCAATGTAACAAAATATGTAACATGACAAAAACACATTATGGGCTGGGAATGAAGGGAACGGGGAAAATTATTCACACCCCAGCCCAAAAGCTCCAGTTTTAGGGGAACGGGTCCGTCTCCATGGGAGCCTTGCCAGCCAAACAGATCTACGGAACGTTCCGTGAGAGATGGGAGGTCGGTAGGCAGTTCCACTGGCTTGGGGAGTTCCGAACGGGTTTAATCTCCGACAACTGGGAGTTCTACCAACCCATCCTGGCTACAGAGGTGATGGAAAACCTAACCAAAATGTCTAACGGCACGGCCCCAGGCCCAGACAGGATCAGCAAAAAGGGTTTGCTGAACTGTGACCCTCGGGGTGAGCAACTGGCGTGGCTGTTCACAACGTGGTTGGTCCGTGGGGTCATTCCCCAGGCCTTCAAAGAATGCAGAACGACATTGCTACCAAAGTCCGACGATCCCGGTGAGTTGCAGGACGTCAATGGGTGGCGCCCGGTGACCATCGGGTCGACGGTTCTGCGGCTGTTTTCGAGGATTCTTGCCACGAGGGTGGCGCGTGCTTGTCCTCTGAATTTGTCGAGGATTCAGAGGACAAGTTAGTGAATTAATTAATTAAATAATTCAGATTTATTTTAACCGCCACTGGTCTCCTTGAATGGTTACGCGGAGAACCTGTTGATCTTGTGGGAGATTATCAGGCGCTTGAAGGCGGACGGGAGCCCTCTAGCAGTTGTTTTTGTTGACTTTGCTAAGGCCTTTTACTCCATAGCCCATGAGCACATCCTGTGTGCCTTGGGTGAGCGCCAGGTTGACACGCACGTTATTGAGTTGATCAGAAACTCATATGTGGACTGCGTGACCAGGGTGAACAGTGTGGAGGGCCCCACACAGCCTATTTACATGAAAGTGGGTGTTAAGCAGGGGGACCCCATGTCCCCATTGCTTTTCAACCTGGCTATGGATCCCCTTATCCATAGACTCGAACGGGCCAGATTCGGGCTAAGATGGGGAGATCTGCCCCACCAGCCTCCTGTTATTCTTAGTTTACAGCAAATATCTGTTTATTTAGAGGAGGTCTGCGTAGAGATAACCTTTCCCTGAACCCATATAAGAGTTGGGGTCCTTTGTCGTGTGTTTGTGTAGGAGGACACCTGGAGAGATTCTTGGATCTCACACAGAGGTGTGAAATGCTGCTTTTTCTCAGGACCCCACCAGGCCCTGCAACGACAGTCATAAAATAATTTAGAGCATCTTCCCTTTTGAAATTTGAAACTCCTTGTAGTGGGGGAAGCAGGGACCCTCTCAGACTGCATACATTAGAGAACAGAACACACCTTTCTTTAAAAGTTTCGCCGCTAAAATAATGAATCAGGTCGTTGGGGTGCGGCGGCACCGGTGCTCTCCGGAAATGTGATGCGTCTCCGTATTGGTCTTTGTATTGGTCCATTTTTATGCTTCTTTCAGGTGATTAATGTCTGTCATGTGGTTTTCAGTTTCTGATGATTCTGGTGTTGTTGGTGTGATTTAATGCATTTGATTGTCTGAATAAACTCTGGATGTGTCTGCAGTGGAACAGTAGATTGTGTGTTTGTGCTTTCACCCTTACGCAAGGGGAAACCCTCGACCCGGGGAACGAGAGAGGAGACAACGAGCTCAAGGTTTAATAATTATCCTCTCAATACACATAATGTTGAGGTCATCAAGTTAACCTTTGCCTGGGAAAGGTTTGGGATTCGGGGATATAAGATGAGAACTCACTTACACATTTCAGCAAATGAAATGACTCAAAAACTAAAAGTGGTACAGAGACCAAACTTGGCATAGAGAGTCACAGAGAGTGAGGGGCCCCACTCTCTGACCCCACACACTTCAAGTTTGGTGGGTGTAACTTATTCCTTTGACATAGGTTCCATTGACCCCCATTCATTTGTAAAGGGTCCTCTGGCTCATTTTAAAGGGACCTGTGCCGTCTTTGGTAGATGTAGATTAAACAGCTCCCCCTAGTGGAAGGGGAGTTTATTCCTTTGTTGTATTCATTGGGGATTTTTGTGTGTGTGTTTCTTTTGGGGAGCGCTTGGGTGTATTTAGTTATATTTGTGTTTCCATTGTCATGCACCGTTCAAAGGCGAGGACAAAAATAGGAGACGGACGAGCCGATCTATCAGGACAATAATTTTATTTAGTCCACCAAGCTCTGGGAGAATCGGCACAGCCAGTGAGAGACGTCTGGACCGGTGCTGTTAGCTCCGATCCGGTCCGGAGGCCAATCAAGCACACCGGTGACTGACTACATGTCAGTATTTAACAGCCATCCGGTGCATTAAATTAACGGCCCATCCAGCAGCTTCCTGGAAAGAAACAAAGGGAACACCACATATTGGACTTGAGACCCCTGCTGGACAGGTGGGGACCGTCACACCATATCATTATTCCTCCCAATCAGTCTGTTTTATTGAATTGGGTTTCCACTATTTTTCAGCCATAAGGTTCCCAGGGCCAACATAGACTCTTACATTTTAGTGTGGTCATTTTTGTACAATAAAATAATTTGTGACTATTTTGGCAAATGTGAACCAAATAAAGGTACAGGTTCTCCGAACATAAGGAGCTGTACCCAAGGTCACATGGTCCACCTGGTGACCAAACTTAGAGTGTATACTCTCTCCAGCCCTCTGCAGGTGCCCACCACATTTGGTAGTTCTTTGGTAGACTTTTACAATAAATCACAGCTGAGCTTTAAAATCTCACCTCTGAGCCTCTGTTGGATGAAGGATTTTTATTTTAATGTTGCTCTGAAGGCAGACATTTGCTTTTAAAAGTCCAGCCTTTTAACCAGGTTTTATTTCCTTTTATTTGTTTTCAAACTCTGTTTCCAAGACAGAAATCACAGCTCAGCTTCTAATCTCATCGCTGGGTGCTAGAAATGTGTGTTAACACCATTCTGAACATCAGAAATGGACTTTAACATGTCTGTCAGCATTACCCAGAATGCTTAGCATGGTGGGGCTTCACATTTTAGCTTCTAGTTAAACTGTTTTTGCTCCAATCCCTAACAAACTACATATTGTTGCCATCAGAATGAGCTCCTCTGTCAAACTAGATGGTTTAGAATCAACTTGCCAACATGTAGAAAATCGGCACCATGACTCAGAATGGGGTGTGTTTTGTTGAACTGCTGCCTGCTGCAGCTTGATCATGAAGACTCCCCTGCTTGCAGCTTTGGGTAAGTAATGCAGTCTTCTAAAACATGTGAGCTTTTCTAGAGGTCTTGCGGTGTATGATGGCACTAGAATTGCTCTTTGCTCTCATTCCAGGGGTGACGGTTTGAATCCCAGCAAGTGTCTGGAGACCTGGAAGGCAGCAGCTTGCTGCAGCTGGTCCAGGTTCTCCTTCCTTGGGAGGATGGCTGCTTTTTGCTCATCCTTCTTAGGGGCACTGTGGCATGGGAAGCCATAACAAGCTGGTGGAGATCTGCTTACATAAAGCAGACCGTCGGCAACGCAGACCAGCAGAGAACCAACGGAGAACGCTTCTGCTTCCTGGGCATGCTAGTTCCACCTTGCGGTGTTAACGGATAGCGTGTTATTGAAACCAGGGGCGCGGTACGTATCAGCCTTCCCAGGTTCCGTCTATAGGAACAGCACGTGGGAAAGGTGACTCTAGGACTCAGGAGTCTTAAATGCAGTCCAGTCTTCTATGAGGAGTAGCCTCACACACACACACCGTTAGCAGTAACACACACGGCAACTGGAAGTCGGTCTTTGATTCTACAGATCCACTGCTTGTAACTGCAAAAGGAGTTGATGTTAATGTCAGGAAATCTTAAGCCTAGTTTTGCTAAACAGCCTTAACCTTCTAAGATAGGGGCTCTTGCAGGCATGCATTATTAAAATCTTTTTTTTTGCTATCATTAGATACCAATCAGGCCAAATATGTAAAATTATTTTTAAGTTAGCAGGCAGAGGACTAATATTTATTTTTTGTATGATGTCATTTTTCACGTTTTTCAGTTTGTGGGCAAAAGCCCTTCCATGGACTAAGATATTAAGCACTGGCTGCTCTTGCCATTGGACTCAAATGTTCTGTGTCCAATTCCCACTCTGAAAAGTGAGATCTCATTATTAAATTAACCCTTTCAGTTTATTTAAATCTTTGAAGTGTCGTCTGCTTCTTGCATATTACAATACCAATAGTAATATGCCAGATTTGTAATTCATCATGCAAATCTGTCCATACTCGGTGTAACTTGTTTCAGAACTTCTCCCAACCTATTTAATTGCTTTAGTTGTTGGTAGCAGTGAACACATTCTATATATTAAACTGGTAACTTACATCTATTTTGTTTTGAATGCATTCTACACTTCTGGTAGATATAAAGATGCTTGGCTGCATAGTTTCAGTAAGATGACCCATCACCAAGTCTTAAAACCAGATTCCAGATTGTCATCCTTATAAAATCTCCACAATTTAAGCACAGTAACTCCATCCTTTTGACAGAATAGTGCTCTGGAAAAAACAGCACAGAAATTGTAGTAAAAACCATTGTAGATTTATCTGAAAAATGTTACTATTATGAAGTTGGTCAAGTTCCACATCTTAAAATGAAATTGATAAAATTTCAGGACAGAGTCTTAAGAAAAGTGGGTGTAGTGGGTCAACCAAGATTTCTCCTGTGGTAATATGTTTGAAATGCATTTATGAATTTCCATTACAGCATAAGAGAATTCATAAATGCACTGTAAACCCTTTTTAAGGAAGGGGACCCCTGGCCAAAACCTAACACACTTAGGGCCTCACACTTAGGCTCCACACCCTAGGGTCTCACACTTAGGGTTTCACACTTAGGGTTTCACACTTAGGGCTCACACTTGTTTCACACTTAGGCTCTCACACTGTGG
The DNA here is from genome assembly GCA_902982915.1 of Phalloptychus januarius. Classification (NCBI taxonomy): domain Eukaryota; kingdom Metazoa; phylum Chordata; class Actinopteri; order Cyprinodontiformes; family Poeciliidae; genus Phalloptychus; species Phalloptychus januarius. The sequence goes on from CADWAE010000075.1 coordinate 1,215,301, forward strand.
CTCTCCACTAGGTCACACTTAGGCTCTCACACTTAGGTTAGGGTTAGGTAGGGTTAGGTTAGGGTTAGGGTTAGGGTTAGGGTTAGGTTAGGGTTAGGGTTAGGGTTTGGGGCTAGGCCAGGGTAGGAGTTGGGGGTTAGGTAGGAGGTTAGGAGGTTAGGTAGGTAGGAGGTAGGTTTGGGCCAGGGTAGGTAGGTAGGGAGGGAGGTTAGGTAGGGGGAAAGGAGGCTAGGCTAGGTTAGGGGGTAGGGGAGGGTTAGGTTAGGTTTGGTTAGGGGGTTTGGTAGGGTTAGGTTAGGTTAGGGTTTGGGGTTTAAAAAGGGTTTGG